>JACTTY020000011.1:2400000-4800000 GCA_014595695.2 Epargyreus clarus clarus
ATAAAATTATTGATTTACTTTATACTACGTTGTTAACATATTACCTTCAACGTGAATAACCAATACTTGTTTTTCTAACATATCACTATTTTTCTGAGGTAATGGAATACTTTTGAGCGATACCATGTTCTAAATGAGGTGAGCACTGGTAGGAAAGAAATAATAACAGCTATTTTTGTAAGGTTTGAATAAAAATGTTAACTCTTACGACGGCTCAGAAATAACGTGCTTCTCGGGTCATTCCTTAAGAACTTATTGGATCGCATGAGTAATAATTATTAGCGGTAGTAATTGTAACTAAATAAATTAGTTTGCGGTCAAGTTTCTGTGCGCTCAATTAAAACTAATTAGAAATCTCAAAGTCGGGCGATCGCCTCAACTAAACCGTCTATCAGTTCGGAAAGTATCACACAACTCGTCTGACCTTATTCGTGCAGCCGAGTGGAACAGTTCTCCCAATTACCGACTCCGGATCCCGACAAAGTGGATCGCCACAAAGATCGGACTGCGCGTAATTAGGCAACGCTGAGTTTTGTGCTGAACTTGTTCGGACGTGTAAGTTATTCAGAAAATACCCTAATATTTTTCGGCTTTATCTTTATGACAATCAGCAAAATATGTCTCTACAGCTGTTAGAGATTGCACGTTAAGTCTCTGTTTAGAGTTCAACTATAAATAAAGTGGATCGCTGCAAAAGTCGGACTGAGCGTACTTAACTCTGAGTTTTTTGACTTGAACTTGTTCGGGCATGGAAGCTATTCAGAAAAGGTCTCATATATGTCCGGCTTTATCTTCATGACGATAGAAAAACGTACCTATATAACTATTAGAGATCAAACATTATTTTCTATCTGCCTAGAGTCTAGGTTCAGGTACCAATAAAGTGGATCGCCACAAAGACTGCGCGTAATTAGGCAACGCTGAGTTTCGAACTGTGAACTTGTTTGGACGTGTAAGTTATTCAGAAAATCCCGTAATATTTATTCGGCTTTATCTTTATGATAAAACATATCCTTATAGCTATAAGATATTACATTTTTTTCTATCTGTATACAATCTATGTTCAGATACCAATAAAGTGGATCGCTGCAAAAATCGGATTGTACGTAGTTAGGCAACGCTGGATTTTGTGCGAAACTTTTTGGGACGTGTAAATTTTTCCTTTTTTTTTTGTTTACGAGGGGGAAACCTTCAAAAGGTACCCTATGCCGTGGGATCGCTCCCACGGGGTTATGTGGAATTGTTACCGCACTAAAACCCCCCCGGTGACCGTTCTCGGCGCTGCGTAGAGGACTTTGGGAACTCCAACGGAACGCAACCGGAGTCCTCTTAGCGCGTTGCCCCGTCGGGATCCGCCCAGGCGAGCGTGGTGCTCGCCACTCCGTCTGATGTGCACGACGGTATGCGACCACACATACAGCCGTCCCTCCCGGGGTCGCTGGCCGAGCGGTTCGAGCTCCCACTCTTGCCACCCGCAACCCCTGAAGCCCTTTTTTGTCGCCTCTTACGACAGGCAGGGGATACCGTAGCCCTATTCTGGTCCCGGAACTACAGGGATAACGTGTAAGTTATCTAGAAAATGCTATATTTATTCGAATTTATCTTTATGACAACTATGGAAACATACCTCTACAGATTACACGTTAATTATCTATCTGCGAAGAGTCTACCAATAGATTGGATCGCTTCAAAAATCATCATAAAATAATAATATACTTTGTCTTCCCAAAATTTGATCCTTATAAGCGTCGCTATCAGATGGTGGAATGATATAGAGGGTGTTATTTTTTCAAAATGAACTCGTTCGATTCCCGGCTAAGGAAAAAGATATTTTAAAAAACTAATGATGCAGTTTTAGTTTTTATCAAAATCGGCCTCGTAACTCCTTACAGCATTTTTCGCTAATCCTTATAGTTTCGGATTTGGCCCTGAAGGCCCGTTTGAAAAATTCACCCCGTATATTGCATACGGAAAAGGTACTCACTCAGTATTAATGCCATGGTCTGTTGCACCATGGCGCTGGTTTTCAGTGAGCCCTCAGATTTATAAAAATCCGTGACCAAAATACAGTCCACATTCATAATAAATATGTAATTTCGACATTTATGGTTTCAACCCTCAGCAGTAAACAAAATAATGCCATTGTGCGAAGGGTTACGATCCGATTCGAAGGGTATGGTTTGTACGAGCACATGAAGTCCTTCAAACTAGTTTGGTAATGTTTGGCCAACCTTGGCTCGAAGTTTGTTCGTGTAATTACAGTTACAAGTGTAATGAGCCGCAAAGCCTTTTACTTCGAATAACTAAATGAATAACAGCAAACATCATTTTGCGTTATTTGTGTTATGCCGCGAATATAATATGAATATGAATATGTAAGCATATATGCTACTCAAACTCCACACAACAGAAAATCAATTATATTTTTTTATGTCTGTCTGTTTGTTCCGGCTTATCTTAGAAACTTAGTCGAGTAACTATGGTATGGTATCCAAGTTATTACTACTTAGGTTACTTTAACTATATAAAAATGATCAGTATACATTTTTTAACAAAAAAATACAACCGACTTCTATGTCACTAAAAAGTAAAAAATAATTCGAATAAATGTTGGTTTAGTACATATTTCTGACTTCGGCTGAAATAGTTACCTTAGTTATGATAAAACCACTAAAATAAGTAACTAAACTTTTTTTGACTTGTTATTGCATCCGATAAAATTTTCGGAAGCAAATAATTCTTTGTATTTTTTTGCCCAAAAATTGTTGTCAGGAGCCGAAAAACCATTTAGGATCCACAAATTCGATTGGAGTTTTAACTCTTTTTGATGCGGATTTTTATGCTCGCCTGATGTTAAGGCAACTTCAATCCTTAACTGTTCCACTGCTGTGCAAAGGTCTCCTCACAAAATGCGAGAAGCTTTGCGCTGGACAAGTGGTGCATGGTAAATTTCAAATACCTTTGATATATTTTTTTTAAAGAACTCTCAGGCATGCAGGCTTCTACACGATATTTATCTTTATGCAGCAGAAATATGAACGGCGTGTTTTTATTATTGCGTCAAATACTATAAAATTTTCGGAAGCAAAAAAAAAAATTCTTCATATTTTTGCATCCAAAAATTGTAATCAAAACCCGGTATTAGATCTATCAAAAACTGGCATCCGATCACAGCTACATTATCATATCAAAGGGTATTGATTCACGTCGTACCGTCCTCAACGTAACGTGAAATTGCAATACGCATCAAATGCTCGCGGTTCTGATTTCTCACGGGATGAAATTAATAGTGGAATTAAAACCGGTCAGTTGTGAAAAGCTTCCGTACCTTGGGATTTGTCAGGAGTCGAAAAACCATTTCTGGCATTCGATTGGCATTTTAATTCTCTTGATGCGATTTTCGTGTCTATCTTATGTTGATGACTTAATCAACTTCTCACTCGCCATAGCCAAGTGCGTATTGGTAGACTTCACACACATTGAGAACAATTTTAGAATTCTCAGGCGTAAAGGTTTACTTATCATGTTTTCCTTAGCAGAAATAGGTGTGGCGACGGTCCCATAGGGGCTGGACTATGACGTCTTCTACCACCATTTAACATTGTTCTAGAAAGCAGTAATAGGCCTAGCGCCTCTTCGTTGTAATAAATGATAACATCAGTGGCTTTTCAATCAAAAACCTATCAATCAGCTTAAGTGCACGATATGCATTTTTATTATACAAGTGTTTTCTATCAAGTGGAACGTGGAGTTATTACGAGGGCTGATCGATAGTTGTAATGCTATCTCGAGCACGTAGAATATTACATTCTACGTAAATAAATTACAGGATTAATTATATTGAATCTTAGCCAAAATGGAATAGAATGGCCAGAACGTTGTATAGTGCGAATCCGTCTTTGTATGAAAGATGTGCATGGGCTTAGGTAATTATTTTTTTTGGCAGATAGGAAACTGAATTCTGCGTTTAAGAAGCGATTCTCGGATTGAGCGTACCGTGATTTACTACCGTACCGTACCGAGATAATAGATCTGTATTCGTCTTTGTTTCCTTATTTAATCCACACACAATTCTTGAATGAAATTGTAAGTAAAAAGAAAAAGAAATCGTCACGCAAAAGGTCCGGATTCAATCCCTGGTGGGACAGTCATTGTGAAATTAAATTTATTTTCTCGGTCTAAGTGATTTTGTCTTCATCTTCGCGTGTGTCCATAAAACCTAAGACTGAGTGTCATTAAAGTCATAGTATGGGGTTATGACGAAAGGTTGCATGTTATTTTATTTCTGTATAAATATATAAAGTGGTTCAATGGTTAAGTATGAATTTGTTATCAGCTTTAAACGCATTATGGAGCATCAACCGAACACGCGACCACGTGTGCGGAGTTGAGCAGAGGCGTGAAATAATTCAATTAAGTAATTATGTTAATTGTGGCCAAGGGTTGCTAGGTAGTGTCCCCTTTTATTATAATATGCTTACAAGTTGAACAGAAGTAGTGTGTAATAATATAAATTTTATGAATTAAGTTGTAATCCGCTGATAAGATATCTAACAGTGATTTAGTATTTTTTGTAAAGGTTAAAGCAAAAAATGAACATGTTCCAGTTGATGGGTAGAACTACCCGTTGTCCATCATATCCATCCATCCATATATAAAACCATATATGAAACCGATCGCAGATCGCAGAAATAGTCGCCTCATAATGTAAATTAGTCGGCATCTAAACCCTTCCACCGAAATCGAAGAACTTTTACATCATCGTGTTACATTTTGTTTTTTCCTGCAGGCTTGATGGACCTTTCCTCAGAATTTCTCACCATTTATCGCGGTTAACAGATTTTAAGATTATAACACTGTTTTGGTACACTCATGCAATGGCCCTTCAGCGAATTTAATCTAGTCGGTCTATGAAAATTATTTCACAAGAATCCGCTATCAACATATATAATTGTTTAACATATAAGTCCAACATTTTAAACCGTGCTGTATCTTATAAAGGTCTTAAATAATACTTCACCGTTTCCCAAAACATGTACAAGGCTAACATATAAGGGTTCTCGTCGATGCATAAAACACAAGCAGAAAACTAATAAGAATTGGATAGTATGATAAATAGCGCACCCTTGTCACCGCTAGCGAGCTTCGCTATTCGGATTAGACATAAAAGGGTAATATCCGGAATGTTACCATGTATTGCTAGCTATTTCGATAGGTATATTATTTTAATAACATTTCTGTGTGTTTCTCTGGGTTTTATGGTACGTAAATAAAGTTTAAGGAATTAAAAATAACTGTTTTAATTAGATCGATAATTTTGAAGCATAGAAGTTAGTTGACAGAGATAGTATTGATTGCATAGATTTTGAAACTCGGCTGTCAATCGGAACGTCTTAGGTTCGAATCCTAGGCCCGTACATTCCTTTTTTCAAAGTTACGTGTATATTTGAAATTATCAATTAAATATGTATATCGCTAAACGGTAAAAAAAAAGCACCGTGATAAGGCCTGAACCACCTGAGAGTTTTGTGAAAAATTTCTTATCAAAGATGTGTAAAGTCTTCCAATTCGTATTAGGCAAGAGCGGTGTACCTACTATGAGGTATACTCGTACCTCATTCATTCTGAGATTTGTGCTGTGGTAGGATACAATACGATACTGCATTGGACAATACAATCCTTTGATGAGGTTTTCACTGCATAAGATTTTTTTTGGTATGCCGTGCACCTGATTGCAAGCACTAAGCTAAAATCCTTCGGAGAATATGTCTATATGTCAACTCTTTCAAACTATAACACAGCAGCGCTTAACAGTGCCGTTATTGGGAAGCAATAAGTTAAGTGAAATTGTATATATCGCATATTTAATACGCGAGACTGTAACATAATAAATAACGACTCTCTAATATAATTATAAGAGTAACTTTACCAAACTTGGTACATACAAATATCCGGTCAGTGGCCTTCTAAGACAATAATCTTAAAACAAGAAACCTCAAAGCTAGCCGGATCTGACAACAATATTATGATAAATAGCGCCCTTGTCAACGGAACTACGACCGGGAATTTTGATTAAATGTTAAGACATTTTCCTACAAACTTTTCCTTCTGACACAATGTACTGAATATAAATTAATGAGGTTTTCTTTTTACCTTTTTTGGGAACGTAAAAGGCTGATACGTACGCGTTTTAAATTTGAGTTTTATGGGTATTAACCTTTTTTGGGAAACGAGCAGATGCAGTAATGATGGTTCAAATTAGTGAGTATTTGTGGTAAGTTTAACCATTATGTTTTTAAATTTTGTAACAGTAAATAAATTTCGATTACTGACACATGATACACTGCATTTCGGACGATAAGTAGACACACGAATGTATCATCATTTCGATGTACCTAGGTTTAGTAACCGCGAAATAAATATAAATTAATTATTTAATAGTCTATTTGACTGGGTAGATAATCCGAAATCGCTTTGTCACCAGCACCGGTATGATTTGAAAATTTTTGGTCGTACGTGTTTTAAGATACATACAAATACCAGATCATAAATCTAAATTCATCTTTGATATACCCAACAGCGAAAGGAACCCAGCACCCACATCGTGTCAAACCGGCAACGAACCATCTTCACTTAGAAGCCACCCATTAGACCACCAATAAACTCTTATGGATACAGCTAGTCCGTTAGACCCTCTACGCCCAACATACTCATATAGAAAAAGTCCTCACTTCCCACTTCCCATTTCCCACAGTTTGCTTCCTCCATAGAGGCTGTTTAATCGTCCGTAACAAACGGATAAGGCCATGATGACAGATAATTGCAGCCTGGAAATTACCATCGCGCTCTCCACCAAAAAACCGGTCTTTTATATAGAGAATTTTGTCGGAAATCTACTTAAATACTTACTACATTGGATGCTACTAGTAGATAGAATTCTCTTACAGTCAAATTGAATGAGTCGTAAAATTATAAAGGTTTTGGGACACATGTATCGTTCTATTTCTGTTTAGACTTGTGTAAAATATTTTACTGATAATAATTGTTTAGATTTACATAGATTAATAGATTTTGAAGGTGGTAGAACCCTCTGAGGTTCGACACCGGAGGCAACACCGCCGCTACTTTTTCTGTGTAATAACAGCAATGTTCAGCGCCGCTGTGTTTTGATTTGAAGGGAGACATACTTTTCTTAGGTATTTCAGCTTTGTCCTCACACTTAGCGACGTATCTGGCTGGCCACAGGTAGGAATCTAATTTCTGAGGTTAATTGTAGATGTCAATGGGATTAACTACTTACCAGGACGACTCCATGCTCTGCTACTCCTATATTAACAAACAAACAAAAACTCAAAATACTCCATACTAGCTTCATTAACTCGATCCATGAATCCATGCTTAAAACTTCCCGTAAGTCAATCGCGATATGAATTCCTGGCAATCACTCAACTCGGTATCGAAACCGCATATCGCCCTGAATGAGGGTCTAGTATGTTGCTGGCTTTTCCAACTTTTATAGCACTGCATGTTTAAATGGAGCTATTGCAAATAGTAATCTTCTACGCTGATGAGTGTTGTATTCCGATTTCGAATTGCATTTACGCAATGTTTTCTCTGTAAGCAAATATTGCTGGAGATTTTTCGCAAACAAGTAATTTTACGGTATGTTGATTTCAATTTTGTTTGTCTGATTGAGATGATTTTATAGATTTCACGTATAAAAAGAAGTTATGTGTGAAAGCAATACCGTGCAAAATAAATAATATATACAGAGTGAACTAAATGCAACAAAGCTGAAACAAAAGTCACCAGCAGTCAACAAGTCCATCTCTGTCCGTTGCGTCACGTTTTTATCTTTTCGAGAATCTTTCTTCTCTTCCAAGCCATTTCATAATAACATAATCTAAGGGATCTTAGATCTTATCCAGGAAATCTTATCTTAAGATGCGTTGCCAATCTTAGATAGATAGGTAACTATCGTGCGTTATTAATAAAATCAATCATAATAAAATCCGTCAAACCATACTGGCTGCAAGATGTGTCAAATATGAGACAAAGGTACATACAACTTATCGTTCCTCCTCCACAGTCCCTTAATCAAAATTTTGGAAATATATTCATATTTTCCGCGTGCTGGTACCGTAAACCGCGTATGGTTTTCTATAACTTTTTGCGGCTGCACACTAGTGTGCAAGTAAACTTTTACTATACAGCAAAAGCAGTAGAGTGGAATAACACTACGTCAAATATGTATCATATAAAATTTATACAAATTAGGAGTATTCATGTAAATAGCAGCGCTGCATCAGTGATAGCTTAGTTTGGTTTAAAACTCTGTCTCTTAATGATCTCTGATTTTTCAAAAAGATGTGTTAAAAATAATTAAGGAAAATATTGCAATTCTTTAAAAAATAAAAAAAGTGTTTCACACACCTTTATACACTTTTTTATTTTTGATGTGAAACATCTATAGCCGCACGTAAAACCGATTTCTGGCGTGGCGACGCACGCCGTGCCACGCTATACGATGGTATATATATACAGTCTATATGCAGTAGTGTGTACGGTGTGGCGACGCGTCGCCATGCGCAATCGACTTTTTGTATTTAATGAAAATAAATGTTTATTCAATAAATAGTCATCGATATCTGGAAAAAAATCGTAATATTTTATTTTATCATTATGACATATTTAGTTCCTATCACAATATGTTCTTTTCTGCATATTACTTTTACAAAATAATGTCGATGTTTCACATCTGCCAGGCGTCCCGTGACGGCTCACATTATTTCTTTTTTATTTTTTACTACTACCTCTACTACTACTACTTACTATACAGAACTGTAGTAGTAGACTACTACTATTACTACTGTCTACCAATACAAACTTCTCACTGACGATCTCATATAAGTTTATAGCACATTTCACAAGCTTTTGTACTGTATCAGGATAGATACTACGCACCTTAATACTTATATCTAAGTGCACCATATGCATAAGTAATGGTATTTCATTCCCCATCCCGAAGAGCCTATAAGATACTATCCATTATACCATCACACTTCACCCTTCAGCTAATTTACATAAGGGCGGAATTACATCGAAACTTTCTTTCCCCGACCACAATTCATATAATCGGTACAAGGTGACCCATAGATCACATATAAAATAGAATTGGCAACGGTAAATTGTACACACGTTGACAGTTTGTATCGGTTATTAACCAATAGTAATTTATCGTAGTGATTTATCAATTTATGATTCACCGGATGATAGCGTAGTATTTTTTTTATTTCCGACTATTAGTGTTTTTAGTAAGCTGCAACCCTTTTTATGTCTCACTCTAGGTCAAGTGTTGGATAAGCCTAGAGTACACATTATCATGTTTTTTTTAAATAATTTATTGCAGGAATGTACTCGTACGTATTAATAGCTAAGTGTTTTTGAACAATTTGAAACCGTTCTATAACATCTATAACTTTTGTAATCGTGTACTTTTTCATGCTATTCTACTCACACAAGACAGCAAATGTTCTTAAAATTTAGTATAGGACATTTCTATTCAAACTAAGCTCTGTAAAGCGATCCATAGTATTCTAAACAGGTCCGATGCGAAGGTCCTTTTTACCATAATTTCGGGCAATACAGTATTTGTGTCAAACAATACACAATATTATTGGGTTCACAGCCCCGCATGTTTTATGTATGAAGGTTTTGTGCGCCCTTGTGAGAATTTCCTAAGCATTCCCGTTAGTATAGAGAGCTATACATTTAAGTTTTAAAGGTTGGTTAAAATTATATGTACTTAACATTTTTTTATACAGGAGTAGCAGACGAGCTCGCACTCGACCTGATGGTAAGTGGCTACTGCCGCTCATGGACATCTGTAATCAACACCAGATAGGATTATATTCCTACATGAGGTCGGCTATAGATACGCCACTACGTTCCAGCTTAGTCCTCAGGGGACTAAGCTGGAACGCCTCGGAATAATATGTCTTCCTTACCACACCCTTCAAGCCAGAACACAATAGCGCTTAACACTGCTTTTGTTAGGTAGAAATAGGTGTGACGGTGGTGCCGCCGTATTCGAACCACACCACAAAGGGTTCCATAAAAAAACTTTTCTATGGACTCACGGATATCTCATCTATAGATGTATGAGAACTAAGCTAGCATGCTCCTTATAAATTGATCTCTTTTACCACACTCTTAACCTAAACACAACAGCCCTTGTTTTATAAATTAAAAACAGGGGTGGCAGTGGTGTCACTGGGATCAAACGAGGATTTTTATCACCTTAACATTGTACTGTATTTATTAACTTGTAAAGTAACTAAAATACACGCTATGAAATGTGTTATTACAATATGCTCCACAAACAAAATATGTTTCATTACATGTCCCTTATGTATAATATATCTATAAACTTAATAAATTTTAATCCATCGGCAAAATCAAAAATCGGAAAAATCAAATCGGGATATTTTAATTCATATTCATAATTCATTATTTTTAAATTAAATTATCGCATATAATTCATTACATAATATTTTAGTCCGCACTGAGTAATACTTTAATGTTTTATTTAAATAATACTGTATTAAATATCGCACATTTTAATCCTTAAATGCTAATTGAAATCTGTTAAAATCGTTGAAGTAGGTATTCGAAAGCTCTTTCCCTATGACTTTAAGTACGTACTTAACTTAGTCGTATCTTTGAAGAACTTAATCCATATTTAAGTACCCTTTAACACTTCAATAAATTGTCACAACGTACTACATTTTAATGATATTGTAAAGTTTAATTCAAATATGGTGTGCGGGTAATGTCGTTAACAAATAATTAAATCACTCCTTCTGAAAATGCGATACTTACATCAGAGTTAGATTACAGATAGATTACAGAGTTTGTCCCTGTAGTTCCGGGACCAGAATCGGGCTACGCTATCCCCTGCCTGTCGTAAGAGGCGACTAAAAGGGTGTACGGTGGGTGTTGTGGGTTAAGTGAGACGACCGGAGTTCAAATCAAGACTGTATTTGTTACACACAATAATCGATTATATAGGGAATAATATGAGTCATATATTAACACTCACTTATACTACTACACCATCCATCCAAAAGAAAAAAAAAAAAATGATTACATAATATTATGAAAGTGACATTTTTTTTTTTATATTTTCCATGTTTTCATGTTTAGGTAAAACTAAATCCACTAAATTAAAAATACATAAGATACATTTATTGAAATGAGATTAATAAGACAGTAAGTAAATAAATCAATTTTTTTTTTTCAATATTAACCATAAAATCCTGGTCCTGTATTTTTTTTATTGTACATACAACTTTGTACGATTTTTATGTACTAAGTCCACCTTTCCATTTTTTAATATCTCCACATTTGGCGGTTTATCCTTAATTACTTTAAAGGGACCTGAGAATAATGAACACAATTTGTTACCAGTTTCATTTTTAACCAACACCATATCATTAGGGTGGTATGTAATTGCATTAGTATATTTATCATACCTTAATTTTCTATCCTGTTTACATTTTAATAAATTATTTCTCGCTTCCTTTTGAGTCATTTGTATACGATATTTAAGTTCACAAGGGTAGTCATCAAGGTTATACAATGGTTCTAGATGTGCAGTTAAATTACTAGGTAGCGAACATTTCTTTCCAAATACTAATTCATACGGGGTAAACTTAGTTTCTGAGTGAACCGTAGTGTTAAAAGCAAATGACCAGAATGGGAGCCAACTGCTCCATGTCTCTGGGTGATTATCAGTTTGGATTCTAAGAAATGAATTTAAGTTTTTATGAGACACTTCCAATGCACCTATTGATTGGTGATGATGTGCTGTAGAGTTTAACTGTTTTATTTGTAATAAACTACATACCTCTTTAAACGTAGCTGCGATAAACTCCTTGCCTCTGTCTGTAGCTATTTCTCTCGGTACTCCATACCTAAGGATGAAATTGTTAACAAAACTTTTCGCTACTTCCTCTGTTTTTTTAGTCACCAAGGGATACGCTTCAACATACTTAGTCAATTCACACTGAATAGTTAAAATGTATGAGAAACCATTGTTATCAACTTCAAGTGGACCTACCAAGTCGAGATATATCTTTTCAAATGCCGTATTAGCAGTTGTTGTTATATTCATGGGTTCCTTTATTGGTAAGGAATGTTTTTGACGTTGACATTTGTCACAACGTTTTACATAATTTCTAACTTCATTATCTAATCCAGGCCAATAATAATATCTTTTAATATTATTGATCATCCTTCTCATGCCAGCATGGCCACTGCTAGGCAGGAGATGGAAATCGTTCAAAATTACCTTCCTGTCGTCTTTGTTATAAATCGTTTTTACATTATTTATTATACAAACGCGTGGGCCTGACCTATTTTTCATACTCTTTATTTCTTTAATTAATTTCTTAATAAATTCTTCATTGCCGTCTTCCTTTATTATGCATACTTCATTTACTTTTATATTAGCACAATATTTATCTAGTTCATTCACAAATTCGCGTCGCGTCATTTGTGAGTCTGAGCTAAGATACTTTATATAAATTATATTTTTCTTTGCATCATAACAAAAAGTTTTATTTTCATTACATATGTGTCCTAGCTTCCTCAATTTTCTTAAATCATTGGCGTTTACCATACACATTTCTACAGATTCTACCGGTTTGACATGAGCACTCACTACCTTTGGTTGCGCAGGCCTCAAGCAAGTGTGTGCCATATTCAACGGGAAAGGATCTGGAATATTAATTTTCCTGTATTGGGCTCGTGTTAATACATTAATGTCGTAACACATATCCTTCAGTTCTTTTGAAGTTAAACAGATTCTAGATAACGCATCTGCAGCTGCATTATCCGCACCTTTAACATACTCTACATCAAAATTATACTCTTCCAGTATTAACCGAAATTTCATTAGCCTGCTTGATGGATCTTTCATCCCAAATAAATAAATCAATGGTTTATGGTCCGTTCTTATTTTGAAATACTGACCATATAAGTAAGGGCGAAAATGCTTAACAGCCCAAACTATAGCTAATAGTTCTTTCTCTATGACTGGGTAATTTGATTCGGCTTTGTTCAGAGTTCTACTAGTGAAAGCTACGGGACGGTTATTTTTATTTGACAAAATAGCTCCTATTGCCTTATTTGAAGCATCTGTTTGTAATATAAAGTAATTTTCCTGTGAAAAATCTGGGTAATCTAAAATAGGAGGTGAAATAATACGTTGTTTGAGAGTTTCAAAAGCATCTTGACATTTTTTATCCCAAGTAAAGTTAATATTTTTCTTACAAAGATTATTCAGGGGATATGCAATTTCGGAAAAATTTGGTATAAACTTCCTGTAATAATTTGTGAATGCAACGAATCTTTTTACTTCGTCTACATTCTGGGGACAAGGGTAATTTTTTATAGTGACAACTTTCTCTGGATCGGGTAATATACCTTCATTTGATATTAAATGGCCTAAATACAGAATTTCCTTCTTCAGAAAAGTACATTTAGAAGGATTTAACTTTAACTTTACTTTTTGTAACCTTTCAAATACATCCTGTAAATTCCTATTATGACATTCCAAATTACGTCCAAAAACTATCAAATCATCCATGTAAATTAAGCATTTTTCATTATTCAAACCTGACATTGCCAAATTCATTAGTCTGGAGAATGAACTAGGGCTGGTTTTTAAACCCATAGGCATTCGACACATTTGATATTGACCTGAACAAAAAGCTGTATATTTTCTACTCGTTTTATCTAATTCAACATTATAGTAACCCTGATGTAAGTCTAAATGTGAAAAATAGACACTTCCAGACAATGATTCTAATATTTCCGTTATGTCAGGAAGCGGATATTTATCGTCTTCTATGCAATTATTCAGCTTTCGGTAATCCACCACTAAACGCCACTTTTTCTGCTTAGTTGAATCACATTTTTTAGGCACTAACAATACGGGACTCGACCAGTTGCTTCTACTTGGTTCAATAATACCTTCCTTTAACATTTCACTTAGTTGTCGCTTAATTTCATCTTTATGAATTTTAGGTAATCTGTAAGGTTTTGCAAAAACTGGACTAACATTCGGCTTCAGTGAAATATTATGTGTATAAATATCCGTAACAGTTAATGTATCACCCGGCAAGTAAAAAATGTTGGCATATTTGGCACAAATCCTTTTTATACTTTCGGACTCTTCAGTATTGAGATTGGTTAGTTTTATTAAAGAAAATAAAGTTTTTACTCTATCGGAACTATTATCTGATTTATCAAAAGAGCAAATACTATATTCACTGAGGTCGTGTACCACAGGACTAATATTCGACAGAGTAATATTTTCATCTGTGGTATTCAAAATTTTTACTGGAACCATACCATTTACCGGACTTGCAATAGAACTGGCAAGGTAAACACCATCTTGTAATTCTTCTGAACAAATAACACAGTCTGTTTTAAATTTAGTTTGAATAAAATGCACCGACTCCTCTATTTTATAATAATTTTTACTTAATATTTCTTATTATATTATTAATCCCTTCATATCTTTATTACATTATTGATCATTTCATATATTTCACTTCCTTTCTTATTCGTTAGATAACTTCATTAAGTTTATGATAATCCTTCCATAATTCCATTTCTTTCACGAAGACGTCTCGCGTACATCATGATCAAGATAACGGTTTCTTTATAATAATTAAAACTCTCTCTATAACATTCAAATATCCTTTCGATCCATTTCTTTCACGTATACGGCTCGCGTAACTACATGATCAAGAAAATGTAAAAGGCATACTTCTCAATATATATTTTTTTCTCAATTCTCATTATAGTCCTAATACTCATCTTTCAGTTTCTTTCCATCTACTTCTTGCACGCAGATGACTGCAGATCATGCAGCGTGAAGATATTCTGCCTTAACCAACAATAAACATTAACTAACAATCGATATATTTCATCAGTATATTAGGTATCTTCTTAATTTTCGAGGGATCAATCTCGATCATTACCAAAAATACTAATTTACAGAAGAAATCCATAAAAAAAAATCCATACAAACGATCCATTTGTAAACATTCATCCATTCCTTTGTTTCCAAACATAACATTTTGTTTTAGTCTCAAATCATATTTAATATCATCATAATCATCTTTACTATTTATGTAAGTACTCGTTACATACACAAAATAACAATCAATAACATATAACAGTCTATGAGTTTAAGCTAGAATCAAATATCTAAGAATGTAATGCAATTAGAAACGGCGTCGGTATTGCATCATTATTGCAATCCGAACCCAAGAACATTCCATTCCCGTAAAGGATGGGTAACATGAATCGTAACACGTTTTTGGTAGTCAGCGATATAGAACAAAGAACGAAAAGACTAGTATTGCTACCTGGTTTGCTCGTTATATTACAACATTACCTTAATTGCTAAAACAAAATTTACCAAATATGATTCAATAATAAAATAACACGCAATTTAACTTTAAACAAATGACATTAATACTATTACTGTAAGTATAATAATGATACAAAAATAACAATCAAATCAATTTACGTATACGAGTAACAGGAAATTAATTTACTTTATATTTAATTTAAATACTTGTACAGACTTAGAGAACTTATTACTTTAATTTAGTTTATACTATACGATTCATATTATACCTGTTGTATATGATGACGCAACCTTTAAGTTGTTTTTCGTGTCACGATGATTTTTGTGCCGTTTTCTTACGCCAAGAGTTCTCCGAAGGGCTGGTCCCCGTTCACAGTAAAATTTCTGGTCCGGTGTCCTTTGATGATGTAGATAGTCTTCTTTTGGTAATTACTTCACTCTTTTCTTCCATGACTGTTTTATGACGATTGATGGGCTCGACGACATTTTTCAGTTCCATAATATTTTTCCTCACGATGACGATGTGGGTGATCTTCTTCCATACTTTATTTTATTCAACTTCCTTATTTATACTGAATTTCTTCTTTCTTCATCTTCGTTTTTTTTTGTGATCTTCAACGTTAATTTCCGGTGCAAATTTTACTCATCTTCTTGTTTTTTTTCTTCTTCTATAATAGATTACTTTTTCATCTTCGATCTTCATTTTAATTTGTTTTTTAATTCTTCATTTTGAACGCCTCCCGGTGCGCGTGCAACGTGGCAGCGCCACACGCGCACCGGACTGGCAGGGTCGCCATGTACGGTGGGTGTTGTGGGTTAAGTGAGACGACCGGAGTTCAAATCAAGACTGTATTTGTTACACACAATAATCGATTATATAGGGAATAATATGAGTCATATATTAACACTCACTTATACTACTACACTTCCGAGGTTGCTGGCGGCAAGAGTGGGAGCTCGAACCGCCCGGACAGCGACCCCGGGAAGGACGGCGATATGTGTGGTCGCATACCGTCACGCACACCAGACCTGCACCTTTTGAAGGTTCCTCCACGTTAACAAAAAAAAAGGCTATCACTGCAAGTCGCTTTCAGAAGCTATGGTTAAACATTGTAAAAGACTAATATTTAAATTATCTACTACTAAGTTTAATTCCAAGAAATGGAATTCAAAAGTTCTGTTTATAAGACTGTTTATTGTTTTGGCGAACTTGCAATATAAATTCCGTCTTTGTACTTTGTAGGAAATTTTAAAATATTCATTTCTCGGATACCAGGGTTGAACATTTTGCGAAAACGAAATCGTATTCAAAAATTCATTTAGATCGCATTTATAACCAGACTAAGATAAGAAGCTTAAACTGATCCCTTTTACTTGTGATCTTGTGATTTTAACAAGTAGTGACTTTTACATCAAGAGCGTAGTTGCATCTTTATTTATTAACAGGAATTAACACTTCTTCCAACGCTACAGAATATAAAACCTTTGTGAAGGCACGTATTAGGGTTGTAACCACCAAGAAAAGTGTTCTGTACGGTATGGCAAGTCTTCCAATTCATTAATCGCGAATGTAAAATCAGGGAGGATGAAGATTCCTCAAGGTCCGTGCAACAATGATGGTTTCCTCTTCAATTCTTCAAGTAATTCCTCTTTAAATCCTCTAATTGAAACTCGTGCATGGCAAGATTATCATATTCCAGATTGATTTAAAATGAAAAGATGAGTCTTTGACGTTTCGTTTAGGTTTCCTACACTCTGGTTCTCTGGAAACATCCGCTGCCTCAGGAATTCATCAGGGGTCTCTCAGAAGGAGAAGACTTTAAGCAATACATACTTTCCTAGAATTTCTCCTAAGCCAGTCATGATTTCAACAAATTCATGTTCTTACTGTTTTCATCTGATGTTTGATATAAATTCTACATATAGTCTTTGTTTCTAAATCTCAAGAATCTCCATCCTTTAGATTTCCACCACGGACCGCGGTATAACTTACAAACCATTTAAATTCAAACCTACACTCCCGTACATACTAGCTTTGCGTTTGTTGGAGATCATTTTAATAATACCCAAAGTTAAATAGCTCTCGGCTCGGGGCCCCAATAAAATGTAACGTGTCGTGCGTACTTTGTGACTTCAGCTCAATTTATCGTCGAAACTTTTTCACGTAATCCATTTGTTAATCGCGGTTGCTCTTTGAATTATTACCAACTAGACAACGCCAGTGTATTTGCTTGGTATGGTTTTGTGGTATAAAAGTCTATGTTATGTTGTTAAAGTCTTCGTGGCTCGTCTTCTGTTGCACCTTATAAGAATAGTACCAAATTCTGTTCGAGGAGTCGACCCACAGATGGTTTTACCACCTTTAAAATATGATATTGTACATCTTTATGAGGCATTATAATTTGCACTACGACACGGCACTACGATAGTAGTGGAGCAAATTATAATGCCTCATAAAGATACGATAGTATCAATGTGTTGTAAAGTAGACGATATGGGGTTATACACTCGAAGATTATGGGAGATACACTCGGAGACTTAGTTAGAATGTCACATGTATGTCTAAAACTACTGTAGCAACTCGTTCCTAACGTAAAGTCGTGATTGCCTAGACCAAACGGTGCTATGCTTAAGATATTATTTATAAATTATTCTTTGCGTTGCTTTGCTCCCCTTTGTAGTTTTAATATAGTTTGCTAACTTCATAGTCAAAGGTAATAAAATGCTGACTTCACTTTCTTGCGATTTGAGATTGGGGTTGTTTGTATCTCACAACTGGACACGGGTCTCTTTTCATAACAAGGGGAGGACTGGAATACTGCATACTCAAAAACACAAATGAGTGCTTACTGTTTCAAATATTAATGCCTCATAGATGAAGTATCCTTACTGCTTTTGTTGGATTATACTGCTGCTCAAGCATAAATAATTGTATTATTAGTATCTAAGCATACTTTGTTTATTTTGAAATAATTTCCAGATCTTTCAAACAGAGGAATCGATGATTGATTATGTGTAAAATTTGTATCGCTGGCTTTCACTATTGCAGCCAAGTTACTTTTAAAGTTAATTTGGTAACAAGTAGGTAACTTCCACGTACAAAAGTCGGCAACGTTAATCGAGTTATGTCAGTACTAAGGTATTTCCAAGTTCTTGTTTTTTCAATATGAGCAAGAACTAACGTCGGTGCAAGGATACTTTAAAGAATATGGTACAGTTAAGGTTTAAAAGATTGACTTTTCTCTGCTATCATCATCACCATCAACCCATTACTGTCCCACTGCTGGGCACGGGTCTCCTCTAAGAATGAGAAGGATTAGGGCATAATCCACCGCACTGTCTAAGTGCGTATTGGTAGATTTCACATACGTACCTTTGAGATTTTTTTTATAAATCTCTCAGGTATGCAGTTCACCGTTTAGCAAGTAATGATAATGATAATTAATTTGTAATACGCACGTAACTTGGAAAAATCAGAGGTGCGTGCCTGGGATTTGAACCTCGGACCCCTCGATCGAGAGGCCGAGTTTCTTAACCATTGGGCTATCACTATCCTCTGCTATACTAAGTAGCAAATAGATCTTCATGAGTTAATTTTGTGTGTGGTACTTAGAACTATTTTTATAACAATGAATTAGCATATATAGAATAAACGAGCATGCAGTCCATGTGATGGTAAGTGGCTACTGCCGGCATGGATCCCACATAAGATAAGATTCCTACCTGAAGTCGGTCATAGATATGGCGCTACCCCTGAGGACTAAGCTGAAAAGCTTCGGAAAAGTATTTACTTCGCTAGCAGAACATCCATTATACTGTTTTTAGAAATTTGGATCAACAAAAAGTGATGAAAACAATTTGTACTAAGACCATTTTAAATTTTTTGAAATCATTACATTGACAACGTTCATGTAACATTGCTCGTCATGGTAGTTTCAATGTTCATGACCCATAAAAAAAGAAAAAAACTCAAGCGTAAATTGAAACAGATTAATGCACGCATTTACGCCGCATAGTGGCTACCTATTTGAATTCAGATAGATGTGAATCGTAATGTCAACTAGACCATGAAACGGAACGGACAAATATGCATTCGGAAATAGAACACGACGTGTATTTGGTTTATAAAATGATAAAAGAATTTTATTTTGTTAAATTTTAACGCACTTTTATGTACTCCAAATTTTTAAAACGGAGTAAACAATTGTACTAAGTACGTTTAGGACGAAAACACGAGAGCGATGGCAACCTAATACGTGAGCAACAGCCCATGATGATGATCGTCGCCGACGGTTACCGTTTGTCTCTAGCAGTGGTAACGACAGGCGTCAGTATATGGCAGACGGTGTTGGACAGTTCGCGTCAGTCTGCATTGGTAGGCTACGAATGTGGATGACTGTGGTCGCTGCCGTTCGTCAGTGACTGCCACCAATCGTCGGCAACAGTCGTCAGGCGCTCAAATTACAACTCTAAGAATTATAATGTTAATTTTGATTTTAAATGTAAGGTAAGTCAAAGTTAAAGGTATCAAGCGGCACCAAAAAAAAAACAATTTACTTAAATACGTAGGTGTTATTAATTTGATCCCTGTAGTTCCGGGACCAGAATAGGGCTACGGTATCCCCTGCCCGTCGTAAGAGGCGACTAAAAGGGGCTACGCAGCGCCGACGACGGCCACCGGGGGGGTTTTCGTGCGGTAAGATAACTGTGTCGCTCTTACGGCACCGGGTACCTTTCGAAAGTACCTCGAAAACAAAAAAAAGGGTGTTATTAATTTATAATATCGTGCGCACGTAATTTGCGAGTCAAACTTCCATTTTTTAATGTTCATATTTCTTCCATCTACCAAAACGAACTTTTTAAAATAGTTGGACCTATTCTAACAACAATACCACCAAAAAAACTGAACTTAACACAAACATTTTAAGGGTACCTGCGTAAACACTGAAAACCGGTGCACGTGACCGCGTTTCTCCTCGGAACGGCTCAAATAACATAACAAAATAAATAAATAAGCCTACAGGAACTTTTAGCTGGCCAGATGCTCTCTCCCAGCGGTATAAATGTGATTTGCTATAGATTAATATGAGAAACTTTTGTTTTATAACGAATGGGGACAGCGTGTTACCGACCGATGGATTTCAGCTAATTTGCATCCGTTTAGCGACCCGCTGCGGGATCATTCATTGAGGCTATTGTTTTTGTACTTTTTAACGCACAATTGGCATTTTATTCGAACTTTTTTTCAAAATTGGCATGGTTTCCTGAGTTTGTTATGGGTTGGTCACAGCCGAGTGCTACCCGTAAAGCCGATGTGAATATGACGCGGTCTTATAAATGTTTTTGCCTTACTATAGCTTATAATACCAGATGCTGCCGTATTCGAAATTCGTATTCAATCGTTTATTATATCAATTTGATTTAGTTATATGTCTGATAAATCAAATTAATGTAATAAAATTAATTTTAATTAATAGCTTTCTTCACGGGGTGTCCGTGTATTTGTCTTCGTTTATTGTAAAGAAATAGTACAAATCCATGAAATTACAAAACATTTTAAGATGCAACGTAAAGGGCAAAGAAGTTAATATCATAATGTTGTATTTCAGAAATGTATGTGTCTACTTCAATGTGTGAGAGAACAAAAACCATATGACCACGTGTCATTAATTGTCCAGTATCAGTGGGGCTTAATTGTCCCGGCATAAATCCCACCGCATACTGACCGACCTACTTAGCGGACCGCTCTGCATGGTTTTTGTTACTTGGTTATTTATTTAATTACTCTCGCACATGCTATGAAGTATTTCTGTTTCTTGCTGGCTTGTTTATTTAATACTTTTTGTTTTATTCTTACATGCTTGTTCTATTCTTCCTTTTTTCCTTTCTTCATTATTTATTAATTTAATATGCTTGTCTATAAATATATATACATATTTAAGGCGCTATTGAACAAAAACAAAAAAAGAATTGTAAAAAAATATCTTATATATAAAATTCTCGTGTCAGAATTTTAGTTACCGTACTCCTCCGAAACGGCTTTACCGATTTTCACCAAATTGCATATTCAGTAGGTCTGAGAATCAGCTACTGTCTATTTTTCATACCCCTAAGTGATAAGAGTTGTTTACCCTTAACATTTTTTTATTTAAATGACAACACAACGTTTGCGGGTCAGCTAGTATTAAGTATGTAAATATGAAATCTTTATTTAATTTATGTTACAATAAAAAAGGTGTGTGTGTGTCAGCTACGACGCACGATTGGAGTTTACTCCTTACGAACGATAATTATGATATATATCGAATAGAAAAAAAGGGTAAATGAACGCATCTGCTAAAATGATAAGAGAAACAAACATATATCTGTAATTATTCGGATTATTTATATTACTTCAATAATGCGTATTACATAAAGTATGTTACAAAATAATATAAATAATAATAATAATAATAATAATTGTGTTCAATTTATACAAATCCAATTTTAGGATGATTGATTTCTTTCACTTTGAATTATAATATCATTCTTAAATACTGTAATTATAGGTTTGTGGTAACTGAAATACGATACGTGAACTTCGGAAGTTACATGAGTTATGAATCGTGAAAACACCGCATCAATAGTTGTACCATATCTAGCGCGCAACACACACGTACAAACATACGCACACATTCAACTCTCAGACTGGAGGTAGTGAACTATACAGTGAGACAACGAAGTATCGCGCAAAGAGGAGACCCCGAGAATGAGATACGCTGTGTAATGTATTCCATCTCATTCTTTTACACGTTCAATCCTACAGATATATATGTTTGTCTCTTTCTACGTAACGCCTCAACTTTTCGTGTTACACTTGATTTTACTCCTCATAAAATTTCCGTACCGGGCCTTATAACTCAAATCGTTTCTTAAGGAGTAAACTCCAATTACAAAACAAAAACTCTAAAATATACAGGGCTATTCACAGACTATATTCTCAAATAACTTTGCACAAAACAATCGTTATCTAGGGCTTTTTTTTCTTCAAATTTGAAACATCTCAACATTATACAGCATTGTCCCTCATCAGATACACTGATATCTTCTGTGTGAGATAAAAATTTTAGCCTATAACACCACAAATACAACAAAATTTATTTATGTAATATCATTGTTATTAAAGTAACACTAAAAGGTTCAATATCCACAAGTTATTACGCCATAGATTTAAGGGCGCCACAGCAGGGGATGGACCGCTGTCAAACTAAATATAATATTTTCTAGTAAATTATATTTTTAAGAATTAATTTTATATACGAGAAAAAGAGATCAGTTTTACCATGACCACGATCCATGCGACAACCAATGGAAATATAGGCACAAAATAAAAAAAAAAACCTTATCACGAGTAACGTCTTAACAAAACGTATAAATTTCGCGGTGATATTAGTTTAAAATCATCAATCATCCTCGTATCGATGATAAGCTTAATTCGCATCATAAAGATAAAGTACAACCCTAATCATTCATTAACTTTTCCCTATTTGGGTACAGATCCTCTTAGGATAACAACGGCCGTCAAGGTTTAGTTGACCATGTCAGCTATGTGCGGATTATTAGGCATCGCATAGTTTCGAAAACTTCCTGGTTACAATATCATCCTTCATTGATAACTATGGGTTTGGTTTGACAGTGGAGGTATAAACCTCCACTGTCAAACCAAACCCATTATCATCTTAGATCATAAAATAAAATCAGCTTCAATTAAACAAATTGTATTTGAAGGCGCGTCCTTAACTATCCCGTGTGGCTTCAAACACTCTGCGCCGCCGGTGTAATTCCCGCAGATTCAATTTAAATTCACTCGAAGCTCGGTCAGTTCAGATTATACCCTTGAAGCGGCCAAAACGAATTGGCATTTCCCTATAAGCCGAAGCTAAATAAAATTATATCGTTCGTTACATGCATCTGCACTTAATTCTTATATCAGACAGACGGAAGAACTTGTCATCAATTCTAATTAATTATTTTTATTGGAACAAAGTCGAACATAAAATGATGAATTGAAAAATGCAGATAACTGCTGGTTTGGGAACGATAAGAAATTAAAAATACATGTGACTTAGATCTACGGAAACACATTCAAATTGACACTTATACTTACCTAATATTCATTCTTATATTACCACTATATTTGAAAACGACGTCTATAGAACCTTTGTAATAGATTCCGAAGAGGGTTGAAGTCCTAATAGAGGTAGGACAGATATGATATATTCCCTGAGAAGTAAGTCATATTGTTTTATGTTCATAAGTACTTCTCCTTTACTACACGCTTCAAACATAACTCAGTAACAGTGCTGTTATATCGCAAAAATGAATGCGGCAATGGTGTCTCCTGACTCGAACTTCGGGGGGATTTCATTTTAAATAAAAAATATCGGCGAAACAACGACGAAATTCGTGTTTGGATTTTCGATTTAAATATTTAATTTTCAACGTTACTTCTGGTTTAAAAGTTCTAAGGAATGTCTGAATAATTAATGATTTTGGTAAGCTTTCCTTAGCTTTATCTGTTCCGAATTGAACTAAAATTTCGTTAAGAGGAAATGCGCTTCGATAAACTACAGTCTACTGGGAGTGCCCGCACAAAGTGAAGGAAGTTGAGCTGTACAGATATAAAGGCAAATTCTGACCCCACGAGCAAAGCCCGGATCTTAGCGTTAGCTGCAATATTAACTGTCCTTTGATGGTCTTCAACTGGTTCGCCAGATACATTATCATTTACGTCTAGACAATTTCACAAATCATTTTCGTTAATTGCGAGCGCTTGCAGTATAAAACATTTCTTTTGCTTCAAACACATTATCATTTTATATTCTCTAAATTTATAGCGTATTTTTAAGAAAATGAACCGACTTTAAAATAGAAAAGCGGGAAGTCATAAACTTTGCCTTGATTTAGAACCAGTTACTGAAAACGGTAGTTGATTAAAAATCCGAGTCGAACTCTCATGGATAGTTACGTACAAATTTAACGCTGTGAATGAAAAAACATGTTCTCCCATATTTGATACGCCGCACGATATACTTTGCAAAACTTTTTTAAGTGTCTATTTCACCCCTCATAATCACCTCTCAAACGGCAATTTTGTTGTTTACGTTATATTGTTATTGTTATATTTGTCTTTGGAACTGAAAAACATATGAATACGAAATTTCATCTCCAAGTCCAGTAGTTTCGGACAAAATTAGCTGTAACAGACGGACGCACGAATGATCCTATCCTGTTTTCTGTTTTTTCGTGTGGAACCCTAAAATATGTAGAATTTATCCCAATTTAAAACTACTGAAAGGTCGCAATCAAATGTCAATAGAACCAGCTGTTCACCATTCACCACACGCTAATACACCGTCAACGACGTAATTTTAAACTTTTCCTTACGAACCGATTGAAACTCCATTGTACCAAAATCTGAGCAATCTCCCAAAAAGTTCGGGAATTAGGTCTTGATGTATGACCTAAGTTTGAACTGAAAGTACTTTAATGGCAAGCTCAATGTAGTAAAGGTGATATCAGCATTTGAAATTGGAACAAAAGCAGGTTATTTTTGTAGACAAATGCTTTCTGTAATACCAACGTTGTAGGATATTTAGTGTTGAATGTCGATTATTCTTTTGATGTGAAACATCTATAGCCGCACGTAAAAAAGATTTCTGGCGTGGCGACGCTTACCTTTAACTACATAGACAAATGTTCTATAAGGGACAGAGCTATTAGAACAATGTGATAAAAAAAGACAACTAGTGTTTGACCTTGCGTTTCAAGTGTACGCAAACGTAAATATTGACAATGGAATATAGTGACCAATGATTACTTCAGTCAAAACGGGACATCGATTTTTTTATGTCAAATACTTTTTACTTGAAAAAAATGTGAGCCGTCACGGGACGCCTGGCAGATGTGAAACATCGACATTATTTTGTAAAAGTAATATGCAGAAAAGAACATATTGTGATAGGAACTAAATATGTCATAATAATAAAATAAAATATTACGATTTTTTTCCACATAACGATGACTATTTATTGAATAAACATTTATTTTCATTAAATACAAAAATTTACGAATTTATTTCAAATCGTGACTACTTAATTCGTTTAATGAATCGCACAGTCGATTGCGCATGGCGACGCGTCGCCACACCGTACACACTACTGCATATAGACTGTATATATATACCATCGTATAGCGGTATGCGTCGCCACGCCAGAAATCGGTTTTACGTGCGGCTATAGATGTTTCACATCAAAAAAATAATTAACTTACTGATGACTTGATGGTGTGTCATAGTGTGATTTTGCTTTCTTTGCAGGAGGCTGATCACTTTCACTCTCTAAATTATCACGGTCAGACATTTTATTATTAGAAAAATAATTTGTTTTCAAGCATTGATCTATAACCTGAAGTTACGCCGCAAGCGGGCAAAACTTGAAACATACAAAATACGTCAAGTGGTGTAAAACGAGTTAAAACGACTCCAGTCGCTCTCGCGCGGCGTAGTAATACACACTAATGTCACTGAACACGTTAAACGTCATTATTTTGAATTTTAAGCCTCAAAATGCCTTCTTGTGCAATGCGTAAATGCAAAAATTATGCTCAAAAAAGAAACAAGCTTCATGGAATCACCTATCACACGTAAATAAAGAGAAATTATTAAATTTTGTTTATTTTTCGTGTTCGATCCGCCATGATTACGTGAGTAACCAGAAAGAGACAAAGTATGTTTTTGTCAATGAAAGTGATAAAGACGCAAAATGCATGGTCATAGATCAACAGAACAGAAGTGACATTTTATTGAAGCTCACGATGTTCATATGTCGTATGTTATAGTTTAAGATCCCACTGCTTAATTTTTATATTAGTGCGTTTTTAGTCAAAATATAACTTTTTATAGTTTATTTTAATAAAATAAAAGCGATATATGGGAAATTCTGTATCCTAATCTCTAAATTTTCTTCGATACCTGTGGTAAATAATAAAAAATATTACCATAAAATTTATATAGGATAGTATACGGTATTTTAAAATTTCTTTAATTAAATAAATTAACCTAAACATAATTTAATAAACAATCTTTGTATAGCCAGAAATTAATCCTCAAAAAGACCACGGTAAGATTCGAATCTTATATATAAAATTCGCATGTCACGATGTTAGTTACTTTACTCCTGCGAAACGGCTTTACTGATTTTCATCAAAATTTATATGCATATTCAGTAAGTCTGAGAATTGGCTACTATCTATTTTTCATATCTCTTAAGTGATAAGGGTTGTTCACCCTTAACATTTTTTTTATTTATATGGCAACACAATGTTTGCTGGGTCAGCTAGTACATAACATTTATAAAATGTACACAACTTTGCAATTAATGGTCGTGTGTAAAATAAAACTGAAAATAATAAACATAAATTAGTAAAGATACTTCGCCGCCTTGAAATTGAATGAAGCCACAAACGGCTTATTAGTAAGTTCTTTTTCTTAATTCTTGACAAATAAAAACATTTTTAGAGAAAATTTACAAATAAATAACTAATACTGCGTAATTTACATAATAAATAAATAATTATTTCAAATATTTTAGGGACATTTTAGCACGGAGACGTGGCAAAACTTTTTTACGCAACTATTTCAATTCTCAAAACTGGGTACATTTTCTTGTTAGGAGTGAGTAATCTTTACTAATCTATGATAATAAATATAAACAATTTTTAAATCGTATATTTTAAACCAGTCGATACATCTGTATAGATACATTCTTTCAAATTATATATTTATATAATAATAATTTATTTAGTTAAACTGTACTATAACATTTCTACGTAAACGATGTACTAAAACTATTATCGACAGTTTTGGACATTTTTTACCTTCTCTTCCATTATTTCATTGTCTTTGACAAGCATGCGTATCAATGGGAAAACCACCATACGTCCCGTTTTTAACGGGACAGTCCCTTTTTTCGATGCTTCGTGCCGTTGTCTCCGAAATGAACCGTTGCCATTGTCAATTAAGTAACAGTAAATATTATAATTATGAAAAAAACATGGGGTGCTCCATTTATCAGTTTTCATAAAGCGCCCCACATTTTTTGCACAATTATACTATTTACTTTTCCTTAAATGATTCCTAGATTGAAAATTATTTTCTACTTTTTAGTTAATTTTATCATAAAATCGTGTTTTTTATTATTTTTAACTATATTTTTGATGTGAAACATCTATAGCCGCACGTAAAAAAGATTTCTTCAAGTAAAAAGTATTTGACATAAAAAAATCGATGTCCCGTTTTGACTGAAGTAATCATTGGTCACTATATTCCATTGTCAATATTTACGTTTGCGTACACTTGAAACGCAAGGTCAAACACTAGTTGTCTTTTTTTATCACATTATTCTAATAGCTCTGTCCCTTATAGAACATTTGTCTATGTAGTTAAAGGTAAGCGTCGCCACGCCAGAAATCTTTTTTACGTGCGGCTATAGATGTTTCACATCAAAAATATAGTTAAAAATAATAAAAAACACGATTTTATGATAAAATTAACTAAAAAGTAGAAAATAATTTTCAATCTAGGAATCATTTAAGGAAAAGTAAATAGTATAATTGTGCAAAAAATGTGGGGCGCTTTATGAAAACTGATAAATGGAGCACCCCATGTTTTTTTCATAATTATAATATTTACTGTTACTTAATTGACAATGGCAACGGTTCATTTCGGAGACAACGGCACGAAGCATCGAAAAAAGGGACTGTCCCGTTAAAAACGGGACGTATGGTGGTTTTCCCATTGATACGCATGCTTGTCAAAGACAATGAAATAATGGAAGAGAAGGTAAAAAATGTCCAAAACTGTCGATAATAGTTTTAGTACATCGTTTACGTAGAAATGTTATAGTACAGTTTAACTAAATAAATTATTATTATATAAATATATAATTTGAAAGAATGTATCTATACAGATGTATCGACTGGTTTAAAATATACGATTTAAAAATTGTTTATATTTATTATCATAGATTAGTAAAGATTACTCACTCCTAACAAGAAAATGTACCCAGTTTTGAGAATTGAAATAGTTGCGTAAAAAAGTTTTGCCACGTCTCCGTGCTAAAATGTCCCTAAAATATTTGAAATAATTATTTATTTATTATGTAAATTACGCAGTATTAGTTATTTATTTGTAAATTTTCTCTAAAAATGTTTTTATTTGTCAAGAATTAAGAAAAAGAACTTACTAATAAGCCGTTTGTGGCTTCATTCAATTTCAAGGCGGCGAAGTATCTTTACTAATTTATGTTTATTATTTTCAGTTTTATTTTACACACGACCATTAATTGCAAAGTTGTGTACATTTTATAAATGTTATGTACTAGCTGACCCAGCAAACATTGTGTTGCCATATAAATAAAAAAAATGTTAAGGGTGAACAACCCTTATCACTTAAGAGATATGAAAAATAGATAGTAGCCAATTCTCAGACTTACTGAATATGCATATAAATTTTGATGAAAATCAGTAAAGCCGTTTCGCAGGAGTAAAGTAACTAACATCGTGACATGCGAATTTTATATATAAGATTCGAATCTTACCGTGGTCTTTTTGAGGATTAATTTCTGGCTATACAAAGATTGTTTATTAAATTATGTTTAGGTTAATTTATTTAATTAAAGAAATTTTAAAATACCGTATACTATCCTATATAAATTTTATGGTAATATTTTTTATTATTTACCACAGGTATCGAAGAAAATTTAGAGATTAGGATACAGAATTTCCCATATATCGCTTTTATTTTATTAAAATAAACTATAAAAAGTTATATTTTGACTAAAAACGCACTAATATAAAAATTAAGCAGTGGGATCTTAAACTATAACATACGACATATGAACATCGTGAGCTTCAATAAAATGTCACTTCTGTTCTGTTGATCTATGACCATGCATTTTGCGTCTTTATCACTTTCATTGACAAAAACATACTTTGTCTCTTTCTGGTTACTCACGTAATCATGGCGGATCGAACACGAAAAATAAACAAAATTTAATAATTTCTCTTTATTTACGTGTGATAGGTGATTCCATGAAGCTTGTTTCTTTTTTGAGCATAATTTTTGCATTTACGCATTGCACAAGAAGGCATTTTGAGGCTTAAAATTCAAAATAATGACGTTTAACGTGTTCAGTGACATTAGTGTGTATTACTACGCCGCGCGAGAGCGACTGGAGTCGTTTTAACTCGTTTTACACCACTTGACGTATTTTGTATGTTTCAAGTTTTGCCCGCTTGCGGCGTAACTTCAGGTTATAGATCAATGCTTGAAAACAAATTATTTTTCTAATAATAAAATGTCTGACCGTGATAATTTAGAGAGTGAAAGTGATCAGCCTCCTGCAAAGAAAGCAAAATCACACTATGACACACCATCAAGTCATCAGTAAGTTAATTATTTTTTTGATGTGAAACATCTATAGCCGCACGTAAAACCGATTTCTGGCGTGGCGACGCATACCGCTATACGATGGTATATATATACAGTCTATATGCAGTAGTGTGTACGGTGTGGCGACGCGTCGCCATGCGCAATCGACTGTGCGATTCATTAAACGAATTAAGTAGTCACGATTTGAAATAAATTCGTAAATTTTTGTATTTAATGAAAATAAATGTTTATTCAATAAATAGTCATCGTTATGTGGAAAAAAATCGTAATATTTTATTTTATTATTATGACATATTTAGTTCCTATCACAATATGTTCTTTTCTGCATATTACTTTTACAAAATAATGTCGATGTTTCACATCTGCCAGGCGTCCCGTGACGGCTCACATTTTTTTGTTGTTGAATATCTCATTGAAGGATCGATGTAATGCATACTTAAAGCTAATAAGATATGTACGACTATATTGTATACGTAATTGAATTGAACGACTTAATGAATGTGGTTTCTCGAGAGCGACTTCCAAGCTCATGATGTTCTACGTGATATTTAATAATATCCTGATTTTGATTTATCTAAAACCAAAGAGATAAAATATTTAATGAAATTTTCATAAATAAAAATTTATTCCGCTTTACACTTACACACACATTCGGATCGACTTACTACTAATTGGTGTACTTGTGTATGAGACTCTTTCTCCTTATCTGATTTATTGTTACTATATAGGTGAATGTCTTTACCTCAAACCAGCAAAACAAAAACATTCACAAATGACATTTGTTACGACAACTATGTTCGTTTTCCACTGACAGTTTAATCCGGCGTCCCCACGTGACCTCTTTTAACTCGTCCGTTTTGATGACAGGACGTCAAATAAAACTCTCCAGCTGCTTTTTGACATTTACTTGCACATTTTAGTTTATATTTATGAGTATAAAACAGTCAACCTGATATTGAGTACTTTGTCATAATAAATATTTATGGTCATCATTAATTTTATAATTCATGGCCGATCCATAAAGTTAAACGTCAGACGTGGTCAAGTTACCGTTTGTGGTTAGATTTCGTTTTTTGGAGGAGATTTTAAGTTCACATTTGTTATCATTGGAAGGTAATCGGTTAATCCTATCTGAGGCCTTATAGAAACACTAATATGAATTGTCCACTAACTGATACCCTCAACCAATTAATTTATTTTCATTTATTGTTTTCTATTTAACATACTTTCTAGTTCTTTCAGATTTATAACGCTTTAGTGATTCGTTCATATATTGTATTTTACACCAACTTTCTTCTTAGTATTTCTTGCAGGAGTTTTGATAGCTAAGACGATTCTGTTAACGCATTCAGTTTGCATCCAGTGTTACGTCACACATCAACGGATCTCTGAAGGAGCATCGGTAGCAACGTGATCTAAAATTCTCTTTGAAGAAAACTTAAATGGAACATCAGACAAGACGAGAGCGAGTTTCGGATTTGACACTAATTTAGGGTACGAGTAAAAATTTTAAAATTAATGTATAGAATTCATAGCATTGGTAAAAATTTGCAATTTGGCATCATACGATAGTCTGGGATTTGAATCCCAGAAGCGCATTTCATGTCCGCATAAAATTTAATGATTGGTGACAGAAAAAGAAAGTGTTTCCAAAAGTGTGTGAAGTCCAACAAACCGCACGTGGCTTGGGTGGTAACTATAGTGTCAACACTGGTAAGAGATCCTTGATAAAGGGTGATGATTGGTTGACGGATTAATGATGACATAAATCGCAGAAGTTAATAGAATAGCAGACAAGCATGTAGGGCACCTGATAAGTGGCTTCTGCCGCCAATTGATATCTGTAATCAACGGACAAGATTACATTCCTACCGACGGTCAGCTACAGACATGCCACTACCCCTGATGACTAAGCTGGAACGCGTCAATATAGTTCTTTACTACATCTTCGTATTCCCTTGCTACGCCATTTCTTACTTCCTTACTACGCCATTCAACCAGAACACAGCACTTAGAAATACGTGTACTATCATGACACATGATATATCTACGACATCTTCTCCAATATACAGGGTAATAAACGCATTTGTACGCACCAAGTGCAAATACTTTGAACAAAGAATTAATGTTGGAGCGTCGTTTTACCTAGGTGGGTGGAATGACATCAGCAAATAATACAATTAGGAGAGCAAATAAGACATTTAGGATCGTGAACATATTTTTGGTAGTTACAAGGTATTTTGTACTCTAAAGTATGTAGAATAATCGACTCCTCAATAGTCCAATACAAAACCTAGTATTTTTATAATCTCGGTACGTTATAATCTCGATGACGACCGAAATTTTAACGTGGTATCCCGTGTATTTAAAAGTCCAGGACGGTATATTTGAATTTCTCAAACAATCCATTTTACCCTTACTTCTCACCCGCGTGGCTGAGCTATCACCATACCGGACTGACGTGCATAGGGTCCTGGGTTCGATCCCTGGCTGGACAGATATTTGAATGCTGAGTTAAGATTTCTATTCTGGGTGTCTGTGTATTCATCTATGTATATGGCATAAGAGGTCTGTGAGTGTAGAAAGTATATTTAAAAAAAAGTGAGTTCCCCACTAATATTGTGAACGTCAAATTGACACTTGAAATCAGCTTTCGAGACTACAAAACGATCGTAGAATAACTCTTGCATCGCACTGCTCGCGAGTAAACGGAAACGGAGCCAAATGTGTCAACATTTGTATTATTTAGGGGAAGCTGCTTCACGAAGATCCTGCGTGAGAGCTGCCTAGTTTGAACTGCCAACTTTATACTGCGGTTAATACCGCTGTGGCGACTTCCAGCTACTCAAGAGATGGCGCCACGAGTATTCTGAATCACGCTATCGAAGTTTTCTAAACATCTTGTACATATACAAGTTACGAACTGAGACTGTCGGAGCACGGCCACTCCCCGGGCATGATCACCTAGCCCGGCGGGAGATCTCCCTTTGTCAAACCGCCAAGTTTGTACGTAAGCACGGTTTAAGCACATCTACTAATCTCGATTTGTGGTTTTTGTCGGTTATAGAATGTTATTATTGACAATAGTCTTAGCAATGTGATGTTAGTGCAACCACACGACCATCCTTACATTTGTTATTTGTCATCGTTAGGTCAATCGAACTTAAAAATCTTTCGCGTTGGTACTAAAAATATTATTAGAAAAATAAAAATATTACCTACAATCAACTCGTAGTATATATACAGATCGCAAAAGATTTTGAGAATTATTTGGAGTAGAAACAGAACCTAATAGTTCAACGTTAGTATTATGTAGCTGAAGCCTTCCGATCTTACGGGAGATAGCGGGTAGTTGCGACTGCCAACTGCACACCGCGGGTACACCTCAAGTAAGCAAGGTACGTTGAACGTCACAAGATGTACCAAAGTGTGAAGTTAAGCCCTTTTTCTTTGCAATAAAAATGGGCACATGAATTTAGAGGTAAATTATTTGCTTAAACAGTGATATGTTACTTTGTGTATGTGGTAGTGATTGTGCAACTTCGGCGTGACTTCAGGGATAGAGTAGGTACGTACGTATACATATTCTTATACTAGGTATAGGTAGTTGTTTTGTCGAGATGATGGTTCTTAACTTAGCTAGGTACCGGTAAGTAGGACTGCCGTCATTTCATTAAGATATTGCTTCATTTATATTTCTATTTATTGATAGTAATGGTTTAGTGTTAATAGGGAAGTCATATAAATTTGGATTCTCTAGGCTAAGTATCAACGAACGTAACAAAATGCATACGAAATCCCGTATGATTTTCTATACTTTTTTATAAATTTTATAACATAATCTCTTTAGTGACATATAGTGCTTAGTAAATGATGATTTTCAAGGTAACAAGAACTGTTTTCATGAACTTAATTTTAAAAACAAACCTAACAAATTATATAATAATACATAATAAACTACAAAATGTCAAGCAAGAAGTTAACGCCAACTTTACTCCTCAAATACTTAAAGTAAAGGTTCCAGATGTTTAAAGTAAATAGGTAGATGCTTCAGACGGCACTGTATTTTGTCTTTATTAGTTTTCTTCCGCATCTCCTCCGAGCTAACCCAATTTTGTTCCTCGCTAAACAGTTTATCGAAAGTTTCTTCATAGGGATATTTTTGCGGAATTTCATCACATATTTCGCTTTTCTGGAAGAAAGTCGTATCTGCGAAACGACAACTTCGTGGACAAGAATTTTCAGGCAATATCAAAAGGGTAAAGTAATTATTATTGTAATAATTGTAGAAAAAGCTACAATTTTTATGGTTCGTTTTTAATTATTTGTATTTGTACTTGAGCACTGCATTTTTTACTTCACGGTAGAAGAAAGAACCCTTTGTGGTTCGTCTTCAGCGGTACCACCACGTCACCTATTTCTACCTTATAACAACAGTGTGAAGCGCTGCTGTGTTATGGCTGGAACAGCGTTTGTGCTACCCTTTCGGATTAAGATGGAACGCCTCGGATAAGCAATGTCTTAGGCAGAAACGTGTTTGGCGTTGTGCTTCTGATATCGAACCACAAAGGGTTCTACGAAATTCACACTTTGAGAAATGGTGTAAGTGGGAGCTCTTCATAAACATCTACTATATCAGTAACTATTTATATTGGAACGCAAGACGTTCCATAAACGCCTTTGATGTTCAATAGCACAAAATGTCCATAAACTATTTAGCAAGGCACGATGTTCCAAATTGTATTAAGTATCGCAAAGTGTTCGTGGAACCTTCTCCAGGTATAATGCTTGCTTTGAATATTTGCATCGCCATCTATCTATATAAAGAAACGAACTTATTTTCAAGTAACTTAACGATCTTGTAGAACTAACAAATTTAGTAATTATAAGTCTTTAGCAATGTTTGTATGCCTTAGTTCAAAATTTGACAATGATTCCATACAAACAAACAAACTTTGAGTTAGGCAAAAATTACATAGTTCAGTTAACTCATGGATTCTTAATTAGACCAGTTACTTATTAATTAGACAAGTTAACTTACACCAATACAGGTGACCTAATAAGTTATTATACCTTAAAAAAAACTTGAAGATAGATATTATTTCCTCTGCGTGTGGGTGTTGTTAGGTGAGTTGTGTATTTGTGCACTTCTAGCGATGTGGGGCTTAATGTTGAAAAAGCTGTTGACAGTTATTACCTACAAAAAATATAATACGCATATCAGTTGCACAAGATAATAGTTACTAACTAACAAGTGTGTTGAGTTAAATCAAGTGAATATTTTTGTGGTTCTATTTTTCATCAATCCTATGCTTCATTGCAGTCAATTTTATTTCTATATATCGGATATTTAGATTTTGTCAAAAAAAAAAATATCAGAAAATATAATTAAAATTCGATTTAACAGTGCCTGCCTAGAATTTCAAGAAACGAAAGTCGAATTTCATATGTCACTTACTAAATTGCATTAGTTCCCGCATTACCTACTTACTTTGAATGTTGCCAACGAAACCGGTCACTTCACTACAAACCAAAAAGCCTATCTCCAACCGATAAATTTTCGAAAATACACTCCTATTACACTAGTCAACGGCTCATTTCGTAATGATATCCGGTATCAAATACCTTCTTAATACATGAGAATATTGGCAACTGGCCAGTGACGTATCCACAAGATTCCTGCACTGGAATACGCTACATGACATGTAGTTATATCGTCTATCTCTTTTTAACGCGTGTAAAATTAATTATTACGAAAGAGATGGGTATAGGAAATCCCACTGATTTTTATTAAAACTGTTTCATAGTACTGTTAGTTTCATTGAAAACGGCACAGTTGTGTATATACAGACTAGAATAGCTTAAGCTTGCGATGTTAGCTATTAAATTAGAATGTGGTTTTTATAATATGGCAGTTGCAGACGAGCATGCAGCTGATGGTAAGTGGTTACTGCCACCTAGGGACAACTGTAATCAACCCCAAATAAGGTTAGATTCCTACCTGATGTCGACTACGCGCCGCCACCCCTAAGCACTAAGATGGAATGCTTCGGAAATTTTTCTTCCTTAATGTGAGTTAATAAATTAAGAAATATATTTGTATATTAGATACGCATATCGATATTTATCAATAAATCATTGATAGTCTACTTTTGTAGAACCCACATTTTAACTATACCGTATTGGAGCGGCGTGATAAAATATGGCTTAAGTCTTGCAGTTAGGCCTGTTATGGGAGAAAAACCATGTGTAGCAACAGATAAAGAGATTTCATAAGTCAGCCAATGCTTCATAAAACTTCAGATGTAATGTGCAGCTGTTTGCTAGTTCATATAATAATACCTTGTATCTTATACTGCAACACTCAAATTAGAGACAAACGAATTCGGACCAAATTTTATCTTTTGAATGTTTGCTAACCAGGACTTGTACCCTTTGTCCCTGTAGTTCCGGGACTAGAATAGGGCTACGGTAACTCCTGCCTGTCGTAAGAGGCGACTAAAAGGGGGCTTCCAGGGTTGCGGGCGGCAAGAGTGGGAGCTCTAGCCGTCCAGTGGGCGATCCCGGGAAGGACGGCGGTATGTGTGGTCGCATAGCGTACACCAAATGGTGCGGGAGGAGCGAAAACTGCTCCCCCAGGGCAGAGCCCGATCGGGGCATCGCGCTTGGAGGACTCCGGTTGCGTTCCGTCGGAGATCCCGGAGTTCTCCAACAAGCGTTGAGGACGGCCACCGGGGGGGTTTCAGTGCGGTAAGAATCCCACATAACCCGGCGTCACACCCACGTCGTCGGGTACCTTTTGAAGGTTTCCCCCTCGTTAAGAAAAAAAAAAAAAAAGGACTTGTACCCTTGTACTTGAACCCTTAGTTTCACATCGGTGTGTTAACATAAATATTTAGTCTACACGTATATTTTTTAAATAGCTGAATCAACGTTTCTAAAAGTTTCAAGTGTTGATTTCAACAGATTTAGGGTAGCTACTATTAACTTAAAAAAATAGTATATATCCTATACCACCAACAATAAAAATCTTGCCGTCTTCTGAAAACTACCAATCGACATAAAACCACTGGGATCCAATCTCTAACGATATCAAAAACAATTTCGCAACTGCATTAGGAAAGTTGTAATTCCTCGTATATTATAGCCTGGAGGCCACTTTTCTAAAAAGCAATAAATATAATGGATATCCAGCGAAATGAAAGCCAATCGGCCTCATCCAATAACGGGCCACATTCGGTGCGGTTTTGTCGAAAAGAAATTCAACGGAATACAACTATAGGGAGGATACGCGACATCTCCGTGCACCTGTGTTCAGTTGTTTTTTAATTTTGAGCAGCCTATGTAAATTTTTTCATTGTTATTAAAGTAGAACAAATGAGCAGTCCACTTGATGGTAAGTAGATACTGCCGCCTATGGGTTTTTGTTATCAATCCCAGATAATATTAGACTCTTACCTGAGGTTTGCCATAAATGTTACCCCTGAAAACTAAGTTGGAAAGTATATGTCCATTATTAGACCAGTCGCTATATTGGTGTGACACGCGATGGGTTGCGGGTTCGATATCCAGTCAAACTGATATCTAAATGATTAATTTAGATTTCTGTTTATACATCAATCAAACAAAAAAGGTTATAGTAATCTTTATATTATTATTTTCGGACACAAAAATGAGTATTACACTTGATTATAATGTAATATTTCACTACAAAAATAGGAACACATAATAAAATACATTTTTTAATTTGCTGTCATATGGTAAAAGAGGATACAATAATAGAATATATAAGATATTTCTGAGATACAGACAGACACGTATATTCCATTGTATAGATTAAGTCCTGAGTTGAAACGTAACGGATTATTGTTCTGGCGTGGCCTACGGCGATTTCCAATCCTTAGCGCAGGGCTGCCTTTGATATCAACAATTAGCTGTGGAATTGAACTATGAATAAACAATCGCAAATTCTGGAGATAGAACTCTTCGTGGTTTAACTAAAATGGCTTCAGGGTACTATTTCCTTATGAAGCCGTTTTGAAGGTGGTTTGATTCGAGCACTACCGCCATACTAATTTCTGCCTAATAATAGGCAACACATAAATAACACCAGTGTTTAACGCTGCTGTATTCGCTTTTAAAGGGCGTGGTAACTTAGTTCTCAGGGGAACCAATGCAAACACACAAGCAATGCGATGGCAAAAGTGCCAATGCCAGGAATCTAATCTTATCTGGGGTTGATTATAAATGTTCATAGGCGGCAGTAGCCACTTACCATCAAGCGGTCTGCATTGCATGCTCTCGTGGTATAACAACGATAGCTTTTGGATACTTCGCTGTATGATGTCAATCTCGAATTGTACCAATACATTTCATCCAAATCACGATTCATACTCGGCCTTCTGAGTTCCTCGTTTTATCTATTCAAATCAGATTATCGATTAAACTTCTAAATAGTAAAACAAACGAAAGGAAACGAGACAATCCAGCTGAGTCATCAGGTGTAGCGAGGCATCTGTGGCAGACTTCAGGTAGGAATCGAATTATCTGGGGTTGATTAGTTGAGTGGCAGTAGCCACTCACTCAAAACTTCATGCTTGTGTGCCATTTCTATTTTTAAAAGGAGTTGACATAACATAAACACTTCAACACGTACAAACTTTGCTCCAACATATTAGGTTCGAAAATAATTCTTTTCTAGCAAGTTTCTTTTGTTAGATTGTCTTGACCGATCGCCAACCCTACTCTAACATCCCTTTCTGGATTTAATCTCTGAAATCCATTGTCTGCGGACTTACGACTTAAAAGCGAATCGTCAGTAAGTGTCCGGTATTTATGGCTGTCATATGAAGTTATTGAAACGATTTAACACGATTATTTTTGTGGATAGGATGTAGTTATGTGGTTTTTCTTTACCCTTAGGCATACTTATTGAAGCTGATTTCTGTCATGTCAATTGTTGTCCTTCAAATACCTATCTATAGAAAACTATTGTAAACTAAAATGGAGATTTAAAAGCTAGAGAGCTTGGTCTTTAGCGACTGTAGCAACATAGCAACTCTCATTCCTTCACACAATTTTTCTATAACAAACCTAACGGACCACTTGATGGAAAGTAATCACTATCACCATATATTTATAGTACCATTGCACCCGCCCGTGCATCGCCAGCTTGGAGAGAGAGTTAGTGTGGATCAACTTTCGACAATTGATGCGATGATAGAAAATTACGAACGCAACAGGTTAAATAGTTCCTCGGAACACTTATTGTAAAGGTGTTAAAATACGCAAAGGAAGCCATATCCTTTAGTGATTGTTGATAAGTCAAAACATGTGAAATTATTTAGAAAATAATTTAAAAATAACGGTCTTTCAGCACGTGTTGCAGCGTCTTATCTCCGTAAATATTCTTTTTCCACGACTTACCGTTTTTGATAAATTCCGGAATTATTACACTTCGATCAACAACCGGTTCCGAAAACGAATTTTCGTCGCACAAATATTTCGAATCTAGGATATTTCAGGCGGAATGTCCGCTTACATGAATTTCAAATCGGCTTATTCGTATAGATACGGCCACAGAACTGGTAACAACTAGAAACGCTTTGTAAAATTTTTGATGACGAATTTTTTCATTAGATATTATAGAACGATTATCATCGTAGAGACACGCAGAGATTTAGGGTTCGAATCCCGGCCAGACATTGAAATACCTAATCATATTGTGTACTTTTCTTTAGTAATCCATAAACACAAGATACTTGCAAAGCCAAAACAAGATCGTGGTCATCAATATATTACTGTCCCACTATTTCAACAGAAGAAAAGAGAGTTGGTAGACTTCACTCACCTTTGACAACTTTTATTACCTGGCTTAGGCTTGTAGATTTCCTTACATTTATTTTTTTCACTGTTTTAGTTAGTGGTAATTAATTTTCTAGCAGTAATCAGAGTTAAGAACAAGTATGTAGCCTTAACTTTCCTTATATCGAATCAAACTAAAGAACTGGAATTTTTGGACCTAATTGAAATGCCATGAGCCAGCGCTACGGCTGTTTAGTAAAAACTATTTTCAATTAACTGGCCCGTTCGCTGGCGCTAATATTTTCATTGTTGCTTAACAAACGACTCAACTATCACGACTAAGCGTATTGTGATTATGTTGTATTATTCATACATTTTTACTCCTGCTCAGAGGGTAATGTTTTTCGAAAAAAAGCGTCAAAGATAAATGTCGATTTTTCAGCATACTACACTTCAAATGGGTTGACGTATTTTAACATCGTTGGATCCGTCAAAATTGTGCGTGTAACATTAGTTTATGCCAATTACTTTAAATATTATATTTATTTGCCAATTACTTAATTTAAATATTTGTATGCAGTCGGGATTTTTGTTTTAATTTATATTATATTAGATGAGAAGACTTATTTTTACGCACAAGTCATTTCTATATCTTTGTTGATCTATAGTCTTTTCCAAGTCAAAGCTCCAAGAATACCGTGATAGCTACATTTTGGAGATATTAGATGTCATCGAAAGATAACTTCGATTTAGGCAACAGGCGTGATCGTTCACAACACAATAAATATTTCGTCCGCAAATTTTCAGAATGTAAATCCGCTTAATATTTCCTGTCGTCATTCTAAATACGTAAACTTGATGTTTAAAGGATTGTAAAAAAATAAAATTAGTGATGGATGATATATTACGTTACTAAAAACAAATATACTTATACGATGTGTAGATAACCTATTGCTTTTAGGAATTTGTTTAAAAACAAATTACATTTTTTTCATGTTGCTTCTCTTATTTTCATGAGATTTTTTTATTAATTACATCAACATTTATTAAATTTTGTACACAAAGATGTTCGTCTCCTTCTCTGTTTCAAAAAAATCGTTTCAACGGTTCTAAATAAATGGAATATCAATTTTTCATTGTAAAATTTAAAATTTTTCAATGTAAAATTGTTTAAACCGAATAGTATTTACGAAGTACATAAATATAAACGATATTTCGTTCAACCCGTTACATAACCATCTTTTCTTGCTTCACTTTGACGGCATGTCGACCTCAAAAAGCGTAACACCTCGCCTATAATATTACTTTATACGACACGAGATGTTACGAGATGCCGGCATGCTCTTAAAACTAAGTTATGAAACATAATAACTTGGTGAGGCGAATAACCGTTACTTAAGTGTAAAATAAATACTTGTTACTTACGACTTACCTACGACCAGTCGTATGTAAGTCGTCATTACGTCGTGATGACATAAGTCGTTGCAAAATGGCAAGAAAAAGCATTTTTTCGTGAAAACGTCATTTAAGCCGGCGATGCATCGGTGATTCCTCTGGTGTTGCAAATGTCCGTAGACGACGTTTACTACTTTCCATCAGGTAGCATGTCTGCTTTATTCGTTAGACTCAAACATAAAAAAATATACAAATCGATTTAGGAAAATATAACCAAAATGAAAGGTATACGTTTTTAGGAAACTGTAACCAAAATTTTACGTTTGTAGGGAATTATATAGTATTTTGATATCATTTGATTTACGACGTTTATATTTTATTACAATTTACAAGTATTTATTTAACTTCATAAAATACTAGCTAAATTCAAACAAAAATGTTAAAACTTATATATGTAAGTTACCAAATAAAACATGTGATTGTAGTTTATAATTTGTCATCACAATCACGATTCATGAATTGACGATTAACACGAGACGATTTTAGACAAAATCTTCTTTATTTATAGATTTCGTTCCTTATTATGGCTGAACTTACATACTAGCAATCACACTTACATCGTAGTCGTACAATACAAATGTCCTTTTCAAAGTTTTTCTCCTCGTTTCTTTACGAATGCACTTTGTGAATACAGGGAAAGATATTTTGTCATTTAAAATACATCTTGAAAAGTGTGACCGATAGCGGTTTTAAAGTATTTTAAAATCCAACTTAAATGTATGCTGCACCTTCTAAGTAGCAGCATAAATTTAAGTTTTAAAAATAATTGAAGAACGAAATTATGATTAGGTGTATAAATGATCACAATCATTGCATGATATTAAGTAAATAACATTTTAATTAGTTATGTTATTCAGTTATTTCAAGGAAGCGATACGCTGGTACTATTTCATGTCTCAATTTGATGTTTCCTGCATGATACCAAGATTCTAATATTTTTTTAATCCCTTTGAAATTGCTGGACCGATTTCAAAAGAATCAAAATATTATACAGATGACTTGGGGTCAATTTTATTTCGAAAATCCAGAAGATTTTCTTTCTGTATTTACAAAAGAAAGAACTAAGTATCTTTTGTTTAAACAAAGCAATGTGGGATCGCTTAATTGAACCAGTATCAGTAATTAATGGATTCAATCAAACTAATACAGGGTTAATTATTGAACAAGCCAACTTCCGCATCAATTAATTGCATCCGCTCAGCGCATAACAAGTTTAAGTAGAGTAAGTAAACTGGAACAACTTTATACTCGTTTATATTGAAGTATAAGAAAATTGTTATCATTTATTTAATTTATTATATTATATTCTCTTATCTTTATTATGCTATCTAGGGTTGATTGTACATGTTCATAGTCGGTAGTAGCCGACTGAATCAGGTGAACTCCATGCTCGTCTATCACTCCTTAATTATAATAATTAAAAAATCATTTGTTATAATAACAGCTCACTGCGTAATAAATGCTGTCGGAAGAAACGACTAAGATTAAGAAGAGAATAAGATTTGTCGTAAGAATTCCACATAACCCTGTGTCGCTCTCACGGTACCGGTTACGTTTTGAAGGTATGACAGTTTTAAACAGATTCAAGTCTATGGGTAGCACAAAACAATGGACTTTATACTCGTTAGCTTCTTCAATGTCTTTGAAAATGTTCGTAATTGTTTTATAAATTTTGCATTAAAAGTTACTACATAATTATTACATTTTTTTATAATATAGGAGTAGCAGACGAGCATGCATTCCACCTGATAGTAAGTGGCTACTGCCGCCCATGGACATCTGTAATCAACCCCAGATAGATTAAGATATTTCTACCTAAGGTCGGCCACAGATGCGCCGCTACCCTTGAGGACTAAGCTGGAACGCCTCGGTAAAGTCTCCCTTATCAAAACGGAACACAGCAGCGTCTAACACTGCTGTTATTAGGCAGAAATAGATGGCGGTGGTGCCGCCGGAGTCGAACCACAAAAGGTTCTACCACCTTCAAAATACTTCAATACATACATTAGTTATAATTATATCTATTTAACCATTAGTAGTACCTACCCCACCGTTTGAGCCAGTTACTTACATTTACTTCAAACGCGTAGCAAAAAAAATACAATAAACAAAAGCATCACCCAAAAATAATAAAGAAGACCTCACACAAAACAATACTTCGTTTCTGTGCACGTAATTTTCGTACACTGACACAATTTCGTTCACGCAACACCGAAAGCACGTGATTCGATTAGCTCTATGTTATAGAGCTCAGAAAGCGTAGAATAAAAAGCCGCCAGTAAGAACGGTAATGGAAATATTAAGTTACCGTTTGCCGGCGAGTGGAATTGATTTCGCAAATCTAATAAGAGCAGATATCGAGACTGGGGTCTCTGGCGACAAAACTAGATGTATTTGATGTCGGCTGTAGAGTATGGAATTATCAGAGAGCTTGCTACTTGTGTTTTATGTGAAATATTTTAATGTTAGTAGCTCTACATTTGAATTTCGCGTTGTGCATTTGGCATACATAAATGAATACCTACACAAACACACAGACTAAAATATATCTATATAGACCATTATATTTTTGGTATGGAACCCATATATGACCACTATGACATGCAGATCTTCAAAAGACCAAATAAATACGCCTCTTAGATACTTACAAACGTTAACAATACAAAGAAGATACGTTAAAATATAAAGTGGTGTGCGAGACAATGTCCATCATAAACATCAACCTGATTGTAATTCGCGGTGTAAGAGTCAGATGAACGTATCTACATTTTGTCAATTTTACAGGAGAGAAAAAATAGTGTGAAAATTCGCCACTTCAAACTTTACCAGATCATTCATAGAGATAATATACAGTAGTTGAAATAAAAATATAGCGTTACGTCGTTTTGCCATTTCATAACATCATTGTCATTGTGGACCGTTTTGTGAAAAAGAAACCAATTTTTGATTTTTTGTACATACGTTCATCTGACTCTTACACCGCGAATTGCTATGGTATTAAGAAAACTTGTACATTTAAACTATTCCTAATAGTGCGACTGTTATAAGGTAAGGTAGAGCTTGAACTGCGCTTGACAAGAAAATGTTCTGCTTAGTTGTTCTTAGTTCTTAATAGATCCAATTTTTTATCAAACGAATATTACCGTTATACTTATGGAAATAACATTCGAAGATTTTGGGACGAAACAGGAGAGATTATTAATATGATATCATAATGCTGTACGCGGATTAATTGCACCGCAGAATAAATAAATTAGAGAATAATTATAGTAAAAACAAGAATCCCAACTAGATAAAAATATAGCTTATGTCTCTCCTACAATAAGACGATCCCTTGACATCTCATATCTTATCAAATCAAATGAAACATTGTCAATCCGACTGCAGTGCATGCCGAATCTATGCATGTGTCTCATATGCATACATTTGCGAAAAGCATTACCATCTGCTATCAGAAAAAAATATGACCTTAACAATTTTAAATCCTTACTAATATTATAAATCCGAAAGTAACTCTGTCTGTCTGTCTGTCTCGTTGTCTCTTCTTCACGCCTAAACCACTGAACCGATTTTAATGAAATGTTGTACAAAGATAGTCTGAGACCCGAGAAAGGACATAGGATAGTTTTTATCCTGGAAATCCCACGGGAACTAGGGATGACGATTGATTAATCGGAGAATCGATCTTTTGGACCCAAAACATCGATTATTTTAATCGATATTAGTAAGGATTGAATCGTAAACTATGCATTTGATTAAGTGATGATCTTTAGCAAAGTTGGAGGTACGAATTTTCAGTTTTATGTATGTTAGTATGTTATATTTATTAACGCGGGCGAAGCCACGGGCAAAAACTAGTGATTTAAAAATTTGTCAAGTACAATTCTGCTGACCCAGTAATTGCTGGCGGACGAGCACGTAGGTTCTAACTTTCATTGGTAACTAAATTCCAAGCGGAAACCGTAATTTATTGCTTTCAGCGTATCAGTTAATATGAGCCAGCAATTTTGCAATTTAAAATTGCACATAACCACAAATCGCCAAATATTTGAATATTTGGTCAAAATGATTTACATTTAATTCATACTTTGGTAAGCGCTCTTTTCGGAATTATCTTTTTTATGGCTGACATAATAGGTAGTAATAATTAATACTTCAATCAGATATTCGAATTTTTCATGGAAATGTGGCAACACCAGTACTGTCACGATTAGGTGGACTATTTGATCATTAACTACTTGATATTTTTGTAATATAACTATTAGTATTTATGAAATATGGAAGCAATAAATCCACATTGTATAGTGCTCATAGCATACAGTCCACCCGATGGTTAGCTCTGCCACCCATTGACGTGTGTTACTAACCTCAGATAAGATTAGAATCATATCTGCGATTGGCCTTCGATTCGCTGCCACTTCTGAGGATCAACTTGAAACGTCTCGGATAAGTATGTCTTCTTTACCACATCATTCAAAGCGGAACACAGCAGCACAACACTGCTGATATTAGGCAGAAATAGGTGTGTTGGCGGTGCCTCCGAAGTGAAATAAATAGTTCTGTCACCTCAAGAATTTCAATATTAAAATAACTAAGATGAAAATCATATTTATATTAATATTACAATATAAACTATACCAGACATATTTTGAATAGAACTGTGTCCTTGAAAAACACGAAACCTCTCTGAAATCTAATCTATGGTTGTAATATTTGCCCGAGTCTTGTATGACTTTATGAGACCAAATGTTAATATTTGTTTTGTACGTTCTTTGAAGTCTTACAATTGGTTAATAGGCTGATCTTAACGGTTGATTGTATTATATGAAGTACCCTCCGTGGAGATTTATAAATAGATGTTGTAAGTTCTCTACATTTGGTAAAGGTTTAGTAGGTTAGTTGCACGATTTCAGGTATACGATACCCGGGTTTCGTATCATGAAACGCTCTTCGAATTTTTAATGTGAAATACATTAAATGGCTTACTTAATGAGTAAAAGAAAACATTACGAGCAAATTTACCGAGTTTATCTGAGAAAAGTTCTCAAAGGCAGGGTAAGTTTACTGTCCCGCTGTTGGGCACGGGTTTTCTCACAAAATGAGAGTGATTAGGTCATAGTTCACCGCGCTGGCCAGGTCTGTATTGGTCACAAGTACTTCACATATCTTTGGGAACTTTTTTTCTAGATCTCTCACGTATGCAGGTTTCCTCTCGATATTTTCCTTCACCATTAAATCAAGTGTGAACCACTGTGAATCTGTCTTTTATAGTCTTGTCTTGGCCAAGAAAATATTTTAATGTTAGAATACTTGTCATTTTCTTTGGCGCTTACAATAAAATAAATAAAGCATCAAACTCGCAAAGCGTTTATTAATCGCTTTCCGCTTTCCGAAAATCCGGGCTTTGAACAAAGCCTTAGCTCATTAACCCGTGGACACACGGTCAAACAGCAGCTGGTTTATAGTGGGGTGTCCACGCGGCCGCTGATAAAGGGATTCGACCTCGGTAATTTATTAGATGTCTATTGTAAAGCGGGATTACGTAATTTGCGTCCAGTAGATTGCGTGGGTCGTTGTGTGTGTTACTGTAATACATGTCATATCTTGTGTGTGCTTAACGCTCATCTGTAAATAAGTAATTAATAAAGCTTTCTATATTCACAGCCCCTTTGCATGTTAGTATTGTATGCATTGAAAACATTTATTCAGTGGTTGTTTCATTTGGCGTTCCACTGATCTCCTATATCCCAATTTTCAGAACTTAAATAGTAGTTTTCTGAGCCACTGATTTTAAAACAATCTGCATAATTAAAATTTCTTTTATTTTTTATCTTAATTGAAAATTTAACGTTTTTAATAAAAATGTACATCATCTAAATTTTTTTAAAGTTTTTATTTTTATTTTTATCTCTTATTTTTATCGGATATCACATAGATATACATACATACATATATACATACACACACATGCATGTACGCGTGCACGCACACATAACATGAGTTATAAATAAACAAGTTCCCATGCTTATTACGTACATATTATTGTTGCTGTAGTGTAGTGTTCACTTTTCACCAAAATATTACACAAACACACATACAAACGTACGCACACGATCACACAAACTTACACACATGCATACAAGTACGCATTCACGCACACATAACGTTACTTAAAAATACGCTTATTCAAAAAGCACACACTTAAATATCATTACACTAGATAAACAAGTTCCCATGCTTATTACGTACATATTATTGTTGCTGTAGTGTAGTGTTCACGCCGCTCGTGATAAAGGGAATCTGAATTAAACGATTAGCGTGCTCGCCTGTAATATGTCCATCATTTACTTTTTATCTGTTATTTCTTTGAGGCGAACAAAATATTACATACACATACACACACACATACACGCGATCACACACGCATGCATGCACGCATTATATAATACTAATTTAAAAATAACATGCACATAACAGTAGATAAAAAAATGCATGTTTATTACGCACATATTATTGTTGCCGTAGTGTAGTGTTCACGCCGTTAGTGATAAAGGGAATTATCCGAATGAAACGATTAGCGTGCTCGCCTGTAATATGTCCATCTCTTACTTTTCACCAAAAAACACACACACATATACACACACACACACACACACACATACACTCACACACATGCATACAAGTATGCATTCACGCACACATAACGTTACTTAAAAATACACTTATTTAAAAAGCACACAAATATCATTTCACTAGATAAACAAGTTCCCATGCTTATTACGTACATATTATTGTTGCTGTAGTGTAGTGTTCACGCCGCTAGTGATAAAGGGAATTATCCAAATTAAACGATTAGCGTGCTCGCCTGTAATTTATCGGACGTCTATTGTAAACTGGAGATTAGGTAATTTGCGTTCAGTAAATCGTGGTGCTAGCCCGTAAAATATTAATGGGGAAAATGAGTAATGGGTTTAGAATCTGTTTTGATGTACCTTTAAGTTCTAAGGCCATTAGAGCACTGGTTTAAATGTTAAAAAATCCGATAGTAATCCGATAGTTGCTATTACTACCCATGGTCGTCTATAATCAACCTCATATACGAATAGAGTTCGCATAATAAGATTATCTTTGCTTATATTCGATGTTGACAACTGACAGACAAAAACATTAACTTCCTGAAAACTATGTATTATTACTGTTTCCTGTATCATTTTTCAGATATAGGGTTACGATGCTCTCAGTATTTAATTTATTCTGTCCCTGTAGTTCCGGGATCAGAATAGGGCTACGGTATCCCCTGCCTGTCGTAAGAGGTTACTAAAGGGGGCTACTGGGGTCGCGGGTGGGAGCTCGAAACGCCCAAGAAGCGACCCCGAGTAGGACGACGGATAGTGTCGTACACACCACTGGTAGTGGGGACGGCCGCATATCGTCGTACACACCGGATGATGTGGGGAGCTTTATGCTCACCAGGGCGGAACCTGATGGTACAATACGACTAGATGACTCCGTTTACGTTCCTGTGGAGACCTCAAAGTCCTCATCGCAGCGTCCAGGACGAACAACGGGAGGATTTAAGTGTGGTAAGAATCCCACATAACCATCGCTCCCGCGACACTAGGTACTTTTTGAAGGTTTCCCTCTCGTCAACAAAAATAGTTACCGGCCACGCTCTATATCGATACATTTCATGATCATCGATGATACACCATTAAAACTCAAACGATAGCAAACCACACAACACCAGTAATTGAATTCGCTTACCTCGTTACTGCGTGACGTTGTCAGGTTTATTTAGTTAAAAGGGGTGTCCACACCGTAACCGGTATAGCGAATTATTCACTCGTTAACTTTTTAGTGCAAAAGCACTTTGATGTAACAATATCAAGCTACTCATAGTATAATCGTGATGTGGATTGTTAAAAATTATTATTTTTAAAATGTTCTGGAAATTTACATTTATATAATATAACGTAAGTATAATGTTTGTAATGTGTACGTAACACACTGACAAATAACATTATAATATTTAAAAAAAAACTAAAAATCATGCATTTATAATTATTCAAACTAAAAAACTAAACTAAATCGTGTAATGTCTTCGGTTTTGACAATCGTTCAAAATTTTGAATTAAACTGATCGTTCAAAGTGTGTAAAAATCGTGCTCAAAGATCCCATTTCATACATACAGTCAAAGTAAAAGGATAATTTGCATGATTTATAAATATGTCTAATTAATAAAATTTCCACAACTATATGTGATAAAATCGATTAATGCTATTATTGAAGTTATTAGTAATTATTAATTAATTATTTTTTCCTTGTCCAATAATTAACAATTCATGACTTTGGTTAGAAACCGTTCAAATACACACACTATGTACTAAGAAGCTTAGTATAATGATATACGATAGGATTTTCTCAAATATGCACAAACATTGTCCTATTACCATCAACTCCTAAGCGTAGATTGGATCCATCTCCGAGCAGGCTTTTAGCTTTTCTGCCAGCGAAGCCTTAAAACTACACAATCGAGCGCGACGTATGAGGAGGCTGTATTGAAATTTTATTACATCTCAGAATAATATTAGCCTTCTTCTAAGTAATGTTAAGCTCTTTGACATATTCGAATATGACGCTGAGGCTCTTAAGGAAATTGAAAGACTCCTAAGCGCATTATTAAATTGAATGCAGTAAAGGGAGCGTTTTTATTTATTTTTATTAATTTGAAATAGCAAATGTACAGTTTACTCGACATTAGGTGATCATTACTGATGTCTTTCCACAATATAATAATGCTTGATCTACCTAACAATTATTCTCGTGGATGGAAGTCTACGGGGCATCATACCACGAGGAAGGTTATCCACGGTCAAAATCCTATTCGAGATCGATCATAGCTATTCACAGCTTGGACTACGTTAAAATGCCTCGATTAACGATCTCTGGATTACTACGCCATTCAAATCAGAATACGTCAAAGCTAATATTTTTATCGCAATATACATACATAATATATTGAGCGCCGACTTCAGAAATATGTACTAAACCAAATTTTATTCGAATTATTTTTTACTTTGTAGTGACATAGAAGTCGGTTGTATTTTTTTGTTAAAAATTTAATTTCACCCTTTTTAGTGTTGACATAATAAAATGTATATTAATACAATATAAAATTGTATAAACGTTATCATGAATGAAGGTAAGGTCTGAATTTACATTGATTGGAACCGCTCGCTCGCAGGGCGCTTCCGCGCCCTGCTCGCTTAGTTTTATATTGTCTTATATGTTCCAACCTAACCTAAATAAATAGTCAATGATGAACTGGCTTTGCATTTCATCGGCTTTTCATTAGAACCTACACCAAATATCTTCAAACAGAACTCAATTATTCCCATCGGTTGAGGAGTTACATATTTTGTCTCCGAGCCACACCCTTAAATAGTCAATGATGAACTGGCTTTGCAATTTCATTAGAACCTACACCAAATATCTTCAAACACAACTCAATTATTCCCATCGGTTGAGGAGTTACATACTTTGACTCCCAGCCACATTATCAGACCCTTAAAAAGTCAATGATAAACTGGTTTTGCAATTTCATTAGAACCTACACCAAATATCTTCAAACAAATCTCAATTATACCCATCGGTTGAGGAGTTACATATTTTGTCCCCAGAACCCACTCTGAACCTCATCATATTTACATAGGACCAACTTGTATCAATAGTCTATACACGAAATTAAAGGCATTAAAATAGGTTTATAAACGGCGAAGTTATGGCTGTTATATTTACATGGGTGGAGGAGTCCCCTCATTCTCTCCAGAACCCATCGATGGATAATAACCATATTTAAATGGGACCAACTTCCAGCTTGTCTCTACACAATAAAACAAGAATTATTATAATCGGTTCACTAACGGCGGAGTAATTCATGTACATACATAAAAAAAAAAAGATACCGGCCGAATTGATAACCACCTCCTTTTTGAACTCGGTTAAAAAAAAAAAAGAAACATACCGGCCGAATTAATAACCACCTCCTTTTTGAAGTCGGTTAAAAATAATAAATTAAAAATTATGAATGTATGAAAATTCAAATAACAGAAAATAAATTTCTAGTATTTAGTTACATTTTTTTTGCAGAATCGTATGTACATATTTTATAAGCCTCACAAACCATTTGCGTAGCGCGTAGTGGTTGCCGTAGCGGCACGTCGACAAGCGGCACATCCCACGTAGCAATAACCGTAGCCTCGTAGCACACTAGACGAAGCGTAGGCATGCTGTTACATTCTATGATGGAAGTGAAGTATCTTATCGGTTCTTATCAGCAGTGACAGTTTCATATTATCCTTCTATCTACAAGACACTTGGCTTTTAAGGTTCGTAGTAAAATTTTACAATCTTCCTTGTAGCGAGATAAACTTACACCTTAAAATTTTAATCTGGCTACATAAGTGACTTGAAGTTGTTATGACGACGATTTTAAACACCATGAACATTTATGATATGATTGAAATGTAAAGATTATGAGCGTTAAGTTCAGGGCGCCCATACAAATAAGATTTGGGGTTGATATCATCTTCATTAACTTACTCGTATTATTATTCCACTTCTGGGAATAGGGAGAATGAGAAAGTTTTAGGCTATAGTCTACCACGCCATTACTGGCCCACTGCTGGGCACGGGTCTCCTCTCAGAATGAGAAGGGTTAGGCCATAGTCGACCGCACTAGCCAAGTGCGTGTTGGTAGACCTCACATTTACGATATTTACCTAGTAGGTTCACATTTACCTTTAAGTATTAACCTCTCGCCGTTAGCACACGTGAAAATTATTTTTTTTCCACATATAACTTCGAATCAGAGGTTACTATTAGATTATTACCACTTATATACTTATGTAAAAGATACAAATTTATTCAAACATACGTTTGAGAACTACCTTTACCCTTTTTGTGTATTGTTTCAACGTAGACGGAGGAGAGAACAAGAGTTATTCAATGTTTACAATCTAAATATAGGCTCAATCTATCCTCAATTAGTTGAGAAGTCAAACGTATAGGAGTGTGTGACAGCATACTTCAAAGCTCATTGAAGCCTGAAATCCTTTCTCGTGCCCGATTCCAATTACACCGAGTTATTTGTTTCGTTTTAAAATCAGTTCATTGAATCGGAATAAAGAATCCCATTGTTGCTTCGTTTCCAATCTAAACTTAATTGGAAATCAAATTGTCATTGAGCAACAAACACTTGACTTAAATTATTATTTCTTGCGAGCAATAAGTGAATTGCGAGGCGCCGTCATCATTCTTGTTTCGTGATTTCGATCAATTTAATACGGGAATTATTCGTAAAAGTTTCCGAGATCGGGGGACACATTTAACTCCGAAGGGTATTGGTGAAAATGGGTCGTTGGGAACTTTGATTACATTTCATATCTGTGAAAAAGTATTTGATGATCTGCCGGCCTGTTTAAATGACTTTTTGCGGTTCGTGCGTTTGTAACGGATATCTTTTCAGAGTTTGTGGTAATGGAGACAAAGGTTAGCGTTTGAATCGATATATTATTTTGGCTACAATTATATGCTTTTTACAGATTGTAGATATTAATGTTTGTCGAGCTTATGTAAGTATATGTCTCAATCTTTGGCGTGCCTTTTTTCTCCTTTGGTTTTTACATATACGTCGTTCGATTTGTTTAGATTGTAGGAGTGACATGGCTATATTTTTGAGACCGTTTTTTGTTTTATAATATAATGTTTAATGTAGTAGAAAGCGTAAGGTGACATCTATGATCAACTTCAAATAAGATAATTTAGAGCCCTTAGGTAATGCGGCAAGAGCTTGTGATACGCGTCATCTTTATCCAGCATCCATCATGACCACTTACAACTAAGTAAGCTTCATGCTTGTTAGCTATGCCATAAAAAATGAAAGTCAAACAATGTTATTATAATTCTTAGGATTGTAACTTTCGAATTATACCATCAAATTATAAGCATTATATTATATATAAGGACATAAAATGCCAATGATTTATTTATTTAGACGTACAAACAGCATGGAATACATAACATTTAAAACACAATAAATACTATAGTAATAATGTACCCTCTATACATGCCATGCCAATTATAAGTATGTACAATATTCGCGTAACTGTACAAAGACATGTTATTGCTTATTGTAAAAAATATAATAGGAAATTAAATAGCATTCGCTAAGACTTAAGCCTAAAATTACAAAATGTTAAAAGAGCAACTAAATTTTAAAAGTAAGTACATTTAATTGTTTTAAACGAAATAAATAAAATACGGCAACCAATTCCAATGTTAATTTCAGTTTTATTGTAAACCGTTTCTTTCTTAAGTTGTGTTTACAAAATAAATCATCCTCAATTAAATTGAACGTTTCATTTTAGCGAAAATAATTTTCCGAAAATCACAAATTAAGGTAGCGTTTCATTGAAAAAAAATCGTGTCTCATGAATACCGCTAAATGTCAATAACATTCATAGGGTTGATACGTTATAACTTCTGTTTGAATTTGTTAATAATAATGTCATTTTGTAATAAAACTTATAACATTTATTAACATAAATGACAGTTGATAATGTGATTGAAGATAAATGTCAGTTAATGATTTACGTTGCATAAGTACCATCTATTTAACTTTAATGAATTTGTGTATGTATGTGTATTAATATGAATTAGATAAAAACAATACATTAAGATACAATTTATTCTTATTTTTTCCAATTAATTCTTTAGAGATAAGTACCTACTCGTAATTATATTTATCAATTATTTATTTACCTAAAACTTTATTACACCTTAGAATTACAAAATTGCGGACTTAATCCTAAAAGCATTCTCTAACTTAGAGTTTAGCTAACACATCCAAGGCAACATTTAAATTAAAATAATTATAATCTTACATATAAAATTCTCGTGTCACAATGTTAGTTACCGTACTCCTCCGAAACGGCTTTACCGATTTTCACCTAATTTTATACGCATATTTAGTAGGTCTGAGAATCGGCTACCATCTATTTTTCATACCCCTAAGTGATAAGGGTTGTTCACCCTTAACATTTTTTTATTTATATGGCAACATAACGTTTTCCGGGTCAGCTAGTATATGTATATATATCCTTGTGTATAAATAGTCTACAGAATATAGGACGTAATATTATCGTTAAAAATATATCATAAACAATAAATAGTAGATCTCTACGTAAGTAGTGAACGGAGGCTGCAATAAAACGAGATGAAACAATATTGCTCTGTCAAAGGGTTTGTAAGAGATTACTTTTTGAAGTGTTCGGTATAGCTTATGTATTTGTCATGTATCGATTTACTGAGTCAATAGTCTTTACATCCTTTATGTATATACATTATATATTTTCTTTATAGTATTTATGAAAATAGATTTTGTACAGTAGCATATTAGAGCAGACATAAAGAATAAAAGTGTCAAGCCACGACTACCAATTGGTAGTAAGTCAAACTGTCTTATTTAGGTTACCCGTCAATCAAAACAGATATTAGTTGAAGCAGGATGAATTTTTTTGTATGAAAAATCCTGGTTTTATCCACTGTATAGGCCTATATATTTAATCTCTTTAATTTATACATAACATGATAATTTAATCTGTATAGCTAGAATATGTATTATTTTCTAAAGTTTCGTAATTTTGGCATTTTTCTCCTTCGGCACATTTATGTATATGTTAAGTTCATACTATTACTTTATTATTACTAAACTGTAATTTAACATGTATTAAGTAAGTCTTATTAAGTCCTCGGACACCTTTAAAGGCGAAATATCACTCAGCCATCACTCGCATTTATTGGAGTTACGTAGAAACTCATATTACTCCTTTACCTTTTGAATAACGTATGAAAATTCTTCCTCCACGGAAATTTTATTAAACCAAAATTCTATACACGATCGCTCCCCATCACAATGTAATAAGCTCGTCTTCTACCGCACTGTCAACGCTTATCCGCGACAAGGACTCTGAAATCCCTAATATTCCTCCTGTGAAGTCATCCGTATATAGAAGTCGAATAGGCCCTTCGTATGTAAAATGAAGATTTTAACTCCAAATTTGAAGCTTGTTTAATGTCTACGGTTTTGTAGGTCTCAAACGCAGAAATCGATATAGTGCAGTTTTTATTTTAAAGGTGAATAAATTTAAATAATACAATTCTTTTCCTTTTTATTTAGCATTAGCATTTAGTTTTTCTTTTCTTTTCGTTTTTTTTTTAACATACCTGTATTAAAATACCCTTAATAATATTAGCTGAGATCGCAGCTTTATAGTAGTAATACAGAAGTATAACTAATTTATCTAAACTAACACAACTACCACGTAAACAAGTTTTCCAGCTACGCACGAGATGTATAACTGTACGACTTTCCGAAGTCGATGAGTTGTAGTACGTGTTTCGATCTGCCACGTGGTTTCAATTGCGACTTCAAAACCACGCTTTTTAAATGCTTTTCATACAAAAGAATGCCTGAACTATCTTCAGTTTTTAATTTTAAGGTGACTTTATGTTTGCACTTTTTATATAAATGACAGGGTGATTATTTAAAAATATACGCGAGATTCTATTTCGCGCAGAACGTTGAACCAAATGCTGACTGAAAGCTACTTTTTAATTCGTCCGTATAATACAATACGCGTTGCTTAGTAATTGTGTGTGTTTGTTACACAAAATAATCCGGTTATCCTTAATTAAATGTAATTATTATAGGTTATTGTCTTTGTTCGGAGAGTGGAGACGGCCTTATCGACTGGGCGGCGCCGGTCGCGATCTCTCGGTCGGGCTCGGCGTCGCGGCGCTCGGCTACATTCGGCAAACTTCGCCGCTACTCGGCAGTTACCATTGAAAATTTAAGGGCTGCGTTACGGCTTTTCCAACTTACTGTGCGTGTGCTACTTACAAGTTATATAAGTTAGGTAATATGATTACCTCCATATGAAAATTCGTTTAGATATATGAAATATACCTAATTAAACAAACTCAAAGCAAGGCAGTAAACGTCTTCGAGTTAAAGGAAAAAATAAAAAAAAGTTAATATTTTCTATTTTAAAGCTTCTGTAATAAACACTTGGCGAATTAACTCGCCGTTAAGTATTAGCGCAAAAAGACGAACAGTAGCAATTTCCCTTAGCCGACAACCCTTTGCGAGGCGAGCTCTGGGCACATGGCGGTAGGGCGGCGCGGGGGTGCGGCGCGGGGATCGGCCGCGCTCCCGGGCCGCCCCTCCTCAGTGGCGGCCTGCAGTGCCGAACGCGCGTGTCGCCTCCGACGATCGCGCCCCGCGCATTATCCGCTCATTTAGCAAGAGCGACGCCGCAGACGGCGGAGGCACCCGCGGCCCGGCCGACGCTCAAGCCGGGCCGGCCCGAGCTCCTTCGATCGCGCCCCCGGCATGTGACATCGCCGCCCAAAATGAACGTGCCGATTGTTTACGTTAACGCTAGTTGATAAGGGGGGCCGACGCTGGCATGCTAATGTGAGTATCCGAATCGATAGGCGCAAGCACGGTGCCCGAAAGTATTCATAAAATTCGAAGTCATCCGGGACGAGCTCCCGCACTCCTGCAATGCGACAACGAACGAAAACGACAAATGAATAATTGAAGTCATGCCTCGAGTTCGATAGGTCGCTAAGTGTTCGCATGTGGATTGTCAACAGTCGGACTGTTCGGCGTGGCGATTCGTGGTCTGCACGCGGCGCGGCTGGCGAGGTCGCGGGGTGTTCGCGGGGTCTGCACGCGCGGGCTGGGCGCGCTCGTGCCGGTGGCTTGGCGCCATGCGGTAGCGCGGTGGCGCGGCCGGGCGGCGGGCGAGCACTCGTGCGCTCTCGGCTATGTGCCTTTGCGCCGCAGTGAGTACTTATTCACGCAAATGGTCACAATACTCGCATTCATTTCATTACACCTTTTCACACGCGCCGCAATTCTATTTCAAAAGACTTTATTACAGCCTTTCTCTGGCACTCGTATTATATTCGCGGCGTGCATACGTTACGCGTATTCAGCTCCACGTTATTATTCACTTTAAGGTTTTTAATTGCTTAATCTTTTGAAAGATTGTAACGTAAAAAATGGTTTCGTACCAATATCTAAAGTACGTCACGTCCAGTGAGTATCAACAAGAATATTGACCATAACACTCCGTAATTCACACGCGTAATTCTTGACCATAACGGTTACACGTACGCCAACCGTTTCCATATCTAAGCCGCACACTATAATATTCCGTACAGCTAATCACCTTTTCATCACATCATCACTTGACACATTTCACATCTCATATTAAATGTATCCCGTAGCACACACATCAAAAATGTACTCTAACTTCCACGCGTACGACTTAATTTCCCTCGTACACGGCATTAATTATGAAGCCAACTTCGCACACCGTGTTAAGGGGCACACACTGACGCAAAAATGTCATACGTTGCTTAGAAAATAATTGCACACGCGGATTTGTGGTATAAAGCTGAAATACTATTAAAACTTAGGGAAAATGTGGTTTACTCTACGCTTATGCTTGTAAATGTCATTATTGTATTATAGTCAAAAGACTGTTACTCTATTTGAACCCTAATTATTAAATACACAAAAATAAAAAATGTGATCTTTGATATTTACACTCATTACGATTTCACACCACAGGATGTTTTCCGTCAATTAATTTAAGTATAAAAAATATATTATAAAGTCGGTCCCAAGTACCTCATAAAAAGTTAGTGCGTAGGTACGTTAAAGTAATTATTATATGAAAGGGCATACCTAACCTATACCTGCACAAAGTAGATCTACTTAACCGATGATGTTCGTATTTTGCAATCATTTTACAATATAAGACAACTGACTTTTAAGTTAACAAAATTATACTTACATGATAAATTGAGTAACGGTCACTCGTTCAATCATTGACCGCAATCATTTTTTTTTTGGAATGGCGTTTCCAACGTACTAATATTTTGGAATCGAAACTAACTTAACTTAACCTTAAATATAAGTAACTACTAATTATTTATTACTACGGTTAAAGGCACCTTATTATATTTGAAATAATATACGGAAAATATTAAAAGTTTAATACTTATGCGAACACAACGTAATTTAAAATCAACCCAAAAATAGCATATGAGCCTTAAATGAAACTGATTACATGTGCTTAGCACCCCAAGGAGCACAAACCCTTCATGTGTATATTCGTAATATATTACCATTTTTTAACCTAAAACTTTCTCTCATCCTTTTTAAGTCGCACTGGTGGGAACGGGTCTCTCCGAATATCCCTTGGAGACCCGGAGCGCACTCTAACGCTAGCAGTAGTGCGGTTCACGCAACAAAAAATGTGAATTTATTTTGTCGTCAACCCGTTACTGTCCTACTACTAGGCACGGATGTTCTCTCAAAGAGAGGAATTTAGGCCATAGTACAGTATACTACTACTTGTCAGTACAATTGCGAATTGGTAGACTTCATACACCTTTGAGAACTTTTTTTAGAAACTCTCAGGTGTGTAATTCTTACGATGTTTTTCTTCACCAATCAATTTATAACTGTGAAGTATTCACTTATAACATTAAAATGACAGATTTCCAAGAAACCTTACATGTTTTGTGTACACAATGTAGCCGCCAACAAATAAGGAAACATAATTCTTTCCTTGTAGACAGATAGACGCCCATTGCAAATTTATCGTGTAGATTAACAGAAATAGCTTCCACTAGCAAACCACAGTGGATATAGCGTTATTTGTTAGTTCATTGTCCGAACCCTTCTAGCCATAAGCTTTCGCTAAATGGAATATTTATTTCACTCCTTCAATATATATGTAGCTGATTCATGCTACTTGGCTTGTTTTTCAACTTCACTGTAAAGATAAAGTTGATTGAACAAAACCTAGAATCAAAACAAATAACGTGAATACAAATAATAAAATACATATTGTGTTTATGAGGATAAAACAAATATAAGAAATACTTTATCAAAATTTTAAAAGAAGACATCTTAAAAAAATTTGTCTTTTGATGTAGTGACGTTTATATTTGTACCTGGATTTGTGCTTGAGTATGCAACGATCAGGGTGCTTATTAGAGTAGTCATAAGTGTAAAAGTACATATCAGTATAAAGTGTAAATAACGAATTAAAAAAAGAACAGACTTAAAAGTACAATTATTGGCGACCCCTGGTAAAGTAGTAAACTATATTCATAAAAGCTGTTCCAAAGACATCAAATTCAATAACGTAGATTCTAAAAATCCACCCTAAAACAAGACCTTACTATAATTCCACCTTATATTCCCTGAAACAGAAACTTACACACACGATGAAAATATCCAAAAACGTGAGCACTTTTGTAGATAACATACTAAAATAGTATTAAAACTTGGAAATGGAAATTCAAATGAATACCCTGCATTGGAAAGTGTATTTCCCAGTTTTAAAATGCGCCAATTTGTTTCATATGTTAAAACCTACTCGATGCAAGTGGTAAAACTCGTATTGGTTCTATTATAGCAGCATCACTGTTATTCCCATATTATTTAGTTACTATATACATAATATATTTTAATAGAAATAGTCGATTTGCTGTTCTTTTAAATTATCTTTTGAAGTTTTTAACACTACTTCCCAAAATATAATTTGCGTCTTCAACTGGGAGCTTTGTTTTATTTGTCTTTGGTAACGTTTCATCTGCAATTTCAGATACTACTTCACTATTTACTACCTTGCTTACAATACATAGAAGAACTATTTTGAAATTAAAAACATTTTCTTTACTTAAATTCAGTTTTTGCATATCACACACATAAATAACATTTCCACACCATCCTTTAATGGCACAATCCAATTAACTTCATATTACATTCAATAAACTGAAGCGTGCGATTTGAGATCCAAAATGATTCTCAGATTTAGAGAAAAATCTACAAAAACAATACGAGAACGTATGTGCCGATCAAAGTGAGTCGAACTCAATAACGCGGATCTAAGAGCCTCTTGTCCGACTCCCAGCCTTATATTGGATTTCTTCACAGCCTTTTACGTCTTTCGAGTAGCGACCGTAATGCATCGTATTTCAAATAGACGATTTGTAAAGTGAGATTGTGGATGTAAAATTAAAATGCCGTTTTGTAATTTGATTGATATGAGTTAGATATTATAATGATTGTGTTAAGTCAGTTAAGGACGGTTACAATCTGAAAACGACTAAATATAAATTAGTTACTATGACAACAATAGACAATATTAGGTATCATTGAATATAATATGATATCATTAAAATTGATGAATGTTAAGTAAGTATGAATTTTCATACTCACAGAGACGATGGCACTATTACTGATGCAGACAAAGACGCGTAGACAAATATCTAGACAACAAAAATCAACCTTTCAGCATAACACACTAATATACTCCCTGAGTTACGCGAATCATCATTAAGCCTGAAGTATATAATCAACCCATTACTGACCCACTGCTGGGCACGGGTCTCCTCTCAGAATGAGAAGGATTAGGTCCACAGCGTTAGCCAAGTGCGTATTGATAGACTTCACATTCCTTTGAAAACTTTTTTTTCATATGCAGTTTTCCTCGCGTTTTTTTTTCGCTGTTTACGCAAATGCTAATTAATTTCTAACACGCACATAACTTTTTGTAAATCAGAGATGCGTCGGATTTGAACCTCGAACCCCTCGATCAAAAGGCCGAGTTTCTTAACCACTAGGCTTACTGCTTTTAAACGTGAAGTAACAAATTAACAAGTATGTGCCACAAATCCACAAACATACATAAAGCCAAGTCCTGTATTTACATCAGATACATTAAACTCCATGGAGTAGCCCATCCCTCTTGCCCATTGGACCTTGCCCTATTTGAATATTTATTAGATCACCCAACGCCTGGAATACCCTACCCTTGCGACATTTTTTCCCTTACTTAGCTGGCTACTTCAACTAAGCTTTTCGACATGGCTGAAGGATTTACGAATTAGTCTATTTGCTCTTTGTTATCTATGTTTACGTGTTTTAGTAGAACTACATTCAAAGAGAGTAGTACTGAAAGATATTGTGATTTATCTCTGTTTTATACCTACAGTACTACAAGGTTTAAAAAATTACGTAATGCAATCCTTTTTGCTGCTCATGAATAAAAATAAAAATTCGTGTGAATTCACAGACAACATAATTTCTTTTCCACTATGTTATGAAAAATAACAGTAACAAAAACTTGTAAAATCTGTGTTGGTATCGGTAATTTCGGAATTTGGTGGACACACTATCGTGCGTTTAGATTATTATAAGGAAGAATAAGTACGAAAATTACGCACGTAAGTAAGAATTACAATGTAAATAAAAATTCGTAAGAAGAAATGTATTCTCTATATTTAGTACAACCCAATGTTTGAGACAAAACAAAACAAACAGAATGAAATGGGTCTGACATATAAGCCAATATAAGGAAACAGCCAAACGTGACGTGACTGTAACAATTTTCGCACATAAAAACATATTTACGTAATTATATTAATTTCCGACTCAATAAATAAAGTCCAGTTAAATGAAGCTGATAAATGACTTACATGATCGAAATCGAGTATTAGAAGCAAGTCGTAAGTGTATCATTTTATAAAGAAGCAAATGAAGTAAATGTATACGAGTAGATACATTCATTTTAATATTAAAATCGAGTATTAAAAATATTTTTAGAAATCGTAAACCTCATGTTCAAATACATATGTAGCAATGTTAAGAGTTGTTTTTTGAAGTGGGTGACGCTCTCCAAAATTTTTGTCAAATCTTGCAAATGTGTGTGATACTACATCTCAGTAATCTGTTCTTTTTTGTATTTTTTTACTGCATCTTATTTTACTTCCCCACTTTTCGCAAGTTTTTACTACTACTAAGTCGTAACAATTCATTTTACCTAATTTATTGCTCATGATCATCCGTTTCGTAGCTCGTTCTCTATGTATTCTCATACATTAGTGTCTCCTCTTTAAAATATTATGTTTTAATACTTTAAGTTTTATTTAGACGAATACACAGTCTCATTTTCTAACTTTAAACAAATGTATCTCTTAATTTTAAAGACTTTTGTTTTTCTTTTTAAATATAAAAATTAAATATTTGGGATTCAAAATATTCACCATAAGATACTTTGCCTTTGGTTGAAATTTCTGCAAAGATCAATTCTGCAGTATCCACCTTAATCACAGCCTAACGGTCTGATAATGTAGTATCATATCAAGAAGCAAAAGGTTGGATGATTACAAATTTATTAAAAATTTTCTGGAGATACAGAAAATAATTACGATAATCCAATCGAATGCAGATAAACAAACAGAGCGACACAGCCAGACGTAGATATCGATACGTGTACACGTGGGTATCATACCAATTCAAGACATCTGTTTATTCATAGCGATTTAATACAGCGTCAACTGTCGTTTCAACGATCTCAGTCTGACAAGGCAGTAGACCGGCAATTTCAGCCCATGGACGCTTGCAATCAATTTCAAATTGAATAGCTTGTAGTTTGCCCTGAAGACATCGAAAGCCTTGTGCCAGTAATTGCGTTGGTTCCCTACCGTTTAGACCAAATAGAAATAGACGCTAGTTCTTGGCTTTAATTGATCTTCATAATCTGTAGCAAATTAACAAATTTGTAGCGATGTTTGTTTTATAAAGTTTTTTTTTCATTTAATTTTAAAAAAAGAATTTTAACTTAAAAAATAAAATTAAAAGAGAATTTGGTGAATTAAAACAGAAAATATCATTGTAATAATATACAACCAATTGTAGTAAAAAATAACCAACTTCTTTAAAATATATTGATATAATTACTTTGAATAAAGAACTCGATTCTGGAAATGTTTATTTGAAATAATAAACGGTTTATACCAAAAGTTAAAACTGTGGAATTCAAGCGAAAACCATTAAAACGGACGAGTGATGGATTCGATACAATTCTGCGAATTGCCAAACAATATTGAGGTCGGCGCTGACTGTGATGTATCAAAAAATCTGAATATCTCATCAACGTCCGTATAAAATGTGATTAAAGTCAGGATTGTTACGATTAATCCAGAAATTCTGAAATTTAATAATTTAATTATATATGTTTGTATGTAGATAATTAAAGAGTAATATTGAATCTTTAACATACAATCAAACTACGAAAACTAAAAGAGTATTTGAAATAAATAGGTACACGACGACCCAAAGTTTATACTCGACAAAGACAAAGAGGCATGTGTGGCAATTAGAAATCAAAATTGCAATTGAAATTTGGTAATACAAAATTAGAACTTTTGCAACTCAGGATCGTAAAAAACTGCATATCTAGGTTTCATATTAATTTTAACGCTACAAACAAGGCGCCATTAGTATATACCGGCATCTAACTAGTCTCAAGCCGCAAATTAATACCGGATAAGTCATTACGTACCGACGTTGCAAGGAAATTGTTGATCCGCGTTCAACCGACGCCGGAAATCGCAAATCTGCGAGCGGAAGTATCGCGTTCGAGTGCGTTGATGAATCGATTAAACCAATGTTGAGCCGATTCGATTGATGTTCAATCGTTTGATAGTAAAACGGCCTGCCGATGTTCAATTGTTTTGGTGTCGAATCGATTTGATGGATGTCGTACATCGATTTGTAAATCTCTAGGTGGGTAAAGATTAAAATGAAACTCTTTATCACGAAATAAATCCTGATATTTAGTTGGTATTAAACTGGGTCTATAGTTAGCGCCCCACTTTAATTATTTTTTCCATTTTTTTTTTTTTTATAAAAGATAGACCAATTTAGATCTATGGTATGCAAAAATTGGAAAGATTGTTCATGAAACAGGCGTTTTTGGAATAAGATCGAAATGGTGTTTGAAACTAAACATGTCCTGACATAAAATTGGTTTTTGACAACTAGGCTCCCATTTTATGATATTTTATTTGAAATATGTGTGATAGTGTGTAATAAAATAACCCCATAGTTCTTGATTTATATGTAGCTATCATTTATTATAGTAGTTGATTTTCCTGTGTTCATATTTGAGGTGGAAACTTTACACACTTATATTGTTCCCTATAAACTAGTTTTTCGAGTGCAGTTATTTTATTTTTGAATTGTTTTGCCGAATTTATCTATACTACCATTATGCAACATGCTAGGATTGAAACATAATATCCGTCAAAAGCGTACGTTCAATTAAAAACCGGTTATGAAAATTTTAAAATACTTCGTCGAATAACGATATTTTTGGTCGGAATCAGACGAAACTGAATCTATCCAACATTATGTTAATTGCCTAAAACATTTTTATTTCTACCGTGCCGTGGTTGTATATTTTTATTTTTTGTGTGAAATAGAAGTAGATAGTTGGCTCGCATTCAGTAAATACCATTGCAAAGTCAAAGGTAAATAAATGATAAATTAATATAGCTTTGAAAAGTGGTCGAATCCTATGTTGTTCGAATCCAAAGTTACCATTTATATTTCACCATTTCTGTCTTATAACGCGAGTGTTATGCGCCGCGGTGTTAAAGTTTGAAGGCACACCCTTCTATGTAATCACAAAAAGGGACATACTTATCAGAGGCGTTCAATTTACATCACATTTTATCTAGGGCTGATTACAAATATCAATGGGTGGCAGTTTTCACTTAAGATCAGTTTGACTGCATATTTGTTTGCTATTTATATATTATTATTAATGTGGTATTCCCCAGATTGATTGCAAAGGCACTGGCATCCGTCTGTTTGCCTTGTAAGAGTGTAAGTACTATTGTGTTCTAGTTTTAAGAATTCATAAAGCTAAGACTTTGCGTAAAGAAAACCAGAACACAAGTACATAATATGTTATTCCTATTCTTACACTTACAATAATACAAACCTCAAAATCGACATTAAATTTAGTTAGTACTCCGGACCTATTTGGGTTTGGAAAAAAATTCGTGTTCTATAAAAATCATAAATAAATTGAAAAGATTAGTAAACGATAACAAAAATCCGACAGCTTGAAAATATAAATGACGAGCTTTTGCCCGCGGCTTCGCTCGCGTTACGAAGTAATATTTTCATCCCCTATTTTATCCCCTTGGGGGTAGAATTGATCAAAATCCTTTCTTAGCGGATGCCTACGTCATAACATCTACCTGCATGTCAAATTTCAGCCCGATCCGTCTAGTGGTTTGGGCTGTGCGTTGATAGATCACAATGTCAGTCAGTCATCTTTGAGTTATATATATTTAGATGTCACTTTCAATTTAGACGAATTTAGCGACTTCTCATATTTTAAAATCCGTCAAGGTGTTTGGACTGTAGGCGTACCTAAGGAACGAGACATACATATAAATCGTCACGTCACTAGAAACATTACCCTCCCGAGTCAGATTAAAATATAAGCAATAAGTAGACAATTGATAATTTTCACGTGCACATTCACTTGCATAGGAAGATATAACATTCGAGGCAGATTCTTTATAAATGTCGATTCAGTGTTAACTGCCTTTGTGCAATAGAGTGGAATGAATCTGAGAAACGCTGCCAAACCTTTTATCTAGAAATTCTCGACAATCACACGCGATAACGGACAATAATGTTCTGAAGAATGCAATCTCTGTTTGTAGAATTCTTTTGTGCTCGACAAATGGGTAAAATATATTTGTCTCATATTTTAATTGAATTTTTAGTTTATATCGTTGAACATTTCCGATTTCGATATGTTAGTCAGAAGATTGATTATTATTTCATGGTTTGTCTCCAGAGGCACCATCGTTATACATAGTTCTGCATAATAATAGCAATTAATTTCTACTGTCTTCTGTTTCCAACTTAGTCCCTAGATGTAGTAGACGCAACAGCATGTGGTAGAACTTCAGCCCTATCTGGGAGAGACTACAGATATCCATGAGCGTCAATAAGCACTTATAAATCAGATTGTTTGTATATTAATATGTACAAGTAACAGTACGTTAAAAATGTCATGACTTATATCTATTTTACTAAATTTCATTTAGTTTTGTAGAGAATCTTCGCTAGTCTTAATTTATACGATATCTATCACCCACTGTTAGTTATATTAAGTATAAAATAGTGTAATGAACATAGATATATAATACGATCTGGAACTTGTAATTCATTCCATTGTCAATAGTACGTACATACATAAGTTCGTTTAGAATTTCTCGAAATAAGACAAATATACCGTTGAATGATTTCAATTCGACAAAGGCATCGGTTAGGAATCGAGACCTGATAGAATTCGCCACAATAGAACATTCATATTCAATGGAACTTCTTTGTTGACAACAATTTAGTAAATGTTCGAGCGTAAATTTCAATGAGACAGGAAACAGAAAATGTTGGGGCGGAAAATTTCGCGGCCAAATATTCCATATTGTTTTTGCTCATATTCTTATCAATTCCTATGTCGCTCGAGGTACTTTTTTGAAATTCAGTTGATTTTTGTCTGTCGGTGATGGTCATGTTGTGTAATGTAAATAGGCGATATAGAACATGAGTTCTTAACCTATTCACCGTATTGGACCAATCAACATTTATATATATTTTCTTGCTATAGTTCACTCTTATTTTACTGATTTCTACATTTAATTAGTATAAAGATGTTGACGTAAAATATGTTGGTGCATTTTTTTTTAGATTTATCCACCTTCAGTTGCCAGTAGATGCGTTGCGATGCTTGAAGTTTCAGCTGGAACGCCTCAGATTAGTATATATCCCTTACCGCTTCCTTAAACGGAACAGCAGCACGTAACACTGCTCTTATTAAGCAGAAATAGGTGTTGCGCTGGTGCCTCTGGAGTCAAACTACAACGAGCTCTGCCACCTGCTTCGTTAGTTATTTGCAAATAATAATGATAAGACGCAAATATCGACAAAGCCGTTAACACGAGGTAAAATCCACTGTAACACACCTGACGTTAATTCCAAACGCGATATTATCTAACGTGTATGTATATCCACCTACATATAACATAACAAAATATTTGGGTATTTCCTTGCATCTAAATTAGTGTACCATCCTAAAGACGGTACCTGTTCCCGGCAGATATTAATTTTGTAGATATTAGGCGTCATGCAAACATTCCAGCCGTGCTACGAGACAGTTTGATGAGCTTACGGAGTTGGTGGAACTTGGTGTGTTGTTGAACTTTACGCTTTCCTTATTACGAGTTATTTGTAATAAATCATAACATCTTGTCTGTGAAAAATCTTATTGGCATTATTGCTTAGTTTTGAGAGACAGCATCTGTGAAGAAAAAATCTTTTTTAAAAACACTACTGTTGGCAGCAATAATTCGATCACGTCAATTCATATTTTTTGATACGTGTTATGACTTGTGTATCGACTACGGGGTTCGAATTTAAGGAAACAATTTAATTGTACTTCGTGCGCTTGCGACACGTCTATCTCTCGCCGCTACAAAGGTATGACTGACACGTGTCGATCGGCGGGTAAAACACAACGTTTTATTATACAAACGGTGGGTACTACACCACACCATGTCTACTAGAGAAATACATATTTATTGTAAAAACTTTTTATTTTCAATATTTAAGTGCTAATAAAATCTTTTTTATTTTCATAACAGAAATGAAACTATTACAGAAGCTACGTCATTCAAATCTTCTAGTGTCAAGTTCTGCGCTTAAACAAGAGATTGAAATTTCACAAACACAAATTTTTGAAATCTCTACAATCCAGTTATTTAATACGAGAACGATATTCTTTATGAATATTACAGTGTACAAATATTACCAAAAATAATAATAAAAAATAGGTAACATATAAATTCAAATTGATTCAAAACCAAGCATCGATAATTACAAAACTATGTTTTGATTCGTCTAATAATATTATGGCGGGGGATTGAAGCCAAATACACTGTTAACGGTAAGAATAACAGTGGTTGATAGAAAAAACAGTCGATAGGCAGATTGCTGGAAATGGGAGAGGAAGCTTTTAAATAATTCATTTTTGGTATTTTCTAACAAAATGATTTGGAGTTAAAAGGCAGACGCGTTTATACTCTGGCTCCTATATAACAATCTCTAAAAGAATTTGGTGAGAGTCAAAACATGTCAATACAATTTATATTTTGGATAAAATGTATTTTCTTAAAAATGAACCTTATTTCTTTAGTTTCTTATTTACCATTTCCACCCAATTTGATCCTTATAAGCGACGCTATCCGATGGTGAAATAATACAGGGTGTATTTTTTTAATTGAACTCATTCATATCCCAGCTAGAGTAATTGATATTTTAAAAATCACATGGTGTAGTTTTAGTTTTCCTTCCTACATTTTTCGAATTTTCTTATAGTTTCGGATTTGGCCATGAAGAGTCATTTGAAAAAATCTTCCTGTATACTCAAAGTTACTGTATGGGTATTTTATATGAGTTCATCTTTCACGTAGTAGCGTCTAATCCCACGAATTGTGGAGACATTTTTTATAATATAAGAGTAGCAAACGAGCATGCAGTCTACCTGGTGGTAAGTGGCTACCACCCATGGATATCTTTAATCAACCCCAGATAAGATTAAATCGACCTACCTGATTTCGCCTACAAATGCGCCGCTACTTCTTAGGACAAAGCTGGAATGCCTCGTATAGTGATGTCTCCCTTTCCACATATGTTTTAAGGAAAAATTCTTGAAATCCCATACGAGTTAAATAATCAATTTGATTATTTGTCGGAGCATTTACGCTCCCTTGCGTTAATCTCGGAACCCGGAATTCGCTTGAGCGTGTCTGCATTACCATAATTTTCCATTTTAAAATTAAATTCCGTATGAGCTTGCAGCGAATGACACATGAAAAAGGGAAAGAGATTTCCAAGGAAATAATTTTAGATTCTAGTCTGTTTCTAGCGCGTCAAATTTCCTGATATCGCAAATGTTTGTGATCGTTTTTATTTCAGTTTCGTTCTATGGTTCAACCATATTAGCACTCAATTTTATCTATTGTATACGTATCTGGGAATGGTTTCACATTTCTAACAAACAGTATTTTAAGACAGTTCCATTTTTACCATCACATACTAAAGAATCACATCATGAGTAAGTCACTAAACGTCATACAGTATATTTATACTAAATTCATAAATGTATGCGTTTCATAGAAGGATCAGCTAAAGAAATGAAAATATAGAAAAATATAAAGTTTAGACACATTAATATCGCACCCCTGATGACCATCAGGAACCTGTAATCATGAAAAACTTCAGTTTTTTAAATTTAGTTTCGGCTATAGGAATCCAGTAGGACTACCATGAGTTTACAAAAGTATTACTCGCTAGCGACTGCGTAAAATAAATGTATGAAAAATTGTACAGCGCCTCTGGTGGTTACTCGTAGAACTAAAATCCGTAGTGACGTAACTCGATACGTAAAAAACCTATCGAAATCAAATCGCTAGCGAATGTAATTATGATCTATTGCCATACAACTTCGGTCCCATGAGTCATTAATTTGACAGACGTTGTCAAGAAATACCGTAACGATAGTAGTTATGTTATTCACTAGCAAAATGACAATAGTTTTCTATTTACCATTTCTATAGTGGCGTTTCTATGCCAACTCATGGTAATGCTACAGATCACTTTACTATAACTAAACTACAAATCTATTACATACGTCTATTACATAAAAACCTACAAAATATATCATTCTTTAATAGCTAATTTCGTAAGGTTATGAACATGATTTTTCCATCGGCAATTCCTCTTTCCCCGTTTAATTTTCCACCGGCATATTTAAAACTGTTGGTTTTTCCCGAGTCTTTCGAGAGCGTAGATGCGGCGTTTTTAAGCTTTAATTTAATGCTAACACTAGTTCATGCCCACGACTTCGTCAGTGTTTGCAAGAAAATATAATCAAATATTGTAATAATTTCATGTTTTAACTTGTACCGATCGAATATTAATAATAGTAATTATATTTTATTAAATACCTACAAGTTTACCGAGTAGTCAAATTCCGACAAAGTCTAAATGTATCGTGTCCCGCTAAAATGTCAGTTGCTGCGGCGTCTCTACGGCCCATGTATATGTGCCTAACATAACAAGAAAAGTAATTATAAATAGAATGCGAACGCCGACCAGGTGCCCGCATGCGTAACTGGTCCGCATAAAGAATAAAATATTGATAATAACTATTCAAAATAAGCTTTTTTCTTATTCTTCTCAAGAAACCGTTTTATTTTATCCCCATATCATAGGAGTGCATATTAAAATAATTGGTCTGCTATTTTAGGGCGTCCACCTTTGATTTTGAACGACGTCAATAATTAATCTAATCATACATCCAAACCAAATGTGTACGCAAGATTTTATCTCAATCCGTTAACTGGTAAAAATCTGTTGTGACGTACAAAGTTAAATAAACTTTTGTAATAAAACTATTCTTAGTTACGTCGATTTCATTCATTATTAAAGTTTTAATTATATTTGCGAGTATAACATAATGTTAAACAAAAATGTGTATCAAGTACAGACTCGGCACAACAAACACGACATAATTGTAATTAACTTAATAGAGATAGAGTCTGCTCATTAAAACGTTGAGAAATTAATTACCGTTTACTGTTAATATGGTTTCCAGCCAAACAGAATAACCGATATACCGATTTTGTAATAAGAAGATTAGGGTTGCCTACTTCGTTCTAAAAATTGTATTAAACTTCACTCTCTCATTATTTCCTTTCACTGTAACATAGTGGGTTTGAGAACGTAACCTAAGAAATACAATCATATTCATAAAAGTAAGTTTTGTCAAAGAAATAATTGTGCTCCGTATGTTTTCTAACAAAATATATTTTTTTACAGAACTAAATTGTGAAAAAGTCTAACAAAAGCTACGAAAATAAGCCTATTTAAACCTATTTTGTAATATTTTTTTATAAAAAAAGGTGAGAGAGAACCCTAATCTCGATAATGAGATACGTCTTGCCTCTTATTCAGGTTTATAAATTATATTTAATTAATTAGTAATTTTCTATCAAAAAGCGTTCCAAATGAAGCTTAACGTGTAAATGAAATTCTGTAGGTAGCTTAACAAGTGTTGTACAGTATTATTATAATTACTTAGGCTGTTTTTAAAACATAAATATGTTGACAAAGCAATATATTTCAAAAATATAGGTGGTACTATTATAGTTGGTAGAACCCTCTGTGGCTCACCTCTGGCGGGATTACCGCCACACCTACGTATGAGATAGCAATTTCAGAGTAACATAATTAAAATAGCAGTTTAACAGGGTTATTTATTTGCCTGCAACCCATTTATGGCCCACTACTGAGCACGGGTCTCTCCTCACAAGTGGAGAAGGCCTGGAGCATACTCCACCACGCTGCTCCAATGCGGATTGGAGATTGTTATTTATTTATCGCGTTTTTATTCTTGTTTAGGTATTTCGTTCTATTTTACAGAGTAATCGAATCGGGGACTGATAAAAAATTATTATGTTAAGTAGGGAATACAATATTGAATATATTTGAGTATAGTTAGCGCCAAACTGCTAGTCCGCTTTGAAGTTGTCGCAAGCAGGTGTAGTCACACAATTTGCTATGGCGACGCGATTCATTTCTAAATTCAGAGCAGACTAGCAGTTTTACACGGACTATACCAGTTTTAAGTAACAAATAAATGTCTGTTATACTTTTATTTAAATTCCATATGCCTTTTCGCGGTTATTTCAGTGCATATAATGACATGACACAAGGAAATAAAAATCATCATCTGTTTTTAATTAGTAAAGTATTATTTTGTTTTATTTACTTGTATATTTCATTATGTGGCCCTTATCCAGTTAACAAGTGATGTAACTATGTCTAACAAATTTACACTATGTTGCAATTGTTTCGAGTAAAGAATATTCTTTCTTTCTTTCTACTTATATTCGTTAAAAAAGAAAAAAGTAAACAAAAGTTTAATTCCGAGTTGATGTGACGGTAGATATTAAGGCCGGCTTATATTTCCCATTCATCCCCCGAAACACAGCTTCAGGATTAAAAGTTCAGACACGTGTGAACTTCAAAGCATCGTGAACGCGGTTCGCCATAAAAAGTTCCCAAAACACTCAACGTCGGTACTTGGGACCCGGTACTATCGGTGGGAGAAACTTTTGGTGGCCTTAATACATTGAATTTACAGGGTGCTCCATACTTTGTAAATACTTTTTAATAGAAAAAAAATGAATGCAACGTATATGTAGTGATCATTGAATGTCAACTTGTATTTTAAACGATAGTTAATCTTTTTAATACTGATAGAGATTTTTTTAAAGAAATATATGAATATGGAACTGCAAAGTGTCGTGAATGCGGTTTGCCATAAAAAGTTCCCAAAACACTCAACGTCGGTATTTGGCGCCCCGTGCTATCGGTGTGGAAGAAAATTTTGGTGGCCTTAAAACATTACATTTACAGGGTGAACTTTATTTAAAAGTTTTTAAAAGAAAAAAATGAAAGCAACATGTATGTAGTGATGATTAATTGCCAACTTGTACTTTACACGATAATCTTTTCAATACTGATAGAGTTTATTTAAAAAAAATATACGAGTATGTAGATATAACTTTATAGCATCTTGAATGCGGTTCGCCATAAAAAGTGCCCAAAACACTTAACGTCAGTACTTGGGACCCGGTACTATCGTTGTGGGACAAACTTTTGGTGGCCTTAATACATTGAATTTACAGGATGCTCTCCATTTTAAGAATTTCTAAACTGTACGAAAGAACTAGACGCACTTTAAACACTAATACTAATATATGTTAATATTTATACACGAACTACCAAACATAAGGCACCAGAACCGATTTAATACAAAATCTCCAAAATATGCAAAGGTATCAAACTTAAAACAGTATTCTACGAATTCTGTAGGATCAAAAAAGGTCCTAAAACATAGGATAATGTTTAAAATTCCATTTGTATACCGAAATACATGTGTGAAGAATATAGGCTTTGTTCACGGAATGTATCCCAAAACACTCAAAAGTACTTGGGTGTCGGCGTAGCGAAGTGGAAAAGTTTTAGTTTGTTTAATGCATTGAATTTAGAGGCGTCTTATCTAAAATGTTGTAGTACTATTAAAAAAACTATTAGCCATGATTTTTTTACAGACTGAAGTATCAAACCAGCATGTTGTTCATCTTATGGGATAGTCACTACTGCCCACGGACGTCTGTTGTGCATTTATCCATTGCATATAAGATCCCACTCTACATTAATAATCAATTATAATCAAAATTAAATATTTTATTCAAAGTAGATTTTTTACGGAAATTCGTTCCGGACATTAATAACCTACCTCTCCGGAATCTTATCACAGATACGTTCCGATTTCTGAGAACTTTGTTTTGCTACGCGGCTACGCCTGAGATCTAAGCTGAAACGCCTCGGAAAAATATGTCTCCCTTACCACACCCTTCAAATACAGAAATAGAAGTGGCAGTGGTGCCGCTGGAGTCAAACCACAAAGGGTTTTACCACCATTAAGACTAAGATGGTCACTATATATGTAAGTCAGTCGAGATCAGTTCATCGATAGCTATCGACGGATGACAAGTTGCTTAACGTAGCATCCGAAGCATAAATTTATCCTCATAGTGAGCTAATGTGTTACAGAGGTATGCCCTGATTTGCTCAGAATATATTCTATATTATATACTAGGATAATAATATTGTTTAAATTGTACACCATACATACACAACGCATTACGCAAATAATGTAGGTTTTATTTTTGTTAAATACCTGCATTTTAATAAGCCACAATAACTTACGCTAAACGACAAATATTTTTGAAATTTCACTATCTTTGCTGATAACAAGCTGTGCAAAGAGAGATCAATACTCAAGACATGCTAATTGAACCCTATACCTAACTAGGTAATACTGACAACGCTCGCATACACGTGAACTTCAAGGCACTATGAACGTAAAAAGTTCGCGAAGTGTACCCGAAACACTCAACGGCGTTGGGTCGGTAGCCAAGTAGAAAAGTTTCGTTTGTGTAACGTATTGAATTTATAAGGCTTTTAGACTCATGCAACTCATACATGGCTAAATAATAGTGATAGCGTTTCTCTGGGGTAGCAACGCATCTGTGACCAACCTCAGGTAAGACTCTTGTTTAATCCGAGGTTGATTATAGATGTCCATGGGCGGTGGTTGCCACTTATCATCGGGTAGAAAACAAGCTCGTTTGCTATCTGTATAAATAAAAAATATATACTGTTTAGATAAGTTTGTTGGCGACGTGGCCATGGCGTCCCGGTGAGTGAGGGGCCTTTTACCGCGCGGGGATTCTGACAACGCTCACATACACGTGAACTTCAAGACACCGTGAATGTAAAAAGTTCGCGAAGTGTACCCGAAACACTCAACGGTGTTAGGTCGGTAGCCAAGTAGAAAAGTTTTGTTTGTATGAATTTATAAGGCTTTTAGATATCCAACTCGTTGATGGCTTAAAGAATAGTTATACTTACCTAACCGTTTTTACCCGACTGAAGAGGGTAATGTTTTTCGAACGTATGTATCTCTATATGAATGTATGTCTCATTCTATAGCACGCGCTGCAGCCCAAACGGCTTGACGGATTTTAACATATGAGGTGTCGTTGGATTCATCTAAATTGTGGAAGTGATGGTAGCCAATATTTTTAAGCGGTCGGGTTTTTGTTTTTATAATAATTCCTACTTATGTATCGATAATGGGAGCTATGTTTCTTTTCACATTTGAGGCAACCTGTCACAACAACTTCATGCTCCAACGCTGGACCAAATTTCCCCCCACAACTGGGATGGAAACTGCAAACTTAAAGGTGGTAGAACCCTTTGTGGTTAGACTCCGGCGCCACCACCGCCACCCCTATTTCTGCCTCATAACAACAGTGTTAAACGCTATTATGTTCTGGTTTGAAGGGTGTGGTAAGGGAAACATATTTTTCCGAGGCGTTTCAGCAGGCGTGGCCGACCTCAGGTAGGAATATCTAATACCATCTGAGGTTTATCACAGATGTCAATGGGCTGCTGTGGCCACTTACCATCAGGTGGACTGCATGCTCATCTATTTTATATAAAAATATTCTACTTTGGTAATCAGTGTGTCGGCATGATCACCATGAGTATACCACGCAAAGGATTTCGGATTCGTTGTTCGGCTGTAGCCACAGACGCTTTCAAGTGTACAACGCTCGCGTATGTCAAAAGTATTGTAAATGTAAACCGCTTTAACATAGCGGGTTTTATATTATTATGACAGAATAATTTTGATCGGTTGAATTGAAAATGAGGAGTAGCCACTAATCCTATTTTCGTTACGGTAAACCACGGCGCATCACGTTTAATCAAACGTTATTATACTCGTATGTCATTTAAACGCCATTATAGTTGATTAATTAATATTTGCATTTTTTATTTTGCAAGTTATAGTTGAAAAAAATCATAGTTCTGGGCGCTGATGCCGGTACAAACACCTTGATAATTTGTGAAGCCTGTTCACTACGTTATATTACGTAAACATGAGACGTTGTATTATGTATCTATAATTTAATATGTATCAATGTATTATTATAACGTACTAATGTATTTCGGCTACTTTGCTCAAAGGCTAAGCCTTACCGTTCAACAAGGAAACGCCGCCAGAGTTTTGGGAACCATGCCTCACACGGCAATTTTAGATGGTTTATTTATGATTTTATATTTTTCACTTGATTGTATATATTGTAAATTAGAATTAATTTGTATATATTTTAGCTTTAATAATTTCTTGTTAACTTTATATATATATATTTCTTATGTGCGTGTGTATGTCACTGAACTCCTCCTAAACGACTGGACTGATTTTGATGAAATTGTTGTGTGTGTTTAAGGGGACTTGAGAATGGTTTAGATTCACAATTTAGTCCGTGGGAAAAGGGTTTTTTTAATATTTTTTTAATTCGTAAGTAGTTGTTGATTTTGGAATGTTTCACATTGGATTCGACAGACTTCGCTATCATTGCAGTTTCAAATATTCTATCTATTTCAAACCCGTGATAAGGGTTGTTCACCCTTAACATTTTTTTTATTTATATGGAAACACAATGTGTGCCGGGTCAGCTAGTTTAGTTATAAATTTATTATCATTGTTTCAACATTATAGTGTGGAATTTAAAATTTACAAATAACTTTACAATAGAATATTTATACAAAACGTTCAGGACACATACTTGTACACACTATAAGTCTTGTAGCGAGGTCGAGAATTTACGTAGCGTTGTTTAGTGCACAAACGTGTCTAAACTCCGGCTTGTAGCTTGAAAATTTAAAAATCGAAACGTGCAATCGCTACAAACCGCTCCCGTAGATAAGCATAGATATTTCACTGCCTTGTGATTGAAGGAAGCCATTAAATGGCTCAAACGGCTGACAATTCTGACAGACATTAAAAGGCTGCTATGGTGTAATTTACGCGGTAATGCCGACATGCGCAGTTAAGTGGTACAAAAACACGAAATCCCAGAAAAATGGGGAGAAATATCATTTCATTCGTAAATGATTTTAAAACTACATTTTTTTTATATTTTTCAACACGAAAATGAAGACAGTGACAATTTAAATTGTCAAAACTGATTACATTTTCTTGTTAGGAATGAGTAATTTTTATTAATCTATGACTCCGGCTTCATATTAAAATTTAAAAATCGAACGTGCAATCGCTACAAACCGCTGCTGGTAAGATTAAAGGCACTTGGTCCACTAATAAAGCACGTGGCGTTGCCAAATGGCTTGTTTGGCGCTTGTACCACCAGCTCGTAATGGTTTATTACTTTTTAAAACCATATTTTAATTTTTATTACCCATATTTCGTAAGATGTAGTCGGAATAACGAGTAATTGCCACTGAATGTGGCCTGATGAACTCGAGTGTCGTTAAATATGGTTGGTAAGAGATACTATGTTGTAGGTAAAGGACTAAGTTAAGGCTTTTTATTGTTGGAAGAAAAATTATGGGGCTTGCTGGCTTGAGTACTAACATCTGAATAGAAATGATCATGAATACTTGTACTGTACTTTAATCAACTTGTGGTATATTTTCTTCGTTGTATGGCTGTCAAATTTAATAAAGTCGATAAAGTTATGTTGAAAAGCGGGGGTACCAGGGTGATACCATGGCCACACTTATTTCTAGAGTTGTTTTGATATCCACTGACTTTTTTTTATAATATGGGAGTAGCAGACGAGCATGAAGTCCGCCAGGTGGTAAGTGGCTACTGCCGCCCATGGACATCTGTAATAAACCTCAGATAGGAATAGATATTCCTACCTGAGGTCGGCCACAGATGCGCCGCTACTCCTGAGGACTAAGCTATTTATTTTTACTAAGATTTTATTTAAGGCGTTCCAACTTAGTCCTTAAGGGTAACGACACTTTTGTGGCAGATCCCTGGCAGGAGATGTATTTGGGATTGATAACAGATGTCCATAGGCTACTTACTTTGTCCGTGTCTAGTAGTAGTAGTTCCGGGATTAGAATAGGGCTACGGTATCCCCTGCCTGTCGTAGGAACTAAAAGGGGGCTTCCGGGGTTGCGGGCGGCAAGAGTGGGAGCTCGAACCGCCCGGCTAGTGACCCCGGGAAGTACGGCGGTATGTGTGGTCGCATACCGTCGTAAACACTACATGGTGTGGGAGGAGCGAAAACTGCTCCCCCAGGGTAGAGCCAGTTGGGCATCGCGCTTGGAGGGTTCCGGTTGTGTTCCGTTGGAGATCCCGGAGTGCTCCAACAAGCGTTGAGGACGGCCACCGGAGGGGTTTTAGTGCGGTAAAAATCCCACATAACCCGGCGTCGCTCCCACGTCGTCGGGTACCTTTTGAAGGTTTCTCCCTCGAGAAAAAAGAAAAATAAAAGAAAAAAAGGTTACTTACTTAGCATCACATCGATTACAAGCTCCTTTTCTCTAAAATCTTAAGAAATAGGTATCAACAATATTGTATCGTATTAAAAGTATATTCTTAGAACAGATTAATGTATCCATATAATTAGCGACAGCATTAAATATTTTCACATTTACTCAAATAGCGTTAGCAAATTTTTCCTCGGAAGAAAATTTCTCTTTGTGCGAGGAAAATGTAGAGCGGAAGTTCCTCGTGAAATAATTACTTTCATGGCTGTCTCACGACAAATTAATTATAATTATCATTTTCATATCGAGTTTTAATAATAATTAGTGTGATATTAAAATTTGTACTGATATTTTTTGACCTAAAATAATTATGCTGTTTCTTCGTTGATCATCATCATCTATTACTATATCACTGCTGGGAGGTATCCTATGTTCCTCTAGATCTAACGAGAAGGTTAGGTAATAGAATACCGCGGTGGCCAAGTTTGAATTTTTAGACTTTACATTTCTTTGCATTTTTTATAGATTTCTCAGTTATGTAGGTTACCTCACGACATTTTCCTTCCACGTTAAAGCAAATTAATTTCTGATGCACACATAACGTTGAAAAATCAAGGCGGGACAGGGCTTCGGAGCTCGCAAATATAGGGGTGGAATTAAGGACAACTATATATATATATATATGCAATTATTCAATTTCGAAGAATAAATAAACTTTCCTCCACAAAACGTAACGACAAAGTAACTATAGTCGACAATAATTTCGTCAGTTCAACCCTATTTTGTCGCACGTCCACAATTACAAATGGCCTAAATCAAGTATTTGTCAACTTAAAGCGCCTTTGTCAAGCCCTTTCTTATTGAACCACGAAGTAAATTCCGTATTTATTGTAACTTATTAACTGACTTCGTGACCGCGATTTGATGAACGATTCATTATTCTGTTTTTGGTGCAGCATTGGACGGGTTATATGACAGCTTATTAACCCTTAAATGACACTGATTCATGGGTTTGTAATTAGAAATTCGTATAATATTTGATTTAACCGTATTTGAAGCTACCGTAACTTTATAAGCTACCCATAGATTAGTAAAGATACTTCGCTGCCTTGAAATTGAATGATGCCACAAACGGCTTATCTTAGTAAGTTCTTTTTTTGAATTCTTGACAAATAAAAACATTTTTAGAGAAAATTTACGAATAAATAACTAATACTGCGTAATTTACGTAATAAATAAATAATTATTTCAAATATTTTAAGGACTTTTAGCACGGAGACATGGCAAAACTTTTTTACGGAACTATTTCAATTCTCAAAACTGGATACATTTTCTTGTTAGGAGTGAGTAATCTTTACTAATCAATGAAGCTACCTTACAAGTTACCTTCTTATAATATAATAATAATATTGTGGAGCATGTTTTAGCTTGATTTTATTTTTATAATAGAATTAGCAAACGATTACACAGTTGACCTGGTACACTTACCTGTTGACACCTACTACTCTTAGGCAGAAACAGTGGCGGTGGTGCCTCCAGTGTCAAAAAACAAATAGTTTTATCACCCTCGAATCATCCATCATGTTTTTCATTACAAAATATTTTATCACAAATATTACCGCCTGTAATCGTAAAATATTTTTATGATTTACACAAATTGCGAATCACTTCACATTTACACTTCATAAAAGGGTAAATGTAAAGTATTACAAAGTAGACATTTAATATTTATTTTAATGGTTGTGTAAGTAATTTCCCTATAATAATTAAGGAGAAGAATTTTAATAAGCAAATATGAAATTTAATTTAAAGGAAGTATTGGAGCAGTGTGGTGGAGTATGCTTCAGGCAGCACACATTTATAAAGAACCTATGCCCAGCTTGTATCCTATAAAGCGTTATATCCATAATTTAATTATCATATTTTTTATTTGTCTTAAAACAGAACAACATTAAAATAAATACTATTTATTTTAACCATCGGAAAAAGGAATCTTGGGAAATATTATATTAATAAAATAGATAAAATTGGCGTCTTATTCAGAATAGCTTGACCCTGCAATTTGTGGGTTTCAATACAAATTGGCATACCCAATGATATTGGGTTTCTTACTTAAGGTTGCGATCACAGTAACAGCTAAGCGAATGAAACGAACGTGAAATGGTGAAACTGGTAGTAGTAACAAAGTTTGCGAGTAAAAGAAGGCTTGGGGGATAGATTTTTTTTATAATATACGAGTAGCAGACGAGCATACAGTCCACCTGATGGTAAGTGGCTACTGCCGCTCATGGACATCTGTAATCAACCCCAGATAGGATTCGATATTCCTACCTGAGGTCGGCCACAGATGCGCCGCTACCCCTGAGGACTAAGCTGGAACGATTCGGAAAAGTCTGTCTCCCCTACCACATTCTTCAAATCGGATTAACGTTTGTTACTGTTTTACGCAAAAACTAGTATTTTGATTTAGATGAAATTTGCCACACGGTTACTTTATAACCTGAATAACAATATGGGATAGTTAACGAGGCCCACAAAGACTAATGCCAGCATGTAAGTAAATATTTTTTAGTCTTAACAGTGGCTACTTTTATGTTACTTATATGAGATAATTTTTATCTTCACCTACGTATCTTTGATTGGTTTCACATAGATCAAATCCTATCTGAGGTAGGATTGTTCGTCTCTTTATCCCTCTGGCCGTCTTATTTTTAATGGACTGTATGTTTTGAGCCGTAATAAACCGGTTTAAATTTCCATAAAATTTTATTATCTTTTTGAATATCATAAAAACAATCTCAAATTTATAACTTACAGATTTCCTTAAAATCTCTAATCTAATTAGGTATATAATTTATAATTTATTTATAATTTGTTCGCTATATCTTCGCTTCCTTCATGTGACTGTAGCATTATGTCATAACGGAGCCATATTTGAATATTCGGGTCCTGTAAATAGCGAACTCGATATCATGAACATTAATATTTAAGGTTATGTTAAATATTTCGGGGCTGACCTTAGAGGCATTTGATTTCTATTTTACTACTCGGGTCGATTTTGGAGATATTCAAAGCGAAGTTAATTTTCTTTTTTGGGTTCCGTATACAATAATACTTGATTCGACTCCAGAGGTCACGCTGCATATTTTTTCGTATAACATTAGTGTCAAGCGCAGTTAATTTGTAATTTTTGAGACGATCTAACGTAGTGTTTAAAGAGGTGGTAGAACCCTTCGTGGTTCGGCTCCGGCGGCACCACCGGCACACCTATTTCTACCTAATAACAGAAGGGTGTGGTAAGGGAGACAGACTTTTCCGAGGCGTTCCAGCTTAGTCCTCAGGGGTAGCGACGCATCTGTGGCCGACCTCAGGTAGGAATATCTTATCCTATCTGGAGTTGAAAACAGATGTCCATGGGCGCCAGTAGCCACTTACCATCAGGTGGAATAAGCCTACGCGGTCCGTCGCGATGTCTATCTGTTTAAAGTTGCGTAAACAGATTATTAGTATTTGCTACCAATAAGTACTGCACTTGTATGTATTCTTTACACTTACCATATAATAATATATTTTTATGCAACAATGTTATGTTTACAGTTCCTATGTTTTACGTAGAGACTATATATATATTGCTTATTGTTTCAACATATAATAATAAAGAGAGAAATATTATATCTATCTATCTATCAGTATTTTAAAATGAAAAGTAAATAATTCTAGTTCTATAAAGTCCATAATTTAAAGCCAGATTAACCGTTTTTGACATTAGCTTAAATATTACCATTAGCACATTGAATTTCACTATTTAAATAAAAATCAATATCGTGACTAAGCCTAGAAATTGACAGCACTCATAGATTTTTAAAACTCATTCAAACCGGGAAATAATTTGTCAAACGAAAAATTCCAAATCACCCCTACGCGTTTGAACTACCAAAAATTCTATCGAGGAAGTCATTAACTTTCACTTTGTCATTTGTCAACTAACTTTCGTCATTACCGGCCCGGCACGTGACTCCTCTTGGCGAACGTCGCTGAACACGTAATCTTATATATACTAGATTTCTAACTGTGCTTCGTTTGATTATTGACATAATTTTCCTAGTATTATTATATAATGACTTGATTATTATTATTATTGATTGTTGATTTTGACATGATTGCATCCGTCTTACTCTTAATATCATTTACCTTTTATACTTTTATTGTTAATCCTAACATTTTAACTAAGTTTTGACATGGGTAACACCTGTAAAGGTAGCATTTAATTGGACTTTATGTATCGTTATTGACCTATTGTACTAAATGCTTTACACAATAAAGTTAAAAAAAATCTGTTTCTGGTACGTTAAATATCCGTAGATATGTAAGAAATTTAATTTCTGCGTCCTTCACTTTTAATACTAGTCAGCTACAGTTTGGCCCATAAGACAAACAGATACGGACTTATTTAAAAGATTCGATACAGATAGTGTATTGCCGTATGTCGGTTTTAATCCGCACCAAACTGCTAATTCGCTCTGAAGTTGTTGCGAGCAGTTGTAGTCATACAATTTGCTATGGCGACGCGACACATTTCTATATTCCGAGCAGACTAGCGGTTCGGGGTGGACTATAAGTATTATTTCGTCGTAGGCTTTCATTATTACCGACCGGACAAGTGCCTCTTTCCAAAAAAGAGTATACCGTTATGGGAGGCGTCATTCATAGTCTTATAACTATGCTTTTTTTTTATTCTTGGGCATCTATAATAGCTGCTATGCATAGCAATTGACTTGTCAACACGCGCAATTCTCTGATATCATAACATTATTTTCTCAAACTAGCGAAAGTTTTCTCAAAAATGAAAGAAATTTCATTACCAACCCATTTTCTCATTCCTTTGTATCACTTGTATATAGTTAATTCTCAACTTGTATATAGTTAATTCTTAAACTAGTCATCCGCCTATCCCTTGCGCCACGCGAGAACTACTCCCACCAGACCTCAACAATGGGGGGCACTGAATGGGCACAATAAAATGAAGCGAGGATAAATTCCGTCCCCAACTCCACCGTACTTTTTAACAGTGAAATGAACCGTTCGGGTTTTCAATGTTTTGTATCCGGGACGTGTCATTACCATTTGACGGCGCACTAACGGTAATGATCGCGCTGTTTCACAGTATTTTTATTGGAGTAAATAAAATTTTGTTGTTTGAAAATAATATGGAATAGCCACGCTTGAAATTAGTTGCTTGTTTCATTATACGCGGATGTATTGGGGATGAGGCTTTTATGAATTTATATATAATGAGCATTTAAAGGTGGAACTGTTATAAACTATGTTTAGACCGGGGTTCTACTTCCACGCCTATTTGTATGAAGCAGTCCTTCTGTTTAAACGCACATGAGAAATTAAAAATTGTAACTATTTCATTATTATTATTTTGAGATTTTACTGACATGTGATATTATTATGTAATTACGTCAATGTAACTAATTGTATCATGCGATTAAAACACAGTATGTTAACATGAAATTAACCTTATAACCATATTTGCACGCCGAAATGGTAAAATAAGGGGATTATTGTATCTTAGGACAGATTTCACCAGTGCTTTGTACCTTATTTGGCAAATAAAGATGTTTGATTTGATTTGATTTAGATGGAAGACTGTGGATGCCGGCCGACTATATATAATCCCCTCGATTACTCCTGAGGAGCGGTAACGCGATAGTTGGTTACATGCGTCTGTGGGGGCAGTGACCACTTAGCATCAGGTGACTGCACAGCGACTAAGGGAGATGGGTAGCTACATTTCCTTCATTATCCACCTACTGTGATCAGCAATACCCACATATGAAACTCCATACACATTATCAAAAAATTCAGCACGTAGCACGATTTCTGCATTACAAAGAGAAATATAAAAATCCGCTGAAAGCAAATCAGTAAAGCAATCTAACCTAGTTTCACAGTAACCAGTCGTAAAATACCCTCTGACCCAGCTATGAGATATATAAGAAAAAATAGGAAAAAATACGTTTTCGCTCATTTATTTACGAGTACAGCCTTTAAGGCTCAGCTGCCTCAGGCCATTAGCAGGACCGCTATAGCCATATAGTCATCCCTTTTTGTTTTACTGAACTACCGTTATGCTATCTCTTTCAGTATTACTAGCTTCACGAGCTATTATATTGTGTTTCAAGCTTTTTTATGCAATGACGACCCGTAATGAGAAAACTTAGTACGGAAATACTAGGGGTGGCTTAGAGTGTCAAACTATATCGTCTCTAGAAGCGTTTAACTGAATTATCTATACCATAAAATGTTATATTTTCATTACAACTAAAACCTGATTTTAATCAATTATATTTTTCTACTAATACCTTCGATAACGCACCATATTTAATGTAACCGATGTAACTCAATACTTTATTGCAATCATGGTTAGCTTTACAATTGTTCTATAATAATAATTTACAATTCTAGGAACACATGAACCCTCAATGGGTGTAGCAATGAACATGAGAGCCGATTTATATTAACAATTAAACATTAATATCAGATTTACAACATTATTTAATTTAATTAGTATTTATTTGCTTATTTTTTGTTTCTGTATTTTAGTTTTCTAAATATTCATTTAATTTGTAATATGCATTTTTTATTAAGAATTATTTTAGGTTGGCGTAGAACTTCTTGTCATTTTTAGTTGACTTTAACTGAAACTTGAAGAAACGAGACCTATTCCGGCTTGAAACTGACTTTTTTAAAGTCATGTGCGCATGAGATATAAACGTAAAGGAAAACATTGCTATAAAATCTATACCGACGAGAGCCTTAAGTATGAAGTCTATCAATTCACACTGAGCCAGCACGGTAGACAGCCTAAACACCTCTCTCTGAGAGACAATGATGACTTAATAACGAAATACTCAACAAATCAAATTAAACATAATATCGTTTTTGATAAATTTAATGTTCTCTGAGCCTATTTCAAATCAGAAAAATAATGCACTGGTCAATGTTAGGAACAAAAGAGGGGATCAAAGGATTTTGAAGGTGAATGAATCTATAGAAAGTTCGGAGATCGGATCGAGCTTTAAGTAACAAGAGGACAACGGACTGGCTACTTTTAACAACGTTTATCTTACTTTCGATGGCTTAAATAGTATAACGTTGGAATGGAGTTATATTGATGTTTTAAGCAACACTTGTGAATTGACAGATTGCTTTATGCCGCTGGGCGTGCTACCCTGGTTACGCAAAAATCTGAAACACCTATTTAGCGGAAATAGTATTTTTGGAGTTATGTATTAATTTTTAAGAGTGTATCTAAATCTTAAGTGACAATAAAATTTAAACGAGTTCACTACATTATACTTTTAGATCGTACCAAGATACATAACAAATCGTGCAGCTTACGGAAGATTTGTGGTCACCTCTACGCTATCACTACTCTATGGGTCCAGCAAGGACTTTCCGGATAGAATAAATCTTAAGACAAATACTCTTCGATAGTTTTGCTCGACATAATTACGGTCGGAAGTACTTTTTGCCGACGGATTTAGAATGTCGTTATTTAAAATGAGCAACTTTGCCGCAGAATTCCTTTGTTTTGCGGCAAAGTTGCTCATTTTACGGACGGGTAGCACTAAAGTGGGTAGAGTCTGAGTACTGTAAGTTTTGCACTTAATTTTTTATAAGGAAAAAGCGGAATGATTCATGAAAACCATAAGAACTTTTATATTGTAATGGACATTCGAACATAACATAACAAAGTTGGTGATTTGGTTCATTTATTACTAAGGTGCCTAAGTTTTGATTATGAAATTAAAATTACAATACTATTTCTATTTATTACGACGGTAAACGTACTTCTGTACTATAATTAATAACATTATTAAATACTTGTAAGTATTCAAATTGTAACATAAAATATAATGTTACAAATGATATTATGTTAAGGACAACTGTATTATTATTTTTAAGTATATGTAATTTTAAGATAACATAGACAAATCCATTTAATTTAAAGAAACTTGAGTCGGTGGGTACTTAAAGATTTCGATTTACGAAAATATATGTATAGATAATATCTTCATAAATAGAATAACTAAGAAGTTATCACAGAAGAAGGTTTAAATTAACAAATATTCCTATCTTTAACACAATTATATAACTTTAAAGAATTTTTTATTTATTTTACTTTAAAACATTTCTACTTTTTAAATAAACTCCCAATATTCAATGTCTTCTTAAATAACTTTTGCCGTTATAATGACCTCAATAAACCATAAAATGACCGAGTATTTTAGTAAAACACGCGTAAAATTGAAAACGGAAACGCCAACCAAAATGTAGCCATTCTATTTCAAGCGAGCATCAGGAAACAGGGACAAAGTACACAAAATTCATTGCCGACGCGGGTCCATTTATAATTACCAAAGCTGACCCGCATCAAGTCGGGGCGAGTAAAGAACGGGAGTACTGCGGGTGACCGCTGTCCCCAAGGAGTCACGCACGTTGCTAAATAATAAATAGAGGCAAATTTATAGGTCGCAATTTTTGGGGCAATGCAGTTTCGTTTGGCTATCGGGCTATGGCGAGGAAGCTAAGGCTTTATATAAATTCAGATATGTTATAAAAATATATGTAAAGATAATATCTTTATAAATAGAATCGTTAGTATACACGGAAGAAAGTTTAAATTAACAAATAGTCTTATCTTTACAATATCTTAACATTAATAATTGCATCGCTTTGAAGGTTTATTTCCATGTTATTGTATAAATATTTCTACTTTTCGAACCAACTCATAAAATTAAATATCTATATAAATAACTTTAGCCATTATAATGACCTCAATAAACCGTAAAATGAGCGAGTATGTTAGTAAAACACGCGTAAAATTGAAAACGGAAACGCCAACCAAAATGTAGCCATTCTATTTCAAGCGAGCATCAGGAAACAGGGACAAAGTACACAAAATTCATTGCCGACGCGGGTCCATTTATAATTACCAAAGCTGACCCGCATCAAGTCGGGGCGAGTAAAGAACGGGAGTACTGCGGGTGACCGCTGTCCCCAAGGAGTCACGCACGTTGCTAAATAATAAATAGAGGCAAATTTATAGGTCGCAATTTTTGGGGCAATGCAGTTTGGTTTGGCTATTGGGTTATGGCGAGTAAGCTAGGACTTTATGCAAATAGGTAAAGGAGATATGTTAGAAAAAATGGTTCGTGTCCACAAATCAGAGAAATAGAAATCAGTGACTTTTTCGAAAATACGCTTAACACAACCTCGTTATAATTTTAAAGTAGAAATATTTTTGTTTATTTTTTGTTTTATTTAATAAAACTCTGTCTCACGCTATCCTCAACTGCTAACAACTGTTGCTTTCAACATAATTTTTAAAAAAATCCAAAATTTATCAACTTCACGTAATTGTAACTGGTATCGAATGCCAATTGACACAACTACTGCAATAAAATTTAAGAATTTCGATAGACTCCGAATTATTACTCAGAAAAAGATATTTATACTTCGAATACCTTTAATCATTAACTACACGGAATAGAGCATCTGTAAACTAGCATAAAGCAAGCTAGGTATCATTTTTCTTTCGCTATTAAGAAAAGATAAATGTTTTTTGTGAAAATATCACCATCAACGCTTTTCATCAGTATTTCCTTAATATGGAGCGCCCTGGTTAAATAACACGGGGCAAAATAAAATGATTCAATATCCTTTTTAACAAGCAAAGCTATTTCACAAGCTTTTTTTTATAACTTAGCAAGAAAACATGTAATCGCCTATCGCTAACTTGATATCAGTGTAACAGGGTAACATAGAGTGTGGACTGAATGTGTGATTAGGTCCATACATTTTTTGTGAGATAAGACGTTAGACGAGGCCACGTCTGGAGGCTTTGCGATTTTATGTGCCTCGCGTTCGGAACTCGATTTGGAGCGGCTCGTGTTTTAACTCGATGCTTTGGACGAGGGTTTATTAGTTTTTTATTATATTTTATTACAAAAGTAGCAGACCAGCATGCTGTCCACTTTAAGTGGACGTTTTTAGGGTTCCGTACCCAAAGGTGAGAACGGAACCCTATTACTAAGACTTTGCTGTCTGTCCGTCTGCCCGTCTGTCACAGGGCTATATCTCCGGAACCGTAATAGATAGACACATGACATTTTTACAGAGGATTCATAACGGTGGCCGTTATAACAAAATATACTAAAAATAAAATAAAGTTGAATATTAAAAGGGGTCTCCATACAACAAACCGGTATTTTTCGGCATTGTTCGATCTAACTGTTAAACCGTACTAGGAAAAGGAAGTGGTATTATAATAAATACAAATAAGAACCGTAAAACATCTTTTAATATAGTTATTTTAATTTTATTATACGTTGTTTACGTATCATTGATCATCACCCCAACGCTATCTATTTTTGTGTAATATAACTAAATATTTTTGAAAATAATAAAAAGGAAAAAAATAAGTAAAAAATAATGAACATTTGGTGGTACGGAATCCTCCACGTGCGAGTTCGACTCGTACTTAGCGAATTATTATAGAAGTAGCAAGCGAGCACGCAGTCCACTTGAAGAGGCTGTCGCTTATTGAGATCTGTAATCAACTTTAAATAAGAGAAGAGTCCTACCAAAAGTTAGTCACATGCATTGCTACTCATGAGGACTAAGTTGGAACAACTTGGATAAGCATGTTTCTCACACCACACTCTTCAATTCAGTACCCTTACCATGAGTTTTTACGTTTCGACAAATATGACTGTTTTGGTATTTGTTTACGTTTGGCCATACAATTTCTAATCAGCACCTCTAGCGGATTTTATTAGAACTATAGTGCCAGTAATGTAACATTAAATATCTAAATTGACAAAATGGCTCTTTATGTTTTGTCTCTCTTCTCTTCTCTCTCTCTTAAACTCCTTGCTAACTACCACCAGTGCACTGAGCGTGGCAGAGTTCAATCCAGGCTCTAGTTATCCAGAAATATATGCCTCGTAGCGTTTTATAAAGTTTTCAACGAAACATAACATTGTCTACGGTTGGCGCCACAACAGATCTTTCGCTTGCCAACAGTATATTTAACACTAACTCCTAGCCGTTGAAACTGTGTCTCGCTTGCCAAGTGGCAACGTGTTTGCGGAAATCCAGCCATACCATTATATAGTATAGAGTATAGTAGGTATCCCATAGTATAATATAGTATTGGGAACGGTGAAGAAACACAGAGATCGTTACCGCTACCAAAATGGCAAATAATTATACATTTTAAAAACCTGTCCCTGTCACAATAGCGACTATTAAGTAACCCTAAATTGTGTAGAAATACACAAAATGCCGAGGCTCGAACCTAGAACTCTCGAAACTAGTATATAACACTTAGGTTCTAAATAGAAAACTAAATTCATATACATCCGCCGGGCCGGGGATCGAACCTGAAACACTGCACGAACGTTATGTGAACGCTAAGTCTGTGACTGCCTAAATGGTAATAGGTATATGAAAGTTGTTATCACAATCAGTCCAGAAAAAAATGATTTTTAATTTTTAATATTATAACAAAATAGATGTTAATGAAGAAAATAACGTTTATTTCGATATTTCTATCTAGATTAATATTCAACTACGTTATATAAATTAAAACCGACTAAATGGTCTTCCTATTTCGTATCATTTTATAATAATTATTATTTGCTATACAGCTGAAATATTAATCACCACTGGAAATATAATACTGCTAAGCAACGTTAGCATATCATAGCTTCATTACATAAATATTGCTTTTAATATAAGTTAGATATCCGAATGATGATTCCTGAATAATTATTAGAGATCTGTTCTGGATGTATGTGTGTCCATGGCACCCACGTTACATGGAATCCTAGTGTGGCGCTGTGAGTGCACAAAGCGTATAATTATTTTATTTATAGGCTATTAGCAATCCTACATCTTATTATGTATAATAAAGGATCGTCAAAATGATATAAATTTGTTAATATTCAAAGCCGTTTTATTCTTGTTATGTATAAAAATTGTCTTAAAACATTCGTGGGTAAACTGAAAGTGTCAAAACAAGCATCATAAACTAGACCTACATAATTCGTATGCTAACAGTCCAACAATTTATTCGTATGGTGCCTCGTTCTTTGGGTAAATATCCTTATGTAACTAGTTTTTCTTCCCTCACACTCCAAACATTCCGATTTGACATTTTCTTTCCCTTCTGTAGCGGCATTCTATTTTATGGCCTTGTCTTTCGAATACATCCCGTTGCCTCTCCGTTGTAATTCCGAAGAATTTCCGAATACTTGGCAATATTTCCTACGTGCCAGACGATCGTCCCATGGTTTACTACGAAATATAACTTGAACCGAAACAGGAAAGATGGTAATAAGTTTACTTCAAGGAACAATCTTCAGCTGCAGTAGAAATTGCTAGAGTCTAAAATGCTTGAGATAGTGGAAGTACTGCGTGGGTACTCGGCATTCTTCAAAATTGCTTTCAATTGTTCCCGCAGCTCGTTGGCGAAAAGTATATTCTCGTATGAAACTGACCTCTTGACGCGCAATAAGTTAGGTAATATGTTCTCTGGTAGCAAAAATGCTTTCTTTTTTAGTTCTTTCGAGTGCGATTTTATTACCAAAGATTCTCTTGTTGCTATTGACATTTCTAATATACTTGATGCATAAGATATTAACGCTCTCACTCCATACAAAACAACTAGTAGGAATAGAGAAAATCCAGCAATGATATAATTCTTTTCCACTCTAGTGAGTAGTACTAACTTGTCGTATTCGCCGAGTTTCTTGGCGTATAAAAGTTGATGAATATTTTGTAACGGGATGTACATACCCAAATAAATGACAGATCCGAAGTAAATAATAATGGATAGGAAGTACAAATTTCTGTAGTTTTTAATCGTACGGTTAACGTGTTTGGATATCTTGCGGACGTCGTAAATCGGGTTCAGCATGACGAGGATTATAGCCATTTGTATCAGCAACAGACAGCCTAGGACAATACAACTGGTATCCATTTTCCTGTCGATGTTGGAGTCGGTATATCAGACACGGTTCGCCATTAAGGCATTTTGCATGGCTTTGAATATTTGAAGCGTAAATCACTCGGTTTTCTACATTTCTGTTGAACGTCGATCAACTGACAATTGGTGACAAGATAGAGACAGCGTTCGTTTTGTAAAATGAGTTTTTTCTTCCTTTGTGTCGCTCAATTCAACGCTGTCTATTGATAACTGTTATTGAAATATATATTTTTGTTTCAAATATTGTTGAATATAATATGAAACAACGATCATATTTTAGGTAATCTAAATGTAATACGTAGCTTATTAAAATATATACATTTAATGATTTATAACACAAAGTAACTGCCTAACAATATTTTTAGCAATGAAAACTCATTTAATGTACTTGCCCATAAATGTTTGTTAGTTTGTTCCACTTCCAAATATAGTTGAATTGAACAAAGACAATACTCTACTAACGTAATTACAGAGAGTGAGTACTAAAATTAAAACGGTAGAAGGATTATAAATAATTTTATTGCAATGACTAAAAGCCGAACAAACACATATATAATTTAATAACAAACAAAACATCACTGATTCAATTTTTTCCCGCAATAGTTCTGAAAGTATACGGTTACTAACTTTACCGTTGACATTTCATTACCGGTTTCTCTGTTCAAAATTGCATGACGACACATAAGCTCAAAATCCAATAAACGTGCTACTGTAAGCAAAAAATGTACAGTTCTCTCAATTATTAATAACAGAAATAGTGCAATAAAGAAACAAGTATAGGACACGAAGGTTACGCTAACGTGAAATTCTGATATTAGGGGGTAATTGTCCACTGTGTCCAATATATCACGGTAATAATAATTTTCCCATTCAATTTCCAACATAGTATTAATAACCAGTCCACAAATAAATGCAAAGAGAATATTTGAGCTGCAATACGGATTTTTCTGGATCTTACACCAATAGTCTCTAATGAGGTACGGTTCTCGCAAAGGTTTTAAAAGCGCCATTACTACAACAAGTTGTACAAATATAAGAATTCCGATTAAAGCTCGAAAGATGTTTATCATTTTGATGGAATATTTTGTTCTTTCTTGTCGATATCGTCCTTTTCTTCTGTTCGTTCTTTCTCGCTGCTTTTTGGTACAATTTCAATTAGCTCAGAATCTGTGTTGAAGATATCAGTAGTTTTGATAGATCTTTTATCAACTACTGCTGTGTTTTTTTTATTACCATATTTTTTAATTTTATCATAATCACATGTAGCCTTATTAGCCAACACGGAGAGCTTTTTCGGAGTATCTCTCAAAAATTTTCTTATTTGAGAACGTTCCTCCTTGTTAAAATCGGACGTTACAGGCCATGGTACTGTTTCGTCCTCCTCTTCGATGGGTTCATCGATAATGAAAGTAATGTTACTGTCATACGCTGGTTCACTTATAAGTGTGATATCAACCAAATCATAATTTGCCATTAATTCTGAAAATTCGTGTAGTTTCGCCGAAAAGTTAACATAGTCAAATAGTCTTATGATTACTAACAGGAAAAATAGGGAGAACGCTCCAAGAATATAATTTCGGGAGGCATTACTGCATGCAACTATTCTTCTTAGAATGTCTTCAGGCGATTCTCCCTCACTCGCTACTTTTGAATGTTTAAGTTCCGTCAACGTTTTTGACGGGCTTAATATTCCGTAAATAACTAATATGAATCCATACGAAAACAACAATGTTGCGGTTATAGGGTTATTTCGCGCACTATCAGTAAAGTCTTTGATGTTCTTAGATAAGGTTACTATATCAATAAATGGCAGGAGCAAAACAAGAATAATTACAACTTGAACCACGTTAAAGAAAATTAATAACGTTGTAGGCGTATCCGATATCGCTTCCATTAAAGTTATTTTATTACTTAATACTCGTTAATTTTAAACATTATTCAATTTAAATCTGACGTTACACAATCAACAACATGAATTTTGTATGCGTCAAATATATTGTATGTCAAAATGATTTATTTTTATTATTTTATACTACTATAAAGAATATATTATACGAGTACATAAAAGGTACGTAAGAAAATAATATTTTTACGTAATTTTTTGATACCTACCTACTTGAACTATTTTTGAGGAATCGATATTCATCATTATTATAATCATGCTAGTTTTTTAGTTATTTTTTAGTGATTATCCTAGTATAGTGGAAGATGGTAGATCCCATTGTGGCTCGACTCCGGCGGCACCACAGCCACACCTATTTCTATGTGTTAAGCCACAAGTATTTTGCGGTTAAGCGCTGCGGTTTGAAGTATGTGTTAAGGGAGACATACTTTTCCAGCTTAATCCTCAGGAGTAGCTGCGCATCTGTGGCCGATCTCAGGTAGGAATATCTAATGCATATTGGGAGCAAATGGAATCTCTTGAGAACAAAGATATACTACTAACTATCAACTACATCTTCATTATTTTTAGTACTAACAAAAACAAAATGGCCGTTTTGGCAAAACTATAATCAATTATTTAATGAAAGACCAGGTAGTATGTAATATGTTCTCTGACCTACTTTATAAGTGAGTACCAAACATTGCGAGATGAACTCGGTATCGTTAACAACGTTAATTAAAATTTTACAGCATTTGTGCTCTAATATTAATTATTTTTAACAGTAAAAGCTTAGTAATGTGAATATACGCCTCTTACATTCGATTCACAGAGTGGATATAAATTTCTCGGTAATACGGAAAATCGTAAGGAAACAAACACACCTAAGAGTTATTTAAAAAAAAGAGTTCCTAAGTGTGTGTGTCTACCAATCCGAACTTAGCCAATACGGTGGAATCTTAATTGTCTAAATCCCTTCAATATAAGATGAGACTCGTGCCTAGCACTGAAACAGTAATGGATTCACAACTTCTTAATAAGGGAACGCTAAAGTCTATATAAAATTAATAACCATAAAAATACAAAGCTCGACAGAAAAAAAACATCCCCGTTAATAGCTCGTCCATACCCTAATTCCCAGTAAACTCCCACGCCACTTGATTGACTTCGTTATCAAGCTTCCACAGCGAAGGTGAAAGTAAAATCTATTTAGCCAATATCTCGCGAAACAAAGTACCCGTTGTAGCATACTCTTACCGAGCACACGTTAGCTACCCCACCTGTACCCGTTAACTTCCCTGCGTGCCATTAGTGTGAACGAGATAGCCTGTCGCCCGTCTCACTCGCACACCCGCCACGTGGTACTAACCAGGTGTGCTCAACCTATCGGCAGCTATGTAGATTCAATTATGTTGAACTGTTGACTTTGCTGACACCCGTTTCAAGGTTCACTCGGAATAAACATTTAGAAAACGCTGTAAACAGTATTAAACTGTGAAATTATTTTGAGGATGAAATACGTTATTTTAATAAGTGTTACAATGAAATGACCGAAAATAGAAGCGTCGATTAACAAGAAACTTTAACATCTTTTAAAACAGAACATAGCGGCGCTTATAAGGCAGAAATATGTGTGGCACTGGTGTCACCATAATATATATATTTTTAAAAGTCCTTTACTTAAGCTTAGTCGCTAACGAAATGCTATCATGTAAGCATATTTATGCAAGTGCTTAATTAAGTGGAGGGAAACTAAATCACAAGCGGTCGTCAGGTTAACAAATCAATAGAGAATAGCCGTGTGAATTACTTCGAAGTTAGGGCTAAATATTATGGTTAGGAATTGGCAGTTCCTAAAATGTATCTGTAATCAAACACTACCTGCACGTGTACTGTAAGTTTACTACTACTAATTCACAAAAAAGTATCTACAGTGCTATAGTATTTTCTACATCTGAGGTACTTCTAGAAAACTTAAAGAAAATGAACTTAGTTATCACCTTAATTATTATAATTTCCTAGATTTCTAGAACTCTACTAACCACTAAAATACACACAATACATTATGCCAATTTTTACACAATTACTACAAAATGAATAACCGTAATAAGCATTGATAAATCATTATTACCTTGGAAATTCATGACCTTACAGCCGTTATAGTACAAATGAGAAAAAATTGTAAACCTATCGGTCAACTACAATATACCTTGATTGCTAACAATAATTGACAGTGAAATACAATTTAGCCGCAGTTCATTAATGTACTGTAAGCAACATTGTTCCAATAGCAAGAACAATTACATCTATCCGCACAAACACCCATTGAACAGCGTTCATCAATGCTATCAATTTTCCCAGTTACAGCTATTAGTGTGCGGGAATTGATTAATCGTTCAACTAATCGCCCGATCAGTTGATTGAGCCCGATTAGGGCGGCCGTACACACGACGGGTACGTGTTTGTGTTTGTACGCAGTTTCGTAGTTTGAAACACTGTAATTTTGGAAGTACATAATTAAAGTCAAATTAAGTTATGGTTTGTAGGTCAAAAACGCAGGATTTTAAGTATGGGATTCTTTGGATTTCTGTTGTCGCGGAAAATCGATAGTCAATATTAATTGCTAGGACCAACTTGCCAAGTCCTTGGAAAAAACAGTTTATGCAATGGATCTCAGATAGACATTCTTTTTCATCTTAGCCAAATTAGAGTACACTGATTTTTGGCATTGGCAAAAACACAATTTATTAAACATTAATTAATCAAAAATTCTAACGACTCTACATTAGACTTGCGTTCTGTTTGCCTGTAAAAATCAAATAATGTTTATGAATATTAAAATTATAATCCACATTTCCGATATTCTCTCCGACGAAAATAAAAATAAAAAAACGTCAAGTTTGTAGCGCGCTTACCAGCAAACACTTAGTTGACCAACTGTAATAGTCACGTCCCTCGTATATAAAGTTCCACACATGTGCAAATGTACTCACGTATACATCACATACATGTAAATGTAAGTGTTTCAGTTGAAAGCGTGCCTCGAGTCGCGTTCGGTGCGTGACGTCATTATCTTAGGGACGTGACGCAGCCGTGGGCTTTACCCAAGCCAGCAGAAGTGCCATTTTTATATTATTCTAATTCTCGCCTGCCGAGTTCTACATAATCCCATTCTGTCGAATACTTTCTCAACGAATAAAGTTGCGATGCCATTTATCCAGAGGTTTTTCTTGGAAGACTAAGATCATCTTTCTATTTGAATAAATTTATCCTTGAATTTATATAATCTTGTAAAAAATAAATAGAACAATCTAAAGTGGGCCTGCTGTGATATGAATTTGAAAAAAAAAGTTACAGTGAAATGATAATAATAACATGAATTCAAACTCGAATGTAAACTAATACGTTATAATTTTATTGCCAGTCCAATTAATATAATTTACAGCTTTGTAATAATGTTGAGTATTGTAAAGTAGCAACATTGTAAAATCCCATTATAGCTTTGAACTCATTTAAAATTGGATCACAGAATTTAATTTCCAGCAACATAACATAATTGTATGAGGTTCCCCATTATTATAATATCAAAACGAAAACATGAAAGTAAAACAGCCGGGAGCGTTTACAACACCCTGTAGCTTTCGGTATTTAGAGCGCCATTGGACCCATCTTCATTGGGACGACAACGGCACGGCTTCACAGTAGACGTAATAATATTAAATGGACGATGCAAATGTATGTAGTTTGCATACGAAAAGATATTTCCCGTAAAGTCCTGAGTCATTGCTACATCGAATAATTATTAACTTTCGATAAAAGCTTTCAGCTGATCTATCTTAGGTATATTTTTGGTCCTAAAATCAATTTCCACTTATTTTTCTCAGATAAATCTTCCTTATGAGATTATAATATTTAAGAAAACAGGCACAGTTGGTTTCATACAGTAGTGCACGACGCTCGTGTTATCGAATAACACTTGTGTCTATCGGCAACACTGACAGACATGACAGAAGTTCTGACAGCATCGGTGCCGTGCCGTGCCGTTGTCGTTCGAATAAAGAAGCGCCTCTCGAACAAAGAGGATGGCGAATTCGCGTTATATTGCCAAGGACCAATAAGGCTTTGACAAAGGGACAAAGGTCAATTGCATTATCTTGCAAAGTCCATTGAAGAATGCTTTTAGGAAAACAAACTATTCGGTGTTCAGTGAGTGGAAATGTAATTTGAATATAAATGAAGTTTGTAAAGCGCGCTCTGTTATGTGATTATGGCTCTGGTCCCAAAATTTTAGATATTCGCTTAGTGTTTGTTGGACAGTTTTGTTTGTTACAGGATTTATTTGATCAACTCCTGTGACATTATGAACTCATCATTTATACATACTGTTTTCAAAATTTGAAGTATATTTTGTGATCCTAAAATTGTACTCTCTGCAAGGTTGTATGGATTTCTTATTAATGACACTCAAAAATATTCATTACAAAAAATTTTAATGGTATCACTTAAAATTTGAGCATTTGCTTGAAATGAATACACAAAATTTGTATATTGCATTAAAGCTTTTATATTAATGATATATTCCTATTTATAACGAATAATAAATATTGTTATAATTTTCAATGTTATAATTGCATAACAAAAAATATATCCTCCAGTTTTGGACACGTTATCTTAAACCTCATGGACTATCTTCAGGGTGTAACGTCATATAAAACTTTATCATCGACTTAATATCATAGAGTTAGGCATCCGTACTACCATCCCTTCAAACTCATGACGTAATGAATTCATTAGATGTCTTGCAAAGAACCCCTTTCCGCTATTCTTTTCCGGAGGTTCTCTTGATTCGATCTGAAAAATAGATCCGAGGGTATTTTCCTCTTTGTGAAAAATATTTCCTTATTTTCAAAGTTGCAAGAATTTCAATAATCTTAGGTCTGGTTATTTTCTATCAAAGTTATATTTTCCGAAAAGTTCTCCAATGTTTCTAAGTATGTTGCAATGTTACTTATTAATCGAATAGTATAGTTTTTCCGTATAGGTTTAATTGTATAAAGAGTTTAAGTAACGATATTTGTATTACTGCTATCTTTCATTCTTTATGGTTATTAGGTTATTTTATAACGTATTTTAAAGACCAAAATAAGTTATTAGAAAATGAAAAAATAATTATGAATTTCAAATTTCAGTCACAAAAAAACAGTACTACCTACGCCAGTTCTAAAAAAACGTAGGTTACGCAATAACCAAGGAGCCTTTGTTTTGTTATTCTATAAAACAACAATAACAAGACTCTTCAACAAATCCGGGCGTTGAGGGCCCAGTATGGTAAATACGAAACTTAGCGAGCCCGAGCCGGGCGAATGGGAAAACTTACCGTATGAAAGATAAGGTATCTTTCATACGGTAAGTAATAATACTCTTAATAAAACTCTTTCTTTGGTTTATTTCCATGTAATGTATCGGGTTCGGCTATTTTCATACTTTTTTACGTATCAGCCGTAAATATGTTTAGTGGTCAGTATATCTGTGAATATCAGTAACCGTTTCCAGATAGATCGCGAGACTGATCTCATTATGTTCCTGTCTCTACAATTATAATGTTTGATCATCTTTGAACATAGCGGCTTTTATTATACTGCCGTGAACGTGTATATATGTGTTTTTCTGGATCACCTTCAATCTAATTTATCAGTTTAAAGGAGTCCATGGAATGTGATGAAAGATTATATTTGGCTGCAATATCCTCGAACCAATTGATTCGTTTTTATAATTGTCAAAAGATGGTCACGTCATATATGTCGATTTTAAAGTCAGTAATTTGAGGTAAACCTCAATGTAAACCTAAAAGAACACGTGATAGAACTCGAAGAAGTGTTGGTACATCTTTATTACTTAGGCTAACCTTTAATTAAAGGTTAAACGGCTGCTTTATATTCATAACTCATGCTTTAATAAAACCGCAAAACCCCGACTCATATTATCTCGTTCGGCGCTCAAGGCAAAGTTTCTTTCTAGGTATTTTGCCATTGAAAAAGAAATAGATGGACGCTTAAAACTTTTTAGGCCTAAGGCATGATGTCCCGGAGCGGTCCCTATCAATTTTATTTGAAAAACTTTCTTGTTACGAGTTTATCTGATTGTGGGGCTCTTTAGCTTACAAGTTTTAAATATTCCCGGACCTTCCGAAGGAATTGAAAACTCGACAATCTTAAGCCCAACAAATGTTTTTTGTACACCATTTTGCACCTCATTTCCCGGGCTTAAGAACCTCAACAATGTTTTTTTGGGTGAAATTTATAATGGCAAATTTATCAGAAGTTTAGCAGTACTTGGTAAAAGTGTTTGGATTTGAATTTTGCTTCTTGAAATAAAATGTTTCACATAGCTCCCAACATCAAAATATAACGTCAAAAACAGATTTTTTTCCTGCGAATAAGGTAATAAATAACCTATAACTCATTTAACGATTTTAAACGAAGCAGTAGAATTTAAGGTCAGAAATGCCTTATTCTTAGGATAAGTTGAAAAACCTTGTGAAAAAGACAGATCTATTACCGCATATTTCAAACCCTTCAGAGTTCTCTTGTATTTAACATAATAAGGGGTGTGGTAGTAGTGGCGCCGTAGATCAACCAAAAATATTTTAACCATCTAATATAGTCAAGGTTTTCCTGTTTGCACCCATTTCGCTCCATGTTATCTGAGAATACATCTCCCGATGTTTTCCCTTTACCCCTTATACATTTTCTTCCCTATGCTCAAATATTACGTACAATGGGGAAAATTTAAAAATATTTTTTATATTAACAAAATATCTCTATTGTTGTCTTAATTATTTATAAACAGCTACAACTGAAGATCTAAAATTAGAGAAATATTATAAAATTACAAAATCTGCCTTCTTTAAAATATAGACTTTGTTACTCCCTCAATGTGACGAATGGACCTCAAATATTGAAGGGGCTTTGACACAAATAATCCCAAAAGTTGTACTAACATCAAAATTATTACAAAATAGTCTTATTAACACTTAAGTTATTGTAAAAATATGGAACAAATTGCTCTACCTCTTGTAACAATTTTCAACGCTGGTGTAATACTTTATTACTTTCAGTGTACTTAATCTAAAAACATTTTCTCACCTATGTACTGTGTAAGTCCCTTCAATACCCTTTTCAGTCCCTCGTCAATCATTTTGAAGGTGAGCGTTTAATCAATACGCTTGTCCGAGTGAATTCATTTCTGATATTCATAGTATTTAATACTTTAATTTAAAAAAAAGCAGATAGCCTAGTGGTTAAGAAAGTTGACCTCTTGATCGAGGAGTCCGAGATTCAAATCCCAGGTCCGAGGTTCAAACCTCTGATTTTTCAAAAAGTTATGTGCGTTTTAGAAATTAATTATCACTTGCTAAACGATGAAACATCGTGAGGAAACCTGCATACCTGAGAAATCTTATTTTTTTTCCCAAAGGTATGTGAATTCAAGTAATTCGCATTTGGCCAGTGCGGTAGACTATGACCTAATCCTTCTTATTCTGAAAGGAGGCCCGTGCCTGGTAGTGGAACAGTCGTTGATGATGATGAATACTTTAATGGATTGTTTCAGATGTTTAAAATTTGCAAACATTAGCAACCTATTGCTGTTCAACTTCTGTGTACGAGTTCTGTTTGTATTGGACCAACGTTTTGGCCATATGCGGGCTATTGGGATTCACGCACGTTATACACACACCTACGTCGTAACGCTACGTTAAGGATATCGTTATAACGTATTATTTCGTTATCGTTATAACGTTTTGAAGGTGGTAGAACCCATTGTGCTTCGACTCCGGCACCACCACCGCCACACCTATTTCTGCCTAATACCAGCAGTGTCTGGCCCTGCTGTGTTCCGTTTTGAAGGGTGTGGTAAGGGAGACATACTTTTCCGAGGCGTTCCAGTTTAGTCCTCAAGGGTAGCGGCGCATCTGTGGCCGACCTCAGTTAGAAATATCTAATCCTATCTGGGGTTAATTATATATATAAATGAGTGGCAGTAGCTACTTACCATCAGGTGGACTGCATGATCGTCTGCTACTCCTATATTATAAAAAACGTCATTTAATTATTTATTTATTAAAAAAATCCACAGCTTAATTATTTACAATATCTAACACTCGATATTAAAGCCGATATAATAGCCGATAATAATTGATTTACATTTTACGTTATAGAATATACAATCACTAAATTTTTATTACATTATATCGCTATAACGTTTTAAACAGTTATTGTCTTATAGCCCTACAATAAAACTACAGTATCATATACGATAATACAGTCATGGACACAAAGTCGGGTGTTTTGCATAAATATCCATCCAGAAATTAAGTCAAATTAGTTATTTAGATTTTGTCTTTACCGGGATTGGTCCCAGAACCTTCAGTGTGTAAGACTGGCTAGGTAGTTTTACAATACAATAAACCCTCTAGCATATCATGTTCCCAATAACGTTTTATCAGCATTAAATTTAATAACATATATTTTACTTCGTCGAAAAAACAAATTGGCTCCTATAATAACTGTTATAAATTCCGTGAATAATTTTTTAAAAATAATATAAACCATTTTTCGTTGAAATGTATCACAAAATAATTTCAATGAACCGATATCGGTCTGTAATTCCAACGTTAATTTTCCAAACGTTGGTTTTTAATGTTACCGATATTTGCGATACGTATCGGTTGACCGAATTTATCCGATTCGGAGATTCCAATTATACAATACAATGAACATTGAACGCCGTTATCTATTGTAAAATGCCGGGCTATTGATTAATGGTTTTATGAGGTAAGTGGTATGTCTTCCTTTAATAAAACTAAGGTTTTCAATTATTTGCTTTCACTGCGGTCTATTTTTGTGGTCGTATTTTATTAGGAATCTGATATTTAGAGGCTTAGAGGATACTATACTGTGCGCGCGTGTGTATGCGCACGCTCGCGCGTGTGTGGGTGTGTGCGTGCGTGTATCCGTTTATATAATTCAAATCCATGACATGATTCTATTTTTCCTATATAAAATGCATATTTAAAAAAACGAAACTTTGTAACTATATAAATTTAAAAATGAAATTATCAAATTTCTAAAAAAATAATATGTTTTATTTGTTTTCCTCTTATTATGAGACACTTAATCGCACAATTCCAAAGAGCCATTATGTGACAATGACGTTTTACGACCAGGAAAAACTAAACTCGTTTGCAAGCTCAATTTAACAAAAGATTACGTTTCTACCTACCGCCATTTCACGAATTCACGAAAGCCACAAACGATCTAAGAAATTACCATGACACACGTACTTAGACATTTTTATGTGCGTCACGTACGTCCAAATTCAGCCAGTGAAGTTTACAGCGCCTACGGGTCTAATTTAGTTCGCTACTGCCAGCCACAATTAAGCTTGTTCGCAGTTTAAATGTATTTTTATTCTGTTGTAATGAAGTTCTTTTTGTACTGGAACTACGTATTTGTTGTGGATGTGATAAAGATAAAGACAAGTTTACAAAAACTGGTGGGGTTGATTAGGTATGATGATATATTTTTTCTTTCTGAATATAAACTCACTGCTTGATAAATTGTTAAAAATATTGTTTACAAACAAAACCCAAAAAACAAAAATAATTAAAAATATACCCAAAATTCCACGATTCAGAAATTACATAAAACTGAGCCATCACTCCTCTCATTAGCCCAAATTATGCTAGCAAAAATATCCTAACATCCGAATCAAACTTTTTATACGTCTGTAAACAAAAGTCGTTAACCTAAAAATGTTTGAAAATAAATTAATGAAAACTTTACGCTTGAATAACCTACTATCTGGGCCTTTACATGATTTGACACTTTTGTTTATCCCTACGGCTTTCAGAGTTACTAGGACAACATAATTGGGGTACATTGTTGGGCTGATGAATATAATTTGCATTCATCGCCACAGAACATTGATTTTGTTTAGGCGTAAGTCTCTTTGTTATATTTAGAAATTAAACCAAAAAGGAACGCATCTCCTCGCACGCTGTTTATGAACAACTTGTAGCACACAACTACAAGTTACTTTGAACGCCACGCTAAATTTCGTGAGTGATGCAACTTTCAACTATAAATAATATGGTAAAATAAATTTGATCATTTAACGATTTACGACGTCATTTAAACTTGTTTTTTAGCCCCTTCCCTCCCTATTTCCCTTCAAAATACGTAAATTAATACATGTAACGCTATCTCTTGATGACAATGGAAAGAAAACCAATATGTTACAGTTAATTTCTAAGCATTTTATACTATATTTCTCTTCAAGCGGAAACTACAACGACCAAACGACAGATGAACAAAAGACAGTCCCATCCTTATATCCTTTATAAATCGAGTAGGGGGTACATAAAAACGGCGGTGCTCGGGACGCGAAACAAAAAGCCAGGACAAAAACCGGTGAAAATGTCCGTAGCAACGTATATGCGGTGTACGCCCCACTAGTTATAGTCTGATAAATGATTGCGAGTGATATACTGTTGGATTTTTTGTTTTGCCTAAAATCGTTTTGAGTTTAAACAATGAAACTAAAATTGCTTTTGTATAGCTTTAGAAACGCTGTTGCGAGTAATAAAATTAATATTTGTTCATTTATAGCGCTTATAAAGATGCAGCCGAAGTTTAACTACGACTACAAAAGTTGGGATGTTCGACTGTTCTGATAGTTGCAGACAAACTTCGATTTCGATTTTTGGACGACTTGCTTTAAACTTATGTTTAAGTTTTTAATCCAATATTTTCTCCAGATATTTATGTAATTATATCTAATTATTTTTTATGACAAAGGGTATAAGAACACGGTGCATATAAATATGTCACACTTCATTCTATATAACAATATTTATATTACATCATAAATAACTCTACATTTAATTCCTAAGTTCATGTATCACGGGTAACCAACCCAAAAATAAACCTAATTCATCATTTAAAATTTCCTAGTCGTACAATCCCTACGTTTGATGCAGGTACCTTAACTCTCCACAAATATTTATCCTCCACATTTAACATTAATCGCTGCAGAATTAACCGATTACCTTTAATGATTTCCCTACAACATCCTATTGGTTTTGGCTAAATACATACGCTTTGAGCAATTGATTGCAGTTTAACTTCCCAATCGAGGCAAACTTGTGTTAATGCAGACAAGTTAGGCTGAACTAGAACTTGCATACATAGATTGCTTTGTATTGCAGATAATATGTGTTATATTGTAAACTAGTGAATGTATATGATTTAATTGTAAAGCGATTATTATGTTACAGTTTTATTAATGCCTTTAGAATAACAAAATTTGCGTATGTAGATTTATAATGTACTGCATATGTATAACATAAAGCGTAGAAGTATATTTATTGTTTTTTTTAATAATAACATAAGTATTATGACGGTATAAACGATGTAATAGAGTACAATAATAATTTACACAACAACTATGCAGTAATATATGCGTGAAAATATTTTCTACATATAACAGTCCATAGCATTTATGTTCTTCCGTTAATATCTTTTCGTCACATTGACATTTGAAAATATTTGCACCTAATATTTGTGATAATTTTTCAAGTATGCAGGAGTTAATGTTTAAGCAAATGTTTAAAGCGATTATGGTGTTTAACAATTGAAAGCAGTTACGTCCAGACTCATAGAACTAGCTTCATGCTAAGTTAGACAGAACTTGAATACAGTGCTGTGGCCAGATTTTGAGAAACGTCTTGATACAAATGATTGTTAGTCTGTTACTTGTTTTCGTATTATTTATCATAGTACAAATCACCAACAATGCTCCAACTTAGATTTAAAATTAATGATTGGAAGCTAGTATTTTTTTTTATTTTTGCCCTGTTACAGTAGTGTTCAGGGATGCTATGTTCTGTTGACACTTTTTTCATACTACAAAATGTCCTATTTCGATCTATGGTATATAAAATTTTATTTTTTTAAACGGGAGTACATCAATGGCATAAAAGTGTTAATCTACAAGATAATCTTAATACAAACTTAGTTTTAACAGGTAGGGTATTTTATTATGTAACAATCTAAATCCTATTGGTTTTAACTAAGTACAAGTACTATTACGTCCAAAACTTAACAAGCTTGCGTTCATTCAACTAAGTTGGGCTAAAACTTGGACTCACTGCAGCATACAGATTGCTTTGAGCAGACACATATAAATTGTTGTTCAGTAGGAACTTATATATTCATAACATAGTACATTGTTCAATTTATTTTGAAGACGTATTGTTGCTTATTATTCGCGAAAATATACATACGATTTTTTATAATCCACACCTAATTCTGCACAATAACAGTAGTGTTAAGTGCTGCTGTGTTTAGATTATGAAGGGTCTGGTAAGGGTGGCATACTAATCTGAGGCGTTCCAACTTAGTCCTCAGCGCTAGCAACGCATCTAATCTTATCTGGGATTGATTACAGTTGTCCATGGCCAGCACTAGTACTTATCAGATGGACTGCATGCTCAGCTACTCCCATATTATATAAAAAATAAACATTACTATCAACTTTGACTAAACCACTACCGTGCCCCCTATAACGACAATCTTAATCATTTTGTAAAGATAATATGCAATAATTTTATTATTGCTTTCAGTTTAAACGCGTTTAAGCATTTGCTTATTGTAATTAATTGTAGTTTAGCTACGAGTTCCAAACTTGACAAAGTTGCGTTAATTCGTACTAAGTTAGGCGCCGAACTTTGATGCACCGCTGCAGATATTGCTTTGAGGAACGGCCATGTAAGACAAACGCTAGATCGTTTGTAACTGACTATAATTAACACAGTTAATATGTTGTGTTGTATTTAGTTAAGAGTAGATAGAATATGAGACATATAACAATATACGTGACGTATAAATGTTTATAACACTCAAATGGTTCCGGTTTCAATTCCCAGACTAGACAATGAATTTAGATATTTGTTTAATGCGCATCACTTTTACATAATATACAGTTTTATTAGTTATTATTATGGAAGACCATCTCAAAATATAGAAAATCTTGACATAGTCTATCTCAGAATATTTTATTCGTTCATTAACACTTACATATACTCGTACATTTTATTTTTATCAAGAATTCATATAAAACCTATAAACCTATTACATACCCTTATAATTTATTATTATCAATACTATCTACGAGTACTTAAAATATTAACATGACCTTTCTGACGTAAGAAATAATCCCTCACGCTACGTCATCCAAAACATCCGGATATATCCAGAAATATCTGGAACAGACCTGTCAGTACTGCAATTTATAGCACAATGACCTTCAGGACCGGTTACACAATTTCCCCTTGAGATCCATTACTCGGAGGGCCCTCTATATGGCCCGTAATTACAATGGGTGCTTTGTCCCCACGGGGACTAATTGAAGAATCGTTCGCCTTTTAATTGATAACAGACATGCTTGAGGCCATGCGAGGCTTGATGTTGATGATATAGATTGAAAGAGCAACTTGAAGAGGGTTTATCATCGGTTGTATGCACGGACTGTTGTGGTCGTAGAATTACTTTATGTTTACATTCAGGCTAACGGTATCCCTGTGTCGTGGGTGCTAAGCAGGCTCAAAGACATGATATACAAGCACCAAGACCCAAAAATATAAATTTAATATTTCATAGCAGAGTCTATCATAAAGATTGAAAGAGCAATTTGAGGATTTTGAGTAGGAATGATTTTTATTGTAGGAGTATAATTATGTTTAATACTTCATACATATACTACGATCTGTATTGTACGTGTCATGGACACATAAGTACACTAACACCCAGATACGGAGCAAAATCTAAGTTTATTATTTAAATGACTTGACCGAGGATCGAACTCGAAATCCTATGCTTGTAAACAACGTACTGCATAAGTGTGCTACACATCTCGGTAAGTGTTTGTTTTGTTTTTACCACGTTTTTATTTGATTGACCTGTATGTATGTAACGGAATCTTTAAACTCGATTTTTACTCACTTTGAACGGCCCGATTAATTTAAAATTATGAACAATTACCAAGAACCGATGACAATACACGATTTAAATAATTATATCTCATTCACCTCAACAGGATCGTCAGGAATCAGGATTAACGATTGTCTTATGGAATTTTAGCGTAGTTTTTAGTTTTTAAACTATAATTTATTACATTATTCTTTCTTCTTTTGTGAACATTTTTTTAGAAATAAGTTGTAAATACAATATCCAGTACGTTTGTTTAATTGTACATGTACGCAAAACCATTGTGAACCAATATTTTACATAATAAGAACAAATATATTTCAAATAACATTTATTATTACCACTTCATTTCTCTCAATATTGGAGTATTTTATCGTGATTGCTGAGATATTTGATACAAACAGCGGTGTCGAGGGAATACAAAATATTTCGTTTGATTTGTGGTGATATTATATAGAAGTCGAATCTCAATACGTCTCAATCTCGATTGCTCTGAAATGACTGGGATGGCAAGTAAAGTCGTATTTGGAAAAATCGTTGTAATTTTTTAACCTCATAATATTTAAGAACATGCACTCTACCTGATGATGAGTGGCAATCGCCGAGCTTTGACAGGTATCATCAATCCCAGATAACATAAAAGCTCAACCTGAGGTCGCCCATAGCTGCGCCGCCAGCCTCAGGACCTAGCTGGAATGCCTCAGAGAAGTACGAGGAGAAGTAACGTCTCCCTTACCACACCCTTCAAACCAAAACACAGCAGTGCTTAACATTGCTGTCATAAGGCAGAAATAGGTGTGGCGGGGTGTCTCTAGAGTCGAACCACAAACGATTCTACCACCTGTATACATCGTAATGTAAAAATTCCTGACGCAATATTTACCTCATCTATACTCTTGAAGTTGCACTAACCCTGTCAACTTTTAAAGAAAACGAATTAAATATTTCACTCTCTTGCAGACTCACTACAAAATTATCTTATAAAATATCACTCGTCACTTATACCCAAAATATTACGTATTCGAACTCGTCGAGCCTTATTTGCAAGTTATTGTTTCACAACAAGCCATTTGCTATTGCCCTTCAGTACCTCGGGCTGTCTATATCTTTTAGTTAGTTCCCAACTTTGCGAAGTTTGTTAAGCAAACTTGTCAATATTGTTAGTAACTGGGCAGTGTTGAGATGTGGCCTCTGGGATGCGGACTGAGTTTGTTTTCGGCTGCGTCAGTAAAAAAATATTTTGCGGCCTTTCGCTGTTTTGTGGGGGAACTTTGCGACTTGTAGTCTTTGTATCTCTGTCTGATAAGTCTGGCATTTTATATGTCTACCGAAAAAATGTGTAGAATACCTACAGTAGGTACTGGCGTATACCAAAAAATCTTTGTTGAATTATTTCTACATAGGTTCTTGTATGACTATAGCTGTTGTTTAATCAAATTTTGACTGCGTAACTTTTATTCTAAGATAACTGGTCACATTATCATTTCTCCATTCCAATATATACTATATTTAAATAGGAAATCATCACTTCCAATTTTTCACGTAATATGAGACAAAACAATAAGAACACTTCTTATTGCAAAGTCTTTTGGATCTTGAAACAAAAACCGAAATGTCAGAACGTAATGCAACGTAATTGTTACTTAATCACTTCAACATTACATTTCTTACGTAAACCAATTATACTCGACCATTCCTAAGTTTATGTATAATTGGTCGTATTTACGTTAACATATACAGCATCTCGACCTAAATTCCGTTTGAGGCCTAGATTATTTTATGAAAACACATTGAAAAAGTCTCGCAACGTTTTAATCAGGTCTCAATGGAAAAAAAGTTATTTAACGGCACTCGCTTTGCTGAGGTTAACTCGCTCTTAAAGGTACCCTTTGCTGGTCTACTTTTAATGGATTTCAAGAATTTTATGTGCAAATGTTGATAAACAATACGCTACATTGAAGAATAACCGCAACTAACCGAGCGTATAGAATGTTTTGTATGGATTAATGAAATAAAGAACTCGTTATTTCTAAATCTGTGCCTTACTGTACAACGTTATATACAAGCATATCACAAAGAAACCCACTTATTCTCTTTGTTATATATATGTGACATGGATATTTACCTCTTCAACTTATTAATTCATTACTAATTCTTTAAATTCTGCCTCTAACACATAGGATTTCATCACTGTTAATTATCACATCACTGTATTATTAATGGACATGGGGTGTAAAAACCACCCATCACCATTTTATGAATCACGCTCGTATATTATGTACCTTTTTAGTTATAAATTTCTTTAAAAAATACATTAAAAATAAAGGACATTTAAACGTTTAAATAATCAATGTACAAGGTATGCGTTTTCTTTACGATGTTTTATGTAAAACTGAAAATCCAGGATGACGTAACGAGACTAATTCCCAAAGCGGACCACTAGAGCACGTTCGTTCTATCGCCGACAAAGCTGAGATGATTGTCGTTAGCCATGCTCGGGTAGTGTCACTTGTCATCTCACGAGTGGGAAGCCAGATAGGCAAGGTAACATACCATTTGGAAAACGGACAGTTGCAAAAAAAAATAAACAATAAAAATATAAATAAAGAGGTTGAACGGTTCGTACTAAAGTTAAATTGGTAGTATATTCAGACAGTGGAAAAATTTAATTTCAATTATGACCATAACATATGAAAACTTCTTTAAATATAGCTTATATTACGTCCATAATTCAGACGAAATCTGATACAACATACATACATAACGTTTATTATTGAACTCGTAAATATTAATCATATAAGTTTACTTCTAGTCCCTGAAGAGCTTTACTGTACACCTGCTGGCTCCATCGTCAAATCATATGCAAGATGCCAATTTATAGTCATTTGAACTACATATGCATTGTATTTCGATACATTAATTAACTACACTTAATTTAGACGTAAATAAAAATTGACTTCCAATATTTGATAACATTACGACTGAAGCATATAAAAAACATATTAAATACTATAAGGGCCTCGGGTGTTCAAGCGTCAAATGAGCTACCAATATCCTTTCATACGTCCCTTTTAAACAGGTGATCAATTACGTGTTTATCCCTAAAACTCTTTCGAATAGATTATCGCGTGAAGCAATAAGACTGCTCGAGTGGCGATCTCAAACATGAGAGCCCTCGAGGCGCCTTCAGAAGGCAAACGAGGAACGTTTTAGACCTCAATAACACGCCAACGGGGCCAAGGCTAAATATTTTCATAACGCTCTATGTGTATTGTTTCCAAATATCTGTTTTGATCTGCAATCTTTAGTTCATATTGGAAACATAGATGTGTCCTCCAATTCTGAGAGATTTAGTGCCCTTTAGACTTAGTTACAGTCGTCGTCGTTTTCAACACATTATAGTCCCATGGATGAGCGAGTCTACTCTGAGAATAAGACGGGCTTAGATCGTAGTCCACCTCGCTAGCCCGGACCATATTCGTAAACTTCATCTTCGAAACCACTTATTTCAATAACCTTTTAAGCATGTAGGTTTCCTCTCGATGATTTCTAGACCCTTGTAGCATGTGAAAAGTAACTTTTAATACGCACATAACTTCAGAACAAAATTGGTCTGCAGGCTGAGACTATGAATGGGACATACAGAAAATATTCTCTACAGAAGAATAAAAAATAAACCTAAAAATAAAAAGAACTAAATTCACATCATACCACGACACCACGCCGGCCAAATTGGGATTAACCTTCACACGGCCTTAAACATCAATAAGTATTTTAGTATTGGTTTCCTGATGTTTTCTTTTAATATCAAATCAAGTAGTAATTTCATATTGCACTACTGCTTTTTCTAAGAATCTCCGATCCCAAACCATTATAACATCGGTCACGGCCATAAAATGAAACCTATTCCAGAGCTGATCCAAGAGTTTAATAAAAGAAAGCACTGATCGCTAGTCCACTGCGTTTCAACTGCTTCGACCGCGGCTTTGATCTTTGTTTCAAGGAGTATTGTTCTTAGATAAATAACTATTAGTTACTTTGAAAACGGCTCGTGCGAATCGAAGGAATCAGGTCATTGCGGCCACGTGCCAGTTTATTATCATTGTCCCTTGCAATCTGTTACATTGCAAGAAATGTAAAGCAGGGATGATAATTAAAAAGCAATACCAAGGTTGCCTAGTGACGCTAAACATTTATCATCTATTTGTTTAGATTTGATTCAAATAATAGTTAATAATACTTTTTTATTATATGTTTTTATACTACCTAAGACTACAGTCCTATCTAAGGTCCGCCACACGATTATCACTGACCCCTTAAGACTAAGTTAGAGCGATTCTAATAAGTATTATTCACTTACAACTTCCAAACTAGAATACAGCAACACTTCATGTGCTGTTATCAGTGGTGCCTCTAGGGTTGAACCACAATAGGTTCTACGACTTACTAAACAGGTGTTACATAAATTTCTATCATGAAATTTTCAGTACACATTGAAACTATATTGTGTTTTAATTTTATTTAATATCCTGTCAAATTCGTGATAAATTATATATTATTCTACAGTATATGTGATACTAATTCCTTCTCTTTTGGAACTAGATTCACTCACAACGTGAGGTCAATAATCTATAACGCCATATGGGCGTATCTTATAAAATCAGAAACAACACCCACAAAATCGGATAACCGAAAAACCATCATGGAACATTAATATTCATACTTTGCACTCAATGCCCATATTTATTCCATTAAGATTATAGAATGCGTTCCACGTTGTTTGCCAAATATTGGCATCACTTACAATGTAACATGCTTTGTCACAGCTCGAGTAAATATGCCACGTTTGACATGAAAGAACCAGAATAATCCGTAAACATTACTGGAGGGAAAATACGGAAGCTTTTTACCGATAATTGACTGCCTGGTTATAAATTGGGAGGAACTTTTACGAGGAAGAGAGCCAAATTTATGGTTCTGTACCGGATACAAATAATTTTAGTGTTCCGTGTTGCGTTCGAGTATTTTGGTAATATCGTAAAAATAATGCATTAGCATATTCGCACGAGATCTTATTTAGATCTTGGCTAGGATTTGCAGGAAAAGTTGGATTCAAAAAATCTAATGGTCTTAAACAGTGGGTTAATATTATTTTTGCAAAGAAGTACAGACAACCGGTTTTTTTTTTCAATATTTTAATTGATCCTAGTATTGTTCAAGCAAGCTTTGCGTCAGACTATTACAAAACAAAAATATTATAATTATTACAATTGTAAAATTCATTAAGCATTTTAATAGCTCGTATAATGGCTAATCATAGATATAATATATTTGTTTTAATTCTGTAGGGAAATACGATCTAAGTCTTTAAACACCTTAAAGTAGGTCATTAAATTTTCATGTCCTTGTTTCTTACTAATAAAGTTGTCTAGAACACCTAACTTCAAGCACGTAAATTACCTTCAATAATAATCATTAAAACTAAGTACTTTCCAGCACTTAAAACAGAACCACAGGTGCTTAACTCTGCCAACAATACTGACGCGAAACACAAAATTGTAAATGGGCAATCATTTCTCGGTTCCAGTCAAAATGGCCTCATAAAATCTGGCATAAAAATTGTTGCCGTTAAAGGTAACACAATAAACATAAGACCAGAACCGGCATACCTCACAATAAAATCGTAAGATGGTCCGAAACGTTATACGTGAGATGAGTATCTATATAGCGAAGGACTGTTATTTTATAGACTCTGACTAACCAACAGTGATAATAAAGTTATGAAAAATGGTAAAGATATAATTGACGTTGGTAAATATGATGATGATGATTGAATTAACAATAATGCTAACACTGATGCAACTGAAGACAACAAACTTTTGGGAAGAAGTAAATTAACTTATGATTTGGACGGAGTTTTGAAAACATCACACAACATCGGAGTAGTAGTAGTAGTATTGGTCTTAAAAGCATTCCGCATATAGGAATATTAGTGATTTTGATATAGAAACAAACATGTAAAGAATGGGTAATGACATAATTAGTAAATTATAGGTATGGTTTTTCAATGACAAAGATCAACTATAGAATAATGATGAAACTTAAAATAATTTAGTTATATATAAGTTAAGTATACAAGTCATATAAATGTTTCAACATATACAAGTTTCTTATCATTAGATATTCTAGTTGAATAAGCAATCTTCTTCATTCTGATAAAGTGAAGTGATGATGATGATGTAGATGGTTTATGTTTTAGTACGGGTGCTCGGACAACATTTTATGTGTTAACTTGTTTGCGCAAAAGCAACTTTCGCGCAATTACTGGTTGAGTTACAAAGTTATAGCCTGAATAATATGATTAACCTATAACTAGACGCGTGGGTTAACTGACCTCAGGTGGTATTTGATCGCAATTGTATTTTCAGTGTTTATTTATTTTGTGAACATGAACATTTGCCACCTCAAGTAATTGCTTTAGTATATAAATATATCACCTTAAATAAAGCTAATATCCACATCGTCGTTAGGTTTCTAATTTACCTTCTTCGAGGAAATTAGTATTTGTTTCTATTCTAGCAAACCCTGAAGTCCAAAGTAAATAGTTTGCAGCCCTTAACGAGCTTCGCAAAATAAGTATAAGGAATGATTCTTACTGTAAGCGAGTTATAAATTGTGAACGGCTAAGTATATAGTTTTGCTATTACGATTTATTCCAAACCTATTTCAACTTGTGGGACCTGTGACTTGAACCATCACTTTTGCAAATTAATAGGAGATAACACTTGAACGCCAGCAAAGTAAGGCTCGCAAAAGTCTGAGACTGCAGACGACTGCCGTCAATTGTCGCCGCCATTGGCGATGATAACGTACATAAAAATTCAATAATTAAAAACCACATTGTTTTAATTACTATTGTTATTTTGTAAGATATATCTGTCAAAACAGCGACTTTTGGGAATATAAGTGCTCTTACATAAAAATAATAATACAGTCATATATATTTTAACCGACTTCAAAAAAGGAGGAGGTATCTCAATTCGACCGTACATAATTTCTTTTTTATGTTTGTTCGGGGATAACTTCGTCGTTTATGAACCGATTTTGATAATTTTTTTGTTGTTGTAAAGAAGACTTTTGCAAGGTGGTCCCATTGTAAGGAAATCAGGGTCTAATGATGGCAACCAGAGATCGAGGGGAACTTTCAAAAATCGTAGGGGCGACGAGTGCGTTGTAAGGTTTTTCATAAAGTATTTTTATTCATCTACAGTTTATCGCCTACCTATTGTGGTCAGGCTGCTCGGTAAAAGCTTCGCAAAATACGTACAAAGTCCGTAAGCAAACCACTTAACATTATGATAGTGCGGCCCAACGCAGTTTTTAATTAAAAACGATATTTTAGTACAAAAGTGTCATATCGTGAAAGAGGTTTCGTAATATCCTGCGGTTTGTGTGCAGGCTCTTAAATTGTGGCTTGAAGATGCCTCCGTGGCTTTAAGTTGCAACTCGTTTGTCTAATAACATGAAATTAATTAATGATTATTAAATTTACTCATCATTTTTCTGCTGAAAGATAGACCGTAACTATAATAAAGAATCACTAATTTTATGTCCAATATTCAAGTAGCAATTATGCATTCCACGTGATAGAAAATGACTAAATGCGCTCATGGATATCTGTAATCAACCCCAGATAGAATTAGTTTCCTATCTCAGGTTGGTCGCAAGTGCGTTGCTGAGGACTAGGTTGGCACTTCAGATAAGTATGTCTCCCTTCAAACCAGAACACAACAGCCACAAAATATTAGTTTTTATTTTGTGCAGCAGCGCAGATCATTGCCTTTATTAGGCGGAAATAGATGTGCTGATGGTGTCCGGAATCGAACCACAGAGGGTCCTATCTTCAATTGAATGTGGATATTTCTATTTTATTTCTACCCAAACAATATTAGTTAGTATACCCTCATTTAACATGATATTTTATAACCTCAATATACACGTAACACTTTGACAGCTAATTATGTTAGTTTTCAACTTTAGCACAATGTTATGCATAGTTTGTTAGTTCATTAACCGACTAATTTAAGTTTATTGGTAACTAACTACTCACGTCCATCAAAACATTGTAGTGGAAGTATTAAGTTTGCATATTTGCTGATTAATGTGTGTTTAAAGTGAAAGTTATTATAATTTTAACCAAGTGTTAGGAGCGAAGCCTAATAAGGCGAAGGTTTTTCGAGCGTATGTATTGTATCTCATTCTTTGGCATGATTCTACAGCCCAAGTACTTTGATATTATTATAAGGTGTCATTAGATTCATTTTAGTAGCACGAGTGACTTCAAAATTACTTCAAAATTCAAAATTTAACTACTACTTCAAAATACTTACTTCAAAATTTAAGCAAATCAAATACTTACGGCGTTTGTCCACCGCCACCGTCACCGATAATTAATGACGGCGCCGAAGTAGCGTACATACATTTACTATAGCCGCTTGTCCACAGCTTGTCCGTCACCCAAGCACCGTCATCCCGGTCGCCGATATTTCGAGTAGATCGGCGTGACCGCTAGATCGGCACCGAGATTTTGACGGCCGATGTGCCGGCAATATAAAACACATTGGAACTTGTCTATACACTGCCCTCACACGCGTGACAGCAGGAACAAATTAAACCGCTGATATCGGTGGCGGTGAACAAACTATCGCCGTCACGACATATTAAAATCTGCCCCAAAATAATCTCGTTCTCGGTATGGGCTCGGCAACGATGCGGTGGACAAACGACCTTAGCGTCTTTTATTTTCTTTTTTTCGCATAAATAAGTCGCATATGCCATGCGACTTATTTATGATTCTCGTTTTTGATTTCTAAATTTTTTTGTCATCAAAGGCATAGTAAAATTTGTTAAAGAATTCCATATTTTCTTAATAAATGACACTCATATTTTTTAATACACTTAATTACTTTATTATTTACAGGTAAGTCTCGATCAGTCGATGACACAGCCAAGGAGAACCCATGTCTTACTGGTAAGTCCCTTCAATTATCTAAAATTTGTAGCATAAGTTATAAGACATAATGGCTATTAATTTTCTTTATTAGCCCTAAGTTTTACATTTTATCACAAAAATGGATGCTTAGTTATAGGTAAAACAGAGAATATATATATAACTATATTTTTGTCTTTGTTTTTAAATCAAGATTAAATATTCAACTTGTGACCGTCCATAATATTTTCGGCCATTTAAAATTATTTTTATAAAAAACACGAAAGAATTCCAATTTCAAATATTTACGCAAACAGAGCGAGTAATGTTTGCAGGGAAAACGTCTTAGAATAAATTCGGCAATTTTCACGGGACAGTCTCAAGCATTAGGTACCTGTCTCACAAAAGTTGGTAGGATATTTTTCGAGATAATTTACTGCTAGGTTACTATAATATATGTTCCATCAAACTTTACAAAAGTAGGATAGTTCAAATAATACTTCAATCTTAAAAAATATTTGTCATCTAAAATAGTCAAAGATATTTTATAGCTATACACTGAATTAGTGTATGTAGTAGTGTACTAGCGGCCAGCAATTTATCTGTCGACCATACCTTATTTTGTTAATATTGCGGATCGCAGAAGTCGTATCGTTATTTACAAGTTATTAAATATTAATAACGGTATGTACATTCAACGAAGCTTAGTTACCCAGGTAACTGGATTAGATCATTGGAGTTCTAAAGGACGGCTTTTGTATATATTTCCTCACACACGTTATAATAAGATGTATGAAATTTTTTGAAGAGAAACTAAACTGAGATGCCTATTAAGTACTTTGGATTAAAATTTTATAAAACCAAGTTTATTAAGCGAGTTTATAGCTTATCGCTCATCGCGTGACATTATCCATGGAACATGGCAGCTAATATAAATTTCATGAGCGAGCTATCTGCGCGTTGTTGTTTTATTAAAAAGACGGTTGTTTAGACCTGATTCATATTAAAAGTTGATATACTGTCACACCGTCGAGAACTTCTACTTTATATTATTAATCTGCTCATATTCGTGCGTGTAACATATTAATATAGGAGTAGCAGATTAGCATACAGTAAACCTGATGGTAAATGTCTAGTGCCGCTCGCTTGAAATCAACCTAAGAGCGGAGGTCGGCCACTGGTGCGCCGCTACCACACTGATTATGAAACTCGAGTGTCACAGAAAAGTATATTTCTCTGACCACGCCCTTCAAACCAGAACTCAGCAGCGCTTAACACTGCTGTTATAATATAGAAATAGCTGTGGCAGTCGTGCTGCCTGAGTCGAACCACAGGGAACCAACTTCAAACGACCGTCTAATTCAGAGTCTATTTAAGAGCCGTACCTATAAGATGGTATGGTGGTACCTACTTAATGTCCTATCGGTATCGCTGATAATGCAAAATTACAAAAATATATCTTAAATACTACAAATATCAAAATTTTGAATATAACATTTTTTTGCTTGTAACTTTACGTTAATTCAATCACATACATAACTACAAACTTAACTAGAAAACAGAACAGTATAAGACACGTAGATGTTAAAGCTTTACTTATTAAAAGCTCACTGAAAAGCTACCTTGTAACGCTCTTGTAACAAGTACGTTTCACGAAACAGCTTAATTAAATCAACTTACTAATTAACAGTTTCGTATCACTATGCAAGCGAACTTACATATGTACGAGATAGATAACAGGACCATTTGATAATTTCTCTGTAGGAAAATAAACATAATCGTAAAACCAAAAAAAAAATCCAGTGCTTAAAAATAGCCAATGTTATTTCTACAATTAAGATGAATCCAACGATACCTCATCCGTTAAAATCCATCGAGCCGTTTAAGATGTCGGGCGTGCCAAAGAATTAAATATACAATCTGAAGGTGGTAGAACCCTTTGTGGTTCGACTCCGGCGGCACCACCGCCACACCTATTTCTGCCTAATAACAGCAGTGTTAGGCGCTGCTGTGTTCCGTTTTGAAGGGTGTGGTAAGGAAGACAGACTTTTCTGAGTCATTCCAGCTTAGTCCTCAGGGCAGCGGCGCATCTGTGGCCGACTTCAGGTAGGAATATCTAATCCTATCTGGGGTTGATTACAGATGTCCATGGGCGACAGTAGCCACTTACCATCAGGTGGACTGCATGCTCGTCTGCTACTCCTTTATTATAAAAAAAAACATACATACGCTCGAAAAGTATTATCTTCCGCAACCCGGTAAAAACTACATCGTATTTTTATAACTCTTATTTTTAAATAGCACTTGTAATAATTTGTTGCTTGTTCATTAAGTTAATCAAACAGAACTCATAAAGGTTTCTCCAAACTTAACGTAGGTGTTCGAGCTTTACTTATTAAAAGCTCGCTAAAAAGCTACCTTGTAACGCTCTTGTAAGAAGTTCGTTTCACGAAACAGCTTAATTAAATCAGTTGAATAATTAACAGTTCCTTATCACTGCGCGAGAACTAATGAAGAAGATCATTAGTTAAATCTCGTGTAATAATCATGCACAATTACGCTAAGATTAGTACGTCAGGAATTATAGCAATTATACATTTGGACTGTTCTGTAAGACAATATTCTGAGGAAATTGGATGAGATTGTAATGGTTGCAGATCTTGGTATTAATTTATGGAGATCTTGTAATAACGGGCGTGTGTGATTTAAGATATATGTAGGTATACACTGGACTAGATTTAAGTAAATAAGGTAGTGCTTACATTTGATAAATCTATCATAATAAGATTATAATTTGAATGTATAACTGTCGGAGTCAACCTGTGATTGTCTCACTGCTGGGCACGGGTTTCCTTTAAAAGTGGAAGAGGAAATGTGCTGACCAAGTTAGATCTGGTAGACTTTTCACGCCTTCTAGATTTTTAAAGATTTTTAAAGAATTCTGAGATCTGCAGATTTCCTTCTGATATCTTCAATTCGAGTTGAGACCCTCCGATTGAGAGGCAAAGTTTTAACCAATGCTATCACTTGTTAAAAGATATATCTTAATATGGCTAAAAGGAACTCGTAAGTTTCAGTAATTTTAAGTTTGATTATTTCTCGATTATCATATGAAATAAGGAAAAAACGGGTATTTTAATTTAAATAAAAGGTTTTACCGTAATCTGCGTAGTAACAATAGGTACAAAATCAGTAATGTAATATTCTTAATAATTATTCAAGTTACTGTAACATCGTTTCCACAGTATCAAGATTCAATTTGCCAATAGGAGCTCTCAGCAATTTTTCCGTACGAATGAGAGGAAAATTATAGGTAGTTCCAACTGTGGCCCGATCCAATCAATTTTACAACGCCCAAGGTTCAGCTTTTCTATTATAGCCGTACTTGAAGTTTATGGAAAGTTATAATAAAGGTCAGCCCTATGATTCACTTTTTATACCTTTTTATAAAAAAACCTAATTGAGGAAATTTACGCGGGGGAGTGGACGTAAGGTGGAAATAGGTGTGACGGTGTTGCCACAGTCTAGTGGTAATCACCACGAGTTGCATAATAAGTAGTTGATAAGTAGTAGGTGGCAGGCATAAGTGATGACTTTCGAAAATCCTTTTCATAATGGATTAACCAAATTTGATAATGGGCTATTCATATATTCATGGGTTCTCATATTGTATTAGGAAAAAAAATTGACAACAAAAAAGAAATATTTTAGTAATACATGGGTTACTTGTTATTTCGGACTAAAAAGACTTTATACAAACAAGATCCCAAACTTAATATGTAAGAGATAAGTCTGCAATTGTTTTTAATTGTATACTTACCAAAAAACAAAATATTATATATAAAATTCTCTTGTCACAATGCTAGTTACCGTACTCCTCCGAAACGGCTTTACCGATTTTCACCAAATTTTATAGGCATATTCAGTAGGTCTGAGAATCGGCTACTATTTATTTATCATACCCCTAAGTAATAAAGGTTGTTCACCCTTAACATTCTTTATTTATATGGCAACACAAAGTTTGCCGAGTCACCTAATAAATGTCTAAAATTTACTCTTCGTGGTATGAAATCTGGAACCTTACCACGTTCCTACGACCTTCACCAATTTCGGCACGAAACCATTATACCCGGGCACGCGAACTTATAAAACGTCGATCGTCCCGATATCATTTAGCGAACTTTTCCTATAGCACTTCATCCAACTTTCCCGAACTAAGTTCTCGAGTTATATTTTCTTTCTGTCCGTGTCGTTACTGAGAATCGTGACTGCCCTGATTAATTCATTCGAGTGGATAGAACGCTATTGTTTTCCCTTTTTATTTTTACTCGCGTGTACTACTAAAAACGAGAGGCTGACATGCGAACTACAATTGTCACAGGATTTTATTTTGATTTTTTTTTAATATAGGTTGGCAAAGGGAAATCTCCCGCCGGGCTAGGTGATCATGCCCGGGGAGCGGCCGTGCTCCAACAGTCTCAGTTCGGAGCTTGCATATATGCAAAATTCTTAGAAATCTTCGATAGCGTGATTCAGCAGCGCCATCTCTTGACGAGTAGCGGGAAGTCGCTACAATAGAAATTGCAGACGGTGGACTACATTCCACCTAATCTTAAGTAGCTACTGCCGCCCTTAGACATCTGCAATCAACGGCGATAAAGATGTACAGGCGTTGTTGGCCCTAACTAATGTAAAATACATTCGTTTTGTAAGTAGCAACAATAATTTATTTGGTGTAAATGCTAATCTAGATGCACGAAATGTGTGTAAAAAATTGCGTGTTTTCCTTTTCCTCTATAAAGTTACCTACAGATATTCCGAGCAACCGAATATTGGACAGGAGTTTTTAGTCCTGACCTCATTTTTAGAAAAAAATACTCCCTCTAAGAAATCAACTTGTTATGGGTGTTGTCGGATTCTGTCGTCGTCGGTATCTAGGCAAACGGAATCTTCGAACTCGATTTTTACCCACTACGAACGGTCATATTAATAAAAAAAATTCAACAATTATGAAGAACACATGCCGATACACGATTTTAATATATTTGTCTTATTATCCTCATAAGGATCATCAGAATGATTTTCCTGGTGTGATTTTAGCATGGATTTTAGTTTTTTTAACTATAATTTTATTTATTACAGCATGTAGTTCCTCTTATTCGGTCATACAAGCCCAGTAGGCTTATTTGGCTGTATTAATTATTTCGTGATATATTGTACCGTTATAATGAAGCTCTATTGTATTCCACACGAACGTGAATACGACCGACTTTATTCCTGTTTTATGATTGCTTTATTAAATAAGCTTTTGATTCTTTCAAAGCTTACAAGTTTACGGGTAAAGTTACTTTAATTTATATTGTCGATTTTGTAAAGATTTTTAATTGTATTTTTGTTTTAAGACCTATCTAATGTAATAGTTAGTCAGTTAAAATAATAAAAAAACACATTTTCACGATTTTATTTTTATTCATATATTATTTCATAGTGATAATATACTTTGCGAATAATCGATATACATAAACGATTGTTTGGAAGAAAATTTCCATTCCAACCTGGTTTTTACTTTAATAGTGAAGTAGCATTATGAAAAATTAAAATCTGAGATATCTTTACAATGTTCTTAAATGTATATTAAATCTGAATCACATGACCAGCATGGTGGCGTATCGCCTTAACCCTTCTCAACCCGCAACAGTAACGGGTTGATGAAACCACGATAAGCATTAAAAAAGGGTTTTAATTCAGAGCCCTAAAATCGTCGCCATGCGTTCAAACAAAACCTCGTGCGGATTATCTTTACAACCGAACATGTAAAATATTTGCTTTTGTTATTTTGACAAAATCCCCAACAAGTAAAAAGCGATTGTATCCGAGTATCCTTTGTAAGGCGTGTTACTGACATTTGGGGCGGGAGTGAAAAAATACAAAAATATTTACCAAGTCTGGTTTCAAGTTTACGAAACGCGTCCGTAAAATGTGGGAACGAAACGGAATATTTCGATTTGTCGTTGTTGTATGAAGCGGTTTGATTGCCTTGTGTAGTCTTGGGCCATTTTTTCTATAGAGAGGTCCATATCGATCTGTTTTTATTAGTATTTTCATCTTTATTGGACCTAATTTCGAACGAAATTCAGGCAGAAAACGAAACCGTTGTATTATCTGATGGCGAGTTTCACATGGACATGTGTAATTCACCAAATAGGATTATCTTGCCAAAGAGGGCTACAAAGAACTGACATGTATTTAATATGTAACATTTTGATTACTTTGAGTGATCATGGTGTCTTCTGAACCAGAAATAATTGTTCTAAGCCATCGATATACTACTAATAAAAAGCACATTTATTTATGAATACTTTATTAATGTAATGTTTTCTCATAATCATTTTATTATCATCATCATACCATATAAATGTCTGTGTTAAATGTACTAAAGTCTCGAATAAAGTGGCGCTTTTATTGCCTTTTAGGTTTCAACACAAAATAACAAAAAATATTCTAGGAACGGCGCAAAAAACAGCAATTGTGTCAAGATCGACGTTTGACATTTACGCTCTAATACGCAAAAGATTTAATCCCGGGAATCGTTTGTAAACATTCCTATTATCTGTATTATCAAACAGTATAAACAAAGATCACAAATATTTATTCGAGAACAATAGCGCACGTAAGATATCGTCAAAATTGTTTTTCTTGAAACACAAACTTTCGATACATATTTACATATCCTTTTCGCTAACAGAAGTACTACCGCTAGTGATGACGTCAACAGCCGGCTTATTCCCAAACAGCGCAAGTAATAGTCAGGGGATGAAAACTTTTGGTATACGGAATACGATTGCTTTTTAAGCGAAGCCGGTTTGAGCCGAAATGAGGTTGTGCGTTGGCGTTGGGTTTGTCCACAGTGCACGGGTTTCGGGGTCGGAAATCTCTTATTTTTAATTGACTCCGAGTGTAGGGGACATGTCCGGAATTCAAATGTCACTCGTATCTGCTCGTTTTATTAATAAAGCCTACGTCACTTCGGCAGGGAACCTGTTGTACCTGGGCGAGTGATATTTTTATTAAGAATGTCGGTAATGTTAATAATACGAATAGATTAAATTATGTTTCAGACGGTAATGGATTATAACGAATTAAATGATAAGAAACTAAATATACTACGGGGGGCTGACGCGCTATGAATTCCTTCATATTCTATTTTATTTTGGAGTTTATTTTTCTTACCCTTCAATGTTAATTTGGAACACTTTATATACTTACCATATTCTTCAAATTAAAAGACGCAAAATGCTACAGTATATCCTTTAATAGAATTACGACAGTGTCACTTCTGTCGCAAAAACAACACCAGACTGCCTAAAAATATTCACCCCTACAATTAAGACGAGTCCAACGACACCTGACATTATGTTAAAATCTGTCAAACGAGACATACATACACATTACACACACATACTTACGCTCGAGAAACATTATTTACTCTCTATATATGAGATTAAATGAATATATTTTGTATCCTAAACCGAAATTTATTAACAAATAATTAATTTCATGAAATATAAATATCACATCGCGTGCGTCCAAATTGATTCGCCTACGCATATTTTGTCATACAATCAAGTGAAATTAATTAACGAATAAAATAATCACTACCCTTTTGTTATCGCAAAATTATGCAAATTAAATTTAATGAATTCTTAATTTAATTTGGGTTATAGTAAATTGTAATTTATTTAAAGATAACGAAATACATATTCGATATCTAAAAATAACTAGAAAGGTGGTATAACTGTCTGTGGTTCGATTGATTCCGGCGGCACCACCGCCATGCCTAAGTCTGCCTAAGGACAGTTGTAAGCAAGTGGCGTATCTGTGGCCGAATTTAGATTGGAATCTAATCTTATCTGTGGTTAATTACAAATGCTTATGGAAGGCAGTAGCCATTTACAATTAGTTGAACTGTATGCTCGTCTGCTACTCCTATATTATATTTAAAAAACAAAACTATTTTGATGTTAACTTCCTTACGTCTAACTTAGTTATTTGGATCAATGAGCAGTTTTAATTACTTTAACCGGTAGTAAGGGTAAAGGTTTTCTCTGGAGACCAATTTTAAGTAATTGGGAACATATCTATGAGGCAACTTATATATTGGAATTAAACATATAAACTGTGTGACATAATAAAATTGGAAAAAGTTACATTTAAATTCGACATCACACCAAAAAATTGTAAAATGAAAACGCCTCAATCGAAATCGAAACTTTAACAAATTAAGCGTCTTCAATTAAATTTAATTTCCTTCTAAGACTATTTCGTTAAAAAGAACATTCGTAAACGTTTCTGAACTTTACAGCTGAAATTCTGATTGAGGAGTCTATTGCTCTTCCGAACTTTTTTCACCCTCCCGCATCGAAACTTTAATCCTGGTACTAAGCGAACCTTAATTTTTGGACTGGATCCAAGTTGGCGAACTAGTTAAATTCAGAAAACCGATAAGACCTATTGTTTCAAACCTAACTTGCTAGAACAATGTGCTCAAATCGTGTTATTTAGTGGTTGCCGCAAGATACGTAAGTTCGCTTGTTACGTATTTACGAGTGTGTGGATATATCAGATCTGCGATATTCGCGATCAAGTTCTGTTACGATTGCATCTCACCATTACGTTTGTAATTAATTGTTTAAGAATTTACTTATGATATTAATGAAATATTTTTAACGCATTTCGGGAGGTAGCACACCCACCACTCTTTAGAATACGACAATTTTTTGTATCTCCAGGGAAGGGCGTGGATGCCAGTTAACTTACATATGATCGATCATCTTAATCATCAGGAGTAGCAACACATTTGTGATCTGCTGCTTGCAATCCTACGTTTGGACATTGCATTGCGTTAGGCGTATTCACCACGTTCCTTCGATAAATATTCCCAAAGTGTTGAGAATTTATTAAATGCGGCCGCTTACTGTGAGGTAACACGCCACTTGTTTGCTTCTTGAATTAAAAAAAATCAAAATCAGATCAAAAGAAATTGCCGTGTGAAGGAATAAAGAACACTTCCCTAGCTTATCCTGTTTCTAACGGACCCTAAGATGGCGGATTTATTGCAACTGCAGTAGGTATCCCGATTACGTGCGGGCTTATAGGGGTTTCCTTTAGAGCCGACGGATTAGCTTTAAGGAGCACGACTTCTAACTAAGAGGTAAAACAGCTTTCATTTGTCGATCTTGGAATTTGTAGTGCGAGTTTTATCTGATTTTATTTTTGCTGGTATTGGTACTGCTAGTAGGATAAGAACGTGTTTATATAAAAGCCTTATAATTTTTTATCAAGAATTAGGTGGTCATAATTTGGTTATTATTGTAACTATCGATCTTTTATCTTAAATGAAAATCCTGATTATTTAGTTATAATATGTATATAAAATAATATTCCGTTATTGGCATTCAAATTAATTAATTCTTATTCACACAAAAATACAATATAATTATAGGTAAACTTCTCAACGTTGATAGAGACTAGGGATTTAAATTAAAATTAAACATTAAAGAAAGAAGCACATCAAATAGAAATTATCGCTAAAATATTGAGTAAATTTTAGAATTGAAATCATGCAACTAATATGCAAACAACATCGGAACGTGATCGGAACCAAAGCTCAAAAACTTATTATAAAATTCCTTTGCATATGATTTTTAACGCTAATCTCCCTCACAAAAAATATTGTATACTTCCCTTAGAATTCAGGTCTATTTAAACAAATGTAATATACCTGCATACTTTTATCTAATAAACTTTGGATAGGTTTGCATGTATCTCTTTGTACAGCTCTGGTTCTTATTTGAATTAATAATTCAAGGCCGCTTAGCCTCATCCTGTTTAAATTTACTCGGTACGGATTCACCCAGAATATTTTATTTTTACGCGTCCGTATTTTCTTCTGATTACGGATTTTGTCCCACCGTAAACTAATGACGAGTAGCTATTTGTAGAACACAAGCGACGCTGAGCCGTATTTCTTGTCGGAAACGATCGCCAACGGTCACTGACCCTGTACCCTTAGTATGAGTTTTTAAGTTTTGATAAAAATTACTGTTTTTGTATTTGTTTACGTATTTGCTCATACATTTCCAATCAGCGCCCCTAGTGGACTGTATCAGAACTGATTGGAAATGTGTGGAAAATACAAAAACAGACATTTTTGTCAAAACGTACAAACTCATACTAAGGGTACTTACTGGTCGGTTTGACTCTAGTCAGTCTTTGGTTCCTGTTAGGCGGCGACGGTCCGCGGCACTCGTTGGCGACGGTCAGTGAAGGTCGTCAGCGTCGGCCCTTGCATTATATCTCTAATGTTTCACAATCATTACTTGTATAATGTTGTGTAGCATATATGTGTTATTATTAGTTGTAGTCTACTTCTATAGTAGAATAAAACTAGTTTGTACATCTCTTTTGCATAATTTTTTTTTTTTTTTTTTTTTTTTTATAATATGAGAGTAGCAGACGAGCATGCAGTCCACCTGATGGTAAGTGGCTACTGCCGCCCATGGACATCTGTAATCAACCCCAGATAGGATTAGATATTCCTACCTGAGGTCGGCCACAGATGCGCCGCTACCCCTGAGGACTAAGCTGGAACGCCTCGGAAAAGTCTATCTCCCTTACCACACCCTTCAAACCGGAACACAGCAGCGCCTAACACTGCTGTTATTAGGTAGAAATAGGTGTGGCGGTGGTGCCGCCGGAGTCGAACCACAAAGGGTTCTACCACCTTCAAAAAATTATAAATTATAAATGAAGTGATGAGCCAAATCTCGTCTTAGTGAGTAAGAATTTAGATAATCTACCATGTTCGCCAAATGTGGATTGGTATACTTCAGAAACCTTTATGAACTCTTTTAAACTCCCAGTCTACATGCTTGCCTGACGATGTCTTCCATCCAAAAGAAATTTGGTATGAATTTACTCCATGAATACGATGGAAATCATAAAGATTTAGAACACATATCCATCACTCGTTACAGAATCACATCATTGACTGTTAAGTAGTTATTAAGGAAATTTAAGGGGCGATAACTCGATTATGGCACCATACAATGTTTCCCTATTAAATGAAGTAAATGTATTTATGTTTGTATTTAGTAGCATGGGTTATAATCAACTGCCAATGTTTGTAACGTTTTATTTTGTGACAATTAAAAAGTTCACGGATAGTTAACCTTAACAAAATGTGTGAGTTAACTTGCCTTTGCATATTGGCTTTCAGATATTTTTGATTGATCTAACATGGGTGTTGTCAGATCTATCAAAAATATCGATTTGTTATTTGTTTTGTCGGATCAAGTCATATTACATATTTTTTTTCTATGATGCTAATTTACTGTCATTAAAATATTATGTATTATTTTTTGTAATACTATTTTTAATATTTCAATATCATAGAGTGCTTTAATTTAAAAAACCGTTTGTAAAAATTAACGTAGTTTTTTTCCTATTATCGCATGTTCTTATCTCGCTTATTGTATGACAATTGCGTATGTTTAATCGCGGTCCCCAAGTATATTTTTACGTAGCTTAAACGTTCATAGCCAATTTCAGAGTTGAGCAAAAGTAAAATATTAGGACGCTGTTGTTCCACTAACAGCTGGGGCAAATCTCGTTTGAAATGTGGTTTCTTTTTATTCTCCCCAAATATTATGTTTTTGCTTCTTTTGAAAGTATTGAAGTAACCTAATTAAAATGGGATTTTATTATTTACTTCATACTTGTGTTATACACGGGTTATATTTTTTAATAATAAATAATATTTGTAATAATAAGTGTAGTGATACGTATTTGTAGTCTAAAGTAGTTGGTGCGTTCCGGTGGAAAGATAAGGAGACAACCATGTTAGTTCTGAGGAGTTCCACGGCTATGATCGGACTCCGGGTAGAAAGGGTTCTATCTGGAGTTTAATCAGATGTCCATTAGAGGTAGTTTTAAAATTACCATTCAGTGAACTGAAAGCTCGTTTGCTGCTCTTATCTTATACAAAGTATCATTCTCTTACTAATTTCTCCTTCACGACATGACTTAATAGTATATGCATTGAATTTGAAGTCAGTTTAAGTAAATGGCCTACCCCACTGGTCATATCACAAACAACAAAAATCATGCCATACCTATTTGATTTCTGTCATAATTCATTAGTGTTAAGTCCCCTAAGATGATTTGATGATAATTTTACGTTTTCATAAAAATTACTGTCTATGTATTTGTTTACGTATTTCCCATACACTTATCACTAATCAGTTCCGATACAGTCCGCTGGGAACGCTGATCGGAAATGTGTGGGCAAATACGTAAACAAATACAAAAGCAGTATTTTTTGTAAAAAACGTAAAAACTGATACTAAGGGTACAGATCACACTTCATACCCGATCTTTCTATAACGGATATACCTATTTATTGTACAAACGAAGCCTCCCGTAGAGAAGGCTTCACGGCTCGCTTGCCACTGTTACAGTGCACATCGTGTCCGGCGGAGAATCTTAGTATGAAGGAATTGTGTGATGAAGTCAACGGCTGTAAGGTCGCATACACACTGTCTAACCTTGTCAATCTAATTTTTATTGAGAATTTTAAATATCTGTATGGAATATAGGTGGAAATGTAAATATATATTCTGCATGGAATTGGCACTCACTTAAAGTTGCATTGTACCCATATATTGTATGTAATCTTATATAATTTTATAAATACACTATATAATACGCATGTATAACCTTTAATTTATTTATTTTTTAAATTCAAAAAGTTTTTATACGTAAGACGGTTCACGTTTTTTTAATCGTTATAAGTACGTTGAAATGAAAACATTACGTTGTTAATAACGTTTAAACGGAATAAATAATGATAAAAAATAGCAATTAATATGTTATAAAATATTTATTTACTTATCAGGTGGATTTTGTCTCGACAACAAAATGACAGACCCGGATGGACATTCAATATTAATATCTTCTTTACCTTCCTTTAAACGATACCTGACGTTATAATATTTAAAATAAACTTAATTTAAAAGTAATAATAACGTAATATTTCTAGTTGTAAGCACTGGGGCAAAATATATCGAAAAGGGCGATTCGAGCCTTAGGGCCGTAGCTTAAGGGGATTGTGTAAACGCGTCGCCGATTCTTACGTAGATGGGCTTTGAATAAGCCGCTTTTTCCGCTATTTTATTCGTTTCAGTGATCATTTTGGCCAAGTTTTAAGATAAATTGTAAGTAACTTCTTTTCGCTATGTTAATCAAATAAAAGTTATAAGTTTTTTATTATCAAACTCCAACCAATTATTCTTGATATTATACGAGTATACGTAAATACAGACGCTTTTGAGCCTGCGGAATTAAAATACTAATTGTTTTTTTGTTATTTTTATATACAATATTACCTAATACATAATAAAATACCCTTAAGAATATTTTGAGAGGATCATAATGAAACGACATGAATTCAAGGCTACGTAAATATTTGAAAAATATTACTCCTAAGTGAGGCAAGTAACATAGATATTCGCAAAAAAACTATCAAGATAAGTTTTCCCATACATCTTCTTATCTTCAAGTGGTCTTAATTCCTCTTGTCACATACATAACATCTTAAATGGCGATCTCGTTCAGTCCTCTGTTTTGCCAACTCAAACGTCATTTACAATGTTTCACGCTGCGATCTGTCAATAGTATTTATTGAGACGGATAGACTGGATGACTAGGTTCTTTTTCTTCCTTGTAATCCGGGAAAATATCCCGATTTAGCTTTTTCCCTATACAAAGTTCTTTACACTACGTTTCCTTATAGTGTTTTAATAGTATTTTACACATACAAGCCATGATACGCGGTCGCTCGTATAAGTCATTCATTTGATGTAGATACCATAGATATACGATTAAATTGATAACCCATGTGTCACAGCCGTCACTTGATATCTCTGGAATTAATTTAGATCTATTTTCTTTTGTTCTCGCTTTTGTGAACGGCCATGTCTATTTATATCATACTAGCTGACCCGGCAAACTTTGTACCGTCTCAAAATCTATTTATCAAATATATTTCATATAAAATATAGCCTATGTTACTCGTGGCTTTCGAATGGTGAAAGAATTTTTAATATCGGTCCAGTAGTTTTTGAGCATATTCATTACAATGAAACAAACAAATAAAGATTTCCTCCATAATATTAATATAGATGTTACTTTTTAAGCCAGTAATATTTTTATCAAAAGAACAGCATGTATAACTATGCTATATTGTGCTTAAGCCTGTGTTTTAGCTAAATAATCATTTCACCAATTTACTCCTATTCAGTATCAATGATTTGGAAATTTGACAATAAGCGGCACTGACTACCAAAATTTCCCTCAAAGAGAAATCCAACGTTTTCCTAAATATGTTGTCCATACATCGACAACAAAGAAAACAAACTAAATACAAATCACTGGATCATTTCCTGTTGTTGTTGTTAAAAACAACACAAATGTATTTAAAAGGTCCTGTTTTGCAATTGTTGTTTGAATGGGCCTAACAATATCAAAACATGGCCGTCAGTGATGTTATCAAAAATAATAGTCTGCGGAAGTAGTAAAGGATCTTCTTCACTACAACCGAGAAGATAGTAGCTAGTATATTATGATAATCTTATAGGCCAATACTTCAAAATTAATCTTCGTCAGTTTCACTATAAGTAACACAATTCATAATGAAATTGGTTTTCCTTACAATTATTTTGTTTCGTTACAAATTATTCCTTACAAACCCATTGGTGGCACTGATCACTTAAAATGTTGTAAGTCACGTAGTTAGTTATTACTGATTCGGTTCATCCTCTGTAACTATAAAGGGATTAATAAAGATAAAACAGTAATCTTTCAATTTTATATGATTTCATTTCATTCATTAAATCAATCAATTTCATATAATTTTACTCTTGTCTCTTATTACTAACGCACGTAAGAAGCGTATTGTAGTACTTAATATAATAGTAGCATGTAGCGCATCCATGCGCAGAAGCAGAATAAAAACGCTCTGTGACTTTTGCGTCAAAATAGAATATTTTTGTAGATGAAAAACTTCATCGTCTATTATCCCGCCTTTAGCTACGATCGGTTATAAAATTTTATAGGCAACAAATAAGTTTATATGTACTGGAGAGTTGCTATAATTTCTCGTGGCGGTTTATGTCGCAATGTTTCGAATTTATCGCGCAATAATTTTGAATGTGTAACATATTCGCATAATGGGAAGTGTTATGACGAGATCGGGCGTGTTTAGCCAACGATCGTTTATTGTAATTCTCTTTAACGGCACTTGGACTGTTTTATTCGTTATATTATAACGTTATTTTTAGTCGTTATATTATTGTTAGGTTATTTTGTAACGGTTATGTATTACTAAAATATCATTTGCTTTTAAAGTGCCTTTATTTTAAGTGATATTTTTGTACACTATGCATTTTCATATGCTATTACATTAAAACCGAATAATGCAATTATATATATTATAAAAAAAATATCAGTTGTTGCGAATAAGTTTTAGATATTGTGGAGCATTATCATCAACCATTTATTCTACCTATTCTATGAAATGCTTGATATGGGCCCCCTGAAGCTGTGTTCGGGTTTAAAGGGTTTGGCAAGGGAGACATACTTATCCAAGTCATTTCAGCATAGCCCTCATGAGTAGTAACGAATCAGTGGCTGACTACAGGTAGGACTTTTATTTTATCTGGGGCTGATTACAGATATTCAGATACTGGATTGGATATCTGTACCTAATTGCTGGAAACTACTACTACATGTTCGTTTGCGTTGAGTGTTGAAGTAACACTAGAAGGAAATCGTCACCGCATTTATACCAGAGTTGCGTTACTTCAAGTCATTATAATTGTATATATTAAACGAGGTGGAAGAGCTAAGAGATGCGGATTCCCGGAGATACTAAGCCTACGGAGATACGGAGATACAACGGTACTGTGGGAAGAACCTACAACGCTAACAAAAGCCAGCTATACCTGCGGAGGGCGATGCACTCGCTGAATGACGGTGATACACACTACTGGATAGGATTAACAACTTTCCATCAATAGATTTCAAATGGAAACCAAATACTAGAGAATTAATATAAGAAATAAAAACGCTTAAAAATACAGCCTGTATCACTTCCACAATTTAGAGGAATCCAACGACACCTCATACGTTAAAATCCGTTAAGCCGTGGCTGCAAGTGGTTCCAAATGATGAGACACATATACGCCCGAAAAAGATTAATCTCCGCAGTCGGGTATAAATAGTATTTTTGGTTGCAGCCTATAAATTGCCAAACCACAGCTATTTGTTATGTTTTGGGTATTGTAATATGTATCATACTCAAATTAGTGGATGACGTCTCGTTCAAAGGAATCTTCATTATAGATTACCTTTTAGGACTTAGCGGTCACTAAAATTTTATATTTTGTGAATTATTACTGAATGACTTAGTCCAAAGACGCACATGCTATTGAGTATAGCATTGAGATTAAATTCTGAGATAGCACAATAAATATGTGTTAAATTAATTACGAAAAACAAACTTGAGGACCTTTAAAGCCGTGTGTATCAGTCTTTTGAACCATGAGTACAGAAAAATCCATACAAACGCCTAAGTAAGGGCGACGACCGACGTGGATTTTAATATTGTACTGTACTATTATGAAAATGAAGTAGCAATTAAGTTTTAATTGACGAGTTGTAAAGTAAATAGATAAAAATACGCATAGGTAATATATTAAGAAGGTTTACGGGAACAAGAAGTTACAACAAGGATTTAAGTAGATAATTACAAGTTGAATTTAATAAAATAATAATAATAATAATAATAATATAATTTATTCACCACAATTGCAGTACACAGTACAATTTCTTAAAACTAAATATACTAAAATAAAAATTAAAAAATAAATTTAAGAAAAAAAATCAAAAATCACAAAAAAACAAAAGTAATAACAACAAGAAAAACAAAAAAAAAAAAAATAAAGAAATAAAAACTTGAACAAAAACAACCAAAAGGCAATAACAAAACAAAGGTTATAATTATCTAGTGCTGTTAAAGTACTATGCGCTGCAACAATCGCGAAAGGGTGCAAACTCAGAATTCTGCCATGAGCGGTTAAAAACACCTACCCACAGCTCTGGTTTTCAGTTTGCCCCATGATACGAGGCGGCTCGGACGGCCGCCGCCTGCCCGACACAGTTATCTTACAAATAATTTTTGATGTACCTGTATAATATACATATATTCGAAACTCCACTGGATTACTACTCATTGTTTATATAAATTGGTAAGTACAAATATTTTATAGACAAAATATGTACACTACAAATAATCTTATTATTGAGCCAAGCAATTTTAAGTACTATCTTATTATTCACAGGACGACTGAGAATGGAACATTCCCGTATGACTATAGCCATGCGCTCCGATCATACCCTCCCACTACCCAGTAGCACCGCGCCCGAAATGTGGAAACCAGCATCCATGCCAATGAGCTACAACTTAGAGGTAGGTTATGGTTACTTCAGATTAAGCCCTAACTAGAACTAAGGCAAAGGAATTATAATAGGTATACAATATATGTGTGTGTGGTATAAAATAAATGTACGTGTGCGAGCGTTGTTCAATATGGGATAATAACTCTTTACTATGTTTCCTATTATACCTTAGTTAGTTATTATCTTCTTTTTGTTTTTGTAATAGTAACATTTTTAGTTTATATTTAAAACTCCCTATTGTTTTTAGGTTCCGAAGAGGAGGCGGTATGTTATTCCAACATTTCGTGGCGCTGTACCTGAAGCTGCCCCTGAAGGCAGCTGAGCAGTAGGATGGGTACCACAATTTGTCTGGAGCTGATCTGGTTCTATCGTGTAAATAATCTCTGGCCCACGCCAGCTTATTGAAGAGGTAAAGCGGTTCTTTATTTTTTATAATGCCAAATAGTAACGTGGCGAGATGTAAGTGCCTGCGAAGGTCCATTTTTAGTATGTTGGCTGTATTAATATAGGGAGTAACGTGAGAGCGAGGCGGGATGTTAAAACAAAAACGCGCACAGGCATTCTGTACTCGTTGGATGACTTTCTTTGTACGTGCTAGAAGTCGTGGCCCAATAAGAGTGTCCCCATAATTTAATTTAGACAGAACAAGTGCTTCACAGAGATTAACGCGCAATGTCTCACTAAGATAATCTCTTATACGGTATAATATTTTTAGCCTATAATAACAGTTACGTACCGTGTTCATAATATACTTCTCAAATCTAAGATTTTCATCAATGACGACCCCAAGATCTCGTGCTTCTGTCACTCTTTCTATTTGTTCTCCGTTTAAAGTAATCGTCGGCCTTTTTGCACCAATCTTACGGATCTGTGTTGGTGTTCCCAAAATCAAAAACTTTGTTTTTTTCGGGTTCAATACTAAGGCATTGTGTTTAGACCACAGGGATATATTTTCAAGGTCAGAATTTAATTTGTTTACTGCCGTATCAGTTTCACCTGGTTTGAATGAGATATATAATTGTAAGTCATCTGCATACATGTGAAATTTGCACAATTTTATTTTTTTAATTACATCCGCACTATATAAGATGAAGAGAAGAGGCCCTAAAATAGATCCCTGAGGTACTCCCCGAGTAATGATCTTGGCAGTTGACTGGTTCATTAAACTATTACCATCTTTGCGAAGTTCGACCAACTGCGTTCGGTTTGTGAAATAACTGTCGAACCACTTCACAGTTCTTAAGCTGAAGCCATAAAACGAAAGCTTAGAGAGCAGCAGTGCAATGTTTAGGGTTTCAAACGCGCGCGAGAAGTCTAATAAAGTTAAGATAGAACCCTCTCCTTTGTCCTGGGCAGACAAAATTTCATCCACTACCTCCATTAAAGCCGTGGTTGTGCTATGCTTCTTCCTAAATCCAGACTGCCTAAGAGGTAAAATATTATTCGACTCGAGATAGTTAATTATTTGGGCAGAAGCTATTTTCTCGATAACTTTTGACAGGCAGGGAAGGATGCTGATGGGTCGAAGATCAGAGGGGGCAACTGGGTTATCGATTTTAGGTACTGGCTTCACCAAAGCTCGCTTCCACGCTTCAGGAAAAATACCAGTTTCAAACGACTTGTTTATAAAGCTCGTTATTGTCTTGAGACAGTTGGGGAGTACCAATTTCAACATCTCTAGTGATATTCCGTCACATCCCACTGCATTAGAGCTCAGTGCGTTAAAAACTTTAAGCACATCACATTCTGAAACAGGCCTAAATTGAAACGTATCCAAAGAGTACCCATTAAATTCAAACGACGTAAGTAGTGACATAGACACATCACTACTACCAGGAGCCAGCAGAAAGTGGTCATTAAGAACATTAGGATCTTGTAGATGTGAGGGGAGAGAATTATATGTGTTTTTTATTTGTACGTGCTGCTTAATATGTCTCCACATTTCCTTAGGTTGACCTATCTTAGAATTTACATAAAACTTAAAATATGCCGATTTTTCACGGACAATAGCAGTACTTACAATATTTTTAAGCTGTTTGTAGTAAGTTCTATGCAAATCCAGTTTAGTGTTACGTGCTCTGACCTGCGCCTCATCTCTCGTTTTCATCATTTCTCTAATATTAAAGGTGATCCAGGGGAAACTATTTTTATTTTTTAAATAACAAATTTTGAGCGGAGCATATTCATCAAATAAATATAAAATAATACTATTGAAATAATTAATCATGTCATTTACATTGTCCAGTGTTAATATAAAGTCCCAATTTATACAATTCAAATGTTCAACGAAGCAATCAGTGTTTATATTTTTTAAAGACCTGAACGTCACCCACTGAGGCTTAATACGCACTTTAGGGAAGTCGAGAACACAAGTAACAAACGCGTGACTACTTAGTTCTTTTATATGGTCAACATGAACGCCAGATATCGGAGCATCAACACATATCAAGTCAAGAAGGGTTTCACTACTGTCCGTAAAATGCGTCGGTTCTACTACTAGCTGTGAAAGGTTATAACCCCTTAAAAAATCAGAGAGCATATTACAGTTAGCATGGGTTTTATTTAAAAAATCAATATTAAAATCCCCCACTAGCACTGTGTAATCGAATCGTGTAAAGGAACTTATGGATTCGCTAAGAGCATCGAAAAATAATTGTATGTTTAGCCAAGGCGGGCGATAAGCAGTGCCAACGAGTACAGATTTACCTGTAACTTTAATACTTAGCCACATTTGCTCAACCGTTGGGCAACTCGGATGTTCAAGTATTTGCGCATTTATGTCTTGTTTTAAATAAAATCCTACACCTCCTCCGCGCGCGCGCACTTCAACTGGCCGGGGAATATGTCGAAGCCGGTATCCCGGGACTGCTGGGGCACGGCCTTCCTCCCCGGCCCGAAGCCACGTCTCATTAATCGCCATTATATCGACTGAGTGGCGCATCATAGCTACTACAAATTCATCGTGACTGGTGCCTAAAGAGCCTGGATTCAACAAACCAATTTTTAATTTATTTACCTTAATCATTTTTAAAAACATAAAACCAATAAGACAAAATTACTGTCCAGTCGATACCGCAGTTTAGCAAATAATTATTTTTTTTTAACTAAATGTGATATATTATCTTTCTTTATTGATGGAGGAAATGTATCCTTAGCAGGCGAAATTAGTTTAAAAATAGATATTATATACGCTTGAACAGAATTGATAATAAATAAGTGGTATTTTTGAAATTTATGTAGATAGTTTAATAGCATTATATTGCAGCGCATAATATTGGAATATGACAGCACGATAAATGTTGGTTTATAAACATGTGGGGTATACCCCACAAAGTATAATAGGAATTTTCTACCCTGACTTGCCCTTATTATGCTACAGGATATGCAGTAGTGTAAGTAACAAAATAAAAACAGACATTTGTTATCTTTTAACCAAAAAGTATAAAACAAAACACTGAAACATTTTTTATTTATATAACTTTCAAAATTTGTCTTATATTTTATAAGGAGCAAAGTGAGACAATATTGTAGAACAAGTGTAACAAAAGCAAGAAAGTTAATTATTTTTAATTTATAACATAAAACTAATAAATTAATTAATAATGTGTGTTGCAGCAAACGTTTTATAAACCAAAAATTTTGTTTATATCTGCATCAGTACGGACACGATAGCGAGGTGACTCGGAATCCCGCCGCGCGTAAATGTATCCGTCCCGCGTCCACATGTAACGCCAACCCTTGCGCCGTCCCGCGTCCCGTACTTTGTAAAAAAGTTGCTTGTTATTGTAAGTTAGACGTTCGTTGATATAAAATGTACGGGGCTCCGATCCGACAATCACTCCGGCGGTGTCGGCTCCGCGGCGAACGCGCGCCGCCTTCAACAGTTGGTCACGCACCGCCCGTCGCGCAAGACGAACAACTAAGGGCCGCGGTCTCTGCTTAATCGCACCTGTCAAGTTATCATGAGGGCGCCGGACACCAGTACGCATCGCACTTACGACGTCGCGCTCCTCCAACGAAACACCAATCTTAGTAGCTATTAATGTGACTATGCTAAGGAGATTCTCGCCTTTGGTTTCTTCTACGCCTGTGATTTCGACATCGGTTAAAAACAATGCTTGGTCGCGGTCGTTAAGCTGGCACCTTAGCTCGGTCACAGACTCCTCCAAATTAGAGGCAACCGAAGAGACGTTGGTATCCGACGTTCTTAACGATATTAAATATAATCTTTTATCACGAATCCTAATAGTACTACTTTTACATCTACTTTTTAGACAATAGTTCTACCATGTCGTACAGTAGTGGCTATCATACATCAAATCTGCTACTTTTTGGTGTTCTTTTCGGTCACTCAGAACAGCGTCAACTCATAACAATTATGTCAAGTGTTACTTAAAACGTTGTGTTAAGTATACTAAGCACAGACGGATCCAGATAGCCATGATAACAATTTATCATCCACCTGAAAGTGATAGAACCCTTTGGGGTTCGACTCCGGCGGCACCACCGCCACACCTATTTCTGCCTCATAACAGCAGCGTTAAGCACTGCTGTAGTCTGGTTTGAAGCATATGGTAAGGGAGACATACTTTTCTGAGGCGTTCCAGCTTAGTCCTCAGGGGTAGCGGCACATCTTTGGCCAACCTCAGGTAGGAATATCTTAAGCTATCTGATGTTGATTATAGATGTTCATGGACGGCAGTAGCCATTTACCATTAAATGGACTGCATGCTCGTCTGCTGCTGATCCGTGATAAAAAATCCTCAGGGTTTTGTAAATACTACCATTTCGCACTAGAAATCAGCACTTGAAATCTACGTAAATGAGTGCTAGGGGCAATATCGTAAATCTTGCGTATGTGTTAGTAAATTCGCTAATGATTAATGTTCATAATTCGATAAACAATTTTAATTAACAATGCGTAACCATCTACGTTTTAATCAATAGCTCATTAGGAAAATTAAGCTGGAAATTCAGAAGCTTGAGCCCTTCAAGGATATCATGATTGCAAAGTTGGCCGTAATTTGATATTGGCTGAACTTAAGAATTCTCTTTATTAATATTAAATGTGTTAAATATTCCTAAGTAAGTCTTAATTACTAAGTATCTTTTAGATTTCTCCTTTGGAATTTGTAGCTTTTGGAATTTACTAATCTTTATGACTCCTAAATTGAAATTATATTTGAAATTGATGACGTAAGGTTGCGGAGCTTTGTAGTCTTCGGTGGCAGAAACATCTCCACATTTATTACTGCTTTGTAGAAATATTTGGAGCTATTTTCTTGATGAAAAATTGGGTAAGGCAAATTACTTATACATAACTTTACTCTTTTGGTTTACTGTCGTGGCCGTAAGTAGACATCTATGATCAACTTCTGCTAAAAATCCTATTTCGTTGGAAGTTGTCCATTGAATATGGCAACATAGGACAAAAACTGCGTAATGCCTGTACGCGTGTGCTCAACAAAAATTACCTTTCGTTTCGCAAAAAAATTCAAAAAACCTTACTAAGCTACACGAAATCACATGGATGTTTGCCGTACTTTATATTTAAAAATGCGCTGAAAGGGCAATTAAGCTGGCCATTAAACAACGCTTGTTCACTAACTGGGCGGTATGTTCTGCGTAAAAGGTATTTTTACGATTCGCTAGATGGGCTTCATAAAGAAGTTTAATTGAAATGGCTTATTCTTTGCTTTATGACTTCTACAATTCAATCGTAAAGCACGATTCTGTGGTAAAATACTCATCGTGTTAATTCATTCCTTTGAGCAGATAAAGTTCTTTTAAATTAATTGAAAACCAGATTGAGAATTTTTCAGTATGTTCTTGTCTTCTATTTCTTTTCCATTGGCAGGTGCTTCAGTCGGATTTGTATTTACTCCTTCAGTATGGACAAACAAATGATATCAAAGCGTTCCAGATACTAGTTAAATACGTACAATTTTTCAAAGACTCTTTGTAATTAATCTCCTGCTGTAATTATAAAGAACCGTGAGGTAATTTACTTATACACACGGGAATCTATCTACAAATAATTACGTTGCTTATGGACTACACGGGAAATCTTCCTCTTCATAAACATATTTTAACAGTGGAGCAGTAAATTTAAAGTTGTTAGGATATATGTATTAGTATTTGATAATTTTATGTACTTAGTTGGTACGCCTTACTAATGACATAGAAACAAGAATTTTTAAAGTTGTTACAATTTGATTAAGTTAGATGTCAGTAGACACGAATACATCAGCTATTAACATAATACATGATGACAACGACGGTTCTTTCAAAAAGACAAAATGAAATAGAAGCACTAAGAGATTTCAATCTGTCCCCAGATCAGATACAGTATGCGATTTGAATATCATGCAGCGCAATATCAGACAGTTCCGTTCCACTCAGAAAATTAGGATCGATACTAGCTACCGTCAAAGCGAAATGTGGTGTATTAATACGATAAATCTTCACGTTACAATGGAGTTCCGGCGAAATAAAACGTCCACGAAATGCTGGCGTGTTCTCGAAGTTGGACGATTTATGACGTTCGGGCGACGACAGATATCGTCGATAGAGATGATTAACCTACACGATAGTTCTTTAGTGCAGTTTTGTCTTATGCTTTCTTCTAGCTGGCTACACTGACACTCAGCTTGAGTTGCAGATTCTTTTAATGCAACATAAATCTGTATTGAACAATATTTGCGTTGGTCTCTTGTTACTTATTTAATTATTAGTAATATAGAGATGATATATTATGTATATTGATTATATGGAAAAGAAGTAAATATATAAGAACCTTACATCTGAGATAGACTTGGACAAAGTTTATATTATATTCCACCACAATAAATACATTCTAACAATATACATACAATTACTAAAATTAATTCATCAGCTAGATGTGTTACTTGATTATTATCTAACATAAAAAAATCGATTAAAACTGCATTGATCATTCAATTCAAATAAAACACATAACTCTATTTCCTTTAAGAATAATATTACCTCGTTTGAGAACGAAGAATTTAAATAACTCAACGGTAAGGTTTAACTTTGAAAGAAACGACATAAAGTGTAAAACTTGAAGAAATGAAGGAAGCGCTGTATTTCACACGACGCCACTACATCCTCATAACCATAGAGATTTGTACGTAACGACAGGATACAACCGGGGATAATTACGTGACTATGTCACGCGAAATGCTACTCCTCTAACAATTTTCGCATACATCGCCCGTTTTCCACCGAACCGTACGCGAAATTGTTTGCCAAACGGGCAATGTACGCGTAAATTGTTCACACACGTAAATGACAGCTGCAACGCTAGTTACATAGAAGAGGTCGTGTCCCATATTTCAGTTCTAAGGGACTGTTTGTTGAGGGTGGGTAATAGTGGCTAGAGGTGGTTGATCCCTCGCCCCCTAAATTGAAATTCTCAACCCTTTCTCGTGGTGCGGTCACATTTAGACCCTTGTTTCACAGCTCCTGATTAAAGATTAGCGAACCGATTATAATAAATTGATTAGTAGCGTAATACATTTTATGTATTCTACAAAAGTAACAGTCAGCCAAGCTGCCTGACTTAAAATTTTCGAAAGTAGCACTTTTCAGATTTAATAACAATTTTTCTATGCTAAGTCCCAAATTTGAAAAAGACACTAACCATAACTACTTACACTTGCTAAATAAAAAAATCTTTATTATTCTAATTAGGTTCTTTACTAAATTATTTTTCTTCATCTATGACCAACCCTAACTTAGCAAGACGTTTTGTCCATATGGAAGAACTGACAAAATAATCTTAATTAAGAATTATTCTCCATAAAATATATAACTTACAAATAAATCATATAAAATGTTTTGGAATTCATTTTCGTATCACACAGGTTCGTGCCTGCGTGCGGTTCTAGTCCGGATGCGTACCACTCGCATCATTTCATAGATACTTTTCATGTAAGCGCCACGACGCGAAACGCAGACTTTAATGACTGCAGTCGAGTAATTCACGAATGCGGGCAGATGCGGACCTTAGATGAGTACAATACACAGATTGATCAATCCTAACAAGAAAATGTAACCAGTTTTAAGAATTGAAATTTTTGCGTAAATAAGTTTTTACCACGTCTCCGTTCTAAAATGTCCCTAAAATGTTTGAAATACTTATTTGTTTACTATTAAAATTCCGTAATATTAGTTATTACGTAAATTTTCTCAAAATTTGTGAAAAATTCAAACAATAAATGATAAAATCATCCTTTTGTGGCTTCATTAAATTTGAAGTCGGTGAAGTATCTTTCTATTTTACTTAACTAAAATGCGGACTTAAACCCGTGTGACAAGAGAAAGGTTTCTAATATTGTAAGCCTGCAAAAAGGCTCGGAACATAGCAAGAATATATTTTAAAACTTATCGTTCTAAACTTTATTGTGAGACACGATACTAATTTAAAATGTCCTTTCGCAGTTTGGACACTGAAGTCAAGTTAACTAAAGTTCAACTAATGACGTGACATTTTGTTTTGTTTGTCTATTAATACGTAAAGCGAATTGTGTATGCTGTTTGTTTTACTGTAATTTACTATGGTTTTGGGATCAGGGATTTTGCTTGCGGGTAATTTAAATAATGTAGCGGTTTTAAATGTATGTCATGACGTTAATTTTATAGTAGGGCATTAAAATTGTTAACTTAGTAAATAAGAATGCTTTATGTATTTTTTACCAAAATGCGAAGAACAATGTTTTTCGTGCGTGTAGCTCTAGGGTCACATTCTTTGGTGTACTGTAAGGAAGTCTTCTTAGGAAGCTTAAGTGATATTGTTTATTTTTAAACGCCAAATGTCAAATACCACACATTATCTCCAATAGTTCCGAACTATCTAATGTTCCTATAATGCATTCAGAAATGTAATATTAAACGTTTCATATTCCCTATCGGCAAGGCTTTCCTAGTATGCTCTACCGAAAAGCGGCTTACAAATTGACACTTATTTCAGTTTTAATTTTAAGCTATTACTTGTCAAAGTAATCTTATACGAAACACGCACTACAAGTTCCGAATTATCTAATGTTCCTCTAATGAACATTCAGAAATGTAACATCAAACGTTTCATGTTCTATATCGGCAATGCTCTCCTCGTATGTTCTATCGAAAAAAGGCTTATAAGTAGGCACTTAACTTTTATTTTCAAACTGTCAAATGTCAAAGTAATATTATAACAAACGCGCACTAAGAGTACCGATCTGTCTAATGTTCCTTTAATGCACATTCAGAAACGTAACATCAAACGTTTCATGTTCTATATCGGCAATGCTCTCCTCGTATGCTCCATCGAAAAGCGGCTTACAGATAGGCACTTATTTCAGTTTTATTTTTAAACTGTCAAATGTCAAAGTAATCTTATACCAAACATGCACTAAAAGTTCCGAACTATCTAATGTTCCTCTAATGCACATTCAGAAACGTAATACCAAATGTCCCTGTTCCTGTCGACATTCCAGCCCGAGCTGTGTTTCGCTTTAAGCCTAGTATTTACGACCTGAAAATTCGCTAAGAGCAGGGAAGGTATTTTACGGTGTTGAATGCATTTACTTGTCACGCTTTCAGAGCTGACCAGTACGTGAAATATGTGCTGTAGGTTATTTCTGTTGCTGGCTCTTAATGTGGCAAGTGGCGCCATCTGGCCAACGACAAGTGTCGATTTCTGGAAATAGGAATCTAAAATTAGAGCAGAGTAAGGTGTTTGCACTTTCCACGATTTAAATGGTTTTTTATGGATATTTATATTGAAATCAAAATTAATAATTATTATTAACTATATTACCTTTAACCTTGTATTCGTTCACATGTTTGTAATTAATTTACTATTTGACATTCTTTTATTAGGTGCTATTCAGGGTCGACTTAAAAAAGACTTGTCTTAACTACCTGATGTTTCAAACGTCGTTATTTGCAATTTTCTCTGATTATTTTTATTTTATCGTCCCTGGAAATGTTAAAAGTCTAACACACAAAAAAACCCCTTTGCGTCTTCTAACACACAAGCCTTTACAGTGACGATAAATACTTGTGTATACGTGAATATATTTTAATATTACTATATTCTTTTTTTAAACCAGTAACCCATTGCGTGTTTATTTGGTTTTAATTTTCCCCGATGATATGCAAAATTCGTTTCGCTTGAAAAGCGTAAAATAATTTTCGGGGTGCGCAACATTTTATCAAAAAGTAACATTCAAAAATTGTATTCTCATACACGTTTTGTTGCGAAATGAAGACGGTTAAGTAAAACGGATGCAGGGAATCTGATTTGCATAACTCACGCCCACAAACTTTATGTTTTAACGCGTGGCTTTAGTAACAATCTTTTATGCTCTTTTTCACATAAAATCCGAGCTGTATTTCACTGAAAGGGAAACATGAAAATGAGATAAATGATGTTTAAGATTTTTTTACTAACTTGAATGTATTTTAGAATAGAAGTAAAGTTATTATAGCTTTAGTGGGTGTAATTATGTGTGATGGCAACTTAGATGGAATTAACTACTATATTATTAGAATAACGATTGAAAACAATGATTATATTAAATTGATAATTTTGATAACATTTTTTTTTTATAATATAGGAGTAGCAGACGAGCATGCAGTCCACCTGATGGTAAGTGGCTACTTCCGCCCATGGACATCTGTAATTAACCCCAGATAGGATTAGATATTTCTACCTGAGGTCAGCCACAGATGCGCCGCTATCCCTGAGGACTAAGCTGGAACGCCTCGGAAAAGTCTGTCTCCCTTCAAAACGGAACACAGCAGCGCTTAACACTGCTATTATTAGGAAGAAATAGGTGTGGCGGTGGTGCCGCCGGAGTCGAACCACAAAGGGTTCTACCACCTTCAGTAATTTAAATTAATAAGTTACCTTAAAGAGATATGCTGGACCACCGTGGAGTACGCATCCCCCAGTAAAGACAACGGCTTAATAACTCAACCTTATCGCGAAATGACGCAGCACAGTTTCGTAAATTGAAACAACTATAATTATGTATCTTATATCAGATTACAGGCAATTGTGCCCAAATCATACAAGGAGGGCGCCTCAAGGCAAACCTCCTTCATTGTGGAGAACGGAAGATTTATGTACATATCATATCTTCCCTTAATTAGTTTGTAACTATACAATTGTTCGGTATCTTGCCCGAGGAAATACGAAATTTCATTAATATAACGCAGGGTATTATATAGAATTGTTAAATTTACAGCCGGATCATTATTATCTTTGATATATCTTTGATGTAATTATCAATACGTATGTATACCACCGCTGGGCATATTTTGGACTGTGAAGGGTCTACTATACAGGTCAAGTGCGGGTATCTTAAACATATCTGTGGAAATTCTTTAAGAAAACTTTTAATGAGTGCAGGTTTTTTATATAACACAGAAGTAGCAGACGAGCATGCAGTCTACCAGGTGATAAGTAGTCATTGCTACCGATGAAGATCTCTTACCAACTCCATAGCTGTAGGTGATCACAGTCGCGTCGCCACTCTTGAGGAATAACATGGTCGTCTAATATGTAAGTAAGGTGGTGACCACACTACCAAATGAATTGTCACAGGTCATGTTACAGGCTGAGGTCAGCCACCGGGGGGGTTTTAGTGCGGTAAGAGTCCCACATAAACCTGTGTCGCTCCCAAGGCATCGGGTACCTTTTGAAGGTTTCCCCCTCGTGAAAAAAAAGGTCATGTTACACATATACTGGCGACGCCAACTTCGTTCAATGAGGTAAATAAAAATTCTACAGAGAATACAAGTGATTCTTAGATATATAGATCATAGATTTGGTAATTCTGAATTCAGCAAAGTGGTTTCAGTAATTAAATATCAGGCATAATTATTTAATATCTGAAATTTACATAGTCAAATGAATTCATTTATTCGTTAATACTGATTCATTTTTATTAAATGTATACTGGGAAATTAAATCAATTTGCATTGCAAAGCAAACAGGTGAAATCTTTTGAGTGTAATATGAAGTCGCCTTTATTGGCATTGTAACACCTGTTCGGCTCATAAAATCTAGTAGCAAAGTCAGCATTCTCTATGGCATTTCATATTATACGTGTGGTTTATGTGTGTTTTTATAAGATTGAAGTACCAAGCTAGCATGCAGTCCAACTGTAAGTGTTTTTTTGTAACCAACTCCGCATAGAACAGGAGTTCTATCGAAGGCGATCATAGACGTCTATTCTGAGGACTAATATGGTCGCCTCATAAATGTAGGTCAGGCATGAACACGCTTGGTAACTTCCCTTCAAGTCAAACCACTGGCACTACCCTATTCCTTGCGTGAATATAAACAACAGTAGGTCACATACCAATTACTGAATCACGTGGCACAGCGATTAATATATAGATACGATATATAGGATTCGTTCAGCTTCAATCTCCGATCAGGTAATAAATGATATAGATATTTATTGTATGGCTATGACAATTTCCTATAAATACACAAATGTACTAAAATTTGACCAGCGTGGAGGCCTAACCCTGTTCCTCTGAGAAACAACCCGTGCCTAGTGTTGGGTGTCGCGGACTGTATTAATGAAAGATTGATGCTTTGGAGGCAAAAACTTATTTTATTTAACTATTACACGTACAGGCGGTTTAATGGTGGCGAGCGGAAGAGAGCGCTCAGTGTTGCCACATAATTGCTACATAACACTTTTTTCAGTTGCCAACACCTAATAGTGCGATACTAATTCGTCGACGACACTACAAAATATGTATGTAGTTAGTATAATGCTTTGTTTTTTTTTATATTTGGATGGGATAACTATGCGGGAAATTTATTAAATACTACAAAGGACAAACTTAATTAAAACTGTTAGTTTATTAAAAAAAAACGTATAAGCTCAGCTGGAAGCAATTTTATTTTATATAAAACTCCACTTAATCTTACTTTGATTTTAGTAATAACAACCGTAAATTGTATGAAAAAAATTGGTAAAGAATAAATTACAAAAGAGTTTTCTCCGCAGGCATCGGAAAGAAACTTCAAAGGAATCATGTATTTACCTGTACGCCCATCACAGATAAGCGATGGGCGATATTTACAAGATAAACATGAGGATACGGCTTTTCTAGTCTTGTGGTGATAATATGATATAATATAGTTCAACACGGGGCGATCTTCCATCGTTTTTTAAGGAGCACCAAAGTGTGTAGGGTCGACCTCGGGCCGCATGTCCAATTCGAAATCGGTAATAATCGTTAGTCAATGCGCGGCAAAAACCAGTGAAGAGACTTACTTAGAAGTGATTTAAATATAAAGTTTTGGTGAGATATTGTTGATACTTTAAAAATAATATAAACACGTTTACGATTCATGCCACAACATAAAGAATTGAACTAGATAATTAATCTAGGTATCTTTTATCATCAGTTACAAAGTATCTTGTGCTTGATAAATTCGCTCGTCTATAGCTACTCGCTATTCGGCGGATGTAAAACCATTCCATTATTATTGCTCAGTCAAAAATACACAAAATTATTCATTAAAAAGGTCCGGCGAATGTAATGTCGAAACATTTTCCTCCAAAGCGAATCGCTTTTCATCTTTCTTTTATCTTATTTATATTCTTTTTTCTTTTATTATAATTAAATTTTTGAGCGCTAGCAATCGTATTCAACACGGCATTGAATACGTCAATAGCTTTGGTACCTTTTATGAGTTATGTCTTTTCAAGTTTTTTAAAATCGGGTAGATTAGTGCATCGTATCATTAGGAATGGGTGGGGCCACTGCGACTGAAATCTTATCGAAAAGTCTATGCTGTTTACCTGTGATCTTGGACAATAAATTTTACAATAACAATAACAATAAATTTTAGAACAAGACAATAAATTTTAGAACAAGACAATAAATTTTAGAACAGATAAATTAATTTGAGCGTCTCGCACCCAAAATGAAAAATACATACCCTTCATAATTTATTTCTGTCAATCTTAACGTCTCCTTCCTTTTTTCTCCTTTATGTGTTCAATTTGTATATACCTAATTACAATTAAGTTATAAAACCATCTACACATATACGGTTCCTCACTATACGTTATATTAAATGTATAGTAGAATAAACTGCGAACCAAAAATCAAGGCATTAAATTCAATCCTTTTCGATCCCGACACGAAATTCAAGTAACATCATCCAGGGAAATCTGGTAATGAAGATCAAATTAATCACGAGCCCTATCGGTAATATAATCAGCTTATTAAAGAGGCAGAGCTATTAAATGTGAAGAGAATACTTAATTAATAATTGTGTTTCAGTTATAGGTACCTACCGTATTTACTTTCGGACGCATTTAGCAAAAAAGGTTTTGTTTTCACATTACAAACACTTCAATTTTGCTGCATAATTGTAATTGCAAGTTATAATATAATGAAGAAACTCCGAACCGAAAAATCGTAGTATTAAATTCAATCCTTTCCGATCCCGACACGAAATTCAAGTAACGTCATCCAGGGAAATCTGGTAATGAAGATCAAATTAACCATGAGCCGTGTCGGTAATATAATCTGCTTATAAAAGAGGCAGAGGTATTAAATATTAATGGCATGCTCATAATATTACATCCGAAGCCATACGAGGTTTAATATTCAATTTTGTCATATGGTATTTTCGGGATACGGTAACTTACTTATAAATATGGAGAATATTGTTAACATTATGGTGAATAACTATAATGATCTAAATTACAACTCTTATTAGGGCATAGGAATTAATTGGCTGGACAATGATCTTTTATGGAATGATTTTAATGTTCCCCAGATTTTACATATTTTCAGATGATAGAGAATATTCGTTACTTTATGAGAGTTATTAAGTCTATTTCTGGACATGTCTTTTTTGGAAAGTTTTTACTGTAACTTACCGTGTACGTATTGATGACTGCATTTGTTATCCATTTGCTAGATTTAATTCCTTCAGCACAGTTTTGGGATGGTAAGTGGCTACTACTGCCCACGGACATCTATAATCAACTTAGAATAATATTGGATTGTTACTTAAAGTCGGCCACACATATACGTAGATTAATTTAGCACCCTTCATTGATCTCTGTTTTTTGCGTTTCAAATCCGCAATCCTAAGGACTCCTATTATATATGTGGCGACAATAATGTCGTCAACCGGATAGAACACAGAAGTACGAGGAGTTATAACACATTTTTCATGAAATCCGTGTGAAAATACTTCTTTCTCGGGTATATAATATTTTTCAAAATACTTTCTGGAATTCGAACCCAAGACTCCTGTGACAGGTCGAAATTAAATCTACTGTGTTATCTCTTTGAATATCCGAACTATTATGATGACCCATTTATCGAAATCTACATTTAATTTCCACTTTTCAGAATTACTAAAATTTATTAATCCGTTATTTCTGTAAATCATTGTATGCATGAGAATTCCGTTAATTGAATAATCCATTATTTCTATAAATCATTAAATATATTGCAATTTTAGACGTTCATCAGGACATTTTTGGCTTTTCGTATAAAATTTCCATTAATCACTTTTATAGCGCCGTCAATACCAATACTGGTGATATTAAATAATTTTGCTGAAGGTCCAGTTTATAAATAATAATATTAAATGGCAACAAATAACAATTTACGTCCACGTTCATAAATAACTATCATTTACATATTGTTGTTGGTAAAGTCAACGGTATTACGTAACTAAGGTAACGGTAATGTATATTTTTTTATGTATTTAACTCGTTTTTAGTTTAGCAAACGAGCATGCAATTTATACGATTTTTGACCAAGTCCATAATTGAGTGAGTTCTACATGTAAGCGATCACAGATGACTTGTCATTTTCAAGAAACCTAAATGCGTTCCAGCTTAGTTCTCAGGGGTAGCGGCGCATATGTGGCAGATCTCAGGTAGAAATAACTAAACCTATCTGGCGTTTACAGATGTCCATGAGCGGCAGTAGCCACTTACCATCAGTTGACTGCATGCTCGTCTGCTACTTCCATGTTATAAAAAAAATGCTGATCTCATATGTAAATCAGCCGGGATCAAAATCCCTTTTATGTAACGAAATCCTGGTTTAAGATAAAAATAGTGTGGTAAGGGAGATATGCTTTTCCTAAGCATTCTAACTTAGCCCTGTGGAGTAGCAACGCATTTGTGGCCGATCTCAGGTATATCTAACCATATCTGAGGTTGATCACAGATTGTCCATGAGCGGCAGTAGCTACGTATTGTCTGCGCCAAAGTGCTGGTCCGCTGTAAATATATAAACGAGTTATTGTAGCGCAAATTTTAGATATTAGCGGGATGAAGACAGCGCGGGACCACTCCAGGCACCCTTCCCGCTCTCATTCATAGCAGGGTACATAGCTGCCATAGTATGCCCTTACGTTGCTACGGAATATATGTTTGCAGTTGTGCGCAACAACTTCGGTGCGAACTAGCAGATTGGCGCGGACTATGCCATAGGTGGACTGCAAGCTCTTTGCTCTCTCTTTTTCCATATTACAAAAAAATCGGTATGGCCGTGATATTTCGTCAGTCTACCCATACTGGTTCTAGTATCTGACAGTAACACCTTTAAAAACGCGTTTGTTATCAAGGGTATCGAGTTCTTAAGGATAATCTCTTCCAAGACCTAGATTTCCTACCTGAATAGAACAGGAAGAGCGAATACTGTAGAAATTACATTTTACCGTTTAAACAAAAGTATTTCCAATAGCACCGGAATAAGAATAACGGCAAGACGTAGCTTCCAATATTTGTTTCGATACAAAACAAGTGACTCGTGTCGTCGGAACGTCGGCAATATGTTTTAGTCAGGATCAGTTTTAAGTTTCGTACAATTGTGTAGAGGGTATCTGGTATAAGCATGGATAAATATAGGAGATGTGTTTTAAAATTATTAATGAATCTGTGTCGAATAACTAGGCTTCTGGAATAAAGTAATGTACTTTTTTACACGACAAAAGGTGTGATTTAGCAGCTACCAAACTGCTTTACACACATAGAGTCTAGGTTCAATTCCTGGTAAGAAAGATATCTAAGTGATGAATTTAGATGTCTGTCCTTCCATCCTAGTGCCATGCTATCTGAGTTTAAAAATGCAATTTATTTAGTAGAGATTTGTTGGAAGACTTTTTGTAACAAAACACTAATAATAGGGGTCCTAACTTAGGTCTCAGGAATAGACTTTAAACTATTTTTGAAGTTCGCTACCACTTATTAAAAAGACAGGTTCGTACTGAATACTCAAGTGAAGTGAGTAAATGAAGCAACTATTATCTATTTTAGAAAAAAAACTCCATTCCATTCGTTAACAGCGTAGAAATCTTATAACATTAGTACCTCACATAACATTACAAAAAGATTATGCCGTTTCACATTATCATCCACTAAGACATACGTCTCTAAAGTTATCAAAGTCTCATCAAGTCGTAGACCGTGTTGAGAGTCACTTTCAAAGTGTTTCGAAGTATTATTTTCCATTCAAAGTATCTATTCTGATGAGCCAGTCAAAGAACTAAGTAAGTCTGTTGGAATGTTAAAGATAACGCAACACTATTATTACCGTTTCTTTTGCTTTGAAAGATTACGTGTGTGATTTATTAATAGAATGGAATTAATAAAATGAAAAAGATATGATGTCTTAATATTATGTCATTTCTAACTATAGAAGATTTTTACGATGTAATTTATCGCTATCACTGAAGAGGGATGCAAATCTGAGGATGCCATGATAACCAAGCATCCAAGAAATAATTATAGAAAGCGGTAGATGCATTCAAAAAAGGCCATCGCTCAGCTGTAGTGGAAAACAATAGTCACTATAACTTCTACCTTCGCTAGTGCTCGTTAATAATCAATCGGTTCAATGTCTATCGGTATATCTAAACAAGATCCATTCTTTTAATTCCTAGTAGGAAATTAATGAAATATTTAAATCTTTGTTTGGCGAAAAATTGATAGATAGATAAATAATGAATGACAATACATATTGCTTAAAAAGAAAGACAGTTTACAAAACAGCAGAACTCAGCGATTTAATTACCAAAATCACGTAAGCAAAAGCCCACTGCACCTACTGGTATGACACGCGGGATAATTTCGCACCGCCGAGCGTATAATTCGCCTAATTTTGCTCCGTACGTGCAAACAGTAATACTAAATTCGGACTCAAATGCGATAATAAACAACTGGTAATACTTTGAATACGTGTTCTAATATTTCCCTTGTATCGCATGTAGGTATGAATTTCAAGTTGATCACAAAACATTTCCCACGAAAATAAAGACAGTTTACAAAATAGCAAAACTCAGCGATTTAATTACCAAAATCATGTAAGCAAAACGCTGCACCTACTGGTATGACACGCGGGATAATTTCGCCCGGCCGAGCGTATAATCCGCCTAATTTTGCTCCGTACGTGCAAACAGTAATACTAAATTCGCACTCAAATGCCATAATAAACTAAAAACAAGTGGTAATACCTGCTGTAATATTTCCCTTGTTATAGAATTCCATTGTTGCGCCGTGTGATCATGCTGAGAGATATGTTCCCAGTATGTCTGTAGAACGTGTTTAAATGTTGTCACATTTTACCACCCAATTTACCCGTGCATGTGCAAAATATACGTATGATATTATATTATTTATAACGCACGTCGGGGATTAGTTATCTATATTACTTTTCTACGAGCCGACAATACGAACAGCTGAGTACTTTCTATAATACTCTAATACTGATGATAAAGTCTGATGGATAGAATTATCATGATTCATTTACATTTAATACTTACTAAAACAAGTTTAACATCGTTGTTACAAGTCAGGAATAATTAAAGCGGTTAGTACGAAGTTAAATTACGATAATTTATAATAACAAACGCAACACTAGAACACTAATTACCCTGACCTCACTAGCAGCGTGCATTCAAACTTAACCTAATCTAACTTAAATGGTACCAATTCACACTGCATGGTCGAATGCCGTTACCGTGACGTGCGAAGTAATGTTATAATGTCCAGCGGGTGCACAATACACCTAATTGTACTAAAGCACTGTTAATATTTAATCTGCCGCAACACGACGTTTTCCTACCCAGGATATGTGTTCCAGCGGGTTAGTTATCCGCTTTATCGTAGCATTGATATTTTAAAAAAAGTATTTAAAATTAAAAAATATATATATTTTACTCGTAGATCCCTGCAAATACTCATAGAAGCCTAAATTTGGAGTATATTACACGCCCTCGTCACGTGTAGGGAGATACCTGTGTCCAACACAGGGTAAAACGTGTGTAATTTTGACATAATTATTACATTATTCTACTAATTCTGTTTATTACTAAATACATATCGATTCAAGATGTCTAAAACAACAGTTCGGGTATTAATAATTTTCCTAAAATATTTTTACTGTAATACTTTAGATCCGACGATCTATTCCTTACCAAGTTAATAGTACGTGTATATAATACATTTTTCGCTACTAATTCCCTTGTGTTTTTCTCTACTGATGTTTCTTGTTTAAATATTAATAAGAACAAGAATCAAATAGATTAAATCATATTACTATCGTGTTACAAAGCCAAAACACGAATCGTTTGATGAATACTTTACGCAGAACAAAGTGTTTATCAATTAAGCATCCATTTATCAGCCTACGCAAGCTTCGAGGGTGCAAAGCAAAATACTATCTGCTAGTTTATTCATAGGGGCTATTCTAGTACGTTTTGTAGCCTGTTGAACCGAGGGGAAAATGTCCAGTGATTTTAGCGATTGGAACGTATTAATTCTAATTGTGTACTTATATAATCCTAGAGTATATTGGTTGTGTTGTCTACAACTAAAATAGAATTACCGACGGAATCGTTATTACTCGTAATACGAGTATCTATACGCAAAACGGTTTCTTTGTTTCGTACGTTTTTATCTTTGTTTTTTGATTTCGAATTATAATCTTGCTTATATTTTTTTTACATATTTCATTAAAATAAACAACCGCTTTCGAAACTTTCGTTTCTAATATTATTTTCCCCATTTATTTTTACGTAAATACGAAAACATAAATGACAGCATTTTCTAGAATTTTATCGTGAAAACACGGAAAATCCTTATAATTATAATTTATACGATAAATACAGACTATTTAAAATAAAATAGTTTTGAGACAAAAAATACGAGTATATATACGAGTATATACCTATATACGCGACAAACAGACAACCTCTCTTCTCTAGGAAATCAGTTAAAAATGAAATGAAACCTTCTATATTATATTTGGTATGCGTTGTTTATATACTTTCCGCTAAATTATTTTCAAGAACCAATTCAGGAACCTGTCACCATCACTTTGCTACGACGCCTACCACTCAAACGATATTGTATCGCTATTAAGAATTTACGGATGCTTTTAACACGAAGTCGATAGTGCTGGCCCTTGCCCAGGTGATATTAAATTGTCTCATTTCTGTTTCAGGTAAGTTTTATTACGTCTTTACGGTCGTTATAGGAGGTAAGGGGAACAGGTGCCGGTAATGGTTTTGGCCCACGTCGTAAATAGGTACGTGGTCATCTAGGCCCAAGTCGGCTTATTTATTTTTATCGCTTATCGTATATATGTCGCGAATATTTTTCGAATCTGGATTACGGAAACTATGTTGCGGAAGCGGCCCTTAGGTACTGTTTGGGCTGATTGCAACTGCTGCTGATTCAGCGTTGGATGATCAATAAGATTTTAGTTTGTTGGAGGGTTCATACGCGGCTTAAAAACATGCAACACGAATACCTAAACTTATACCTAAACCAATCCGCATTTGAACAGTACAGCCCAACTGGCCCAAGGCACATACATATGCCGCAGACCTATCCCACATTTTAGAACGAGACACATACTTAGAATCGTCGTTTACCTATTACTGTCGCATTGCTGAGCACGGGTTTCAAAGTAAGAGGTGTTTAGTGTAGTGTAGTTTAGTCCACCGCGCTGGCCAAGTGTGAATTTCTTGATTTAGAAGCAGTATTATAAATGCTTATTCAATTTCATAAAATTCCCAAATAGGTTTTCTAAATTCGAATACTAAATATATAATAATAGTTTAAATAACTTAAAACACTATTTTATGATAAAATCGACTAAAAAGTAAAAAATAAATTTGTATCTCGGAATCAATTAAGGAAGGATTATAATTGTGAAAAAAACGTGAAGTGCTCCATTCGTGAGAAAAGCGCCGTATTGTGTAAGCGCCGTAGCGTGTATTGTCATCGGTTTTTGATAATTCTTCAAAATTTTGAATTAAACTGAACGTTTAAAGTGGATAGAAATCGGGTTCAAAGATTCCGTTACATAGTTACATACACACATACATACATACAACCCAAGCTATTAAAAGCGTGTTAAAATGCATAATATTTGCAAAAATGGAAGGTATCGTGTTCAAAAGTATAACTAGAAGTTTACTGCAAAACATTACACGCATTGCAGGAAAACCCAACAGAAAGTTAAGTAACTAACTTGGCAAGTCTACCGCAATCGCAATCAATGCCGATTCTAGAGCCATTCCGTTAAACTTCAATGGGTTTTAGATAGTTTAAAGCTTCAGTTAAGCCTTAGTTATGATTTTGTTAAGTTAACTTTGCAATTCCAATTACGGTAGGTATTACCGCTTAGTGAAGAGTTTATTTGATTACAGTTATAATCCTTACGTTTTGGAAGTAGGTACCTTCTATTATCACATGAAATAATAGTAACAAAAACTTGTCCTTTAATTATACTATAATAGTAGTTGAATGATGATACATTATCGAACGATATGAGGTGATTTAGGAGAAAGAAAATTAATAAAAAATATGTTAAATGTTTTAACAATAAATATTAAATTAGGCGAAGTATAGAAAGGAAAATTATGGTTCGAATTTTATATGATTTTCTTACCTATGAATTAATTAATTTACTTTCAGTTTTTATTTGTAATTGTTAAGTGGGAGATTTGCAGTTAATTAAAAGAGTAATGTAAAGTTTTTATTACACTTTTATTTAATTAAACCCATTGAAAAAACGGCTGTTTGATGAAATTGTATTCGCTTCAGTTATATTTATTATAAACTTTTTAATACAAAACCTGAGCAATATTAGTTTGGAGTCCCATTTTATCAGCTCTCGAAATTGAGTGCGGCTGTATTACAATTTAAAAGCATATAGTATACTAGGCAACGTATGAACAAGATTGTGAAGTAGTAATTTGTGAAAAAATCTCGTGTGTTTTATTTTCCGCGAGAGCTCTCCCGCAAAAACCTCATCGAACTTATTTTTTTTTCATTTTCAGGTAAAAATTATAAAGCGTTGAATTTCCGTGACGTTGATGGATTAATATAAAACATGTCTGGCTTCTAACAGTGTGGATAGGGTCATGAATATTATTGAGATCAACGTGTAATGGTAATACGTTACGACTCGTGTGTCGCTTCTGACTTTTATCGTACAGAGTTCTGGATTCGATTCGCCTCTAGTTGGTTATAATAATTAGTTATTTTATATTTTTTGGGTCTGCATTTTTGCACCCAAAGGAAAATCTTGGACCCTACGATTATCAGACTGGATCAAGCGTTCTAGGCATTTTTTACGATTATTTTCTGCACTGTCAAAACAGTTAATAATTGCTTTCACACGCATTTATGACTTAAAAAATTAAAGGTTCAAAAAATGTTGAGGTCGAATATCATGTCTCATATGGAACTCGGGAGCATAACCAAATTTTTCACTTTTACGTAATATAGAGTTTACGTATTATCTAGATGAATATAAACATAAGCAGATACATTATTATAGTGGTTAGAATATAAAGTACTTGTGCCTAATCTAACAGCTTTTTGCTTTCAATTCAGTAAAAACCTAAAGTACTTTACTTCCAAGATAAAATATGAATTCTAATCTCGCGTCAAAGAAACGAAAGTTGCCCTTTATTTGCTTGTCAGACTAGGACATGTGAAGCTACGAACGTCAAACTATCTTTTGCAAATTGTAGCGTAAATGAATCATAAATTATTATTAACGTATATGTAATCAGTTTCATGTGAGAATCTTGTTTTATTTGTCTGTTTTACGACTGATGTAATTCGAACGGAATGCATGCTGTATTTCATTTGATGATAAGTGGTCACTGCCGTCCATGTACATCTGTAACCAACTTCGTAAAGAATATAGGCGCTACCTCAGGCCAATCACATCTTTCATAATAATTTATACCTAATCGTGAGAAAATAAATCACACTTTAATACTTCCGTGTAATTTATTTAATCACGATTATAAATGTACTCATATACATCCCTACCCTGGATCTCTTTTATATAATATTACTTTTTGCAATAAGTAAATGGTTGCCTGGAAGAGATCGCTGTTTAGTGATAAGGCCACCAGTTGTTGCCTCTGATAATTTTAAAATTTTGTATTTGTTATTGTTACTATCAATTTGGTGTACAATAAAGAGTTTTTTTATTCTATTGTATTGTAAATTCTATGTTCTGCTAATACTAAATTCTTGACTAATATTTCACCACTTTTAATATGCGAGTCATTACATAGTTACAAAATATTAATAGAATCTATACTGCGTTTCATATTTCATCGCTCACTCAGTCACAGTGAGACATGTTCAAGAAAAATGAATGCACTTTAAAATACCCACGTCAAATTTAAGTTCACTCTTTTCGTCTTGTCTTGAAGCTATTATGAAAGCTAATTTAACTTGAAAATTGCTACTGTAATATGGTGTTAAAATTTCAGCATGTTCTCTTAGAATTTTTAAGTGCTTCATATCTATGTATAGTCATGACTAGCTTGGCTATTCAGGATAGTTTGTATGTATTGTTGGATATATTTTGCAAGGGCTATTGTACATACTCGTATGTTTTTTATTAAATTTCGGCGTGACAAAGAATTGATGAACGATCTAAGAGCCATTCTGTGATTACCTTGGACTCAAACAGACACAAGTCGAACAACAGAAGAGTTTTATAAATACAATCATGTTGTTAATGTATTAATTCTTTAATTGCCTAGCCAAATTTAGTACAATACGCTATAATTTTGGCGAGTAAGTGAGATTACAAATGCTCACGGGCGGCAGTGACTATTTATAACTATTACAAGGTAGATTGTTCTAATTCGAAGTTGATATTAGTGAGAAATTAAGTATATTTTGTCTTTCTTTTATCAAATTCAGATTACGATTAAGACACAACTTACATTGATATAATTGCCAAAGTTACCATCAATCCTATAACTAAAAATATACGTATTCAAAAACATTTCGTCAGATAGTTCGAAGCGGTAGAAAAACATTGAAAAATTATGAACTCGTTTTCACCCTAATTTCCATCACTGACCAGACACGACCAGCTTAACTTGAGCTCCCTCATTCTTTTGATCTTCAACACTTTGTTCGCTCGAATGGAGTTTGCTGTTACGCGAGGGTTCTTACTATTGGACATACAAAAAGGAGGAATAAATAGGTCAAATGTATTTTCCGTTATAACTCATAGTAGTATTTCGGCGTTGAATCGCCTCAGTGAGCCGAGGGCTGAGTTTTATCGCCGGGCCTCAATAATCTAATGTGGATTTATATTTTATTTCTTAGACGGCGACGGTTTCTGTAAGCGATTTTGTTTTGCCTTTTTCTTTTTAAGCAATAGACATTATATTTTTAGGCGTACATCTATTCTAGATAGATATCTAGATATTTTGGTAAATAAGATAAGTCGTGCATGCACATGAGTAAGGAAATTTATATCTACAAATAATAAATGTCTCACATAGCTCTGACAGACAATATCATATTTTTCTACCAAATTTTTGAAAACACGTGCTGTTTTGCTCGGTTTTGTTACCGTATAGATAAGCACTGGAATTTGATAACGCACTTTGTGTTTATTTATGTGTCAATAGACATTTTTATAGGAGAATACGACTTAGTAGTAGTTTTATAGTTATTGCTGTCTATCATGGGGCGCATCTCATACGCTCTATGTCTGTAGATTTAAATAAACACTTACCAATTACAGAAATCTGTCCGTAAATACATATTATTATATAGATAATTTAAATAGGCCTTCCACTTCAAGACTCACAGATGTATTCATATCCTCGAGGATTAAGATGCTTCATGCAACTAAATCTGCCTCATCCCACCTTTAATCCTGAACATAGCAGCTTTAAAGCCGCTGTCACACAAATGTAGGTATAGGAATTCGACCTAGGAAAGTTCAACCACCTTTTAAATATCCCCGTATGTTTATTTAGCCTTATAAAGCGGCCTAGGTACTTTTTACTCTGAAAATATGGAGGATACAAAACAATCCAAAAGCTAAAGTAACGATGTTTTTAAAATAAAAAATAGTCGTACGCGTGGACATGTATAATCTAAGTTCTGTGTATTTATATATCATTGGTCCACACGACTATTGTTTTTATTTATTTGATTTTATTTTTGTGTGAAAATATTTTCAGCTTAAAATATTGTATTGTGTACGTTTAGAACAAACAAAGCCAACAGATTTTCATGGCTTATGTTATTCATACTTGTGAAATTTACACTCTTTACAAATAACTAGCTGACCCGGCAAACGTTGTGTGGCCACATAAATAAAAAAATGTTAAGGGTGAACAACCCTTATCACTTAGAGGTATGAAAAATAGATAGTAGCCTATTCTCAGACCTACTGAATATGCATATAAAATTTGGTGAAAATCGGTAAAGCCGTTTCGGAGGAGTACGGTAATTAACATCGTGTCACGAGAATTTTATATATAAGATAATCACTCAAATGCCTTACCAACGAAAGAACGAAATTTGTAAATCTCAGCCTACTAGAAATTGTAAGTTTCGATCTTTGGTAGGCAAAAATTAGATGGATTGATTATTAACAACGGATGCTAGATTGCTATGATAAGTAATTCCTTATCTACATCTTCTTTCTACATCTTACATCATCTTTCTACATCTTATACTTTCCTTATCTACATCTTCTTTCTACATCTTGCATCATCTTTCTACATCTTATACTTTCCTTATCTACATCTTCTTTCTACATCTTGCATCATCTTTCTACATATTATACTTTCCTTATCTACATCTTCTTTCTACATCTTGCATCATCTTTCTACATCTTATACTTTCCTTATCTACATCTTCTTTCTACATCTTGCATCATTCTACATCTTATACTTTCCTTATCTACATCTTCTTTCTACATCTTGCATCATCTTTCTACATCTTATACTTTCCTTATTACATCTTACATCTTTTTTTATCTTTTTTCTTATCTACACTTTTACATCTTGCATCATTTCTACATCTTATACTTTCCTTATCTACATCTTCTTTCTACATCTTGCATCATCTTTCTACATCTTATACTTTCCTTATCTACATCTTCTTTCTACATCTTGCATCATCTTTCTACATCTTATACTTTCCTTATCTACATCTTCTTTCTACATCTTGCATCATCTTTCTACATCTTATACTTTCCTTATCTACATCTTCTTTCTACATCTTGCATCATCTTTCTACATCTTATACTTTCCTTATCTACATCTTCGTTCTACATCTTGCATCATCTTTCTACATCTTATACTTTCCTTATCTACATCTTCGTTCTACATCTTCCCGCCCCTCCCCCTCTTTATGCGTACGTGTGTGTAAATTTATAATTTACTAGCTGACCTGGCAAACTTTGTACCGACTCAAAATCTATTTATCAAAATATTTCATATAAAATATAGCCTATGTTACTCGTGGATAATGAGGCTTGTGAATGGTGAAAGAATTTTTAAAATCGGTCCAGTTGTTTTTGAGCCTATTCATAACAACCAAACACACAAACAAAGTTTTCCTCTTTATAATATTAGTATAGATTAATTTAAGTTTCAGTATTACGATAACCATTATAAGAAGTCCAGAAACTTGTTATGGGAGCGTCACAAGGTATACTCGTAGATGTAAAATACCCGTTCATATTTTACATTTTATTTTATTCTTAAGTAAGTACATTCTTCGAGTAACCTACGAGTAGGTTCAGTCGGGCGTACACGAAATAATTCATAAAACATTCCCCTCGGCAGCATGTTTACGCGCTGCGGATATCCTTGGGCTTATTCCTCTGAACTGTTATTTATGTACGTCGTAATATTTGGGCTCAGCGTTGATCGAAATACAAATGAAGATTTACTTGTGTTGTGTGACCTTTTTAAAGATTTGCTGATACTGCTTTGTTGTACAAAGTTATATTTGTATGTTAGTGAATGATCTTGGATGTAAGAGTTTAGATTATAAATTACCATGAAACATACTAAATATAAATCCATTAAGATTATAACATAATACGTAAATAAGGAATAATTATAAAATGATGGAAAAACATGGTACTATAAAAATATGACATTCAAATAGCTGACTATATTTTTTGAGTAAGTAGAGATAAGTGTTTCGAAATATAATAAAACGAATATATCTGCTGACTTACACTACGTGTGAAGTCTACAAATTCGCACTTAGCGCGGTGCACTATTACTAAAGGCCTAAAACTTAATTCACTTTGAGAGGAGACAGCAAGGATTGACGATGAAATTCTTTTTCCAATTATTATAAAAAAAAAATTGTTACAACTAAACTTATTACTTTACACACGTAGCCTACCACGTAGTACCTACGTAGACAATCATAAAACATTGCCGCAAATCGTGTTTTAGCAACAAATAAACGCTTATCAACCATCTCCACAAACGAGACACAATTTGCCGTTATCTAAGCGGTGGGAATTCACTTGTTTATAGACGTTTTGTTGGAAGATTAATATCGCACGTGCGGGTGGGTGAAAGATATTTATCTTTTGAGGGTGACATCGAAACTTTATAACACCTGTGTTGAACGTAACGCGTAAGAATAGTTTTCTGATTCGGAAACGAATAGACAAATATAATATTCTGAATAGATAATGCTGAAATACTTATTTATATACTCACCTATTATTTAAAAATGTTCTTGTTAGTTACGTCATACTGATTTTCTCGTATTCTTCTCAGATAAGAGTAAATACCCATATTATATCGATTCATAAAAATATGTGTGGCACTCGGAGACTGCCGCGGTAAAGCTATTGCATAGCATTTTTTATCAACTTATGCAATTACAATTATATATTTATTTTATTTATGCAGTATGCAAAAAGTCATTAACCCGTCAACTGGCGTGTGCGCCCCGGGGCGCACAGATCGCTACTAAAAAGTATCACCGCTGTGCCGGTCGGAGTGGGGGGTGTTAGGTTTTTTCGTTACGGAATTTCTGGATTCGGTCTCCACGCTCAAGGCCCGCGATAGAAGCTATGCAATAGCTTAAAAACAATGAACCCGCAATATTGGGGCTTTCGCCATATAGGATTTAAGATGACGTCACTAATATAATCATGGATATTTATCTAAACAGTTGAAAGATGAACAGGTGAACTGCATACGATATTTATACGATTCCAACTAAAGAAAGAAAAGGTTGTAAAAACATGTGCTTCAAAATTATTACAAAATATTTGTCTTAAAAAAACTACTTCTTTTGCGTAACATTGTGGATGAATTTCGTTTGAAATTTATCAAACACATTACCCGCCCCTCCACTCATGCCACCCTCAATTTACCGTCCTATTCTTCACGGCATCGAGTAAAAATTACCCAAATTTTCAAATTACTCAAGCGAGTTTCCCGGATCGTCCCCCATTTCCCAACTCTCCGGTCCGGGAATACGGGATTCTGTGGAATGTACGCCATTAGCGCTAACCGCCTAAGGCAGGACACACACGGACGACACTACACATTCATAATATCAAATTAATCATGATTTATGTAACTTACAAATTCGATTAATAGCATGTTTTACTAAAATAGCTCATCCCTAATGTTTTCGTTCTTATGACTAATAGTCGATTAAAAAAACTTGCACTTGATTTTTCATTAATTCATAACGTATTAATACACCTTTTATTAATGACAATTTTGACATTTCCATCTGGGCGAACTATAAAGCATTTAGTAGTTTTCTTATAAGATTATTTTTGGTCCAAAATACATTATCTTCACTGGACAATATATCGAATTGGGATCACAAAAGTACTTAGTATTTTCTCCAACCAACTTAGCGATGTCCAACGATTAGTGAGATTAAAGTAGCAAGTACATAAATCGCCTTATGCCTAACCGCTTAGAATGTGTCGACTGTCGGGAATTGCTTAATTTGTCGCAAGAGCTTTGATATTAACTTGAGATAGTCATGTCTTACAAGTTGGATCCCTCCGTTTCTCAACTTTGTTGGAGATACTTCTATATGGGATGAGGGCGTCTTTATAATATTAATGCAAGTGGTCACTACCATTCATGGGTATAATAACTACCAGTGTATAGTAGGACAAGTAATCTATGTGTATAAAGATGTCGGACGTATCGTCGTATGTATAAATTGATCGTAAATGTAGGTATTACCAACAGGAATAACTTTCAAGTTTTTAAGTGACTTTCTTTCACTGCCCTTCAAATAAAAATACATTAACAACTACTGCCATAATAAAAATTAAATATAATTATTTATTGTATACAAACTTATGAAGGAACTTGGAAATTGTCAGGTACAATTTTTAGGTATATCAAAGACATAACGAAGGGTATCGTTAAAACAGGCAGAATACAAGTGGCAAAGAGCTGTAGATATGATTATGTTGTTCAAAAATAAAAACGTAAAATGTAATGTATCTAAAACTCCAAACGCTATTACATAAAGACCTCATCCATTCAGTTTTTCTAACAGTATTACATCTAAGTGATCTTTATCGTGCAACAATGTAGAAAAACGTAAACACGTGCTCACGGTACGACAATTTATTATCTAAGTTGGACTATACGTTCCATTTCACGTTAAGCGCGCACCAGAAACAACGATTTTTCACAATTTGTGACGCGTACTGAACATGAAAAATATACCTCCACATACTTAGAGTGAACGGAATGTATGCGTTAGGGTTGGCTCTACGGTTTGGGTTTTTTAATTATTGCGACAAAAAAAGTTGAATTATTAGTTTTAATTTTTCTTTAACCAGTTTTATAAGTCTGTTACTAGTTGAAAATTAAGTATACTTACTTGACGTTCGAAGTTCCATAGATGTTGACACTTCCATAGATGCAACACTGCTACACCTGATGAGTGTTAAAATTTGGCTAATTATAGTTTAAATAATATTCTATAATAGTTTCTCTGAATATGAGGCACTATTTCAAGGAAACATTAGGTTTAACTATACATATGCACGCCTGCACGGGCAGCAATCACTTATCACTCACTTATCAAAAAGTTATTCATAAAAAAAACATAATTTAATGAACATTTTTGTAACACTTAGTTTTATTCAAAATAGGCCTTCAAGTCAGCCGTACGCCCGAATGCGGATTTTTAAGTCGCGCGAAACAATTTGGCGTGCACCCAACAAAAACTCAGTGAATAAGTTCCAACCAATAATGCCGGAGCTAACAAGTATCTTTTATTTTATTTAAAGACCATTTTTCAACAATCCAATTACTACAACCAAAACTTGGCTTCAATTGGTGCTTGCTAGATTAAACTTACATGGAAATGTGTCTGTGAGTAGGAAAACCTAAAATACTGACAAATATTGCAACAGAATTTTATAGGTAACCGAATTCGTTTGAGCTGAAATTTTACATACCCATTTTGTTTGGATGATAATGCATAATTACCTTAATGTAGTTGTAAGTCTAATATGTATTCTAATATGGTATTAAAAATAACTTTTATGAGAATAAATGAATGTACGTGAGAACTGTTTAAATATAAATTTATTTTGCTATTCATGGTAATCCCTGTTACGCATCGAGTGTAGAAATATATAAAGTACGATAAAAACTACTTCGCAACGATCCACCAACAACATAGATTTCCGTAAAACTCTGATATTAATAAACTAAGAAATGTATAACTAAGGTAACGCACATAAATATGGATAAGACGATTAACATTTTATTATAAAAATAATGAATCCTAATTTTAAAAAGTAAAAGTGTCAGCCCTAGCTAAACTTCCGTACGCACACTTCTGGCTCAAACGGCGACATTAAACAAGTAAAGCTGCAAGATTGAAATGAATCAATACCTACGTCGAACGAGTACTGATGGTATTACCTTTACCTTATTTCTGGTAAAAGCTGTAAAATACGGTAAATTATGTAAATGGATTGTTCGTTTATTCCACGTTCTACTCAATTAAGTAATATATTGAAGCTTCAATGCATACAAATACACAAGAAAAAGTAAAAGAAGAAGGTTTTGATACTAAAAGTTTGTTGTCTATTTGAATCAAAACGAATATTTCCCACTGATCCAAAAGGAGGAAAATATTTTTCGAGTATGTTTCTATGACTGTTTACTCTTAATAGTTATGAGATGTCGTCAGATTTATTTTAATTGCTGGAATATCATGGATTTTTGGTCAAAATTCCACTACAAGAAATTTAACAGAGATTTTTTTTTCGAATTGAAAATACATTGATTATGTATGTAAAGTCCGCACCAAACTGGTAGTCCGTCCTGAATATAGAAATGAGTCGCGTCGCCATAGTAAATTGTATGACTAGTGACTACACCTGCTCGCAATAACTTCAGAGCAGAGTAGCAGTTTGGCGCGGATTATACTTTAGTTCTGTTTTTACGCAGAATTTTTGGTACATATGAATGTTTTCTTTACTAATTGATAAACGATATTAACTACTTTAAAGCTGTGAAGAGAATAAACCTAAGCGTTTTTATTCAGTGTAATAATTATAATTAATTTATTGATCAAAGTGCATTTTTAATAATTCCCTATGTAAAAATACTTTTTAGTTACCTACTTGAAGTAAAATATTGAGAAACTTGTCAAACCAGACGTAAAAAGTTAAACAAACCCAAAGAAAAGTAAAATTACCTTATATCCAAAAAGGATTGTAGAAAATAAATTCCGTACCTGTAGTACCAGGTGCTTATAAACATAAAAGATATATTCTAGACTCCTAAATGCAGCAGTGTTGCTCGTTCGTTGCGCTTACAGAATGCTAATACGGAACTACCTAATGCCAGAGTTCATCGTTACTGATCAGATACTTGCCAAAAGTATTTTCTTCGGCATATACGTAAAGAGTACGAATAAAGAGGCAACGATAATATTTAATGCTTTACGTTGTGAAAGTGAAATATTATAACTTATGTAAGAAAAATCATAATTTAAATAACTTTTTTTAAAATCATATAAATAATTATCCTTTACTAGTACTTAACAACATAATATAACTTGGTATGGTAAGGAAGACGTACTTATCACAGGTGTGCCACCTTTTTTTTTGTTTACGAGGGGGAAACCTTCAAGAAACTTCAAGGTACCCTATACCATAGGAGCGACACGGTGTTATGTGGGATTCTTACCGCACTAAAACCCCTCAAGTGGCCATCCTCAGCGCTGCGTTGAGGACTCCGAGATTTCCAGGGAACGCAACCGGAGTCCTCTAAGCGCATTGCCCCATCGGGCTCCGCCCAGTTGAGCATAGCTCGAGGTCGCTGGCCGGGGAGTTCGAGCTCCCACTCTTGCCGCCCACTACCCTGGAAGCCCCCTTTAATCGCCTCTTACGACAGCAGGGCATACCATAGCCCTATTCTGGTCCCGGTTACAGGGACAGACAGGAGTGCCACCTAAGTCCTCAGGTGTAGTATATTTGCTAAGTAACTCTTCTAATTTAAATAAATAAATAACGCTAAACGAAATAAAGCACCTTTGCTCTTGCCATTGAAAAGAATACCGAGTGAGCGAATCCTATTGCCTAGGAGTCAACAGAATTGCAGAAGGGAACAACACAAACAAGTCACTCGTTGGTTTTGTACTTACTGGTCTGTTACTTGTCGGGACTTATACAACATCCGCATCCGCGAAGCTTCGCATCCGCATCATTGATTATTGCAAATGCGTATGCGGATCTGCAATAGTAGGAACTATGTCTTTAACTATTTCTTTTTCTATTTAAAGAAAAAAAAAGAAACTATCTTAGTTAGGTATTAATTTGGTCAAAGTATTTAGTTAGGTATTAACTTAATTAAAATATATTTAGAATTTGGGCATAAATTTGGCAATAAGTACTAGGTGTTCATAATTCACAAGGAGACACAAGGTGTTATAAAATAGAATACTTAAAATGTTACAGTATTTCGTTGTGACAAGTACCAGGAACTCATAAATGCAGTGTAGCTCGTCCGTTGCGCTTACAGAATTGCTAATGCGAGCTGCTGGGTAATGCCGGAGCTAACCTCGTTACTGATCAGGATAGTTGCCAACAATGCCTCAGTGATCTACTGTACCAGTAAGCAAATTGTATATTTATACGCTATACTCGATAGTAAGTAATAATTTTCTTATAACGAGCGGTTTCCTTGTAATTTGGCTTAAAATTAATCAAGGGTTAAGCTTTTTTTTTCTGAATATTTCTTTTTGTAAATTTTATCTAAGTCAGTAATTAAGCAAAATTATTACTTATCAGATTTTGCCTATTTAATATATAAATGAGTTCGTACAAATTGTCTATTTTTATTACCTTGAGAAATATTGCGAGAAATATTGCCATTACTGACGGCGTATTAAACATTTAGTATATTGAATACTTTAAGTAACTATTTAATTCACTCTATCTCATGGTCTAACTCACACTAGGTGACGCGAACCTTTTAAAGCCGGTTAAAGCGACGAAAACACGAAGATACATAAAACAGAACAGTCGAAATTCCTGTTGGGAAGCTCCACCCGTTTTTAATATAACGGTGTAAAATGGACGGGCCCGACGGGGAGTGCGAAAAATGTGTGGCATTCGGCCCGTTTGTTCCGCAAAAAGTTATTGCTCGCAAAATATCAGGCGCTTACAATGTACAACAGGATGCAAGTCCTTTTAAAGGTAGTGTCTTATAAACGGGTGACAGCGAGGAAATTGATCAAAGGCATCGGTCAGTTCATGAAAGTGAAAGCATAGACGATGATAATGTTTTAGATTGATAAAATTGAAATATAATAAAAATGTGAGTTTAAATAGTGAATAATCACTAGATAATTTTATTGTTTAGAATATAATACTTCATGGAGTGAAATAAAACCATGAGAAAGATAAGCTATGCGTTAATAGGAGGCAATCATATACGAGTTGTTTATAATAATATTTATTTAGTCATATTTCATGATCATCATTTTTGAAATTGAAAAGGAATAAAACATTGTTCAATCCTTTAATTTTAAGTATTACTGCATGCACTGTATACGCATGCCTGTAGACATTACATTTCACTGCACGTGTGTGTGTGCATTAATAAATTCGCAGGAAGACTCTACTATCGTCTAAATATAACTTAAGCCTTCAACAAAATTCAACGAAATTCTCGGGAAAGGATTGATACTTTCCCGAGAATTTCTACTACACAAGTCGACAAACAGTATTACCCCAATATTCTATTTTTGCGTATTTAAGGAAATAGACGTTACTACATTTATTGTTAACACATTCCTGTCCCACTGCTGGGCATGTGGCTTCTCCCAAAATGAGAGGAGCTGAGGCCATAGTCCAGCGCTGGCTCAGTGAGCATTGATAGACTTCACACGCCCTTCACAACAGTTTTAGATCTCTCAGGCGTCCAGATTTCCTCACGAAGTTTTCCTTCACTGTTAAAGCAAGTTATTTATAATACGCACATAACTTCGAAATTTACATAGTGAAAGTCACGCTCGTCGCATCACATTCGAAGTGAAGCAAGTGCGTTTTCCACTCCGTCTCAAGACATCAACGATTCTTCTCAAATTCACTGGGCTGGAGACGCGACAAAAGCGGGGAAACGCTCTTTTTTCCCCATTCTTGGGTAAGCGGGGCAAATTAAGGACATAAAAGCTAAATGAGGTCGCGATTTCTGTCAATTGTCACGGTCCCTGCAGCCGAGTTTAATTTAAGTTTGATTGTGGGTAATTTTTTAAAGTGAGAAATTACGGTCAGACATCATTTTGTTGCGCTCTGAGGCTTGCTGGGTTAATTATAGGCGGGGCTTGTGAAGCTTAACGAGAGAGAAATAGTGGAGGAGTGAATAGAAATTATGACATAAAAAATATATGTGAAATATAAATACTTGCTCGAGGCGTTCCAAATGTATTAGAGGGACGACGCATCTGATCAGTATCTAATCTTATCTGGGGTTTATTACAGGCAACCATATTACAGTAAAGAGATAATTGAAAAAAATATAGGAATAGAATAATAATGTTAAAAAAAATGAAATACGAACAAAAATCTAAAAGCCGTAGTTTGAAGCTAATATTTCATCTAAAAATTACCTAAGCGTAATCTGAAGAACTTTCGTTATTACATATACCTTGTATAGGCAGCATAGGTAGCTACTTAAGTGCTTATATCTAAAAGCTTGGCAGAAGTTTGTATGAACTGCGCTTGGCAAATTGGCAACCGTATCTTACCTAAAAAGATAAGAGATGCTATCCGTATGCGGATTGCGTTAACAAGAACCTTACTATAAACTTCTTGAAACTGGCTTCTTCTCAAATATGCTTCTGCATTTGAACTGTGTAAAATTTAGGTTTGCACTTATTATTTATTGAATGTTATAATAGCAGTTACTGGATTGCTGGTTGAGTAGGGACGTTCGATCGAGGAGTCCAAGGTGTGAATCCCAGGAAGCCACCTTTGATTCAAAGTTATGTATGTTATATAAATTATTTATCTTTGAACGTCAAAGAATAAGATCGTGAGGAAACCTGCGTACTTGAAATATTGTTAAATAAATCTGAAAAGTATGGGAAGCCTACCAAGTCGCACTTAGCTAGCGTGGTCGACTAACCTAACCTAACCTAACCTAACCTAACCTAACCTAATCCTTGTTATTTTCATAAGACGCAGGTGCCCGACAGTAGTACGGTTATAGGTTCACTACGATATTTACTTAATAATTAATGTTACCCAAAATCACCTTACACGCCAGCATACCCAAAAACGCCAAAATAAAATCCGCATAGAAATAGCGGAAGATGCAGAAATTGATTTTGCGTTTAATTGTTTATTTATTTGGGATCGAACCCGAGACCTTCAAAGTGTTGTATCAGTATTAAAAATGTTTTCATATAAATTTATAAATATTTTTTTGTGTAAGAAAGCAGCAAATAATTATACAGTGAGTCAAACTTTGTTGCTTACAACGACATTTATTTACTCAAAATTATACCCAAAATTCACCTAAAACTCCCCAGCATACCCAAAACCGCCAAAATAAAATCCGCATAGAAATAGCGGAACAGTGTACATTTTCGCAAAATATCCGCAGTCCATTCCTAAATTCCGCTTAGTCCGCCAGAATGGGCCGCCCACTAGCGACATCTGGTTCCATCGTAAAACACACTGACGCTTGGCACTAAGCCGATGCGTCGGAGGTTTTTCAGTCGGAAATTCATTAGTTCTGGTTTGATACAAAATATTTGAGAATGGTGCAAATTATTTCTAATTCAAAACATTACATGTTTTCTTTCGTAAAGAAAAACCTAATGTTTATGGGTTTAGTTGTTTTTTTTGTCTTGAATCGAACTCGGGACCCTCTGAGTGTTATATAAATTTTTCGTACACATTTATAATTTCTTGTGTAAGGAAGCAGCAAATGATTATATCAAACAATAATATGAGTCAAACTTAGCTGTTTGACTGACCGGGGATTGATCCCAAAACCCTCTGTATCAGACTGGTACGGTGATCGCTAAACCAAGCTAAAATTCACTTATTATCACTCCAATATAGTATTCTTAACAAAAAATCAAATTGTAGTTTGTTCAATGCTATCTATTTTTAATTGCTTTTGTACGTGACTGTACATTTTTAGATGCACTTTCACAGAACGTTTGTTTTAAATACCTTTCTACGTGATTGTATAAACTACACAGTTTTAAACTACATTTCTAATATTTTATTTTTATTTCATAGAAGTAGATAAAACGGACCTTTTTATATTAAGTATTCAAATTAGATCAGTTAGATCTTTGTGACTAGAATTTCATCTTATTATAAATGATATGATAGTAAGTGTTCACTGTCAAATCAAATCAAATCTTTTTTTTATTCAAAATAGGTTCTTTACGGAGCACTTTTTGAAAGCCGATGCAACTACCACCACTTCACAAGGTGATTCATATTTATTTTTAGCACATATTCCATCGTTACGTTATTCGCTGGCGATGAAACAAGTTATTTAGAAAAAAAAACTGCCTCCCGGTATATGGTAATTGTACCGTTATTAATTTCCAAATTCTCGCCACAACGACTTTTCCCATTAAAACTCTTATTATGTCGGGTTTACATTTGCCTCATTAGTATTTTTATGAAAGATAAGATTTTTTGTATCACAAATTTTCATCCGCGTAACTTTGACACATAGATTAATATGGTTTTATTTCGAATTTACATCGCGTTATAATTTTTTTATTAAAATATTTTTTCTTAATCAATGGCCTTTATGAAATTTTCTACCCTTTTTTTTCGAGGGGGGAACCCTTCAAAAGGTACCCAGTACCGTGGGAGCGACACGGGGTTATGTGAGATTTTTACCGCACTAAAAGTCCCCCGGTGGCCGTCTACCGGTGGTGGAGATTATATACCTACTCCTTCTTTAGCATACAGTAATATCAAATTTAAACTGGTATTAAGATATTTTAAACTCATCTGTTACTAGTTTCATACAAATAAGTTATTGAATTTAAAAATGCCATTCATTTTGATTTACACGTAATTATTTTTATCTAGTCTTTCAAAAAAAAAAATGCTCTGACATGATATCACAATATCATCACCAAATCCATAAATATACATATTATACACGTATATCTTATATATAAAATTATCGTGTCACAATTTTAGTTCCCGTACTCCTCTGAAACGGCTTTACCGATTTTCACCGAATTCTATATGCATATGCAGTATGTCTGAGAATCGGCTACTATCTATTTTTCATACCCCTAAGTGATAAGGATTGTTCACCCTTAACACTTTTTTATTTATATGGAAACAACGTAATTCAGCACGTACATACACAAACGTACGTCAGCTAGGTTATGTATATTATATATTATATACACATACACAATTTAATTAAACACAGATAAAATTAGCACAAAGAAATCTCAGTATGCAAATTCCAACATCGTTATTCATATTTGTAATTGAACCGTGCAACTTCTATAAAATTCATGCGGCCGGAAAACTTGGGAGAACCGTTAAGATTTCCACTTGTCTGTTTTTCTTTCCATGCCAGCTAACGGCCTCTGGTGATGAAAAGTTATTTAGTTTTCGGAACAAAATGCTCGAGTGTTTTGCTTAAAGTGAAACACGAACTAAGATGCGTGGGATTGAAACTTAAATTATTAGTAACTTTTAAATGAAAGCTAGAAACTTTTATAATTTTGGTAGAGGCGCATCTGTAACCGACCTCAGGTAGGAATATCTAATTATCTGGGGTTAATTACAGATGGTCCCTGGGTGGCAGTAGCCACTTACCATCAGGTGGACTGCATGCTCGTCTGGTACTACTATATTCTAAAAAAAAGTAACAACGACAGCATTCAATCTGGAATAGGCAAAAACAGATGTGAAAGTGGTGTCTCTGGAGCCGAACCAAAAAGGATTCTACCACTTTCAAATTGTTGATGTTGATGTGCATTATACTCGTAATTTCATTTCATTTCAATGGCGTCACAATTTGCTCTTGAAGCAGGTCATGTGGTTGCCCTGAAACAGGATTCCAGTTTATTATGGACAGATCTTCTCTGGATTTATAAACGAGCTCAAATAAGAATTAAATTACTCTCAAGCGGTTAACCACAACCCTGAGAATTAAGTAGAAACGCTTGTTACATCATGTAATACGTGTATGTAGTAGAAATTGTAGATTCAGGTTTAAGGTAGATTTCCTATTGATGTTTTTCTTCGTTTTAAATGTTATTTAAAGTATATAAACGCGAAAGAACCAGTAGTGGTTCTGGTTTGAGAAATGTAGTAAGAGAAAGATAAGCATTTTAAGTTTTTTCCGTTTTTAATCAATTCTATTCAAAAAGTCTCGCAAAAAATGAAATTTGTGAATTTTTAGAAATTAGATGCTGAAATGATGATGAGATGATGAAATCTTTAAATGTCGATATTTGATTGTCGAAACATTAGATAGGTTGATTTTAAGTATCGGACGTAAAAAGACTAAAGTTTTCGCACTATTCTCTTTTTTATTTATTAATGTTAAAGATTACCTTCAGTTCTTACTTAGTATATGAGTACTCCTGACCTAGTATAGCTTATAATATTTTTATATGTGTGTCGAGCTCATTACACACTACGCTTTTCATTACTTTTTCTACTCAATTAAATAATATTTTAATATTTATTTGATGTAAAGAAGTTCCTGTTACATTTCATAAACATAATAGCACTGCAAATTCAAAACAATCCAAAGATAAATTAAATAAATAGAGCATTTCATAAAAGATAAAAGTAGTTAATGAAAATTCAGCTGCTGCAATTCAAATTCAAATGCTACAAATCTTTTACTAATATCATACTTATACGGGTATTTCTAGTTTTGCGCCTAATAGTGACTTTTGCAGAGCGTATTTTGCATTTGATACAATCTTAACAAACTGTATTTTCGTAGCATGTTCTACGATTGGAAAGTAGCTTTCGTAGCACCGTAGCGCTTATTCACGAAATTGTGTAGCAACGGACTACGCTTGCTCTGATAGCTTTATTCTTTAGAGATATGTCTCGTTACAGAGAAACCTACCTGTTTGTATCTATACAATAGTGGATTCAATGTACCTTTTTGTGATTCCTTATAAAGCACAATAAAATAACCACCACTGTCCCATTGCTGGGTACGGGTCTCTTTTTAGAGTGAGAGGGGATTATACTGTAATCTACTATGGTGGCCAACTGTGAATTGACTCTGTGTGAGTCTATACTCAATAATATTGTGAGTAGGCCCCAAAGTCTGATTATTCTCAATAAAATATGATTATGTATAAACTTATATAAAACAATATTACGAGTAGTAATCGAGTATATAAGCGGATAGGTAATAAAAAAGAGAAAATATATTAGAAATATTTTTTTGACATTCTTTAAATCTCGAAAAAACTAACATTGGGAAACAAAAAAAGCTGTATAACTTTTTAATCCGCTATATGAAGGAGATGAGTATTAGTAGTTTAAATTCCAATTCGTGGTATTGATATTTCAAAAGTAGTCAGTATTAACCAAAAATAATATCGGTAGACATACAAAGGAGAAAATAAATATTTATGCCTTTGCCTATAACGATTTATTCCTATCACATAACACCTATGAATGAAAAGGTGTTAATTTAGAGAATCACCGGCTGTGCCTAATTCACTTAAACCTAGAAGGTAAACTCGATGGGACTATGCAAATTTCACAGTACCGTTGCTTAGTTAAAATAGATTGCTCGGACTGGCCGTTGCTTTAAATTGTGTGGATTTATGCTCTAAACTGAGACATGGTAATTTAACGGTACAAGATATTTACAGAATTTGTTACAATAGTGCTAGGAATTTGTGTTGTCTAAGTGGTTGTTTTAGATAACTTACAAGTTGTAGTACGGAGGAAATGATTGTCTTTTATAGTATGCATTTGAATTTTGATTTGAAGACTAAGACTAGTAAGTATACACTATACACATTTGAAATTATGTAAGGTATTTTAATTAAATCTTCTGGGGTACTGACGCTTCAAAACATTGAGAATTTATTAACGACAGGACAACTTAAATGTAACACACTACAAAGTATCGACTGAAGTCGTCCTGCGTTCCTGCTTTATAGGTGTAAATTTCCCCAGTACATCGCATAATGCGACTTATTTCCCTTATGCACCACATCATTCACTTCAGACGTTAGAACTAAAACAATATTTAAATAATTAAGATTTTCATCTTAACTTAACTGTATTTTCACTACAAAGTATTGGTTGAATTCGATCCCGCGTTATAGATGTAAATTCCCCAGTATATCGCATAATACGACTTATTTCCCTTATGCATCACATCATTCACTTCAGACGTTAGAACTAAAACAATATTTAAATAATTAAGATTTTAATCTTAACTTAGCTGTATTTTCACTACAAAAGATTGGTTGAAGTCGATCCCGCGTTATAGCTGTAAATTTCCCCAGTACATCGCATAATGTGACTTATTTCCCTTATGCACCACATCATTCACTTCGTTAGAACTAAAACAACATTTAAATAATTAAGATTTTTATCTTAACTTAACTGTACTTTCAATACAAAGTATTGGTTGAAGTCAATCCCTCGTTATTGCTGTATATTTCCCCAGTACATCGCATAAAGCGACTTATTTCCCAAACACATCACTGTAAACACTATTGTTCTAAATAATACATGTATATGCACAAAAACATACAAATAACATATTATCATTAGTTATTTTTCTATAGAAAGTATTGGTTAAAGTCGATCCCGCGTTATAGCCGTAAATTTCCCCAGTTCATCGCATAAAGCGATTTATTTCCCTAAGACATCGCTGTAAACACTATTGTTTTTAAATAATACTAGTATATGCAGAAATCATACAAATAACATACACGTATTATCATTAGTTATTTTTCTATACAAAGTATTGGTTGAAGTCGATACCGCGTTATAGCTGTAAATTTCCCCAGTACATCGCATAAGCGACTTATTTCCCTAATACATCGCTCCGGACACACCGTTGAGATAATGTCGCAGAGCTCATATTTACGACGCCACTTGACTTTTACTGCAAATATGTAAACATTTTAGTGGGAACAATAATAAATTCGTGACGGGCGGTCGTTCTGCGGAATATATTGTGGCGTTCGATGACTTGTGGCTTGTGCTACGTTGTTTCGTAGGTATTTAATGCTTAGTTCACAATCTCATAAGCGTTGCGGCTTCTCTCTCTCAGTAGTTTACGCAGTGCACCTGTTATATATTTAGTTTAATTGCTTAAAAACATAAACTAAAGATCTAAAATACTCACTTTTCGCTCCCTACGGATGTTGTAGGCGACTAAAAATTAAATAATAATTATGTTACTTGTAAGAAATGTTAAGTCTGAAACGACGCAGGTAGTGGTTTAAATATATTATTTAAGCATGTCTTTTTGTTTTGTAACGTACTAAAAGTTATTTCGTGTTGTACTTTGACAGACCTAGTGGTCTCTGTCTCTTTTACCCCATAGTAAGCCCATTAAGGTCCAACTTCTGGGCAAGGGCCTCCTTTTACAGTAAGAGGATTTAGTCCTCTCCATTTCTCTTATCTGTGATATTGTAATCATACCTATATCCAATAATACAATACGTTATTTTCATTAACATAATCCAGTTCAGGTATACTTATCTAATGTCATATCTTTATTTACTGCGCCTTAATATTTGAACCTAGTTCCTTTCAATCAAAAGAAAATGTAAACACTCCTTTATATCTAATGCATTTCAAAGTAGCTCTAAAAATCCCATTCACCTACACATTTAATGACAATCAAGTTAAGGCTTTTCCTTCAAAAGCGACACTCTGGAAACGAAATAAAAATGCTAATCTGCCTTTGATCCCGAAGTAATTACAAAAAGGTAAAAAAACAGCATATTGCTTCACAGTACACTGCTTTACTATAATTGTATGCGTTCCAGAGCCCAATTTTGCATCACAAACGAGTTACCGGATATAGGTATTTGCTCCATCGTCGGCGAATAAGCTGAGCTAAAATTTTTCTTTAGGTTGTACATATTTGATTTTATATATTTTTTTGTATTGTTTATTGGTTTTAAAATATAAATGTCATATGTTTATGAGCTTCTTGAGCGCATGGTTTATGACTTGTGTATTGTGTTATATTATGTGAATAAGTAAGTAGTTAGTTAGGTTATATACATAATTTGCTTTGTGATTGGCACCTTTCGAAAGTATAAGGCTATACTTTTTATTATGATTCTTAGTTACTATTTTTAATTAATTTCATACGTTAAATAAACGAGGAAAGTTACGCATGCATTAAGTTTGAATGAATTCAATAAAAAACATTATTTTTATAGAGCAACAAACTCTTTCGCTCACCACTCGCCGACAATACAACAAGTACGCATCTCAACGCACGTAAAAATAGTGAAAGCAAAATTCGCTCCTGGTTTTCGGGTTTCGGTTGATTTGCATATTCCTAACAGCAAAGGTATAACGTGCTTGCATTAATATTAATGGTTTTATTATATTGCGCTCAGGGGGCCTGAATGGTCTATCTACATGTAAAATAGCTATAAAAAGAGTAATAATAAGATATGGAACCATACACTTACAATAAAATGGCGAAGGTATTCCCTTTGAATGTTTGCCGGTTCTAATAGCATCCCTTTATGAGTTCGGTTTCTTTATTCATTGCGCGGAGATGCTATAGATTAGATTGTTATTTAGTCATACATTTTTATTAAATAGGATTTTTTTGTTAAAGAAAACTATTTTTTTGTTATTTCATGTTACAATGTGATTACAGTGCGTTAAGATGTTTTATTTATTATTATAGGGTTCCATTTCATAGTTAGTACCAAACCAAGTGTCGTCTGATAGAATTTAAGTAGATTTGAAAATGCTATGTATCTTATGCTATGTATCTCGCGATCGTGAATTTTTAATATTTGCGTACTTCAATAACAAAAAATTAAAATAGACTTAAGATTCTGTTCCAAATATCAAAATTCATATTATTAAAGTGTCACACCTATTTCTACCTAATAACAGCAGTGTCAGGCGCTGCTGTGTTCCGGTTTGAAGGGTGTGGTAAGGGAGACAGACTTTTCCGAGGCGTTCCAGCTTAGTCCTCAGGGGTAGCGGCGCATCTGTGGTCGACCACAGGTAGGAATTTCTAATCCTATCTGGGATTAGTTACAGATGTATGGGCGGCAGTAGCTACTTACAATCAGGTGGACTGCATGCTCGTCTGTTACTCCTATATTATAAAAAAAGTATATTTGAAAATGCTATGCAACTTACGCATTTAGGATTTCTCGCGATCGTGAATTTTTAATATTTCCGTACTTCAATAAAAAAAAATTAAATAGACTTAAATAGATTCTGTTCCAAATATCAAAATTCATATGATTAAAGTTTAACATTAAATAATACTCAACACAATAAAATTGTTACAATAAATCTACTAAATATTAAAAAAGACAATAAATATCGGTATATCCCATTTTTCTAACATCGTTATTAACTATCACGAATTTCATCTAGAAAGGAGACATTTTCTAGGAAATGTATAATACTTTTCTTTTCTTATCCAATAGTTTCGCCAGTGTGGCGTATAAACCGATAATTGAGGTCCCGGTTCGTAATTAAATATCTGATTCGATTCAGATAGCCGTAAAATCAGTCCCTACATTATTAGTAGAATCAAGATAAACTGGCACACTACCCTAATAGTTTACTTAGGGAGATTCCTATTAAGGAGCGTGTGGGAATCCTGAATAAATATTCGCCCGGGAGTTGGTTAAATAGGTAATTATACTTTAAATTGAGGATATGAGATATATTGGGTTAAGGCACGATACAAAAAAGTCTAGGTAATTATTTCGTTTTTTTTTGTGTATTTAAGTGTGGGTTGCATATAAATTACGGGTGTTTTGTCATCTATTTAGGTAGATGGACTTTTTAACAACAAAAAAATTTAAATATATGATATACAGGGTGAATTTTTAAAACGGGCCTTCAGGGCCAAATCCGGAACTATACTAACGTAACTCCTTTCAGCATTTTTCGCTAATCCTTATAGTTTCGGAATTGGCCCTGAAGGCCCGTTTTAAAAATTCACCCTGTATATTTAAATTTTTATATTTTATATATATATTTAATTATTTAATATATAGGAAATTTCTTGTAAAGTCTTGTCGGGAGCAAAAATTTATAGTAGACAATAGTTTCGTTACATCCCATACCAACTATATGACAATGGTTTATATGTATGTACATATAATGTTATTCTATTTCTTGCACATTTTTCGAACTTTACGTCATTTTTTCGACAAGAGAAGCTCAAATAAAGTGGATATGGAAACAGATGGATTCACAGTCACTCATCCGTAAATCTGTTCAATTTTCCAACATTTGAGATTAACTTACGGAGTCCTGTCTCATTTTTAATATCCCTAAGTGGACGCAGGCAATTTTACAAAGAGCTCACGGAGAAAATCCCAAGTAATTTGTGGAAACCATCCTTAAATAAATGAAATGAAATTTTCGGCTACAACAAAAAGTGGGTCCAAATTACTTAGTCCTTCTGAATTCAGATCAGTAGCAAGAACTGTACCAATTGGAATCAATTATCATAATAAAGAGGCTGTTTAAGAAACTTCAGAGAATTCCAATTTTTATGGTACAATTAGCAATTAACAAGCTTCGTAAGCCAGGTAACGCTATTAAGAAGATAATTGCCTATGAATAAAAGAATTCGGCGGATATAATAAACGGCTGAATAGTCGTAAATATTTCATTGACCATTTTACCGACTCTGTTCTCAATGAGACAGTAAAGTCGTCGATATTTTACGATTGTAATATTCGTCGCCAGAAATTCGTGAGTCGGTGGTTTATGAAAAAAAAAAAAACTTTTGTCTATTTTATTGGATATCGATCGTGGAATATTCTGGATTATATGGACCTTTTATCCAACTTCGTTTTTATTTTTCTTTTGAGCATTAAGCATGTTTGAAATCGGTTAAATGTTGAAAAAAAGTACCTTCAGAATCTTACTTGCATGTTCTTGATGTTTGTTGGATAAGTACAACCAACCATTCAGTCTGCGTGATTGTCTATGAAGGAGAACAACATTAAATGGGTTTCGTTTTTAGAAGTAACCTGTATTTTGTTTGAAGGTGTAAAACCCTTTGTGGTTACCGCGCTGGCCAAGTGCGTATTGGTAGACTTCACATACCTTTGAGATTTTTTTATAAATCTCTCAGGCTTGCAGGTTTCCTAACGATGTTTCCCTTCACCGTTTAGCAAGTGGTAATTAATTTCTAATACGCACATAATTTTGAAAAATGATGATTTGAACCTCTGACCCCTCGATCGAGAGGCCGAGTTTCTTAACCACTAGACTATCACTGCTTTTACATAGTAATTGTACTAGTCATACAATTGTACTACTGAATCAATATTCAGTTACCCCTTTCATCTAACGAGTTCAACCCAGGATACATTTTCAATTTCAAACGGATATGCAGCTAATGATGGATACATTTTCCATTTGCGGTTAATTCAATGGTATTAGTAGCCATTACGAGATGAAAATTGCTGTGATCTGATTAATAATCGTGATTAATTTGAACTTTAGAGGTTTTGTCTCAAGCCTTTATACGAGTATCGGTAATGACCGCATTATTAACTTCGCTTGTCTACTCCTCACAGAGTCTTCAGTTCGATTCCCAGCTAGGTTCTTCTGCCTAATAACAGCAGTGTTAGGCGCTGCTGTGATTCTTTTTGAAGGACGTGGTAAGGAAGACATACGAGTACTTTTCCGAGGCGTTCCAGCTTAGTCCTCAGAAGTAGCGGCGCATTTGTGGCCGACCTCAGGTAGGAATATCTAATCCTATCTGGGGTTGATTACAGATGTCTATGAGCGGCAGTAGCCACTTACCATCAGGTGGACTGCATGCTCGTCTGCTACTCCTATATTATAAATAAGGTTCACATCGTAATTAATAGTAAACATGTAGCGAATTATAAATTGTAAGTTAATATGTATAATGATAAGTATATAGGTATGTAGGTATTAGGTATTTGTTTATATATAGTTTTTTAAAAGTGTCAAATAGCAGCAATATCCGTTATAAGTTCATAACACAACAAGTCTGTCCTAAAATTAATTTAGCAACCTTCATTACTTATTCAAATATTTCAAAGCATAACAAATTAATATTCTTCCACAATACAATATTCAAACAATATCACTAGACAGTGCAATGACCCAACAAAATCACGGCAGAACTACATTTAGACCGTTGAACTCCAATTTTGAACGATGACAGCTCGAAATAATTGTTATGAATAGTGGGGGCTGTATTTTCAATGACAATGATTGGTTTATTATATTTGTGCTTGCTATGTTTGTGTTATTATGAATGTACACATTTTGATGTAAAATTAAATATTCCTGAATTATCTATAATTGTATATCCAGCTCGAAGGACCATGTCGGTTTACTGACTATTTTTAGTTTAGTTATATCAAATAAACTTGTAGTTAACCTGATTTTTAGTGACTACTACCGAATGTGAGGCCCATGGGTCTGTGAAACTAAGCCCAGATAAGATAAGATTCTCTTCTGAGGTCAACCACAGATGTGAAGATAAATTTTGATCGCCTCAGATGTATGTCCCTTACCACACCCCTCAAACCAGAACACAAGAGCACTTCACATTGCTGTGATTACACAGAAGTGGGTGTGGTGATGCCTGTGGTATCGAACGACAAAGGGTTCTACCACCTCTGAAACTAGTCAATGTAATGTACAATGACTTGTACTTGACATTTGAGAACTTATAATATTATCACGCAGTCAAATTTCTTACAATACATTGCTACCTATGTATGCTAAGTTCTTAATATTCCCAATATCTTGTCAGAGAAAGCCAACCCTGATCTTAGTAACCACAAGTCGAACAAATAGATATAGAACTATTTGCCTCAAACTAACTAACCGTAGCTATAAATAGCTTAGTTAAACCTTCTCTCATGGGAACCGCATAATTCCAACGGAGGTGCAAACCCGTACGGTTTACGATCCGACGTATTATAAATTCAAATGCAGCGTCTCGTAACAGTGTGCGAATTATATCATGGCTTGATGACACTAATTCCGCATAACGAGTTCAATGACGGTAGAACGGTAGAAGTTAGATTGCTTATGAGAATGTCTAGGTATAAATCGTCTTTGTCGGCAATATAAAAATAATTTAGAAAATCTTCGACGAAAAATATCAAAAACTAGTTTTTGTCACGAAATTACTCGTACTTATATACAATCGTTTTTAATTATCCTTCGGGAGTAGTTCTTTTTTGGGATAACAGGTACCTGATGTGTTTATGTGGACTTAAGATAACGTGTGTACAAAATTACATGACAATCGGTTTGGTAGTTAAGGAGTGAAGTAACAAACAATAAAACAAATAAATTATAACATTGAAACATGAAGGTGATTCGTTTTATTAGCTAATGAATTTTCTTTGCTTTAATATAATAACAAAATAGGAATAGTTCAAGAAAAAGACCGTAGTTACATACTTTCCTTTTAAATTTTTAACATTAGCGCCCATGGATATGTAATTATTTCTTATAATATTGAAATTCCCACCACAAACACGTTGCTACCTTGTAGAAGTAGTTGAAACGCCTTATATAAGTGGCTGCAATGCTACACCTTAAACGCGGTAGAGCTTGACATCACTGCTGGGTGCATGGGTATGGCAATGATCCAGATTTGAATTTTGAAGGCTTACCACTTTTAGAAAAAAGTATCTCATAAAACTACTAACGGAAATTATGACAGTTCTACTTTCCCTTCTCTTTTTGCACTTACAAACCCAAATTCATCACAATCCTAAAAACATACACAAATATCGTACAAAATACACTACAAAAACCTTTCGAAACATTGTTTCCAATCTACGCTGTTGCAGATATTAAAGAACACTTCAAATCTCCGAAAGTGATTGACATACAAATACTAGAATCCAACAAGTGCGGTCGATGGATTCATCAATCACCTTTATGGACAGTCGATGTAAGCAAACAACAGACAGTCAATCATACGAAGAACATGAGTGATTGAAGAATACGCGAATAGATGCATAAAGTGAAACAGATTGGGATTGGGAAAGCAAAAAGTAAATTACACTTTTAAGCGTTTATCTCTACAGATGAACATTGTTTTGTTTTGAAGAATTTGATAATGCAATGATACATGAAGCGTTCCACTCAGTTCATAAAGGTAATAAATATAAAATAAATAACTCACCTATGTCTGATCAAAGATAAGGCTGTAATCCTATTTGAGATTTATTAGACTTGTAAAGGGGCTGTTTATCATTAGTGCATTTTGGTTTAGGTTTAAAATGTAGCTATATTTAGATCATTGATTTTTGTATCAAATGATTTACCAGATTTTTATAAAGTAGTAAAAATAAGATCACTTCATAGTCTACTCCACAAATATCCGATAACGTTAACCAAACCTAAAAGTCAACGTAAAAAAATTGCAAAAACCGAAATTAAAACGAAATGTAAAACCGCCAAAATAATTACACAACCAGGCTTGTCCGGGGGAGAGAGCGAATTTTTCAAATTTAATTAACACGAACCGACTTGTTTTCCTTTAAGACGGGGATGAACACGATGATACGGCAGAAGCCATTTACATAAATGATAAATGGTGTTGATTAATGAAACCTCCAACTCTTTACCCGCTTTGAAACGAGATAACCTGATTAGAATGAATCGAGTAAGAACTCCGCTGATAAAAACGTCAACTGTTTGCATCTTATTAATGAAAAGGTTTCCGTTAGTCATTGGTCAACTTTTATATTTGGATTATGTGAAGATAAAGATCTTTTTGGTGTAAGAAGTCTGATGGGATTTCAGCCCCTAAGGGGTTAATTTTCCAAAAAACGGTGAAGTACGTGTCTATTTGTAAGTAGAAAGGCAAATTTAATTCTCATAGGATCTGCTTCAAAATCAAAAAAGTTTCAAAGAATCTTAATATTTTATCCCCTTAGGAGTAAAATACTTAGTTACTTAGTGGTGGGCTACGTTTTAAAAAAACAATACAGTCCAAATGACACAGTTAGGTATATTTTTGTGTCTGTGTCTGTATTGCATATTCACTTGACTGATATATGCTTTTGTTTATTGTCACAATCCAATAAGTTTTAATTTATCTGTGGCATCGCATCAAAAATAATAATAAACTACGAGCATCAAACTAAATGAAAATGGCTGCCACTGACGTTCAGATCCTGCTTGCATAATATTTTTGTATTAACAAATAAATTATATTTAAGCTCACTGAAAAGAAAATTCCGAGCGCCAAGTTTATTTCAGCGCCTGAACCGTAAACAGTGGAGAAGGAATGGGTACTTTTCGTAGCGTGAAAATGTCTTGGAAAGAATATCTGTAAACTTACAAAATGGCTGCGAGAGCATTGAGTCTCGAAACTCGCAAGTGAAGAATAAAACTTATAAATAGGCAACGTAAACCGTTATCCTTATCTATTTTAAGAAGAGAGAAATAAATTAATGAAAAGCTTTTTAGCAACGTCATTTTGTTTTCGTGGACTTTTCAGAAAAGCCTTTCATTTGATAACCTTATCATGGGAGTGCATAAAAATAATTGGTCCGCCATCTTGTGGGGTACCTCAATGTTATTGAAGATATAAGTGCCCGCCAAATATAAGATGAAGAAAAAAATAAAAATTTCTTGTAGACAGAAATTGTGTAATTTTGGATAAAAGATACACAAAACACTCAATACATTGATTATGTAATAAGCGTAAGTTAATATAACCAAATTTAGAGGGTCTCTCACTTACCACACCACAGACGCCTTTAACACTGCTTTTATAATTCTGAAGTAATTGTGACGATAAAATAAAGTAACACATACTAAATTAAAACTGCTGTTATGAAGTCGAAGTAGTTGTGACCGTATAATAAAGTCACACACACTAGAATGAATCGTTTAGCTTACAATAGTTAAAACAAACAATCTCCTAACCTTCGATCCCCAAGCAACTACTAAGGGTCAATGGATTAACACAAATTGATTTGTAATCGACTAATACAATTAATTAGTCAATTTGTCGGTACACTGGTCGAATGTGGAAACAATTCGATGACTCATTTAACCTTTGTTAGTATTTGTAGTATACTATAATAAATTGGGTATTATTATTGATGACAATTATAATAGCGTGTACTGCTACTAATCTTATGCATTATTGATTAATACAGGACGGGATAAATATTGCGCAATATATTAATTATTGTTCGTTAAATTATTATACGCATGCACCCACGCTGACATGCATGCAAGAATGCATGCGTAAACATTTTGCCAGAACGCAGGCACACACATGTGCATAAATTGGTGCGTTTTTCTCCTAATCTCTTCCTCTTAATAATTAATACGGGAAGGGGCAAATGTGAAGCAGTATATTTTTCTTTATTTACCTATTAAAAACAAGCGCGCACGCTGGCATGTACGAGTATGTAAGGATGCATTTGTGCACACATGTGTAATTTTGTATACATTTCTACTCACACACATGATTGAAGTACAGTAATTTATTTCCTATATAGCTAGATTTTTAATTATACATGTTGACTTGTTGTCGCTATTAACTATAATTTATTAATAATAAATTAATTTTGTTTCAGGTAAGTTAATGTTCTACAATGGGTGGAAGAAAGCGGTGAAGCGGTAAGCTTATTAAAGCATGTAATGCAACAAAACAAGGAATTATTTTGTACAATTAGTAAAACTTAGTAATAGTAACGTTTAAACACGTCGCAGGTATCGACGAAGGGCCTGCGCACACTATTAGCACGACAAGTTATAATTCTATTTGTCATATAATGTCAGTGCGCATAGGCCCTAATTCGTACCTTTCTTCAACTATCCTCATACAAGTAGCCTGATCTAGTGCAGGCCACCTCCAGCCGTAATAGGACATAATAATTCCCCAAGTACGAGTCGAACTCGCACATGGAGGCTTCCGTACCACCAAATGTTCATTAATTTTTACTTATCTTTATTATTTTCAACAATACTTAGTTATGTGACACAAACAATAGATGGCGTTGGGGTGATGATGAATGATGATACGTAAACAAAATATAATAAAATTAAAATAACCATATTAAATTATATTTTATATTTAATATAATACCAGTTATAGTAGTAAACGGATTGTAAAAATTTCAACCGTCTTCCTAGTACGGTTTAACAGTTAGATGAAAAATATCGGTTTGTTGTATGGAGACCCCCGTTAATATTCAACTTTATTTTATTTTTAGTATTTGCTGTTGTAGCGGCCACCGTCATGCATCCTCTGAAAAAAAAATATATCTATATATTGTCGTTCCGGAGATATAGTCCTGTGACAGATGGACAGACAGCGAATTCTTAGTAATAGGGTTCCGTTTTTACCCTTTGGGTACGGAACCCTAAAAAGCCTAAGTGAAGCGGTTCCGAACAAAAATATAATCTCTACATCTGTACGAGATACTTCAGTATAAATCCTACTACTACTACGATACTGTGAATGGCCACAAAATAAGATTAGCGTTGCTCAGTACCCGCTCTTTGTAGACTCCAACAATGGCATACTCTGCCGTATATTTTGTCTCCTATTGTTAGGACTCTATTTATACAATATTATTTTATTAGTGGACTTCTTCGTTCATTTATGGGTGTCCTAGATTGTACAATTACAGTATATAAAAGATATTACATTTAAATGAGTGAATTAATTAAGTACTAAGAAGATATTAAATAAAGAAGTAAAAATAAATTGTTTCTTTCTTTCTTTCTTTCTTTCTTTCTTTTCTTTCTTCTTTCTATATATATAATAAAATTAATAAGATGAGATGAATTATTGGAATTATTTATTTTAATATCTTTTGTTATGAAAGTAAGTACATAAAGTATTTTTACGAATCCAACGACATGTCATAAATTAAAATCAAAGTTAAAGTGAAGCCGTTAAGGCATGTTTAAGAATAAGACATACATATGTCATACACTCCAAAATGCAGTACCCTCCGCATTCAGCTAAAAAACTATCATATTTATTACTTTTTGTACTATTCAATAATATTCGTATATATAAAATTCTCGTGTCACAATGTTAGTTACCGTACTCCTCCGAAACGGCTTTACAGGTTTTTACCAAATTTTATATGCATATGTAGGTATGAGAATCGGCTACTATCTATTTTTCATACCCCTAAGTGATAAGGGTTGTTCATCCTTAACATTTTTTTTATTTATATGGCAACACTACTTTTGCCGGGTCAGCTAGTATATATATAGATTAATAGAAGTTTTAATACGATGAATATTTAAAAGAACTCCATTCAATTAAAAAAATACAAAAAGAATAACTCATCTTGACATGTTATTATTCTGACACAAAAATAAATGTTTCGGCAAAAGTTATAAATACATAGCCCCGGTTAACTTTTCAAAAACAGGTAACAAAGAATCATTACACAAAAACTCGTTTGGAACTTTTAGAGACTTGTATGTGGAATGGAGATATTTTTCTTCAAACAAACATTGTCTATTATACAAATCGTTTATCTTTTTATAAGATTGAGGTAGTTAACGAGTCAGCCACCTGATGGTATGTAGCTAATCCCACGCTTGGACATCTGTAACCAACGCATAAAAAAAAGATACCGGATAACTGATAACCACCTCCTTTTTGAAGTCGGTTAAAAATGAGGTTCTACCTGAAGCCATCCACAAATGCGTTGCCACTTCTAAAGTGGTGTACTTGGTGGTGGTACCACCCCGGACGCTACGTTAATTCTGCAAACTTTCAATATTTTTTTATAATATAGGAGTAGCAGACGAGCATGCAGTCCACCTGATGATAAGTGGCTGCTGCCGGCTATGGACATCTGTTATAAATCCTAGATATTTCTATATGAAGTCGGCCACAGATGCACCTCTACGCCTGAGTACTAAGCTGGAACGCCTCGGGAAAGAGTCTTCTTTACCACACACTTCAAACCAGAACACAGCTGCGCTTAACACTATAGTATGTGTTATATCAACCGCTATATTTTAATGTATTCCAAAGAAATTAACAGATAATCATGAAAACTTGATTATCAACCATCAAACATTCAACTTTTAATGCAGGAAATAATTGACAGCTCATTTAAATTAATAACACGGAATTACCGGTAATGAGTTGAGTACATTATGTTTATTGATATTTCCGTTGTAGCCATTAAATACAGAATTCCCATTTGGCACTTCGTATTATCTGTTATTCTGATCCGATGACCGATAAAATTTTAGTAGATACTAGAATTAGTCGTCGACCCATTACTGTTCCATTGCTGGGCACGGGTCTCCTGCCAGAGATAAGGCCATAGTAGTACACTACACTGACTAATACAAATTAGGAGACTTTTACACGATTAATTACTTACTGGATTTTAAAATCTGTATTCAAAAATAACTGAAATAAACAGCAATGTTTAGGGCGACCGTATTCCGCATTGAAGGTTGTGGTAAGAGAGACATGCTTATCCGAGGCGTTCTAATTTAGTTCTTAGGGGTAGCTGCACTACCGCGACCGACCTCGGGGAGGAATCTAATTTTATCTGGGTTGATTACAGATGTTAATGAGTATTAATAATTAATGAGAGAACATAGTAGCCACTTACTATAGGATGGATAGCATAGACGTCTGCCACTCTAATATGATAAAAAATACGTGTATACTATTATACATCATAGATACGTAAAGTTCTTAACTAAGATTGTTCCGTTTCCTCGAATTAGGTATAATAGTTTGCCAAAATTACATTAGTAGTCAAATTGTTCCGAAACGGTTACCGTTAGAATATGAAGGAAATTACTAATCGAAATCATACAAGGCTGTTAGGCTTAGTATTAGGGAAACCACAGATTAAATGTTACGTAGAAATGGCTTATAAAAGTATTATTATTCGGTGCTATGTCAAATACAGTTTTACGCATAAGAAATAGTTACTGAAATAAAGTTTTACAACAAATTTACTTTCAATTACTTTCTCGATTACTACCGTTGTTTAGAAACATCATTCTCAAAAAGTATTATTTATTATTGTAATGTAAAATGTTCTTATTATTCTAATGTAAAAAAATATTTCACAAATTATATTAGTAGTTACTTAAACGTTGATAATGTTTACTCTATTAACTTAATTTATTTACTTGGGATTATAATTTTATGGATTTTTTTTCTTGTCACATTATCTACAAACACCTAGCAAACATTAATACCGAACTACCTACATAAAATATTCTTCGAATAAAATATACATTTATCATAACGTCTAATTAAGACAAAGTTACTTCTGCGGTCATGTCTATATGATATCTCGTCTGTAGGCTGAACCAAATCCATCTGAGGTTTATGGAGCTTGCAAGGATACGTAATAAATTACCACGACCTTCAAAGTTCAAATCGAAAATGGAATTTGTGGCGTGGAAACAATAAATTGTGATTAACATCGTCGTATTTCGGCGTGTACACGAACTTTGGGTATGTTCGGAGGTATTCGAGGCATTGTCATATTGTTTTACATTGAAGATATAGTACGGTGCGTTGTTGAGATGTTCCTTGTGAGTTTTCAATGTAAAGCGTATACTTTCAAATAATCGATGCGTGATTGTCGTATCTCTTATTTCGCCTCTTGACTTAACAGACACTTGATAACTTCTTAAGTACCCGATTAAATTGCGAAGGGTAGTATTTTTCATAAGCTAATATTTATGTATGTGTATACGTCTGTTTGTCTTATTATTTTTCACATATGAGACGTCTTTGGATTTGTTAAAATTGTGGTATGACGTGGTCAATATTTCTAAGCAGTCCTTTTTTAATTTTTTCGATGCCCTCAAAATATTTACATAAAATCAAAAAAATGCATATAACCAATTAAAGTTGTAGAAAATCTGTTGGTTCATATACTGTTAGTTTTTTGATTAAGATATTTAATTTGTAAATTACTTATATTCCATTAATAAAAGTACTAAAACCACGAAAATAACTAAAAACCACTTAAAATTTTATTTCCTCCTATAACATAAATTACTTTAACCTAATCTACAATAAACCCAAGACTATCTAAATTAACTCTCAAACGTAACACTCAAATCTAAGAGGATAAAAGATAAACTCGGAGCGTCATTCGCAATCCTTCAAGTTGGGTTGTAAGTAAAATAATTGCCTCCGAGATATGATACTCAAAGTTAACGTGGAGATCCCGAGGTACTCCATTACGGTCCTTGTCGGAGCCCCGTTTTCGTTATAATGGAATATTAGATTCCGCCATAAACCCGCTCACGTCATGTCCATTAAAATTTGACCTCCAAAGTACTCATCTATATAGCAAATGGAATTGTAGTAATGTTATCGGTTGGTAAATATGGTAAATAATATTATTTATTTAATATTAAAACACTATTATATCCTTACAGGCTGGACTATCAATACGATAGAGAGGCCTTATTTTAAACACTTAAACAAAATTCTTAGTTACTTAATATGTAACCAATCTTCATACATTTTTGATTTTTTGAAATTTTCCGCAATTTATTAGCATGCGTTATAATGGCATGTTCGTGTAGGCGTGCCAAAGACATATCAAAGGAATTTAGACAATACTACAAAATTTCCTACAGTCGAAAAACATTATTCTCTTGCGTCAGTTAAAAAGCGGCTGTCTTGTAGTACCAAATAGGTAAATGTTCATCTTAACAATAATATGTTTAACTCACTTAATATGTTTATATCACTAAGATTGTCAAAAGGCTTTTACGATACTGTGTTAACTGCATGTGCGTAAGGGTCAAACTCAAAAGTAATCGAAAAGTTCAGTTTTAAATTTCCAGTTGCTTTTTCTCGCTTACCGGATGAAGCGTAAACCGTTTAACAAATAGATAATACGGAAGTTATACTGTTTGTAGAAACGAAAAATATAAATGAGTATTCATTTTTATTTTGGGACGATGTTCCGTTCGGGGCTTGTGTGCATATTGAAAAATTATACTAAGGAATAAATAATTGAAGGAATGTCAATAAATTACGTGAGTTTCGAAAAAGGGCCACGTAAAGGACGCATTCCACCTTTGTTATCATGAGGTAGAAATGCATCTGTGACTTGAAGTAGGATTCTAATCCTAATAGGCGTTGATTACAGATGTCCATGAACGGCAAGGTCCATATACTATAGAGTAGACCGCATGTTTATTTATTAAATCAAATAGGAAGCAATGCTTGTACCTGATGACACACACCTAATCATTCTTTATTATATTTATTTAGAACCCTGTAATCTGTATTACTCTGTATTATAACAATTCTAACTAAATTTAAATGTACAGATACTCCACGCTATTCATTATTAAAATAAAACGCCACACAAACAAACTTGTGTACCACACAAACTTTTCACATTTGTTTCTCAAGAAAACCGTTGCCATCAGAAAAGTTTCCTTATCTAAATCGTGATCCAGCTTAAATTTCCGCCGTTTCAGCTTAATAAAGAAAACGGAACAAAAACCTTTACTTTGTGTTATGTATCTACAATTGTGCTACATTATTTGTTATTGTAGAGATGTACATAAGGTTTTGTTATTGTAATCCAATTGCTAAAGTCTTAACAAAATAAAGATTTGTACATCGGATCAACCGGTAGAGTATGCCGAATGCAATTACTATGTATGCACTACTTCATAACCGTATGCTTTTACAAATAAATACATTCATTCATTCATTCAAAGAGTGTGGTTATCAGCTTATATAATTACTACCTGACCCGGCAAACGTGTTGCCATATAAATAAAAAAAAAAAACGTTAAGGGTGAACACCCCTTAACACTTAGGGGTATGAAAAATAGATAGTAACAGATTCTCAGAGCTACTGAATATGCATATAAAATTTGGTGAAAATCGGTAAAGCCGTTTCGGAGGAGTACGGTAACTAACATTGTGACACGAGAATTTAATATATAAGATGAGGCGACCAAATTTGTCAAAGAAAAATCGATACCACTATTTTACCGTTTCATTTAAAATAGTATTCTACCAAAATTACACCCTAGAGATAATTCACACATACTAAGCACACAAGCACGAAACACACCAACTTTGCGCATTTGTCGCGAAAACCGCTCCCATCACCAAAAAGCTTGCTCATTTAAATTTTCGCTCAGCTAAAGAACTTAGCGTGGAAACGTGTAGGTACCATATATCTCAGATCTGTCACCGACGCTATTTGGCAACCCTCTCGCGCCAGAAACAATGCGTTCTCATTTTTAAATAAAATACACATAGTTTGCAAATGTTGGTAATACAGGCCGACAGTGGCGCCGTTTAGCCTATTTTTAAGTGTTCGGTTTGGTTAAATGTATTTGTAACTACTTGGTTTTTGGCAAAGGTAGATCTTCCATCACTGAAGACTTACCATTTTCCGCTGGTCTGCGTACGATATATAACAAACTTCTATAGCGTGATCTAGAATACTCATGGTGATATCTTTTGACGAGTTGCCGAAAATTGCCTGAAGTCCCAGGGAGAGAACAGATTTGAATCAAGACTTCTACTTATCAGCTGAGCACAGAAAAAAATTACACGTTAACGCTTTCTTCACTTATATCACATTGGGAATTTCCAGTGTCGTGGATGCCATCGGGGATGCCACGGATACATCCAAGAAGAAATACATAAAAAACCCAATTCAGACCAAAAATCTTAATCTATCATTTAGTTCGTCTGGCCAGGGGTCGAACCCGGTTCCCACATGTGAGACCGGTATGGTGACTGCTACGCCACACGTATCACCATAGAAAGAATTGCAATTATTCAATCCACACTATAATATATTCATAGCACTTATAATAAGCTACTGTTAATACAAAACATAATATAACTATACGATCAAAATTGCATAACGCCGAAACACTGAAAACTGTACAAGAAAAAGCTTCGAAGCAAAGCGTATGAAAAAATTCATTAAAGTTTCCAGCCTTTAAGGCTACCTCGAGTGCCATAACTTTAAAATTGTAGCTAAATTGAAATGAGTAAAATTAAAAAGATTTCTAGAACATGAAAGTATTAAATTTTCCATTACGAATATTCGAAATATTTAAACCGGGACTCAAATTTCATCACTTTTTTTGATGCTAGGTGATAGTCGAATATATTAATTATCATACGTTAAAATATATTAGAAATATTTTTAGCAGAGCTATAATAATTAATTTTTAGGAACGGTGTTGGATTATTTATTTAAAAATGCATTTCTACCAATTTCAAAATTATTTAATGGCAACATACGATATTTATATTTATTCCTTTGCATTTACCCTAGTACGTATTTAATCTAAAATAATAATTAATATATTACTCACATTTTTCATATTTTCAATGAATATAATTATGGTCCAATCAATTATTTACTGAAACTATAGTAAATTTATCATTATTTAAAATCCATAAAATATTTCCATTTATTTAATTTTGATATTTTTTTATTTTAAAAATTAAAGTAAAACTACTGACAATATTACCTATATTATATCGAAATCTTACCATAGTACTGTATAGTACTCTATACAGTAAGTGTGTGAAATGAAACACCTTTGAAAAGCAAAACGTACATAAAGAAAACACTAGTAATAGTTACTCAATTACGATAGCATCTAATATTCTATTATGGAGGGTAAGGGCGACAGGATATGACTATGTGATTTATTATCCACGAGTCTATATTTCACCATTCCCATTCATATAAGAAACTAATAATATCTGAGGTGCAAATAAAAGTCGACCTAATAGGATATGATGATTGTTGAATGGGTATTATATGCGATATAAGGGTTTGTTATTATTATCGACTTACTTGAAAACGGAGTTCTGTTTTAAGATTTTGTATCAAATGGCAATCGTTTAAACCGTAGTTTAACTAGAAGAATATTAGTGACACTCTTATGGATGTAAGATACAACATAATCTTTTTATAAACCGTAATAGTTATAATGACAATGAGATGAGATGTAGTGACAATGAGGTTATATTTAAGCTCAAATCTCATTTATACAAAAATCATTTATATTGTTACGCTACGGAAGGTGGTGCGCTTTGGAGAAAAAGCAGCAAAGGAAACTCCATACAATAATAAAACACTAAATGCGATATACATAAATATAGAAAATGTTAAAATTGTGTGGCGGAGCGATCACCATACCGGTCTGTTGCGCAAGGGGTTCCGGGTTCGATCCCCGAACAGACAAATATATAAATGATGAATTTAGATTTCTGTTTCTGGGTCTGGGTGTTTGTGTATTTGTCTCTGTGAGTGTCCATGGTACCCACGATACAGGGAATCCTAGTTTTTTTTTTTTAAATATACGTAAAATAAAATAAAATATACCTATTATTAAAGCTTCATCAAAATTAATATTTTTTTAGATAAACAAAAAAATAATACAATTAATGTACAGTTTTTTTCACTTTTGTATTAAATTACTTCAACTACATAAACATGAAATAAATATAATAAACATTTAATACAAAAAAATAAGGCTCGCGTACAACAAAAGCATACAAGGAGCACCCGCTGAGTTAAATCTCCCCGTAAATTATGAAAAACATCCCCACAGCTTAAGAGATTTACACGGGAATAAAATAATTGAAATATTTCACGGAAAATATACATGTTTTATCCAAGTATTACGATAAATGTTGGTAAACTCAGTAAATGTTTGTTTGGTCGTTGCCGACAAGCGCTCGCCTTATAAAAATAGAATTGGAAATGTCAAAGGCCAAATATATAAGAAAGTTAAGGTAGAACCCTTTGTGGTCGACGCCGGCGTCAACACCGCCACACTTATATCTGCTTTATAAAAGTAGTGTTAAGAGTTGCTGTGTTCTGGTTTCGGTCGGTTCGAGGCGTTTCATCTTAGTCCTCAGGGGTAGCGGCGCATCTGTAGCCGACCTCAGGTAAGAATATCTAATACTATCTGGGGTTGATCACAGATGTTCATGGGCGGCAGTAGCCACTTACCATCAGGTGTACTGCATGCTCGTCTGCTACTCCTATATTATAAAAAGAAATAATTAAATAAACCTCCTTTACGTATTTCATATATTCCATACCCTAAAATAAAGCAACCAAATTATTTAACAACACCAACACTCGATTACTCCGTTACCTTAAACAGTTGCTTAGTCAATCAATTTCACGGTTACCTGTACAAACCCTTTGCAGGCTCAAATGCAAATACTTTTTCGAGCGTAAGTGATAGATGATGTCGACTAGACCCAATTTAATGGGTGTTAGGATATCGATGGTAAATACAGCTACTAATGTGAACTTCAGCTAACGTTAGTAAAATCTAAAAATAATTGGCCAAGTGCAAGTCGAAGTCGCACACTGAGGGTTCCATGCCTCCAAATTTTCATTGTTGTTATTATAGCAGCCATTGATGCATTTTAAAAATTAAACTGTCTACCTATTACGGTTAAAAAGATAATGCAAAAAAAAAAAATCTTATAGCGGTCAGCTTTATACATACCCCGTAAAGATTTTAAATGTCGATCTATTATGGTTCAGGAGATAGAGCCATGTGACAGACGGACAACGCATAGGCAATCAACATATTTATATCTACCATATCACGCGCCGTGCCTGTCAAAATTAAAAAAAAAATGTCTGACACAGTCCATGCCTAAGACGCTCAATGTCGGTGAATATAAACAGGGCCTTATTCGTTTCTCATGAGAGATTCGCGATGTTTTCCCTCGAATTACTACGGTTTTCCAAGTGATGAATGCTTTGTGCCTACTTACGAAAGGCTTAGCGTTCACGCGGCACTATTACGCAGTTATTTCCTTAGGTAAGCCTTAAATGTTTCCATTTGTTTAATGGGGACGTGTGTTGTCGCCTGTTTTTGGGTTCGCACATGAACGCCTCGGTTTAGGTATCGTATTATGTCAAGACGCAACGTACCATATCGGTTGTAAGATGGATGACTTTTGTTTTATTTGAAAGCAAGGAAGCCAGTAAAAAAGGAAAAAGATGAAGCTTTCTAGTAGATTCCGAAAAATCTCAGCGTATGTTTGAGTCTTTTCGAATGTATTTTGGGAGTGACGGACTATATTCTTAAGCAATCTGGTTTGTAACAAGCTTTTTTTACAATAATTATCTAGTTTATTAATATAGTTATCGTTTAAAAGGATCATTTCGAGTTAAATTGGTAAATGTTTTAATGTAGAAACAACAGCATAGTATAGAAATTATCCTTATTATTCTGCAATAACATAGAATTGATACTTGTGTAGTCCCTTTGGCCGCTTTTCTTGCTGTGCGTATTTAGCTCGCACGCATACTTACTTATTTTTGTTGGATATGGATACTTTTTGTAAACCAATAATAGAATTATGTAGAAAATCTCTGTTTTGAACTAAGAATGTGTTTGTGTGTGTCAATTAAGATTCTTGTTCTAGCTCCCATACAGAACGGTCGCGAAGCTCGAAATATACTGCTATACTCTCTATTTCCTACTTTTCATTCAATTTTATTGTTTTCGTATAAAACCGAACTCATAGAATTATTAATAAGCATAAAACTAAAATGCATTTTCCGTTTACTTGTTTATTCGAGCAATTTTAAAATTCTTATAAACACAGTTTAAATTTAATTCCCAGAGGCGTTTATATTTCGAGAATTGTTATTCTCAACATTATCTTGATAGAGGTTTAATTTCAAGCTTTTCACAACATCTACATTTATGGTTGCATAACTCCAGTCTCAAACGTCGTTAAAACCGCAGTTTCACTATAATAATAGTTAAATGCAAAAAGGATAGGAGTAAAGGAGAAACATTATACCAAATGGCGGTAAAATATAGCACAAAGAGAAACTAAGGTAATTGCTTAACCGTGGGTTGACTCGCGAATGAGAATGTAACGGCGATAGTTTTTGGAGTTATCTGTTATAGGAGTGAAAGAGAAAGATATTTGTTTTGTGTATATTGATGATGAATGTGTATTAATCTTTTGACATAAAAATATTTTTATGATTTTAAATTAAGGAATAATTCATAGTAGACATACAAGATATATATTTTATATCATTTTTCTAATCCAAAAGAAACGAAAAAGTTTATATAATCTGTATATTTCCTGTTTTCACAAAATAATAAACTCTTTTTCAGAAAAACGTTTTTCGTTTTTATCACGATTTTTTAATTGTTTCTTTACACTATAAAACGTTTAAATAAAACAAAACCAATGTACCCACCCAAAACTTTGAACAATCAATTACTTTTATTTCCCGCGTCTCTATAAACGCACCCAGTCGGAAAACTAACGACTTCCGTAATGCAAAGATATTTATCACCATACGTCTGTTGCATTTACTGTTCCTTAGAAAAATGTTCCGGTCCATTTTAAGTAAAATGTCTTTGTTATATAATGAGCTATTTTGTTTGGCTGCCACCATCCGTCTTTGTCGATGTGAGATATTGCGACGGTTTTGAAACGAATTTGCAAAAAGCTCGAGTGTGAGTTTTTAACTGGTTTTCGTAGTATGTGCGCATACAAAGTACCTATACTTTGTATACTACTTGTGTTTATAATATAGAAGTATGAAACGAGCATACAATCCACTTGGTAGTAGGTTATTTCCCACCTATGCACATCGGATGTAATTAACTCCAGATAAGATTACATTCCTACCTGAGATCGTCCACAGATGTGCCGCTACTCCTGAGGACTAGGGTGGAATGCCTCGAAGAAGTATATCTCCTGTACTACACCCTTGAAACTGGAACACAGCAGCGCTTAAAACTACTGTGATTAGGCAGGTGTGGCAGTGGTACTGCCGAATTCAAACAACGGGTTCTACAACCATAAATTATATTATTTAATAATATAGAAAAAGTGTTTTCAAAAGAGTGTTCAGTTTACCTGATGGTATGTGGATATTGCATATTATATCTGATCAAATCAATTTTAATATATTGCTACCCTTCAGGAGTAAGTTTGAATGCCTCTGATAATTATGTCTCCTCATCACATTCTTCAAACTAAAACAAAGCAGCGCCCCTTATAACATCCTTCAAACCAAAACAGCAGCACTTAACGTAGAGATACACATAACATATTTTATTTCAAGTTATGTTAAACGCTCTAATGTTCCCGTTATTACGAAACCAGGCGAAACGTAATGTGCAATCATTACAAAGCATTTCAATACGTTCAACGTTCATTCCGAATGACAAATGAGGACGCCTATACAACATGTATGTATAGCTTATGGTACATTGTCCATGTAATGTGACCATTTATTTTTTGTGAATAATGGGACGCTTGCAGAAAATTGTTGATAAAGATCTATTAGTATTTTCATAGTTCTTATAAAAAGAAAAATGTTTTGTGTGAAGGTTCGTGTTTATCTACAAACAGAACGGTAAGTATCGTGTATATCTACAAGAACCGTGGCAAACAAGACATACGTTTTGTATACAATGTATATAAATTAATTTAATTTATTTAAATACCAACGAAACCTTAATTTTCTACCTAACAAGATGTAATTTCTACCAAACTATTCACTATTTGTTATGTTCCTCAGTTATTTCAAAATATCGAGCCAAGTGGAAATAAATATAGTTTGATCTATATACAATGCGTATTTTTTACCTACTGGACTATGGACAACGGGACTATCCCACGTAAAGCCGTGCGTATGGCCACACTCTTCATATATCAACACGACGACAATCAACGAATACGATTGTTATTGCCGTCCGCATTACAATCTGATTTTATCTTGAAACGGTAATCTGATTGATGGATATTCAATTTGCTAACGACGCCAGACCATATTTTCCACCCAGTGAACCGGCTTCACCCAAATCAAGCATACCAGGCCTACATAATATTAATCCCGGTATTAAATCCTAATCCAAATCGGAATTGGCAAACAAAATAGCAATTATATCGGCGGATTTGAGGTATTGATAAACAAATAAGCTGATTGAAATCAATGTACGCGTGTTTGTGTTATTTGGATGTTGTTATAAAAGAATTAATAACATTATCCTCCATAGCTGTTACAAGTGTTTGCAATGTGGTATAGATAATGCGGATTTAAAATTATAACAAAAAGCCCGACGTGCTAAAATATTGTCTATGTTTCACTCACAATTTAGGAGAATAGGAGTAGCAGACGAGCATGCAGTCCACCTGATGGTAAGTGGCTACTGCCGCCCATGGACATCTGTAGTCAACCCCAGATAGGAATAGATTTTCCTACCTGAGGTCGGCCACAGATGCGCCGCTACCCCTGAGGTCTAAGCTGGAACATACATAATTACATACGCTCAAAAAAAAATATATTTCACAGTCGGACAAAATCAAATTTCAAGCGTATTTGTAACGCTTACATTTTAAATGCAAACAAACTTACTCGGATTTTTAAAAACAAATCAGAAACATAAATAAATTTAATTTTAATAAAAAATATAAAACTGTAATTTCAGCAAACTGTTAAAGCTCATATTAAGTCGTTTACAAATAAAGTAATAGAATAAATTTCTTTTGAGATTTACTAGTGAAATTAAGTACTTATATAAAAAGTAACTTTCTTTATAAATAGTGAAGGTGAAGGTTTTAATAAAATGAGAAAATTATACTTTTGCGGTTTCTTTTTTTTTTGTATATAAAATAACGTTCAAAGGAATTATTATCATACTAAAATGTAAATTCATTTGCGGGTTTTTAAAATGAATTCGTAGTGCATAGCGTCTTCATTTGTAACATCTTCCATGTAAAATAATTACGCGTAGGGTTGTCGAAATCCATATTTAGTTTTATTTCTTACTATGTCGCCAAAACTATGAATATATTTTTTATTAATAAAACTTGACTTATTGAGGCCAAAAGATAAAATGACTACGTCCGAATGAACGGAATTGTGTTAGAATTAGCCATAACCTAAAGGCGGTTATTAATTATATGTCCATAAACGTCCTGTATTTAAAGATAGATTAGTTACATTGTTTATTTTATTATTAAGTTAGGGCTCTGATGGGTCTAAGGCCAAGTACATGCCTATCTTTGAAGACTAAAATTAATGTCTCGGGACCAGCACACAGCAGCAATACACTGATGCTAGAAGGCAAAAATAAATGTAGATGATGCCGGCAGGATCTAACCATGGAATGACAAAATATTTGCAACAGGAACCACATTTTTACTGAACATGGAGATCACTTTAGCTGAAATGGGTGTTAAAATTTTCTTGTAGCACTGAATGTTCATGTCATATTCTTTAACACACATCTATGGCCAATGGCCATATTATATTTATTACATAAAAAATGTACTTATTAAGGAAAAGTATTAACAAGAAAATTCTCCTAACGAATTCACGTTAAAAGTTTAATAAGGAAACAGTTTCGAACGTTCCAACATTCACTTATTGCACCGTGAAATAAACTTATTTTATACACAGTTCGTTATTTACTTCACTTACATATTTCACTTTTACATCGGGTATAACAATTAAAATGCCGCAGCCCTAGTTGCGCTGGAAGTAATAATTACTTCTGATTGTGTGGGCAAATGACTTTCTTGCGAAATGCGACTGCGGACGGGATTGTGGGACGCTACGTACCGTGGGACGTTTAATTTGTTTGTATTTTGGGAAATGTTGCGACGTTATATGCTTTTGGTTGTTTTGAGCTTCTGGGGGTTTCTGGGATTTTATGGCTGTCTATTTGGTGGAGACCTGGTTCATGTTTTCACCCTACTGTGGAGGGAAGTGGTTTGATTGTATGTATGTATTTTGAAGGTGGTATAATCTTGTTCAGCCAATGTTCAGCGCTGCTGTGTTCCAGATGTGAGTGGGATAAGGAAGACATACTTATCCGAGGCGTTGCAAATTTGTCCTCAGGACAGTACAGTATTATAAAAAGGAAGGTTATATGCTTTTTAATTATAACAGAAAAATAATATTGCCTGTAAGAATATTTTTGCCGTAGCAAAGGTGCATCTACATAACTGCTTTTTTCTCTTTAATAAAGTTCCATCAAAGAGTATGCGATGTATTTACCTCATTATTAAATGCATCGATTTGCCTATCTTTGCATAAAATTGTTTTCATTAACCGTTGACGCAATATCCGCGCTGTTTTCCATTTTTTCCTGTTTCCCCTTTTAAGTATTCTTTTGAGACGGCTCATACTGGCCTTGCCGGACTAAATGAACAATTTGAAGTGTCACAAACATGTTTCAAACGGCAACGTTACATTATTAAAAGTAACCTGTATACATTAAAGTTAAGTAGACACTCTTCTGTAAAGACACGTACAACCGAACAAAGATTCTCCTTTTTTGAAGTCGGTAAAAATAAATTGAAATGAGTTAGGATATTTCAGGTAGTAATAGCCTAGTGATTTAAAATCGGTCGCTCTGTTTTTAAATGTTACTTTATATTAGAAATTTGTTACTATCATAATTTATCAATAGAATTTGTTATGATAATAGATAAGTATAGATATCTCACCGCCTTGTAATTGAAGGAAGCCATTCAATGGTTTTAACGGCTGACAATTCTGTCAGCCATTTAATGGCATGGTGTAATTTACGCGGAACAATACCGACATGCGCAGTTAAGCCACGAAATCGAAGAAAAAATGCGGAGAAATATCGTTTCATTCGTAAACGATCTAAAAACTACATTTTGTAATATTTTTCAAACACAAAAATAGATGACAGTGACAATTTCTATTGTCAAAACTGGTTACGTTTTCTTGTTAGAAATAAGTAATCTTTACTAATCTATGACTATGATAAACAATTATGACAACATATACGCAAATATTATCAAACCACGCATTATTTACAATGTATACATGTGTTACTATGTACAGTCAGTTCCAGTACATGAACAGATCAAGATTTCAAAAATAACTACACTCAAGCGTATATAAGTAAACACCCTATATCATAATTAGGTTCACCTAACTTTGATTCAAAAGCAGTTGAACACCTATAAATATTTGCAGATTATATATTTGTATTATTGGGGCGCTCTTATATTATGTTATATACTAGTACCTGCTACTATGCTACACGTTAAATAAGGAACCACACATAATATACAACTAGTCCTTATCATTTTATTATCACCAAACTAAACCAACAGTCGAAGATCGAAGTACAAACGACTCAAATCGCTGCATTCACCCAAATCGCTAGGACGGTGTTATGCAAAATGACTGTATTCAAGCAGAGTACAGGACGGCGATATGCAAAATAACTTCCTACACTCGACTCGCGGATGCGATATTCGAGTCAAGAAATAAACCGTGAAATGCATTCAGATTGAACTTTGTCGTTTTGTCGTGACGCGTGACGCGTGACGCGTGTGAAAATGATTTTTGTTTTTTATTTATTCGAATTTCCACACTTTTCTTCTATGCCCATATATTTGGTACGTTGCATTTTTACACTATCAATTATTATGTCACAAATATTCTTACAAGAAATAACAAAAAAAAAAATTCTCATGCGTGATAATACTTAAAAATCTTTAGTTATATAAGGTACTTACCACCTTTGTTTAAACCATCCATTTACCTAACTGAAAAAATAATAAGTCAATCATACGCGGAAACAAATAAAAACTAAATTCAATCAAACTCATCGTCATTCCAATCACAAAGGTCTTTCAATCCAACTCCGTTTACCACAGATCCGTATCGCTAACCGAACGGTTCCAGCGATCGCTGTAAATCCGAAATATGAATTGACAGCGAGATTGGATGCCGACCGCATACTGGCCCAGATTGTATAGATCCGATGGGGCATTACACCGCAGCTCACACGCCTGTCTAGTACACTCCAGCGGTCACCGCTAAGAACATTCGGCTTATCGTTAACGTATCGCAACCGCAGCCCTCCGATTGCGATTGTGAACCGTGTTCCGAAATGAACCGCTCTGTGACGTTAATGTTTATTGGGATAATGCTTTAATGATCGTAGTTTTAATTGAGTTTCGAACGTTATTGTGATTGCGTATAGTTTGAGAGGGTGAAGTGAAATCTTTAATAATGACATGGCTGTAGACGATAGTCCACCAAGAATTACAAGTACCCTCCGGCGGCCACCACTAAGAACATTCGGCTTATCGTTAACGTATTGCAACCGCAGCCCTCCGATTGCGATTGTGAACCATGTTCCGAAATGAACCAATATGTGACTAATACATAAGATTAATATGGTTATTGGGAACGGATTATGCCTTAGTGATTGTAATTTAAATTGAGTTTCGAACCTTATTGTGATGGCGTATAGTTTGAAAGGGTTCAATGAGGTCTTTAATAATGATAGGGCTGTAGACCATAGTCCACCATGATTAGCAAGTATACTCTGGCGGTCACCGCTAAGAACATTCAACTTAGCGTTAACGGAATACAACCGCAGGCCTCCGATTGCGATTGTGAACCGTGTTCCGAAATGAACCGTTTCGATATAGACATTTATTGGGAAGGGGTCATGCTTTAAATTATAGTTGGTTTAATCGAATTTCGAATGTTATTGTGATTGCGTATAATTTGGGAGAGTTAAGCGATATGTCGAATGATTATGAAAGTGTAGGCATTAATCCAAGAAGTTTACTTAATACCTTGCGCATTTGTAGATTACAACTCTTGGAACTGTTAAAGAAAAAAAACCTAATAAAAGACCATTTTTAGAAATGGTATTAACACATACGCAGTCCATATGATGGCATATGCTGCCTTTAGATATTTGTAATCTACTTGTAATACGATTGAAGCTGTATTTCAAGTTTGGCATAGATATCCTGATACCTCTAGGTATTTGAAGTGCATCTGCTTTCCCAAATCGGTTAAATCACAAAAACAGCGTAAGACTATATAAAGGCAGAATAAGCCGCCTGTTGCACCCTTAACTATTTGTTATTGTTCTTTATTTTATTTTGTCTTTGGTGTGCAAAAAAAATTTTTTTTGTATTGTATTATATTGTATTGTATTGGGTTGTATACGTCTGGAATAGGGTTCTTCCATCACAATTGCAGTAAACCGTATGTAACAGATTACCATGTGGTAAATGCAAGACAAAGTGTCAACTCCGCGAACTTCAGTAATGAATGTTGCAGTTGCTTGATTAAAATAAACGACGCCCGCGAGATTGTGAAATAAAGTATACGCAAACTAACTTTAAAACTAATTAAGAGTAGCGCAAAGCAAATTAGCTAATGTTACAAGTCAGCTGTTCCGATAATATTGAGACACTGTAAATTGTATCAGGATTACTATAATATTCTACAGAAAATCGTAATGAGTGGTAGAACCAATATTCATCGGGGAGATACCACCGCCTTAATTGTTTCTAGCGTATATTTTCGCGTTTCAGTTCTTGCGTTTCCATGAAAGACAGTAGATGCAGGTTGATGTAAGTAGATGGCTTATTTATGTGGCGACCATGACCTTAATCCATAGGAGACTCAACGCATCTATATTCGGCTTCGGGTATAATCCTTGTTTTGTATGGAGTTGGTTATAGACATCCTTTTGCGGCAGTGACCACATGGTATTAGGTGGACAGCACGCTCGTTTATTATTACAATCATAAAAAATTATATGACCGTTGAATGCGGTCGGGAGTTGGATGGCTAGTGGCTGATATTATGGTTCCTTATTTTGAAGGCATGTTATCAATACTAGCAATTGTAGCAGTCGCTAAACTTTATTGAGATCTTATTGGTGATTTGTTATACACACGGATATACAACTAACCCTTATCATTCTGCAATCTGCGTTGCAGCATTGCATCCCCATCCAATAATTTGTATATACGCTAAGCATATCATATGAGACCGAAAGTGTTTTAGAACCAGATTTACTTAGGATCTGCCTCGATATATTTTACAAATAAAAGGATCTAACGCCATAAATTATAATGGCAGATATAGATGACTATAGTTATTTACGAGATATCAACAACAACTTAGCAACAATAGTTCACGAGTAGTTCCCAGGCGTTTATTGCTATTAAGAAGGAATTAAACAACGATCAAAGACTGTTAGATTAATGGGTTCCGTTTATAATTATGATTTATTGGCGTTCAGGTTCCTAGCCGCAACGTTTGCCGCGATAGATCTGGTTAAATCAATGTTATTGAGAAGTTTGATTAAGATGTTTATTTATATAAAAAGGTGGTAGACCCTTTGTGGTTCGACTCCGGCGGCACCACCGCCACTTCTATTTCTACCTAATAAAAGCAGTGTTAGGCGCTGCTGTGTTCCGTTTCGAAGGGTGTAGTAAGGGAGACAGACTTTTCCGAGGCGTTTCAGCTTAGTCCTCAGGGGTAGCGGCGCATCTGTGGCCGACCTCAGGTAGGAATATCTGATCCTACCTGGGGTTGATTACAGATGTCCATGGGCGGCAGTACCATCAGGTGGACTCCTATATTATAAAAAAAATGTGAGCCGTCACGGGACGCCTGGCAGATGTGAAACATCGACATTATTTTGTAAAAGTAGGTAATATGCAGAAAAAAACATATTAATTTTTTAATGTTCATATTTATAACAAATAAGAAAAAACTTTCGTGCGCTGCACGCCATCAGCTGATTTTGAAATACAATTCTGTCAGTCTTAATAAATTTATTCTCTGAGAAGAATGACATTAAAATTAATTAATAATTTAAAAACATTGTATGCAATGATTTTTATGTGAATTTTAATCTACCAAGATAGTAGATTTTACATTTGCTGGCGCTCAAAACACACCAAATATACGCGTGCTTAATGCACAGATAAATGCATACTTTAATTATAAAAAAATAATTAACTTACTGATGACTTGATGGTGTGTCATAGTGTGATTTTGCTTTCTTTGCAGAAGGCTGATCACTTTCACTCTCTAAATTATCACGGTCAGACATTTTATTATCAGAAAAATAAGCGGGCAATACTTAAAACATACAAAATACGTCAAGTGGTGTAAAAACGAGTTAAAACGACTCCAGTCGCTCTCGCGCGGCGTAGTAATGTCACTGAACACGTTAAACGTAATTATTTTGAATTTTAAGCCTCAAAATGCCTTCTTGTGCAATGCATAAATGCAAAAATTATGCTCGAAAAAGAAACAAGATTCATGGAATCACCTATCACACGTAAATGAAGAGAAATTATTAAATTTTGTTTATTTTTCGTGTTCGATCCGCCATGATTACATGAGTAACCAGAAATTGAACTGTCATAGATCAATGAAAAAATTTTCATTGATCTATGACCATAGATCAACAGAACAGAAGTGAAATTTAATTGAAGCTCACGATGTTCATACGTGTATGTTATAGTTTAAGATCCCACTGCTTAATTTTTATATTAGTGTGTTTTAGTCAAAATATAACATTTTATAGTTTATTTTAATAAAATAAAATCGATATATGGGAAATTCTGTATCCTAATCTCTAAATTTTCTTCGATATCTGTAGTAAATAATAAAAAATATTACCATAAAATTTATATAGGATAGTATACGGTATTTTAAAATTTCTTTAATTGAATAAATTAACCTAAACATAATTTAATAAACAATCTTTGTATAGCCAGAAATTAATCCTCAAAAAGACCACGGTAAGATTATATAAAATTCGCATGTCACGATGTTAGTTACTGTACTCCTGCGAAACGCTCTTACTGATTTTCATCAAAATTTATATGCATATTCAGTAAGTCTGAGAATTGGCTACTATCTATCTATTTTTCATATCTCTTAAGTGATAAGGGTTGTTCACCCTTAACATTTTTTTATTTATATGGCAACACAATGTTTGCTGGGTCAGCTAGTACATTTATAAAATGTACACAACTTTGCAATTAATGGTCGTGTGTAAAATAAAACTGAAAATAATAAACATAAATTAGTAAAGATACTTCGCCGCCTTGAAATTGAATGAAGCCACAAACGGCTTATTAGTAAGTTTTTTTTGAATTCTTGACAAATAAAAACATTTTTAGAGAAAATTTACAAATAAATAACTAATACTGCGTAATTTACATAATAGATAAATAATTATTTCAAATATTTTAGGGACATTTTAGCACGGAGACGTGGCAAAACTTTTTTACGCAACTATTTCAATTCTCAAAACTGGGTACATTTTCTTGTTAGGAGTGAGTAATCTTTACTAATATACGATAATAAATATAAACAATTTTTAAATCGTATATTTTAAATCAGTCGATACATCTGTATAGATACATTCTTTCATCAAATTATATATTTATATAATAATAATTTATTTAGTTAAACTGTACTATAACATTTCTACGTAAACGATGTACTAAAACTATTATCGACAGTTCTGGACATTTTTTACCTTCTGTTCCATTATTTCATTGTCTTTGACAAGCATGAGTATCAATGAGAAATATACGTCCATACGTCCCGTTTTTAACGGGACAGTCCCTTTTTTCGATGCTTCGTGCCGTTGTCTCCGAAATGAACCGTTGCCATTGTCAATTAAGTAACAGTAAATATTATAATTGTGAAAAAAACATGGGGTGCTCCATTTATCAGTTTTCATAAAGCGCCCCACATTTTTTGCACAATTATACTATTTACTTTTCCTTAAATGATTCCTAGATTGAAATTTATTTTCTACTTTTTAGTTAATTTTATCATAAAAGCGTGTTTTTTATTATTTCTAACTATATTTTTTCAAGTAAAAAGTATTTGACATAAAAAAATCGATGTCCCGTTTTGACTGAAGTAATCATTGGTCACTATATTCCATGGTCAATATTTACGTTTGCGTACACTTGAAACGCAAGGTCAAACACTAGTTGTCTTTTTTTATCACATTGTTCTAATAGCTCTGTCCCTTATAGAACATTTGTCTATGTAGTTAAAGGTAATCGTCGCCACGCCAGAAATCTTTTTTACGTGCGGCTATAGATGTTTCACATCAAAAAAAAAAAAAAATTAAGTACCTACGACTTTATACGCATAGAGTAATCCTTTCTTGGCCGTTAATGACTCGCGTGGCAGAGTGGTCACCATACCGGTCTGACACGCAGAGGGTCCCGGGTTCGATCCTCGGCCAGATAGATTTCTAAATGATCAATTTAGGTCTATGTTTTTGGGTCTGGGTGTTCGTGTGTTGGTATCTGTGTGTGTTCATAGCACTCACAATACAAGGAAACCCAGTGTGGAGAGTGAATAAGAATTTTTCTACTGCTATTTAAACTTTAGATCATACAAAAATCCTTTTTAGTGGTCATTTTCGTTATATAAGGAACTCCTGCGCTGTTGTTAATGTTTTTTATTAATCACCAATTTAATCTCTGCATTGGCTGTCAAGCAGTGTTCAAGTTTTATCAAATAAAGCGCTAATTCAAAAGATGGTAAAACCCTTTCTCGTTCGCCTGTGAGGTACCAACGCCACTTATATTTCTGAACGAGCTTTTGTCCGCGGCTTCGCTCGCGTTACGAAGTAATATTATTAACCAAGAAGATTTATACAAACTTTCATCCCCTATTTTATCCCCTTGGAGGTAGAATTGATCAAAATTCTTTCTTAGCGGATGCCTACGTCATAACATCTACCTGCATGCCAAATTTCAGCCCGATCCGTCCAGTGGTTTGGGCTGTGCGTTGATAGATCACTATGTCAGTCAGTTACCTTTGAGTTATATATATTTAGATAACAACAGCGTTGAGCATTGCTGCGTTCTGGTTTGAACGTTGAGGTAATGAAGACAATCTTATTCGAGGCGTTTCAACTTGGCAACCAGTAACCTTACCATGAGTTTTCAAAACATCTCACAATTTTACGTTACGTTTTCTCAATTCATTATTCTGTTCCGTTTGCTTAGTAGACTGAGTAAACGTTACAATAAGTAAGTACTCAAATCTTTTGGTCTACCTCACTTGTTCGCAAAAAAGAGAGACAAGACAAAAAAGCGCCATTTTATCAATTTAAACATTTAATGTTACGTTACTGACACTATAGTTCTGATACAATCCGCTAGGGGTGCTGATTGGAAATTGTATGTGCAAATACGTAAACAAATACCAAAACAGTCATATTTTTCAAAACGTAAAAACTCATGGTAAGGGTCTGTACCCTAGGGTAACAACGAAATAAAAAAAACTTATTGAATTCTTAAAGTCTGCACCCAGTAGTGATAATTAGAGTTGGAAGAATTATACAATTCTAAAAAAACTAACACATAAAACGTGCAACTTTGGTTTGCTTAGCTCCTTTGAGCCACTCGTAATTAGTTTTAAAGTTAGTTCATACTTAATTACACAATCTTGGTACTCTCGTTTATTTTAATTAAGAAGCTAAACACAAACTGGTGCATTTATTACTAACTTCGTGTTGACACCACACATTTACTACGGCCCCTGATTTACAGTTCAAACTGAAACCCATCAACGTCTAAACTATGCGTATCATTTGAACCCCTCTATCTACAGAATGTAGCTTTAAAACAGATGAAGCCCATGGAAATCGGATAATAATAAATCTTTCCTTTTTTTTACCTACTCAAGCTTGAAATTTAACATTTAAGGTTTAGAAGGACAGAAATCGACCTTTAATGGACGAAATTTTGATGGATTGATCTCTAATATCAATATTAATGGGTATAAGTGGAATGGCTCTTAGATAAGTTTGAAGATAGTCTATTTAACCATTTTAATATCATTAGATGTATAGGGTATAGTAGAGCGTAAGAATCCTATCTTACACATATCATACATAGTCCATATACTTTTTAATATTATTGTCGATTATTTTTGACTATTTACAAGTTAGCTTTTTGTGTCGCTAGTTTATAAATTTTTCTTAAATTATCGCTTAATAGGTTGGCAATTTAGTTCATATTTTTAAATAAAAAATTCCACACTAAAAGCAGTGATAGCCTCAGAAACTTGGCCTCTCGATCGAGGGTCCGAGGCTCAAATCCAAAGCAAGCACCTCTCATTTAAAAGTTATGTGAGTATTAGAAAATAATTATCACTTGCTTAAACGGTGAAGGAAAACATGGTGATGAAACCTGCATACTTGACATAATTATGAAAAAAAAATTCAAAGGTATGTAAAGTATACCGATACGCATTTGGCCAGCGCGGTAGACTATGGCCTAATCCTTCTGATTCTGAGAGGAGACCCAGCAGTGGGACAATAATGAGTTGCTGATGATGATGATGATAATGATTCCACACTAAGGTCGAAAACAACATATATACGTACACACCATACACATATAAAAACCATACCACAGATACTTCACATCAAACGAGAATGCACATAACAGACACATTGCGAATTGTCGTAATAAATCAAACGTCAAGTTTCTCGCATTCGCGTCACGAGGCGGGCGATGTCATTTATCAATAAACTTGATACGGTCTGCAGATTCATCCGCACATTCATTCATAGAAATCTTCTCCATAACGTAATACCGTGGGAAATAGTGGTAGATTGTTGACGATAAAAATGAGTAACTAGAAGATCTACTTACTCTGAATAAAATATTCTTGATTAAATTTGAGAAGCTTATTTTCGAAAATTAAGATCTTATGAAATTGTAAACGAGCTCGTAATCCACTTGGTTCCACGTGAATGTCGTGTTAAATCAACTTTAATATGACACGGTAGTCAGTCGTGGATGGCCTGTTTCTTACCCTGAAAATTGTATTATTTTGGCTTTTTTTTATAATATAGGAGTAGCAGACGAGCATGCAGTCCACCTGATGGTAAGTGGCTCCTGCCGCCCATAGACATCTGTAATCAACCTCAGATAGGATAGATATTCCTAGCTGAGGTCGGCCACAGATGCGCCACTACCCCTGAGGACTAAGCTGAAACGCCTCGGAAAAGTATATCTCCTTTACCACACCCTTCAAAACGGAACACAGCAGCGCCTAACACTGCTGTTATTAGGCAGAAATAGGTGTGGCGGTGGTGCCACCGGAGTCGAACCACAAAGGGTTCTACCACCTTCCACTTATTTTAGTATCGCTGTGTGACTCCTGAAACCAGAATATGGCAGGGTGTCGTGCGACGTCTATAAGAGTTATACATTTTTTTAAAGCGAAGTTAATTGAAAACTGTATTTTAATGAAGCCATGTCTTTGAGACGTGAACCTGATATTTAAATGATTATAACTATCTTTTCTTTAAACATAAAACTTGCTAAAAAGGTTTTATTTTAGCGGTTGCTATACGTTCACCGGTAGATTGGCTTGTCAAATACAAGAGCTTAATACCAAAATCCTTGAGAAAATCGACGCTAGTAACTTACATAAAATATTTCTCAGATACAATATTGATAGCGCCTGTACCACATCGTAGCTACGTAGAGCTCGTAGCGCCGTAGCACCGTAGCACCGTAGCCAGGTGCTACATCGCTCGTATCCATCATACTCTGACTCCGGCTGAATGTCATTTAGATAGATTTTCCAATATACAAAATTGATAGTTGTTTGTACAAGTTGATAGTTTTCTGCTACGGTTTCTCTTTGCATTACGTTTTAGCACAATTTCACTGATAAACCTTAAAAAAGAAAAAGGTATTAAATATTTTATTAATATGTTTTATCTATCTTACTCAAAACTTTTACTATATATTTTTATCTTAGATTTGAATACTTAAACATTGAATTCTTATAAATCCACGGAATGAAAAATATAATAAATTACTGAATTTACAATATTCGCTATAATATTTTATTCTTCTTACACTATAGATTACTATAGATTATAGACTACTTTGCGAATTCGAAAAGTAAATTAAACGTAAGTGCAAAAATCTAGCAACTTAAGAGATTTAACTTAAGATTTCTTATTGGATTATTACAACCGACTATCGTGGCCGAATAGTTGAATTTCAATTTTAACTGAAATATTTGCTGACGCAACTTGCTGACGTAGTTCTTAATAAAATTCGCAAAGTTATCCCAACTGAAACCCGACTGAAGTTCACGACGCCCTCATTTCCAATCTGAATTCTTCCGTACTATTTTCCTTGTTAAATTATTCCACGCGATCTATGATGTAAAATACGTGTTGTGATAATGTATTTTCTTGGTCTGAATGATTTCAAATAGGACATTGTATGTATTGCGTTATTTTAGTTTAATAACATTATTAGTTTCAAAACTAAAAATCACGCTATAACAGTTATTGACACTAAAAAGCAATATTTGTTGCAATCTAGTAACTTTGCGATGTACTTTCTCTAAGGCGCTCGAACAATCTCGCCTCTAAAATCGTTAATCCTGAGGTTGTTAATAAGGACAATAGTTCAAAGTTATTAAAATCGTGTGTTGTCATCGGTTTTTGATAATTTTGAGTTGAACCGAACGATCAAAGCGGATAGAAAACGGGTTCTAAGATTCCGTTACATAGTTACATACATACATACTTACATACAACCCAATCTAATAAAAGCATGTTAAAAACGTACCACACTACTGTAATATCTGTAATGATAGTTTGTTCATAAATAAATATATAAAAAAGAAACTTTTTTCTGCGTTAACTAAATAAAGATTTGCTTATGTTTCAGAAAAAATGTGTAGCTAATCATTATCAACCCCCTGTTCCATTGCTGGAGATGGGTCTCCTCCCAAAGTGAGAAGGAGAAGCCATAGTCCACCGCGCTGGCCAAGTGCGAATTGGTAGGCTTCACAAACCTTTGAAAACTTTTTTTAAGATTTTTCAGGTATGCAGCTTTCTTCACAATGTTTTTCTTCACCGTTTCAGTAAGTGATAATTAATTTCTAATACGCACATAACTTTCAAAACTCAGAGGTGCATGTCTGAGATTTGAACCTCGGACCCCTCGATCAAGGGGCCGAGTAGCTAATATTGTTTAGTAATTAAATATAATATCACATGTTCCTTTCCTGAATTAGTAATACAGGGATAAGTGTCCTTTCAACATGCGTAATCTTAAGGGATAGATCGGATTATGAACTCAATAACCACCGTTTACTGCCCTCAAAACCCCAAAAGTTCATGGAGAACTTTCATCGTAAAGTTTATAGAGTCCCCTGTGGTTCGACTCCGTCACTACTGCCACACCCATTTCTACCTAATAAAAGTGTTAAGCGCTGCTGCATTCTGGTTAAAGAGTATGATAAGGGAGGCATAATTTTCCGAGGTATACACACTTAGTCCTCATGTATAGCGGTGCATCTGTGACCAACTTCAGGTAAGAATCTGATCTTAAGTGAAGTTGGTAATATATGCCTATAGGCGGTCACCACTTACCATCAGATGGACAGCATGCATTCACTAATCCTATGCTATAAAGAGAAAAAATTAAAGCAATTAATTAAATTGATTCCATTTAAAATTAATGAACGCGAAGCTCCATTTACAGAATAAAAACGCAATTTTACGAGTGTGTTTCCTTAGTAAAATTATCCGAAAATCGTTTGATAGCTCACGTAGCAGAGAGCTGTGTAAATAACGCTTTAATGGAATTTCTGGTTCGACGCGGATATCCACGTATGTGCGGATATTCGTATTAGGGTAATGGCATACTGTCTACGGTTACATAAGGTACTTGAAATACTAGGTATTTGATATAAAATACTAGGTATTTTGGCTTACAATACTTTAGTACTTTGTTAGTCTTCATTTTGCAATACTTTATAAAATAATAGATACGCTGTTCTACCCACGTGTAACCTTTTAAGTCCTATTATTTTTAAATGTTAGCAGATTATCTTTAATACTATTTTTCCACTTTCGCTACCTATTTATAAACAAAGTGATTAAAAGCTTACAAGATATCAGAATTTTGTAATTACGGGCAGATATTTATTAATTAAATAAATACACATTTTTAAAACATTATTTTTAATAAATGTCTCTAGAGTTTTCATTGAACTATTGTAAATTCATGAGATTTTTACTAGTAGTAATAGGACTTGAATCTGACAACATTCATTTAGCTCTATGTTCTTTTAAATATACAAATTGTTGTTATGTTCGACTATTATTGGATATTCACATCATCTATAACAAAAAGCATTTCGTTTAAAATCGGCCGTGTGCGTTTTTCCTAAATGCTTATAAATATCCGAAGTATGGACATGTGACGTAGATCGGCACACGTCTCTTTGAATGAGAATTCGAGAATCTGTTCCGAATTGAGGATTCCAAAATTGGAGTTAGAAACGGAGAATCAGAATTGACAATGTGCTGTGACGTTATGCGCTTGATTTCATTCTGTGGGATCTAAATTAGTTAGCTTGGCAGCGGTGATAGTAATAGTCGAAAATTAGGGAATATTACTAGTCCCTGACTAATATTTTCTTAATTTATTTTCATTTGTTTTGTATTAAGCCAATACTCTTTATATCTATTTTTCTTATATTGTCTATTTCTTGTTTTATTTTCATATTTAGTACGTCTTCCTTCTTGATATTTATTTTTCCACCCACTTATTTCAGTCTCGTATATAATTAATGGATGCTCTTGTACCTTTTATTCATTTTTTCTTTTACGCTCCTACCTTTTCTAATTTTAATTTTATTTTATAGTTTTGTTTTAAAGTTGTCTATAAGTCTCTCTCTCTAAAATTTACTTTCTTCTTATATTCTCTCCTAAATAATCTGTAACTAAGACCCGTATTTATTCTGGTAATACTAATATGTCTTTAAATAGTTGATATAATGTATTTGGTGTCATAAAAAATAGAAATTTTTAATCTCCTTGCAGTGCCTTAGCTCCACGATTCTATTAGCACAATAAGACATGAAATATACATATAAAAGTGAGTCACGTCACCACAAGGTGCACGTCGACGCGATTCAATTTGCCCGCACGTCCGCTTGCGACGTCACTGGGAATGTGGATGGGAATTTTAAATTAACAAGGAATTACATGTACATGTTAAGTTTGACGCCTTTACTGTCTGTAATGTGTTCATTCCAGCTATTTCTGCCTAATAACAGCAGTGTTGAGCGCTGCTGTGTTCTGATTTAAATTGTGGTAAGGGAGACATACTTTTCCGAGGCCATCCAGCTTAGTCCTCAAGCCAAGCGGCGCATCTGTGGCCGATCTCAGGTAGGAATCACTAATCCTATCTGGAGTTGATTACAAATGTCCATGGGCGACTAGTAGCCACTTATCAGGTGGACTGCATATTCGTTGCTACTCGTATATTATAAAGAACTGTAAGCTTTTAAATTTTGTAGAAGTCTTGATTTGACTACATCCATATAACTGTTTCAATCTGATAACAATAATGAGTGTGTCGAGTTCATGTGGTGTGGTAAAAGAGGGATTTACATGAGGATTTGCAACTTTGTCCTAACAGTTACCAAAGCATCTTTAGCTAGAAGAAGCTACTTTACTTTCGCAAAAATATTACTTGCTAGCCTTTATACTACTTCATTGCGTATTAGATTTAATTAGTTTCTGGATCTCAAATAAATTAATTGATTGTTTCTTTCGATTTGCAATATACACACCTCAATGTGAAACAACATTGGTTACTTCAAATTAAGAAAAAAAAATACATAAAAAATAGGAAAAAAAATTAAACATGACTTTCTTAATATATATTTTATTTTGACATTGCACATTATAGCAGAGGAACAATTTGTACATTTCCATATAAACGTGGGAAAAAAAGAAAGAATACATAATTTCATTTCCAGGAAAATGCAGAATCTTCAGGTACGAGTGATAGAATACATATTTCATGTAAGGTTCAGTCAAATTCAAACAGGCGAGTTGACAGTTCTCAAAATTCAATTTGCCCAAACGCTCCCGGGCGGTGAGTCATCTTGTTGAACTTACGGATGAATTCTAAGTTTGGGATCCAGTAGTATAAATATGAGACTTTGTTGAAAAGTATTATTTTCCTTTTGTCAGAAAACGTATTAAAAAATAATGAAATGATTTTAAAATACTGCAGTGGTATTGAAATATTTTTGGTTATTTAATTATTTATGATTTATTTTTAAAATATTAATATTAGTTGTATTTAAGTATTCATTTTGATACTGAAACTATTATATAAACATTTTTAAATTATTTAAAAAAAAAACCCATAATTGATGCGTGATCGAAAAATCGTCGAAACCAATACACGTTGATTATGTTATAGGTATTATAGGGGAAAAAGACAATAAGCACTTTTTAAGACTTAATTTTTACCTTTGCTTTATTCGGCTATCTATATCATATCTAATTCAATAACTGTAGTTAGGCATAGTACTATGATATACAGAGATAGACCTCGTCAATAACAATCGAACAATTCCATGTCAAAATGTTTTATTCCTGCAACGTAGCTAAACATTGTAATGAAATTTCGCTTTGAACTTTATCAGTTCACGAGCCTAATCAAATAGACTACGATATGCAAAATAAACAAAGGTTCGTCGATCGTAAAATTTGCAAAATAAACACGAATACCGAACTGTCTGCAATATTTTTTTGTTTTTTATCAATTTGATTTAAATCTACTTTTTATCTGTAGACTAGATAAAAACAGAAATGTCATCAATTGTCGAAATAGCGAAAATCGACTTTCAATTCGATTTATTCTATGTTAAAATCCATCCTTTGAAATGAATAGATGGAAAACATCTATTACTGAGGCTTAGATACGTGTATTAGTAAATAATACTAGGATGTAATAATTACTCCGAAATATAGCATAGAGGGATAATAACAGACAGAACACTAAAGTTGAACAATAATTTAAAAATGAAATGAATAAAATATATCATTAAACTAAAGTTACACTAAAACTTTAAATATAAACGAATAAAATGTGAGCCGTCACGGGACGCCTGGCAGATGTGAAACATCGACATTATTTTGTAAAAGTAATATGCAGAAAAGACCATATTGTGATAGGAACTAAATATGTCATAATGATAAAATAAAATATTACGATTTTTTTCCAGATAACGATGACTATTTATTGAATAAACATTTATTTTCATTAAATACAAATTAACGCCAGATCGAGTGGGAGAGAAACGCACAGTCGATTGCGCATGGCGACGCGTCGCCACACCGTACACACTACTGCATATAGACTGTATATATATACCATCGTATAAAGTGGCGCCACGGCATGCGTCGCCACGCCAGAAATCGGTTTTACGTGCGGCTATAGATGTTTTACATCAAAAATAAATAGTAATAAAATTATACTTATAAAATAAATATAGTAATGGATGTAATATATTATCTGCTTAATGACACTCAAAAGTAGACAGACTAGCAAGCAGTAAATAATTATCTGAAGGCTATAAGTGCTTAATTCCAATACCATACAAGAGGCCCGCACGTGTGTTCGCTAAAACTTTTCCAATAAAAAATCCCTGCATAAAGGAGTCGCCATTTTTATTTTCATTTCATTCGCTGTTTATTTGCCACTTCTATATCATAATAAACTCTGTATTTTCAGTGGATATTAATCCCGTGACGTAATCCGATGACTCTCGTGTGTTTCAATACGCTCGAAACCATAAAACTAATTGAATTAAGCCTTTCGGAACAGCGACTTTGGTGAAAAAGTTAAATCAGTGTACTGAATTTGGTTGTCAATTTATTTATCAAGTAATCTCACAAATTGAACTAATTTTTGTAACGACTAGCGTTTTATATTTATTAAGAAAGCATTAGGTTAGAATAATACTTAAATATTTAATTTACTTAAGTGAACTTAATTGAATATAACTATAAATTCACATCTTTAACCGAAAATACACGTTAAAACCTATACATAGTAATAAAATTAGAAATTTGGAAAATCAGAAAGTTATATTTCCTAACTAATTATTCATGTCTTCATTATAATTTCTGAATTAATATTCATAAATGCGAGCGCCAAAAATATATAGGAAATTCAACAATCTTGACTTATGTTACTTGTCCGCTCGTATCAAATGGTATTAAGGTTAAAACGTACCAAAGTAATCTCAGTTAGGAAAATGAAAAGAACGACCAAAGTGTTCTGTATTACATTTAAAATGTTAATGTGCTGACTGTTTTCTCCGACGAAAAATATACGAGGGAGGTTAATGATCTGTTCTATTATCAGCGAGGTGCGTGGAGAGTGAAATTATTAAATGAAAGTTATAAAGGAAAGTGAAAATGAAAATTATAATGGGAATCATTTTTTTAAAGATACATAACATGTCACTTACAATATATTAATGCAATAGAAATTAACAACTAAACTTAGTTCTAAATTCACAATTATTAATTCAGTTCCTAGTTATAAATTATACTTTGTGTATATAATTAAAACGTGTGTAAATATATCTATTTAAAATCTATAAATTTTTCTTAACCAAATATCGAAATGTAACAATTTCTAGTAGCGACCTTTATTAATAGTCATTTAAGTTTGCCTTGCAAAGACCGCAATTTGACAGTTACAAGTAGGCAGACATTACCAAATGTCGAAGTTTGGTGAGCAAAACATTAGATAGATTGATTTTATTAAGAACCGACGTTTGTATGGAACAGTACGCAGACATTATGGAAATATTTCTTGTTATTCAAATATCATAGTGTAGGATGGTGGTACCATACTAAAATACAAAACCAATCGTGATTTGACTGCGAAGGCAAGTAACGGCAATGCGCCTTATAACAATGTTTAGACCCTTGTTGTATTCTTAGATAGCAGGTACGGAATCTTATTGGAACACTATGGGCTGTTTAAAAATAGTCGATTGAAGTTGACCACTAATTCAGAATCCACCAATCCGCATCTAAAGTATAACCTAGAACGTGATGATAAAATTGCTGATAAATGAATAAATAATATACATTATACATATTGCAGCAGTGATAGCCTAGTGGTTAAGAAACGCGGCCTCTCGATTGAGAGGTCCGAGGTTCAAATCCTAGGCACGCACCTCTGATTTTCAAATTTATGTGCCTATTAGAAATTAATTATCACTTGCTCAAACGGTGAAGGAAAACATCGTGAGGAAACCTGCATACATGAGAGATTTATAAAAAAAAAAAAAAAAATGTGAGCCGTCACGGGACGCCTGGCAGATGTGAAACATCGACATTATTTTGTAAAAGTAATATGCAGAAAAGAACATATTGTGATAGGAACTAAATATGTCATAATGATAAAATAAAATATTACGATTTTTTCCAGATAACGATGACTATTTATTGAATAAACATTTATTTTCATTAAATAAAAAAATTTACGAATTTATTTCAAATCGTTACTACTTAATTCGTTTAATCAGTGACTTCGGTAATAGTTATATTCGATGTTGCCTCTGAGGACGGTATTACTGTGACAATTGGTCGATGGTAACTGAAGTATTTAACTTACTGATGACTTGATGGTGTGTCATAGTGTGATTTTGCTTTCTTTGCAGGAGGCTGATCACTTTCACTCTCTAAATTATCACGGACAGACATTTTATTATCAGAAAATATTTGTTTTCAAGCATTGATCTATAACCTGAGATAGATACGCCGCAAGCGGGCAAAACTTGAAACATACAAAATACGTCAAGTGGTGTAAAACGAGTTAAAACGACTCCAGTCGCTCTCGCACGGCGTAGTAATACACACGAATGTCACTGAACACAGTTTAAACGTCATTATTTTTGAATTTTAAGCCTCAAAATGCCTTCTTGTGCAATGCGTAAATGCAAAAATTATGCTCGAAAAGAAACAAGCTTCATGGAATCACCTATCACACGTAAATAAAGAGAAATTATTAAATTTTGTTATTTTTTCCGCTGTTCGACCCGCCATGATTACGTGAGTAACCAGAAGAGACAAAGTAGTTTTTGTCAATGAAAGTGATAAAGACGCAAATGCATGGTCATAGATCAACAGAACAGAAGTGACATTTTATTGAAGCTCACGATGTTCATATGTCGTATGTTATAGTTTAAGATCCCACTGCTTAGTTTTTATATTAGTGTGTTTTTAATCAAAATATAACTTTTTATAGTTTATTTTAATAAAATAAAATCGATATATGGGAACTTCTGTATCCTAATCTCTAAATTTTCTTCGATACCTGTGGTAAATAATAAAAAATATTACCATAAAATGTATATAGGATTGTATACCGTATACTATCCTATATAAATTTTAAAATTTCTTTAATTGAATAAATTTACCTAAACATAATTTAATAAACAATCTTTGTATAGCCAGAAATTTATACTCAAAAAGACCACGGTAAGATTAGAATCTTATATATAAAATTCGCATGTCACGATGTTAGTAACTGTACTCCTGCGAAACGGCTTTACTGATTTTCATCAAAATTTATATGCATATTCAGTAAGTCTGAGAATTGGCTACTATCTATTTTTCATATCTCTTAAGTGATAAGGGTTGTTCACCCTTAACATTTTTTTTATTTATATGGCAACACAATGTTTGCTGTGGTCAGCTAGTACATTTATAAAATGTACACAACTTTGCAATTAATGGTCGTGTGTAAAATAAAACTGAAAATAATAAACATAAATTAGTAAAGATACTTCGCCGCCTTGAAATTGAATGAAGCCACAAACGGCTTATTAGTAAGTCCTTTTTTTGAATTCTTGACAAATAAAAACATTTTAGAGAAAAATTTACAAATAATAACTAATTATTTCAAATATTTTAGGGACATTTTAGCACGGAGACCGTGGCAAAACTTTTTTACGCAACTATTTCAATTCTCAAAACTGGGTACATTTTCTTGTTAGGAGTGAGTAATCTTTACTAATCTATGATAATAAATATAAACAATTTTTAAATCGTATATTTTAAAACCAGTCGATACATCTGTATAGATACATTCTTTCAAATTATATATTTATATAATAATAATTTATTTAGTTATTAAACTGTACGATAACATTTCTACGTAAACGATGTACTAAAAGTATTATCGACAGTTTTGGACATTTTTACCTTCTGTTCCATTATTTCATTGTCTTTGACAAGCATGCGGATCAATGGGAAAGCCACCATACGTCCCGTTTTTTAACGGGACAGTCCCTTTTTTCGATGCTTCGTTGCCGTTGTCTCCGAAATGAACCGTTGCCATTGTCAATTAAGTAACAGTAACTATTATAATTGTGAAAAAAAAAACCATGGGGTGCTCCATTTATCAGTTTTCATAGAGCCCCACATTTTTTGCACAATATACTATTTACTGTTCCTTAAATGATTCCTGGATTGAAAATTATTTTCTATTTTTTAGTTAATTTTATCATAAAAGCGTGTTTTTTATTATTTTTAACTATATTTTTTCAAGTAAAAAGTATTTGACATAAAAAAATCGATGGTCAATATTTACGTTTGCGTACACTTGAAACGCAAGGTCAAACACTAGTTGTCTTTTTTTATCACATTGTTCTAATAGCTCTGTCCCTTATAGAACATTTGTCTATGTAGTTAAAGGTAAGCGTCGCCACGCCAGAAATCGGTTTTACGTGCGGCTATAGATGTTTCACATCAAAAAAAAAATCTTAAAGGTATGTGAAGTCTACCAATACGCACTTGGCCAGCGCGGTGGACTATGGCCTAATCCTTCTCACTCTGAGAGGAGACCCGTGCCCAGCAGTGGGACAGCAATGGGTTGATGATGATGATGATGATGATAGATATTGACTTTAAATGAGTGAATCCGTTAATATTTAATGTTAATATTAATAGTAGTTATAATTTTCTATAATAATATTGTATGACCCTGAGGCCGGAATATGGCGGATAACTACCCAATGTACACCTATGTTTTTAATAAACCTATGTTCCTCAGTAAAATTATTTGATTTGATTTGATTTGAACGTTATTTCTTAGAAGGTTAAAAAACGGTTTTTGACCCCTTCGACAAAAAGCCGCGAAAACTGTTTGAATCTCGTTCCATAATACTAAAAACCCATGAAGCTACTTTGGTTGGCAAACGTTTTTTATTTCGGGATTCAATGCCAAAATGTAAATAACCTCTTATATTATATATAAGTTACGGCCGCTGGGGCATTCCTCTTATGATTTATAACTGCAGGATTCCCTCTTCTGAGGGCCTTAAATATAAACGCCGACATTGAAGGCCTGACACTTAACTCCTATATATTATTAAAGTATACTTAAATATATTTGTTTTTTATAATATTAGAGTAGCAGACGAGCATACAGGCCGGTACATGGCTAATACCGCCCATAGATATCTGTCAACTATCTGAGGTCTATCTGAGGTCAACTACAGATGCGCCGCTTCCCCGGAGGACTAAGCTGGAATGCATCGAAAGAGTATGTCTCTGTTATCACACCCTTCAAACCACAACTAGTTATTAGTTATTAGGCAGAAATAAGAGAGGCGGTGGTGCCACCTAAGTCGAATCACTAAAAGTTCTATCACCTTTAAATGTACAATAATTAATTAAGTATTTACCATCACGGAAGTGACATACATACTATATAACGTACTTTACTAGCTATATACCAAATATTTTAACGACTACATGTATATCGTCTATGTTAACAATACTTAAGTAAAAATAGTCGATGGATCAAGTTGACATTTTTATTATTAGATAATTATATTTAATACTCCTTATCTCTATTTTTGCGCGGAAAATATTAGTTGCCATGTTAAGCTTTATATTTATAAATGGGGTCACTATTAATGAGAACGGTGAAGTTATTAGAGGTAAGTAATTTATTTCTAAGGTACTTTATAATATTATCAAAGAAACTTATTCTTATCTGAAACATAAAAATATAAGATTAGATAGATTTTATAAAGCATTTGTTTTTCTTCTTAATTAAGTTAGAATGTCATGTCGTTTTGGCTGTAGGGCGTACGAAAGCATGACACATACATACATACGCTCTTAAACCTTAAACTTTACAGTCGGTAAAAAGTCATTTTCGTACAAAAAATATTATGTTGTTTAATGCAATTTACAGCGTAGATTTTAAGAAATAGATGTTATTGCACGACCATTCTTCTCTAAACTGACCCATTTTACTTAATAGCTCACCCTGTATACGTGTAAACACAAATCTTAGTCACATATGTTTCTGTCATGTGACAACACATCCAGCCTGTGTACATAGTGCTGTTGTAATCAACGGAGCATGTGTTTCATCTAAGTTGTGTCTGAGCTGTTTCCGAAACAGGTTACTGTAGAATAATTTTGTCGTAATATAGGGTGTTTCTTTTTAATTAAATATTATATTCGTAGAGTAATTGTTATATATGGGGATCAGATGTTAAATTAAAATAATTTTAGATAAACATAGCCCCTATACTTTAATTTAAGTACAAAAGACTGACAAATCTTTACATTATTGTTTACAAAAAATAAACAATTTTTATCGTTTATTGAAAGGTTGATTGATAAACCTTTTACGTATTTTTACAAATTTCCCAAGAAATAGATCGAACTGAAGAATTTTTAGGTTTGTACTTTTTATATTAGTACAGTTCGCAAATTAATTATAATTTGTATATACATTACATATTATTGTAATACAGCCAATTAAGAAAATAGTATATGTTCCATAATTTACGAATATACAGAAACCGAAAGACACAAGTATATAAAACGAATAATCATACCTTGAAATACTTTCATATTTAATATTTTAATTCAAGCAAGATTCAGACGAGAACCATTACATTCAAAGCTTACAAATACTTGTGTAACTAGTACAAGTAGCAAAAGCATTGCGATGAAAATAATCTCGCGGGTAAAGAATTTTCCAGCATTTAATTATTTCGCTCCACCCTCCTGCGTTCCCTCAAACAAAGGCAAACATAAATTTAAGATGGGGAAAAAAGAGAATATTAAAGACAAATAAGTAGTACGTCTTAGAGTCTATGCACACTGGTAGTCTCCGATACCATGCATGCGATCCGGTTAACTTTGTTACGACTCGATTAAGTGTCGCAGAATAATCGTAATTCTTTAAGAATTGTATTAGTATTAATATTAACGTGACCTTTTTCGCTAAACTTCTGGAGCTTTTTCCTGAATTACTTCCTATATAGTCTTCTTCAAATCAAATCATCATAATCATCCTCTTCATTCATCTATTTGAATCCACTGTAAATTGTAGAGCGTGAAATAATTTCTGTCATTCTATTTTCATTTGTTTTCTTAGATATGACTTTGTATAACCTTATATTTGTATTAATATGTGGGGACATATTTTTGGTTAAAGTATATCTTTAGTGCACTTTTCTTGGATTAAATTTAAGCACAGTCCTAGTAGAATGTGCTTGTAGAGAAACAGTAGAAGTGTGTGAAATAGTACACAGTTCTACTGTTTCAACTAGAAGCATATTCTCAGAAACGGTATGTGGAATCGGATGTTAGTGTGAATAGACCTCTGTAGAAAAACGTAGAAATTAAACGTCCAAATCGGAGTGCGGGCCGCGGCAAACAAAAACAATTTGTGATTCGACGAATGCGTTCTAAAGTTCTTCAACAGTCTTGCCTTCGAAAAGTTTTTCAATTAAGTGTGGTTGATCGTGCGAGGATCAACGTTAGTCTATTTTTAGTGACGAATGCTTTATTTGTAACTTTTAAATATTTTTTATGAGTCGGCTCCGAAGATGACAACTAATTCTGCTTTCTAAAATAGAGTGACGCGCTGCTGCGTTCTAGTCTCAAAGGACGACAGGAAAGGGACGATTAAATTATTTCAAGTTTACTCTCAGATACGAATCGTAGCCGGCCTCACGATTGCAATATTATTTAAATAGGTACAATAGATAAAATGCAGAAATATACTACTGAATTGTTCGCACATGGACCCCTTTTCGTAACCCGATTCGTAACAATTTTATTATTTTTAGTATTTCTTGTAATTATATTGTCAATACACATAAATGTCTTGTAAATGGACTGTAATTTCTTTCTTTCTAAATGTCAAATGCCTTTTTATTACAGTTTTAGAGTCAATACAGTTAGAGTCAGTACAATCGTAGTCTTACTACACAAAAAATGAACGTATGACAGATGGACCGTGGAAGCTTAATCATAGAGTCCCATTTCTACGGTACCTTAAAAATAAAATATAATCAGTATATTTCAGGTATTTTCACTCAGAAACCAGCATAAATCTGCAATTTCACCCAAACCAAAGAAGATACCAAAATCATTTCCTTTTGTACTCAAGTACTTTCCATTCAATTCTATTACTATATCGTTAAATAGCAACGGTATCAAACTGAAAATCTTGTTATTCAACGGTTTCGGGTAGTTATGCAGTAAATATTCCAATTAATTTTCGTACGTATGCGAACGAATATTTTGCTATTGTGTACCAAAATACGGCTTATGGCACTCGGCCAAAACTGAACTAAATATAGAGTAAGTAATACATAAATATTTATTAAACATCGCAACGGAATGTAGGGAATATGCTACTTTTTTTTGGAATTTTCTAGTTAGTGATTTAGAGTAACAAGTTTCTTAACCAACCACTAAGATAAATGAATAATTTTGATCCCCGAAATGTAAAATTTTGAATTTAGATACACACTTTACGGAGAAAAATCGCATATTGTAGAGATATGGACTTATTGATCGATGCCATAGCCACACAAATAAAAATTACCTACATTAAATTAAAAGCAGTGATAGCCTAGTGGTTAAGAAACGCGGCCTCTCGATCGAGGGGTCCGAGGTTCAAATCCCAAGCACGCACCTCTGATTTTCAAATTTATGTGCGTATTAGAAATTAATTATTGCTTGCTTAAACGGTGAAGGAAAACATCGTGAGGAAACCTGCATACCTGAGAGATATATAAAAAAAAAATCTCAAAAAGGTATGTGAAGTCTACCAATACGCACTTGGCCAGCGCGGTGGACTATGGCCTAATCCTTCTCATTCTGAGAGGAGACCCGTGCCCAGCAGTGGAACACAGTAATTGGTTGATGATGATGATGATGATGACATTAAATTATGTTCATGTAAGTACGAACAAAAGTAAATGACCAGCGTAGAACAGAAATCTAAATCCGTAATTTAGATCGGCTAAGTATCGGAATTAGCACAACTGAGCCCTCAATCACCTTTATCCTAGATCTAGATCGCTAGGATTAACAGTCAAGAAGCTTAGTTTAACTTGAATAAACTTAGTATTGCAAGTTTCTCGGTAGACTTGGTCAAAGGTTACTTGAGTCAGTATGGGTTAGTTATTTAGTTTAGAATTATATAATATTGGACACCTTAAATAAGTATGCATTAAGGTCTTAATTTTACAATAAATAGTATAATAATACTTTTTATGTAGAGCAATGAGAGAGTTTTAGTAAGAGTTTTGCATTCATATAAAGATAATAAGACCCTTTGAAATTCGCCCTTTTTGCTGCTTCATACCAGTAGTATAGTGCTCTTGTGTGAAGTTCATTGAATTACTGCTGGTGTATACGGAAAACAGAAATCACGTTTGCACTGCAAGCTGAATATTACTAATTATTAGAAAATAATTTCAAAAAAGAATCACCGATTTTGGGGTATTAGCAAGGTAATACAAACGTTGCAACTTCGGTTTTAAGGACACTGCTTCTTCTTATTTGTGATAATGTCCAGTTGCAGCTTTTTCCGTCGTGAGCCACAAGGATTGTTATAATATGAGACATGCATATATACACTTGATACTCGTATAAATATAAAAAAAATATTACCTACCGCTGTCCGGTAAAAAAGGCCATCACTCGTCGTTAATGAGACAACTCAACTTGATAAGGATTGAATCGAACAGACATAATATCTGTAAAGCACTCCGTGAAGCGAGCAGCAATTGGGATTGGCAGGCTTATTTTTAATAGCTTCATTATTTATGGTGTCGTGAAAACGTTCGAAATGGATCCGGTCGATCGGAACGAAATTGGAGTAATGACGTCACGGGACTGTGGAGCAGCCATTACAGTAATTGTAGATCGAAACTGTATAATTTTTGTCGTTAAGTCGATTTGAGTGCACATTATTTTTGCAATGTAATAATTTTCATTTTATGGTATTGAGTTAAGTATATTGTATGTTTTGGTGGAGTGGCATTGTAAGATCTTGATAGCCAGATATAATACAAGCAACGGAAAAAGCAATATGCTGCTCATCAGCTATTGAACAGTAATGGTCATCGGCATCTGTAATAATCTATCAAATATGATACAACTCCTATATCTGATCATCAACTGAATCACTTTTTTATAAGAGTGTTTAGGAAGTCCATCTGAGGACTAAGATGTTCATTATGTAAGTTCGTAAGTCAGCCAAATTTCACGCTCTTTCACCGACATGCGAGAACTGCTTTACGTTAATCTTATATATAAAATTCGCGTGACACAATGTTAGTTACCGTTCTCCTCCGAAACGGCTTTACCGATTTTCACCAAATTTTATACGCATATTCAGTAGGTCTGAGAATCGGTTACTTTCTATTTTTCATACCCCTAAGTAATAAGGGTTGCTCGCCCTTAACATTTTTTTTATTTATAAGGCAACAAAACGTTTGCCGGGTCAGCTAGTATAATATAAATTTTATTTATTTATTTATTAAATAATATCACTTGCATATTATACATATAAACTGTAATTTAAGATATAACATTACTTAAATGTATCGATTGTTCTTGTTACAAACCTGGTTCTTGTCATTTTTTAAGCACGAAAAGAATAATATACCATCGCTGATTTTAGTATGATACTTATATTACTGCAGTATTTGAAAGTGCAATGTATTATTCCCAGAGAATGACAAAAAATGTTCCTTTCTTCTCTGACACATATTTCGCATAAAACTTCCGTTCTAGCGCATATAATCCTCGTAGTCTTGTCGCGTTTTAATACGCGTATTTAAATTTTTACGTTTCTTTTTGTGCTCCTCTCGGTGGGGAAAAAATAAAAGTACTTATCGTCATCAACCCATTACTGTCCCACTGCTGGGCACGGGTCTCCTCTCAGAATGAGAACGACTGTCCGTAGTCAATCGGGCTGGCCAAATGCGAATTGGTAAATTTCACATACCTTTAAGATTTCTCAGGTACGCAGGTTTCCTCACGATGTATTCCTTCATCGTTTAAATAAAAGTTGCCTATAATTAAAATATTACTGATGTTTCATAGAAAGTAAGTCAATTTTGAGATAAAATTTACCTTTACTAGTAATAACTAGCATTCGAACAGTATTTTTTGATTAGAATAATACATGATTATATTTTAACAAGATTCTTTTTGTAGCCTAAAACACACAAATCCTGTATTGTCGTGTAACTGGCAAAGGGCTAAGCCCTTTCTATCAAATGCGGCTGGTTACTTGATAGCGGTTCACCACAGGACTTTAGCTGGATACCTCTAAACAAGAATCGGTTTAGACAATCAACAACTAATCTACAAACCTACATTGCTTCATGGAAATATGCAGTTAACTTACATGTAAGGCGACCATCGTTTTCCTCAAAGTTGGCAATGCATCTATGATTTCCTTCAGGTAGAACCCTTTTCTATATGGACTTGGTTACAGATGTCATTGGGCACTTACCATCGGATTGACAGGCTCGATAGCCATTGTCCCTGTAGTTCCGGGACTAGAATAGGGCTACGGTATCCCCTGCCTGTCGTAGAAGGCGACTTAAAGGGGGCTTCCGGGGTTACGGGCGGTAAGAGTGGGAGCTCAAACCGTCCGTAGAGCAACCCCGAGAAGGACGGCGGCATGTGTGGTCGCATGCCGTCGTAAACACTAGATGTGAGGGAGGAGCGTAAAGTGCTCCCCCCAGGGCAGAGCCCGACCGGGGCATCGCGCTCGGAGGACTCCGGTTGTGTTCCATTGGAGATCCCAGAGTTCTCCACCAAGCGCTGAGGACGGCCACCGGGGGGCTTTTAGTGCGGTATAAATCCCACATAACCCGGCGTCGCTCCCACGTCGTCGGGTACCTTTTGAAGGTTTCCCCCTCGAAAACAAAAAAAAAAAGGCTTGATAGCCCTTTCAATCTTATTAATTAATAAATGGTGCGTGGTAACATGTATAGCAGTGCCTGAAAGGCGAATTCATGGCACGCACCTCTGATTTTTCAAAGCTATGTACGAATTAGAAATTAATTATCACTTGATTTAACGGTGAAGGATATAGCAAGAAACTTGCATACCTGAGAGATTACAAAAATACTCGAAGGTTTGCGAAGTCTACCAATACGTACTTGGTTTGTCAGCGCGGTAGAATATGACGCGCGGAAGAAAAGGTTTAAATCTACTACAAAATTAACTTTATGTAAAAAGGCTTATTACAATGTAAATCAGTACATAAATGATAAATCCGCATGGTATGACAACTCCAGCTCCATCATCGATAATTAATTATATGTACCAATGTAAAATTGTATATTATTTACCCTTTAAAAGATGCAAATATGCACACGTATGGAGTTTCTTGCGCCACTTCGTCTCCATAGCAAAATACCTTCCGAAGCGGTGGTAGTTTGTTGACTTTCAAAAAGTATTCTATATTAATCAATTTTGAATAAATGAGATTTGAATTTGAATTGAATTTGACCTAATCCTTCTCATTTCCAGTGGAAACCCGTGCCCACTGCTGCGACAGTAGTTATAGTTATAGTTATAGACGACCCGCCTGGCGGAGGGGTCACCATACCGGTCTGATGCGCAGACGGTCCCCGGTTCGATCCCCGGCCAGGCAGATATCTAAATGAATTTCTATTTCTGGGTCTGGGTATTTGTGTATTTTCCTATGTGTGTGGCCATGGCACCTACGACACAGGGAATGCTAGTGTGTCGAAGGCGGGGGGTGTTATTCTGGTAACGTGCGTCACTCAGATACCAAGCAATCAACTGTCAGTTTAACATGATTCAACAATTAGATTGAGTGTTCGACATGAATAATTCAAAATTTACTTTACTCAAATCAGAGAAATCCCAAGCTGAATTCGAACCTTGGAATATTAGATCTCAATGGATTAATCACTTAGCTTGTGGATGTAAGCGTTGTAGTGATTCAATAACGTTATTAATAATAATCAATCCATCCAAAGATTGAAAATTGACAATGTCTAGTATGAAGAAATAGTCAAGTGTCGATCTTTGGTTGACGAAACATTGTGTGGATTGATTATTAATAAAGGGGGTAAAACTCTTCTTATATTGAGAGCAGCGTCGTGTTGAGCAGTCGGACAGTAATTGGTTAATGATAACGCTGATATAAATAGAAAAGTTTATTTAAAATTTGAAATATTCGGTTAATATTTTTTTTATTATTTATGTAAGTAGCAGACAAGCATGCAGTCCACCTGATGGTAAGTGGCTACTGCCACCCATGGGCATCTGTAATCAACCACAGATAGGATTAGATTCCTGTCTGATGTCGGCTAAGATGCGCCGCTACCCCTGATGACTAAGCTAGAACGCTGAAAAAGTATGTCTCCCTTACCAAACCCGTCAAACCAGAACACAGCAGCGTTTAAGAATGCTGCACTCAACTTATTAGGCAGAAATAGGTGTGGCGGTGATGCCGCTGGAGTCGAACCACAAATAGAATGAACCACGCAGTGATTTACCTAATATTAGCACCTATAACCACCTTTATTACCTAAAATTAGTATTCCAGTATCATTTGTCAGACTTCAGTGGCGTGTAGAGATACTGCGAGTGATTCTTGTTTTCCTAAACAAATTTATTTCGGTGAGTTAGCAAATACACCGGGAACCACCTGATGAGTTGACGAGACAGACCTGAGCGATACTTAAGTGTCTGTTAAGGAATCGTGCTAGAATACCTACAGTTACAAGACTAGACGATTTTAAGGTTTTGTATAGTGTCGTGTGTTTGTCGTTAAATCAATTAAGGCGCGATATTAAAAGAGTAATAATTATTATGAAAAAAAACAAACCCACTGAGTTCTTACCGGAACTTCTCAGTTGAGGTAGCGTTCCGATCCAGGAGTAGTCTAAGAAAATATATTGTAAAAAACCATTTTGTAAGTGCCTCCGTAGGCCTATACATAATAAATATATTTAATTTCATTATTATATCAACAAAACGTATCATTACAAAAATAATGGGAATTCGTAGAACCCTTCGTAGTAAGTCGCTGGCGACACCACCAAGTAAGTGTGGGCGATATTAGATATTGTTAAATTTCGATATTTGGTAGGTCAAAATGGACAGATTGATTATTATAGGTTTTAAGTAATCCAACACTCACCACGTGAGAATTGGTAGAAATCGGGCATGTGATAACTTTTTTGGTAGCTTGCAGGCATGTTCTTCACGATGATTTTCTTTTACCACTGAACAAGCAAGTGAATGATTTCTAATTCCCACGTAATTTCAAAAATTCAGAAGTATCTATGTACTATTGAAACACTGGACTTCTGGACCCACATCTAAATATATATAACTCAAAGGTGACTGACTGACATAGTGATCTATCAACGCACAGCCCAAACCACTGGACGGATTGGGCTGAAATTTGGCATGCAGGTAGATGTCATGACGTAGGCATCCGCTAAGAAAGGATTTTGAACAATTCTACCCTCAAGGGGATAAAATAGGGGATGAAAATATTACTTCGTAACGCGAGTGAAGCCGCAAGCAAAAGCTCGTTTAGATATATAGGTAATGTTTGAAATTGAGAAGTTTTAGTTTTACAAGGTTACATCAATAATAATGAAAATGTGTTGATTAAGTGTATTATTGTATAAAAAAACCTTAAACATTCCTAATTATTATTTGAACTGTAACCTTGTTTAACCTCTTTCCTGTTGAAATAATATTTTTTGGGTTACTTAAAACAACCAAGGCCGACACCTAGTAAATTTAGATATAATATGTATGCGACACATTCCTGCAAACAATATATTACAATTTCAGTGACACTAAATTGTAAATTTGCAATTTCAGTGCTGAAATTCACATTTACATGAACAACGTATTGTCGCATATCTTACTGTATACAGATGCATTATTTATGGACGTGGAATATGAAGAAGATGCATTCCATATTTTCCTTGCATAAGAAGTGGAATTTATGTTCCAAGACTTTACGTATATTAAGAATGGGAAATATTTCGTAGAGTGAGATTTTTTTTAATAATATAGGAGTAGCAGACGAGCATGCAGTCCACCTGATGGTATTGATGGTAAGTGGCTACTGCCGCCCATGGACATCTGTAATAAACCCCAGATACGTTTAACACTGATGTTATGAGGCAGAAATGGATGTGGCGGTGGTGCCGCCGGAGTCAAAACACAAAGGGTACTACCACCTTCGAATAGTAGATGTGAGTTTTTAACTATAATTAACAATTAATAAAACGCGCATAGACCGGCGTAAAAGCGTATAAAAACGTATCCTGTGTTGATCTAAACGAAAGTAAAGTAAGGGCGGGCGTGGTTGGTTGTTGAATGGGTGAACACTATGTCGATTCTATATTATATTCTATTCTACGTCAGTCGTTAAACCTCATTCGTGGACGATGCACGATTTGACACCACCCATTGTCTCTGCAGGTTTTGGTCTTCTAGTTTACCTGTATATCCGTGTTTACCATCTACGCTTGTGCAATCTTTGCGGGTGCACCCGATATGTGTGTTTTTATTACTACCGCTTTTGTTTGTTTGTACACTCTCTAATGAATTGTAATATCATTGCACATTTTTGTACTTTCATGTAAGTGAATGTTATTAATTCTTAATTTGCAATTTGAAATAGTGTGGTAGAACTACACAAAATACCTCTCTAAATAGAGGGACCCCAGTAGTGGGACATAAACGGGTAGTATCTAACTGTACCCTTACCATGAGTTTTTACGTTTTGGCAAATATGACTGTTTTGGTATTTGTTTACATATTTGCCCATATAATTTCTAATCAGCGCCCCTAGCGGATTGTATAGGCCAATACGTAAACAAATACCAAAACAGTCATATTTGTCAAAACGTAAAAACTCGTGGTAAGGGTACTGTCCGGTCCAACAAAGCCTTTATCAGCAAGTCGTTCCCAATAATAAATAATGTTAAAAGGTCACCCCGTAATGGAATGAAAACGGAAAAATCTATTTCACCCAACGTTTTGAACCCTGCTGACGTTACGTTTCGCGACGGCACCCGATTCTATCAATTTTCTGTCTTATTATCTCAGTGTAAAGATCACGTAACGCGCCTTTGTGAGTTGAAAGTAGAGTCAACAGCCGTATTTCTTCGTAAGGTAAAGGTAAGGAAGGGTAACTAGCTGTTTGTCTCGTAAAACATTTGTAAGGTCGGATTTTTGGAGTCGATAAAGTTGGGTTGCTAATTCTAATTCTTTGTATTGTAACTTTTGTTCAAAATTATTTTTGATATATTAACGGTAATGAAAACAATTTTGCTTTTGGAAGTTTTGTATGATTAGTTATTGCGTTCTGTAGCACTACCATGAGTTGGCATAGAAACGCCACTATAGAAATAGTAAATAGAAAACTATTGTCATTTTGCTAGTGAATAACATAACTACTATCGTTACGGTATTTCTTGACAACGTCTGTCAAATTAATGACTCATGGGACCGAATTTGTATGGCAATAGATCATAATGATATTCGCTAGCGATTTGATTTCGATAGGTTTTTTACGTATGTAGTGGCTCACACTACGGATTTTAGTTCTACGAGTAACCACCAGAGGCGCTGTACAATTTTTCATACATTTATTTTACGCAGTCGCTAGCGAGTAATACTTTTGTAAACTCATGGTAGTGCTACTGCATTAAAATCGTAGATAGTCAAATATTAATATTGTAAAATGTACGTATAACACAAAAGAAAGTACTAGGGATTTATCACCAGTTATGTTGCAGTGGAAAGATGTGGATGCTGAATGTCTTACATATGGGGTGACAATCTTAGTCCTAAAAAATTAAAACACGTGGTCTACTTCAAATACTAAGTCTATATAAAGTTGCAGATATTTGGTGACCAGTTGGTTTAATTTAGGTGGCCTGCGTGCTCGTTTGCTTCTTGAAACTTACAAATATAAGTAGCTCGATAAACTTAATAACTTGACTATATTTATTTTTATATCCCACCGTTTCCCGGGTGTCAGGGCTGATTAAACCAAAGAAGGGAGGAAAGTCCCCAAAGCCGCTACCACGAAGTGCGTTGGAGTAATCAGTTTACTTTTTGGTATAGTCGATTTATCTGACCTTTTTAATAAGACAGATGTTATGTACCGTGGGCCTTTAAAAACATTTTTTCTTTAACATAAATACAATAAATTCTAAATGAACCCGTAAATTATCTTGTTCAAACTGAAAAAAGGTTGGAGGGAATTAATTTCAAGCCGACCACACATTGCGAAGGTGCCTGCGCGTAATTGGCTAATTCTTTACCCTGGTTTTATACGACTTTTGTTTTAATAAAACGTGCGAGAGTTAAAATACAGATCGCTGTAAAATTTGGGGGTTTTCAGAAATGCCTGCTATCAAATTTTACGTTACCCAACCCGTGGTTGAAGAATGTTGTTCTACTACTAAAGGCTACAAATAGGTTTTTTATTGATATGACCAGACTATTGACCAGAATAGGGCTGCGGTATCCCCTGCGTGTCGTAAGTGACTAAAACGAGGCTCCAGTTGCGTTCCTTGGAGATCCCGGAGCCCTCTACGCAGCGCTGGGGACGGCCACCGTTTTAGTGCGGTAAATATCCCACATAACACTGCGACGCTCCCACGGCATCGAATACCTTTTGAAAGTTTTCCCCTCGTTAAGAAAAAAACAAAAGAAGAAAAGGTGTAAGGTGTGCAGTTAAGGGACGAAGTTACATATCAATTATAGAAATATAGACATAATTTCACAACATTTGGTGGACCATACATTTTCATAATAAAAAAAACATAATAATATTACTGAGACAATAATAACATCGCTTCGTCCAGAAATAAAAATCGATTTACCGACTTATCTCATAAAACATTTATTGACCTTAAATAAAATAAGCTCTGTCGGAGTAAAACTACAATTGACTTTAAATTGAATCAATATTTGAATGCACGGCGCTGAAGAAATAAATAAAACTTGTATTTTCGAAGTTAAACAAGAGATACGTTATTTTCTGCCAATATTGTCTCTCTTTTATCTTTAAAGAAAGCAACATGAAAATATTATTAAATAGATTGTTTCGAAATGTTTTACTGAAACAAATAAAAGTGGCAAGCTTCAAGTAGATATATGCTTTTATGTTTATGGGACTTTTATATAGAAGTAACCAACAAGCATGCAGTTTATATGATGGTAAGTGGCTAGTATAGAGCAATGATAGCCTATTAGTTAAGAAACTCGGCCTCTCGATCGAGGGGTCTGAGGTTCTAATTCCAGGCACGCTGGCACGCACCTCTGATTTTTCAAAGTTATGTGCGTATTAAAAATAATTATAACTTGCTAAAACGGTGAAGGAAAACATCGTGAGGAAACCTGCATATCTGAGAGATTTGTAAAAAAAATCTCAGCGGTATGTGAAGTCTACCAATACGCATTTGGCTAGCGCGGTGGACTATGTCCTTATCCTAGCAGTACCCAGCAGTGGGACAGTAATGGGTTGATGATAAACCAACGAGCATGCAGTTTACATGATGGTAAGTGGTTACTGCCGCCCATAGACATTTGTTATTAACTCCAGATAAGATTGGAGGCGTATCTGAGGTCGGCCGGAGATGCGTTACTACTGTTTTGGACTCGGTTAGAACACGTTGTTAACACACTAAAATGTTGCCTATTTTACTTTTATAATGATATTCATTAAGGTGCCGGCCGTGGATTTACATAAATATGTAATTAATAATTCCAAATAGGATTGAAGTCCTATCTTACGAAAAATAAATTACTTCTCCATTGCCACACCTTTCAAACCTTTATAGAGTAGTGAAGTTAGTTATTTTAAGGCAGTGGTGAACCACAGTCGATGACATCTCCCACCTAAACATTATGAAATGTGTAGGGAGTCGTACACTTCAATTTGTATTAGAATATCCATATCAGCATAATGAGCGTAAAATTAATTAGTTTCTGATGCGAAAGCAATGTTAGCACATAATCAAAATGCTATTTACATTCAGGTTCGATGCGTAATTTTCAGTAGAATCGACATTCAGACATGAATATATCCGATAATTGTGGCGTAAAGCGCTATATAGCGGAATTAAACGGCGAAGCTGATCATGTAATATTTCAATTCGCTTTGCGGTTTTCTTTTGTGTGTGTATTGTATCGTATAGACTCACACATATACAGTAAAGTGAAATAAATTAGGTGAACTAGAAGGTGGTAGAACCCTTTGTGGTTTTACTCCGGCGGCACCACCGCCACATCTTTTTCTGCCTCATGTAGCGGTAGCAGTGTTAAGCGCTGCTGTGTTCTGGTTTGAAGGCTAAGGGAGACATACTTTTACGAGGCGTTCCAGCTTAGTTCTCAGGGGTAGTGGTGCATCTGTGGCCGACCTCAGGTAGGAATATCTAATCTTATCCGGATTGATTACAGATGACCATATATATTAATCCAGATAAAATACACAATAAACATAATATACACAAACTCAGAAATCTAAGAGAAAGATAGCCTTAGAACGATCCATTTATGAAATTTGGCGGCGAACAAAACGGTTGTTACGAAATTGAGTCTATAATTTGAAGTAATGTATGTGAGAAATTAGATTCTAGGAAGCTAAACGGAGCACTAGGAGTCGTTCTGGGAAAACCAGCAGACCACTAGGAAACATTATAGGAAGACCCGCGGGCCGCATGGTCGTTTACTAGTATCAATACAAAAACGATCTTGCAGCCCGCGGCTACTAATAATAATAAGATTTTGTAGAAATATTGAACGCGGATTAAAAGGCAATTTTACTGTCACACGTTTACTGCAAGGCTGCGCGTGAATTCAATCATCATCATCATCAACCGCTCTCTTCAGAATGAGAAGGTTAGGCCAAAGTTCACCGCGCTGGCCAAGTGCGATTTGGTAGACTTCACATACCTTTGAAAACTTATTTTTAGAGATTTCTCAGGTATGCAAATTTTCTCACTACGCTTCCGTGACCGTTTAAGCAAGTAATAATTAATTTCTAATACGCACATAACCTTGAAAAATCAGAGGTTCGTGCCTGGGATTTGAACCTCGAACCCTTGGATCAAAAGGCCCAGTTTGTTAATCACTGCTTACTGCATTGAATACCTATATTTTTTTTCTTACCGTTTAATACAATAAGTTTTGTATACAACCTCGCAGTGGCGTCACGAAGAGATGGCGCGTTAAACCATGCATGCGTTAGGGACGCACGTGTAAGCATAACCACGCGTGACAGGAAGAACGCCCTAAGCAGTATTATCCAATAACGTTATAGTCGCTCTAACATCGAATAAAGCCCGCGGTTAAGCGGATGGAACAGCGCTGTTTCAATTTACATTGTGGTTTCATATCGTATTGCGGTCGCTTATAGTCCAACTCGTGTAGAGTTCACTGGATGACAAATGCAGCGTAAGGCTGTGTACACACGGGCGGTTTACTAACGTTTCATACTATCGAATGTTTTAGAAATTTAAAGTATACAGTGCACGGTCATTCCTATGCAGGCATTTGGTACACAGAGGTCATGCTCTTACCATGAGGTATTTGAGGGTACTTGCGTGGACAGCCTTATATTGCCTGAAACAATTAGTATTGAACTTAGATATTTAATACATTTCACAAATATTCAGATAGTACCACTAGGTACTAATTACTAAGTTAGTAACTGTATTCATATAAAAGGTAATCAAGACCTGGTAACCGAGACTAGATTCTCAAGTCAAGATACGATGGCATTCCTCGATGATTTCTAGTAAATGCATAGTGTTTGGACTCATTATGTCTCATTTTTGAAACAATTTGATGGTGACCTCGTACAACTTTTGTGTTATGTACTCAGTTAAATAAATAACGTTTATTTCGAATACCACAGTTTTTAAAATGTTTTCTCGAAAATCCAATACCATTTTAGTTGTTACAAATTTTGTCCAAATGTAACTGTTACACTAAACCAACTATTAGTTGATGTTAGATAGATTATCCAATAATTATGTAACGACCGATACTGCGACCGCACTAAACCGCTAGCGAATAAACAGCTTGTTTCAATTCACACTGCGGCACCATATCTCGTTGCGGTCACACTAACGCCTACTTTACGAATTTGGGACTAATTTTGATTTTAAGGTTATAAATTTTACGGTACAGCCTATTAAAAGCTAGAGTTTGTATTCCACTTTCCTGTGATATAAGCTATATTATAGGAGTAGCAGACGACCATGCAGTCCATCTGATAATAAGTGGATATTGCAGCCATCTAAAATCAATTCTAGATAGGATAAGATATTCCTACCTGATGTCGGCCACAGATGGACCGCTACCCCTGACGACTGTAACGTCACGGAAAAATATGTCTTACCACACTCTTCAAACCAGAACACCATAATAGTTGAAGCGATGGTGCCGCCGAAGTCGAACCACAAATAGTTATACCACCTTCAGATTAGATATGCATACGACATATAGCTTTTGTAAAAACGACCAGAGTGACGTAACCGCTATTTGAAGTCAGGCGATATCAAGGCAAAGCTGTAGTAGCCAGAAGGTTTCAAATTTATAAACGTTGCGAATCATGTAGTACTATAAGCTACATTCTGAGTAGCCGATTTAAACTCAGCTGACCCGCTGTCTTGCATGTGAAATACTGCCCGCCGCGCACATCCGTCTATGTCGCGCTTAAAACGTTTGGCTAAGGAATTTCTGGGAAATCTCTCGTAAAATATCCCGGGAATATTTATTTATATTGCGTTTCGTATGTTATACAGCGGTAAATTTAAGATTTGCGTTATAAATGGCGCGCATATAATTTGTTTGTTTTTTAGATTTTATTATTGTTTTTATATCTTAATGTTCGAGAATTAACGAAATAATGACGTATGAATCATAAATAAAATTTATTAAATTAAGTAGAGTCTAAATTGGTACTGCTTCATCTCTTTTTTATAAATGTCGTTAAAGTCGCCTAAGAGAGTGAATTATAGAGACGAGTAGCATCTTCCTACAAAATTATTGATTTATTGAATGACTACTAATGTTCAAGTACAAAATTCGCTAGTTTAAAGTACACCACTTGCCTTTCCAGTAATATATTAATTAAGGGTTGAAATTTCAACATTTTATTATTTTGTAATATGAGTACGTTATGTTTATTTACTTCAGAAAATCATATATTTTAGCTTTCATCTAAAAGCTAATAAGCATTGTGTCGAAAACAGGAACATAACAACTTAAATGCTTTATCATCATTAACCCATTACCTACCGCGGTGTATGAGTTAGCATACGAAGGGTTAAAAGTATGTTTTCATATTAGTACCGTCATAAAACTACTTAAAGGGGCTCGTAATGTACCGTCAACAATTAACATTATAATAAATTAATTTTCACTTTAGGCTAATGTTGTCAGTTGTTTTTTTTGGGTTTTATCAAACCCAGATAAGATTAGGTTCTCATACGTAGTCGGCCATAGATGCGCCGCTGCACCTGAGAACTAATTTGGAACGCTTTGGAAAGGTTTGTTTTTGTTAAATGGGTTAAAAATTAATCCTTACTTACACGTATCTTTATATTGAATTATGTTATTATATTGAATCCCAGAACATTTTTTTTTCATGGCAACATTGCTAGCCGGTTGCAAGACTTCCAATTTTTGTAACCACAACAAAAGTATATTTACAATAAGAAACACCTTAGAAACAGGCACACCATAGTGATTGAAAAAATCAAAACAAAAAGAAAAAAATATCTAAAACAAAGGTCTTCATCACATTCTGCCACGTCTTTGTCACTAGATTGAAATCGGCCGATCCTTGCTTCTAGAGGTTCCCAAGGGAAATATCTGAATAGTTCCTTGTTTAATTTCCTGCGGACCGGTCTTCACGGTACACTGAGTTCGGATATTACATTAAATTAATGTTATGGTAAAGATGTGAACTATGCAGAACTGTGCATGTGCATACAATGTAATTTTTATTTTGGCTCTAGTTACATGATTTTTAATACATCGATTGATGTTAATTGACGGGTTTTACTGTATTTTCTTATTTATTATTAATGATCAATATAAGTAATTTTTACTTACCAAATATCAAAATTTGACAATGCGTAGGTTGAAGAAACTGTCGTTGGTAGAATTGTAGAAAAAAATTAGATAGATTACTATTTAGGAACGTTAATGGATACAATTTTATCAAATGTCAGAATAATTATAAATTCTTCCGTAGTTGAACATGAAAACATTATGAAAACATCATTTTTTATTAAATTTAAATAGCAAACGATCATACACTTTACGTTTGCTATAATTTATGGATATTTTAGGGCTTACCTTTTCTATAATTTGGACCCCTCGGTTATGTGTTACTACGCTCACTATGCTTTTGAATCCTGATAGCAGAGCTTCACTCAGCTGTCATAAATGGCAGTAGGCGTGACAGTGGTGTATCTGAAATACCACTATTACCACGATTTTTCGACCACTTCTATCTATAGTCTGTACTTTAAAAGCAACATGCCAATATGCAATATTTTAACCTTTAATCCGTTTGAAACGTAACTCTTGTCAACATGATAACTGTAATAGGCTCTTCAATTCTAAGATCAATAGTACCTACTGTTTCTTAAGGGGAATTCTGTAGGCTTGCCTCGCGGGAAATAACTGTAGTTCCTCGTTTAATTTACTATGGGAACTTACGGTACAGAGGTTCAAAATGACCGTAGTTATATATATATAGACGAACTGGCCCAGCAAACGTTGTGTTGCCATATAAATAAAAAAATGTTAAAGGTGAACAGCCCTTATTACTTAGGGGTATAAAAATTAGATAGTAGCCGAGTCTCAGACCTACTGACTATGCATACAAAATTTGGTGAAAATCGGTAAAGCAGTTTCGGATGAGTACGGTAACTAACACTGTGACACGAGAATTTTATATATAAGATATACTAGTTTAAGCATTGAAGTAGCAGACGAGCAGGTTGTCCACGCTGTGGTAAGTGGACTACCGCCCAAGGACATTTATAATAATTTCTATAATCTAAAGTCAATCACAGATACGTTGATGCCTAAGGACTTAAAGGCCTCATATTTAAGTCAATCTATCCTGTTAAAACGCTCAGAAGAGATTTCAAAAATAATTCTTCCGTATCATCAATACTTACAATTATACGACTTTAACCACTAATTTATTACATATTTAACAAAAAATTCAACCGACTTCTACGTCACTACAAAGTAAAAAATAATTGAAATAAATGTTGGTTTAGTACATATTTTTGAAGTCGGCGTTCAATATATTTCGTTGGATAACGATGTAAACAGCGTGTCTAATATGTGCGCCGAAACACATAAAAAAAAATACCGGCCGAATTGATAACCACCTCCTTTTTGAAGTCGGTTAAAAATTCAAAAATCGTATGACATTTTATGACTCTAAGCAAGAGTATTCCAATATTAAAATATAGAAAAAGTATTCTATAACTAGCAATTACGTGGTCTTTACATGAATCAGTGTGATGTGACTGTGATAGTATACACTATTCTATCCAAACACAAAAATGATTTACCTACCCGTTCCAAGCGATACTGATGCTACGATCTTTAGACCTTTAATCGAAAAGTATTTAAATAGCATTCGATCTGATATAAGATACTTTTTGTGGTCGAAGCAATTTAAAGATGTAGATTCTATCGTGGTTACATAATAATATTACGTTTAGTAACATTTTAGAAATAGGCAATTGTCCAAAATTCTGAACTACACGATAGGCTTGATTGTAAACTACATAAAAATATGAAATCATGAAAATATGGCTACTTACTTATATACACTTATATTATATACCTAAATCAAAAATCCAATAAATATTCCAGAAAAAAATCCAGTTTGCTTCGATTTCGGTGACACCACCGGCACACTTAATTTTGCCTAATCACAACAGTTAAGTGCTGGTGTGTTGTAGTGTTAGTTATCCTAGGTATTCCAACTGAGTCCTCAGGTATAGCAACGCTTCTGTGTCAGCCACAGGTAGTAACTACTCTAATCGAATCTGCAGTTAATTTGAAGTGTCAACGGGTGGCAGCAGCTACTGAACATCAGCTTAAGTGAACATCAGCTCGATCGTTAAATAACGTTTTAAAGACAATTTAAATAATATAATACAATTGTAATTACAAATTATAACTATAGATATATTTACAATTAATGCAAGAAAAAACTTAAACAAAAAATAAGTCTTAAGGTAATGTAAATTTTAAAGATAAAGTTATGAGTCAAAATCATTGCCTCTGGGTAGGGTCCCAAGAATGCTGGCCGCGTTCACAATGTATGACCAAACTTAATCTTTGACCAAAATAAATTAGTATTGTTTTTTTCCAAAAATTTGAACACAGAAATATATCACTACTCCTACGCTGTCAACTACACATATGAAACTTTTCCATACTACTTTGCATCTCATCCGCCTGTATCAATTTTCTTTTCTCCAAAAAAGGGAAAAAATATAACCTCGTGCTGAAAATAAAATGAAGCGTCAGGGAATAGTGGTAGCGAAAGACGTCATTTTCGTCCCTTGAGGGGTAGTTACCCTCAAAAGATCGTGCTATTTCTGAAATGATATGTAAATTGCTAAAGCTGCTACGCACTGATACACAGTAATGTTCTCGGTGGGGGTAAGGCTTTATGTTAATCACATTAATGGCAAGTTTTGACGTGTAGGATTGTTTGTTCATATGGGAGTTTAATACAATTTCTGTATAAAATTTTGAGAATTTTATGACGTTTTGAAGGTGATGCTGGTCATGTCTCCGCAGTCTAACCACCGTTTCTGCTTAATAACAGCAGTGTTAAACGCTACTATATTTCCGTTTAGAGGAGGTGGTGAGGGAGAAATCTTATCTGTCGTTAAATATATATAGCCACAAAACGAGCGGCAGTAGCCACAAAAAACATCAAAACAAAAAAGGAGGAGTAACTTTATAATATAGGAGTAGCAGACGATATTACAGTCCAAATGATGGTAAGTGGCTACTGTCGCCCATGGACATCTGTAATCAACCGCGGATAGGATTAGATATTCCTACCTGAGGTCGACCATAAATGCGCCGTTACCTATACCATACCCTTCAAACTAGAACAATGTTATTAGGCAGAATAAGACACTTACCAAGTGAACATAGGTCATAAAGACTACCAAGGTGTTTGTCTATCTGCGACATGATCTACACTCAAAGTAGATCTACATTCAAAATACCAGCTTTGTTGTTTGCAATCCTTAGAGCCATTTTGGACGAAAGATAAATGTCTCCACACTAATTCACAGGTTTAAAGGTTTAGCGAATTATCCCAAACAGCTGCGCTCAGCGGTACACTTATACATCAAAATATGCAATGTCTTGTCACGGGGGTCCTGAGGACCTATTCGGGAGTCGTGAGTGTGTGTGCATCAAGGACGACCGTTCGCCGAAGGGAGCAGCGTACCACTCATCGGTATTTATACATTTTTTACACCTACATTATTGTCACTAGCGCACAAGGATCTAAATTTCATTTTGGATTGAACCAGCGACCTAAAATTCATACAGCTGTCTTTAACATAAACCTAACCTTTATCTGTATCTGCCTATATAAATGGTACATCAAACTCTTTATAATTTTAGTAGTAAACAGTTGGAACGCCTCAAGTTCCTCATGATGCAATCTAATATAGTCACTGGGAGAAGCAAACATTGTGATCTACTTCAAGTGGAACTCACATTCTTTATTATTTCATGTTTTATGGTACAAATGGACGACCCGCGTGGCGAAGCGGTCACCATACCGGTCTGACGCGCAAAAGGTTCCGGGTTCGATCCCCGGCCAGACAGGTATCTGAACGATGAATTTAGATATCTGTTCTGGGTCTGGGTGTTTGTGTATTCGTCTTTGTGTGTGTCAATGGCAATCACGATACAGGGAATCCTAGTGTGGGGCTGTGAGTGTAGAAAGCGTATGGTACAAATGTCTATTTTTTGCAACAACATGACATAAAGAGTGAATATCTGAAGTACCATCCAGTCATCCGAATAAAACACTAAATACAAAATGTACCACGTGCTATATGTCTTCTTTATTAAACTAACATTCAGATTCAGCAGCATTTTATCAGGGGTCAACATACAAATCGCTTAGCGGCATTTTTCGGCCATGCATACGATAACGCTGACCAAACTCATTTTCATTCGCTTGCAAATTGTTACACACGTATAGGAATAACATTGAAATATTTGAAATTCGAACACACGCTCGCGCTCGGGCTCAGAATTTCAATCGGCAAGTTTCGCCTCCGCTCGGCTTTGCCGTACACGTAACGGATGAATTTTAAATTAGAATTCCTTTTTTGAACGCCAACGCTTAGTTCTGGAACTGTATTCGTTTTATCTTACCGCTTCTCGTTTCTGAAGCTGTTACGGAATGTTATCCGTTTTCGTTTGTAACTAGCTGTTTTCGCTTTTATTTGTGAATTTTTGCGATGTTGCACTGATTAGATTTTCGGAAGCGCACGTGCCTTAGTAACTTTGTTAACAATAAATGCTAGTCGATTCCCGAATTTTATACGTAGTAAAATCATTACCTATTCTCTTTAAACCAAAACGCAATAGCTTTATAACACCATTTCAACATGTAAAATTATTAATATTCAAATTATTCAATGAGAGATCTCACTGGAGCAGTGTAGTGAATAGATATTATAATATAATCTAGGTTTTCCTTATAGACAAAAACAAAAATAATATAAAACAATGTAGTACAGTATTCTCGAGGCTTTCCTAACAACCAAAGTCAACAATGATATAAAAACAGTTAAATCCAATACAGTAAAACAAAGCATAAACCCTGTGAATTGTAGTTGTAATATTTCGCTGCAATAAATTCTGTTTTGGGGCTCCACACCCCATTTGCACTTACATTTACATATTAAAACACTCACGACTTAAACAAATATTTGTTATCCCTCTGAAATAACCATCAAACACGCGTATGAAAGTGTTCACTAACAAACGACAAAAATCAATACACGAGTAAAATATAAGTGTTGTGAACTTTCGCTTCTAAATACTTGCAACCGGTTAACTGCTCTTTTATAACCTATATTGTTTTTATTATATTCGTGCTACGTTTTGCTATAAACACTTGAGAAATACTGATATATTACACGGAATGAATTAGAGAAAAATTGTGCAGTAGTTTACCTGTACCCTTAGTATGAGTTTTTCCGTTTGCTCGAAAACGGTCAACGTTTACGAATTCGCTCACACAGCGCTCCCGTGGACCTTATCAGAACTAAAATTTCGCATTATGAGTTTTAAAAACTGAATAGTCAATTGTAACGTCATTTAATATTACAAATATAAATAGAATGCATTTATTTTTCCATTTTAAATTGAATTTTGATAGCGTTATAGTTCCGTTTTTTAAACTTTTACTGTGGAGTTTACTTCCGATAACGTTTAACGTTTTCGAGCAAACGTAAAAACTCGTACCAAGGGTATTGCACGCATGCGTGTAGTAAGCTAACACGTGGTAAAAGGGTGTGGACGCCGTAACTTACATACGAGTAGTCATGAGACGACTATCTTAGTACTTAGGAATAGTAATGTACTAGTGATCGGTTTTTCGTAACCTTCTTCTATTTCGAGCTTTTAACAGATGTCGATGGGCGGCAGTGAATACTTACCGTCAGGTGAATTGCATTCCGCTTTGCTACTATAATTATTAGTTAATTGTTAGTTATAGTTAGTTAGTTAGTACTTGGTTAAAAATCAGATCAACTAAGTACACAAGCAACTACTGTTATTACTAAGTTTTAAATAACAAGCAAAAAACCATAACCACTAAACCGATACCAATACGAGTCTAGATTTTCAATTTGACTCGTAAAATGAATATTTCACCACAGACCGGTCTGTTTTACGACAGTGGGCGGCATAGATCGATTCGAAAACTAGGTTTAATTTATATCTGTCAGTTGGTTTTTATGGACCGAACCGCATGATTTCAATCCGGCTCGCAGGACCATTTACTGTCACAAGCTGATTGGTGTAGTTTGAAATACGTTTGAACTAGCTTTATGTTACGCTTTTTTATCTATTAGTTTTAGAATTCGCAGTATTTTGAAGTACTAATACTTCATCGGAATGTAGGTATTTTGTAGTTTGAGAAGCATTGGTTAATGTATAATTAATTAATTCAATAAGTTCAACATTTTGTTTTGTTTTATGACTGTTTAAAAAAATCAAAGGTTGAATAAATACAGCTTATTTATAGTATTACAAGTATTGTGGTGTTTAATTTTCGTGTTTCTATTTTGTCGTTAGTAGTGATAAAGCAGTGATAGTCTAGTTGTTAAGAAACTCGGCCTCTTGATCAAAGGGCCCAAAGTTCAAATCCCAGGCACGCACCTGTGATTTTTCAAATTAATTAGAACTTTCTTAACACGTTGGCTGCGTAAAAAAAAACAGTAACTTTCAGCTAGTGCGACGGCAGTCCAAAAATGCATCCACTTGACTTTCTTATTGTGCGTGGCAGGCCTTTTCGACCCGACACCTCTGGGTGGTATTGAAGCCCTATTATCTTAGTCAAGGCGCATTTTACATTACAAATTTTTATACTTTTAAAATCCTTATGAATCACTTGTCTATACATTATTCCAGCCCCTGGCTCCTCCAAATAGAAAATGAGAAATTAGCAATCGAAAATGTCTGGTCGATACGGCCCGATACCGCACTAGTGATGGGATAGTAAAAGAAAAGAAAATATCGAGTCATTAATTTTATTAAATTTTAATAAACACTAGCCGAGCCTTTTTAATGTGTTACACATAAGTCAAAAATAGTAATTATATAAGTAGACCAAAATTTTATATAATTACAAAGATTTTTCTTAGGGATTTCGAAATATGAACCACCGTATTCTTCTTCGTTATCACTATCATTTTCTAGTACTATTTTGTTTTTACGATGCGCCATTGTAACGAAGCTTGCAGGAAACCGAGAAGCGGCGGCTCAACGCGTAAGCATCTGCACAGTGCGGCAACAGGTCGCGAGCGGTCATCCACCAAAACAGGCCTGCCCCCGCACTGAGATAACTTTTTTTACGTTCTATGCGGCGGAGGCCGAAAAAGGCCTGCCGCATTATTTGATTGCTATATTTCTACATTGTTGGTCACAAATCGAAAACTATATTTGTCTTTGTCATATTCGTAAAAATACCCAAGAAACAGGTTTCGCACTAGCGAGAAAGACCTATTTTTCCTATGCGCATATTGGTTTGGCACCGCGTCGGGCCAATTGTGGGTGAACCGCAGTGAACGTGTTAAACGGTGAAGGAAAACATCGTGAGTAAACCTGCATAACTGAGAAATCTTAATTTTTTTTTATCTCGGTATGTGAAGTTTGCCAATATTCATTTCGCCAGCACGATGGACTATATCCTAATAATTCTCATTCTGAGAGGCGACTAGTGCCCAGTAGTGGGACAGTAATGGGTTGATAAGAATAATGATTTTGTCCCTGCGAACTTTCACCGTCACTTATGATAATATTTTGTAAAATGGGTATGAATGACGTATACATTTTAGTGTGTCACATAAATAAAATACTTCTCACATTGAATAAATAAGCTACTTAACTGTTGACATACATTTATAATAGTTATTATAACGAATAACGCAATAACAGTTACACTTGATAATAACATGTTTTTCACCGTTTAAAGAAATAACCATACAAATATATTTTTTATTAATATATATTTTTTTCTTTTATCTTTTTTAATCATATGCTTCTAAGATCCTTTGCTTTTGTTGCATTGTTAAATGTTCTGTGCATCTAACAGATATTACAAATGCGTCCGGGAATTTTAATAATGCCCCTTTTATTCCCATTTCTCGTATTGCAACAATGGGAAACTGTAAGACTATTGAAAAATAATTTGCGTCGTCCTTTTTCGAGTTCCGTGTGATTAAAAGTTTGTGCTGGGATTCTTACAGTACAATACAGTACTTTGTACTGTGCAATCGTTACAAGGGTTACATAAAGTAAAAATACTTTTAAAAAAAATACTTACTATTATCAATGTTTTAGGAACATTATTGGTCACAAAGGCATACAACTTCGTAAAGATACTTGTAGAATATTGTGATAAACTTCCTCAAAAGGATATTTATACGTAGGAGGATAAGCAGTTCATAGCATAGTGGCAGAATTTCTGTCTTTTTTGACTCTGATTTTTTTATATAATGTGCGTTGTGCATATTACAAATAAACTGAAAATGAAAACATAAAACTCTACACAACCAAGACTTCTAGAAAAACATTGTCAAAAATATGTCATGTCTACCAATCCGTACTTGACCAGCGTGGTAGACTATATTATATATAGAATTCAAGTATACAGTTTTTCTCAAAATGTTTTTCTTCATAAATGATAAATCTTATGTATTAAATTTTCGTTAGTTACCGTACTCCTCTGAAACGGCTTTACCGATTTTCACCAAATTTTATGTGAATGTTCACTAGGTCTGAAAATCGGCTACTATCTATTTTTCATACCCTTAAGTGATAAGGGTTGTTCACCCTTAACATTTTTCTATTTATATGGCAACAACGTTTGCCGGGTTAGCTAGTAATTTATAATATACTGATAACTCTGAAAATTTACGAGTATATCTGTTCACCCTTTTGAAGTTTGAACCACTAGATTATCGTGTCTTGTTACAAATTGAATGTTAAGATATGTAAATACCATGAAACCAAATCCCCAAACTGTATCTCTATTCCACGCTCACACCATTGATCAAACATGTCCGTTTACGCCTGAATAAATTAATCTCTATCCCCAATAAAAGCTATCTCCGTCTCTCAGGCTAAAGACCATTTACGTAATCCCCGTACACTGTTTCGATAATATTGTATTGCATTAATTCCAGGAATGTATTCAAATGCGTGCGAACTGTTTGAAGGGTTGTATCCCAGTGGTTCGGATAGACCCATAAGCAATAAACCGCTATCTTCGGAATCTAAATTATTTCAACATAGTTTCTAGTTAAATCTTGCTTTGTTATAGTTGCCGACAATAACCGATTCTTTTTCGAAATTATTGTAACTGTTAAAGAAAGTCTTGCCGATTCATCTTCGAAAAATTCTAACTGTTTAAGAAAGAAGCTAATGCCTAGTTGTTTATATTAATCTTTAACTCCTGTTTCAGTTTTCGTCTAGGTTGTACACTCGAAATCCTAAAAAAATGATTTTCCAATCTCAAATCTTATAATTTTTTTAACATTTGTTTTAACAAAGATAAAAAACAAGTACATGTCTAAGTTCCTCTTAATGTGTAGATTGCAGGTTCCATCTGTATGAGACGTTTCTAGATTTTATTTAGCACTAATCTCAGATAAAATTCAAATTCTCCCTGCAATTTGATTAACGACTTATTATTACAACAATGACTTACGAAAAACTCAGATGAAAAATCATATTCCTCGGTTATCCAGAATCATAAAAACATTCCAACTGTATTGTTTCGCAAATTACTTCTAAACTGTAACGTTCAGCCGAAATTGATTGCTCCACCACACATCAGTTACGCGTCAACTTGACAGACCCTCCGAAAAAGCCATCCGTCACGTTTTGTAATTCAAAACCGAGGCGATCACACGCCGAGATTCCTGAACGATCCATATTTCATTCGCAATGGGTTATGCGTGATCAAGGTATTTTTTGCGAAACAATCGCGTGTTTTTGATGAACGTACTTTTATAAACTTTGTTTCTCATTCTCTTTTCTTCTTCTCTTACGTCTTTTCTTTTTTTGTGAAACCTTTCGCCAGAATTCCTCTATATTTCATTTACAACGGGTTAAAGGCGTTCACGGTAATATTTAGCGAAATTATCACGTGCTTTTCATGAACGGTCTTTTAAAATGCTGGATCCAATGTTCACTTTGCTTCTCTTTTTTTTCTGTTGTAATACGTTTAAAAATCACACGCTTAATTCTATGAACCATCGTCTATATTTCATTCCCAAAAGGTAACACGACCTAACAGTGCTGTTAAAAAATTGAAGAGAATAGGGTGTTGATTCTGCTACTACTAATGTTGTATCATAAATTTACTCCACAAAATATATAAAAACTCCGTTCAAGATGAATAAAAGATATATAAATAATTCTCGTACGACAATACATATTCCCTTCCTTAATAATCTTTCATTATAACAAATTACGTTTCAAACATTTCAAAGACTCCTTTGAGTCTGAACTTAAAAGGATACGATCATGAGTTTCAGCCGGGGTTTCTCAATCAAGTGTTCATTAAGACATTTAATTACACCAGATCTCAGTCTAGATCTAGCGGATTTAATTAGTTGTTGCTGTGAATGTACAGCGAAAGCGCTACATCTTAGCAAACCGAATTGTATGCATTTAAATCCGCCATCTTTGATTTGGGACTCAATTTGGGGGTTTAATTGCTCTACCCTTAGTTTAAATAGCGTTGGCGTGAATGTATTCGGCGTGATTTGAATATATTATTAACGGTTATTGTTTTGCGGAACATACACGTCGAGGTTAGTAGTACATGGATTAGGGTTTTTCGTAAATGTATTATTGTTTAGCATGGTTTATAGATTGTTTTGTATCAGTTAGGTAAAAGTTGTACAGGTCGCCCACAGACCAGGTGGACCGACGACCTATTTCTGCCTAATAATAGCTGTGTTAGGCGCTGCTGTGTTCCGTTTTGAAGGGTGTGGTAAGGGATACAGACTTTTCCGAGGCGTTCCAGCTTAGTCCTCAGGGGTAGCGGCGCATCTGTGGCCGACCTCAGGTAGGAATATCTAATCCTATCTGGGGTTGATTACAGATGTCCAAGGGCGGAAGTAGCCACTTACCATCAGGTGAACTGCAAGCTCGTCTGCTACTCCTATATTATAAAAAAAAAAACCTGAAGAAGATGGCGGGAAACCGCTGGATCCAATGGACACGGGATCGGCTGCAGTGGACCTTAAATGGTAGATAGATGGATGAATAAATTGCATCTGTATCACACCTATTTTTATGTGGGGTTGTCTTCTGTTGAGGGGTTTGACTATGAAGCGATGAAGCGTCGCAATTGAGCCCTTAGAGCATCGCACCTCGGGCTCAGATTAATAAATAGTTACTACGTCCTCGGGCGAGTTCGGGTAGGACTCCAATCGTATTTAGAGTTGTTTACAGATATTTTAGCGCGGCAGTGGCCACTTAACGTAAAATGAAATTTCGTTTATAAAAAAATGTAAAGTGAGTAGTGAATATATTTAGTTTTCTATAGTTTTGTTGTGAGTAAACAAAGAGTTGTTACAAACAAGTCATATCACAAGCGTCTCGTTTTGTTTATTTTAATATTTCGAGGTAAGCGTACCAGTTACTGTTATTTACCACACAATAATTCGCTCTCAAAACATTGGTGAGTACACTTGTTGAGAAGCGAAACTTTGCTCCAATACAAAATATGATTAAGTCTCCCACATTCTGGTATAACGTATTCAACTCCAAACAAACTTCGCCCTCAGAAGTATGCATTTTGTTAACGAATTCACATATTTTGCTGGAATTATTTCAATTGTTCCCTTGAAAGTTGAATGAAATTTGTTTAACTACCTTCGCTGTGAAAGGGTTAACTATACGCGATAAACGGTTCGCGTTCAATTTGTATTCTGATATTGTAAGGAAATTGTGAATTATTCGAATTTTGAAACGTGTGCAGTGTTGATTGGTAATATCTTAAATAAACCAATATCGTAAAAAGCACCTGTACCTACTAGTATTTTCATCAAAATTTTTATTTGAGGTAGAATTAATGGGTGGACTAATCTATCATTAGAAATATAGAAGTGCTCGAATTTTATAATTAAAATTTTAATATCTAGTATTTTATATTGCTTTTTTAGATTTCATGAATTTTAACATTTTATTAAAATGTTTTTATTCTTTCCGAGAACCAAGCAAAGCTACTTCTTAATCAAAATTGTAATGAAAGTCAGTATCTGATATTCACAGTGAAGAATAAACGAAGATATTCATTCCAAATATTTAAATGTAATAAAATTTTCATTTGAATTTCTAATTTAAATTATTTTGAGTACTGCCGAGTTTCTTATTTGATTAGTATAAATTTTAGCCGTGTTATGTTTCAATGGAAGACTGTCATGACTTCGGGCGGCCGGTTGGTAGATAAAACTCGATCTCTCAGTCAAGAGATCCTAGGTTTGAACCCCATCTCTTATTTTCTACGGCGTGCATAATTAATATTTTTATCACACACTTGATAAAAATGAAAACATTATGTTTTGGATTTCTCAGACTCTAACTATACACAATGCAGTTCACCTGACTGTAAGTGGTCATTGCTTTGCATTGACAACTGTAAGCAACCCAAAATAGCGATGTGTTACTTGATGTCGAAACGTCTTAGTTAAAATATCTCGTTTAAACCTCTAATTTATCACATTCTTTAAACATACATTATAGAGCTAAAATAGACATGTTTTACCTTACCTTACATGTACTCGTATATAAAAGTATTTAGATTTTTGACTGACAGCGTACGACGTACCTCTTGATACTCCCTGTAAGGACTAACATAAAGGTTCTTTACCTCTAAAAATAATATTCCATCTAAGTTTAAATGACCTCCAACCAAAGTGGCGTTAGGCTTTCACGGCGGAAAGTAGGGCAAACTCATCATGTCACGCGTTGCGAAATTTTAATCTTAATGCCTTAAGTGCGCCTCAAGCCTTTTAAATGCGTTTACTGTTTAAAGACGTCATAATTATTCTGGTAAGCGTGATACCTAGTAATGGTTTGTTTTACGACGAAGTCGGGTTATCGTCACCGTAATGTACATAAGTGATAGTAGGTTTTTATAAGACTGAATGAGCAAAGGAATATGACGTCGGATGGTAAGTTCTTATTATGGACTATGGCAGAGCCACTTTTTCCACCTGATAGTGATTAGCCATTGTCGCCCAACGACAAATATAATATATGGCCAAGTGCAAGTCTAACGCGCACACTGAGGGTTCCGTACCACCAAAATTTGTTATTATAGCAGCCATCGAAGTAAAAACGTTGTAAAAACTTGAACTGTTCATGTTTATGCGAAAAACGTAAATAGCAGTATAGCGACCCCCTTTTATTTTCAACATTTTTTATTTTTGTTATTTGTTGTTATAGAGGCCACCCTTATACATACTCTGTAAAAAATTCAATCTATTACGGTTCAGGAGATAGAGCCCTGTGACAGACGGACAGACAGCGGAGTTTTAGTAATAGGGTTCCGTTTTACCCTTTGGGTACGGAACGCTAAAAACGCTAGATTAGATTTCTACCTGAAGCCGGCCATACATGTGTTGCCATCCGTAAGGAGTAAGCTAGAACGCGTCGGAAAAGTATGTCTCACTTATCTCACGCTTCAAAACAAATAAAGCAGCACTCAACACTGCCGTTATATAAATAGGCGGGGTGGTGGTGCCTTCGGTGTCAAACCACAGAGGGTTCTATCAGCTTCATATTTGTTTTTGTTTTCGAGAGGGAAACCTTCAAAAGGTACCCGACGACGTGAGGGCGACCCCATATACTGCCGTCTTTCCCGGGGTTGCTTGCTGGACGGTTCGAGCTCCCACTCTTGCCGCCGGCAACCCCGGAAGCCCACTTTTACTCGCCTCTTATGACAGGCAGGGGATACCATAGCCCTATTCTAGTTCCGGGATTACAGTGACAATTTCTTTCATACCTAGAAACATGTTACATTTATGTGACGTTGTACGCGCACATTCAACATTCATGTTCCTTTGATGATTAAAAAAGAGTATCTTCAAATATTGGTAAACCATCACAAAAGCAAAAACCTCTTAAAGCAATATTCTTTATATAGCATGAAACTCGATATTTAATTAAAGTCAAAATTTAATATCACATGTTAACCTAAACCACAGCCACAACAATAAGAACCCGACAATAATGTTCGAAAATGCCACATTTCACAAAAAGGTACATGTCAACTTTCGTACGACAGCGCTTCTGAGTTTCAAGGAAATTATGTTGGAATTTCATTATTATGGAGACAGGTCTTAATTGAAAAAGTTCTATGAATGTGCGCGATGTGTTGAATTTTAAGAGCTACGATATTCGATCGAATAATAGGGGTGCCATGGTATTATTTAAGTTTCATATCCATATTAAGTACCTATTTAAATCAAAGTTACATAATAAAAAAAAATTAACAAAAAATACAACCGACTTCTATGTCACTACAAAGTAAAAAATAATTCAAATAAATGTTGGTTTAGTACATATTTCTGAAGTCGGCGCTCATATTAGACACGCTGTTTACATCGTTATCCAACTAAATATATTGAGCGCCGACTTAGACACGCACACATATTAGACACGCTGTTTACATCGTTATCCAACGAAATATCTTGAGCGCCGACTTCAGAAATATGTACTAAACCAACATTTATTTGAATTATTTTTTACTTTGTAGTGACATAGAAGTCGGTTGTATTTTTTGTTAAAAATTTTTTTTCACCCTTTTTAGTGATGACATACTAACTTTTACATTAATACAATATAAAATTGTATAAACGTGATCATGAATGAAAGTAAGGTCTGAATTTACATTGATTGGAACCGCCCGCTCGCAGGGCGCTACCGCGCCCTGCTCGCTTAGTTTTATATTGTCTTATATGTTCCAACCTAACCTAACTAAATAGTAAATGATGAACTGGCTTTGCAATTTCATTAGAACCTACAGCAACATTCTTCAAACACAACTCAATTATTCCCATCGGTTGAGGAGTTACATATTTTGACTCCGAGCCACATTATCAGACCCTTAAATAGTCAAAGATAAACTGGTTTTTCAATTTCATTAGAACCTACAGCAAATATCTTCAAACACAACTCAATTATTCCCATCGGTTGAGGAGTTACATATTTTGTCTCCGAGCCATATTATCAGATCCTCAAATAGTCAATGATAAACTGGCTTCGCAATTTCATTAGAACCTACAGCAAATATCTTCAAACACAACTCAATTATTCCCATCGGTTGAGGAGTTACATATTTTGACTCCGAGCCACATTAGCAGACCCTTAAATAGTCAATGATGAACTGGCTTTGTAATTTCATTAGAACCTACACCAAATATCTTCAAACACAACTCAATTATTCCCATAGGTTGAGGAGTTACATATTTTGACTCCGAGCCACATTATCAGACCCTTAAATAGTCAATGATGAACTGGCTTTGTAATTTTATTAGAACGTACACCAAATATCTTCAAACACAACTCAATTATTCCCATCGGTTGAGGAGTTACATATTTTGACTCCGAGCCACATTATCAGACCCTTAAATAGTCAAAGATAAACTGGTTTTTCAATTTCATTAGAACCTACACCAAATATCTTCAAACAAAACTCAATTATACCCATCGGTTGAGGAGTTACATATTTTGTCTCCAGAACCCACTCTGATCCTCATCATATTTAAATGGGACCAACTTGTAGCAATTGTCCACACACGAAATGAAAGGCATTAAAATAGGTTCATAAATGGCGAAGTTATGGCTGTTATATTTGGGTGGAGGAGTTCCCCTCTTTTTCTCCAGAACCAATCGATGGATCCTAACCATATTTAAATGGGACCAATTCGCAGCTCGTCTCTACACAATAAAAAAAGAATTATTAAAATCGGTCCACTAACGGCGGAGTAATTGCTGTACATACATAAAAAAAAAAAAAAAAAAAAAAAAAAGATACCGGCCGAATTGATAACCTCCTCCTTTTTGAAGTCGGTTAAAAATTTAGAAGACCGATTTAACAGAAACTTATAAAACAGTAGTAGATTTAAAGAATCATTTGTGGTTGGTCGATTCGGTAGGCGATGGTGTCTACCTTATGTCAGCAATGTTAAGCGTTGTTGTGTTCTGGATTAAAAGATGTTGTAAGGCTAACATACTTATACGAGGCATTTCAATTTAGACCTTGGGGGTAGCGGTGCATCGGCGGCCGACTTCAGGTAGTAATTTAAAAAGGGGTTGATAACAGATGTACACGGGTAGTACTAGCCACATGCACAGGAGTACTGCATGCTCATTTGCTAATATTATAAAAAGGTACACGTATAATAATGATAATTTACTTACAATCAGAGGGACAGAACACTCGATTACCAAGTCAATTTCTTAAAAAAACTCTAGAGGTATATAAATTGTACTATATGCATACGGTCAGCGTGATGGAATTGCCTAAACGTTTCTTCCAAATGAGAAAAGCATAACCAAAAATATTCCACTCTAAAATAATTGATTATAAACATCTGTTTTAATCTAAACTAACATGCAGTTATTGTAACTGCGAAATTATATGAAGGTAATTGTACCTTCATATAATTTCGCAACAACTTCAACGCGAACTGATTAATTAGGTAAACTTTAATTAAAGACTTCGTGACAAGCGGTGACGGGAGTTTCTGTTTGTCATTTTAAAGCCGGTTGTAACTTTAGTTTGGGGTTTTGTAACGCCCTATTTAGACCGAAAGGTAGAACTGTCTAACTTTTTGTTTCCCGGAAATAAAATGTGTGAAAAGGTTTTTGCATGTGGTAGAGCCTATTTCTGCTTAATCACGACAGCCGTGTACTGGTTTTGGAGGATGTGGTAAGAAAGACTTGTTTTGCGAGGCTTTACAACTTCCTCTGGGGTAGCCACGCATTTGTGACCGACCTCAGATATCCTCAGGAATCTAATCTTACCCGCGTTGATTGCAGATATCCATGGGCGGTATTAGCCACTTACGCCACTTACAATCAGGTAGACTGCATGCTGACGATATAAAGTTCTTAAGGATGATGTTGAAATGGACTGATACGAATTTAAGCAGCACAGTGAACTATGGGCTAAATGCCTTTAACTTTTTGGTAGTGCCGTATATTTGCCGTTTGCCGTATATTAGCCGTGTATTAAACATTATTCAAAATCTACTAAAATAAGTTAGAAAATCTAGTAAAATTCAACTTTATTTCTACAATGAAATATGATGCACAAATTATATGCACACTGTAACTAATATCATAGCAGAGACATGACATACTAACTCATACCAATTTTAAAGCAATTAAGGCAGATTTCTATCTCCATCTGTCACGGAGCTGAGGCACGTGACAGCAGTGTACGTGTCACGTGCGTGATGCAATATCCGGGTGATGTGACATTGGCTTTGGATCTGTGGAACTGGGAATTATAGTTGTAACTGGTCAGGAAAATATTAAACGGAGCTTGAAGATCAGAATTTTACAAGCAATTATTTTACAGCCAATGGGAGACAAAGTACTAAAATTTGCTTATTTTTTATATAAAAGGTGTAAGTAGTCTATTTCGTTTTTACTCGTCACTGCCACTGTGCCAGGAACAACAGCAGATTCAAATACGCTAAGAGTTCTAGATCCGGTCAATTACAGGTGCTCTGCTACTCTAATAAATAAATGAATTATGAATTTTCTCGATAAAATGAATCTGCCTTACCCCGCTCTTGAAAAAAAACTTAAATACTGCAGCTGTACAGCAGCTTATAATATTTTCCACGATGTATTTACATTTACTCGAAGGTACCTTCAAATATGAAGCATTGTATAGCGCAGCTAATTATCTTATCACTATAGGTATATTCTAAATATATTCTGCCCGAACCACGTTCTTAACGCAAAACATCAATTTCCGTGCTCATCAAACTCGAATAACATTAATAATCTTTCCCCTGTTACGAATAAATATGCCTTATTCTGTACCTTGTGAGAACAACGGGCATATTTCCTTAACGATTGAATAATTCCCTCCCGAAATTACTCCGCCCGTTGCCATAACTTCGAAACATACTTTTTAGTAGCTCGGAATTACTGAACGGTAATGTTAAGGTATTTACGTAAGTAATGTAAAGTATCTACATATGTAAGGAGTAACGTATATACTTTGATTATTTTAAATTATTATGGAAGTAACAAGTGAGTCCACTTGAGCATAGTAGGCAGCTAATGCCGCCTGTGGACATATGTAATCGACATTAAATTTTTTTTTTTTATAATATAGGAGTAGCAGACGAGCATGCAGTCCACCTGATGGTAAATGGCTACTGCCCAAGTGGACAGCTGTAATCCACCCCAGATAGGACGGCCACAGATGCGCCGCTACCCCTGAGGACTAAGCTGGAACGCCTCGGAAAAGTATGTCTCCCTTACCACACCCTTCAAAACGGAACACAGCAGCGCCTAACACTGCTGTTATTAGGCAGAAATAGGTGTAACGGTGGTGCCGCCGAAGTTGAACCACTAAGGATTCTACCACCTTTATCCGAGTTCGGCAACGGATGGGTTGTTACCATTGAAGATAAAGTTTGAACGCGTCGGATAAGCATGTCTACCTTACTAAGCCCCTTCAAACCAGATTGCAGCAGAGCCTTACATTGTAGTTTGGCAGAAATAGTAATACGCCCTCAGGAATGGCAACATATTTGTGATTGACTTAAATGAAAACGATATGGAGTTGGTCATAGATATCGATAGCTATTACCAGCAGGTAAACTGCATGTTCCTTTGATACTTCAATGTAAAAGACGAAGGCATATTGTTCTTACTTATAACACACCATAATACAGCACCACCTTGGTGTATGCCATCTCCCCATTATTTAGCAGAGAACAACTCGGGTCAGTTTAAATAATATGTGGGTGAACCCGAAGTCAAAAAGGTCTGCCACCATCAAAATATTTATAAGTATTAAGTTTAGAATCCATAACCGACAAGTTCGAGTTTGCGTCAGTAAAGTACGACGCTCCCGGGGGTAAGTGTTAGTCAATTTTGTGTGGAATATCCGCCTCCTCTCTAGAGGGTCGTCGGTTCAAGGATTTAGGGCACGGGGTTGGGCAAGGATTGGCTAATGAATTACTTTTCTCCCGAGGACCTGTTTTAAAGGTTTTAAAAGCTTAATAGCTGAATTATGTATTTTATTACCGGGCCTTGCGTTTTAGTGGGGTTGTTTTTCTATAGGTATATATTAGGAAATAGTGGTAAAGTAACAAGTATAAAAGCAATACATAAAAAATAATATATCTTGTTTTTACGACATCAAATAGGAAACTAGCATGCAGTCCACGTGTTAGTAAATGGCGATTGTCACTCGCACATTCACTATCGACTCCAGATAGGATAGAAGTCCTAGGTGATGTCAGTCACCATAAATAAAAAACTTTTGTTATTAGCATTTTTTCCCAAATGAACATTGCCTCAAAAACACTGATCAGGATTCGAACCCTGAACATTGCACGGCATATTCGACGACCACTGAATCATGCAGTCTAAAAACAGGTCAATGTAAATCAAATAGCAGTACAGGGCCAATCGTAACGAACTCTGTTCTTTAGAATTTACTGAACAAAATGCGCAATGCAAAAAGTCCTAGCCCATTTTAATTGAACGTAAAGGGACCACAGCAAAGAATTCACCGCCAATCAATTCCACTCTGCTCTTGACGTCGATGCAGGTAATAAAAGTCCATCCAGTTTTATTCGCGCTACAAATAAAACTTAAAGAGAGCAAAAAGTTTGTCATAAATCGTACCCCTGTTTTGTACGTGTAACTACTATAATACTCTTAAAAATTTAAAATGTTTCACTTTACATTTCTTTAACTTAAATTTCCAATATTTCCATGACACTGATTTGTACGGATTTTCTCTATAAACATTTCTGCTTTGAAAATATATATTCTTACAGAAAATACATATTTACATTCTTGCACAAAAAGCGTAACCCAAATACAACAGAAGGAAAGATCTGCCCTCTTTTAGATTGTGTGCTAGTCGGAATTTAAATCTGTACCCTTAGTACGAGGTTTTACGTTTTTACAAAAACGACTGTTTTTGTTTTTGTTTAAGTATATCCCATACTATTCCAATAAGTGCTGATACAATGCGCGCTGATTGGAAATGTATGAGCAAATATGTAAACAAATACCAAAACAGTCATTTTTTAAAAACGTAAAACCTCATACGAAGGGTACTGGAACTATTTTTATAATAAACTAGCTTGGTAAATAAATTCAAACCTAGGTATAGTGTAAAAAAATCGAACACGTGAAATTGGCATGAACGGTTCACTTTGTCTTTGCACGATTCTGAACGCTCCCAAAAACGCCTTTGTATTTCTATTTTGATTGAACGCAAAAGCTATGTGTGACCGCGACAAAGAGTATTTCCCGTCAATCAAAAACGTGTTCGTAACGTGGCACTTGACGCTTTGTCTATGTCGCACGACACCGCGTTATGTGAAGTGGTATTCTTTGTAACGGCCGAAGAAGGGACATACAATGAAAACAGTGTCAACATAGTGAATTGCACTGAAACGGCTCTTATATTTTGATAGGAGAAACATACGACAGATTTTAATACAAAGATGAAATTGTCGAAGTATATTAAAAAGCTATCCCATTTACAACAAAATATTCCAACTGGAAGACGCGTCACCCATTCAGAAGATTTTGATAAAATAAATTTTAATAAAGTCGCAATAGGCCATATTCGCACTAATTTTTCTATAAGTAACTAAAAGGCATACGAGTAAATTGATGGAATAATAAATAAACAATTGCATATCTTAAAGAATGTATATCTGATAAGGACTAAAGGTATTATGTGACGACCACGCCTAGGTAAAACATCGATGTTGTTGACCAGATGGACCAAAAACCTGACGCAGACATTAATATACTATTGGATCTAGTGAGAATATAGACGATAAAAGTAGTACAAATCAATTAAAAGATCCAGCAGAGGACATCAAAACTTTGATGGACAGAATAAATAGTAAAAAAAAACATCCAGTACAAGCTATTAAAACTATACTTGATGAACGATCCCACAACTGCAATAAGTGGTTGTCTCGGGCAATGGGTGGGATTAATAAATTACAAGGGGCAAATGACGTTTAATTAAAATCAGAAGTAGGAGAGAGGTGATAAATAGCGCTTGATGTCACATGCAGTCATGTTTGAACAGAATGTGTTTTTAGGGCGTGTTACTGAGTTAATGGAATTTCAGCACAGATATTCATGGAAGAAAAGTTTTTGATTTGTATGGATTGAGATCACGTACTTTGCTGTTTCTGTATGTTTGCTAACTTTAACATTGAAACTAAAACTAGGAGTTTTCCGGACCCCTTAGGGGACGCTATTTTTGATATTGATTTTTTCTTATGGCAGAAAAATGTCAACGAATGAATAACTCAAAAACTACACGCAAATATCTTCATATCAGTACACAAGCACTTACTAAAAAAATCGTGACTTTCAGTTGAGTTGATTTGGTAGGCAATCCAATTTAATCCGTATCAAAGGAATCATTTTTACTTAAATTGAAATTTGCTTAACAGATTAGATAAACAGAATTCAGGAGTGAGTTTAACAAAGCGGAAAGCGAAAGGACTAACAACGATGTTTGGCATAATTAAGGAGATCCTAAAATCCGCTACAGGTCATCGTTGAACGGGAAACAAACAGCAAAACTGACTAATGAACACACAGATGAAACAGAACTTGAGCAACTGAACAATCAAATGTAACGAGCCCAGTTTTCTGACTCGAAAGCGACCCGTCAACTAGATTAAAAATTCAAAAGAGCACGTTTAGTTGCTTGTTTCACTGTTACATGTCAGCGATGAGCGATTAATAGCTTTTTCTTAAATATGTTAGTGAACGTGAGATGTAAATAAATAAGTGGTTCCAGTTATTTAAATCAATGCAATGTAACCGCAACCCGAAAATACAAATATCAGACACACTTCTCAATTTTGACCATGTTATTCGACTACGATTCCAGGTGCATTTCTTATTTTATTTTTCCGACGTATTAATCGCTCTACAGTAGTTCTACTGGTTATCAAAAATAAGAAATAAAAAAAGTATATCCATATTTTATTGTACACACATACTATTGTGTGTGTTTTCCAAAACATGTCGTATTCAAAGCCCAATTAGGTCTACACAGGCCGAGTTAACAAGAAATAGTTAAAAAGACCGCCATAGCTGGTTGGCGATTGGTATAAAAGTCGTACTATAAACAATCGCAAAGTTTTCACGTCGCAGTGAGTTGGTGGTCGAACAGATACCTTACAAGCAAATCTCGGGTAGCGTTTGCAGAATTTATGATGGAGAGACGCGCAGTTGTTTTGAATTTTGGTTAGTTTGGGGATTAACCTCATCGGGATCGGGGGAAATGTAGTCGGAGCAATGTTTTGAGAGTAGTACCTTGTTTTCAAATACGAGTAAGTTATGGAAGTTAATTGATAAATCCTTCTTATATAATAATGATTATAATCTCTTTGTCTGTTCATTTGTATGCTTTATATTAAGAACAATGGTCTGGATAACATGTTGCTTATTTGTTGGAAAATATCAAAGAGAATCAAGGGTTTTAGCCGTGCTAAGAAATAGATGCAGTAGAATGAGCAATAAGTACTTATTCCATGTGTAGACGCGAATACTTCTAGTAAATTAAGTTAAAGTACCTCCAATAACTATTTATAACCACGGCAAAGATAACTATGTGGTGTTGTTACTACAATACTCGCTAAACTTAGCTTATCTTATCACATATTTTCATTATTAATTATTATTCTTATTATTAACATCGAGGCTAATTTGCTAACGTAACTCAACCGATACATAAACAAAGAAAGAAACAAACTAAAACGAAATAAAATTTAAATCAAAGAGCAATCCGAAACAATTAAAATAGCTCTCTGACTAAAATTCAAAATTGTTTCAACCGACAAGCCCGTACGAAGTTGAACTGACGAGTTAGTTTCAGCGAAAAAAGTTTGCCAAATTGAAAATGCTCGTTTCATAACGACTACCTGTTCGATATTCGATACAACGGATTCGGGAGCGCAAACAGTGCGGAGTTAAACGAAAACTGAATTGCTAATAATGGTAATGCTATTTGTGTATTTTTAAATTGTTTTAGGTTTTTAGTGTGGTAATTGTGTTTGTGGTTATAGTAAAGATATATAAGCTTACCAATGATGTTGTTACTGGACACTGAAACTACTACCGCGGGTACTACTTTGTAATTTTTTGTTGGGAAATTTTAAAATGAAAGTGTAGGTACCTTCTAATGGTTGCAAATTTATGCGAATACGTATAAAAACCAATACCTATATCTGTACGGACAAGGTTATTGAAGTTCATACATTGAAATCGCTTATTATTCCAAAAAAAATATACGCATATTTACGATGTTGCACAAAATGCGATATTAAAATTAACACACAATAAACACAATTACACAATAAACACAATCCACACATAAAACACAGAATTAAAAAGCGTAATGTACGACACAGAAATACTTATATAGTTTGAGATACACTGTACATCTACGAAAACCAGGGACGTATTCAGCAGACAAACCTAGGAGAGCATTATTATTCTAAAGCTGCGTCAAGACTGTGGCTGGTTAACTGTCACTGCTTCAACTCGCTTTGTGATACTTAGATGCGGTACAGCTATGTTCCGTGTCGTGTTGGCTGAATACAGTTAAACTATGACCTTAGTATTATTAAGTGCATAGCCCCAAGATATGTGCAGAAGATACTTGATCTGTAAAATTAAGCAACGTTGGATGCGTTCGGAAATAAAATGGATAACCGCTAGTGGTTATCTTAAATATATATAACTCAAAGGTGACTGACTGACATAGTGACCTATCAACGCACAGCCCAAACCACTTGACGGATCGGGCTGAAATTTGGCATGGAGGTAGATGTTATGACGTAGGCATCCGCTAAGAAAGGATTTTGATCAATTCTACCCCCAAGAGGATAAAATAGGGGATGAAAATATTACTTCGTAACGAACGAAGCAAAAGCTCGTCTTAGTATATTTCTATACTTAAGATGAGTAGTTAAATTAACTGTCATGTTATTATTATAGTGGACCAAAAAATAGTTAAATTACCTTCAACAATTTGTATTGGAACAATGTGGTGAAGTATAATCCAGGGTCCTCCCAATTAAAGATACATAATATCTGTTTGTAATGTAATAGTTTACAGAATATATTTTTCATAAACTTTACATTTTATCTTCTAAAATGCGATAAATATATTTTTATATATCTAAAAAGTTTGTTTCGTGGTTGGGGAAATTAGATTATACGAGTAGTTTGTTTTGAACATTTAAACATATCTTCATCATAGTGATTTAAACCTTCTCAAATGATTTGAGTAATTGAATCCGTTTTCATTGAACTAACCTTTCGCGTTTCCCAAAAAGACAACACTGATACTCGAAATCCTACTTCAGCCATTCTTCGATTTCATAGAATCCTTAGGATACGCATCATTTGGAGCGATCCTATCGGATTGGAGGGTTAAGTGTCAAATGTCACGGGTCTGAGGGCTTAACCCTGAACTACCCAACCGTAGGAAACCACGCTTATATCTGGTTATTTATACCCCAATACCCGGATTACGTAGTTTTCCCGATGATTTAAATGGTTGGATTTAGTAAGTCAGTTGGGTGTAGGGTACTTTATTTTATTGAAGCCGTGTGGTATCAGTTTAAAATAGTGGGTCTTCCTTTTTCCCGTGGTTGTGGGCTTGAAAGGGGATTTAACGAAGTCACTATATCACTTGGTTTATAATAACACAACTTTTATTCATACAAAAGTATAACTATGATCATTACTTTCTACCTTCCACCTTAGGATTGTCTGTATTCTAATTCATACACAGGTAAGCACGCAAAAGCGCGAAGATAAGAAATTATACAAAATCCTAGCCAAAATTCGATACCAATTAAATTCGGATGAAATGTTATTTCTTAACAGACGCTACTTTTTATTTGTTGATATTATTTCTGAATATCTTATGCCTCGCTGCATGTTTGCCAAATCGTCACGAGCTCAAGCATGTAGATAGAACGTTTTACTTGGTATGTGTAGACTTGCAGGCACTTGTATCGCTTTTGTTAAAGCCAAACGTTTGTAAAGATTTGGGCTTGGACCCGGCATTAGACATTGAAGTTCCTTCGACCTACATATGTAGGTAATAGGGAAGATATTATTTCAAGCCGATATCATACATGCCCATTAGACGTTTGATACAATCCGTATAAATGCTCCTTGACCCTCTAAATCTTGATTTAAGTAGGTCCAGGCTTAAGTCCATAAGCCTTTATCTTCCACAATATTTCTCAGGGATTCGACTGTGGAATAACTCTGACTATTGTCATTATATTCTAAAACCTAATTGATCTTTACAAATTATAAAGTAATACAGCTGTGTATGAAAGTTAATAAGTAAAGTGAGAAGAGCATAAATAATAAAGAATAACGTTACATAATACGCAGGTGCTACATTTTTTTATAGTTCAGTTGTAATGACTCCTTTTCTTTAAATTTGAGGTTTGACGGTCAATAGGGCCGTTTCTGCATACGTTACTTATAAATTATCTATACTAATGTTACATTAAACCCATATGTTGCCCATAACTTTACTTAGATTGGTTGGCTGATTGACCTTAGCCAAATTTAACTACCAAAGTTAAGTTAAGACAAAGTTCAAAATTCGAAAATGTTTGCCTATTTTTATACAGATAGACAAGTTACTTCACGATCTTTTAATTCACCCTTTTAGGGCCTGCCTATAAATAACTTCTACGTCTGAAATTTTGAATCTTAAAACCCATACCCATTACGTTATCCGAGATTATTATCAGGGATTAGTTTGGAGCATTGTTAGGCATAAGCTTGCTCGCAACAATAAATAAACACTACACACAACATGTACATACGTTCAGATTATCTGTAATAACATTAACCCATTGCCATAACTTTAATACCTATAAAGACTATAATGGATGGTAAATATATATTCAGATATAAGAAATAAATTTAAATTTAAAATTAAAAACTGTGCCTATCTGAAAACACCTCTAACGTGACACCATCTTAGTAATTTGTACTACTTCATAAGACACGAAAATTGATGTTTAACTTTTAAAATGTATAAAACTTATCTAGAAATTAAATATCAAAAAAAAAAAAAAAGATACCGGCCGAATTGATAACCTCCTCCTTTTTGAAGTCGGTTAAAAATATACATGTAATTTGTTGAAAATTTATATGTGTTTTACGACGTGGAAGGTTTTATAAGACAGAGCTCTAAGTTATTATAGATGAATAAAACAAATCTATCTCTAGCCTTTCTGTTTAATCCTGTTAAACCACCGTCTATGCGAAATCAGACCAGTACCCTTACCATGAGTTTTCAAAACATCCCACAATTTTACGTTACGTTTAATCAATCCATTATTCTGCTCCATATGCTTCAGTAGACTGAGTAAACGTAACAATAAGTAAGTGCTCAAGTCTTTTTGTCTGCCTCACATGTTCGCAAAAAAGAGAGACAAAATATAAAGCGCCATTTTTGTCAATTTTGTCAATTTAGACATTTAATGTTACGTTACTGACACTATAGTTCTGATACAATCCGCTAGGGGCGCTGATTGGAACTTGTATGGGCAAATACGTAAACAAATACCAAAACAGTCATATTTGTCAAAACGTAAAAACTCATGGTAAGGGTACAGACTTAAGACGTATTCACGTCGAAAAACGTCCGCAGGTAAAACATCAAAAGTCAGAAATTAAAACAAACTTTTAGGTTGTACCACCCTTGCGCTTGGGGATTGTCCTGGAGGACCCCGCCCGCTACAGTAGGGCTTTGAATAAAATATGCGCAATCCTTGTCAAAATCAATTTGATATCTATGCAAGGCGAGCGGAAATGAATGGACTCAAGAACGCCGGGAGCCGATTTACGACGTCGTTGTGAGACTTCCGCTCTGTATTGACTTCAAATTTGAAGAAAGCATTATATCTAGCTGCATCCTGTTTCTAAATAATACAGTACAAATAATTATTTTTAAAAATAAAATTTTGTGAAGGTGGTATAACCCTTTGTGGTTCGACTCCAGCGGCACCACCACACCTGTTTCTGCCTTATAGCAGCAGTTTAAGCGCTGCTGTGTTCTGGTTTGAGGGGTGTGGTAAGGGAGACATACTTTTCCGAGGCGTTCCAGCTTAGTCCTCAGAGGTAGCGGCGGATCTATGGCCGACCTCAGGTAAGAATATCTAATCCTATTTGGGGTTGATTACGCATGTCCATGGGTGGCAGTGGCCACTTACCATCAGATGGACTGTATGCTCGTCTGCTATTCCTATATTATAAAAAACGCGCAATCCTTGTCAAAATCAATTTGACATCTATGCAAGGCGAACGGAAATGAATGGAGTCAACTGAACGCCGGAAGCCGATTTACGATGTCGTTGTGAGACTTCCGCTCTGTATTGACTTGAAATTCGAAGAAAGGTTCTATACATTTTGTACGTTTTATGTAAATGCAACTTGAAAATACGATACAGTGTGATTTATTAAATGTTTCACTGAAATGTCATTTTGTATTAACAATTATTTATGACCTTAATTGACTAAACTTAGTAAGAGATACACTAAAAGAATCTAATCTTCAAGTCATTTATGCTATTTAAAATATGTACCTACAGATATTAAAAGAAACGAGTAGTAAAATATTTCGTAATAATACTCTGCATCGATTTTGGAAGTATTAATTTAAGAACTCATAGCAAAATAACGCATAGTTAGAACAAATTCAATTTAATCATGTCTCCAAATCATCTATTAGAGACCGATTAAGAGAATCCATAAGTATTTATTTACATTTTTGATATGAATTTTTATATTGTTTTCCGGGGGTTGTAATTAAAATAAATATAGTTCAAATAACTAAAAAATACGCTTTTTAGATAAACTCATCTAAAAAATAGAAAATAATATTTAATCTAAGAATCAATTAAGGAACAGTAAATAGTATAATTGTGAAAAAAGCGTTGGGTGTTCCATTTATCAGGTTTGAAAAGCACCCCACACTTTTTATACAATTATACTATTCCTTAATTGTACCTTACTTAATACTTCATTGTAATTACTGTTCCTTAATTGATTCTTAGATTGAAAATTCTTACTTGCGTATTAATTAGTGTTTGTCACTCTCTGTAAAATTACAAAGACCGCAATAATTCATGTTTTCCTAACACTCGTTAAAATATGTGTAACTTTGTAATATCAACATATTTTATATTTTATATTTTTTAACCTGTTTATTTACTTTGTAGTTGTTTCATATTTCATGTATAGTTTCTTCATCAGCATTTTTGGCTACATAAAGTGATTTGTGTCTCAACTTACGAGAAATTCTATCTTCAGAGCATATCCGCAAATTTTCCTGAGGTTATTTACTTTGCTATGACTTGTTATTTATTCTGGGTACGTATATGTTATACGGTTTATTCTTGTTTCCATTCATATTGCGAAACTATGCATCGTTTATCAAGATAGAAAACTTCCGGAAGCCGCACTGTGTGTAATTTAAAAATTTAAAAGTTAAAGTTTTACTTTTCTTAGACAAGGGTTTACTTTTATTGGAACATTTTTATGTAATTTAACACAGAATGCAGTTAATGTAACATGTTATAAAATACATCATTAGTTAATAGATTTATCATATTATTGCTTATGAAACATTTTAGTAGTCACTGGTTATAATAAATACAATGTAGTAAACCAATCTAGAAATCCAAGGAAAAAATAAATAATAGTTTAAAAAAAAAACTAGAAAAACACGCTTTTATTGCTAATCGAACTAAAAACTACAATTTTTTTTATGACAAAGAGTTTAAAAATAAACAGTTTCAATTTAAAATAAAAAGTGTGGGGTGCGTGATATTTTAAATGTTACAATTGTTCTATTGGAAATTATCAATGAGATAATAGTTATGAACCGCAGTAATATGCACCCTACGCACTCATACATACATACATACATACATAAATATATACATAAAATATACATATATAGATACAACCGACCAAGCTAATAAAAGCGTGTTAATAACTTCTCCAATTCAACATTACGTGAAAACAAAATTAAAAATATAAATTAAATATTGTCAACTTGAAAGTAAAGTAATTGGTTCATAAATATAAATTCACAAATTTAAACACGCGTGATACTACGGAGCTACGGTGCTACGGTGCTACGGCGCTACAAAGCTACGACTTTTAGAATTCAGCCATACAACCTGCGCTCCATAGGTTTTCAAAGATTTTCCAATTGCCGGTTTTCGTTCCAATCGCATTGAATGCAAACCATGCGAAAACCGAATGCCAATTTTAAATCTGTTAGGTTTTTAACGGAAAGCTTGGCTTCCACGGATTCCGTGTTCTATTCAAGTCTTTGTGAGCGGAGCGTAAGAATCCAATATAGATGGACGGACAGTGCTCCTGATTCGAGAATTGCTACCGCTTGCATCTGATCGCTACGATAGGAGCTTCCGATGTGTACAGTTTCACGTTCTGTACGGTTTTGACAGGGAATGAAATATTAGTAGAATTGTAGAGAGGACGAACCTCGCTACCTCACGTATTGCCTTGCTAATTTTGAAGGTTTAACAGGGGTAAGGTAAAGTCACCTAATGCCGAGGGGTTCTGAAATTGGCACCAAATTCCGTGGTATTTACAAAAATGGATTTAATAAACTATTTACTAATTCATTTTTACTGAAAGGTATGTTATTTAATAAATAATTTATTGCTCTATTGTCATATGACTATCGTAATAGTATTATGTGTATGGTTTTTTAAATAATCGCATAGTTTTGCATTAATGCCTACATCAAACGTATGCTTCATACATTTTGGACCTTTTGCACGTGAATGTCACGATTTCTCAAATAGTGATTTTTTCCATAAATTTGCATGTGTGTGATAGTGTTTCGATGAAAACATCATATTGATTATATATGGAATCGATAATATTTAAATATTGTGCTTATTTATTAACAGATAAATGTAAAAATACGTTTAAAAATACAGCGGCATTAGGTGCCAAATATTTTGGGCTGTCCCTTAACCCGAGGTATACCACGGAATAGCAATTTCATAGACTTGTTTTTAATTTCAATTTTTGTAGTTGTTTTTATGAATAAGCACGTCTTGCTTCGAATTTGACAAATTTAATAGTCAATTAATATCGAAATCATTTTCCGAGGTACTGTATTGTACTGCATTACCTAATTATATAATATCAAAGATGACCTAACTATGTACTTTCCTCATTTCTTCTATGGGACAACTAAGGAGAGAAAATGAACTTCATCCAGATATCGATGTAATATTGAACAAGTATTGTATATTATTATTTACATATTTCAATAAAGCATCTTTCTGCCTCTTAATTGTGTAAAAGTATTTTATTATTTAATAATCGGAATTTGAAAACGTGATTTTGAGTTATGAAACGCTATTCCGATGTACATAAGTCGGAATTAGGTTATATGGGCACATTAATCCGCGGCATAACCGCAAAATACTATACAGGGTGTTTAAAAATTTCATCTGTTTTTAAGAATATTTCTTTTGTTTGTATCAGTAATTCGCTTAATCCTAATTAATGAAGAATATACATTGTTATACTATTTTAATAGATATTTATTAAGAAACAGAACATTTTACGACGTTTTCATTTGATTAAATTACTTAAAACGAAATAATTCTATAAACCGCATGACGGTATTCCATATTTTTATTATTTCTGGTGTACAATAATTAAATCTAGTAAAAAATATACGCAGAAGAATGTCCAAAATTGTATTGCAGATACACGAATTGACTGCAGTTTGAAAAAAATACATGAAATATATATGTTAAATTAACCAGTCAAGAAACTATACTGTAAAAAAGTTTTATTTCGGCAGCTTCCCTTTAATCATAGCTAAGAATATTTTTGATAAAGCTACTACTAAATAATTAAAAAATAATAAATCGAAATTGAAAATAAATTCAATAAATAACATTTATTTTTATACACCATGTAGCAGTCGTTCTATCTCTTTCACTTCTTCATTTTGTATACTCGGACTTAGGAACCAAATACTTCGGAATAAGGATTTTTACATCGGAATTAGGGTTTTCTGACTTGGTTCATATTTATTTTAAATACACATTTAAATCAATATTTAATTGTAAAATTTTGAGTCCATTTCAAGAGTACAGATAATAAAGCTTCTGATAAAATTATTTAATTCCTTATTAAGCCGTAGTAAAAGCTTAATATCTGACGCTCTTTCTAGTTTTGGTGAAAATACCGCGGAAATTGGTGACTTTACCTTACGTTTCCGAGACATACTTATCTCCTAGGCGTTCCAGCTTACTCCTTAGGGGTAGAGGCGCCTCTGTGGACGACTTCAGGTAGGAATATCTAATCCTATCTGGGGTTGATTGCAGATGTCCATGGGTGGTAGTAGCCACTTACCACCAGGTGGACTGAATGGTCGTCTGCTACTCCTACATTAAAAAATATATTGTTAAATACATATTATGTTCTTGAATAGTATTGACTACTACTTATCGGGTAGACTATATGCTCATGTGCTACCTCAATTACACAAAGCACTGCAAACACTGGTAGTAAATTATATAACATACCACATTCTTTTAATTTTTGGGTTGATTTTCATTTATTAACAGTTTCTGGAAATAGTGATTTCACTGCCGCTCTATCATACCTCCTGGCTGTTATTTCATTAAAAAAATTGTTAACATATTATTTCATAAAAAAATCATTATTTTGATTTGTACTTGACGGAGGGACCACTGCCACATGTACTTCTACATTATAAAGCAGTATAGCGCCCTGTTATTTTTTAGTTTGAAGGATGTTAAAAGTTAAAGATTTAGTATACCATTTTTAACTTAATTTAGTTTAACAGAGGTCACGAACAGTCTACCAAGCGGATAATTTAATTAATTAATATCAGCTAACAATGAACCCCAATGAGCGTTCATCTGTATATTTATTTAATAGGAGAATTGATTGAGGGACGCCGTACCCCGGTGTACCCCTTGTAATTTATTTAGGTGCAAACTCCTCCATTGTATTATGTACGAGGTTTTACTTGGGGTTGCTCTACTCTCCTTTATTTATAATTTTAAGTGAATTCTAGTTTTTGAATAAAAAGTAGTGTTTTAATTTCGTATGATAGTCTTGTCGAAGACAAAAAAAAAGTATTGCTTCAAGAGAAACAAATCTACATATATAATTAATATTTTTTTGTACCCGCAGTGCTCCTACGTCTTTCATAATAATTTTAATATTATTAAGATTTTTAGTCAGTAAACAGTGAAAGCACAAAAACTATGTATTTAATTCTATTTTCAAGGCGTTTCCCAGTTATGGGGAACCAGAGATTAGTTGGACATACGAGTAACTGTGTATAGTTTTTGATCATAGTGCCGTATACAGTATAATATGGTACTGTGATCAAAAATTAAAGTTATAAAGACTAAAATTAGTTAAAATTTCTACTAGTTCAATAAACAAACAAGGCGCCATCTGTTGCAAAGGTTATCCGACGTGAACTAATTAAATAAAAGGGCATGCAAATTAGTTGGTTAACTTTAAAATGTCCATCAAAGGGCAGGGGATATAATTTCGCCGGCGTATTTACTCAGCGTAAATAATTTACATAGGACCCTCGATTTTTCATTACGTAAGAATAACAAAAAGTAATTGTATAATGTCACTACTGTGTCGTTTGTGTTATAAGTTAGAAGATACTCGTATATTTATCTTATATATAAAATTCTCGTGTCGCAATATTAGTTACCGTACTCCTCCGAAACAGCTTTACCGATTTTCACCAAATTTATTATGCATATCCAGTAGGTCTGGGAACCGACTAATATCTATTTTTCATACCCCTAAGTGATAAGGGTTATCACCCTTAATATTTTTTTATTTATATGGCAACACAACATTTGCCGGATCAGCTAGTTTTCTTATAAGATTCTGTTTTTATGCAATTACAAATTATAAATAATTATTGTATAACAATAATTTGACAACTTCCCCTAATTATAGTCCGTTACATAAGGCATATCTAAATATTTTACGATTTTAATCTAACATGATTTGATTGCTACGAAATAAAGAAAAAAATATTATTACGTATTTCTTTAATTTGTTATATGGTACAAAATAAACTTTGTATACACTGTTTATGCATAATATATGTGTATAATATTACTTCTGTATATGTTTTTGTGCTATAGTTGTTCTTTCAAATGCTTTGTAAAAGTCAAAGTTCAAAGACATGAACTGTAACCGCAAACCAAAATCTAAATAGAATTTCGTTGAACTAGCCTTAAATCAAATAACTTTTAAGTTAAAATACTAAGTAATATCTTATACTATTGCATAGCTACATAAAACTAATTATAAGAACATAAAAAAAATGTTTTTAAATTTATTTTGTTTAGACGTATGCTTGTCGGAATGAAATATTTTCAAAAATACATACTTAATTTAATAATTTCTATTAAAACATAGTTAATAAAATAATACTAAGTTTTTTTTTTGTAGAATAACATTTATACTAAAGAAATAAAGTCAACTTTCTTAGTACACCATGTAATCAGATGTCGCTACATATAAAATAGGAAAATCATAAAAATAAGCATATAAATCCAAGTATCGTTTATATTTATTTTACATTTCGTTTAAATCTACGAAATACACATCTCACAGCAAGAAACAGGAAACTTATAAACTACATGCAAACAGCGCCATGCGAGCCTCATTTGCATCTGTATGCGTTAAGTTGGATTGGATTTGATAATGGAGCAGCAATGCGGAACTTCTGAGTGTAAATCATCTAGGAATTTTCTTTTAGGAACGGCAAAGTTACGCAAAGTATAAGGTTTTATCAGATCTCGTGGTTCTTCTGTTTTTCTGTATTCGCTGCTCGGATGGAGATAACTTAGTGAAATGAAAGGCTTTTTAGACCGGAGAGTTCGAATTCTAGATGTAGTCTATTTTTTTTAAAATGGTATCAGAGATTATTTATCGTTTGTTTTAACGATGTACCAAAATCATGATAAAATCCTTGTCTGTGAGTTCCTTACGTTGTTTTACTGAATTGTGAAGTCTACTCCTATTACTATTGTATCAGTATTAACGTTTCTTGATAAGATCAGTCCAATCAAACGTGATTTGACTTATCATTAAATCATAAATGTTTATGTCTTCGACGAATATTCTTGAAGAGATGCAGGTTATTTCAAATTAAATTATAATAAAGTCATTTTCGACATCAAGACCCCAACATGTCCCAAACACTAGACCACAGGCCCTTCAAAACCTTTCTTTACACAACAAAAGCTTATATGGATAACCTCTTCCCTTTTCTTCCCCAATTGATTTATAACGGTACGTAAAGTACTTCTCTCATTGTTGTTGATCCAGCCCTTATCTGGTAATTAAGGCTAACGTCCCTTATTCAGATAACAGTAGGATGTATGGGACGAACCTAACGCCTAATCTAATTAAATAGTTCTCCTAAATCGTCTAAAAGGTCAATCGTTTACTTAAACTTTGGCTCCCCTTGTCACTTCCATTATTATAAACTCTTAGTTATAACCTAAAATAGTGTTCAATCATTTCGCAATTTATTTAAATAATAACGGATATTTTGATTCTGTCGAAGAAATTGATGTAGGAAGTAAAGAGAACAGTAATTTAGAAACTTTTGTGAACCACAACAAAGATGAAGGATTTAAAATTAAAGCTGATAAATATCATAACAAAGTCAAGATGAAATAAGATTTACGCATGGCACCTGACAATAAATCGCTCGAATTTCTCGCAGTCAAAATAACTGCGCGAGAGAAGTCGAGAGTTGAATTTAATAATAAACATGATTTACAGCCTTATCACAATCGCCAAATTACAAGCACCAACTGTTGCTGTAATTTAGGCAAAATTAATTTCGTATTAATTTATTGGTGGCAAACAACATTTGCGTTTCGACTAACGCGCGTTCAAAATAGTTGATTATATCCAAATCAGTTTTGTCACTCCATTTGTCATTTGGATGGAGCGTATTTGTTCGCTGAAATATTATTGTATGCACGCGAAATATTTCATAGATAATATTGCAATAAATCATGGCAGTTTTGATGCTTTTGTTTTGTTACCATTACGAATAGCATTAGCCTCGTTAATAACGTAATTGTTATTGGAATCTCATTATTTGTTATGGATTTCAGTCATAATGTAAGAATTTAACTATGTATTGAAGTTCTTTTATGCAGAGATTGACACTTAGGTTAACTTATCTCCGGAAAACGTTGTGTTTCATAGATTAATTGATAAGTTTTAGGATGTTGTATACCTTGAACCGCAGGAATACCATTATCTTTCATCCTCCGATATTGATACGTGATGAGTTCATTTTGATTTTAATTTGATTAGAATTTTTAAATACAAATTGTTATTGAATTCAAATAGAATGTGAGATTGGTCGTAGGTTTCTTACCCTTAAGGTTTGGTTAGAAACCATCGCGTAAGTGACTTTACTTCTGACTTCATTAATCGTGACGATGATACTTCATCCAATTTTTCAACTCCGTTACAATTGTCATTATCTTAATATTGTTGCTTATATTTTCATTTCTTTTGTCCCCAGGGGTGGTGTTAGCCTAAGATGGTGTTGGCGCTTGTGGTCGGAGTCCTGTGCGTGTGGGGCCGCTTGAGCGTCGCAAACCCTGAGGCGAAGCGGCTGTACGACGATCTCCTCTCGAACTACAACAGACTGATCCGGCCCGTCGGCAACAACTCCGACCGACTCACCGTCAAGATGGGGCTTAGGCTTAGTCAACTGATCGATGTTGTAAGTACCTAGATTACCATTTAATTTATAGTTTTCATCAATGGAAAATTTTAGGTTTCCAAATATCTTATACTTCCAAAACCCTTTCAAGTTACGTTAGGTACTGATAGTTACTAGGTTTATTGTTTATGGTTTATAAACCATAAACCTAGTAACTATCAATATGTTTATGTGCAAATAGGAAATCCTAAACATTTTATAATTTTTAGTGTGCACATTATTGAGATAATATTCTAATGCATTTAGTAACTTACTTACTAAGAATATATTTAATACCAAACTCAATCTTAATGGTTATATACTGTATAGCAAATGCATATACTCGTTGTAAAATTATTTATCAGTACAACTGGTACAAACAATTAATATTTATTTTTTCTGCCATTTTCGCTACAAAATACAAACATCAAAAATTCTGAGATCTGAGACGTGTTGTCTTTGAGCTGCCGACTGCCTCCTCGCAGAGATGATTCACTTTACATATTAAGAGATTAGAATACTCAAGAGCAAAGACCAAGAATGTAGATTACCACTTATTATGCTTCAGATCACGTAGCCATGACAAGTAGGCTTGAGAGGTCAGTACGAAATTCTATAAGGCATTCGCTTTCCGTCCCTTTTACAGGAAGAAGACGTAAATTTATGGACTGACATGAATATGAATTCTGCCTTCTTGTATATCTTTATGGTTATATTCTTGTTTTATAGGTAATATATACAATTTTTATTCCTTATGTTTTAAGCTTATGTTTGAAGGTTTTTCAAGTATTTTCTACCCTTCCACTGTCAGCAGTAATTATCTTTGATTTAGTATTTGTTCAGGTATAGTTAATTTTATTACTGTTGATACATTTCGTTTTTAAATGATTAGATCCTTACCGACATAATTCAAACCAGTATAGTGTTGGGGGTATCTCCAATGAAACACTTGAATCCAGCTAGTTATTTTTAAGTAATTCCAAGACCTCCACATGATCCATGGCGGGAAACGACAAATGTCAAAGACGATGTGTCTTTGACATCGGCCGTTTCCCGCCATAAAACCCGTTTGTTATGTTGTTGTTTTGTTGTTAAAAAAAAAAAAAACACGAATATAGCGTTACAGCAAATTAAATATGTGGCCAGCATTATTTTTCGAGTGAAAGGTTGTGAACTAATTTTGATTTTATTTATTTTTATAATATTGAACTAACGCAGTTAGGTGTAATAATAAATGTGACTTTACAATAGCAATTTTTGTGTGGTCAAGTTTACATAAATTTCATTAAATGGTCCAATAAATCCAACTTGCCCTTATGGTACAGTAGCTGAAAGTAACATTATATAATCTCTAACGAAAATCACAGTCGTTTGCGTTTTAAAGCAACTAAAGAGAATTTATAACGGTCCCCACGTTCATTAGTCCCCTGGGAGCTAGAAATTTCACAAAAGTAATGACTTTGTATGTTTTATAGGCCTTTGACTACAATTTTTTGCAGTCCCAATTTTTAATGAGAATGACTTTAAATATTTTTATTACTAAAATTTAAATATGAATGAAACGATGAATTTAAACGTACTATACCATATAAATTTGTCGTTATAATAAAATATTAATGTGTGAAAAAGCGTGGTTAAATACTTATTTAACCACGCTTTTTCACACATTAATATATTACTATTACTTTATAATATGTACTATTACTATTACTTTATAATATAATATGTTACTATTACTTTTGATTTTTTATATACATCATTTTATTAAAAATTAAAACAAATAAATACATCCATAACAGTGAAAAAATAACAGTCACGTTGTTAGCTAGTAGTATTTTTTATACTAAAAATGATAAAAAATTACACACTTATCAATACTACATTGCCCTAAGAAAATACCCTAAAATCGAAATACTGATTTAAATTGTTATCGTTGTTGAAAATAATAATAATAATAATAATAATAAATTTTTATTCACGGAATACATAGCAGCACACACATGACTAAAAAAACAAGAATCAAAACAAAACATAAACATAAAAAAAACGAGTTCTTACAATATTAAAAAATAAGGAGGGTACTGCGCTGCGGCATAATAAACCGTAAAACGGACTACCCTCAGCCTATGCCATGGCAGTGTAACCAAGGCGCTGATTTTCAGGGTACACCGAAATAAAGGGACAAACATGGACGGCTGTCTTTGTAGCACAAAATAATTATTGTTAATATTTTTAATAACATTGATTAATGAAAAAAATAGCAGAGAGATAATAATTATAATAAAAGGTAAGCATCGACTATAATAATATTTATAAAAAGTTTATAGTTTAATTGCACTAATTATTTATTAAATTAAGCTAAACGAATTATTATTTTTCTTTAAAGGTACCGACATTTTAAGGAAGGAACTAATTCATAAGGAATATAAGTGAAAAAAATTCACAGCACAGGTCTGCACAGTGCAAAATTAGTACGTAACGAAGAGAAGAAAAGGCAGAGAGAAAACTTAACAATACATGAATAAAATTTTTGGAACAAATATACGTATAGTGTGGATAAAGCAGGTTACGCGATTGTCACTAACCAAGGAAAGGAAGGAAGGAAAAATGTAATCCTTATCTAATTCGCTAATTGAAGTAAGGTTTGCAATGACATCAATAAGCCAGCTAATTGGGCCAATTGATCTCTGGATTTTATAATACATTAACCTTAAACTACCTACCCCACGGTCCTCTAACTCTCGTTATAGGATTTAAATTTAATTCGAACCGTTCACGTTTGCTTCTTTAACCAAATAGTTTTCAAATCGAAATGGGTCAGATTATCCCGACACATACCTTAAATCCCTCCATTAAAATGGGTCTAGCTTCACTTACCCCAGTCTACCCCTGTCCTACCGTTTTGTTATAACTTTCTCGTAATTGTCCGCGAGGATTAAATTTTGTTTTATTGCTAAAGTATGTGACATTAAATTTTAGTGTTCGGTCGGGCCAGTTAAAAGTTGGCCGCTTTCGGCCTGTACCCACTTAATAGATAATGACCGTTAGCGTAATAATTTAATTTTTGGCGATTCTTACGACCTTTCTGTTTTTGAAGTGAAAACTTCTTTAGCGGCGTTGTGCACTTTTTGTGATAGGTAAATGTTCAACACACGTGACCCTGATCGAAAATTTTGTAAGACGGCAAACTGCAAAAGTCAAGACGTCATCTGTAGCACTACCATGAGTTGGCATAGAAACGCCACTATAGAAATTGTAAATAGAAAACTATTGTCATTTTGCTAGTGAATAACATAACTACTATCGTTACGGTATTTCTTGACAACGTCTGTCAAATTAATGACTCATGGGACCGAATTTGTATGGCATAGTGACATTCGCTAGCGATTTGATTTCGATAGGTTTTTTACGTATCGAGTTACGCCACTACGGATTTTAGTTCTACGAGTAACCACCAGAGGCGCTGTACAATTTTTCATACATTTATTTTACGCACTCGCTAGCGAGTAATACTTTTGTAAACTCATGGTAGTGCTACTGGTGTCATCATAGAAAGAATATGGCAATGGGTGGTCAGGGTGGTCATTTTTTATTTATTATATTATTATTATTCAGTTTAGGTTTTGAATGTTTTCACTTCTGTCGGCACTCTCGGAAAGAAACCCGCTGATTTTTTTATAATCACCTACTATTGTAACAGCGGCCATCTCAGATACGGGTTTGTCATTCAGTCGGTATCAGATGTCATTCCAACCAGGCAGATATCTAAATTATCAAATGGATTCACATATTTGTGTGTCCTCCCATGATACGGTGAGCGTTGTACTTTGCTATAAAAGGCGTTGTTCATATTTGATTTTGTATTTTACAAAAGAAAAATCCACAAGTATTTCTGTAGAAAACGTGGCAAGCGAAAACAGGAAAATCTTGTGTCCCCTAACACATGCAGGATATAATGATACAAATTTATTTTTATTCTGTATTTTATAAAAAGAAAAAGCCACGCGTCTAATTCTATAGAAAAACGCAACTCTATACAAAAAGGTCTCGAACTTTCCAGACGATAAAGTAAACTAATTTTGCTGGTCGACACGAGGCGGCACGCTCGAATTGTATTGAATGACGTAGTTTTACTTTTTTACTTTTATCATGGATTAGTAAGATTACTCGCTCCTAACAAGAAAATGTAACCTTTTCACAATTGTCACTGTCAACTATTTACGTGTTTGAAAAATATTAAAAAAAAAATGTAGTTTTAGATCATTTACGAATGAAACGATATTTCTCCGCACTTTTTATTCGATTTCGTGTCTTAACTGCGCATGTCGGCATTGTTCCGCGTAAATTACACCATGACAGCCATTAAACGGCTGACAGAATTGTCAGCTGTTTAAGTCGTTTAATGGCTTCCTTCAATTACAAGGCGGTGAGATATCTATACTTATCTATGATTTATTCACGTAATTGAAGCAGCACAGGGGTAAACACCTCTTGATATTAAATAGTCACGGTTGTTCAAAATCTGTTGAAATGCTGCCACTGCTATCAAATGATGATAAATTTAATGTACCGTGCTATGGCACGTAGGACGCATGAAATTTTGTTACTCGCGGTCATCAAAAAAAAAATACAACCGACTTCTATGTCACTACAAAGTAATAAACGGCGAAGTTATGGCTGTTATATTTACATGGGTGGAGGAGTTCCCCTCATTTTCTCCAGAACCCATCGATGTATCCTAACCATATTTAAATGGGACCAACTTCCAGCTCGTCTCTACATAATAAAAAACGAATTATTAAAATCGGTTTACTAACGGCGGAGTAATTCGTGTACACTGTACATACATAGAAAAAAAACAAAGATACCGGCCTAATTGATAACCACCTCCTTTTTGAAGTCGGTTAAAAATTATAATGGGACACACATCAAATTTTCGCGTTTTCAGTAAATTTCTGGAGTCGAATTTTAAATAAAGAGGTTTTAATTAAATATCCTTACAATGGTTACGTTACCAAGCATACAAAAGCAATATTATTATAAACAATATAATTATATAGGTGTAATGTTTGTTTCTGGCACTTTTTCGCTTTAGTACTGAGCACAATATTCATTTTACTAACTCAATGATACAAAACATACATATAATCAAGTTTTGGTACCCCATAGTACATAAGAAACATTTAAGCAGATGTTATTGTTTGAACGACTTGAACAATAAAGCCTGATAGCTTCAAATTCAAAACTTGGAAAGTGCAGTAGCGGGTATTTATCTTAATAGCGCCTATAACAATTTGGGTAAACTAGGTTTTGTTATTAAGTCTATGTTGCAGTTTTCAGTGTTAAATAGAAGCGTATTAATTGCAAGACTCGAGTATCTCGAGTGTCTATTTATTGAAACGATATAGACAAAATCATTACAAATTAAAATATAATAGTAGTCCTCAAGATCATTTATCAATTATAGTTAATCAGTACATAGTTCGCTGGATTACGACGTAAACTGTGTCCAATATGAGCTAAATTAATAGGAATAAGATATTTTTAATTAATTTATTACAAAATTATATTTTGGAGATGTAGCAAATAGGAAAAAATAGATAATAACCTACTTACGTTACCTAAAAACATATTAAGGTCTATGAAAAACACCCTTATTTTTTTAACAATAACAACACTTTTTTTTTTTTTATATTTGAACCTGACGATAAAGCAGACGTGCTACCTGATGGAAAGTAGTCAACGTCGCCTATGGACATTTGCAACACCAGAGGAGTCGCCAATGCATCGCCGGCTTTGAAGGAGAGCTCTTTTTGCACCTTTTTTGAAGAGCCCCTTTTGGAGAGTCTTTTTTATAACAGATATCCTATTTATAAACTGTTTTGTTATGTAGGAAATAACATAACAAGACATTTCGTAAAATTTCTTAACTGCCTCTTAAATTCGACAACTTACTGAACGCTTCAACTTGAACCAAACTTTGTTCTGAATATTATCTTTACAAGTGCTTATAGGAGCAGAAAGTTGAAGCTTATCTGCTATAGCTAATGTGATTTAATTATATAACCTCTCGTACTTGATAAGGTATAGTGTATGTAAATAAGTGTTATAGCTTATATTTTTCGGTACCTATTATAGCCCATAGCAGTTTCGATATATCGATACCATATCAATAGGCATATCAATACAAAGTATGACTAAAATTAATAGAAATGATGTATGACTGTAGCGACTTTCAGTATTACTAATAGAAAATGGTGCATGTATTAGGTGAATCAGCCCTATTTCATCTAATGGGCACCACAATTATATAAGCCGTTTATAATTGTATATTAGTTTTATTTTATTTCTTTCTCTTCTATATATGTACGCATTTGCTAATATATCTATATTTTTATTAGTTTAGTACTACTATATATTATGCACACATATATATGTTTTGTATTGCCACTTTGAAATAAATGTTTCTTTCTTTTTTTCTTTCTTATATGCACAAGAAGTGAAACACTTATGAAACGAAAAAAATATCACAAAATGATTAGTACATACGAGTATCATATCATATCAATAAATTGATAATAATAAAATATTATTATTGTAACTAATTATGTTATGTTAATAATTATGTTGTAGGAATTAAAACTAAAATAACAATGATTTTATTATATCCAATACTGCATTCAGTTAAGTAATAGCATTTTGTCATTTCACAAAATCTATATACATTTCTATTGTATCCTTCGCCAAGCAAAACTCATTTAAACTAAACCCCTGGAGTTTTAACTGAATTGAATCTAAAGCGCCGGTGGCTCATTGATATATTAATCAAGTTGCCTTAAATTATATTCATAATTAATTTAATTTTAATTAAATCCTGCTATCTTTGAGGTAAGGGTAGGTTAGTGACGTGTATTTAGGCTCCTGACGCTGGTTCGAATCACGGGCATTTTCTGGCACGATCTTGAATATTCGAAATTTATGTTTTATTGATATTAAGCAGTGATAGCGTTGTGGTTAAAAAACTCGGCTTTTAGATAGAGGGGTCCGAGGTTCAAATCCCAGGCACGCACCTCTGATTTTTCAAAGTTATGTGCGTATTAGAAATTAATTATCTCTTGCTAAACGGTGAAGGAAAACATCGTGAGAGAAACCTGCAAGCCTGAGTGATTTATAAAAAAAAATCTCAAAGTGAAGACTACCAATACGCACTTGGCCAGCGCGGTGGACTATGGCCTAATCCTTCTCATTATCAGAGGAGACCCGTGCCCAGCAGTGGGACAGTAATGGGTTGTTGATGATGTTTTATTAAAAAATGAATGAGTTATAAAAAAGAGTGGTTGAAACTTGGGCTTTCAATCGAAGGACTGGCTTTCGAATCCCAGAAATCTGACCCCCTCATTTTCAGTGTGTTTATTTGTATTAATTATCAAAACATCGTGAGGAAACATGCATACCTGATAGCTTTTTATAAGGAAAGTTTTCTAAGGTCTGGTAAGTCTACCATTTTGCCAAAAATCCCTAATATTTTCGAAATACATATATAAGTTCTTAGGGATTAATTCCGTTATATCAAATAATAAAATCAAATATTTCTATGCGTTTGAAACTACATCCGATCTAATAGCGATATTTCTGAAAATCTATAACAATTTTCAAACAAACGGTGTGCAGAACTAATTTAACTACGTATGAACCGCTGGGGGTTTTAATAGAATCGAAATCGAAGTGCTAGCTCGTTTATGGATACATAAATGAACTTTTAATGCATTGTTGCGTCGTTCATAAGAATATTGCTATTGTTTTAATTGGAATATTTATTTACTTAAGTGATAAGATTAGATATTCCTACCTAAGGTCGGCCACAGATGCGCCGCTACCCCTGAGAACTAAGCTGGAACGCCTCCGAAAAGTCTGTCTCCCTTACCACACCCTTCAAACCGGAACACAGCAGCGACTAACACTGCTGTTATTACGTAGAAATAGGTGTGGCGGTGGTGCCGCCGGAGTCGAACCACAAAGGGTTCTACCACCTTTACGTTCTCTAGTATGGATGTACATTAGCAATTTTAAGACCATACGCAGTTGGACCTCGATGGTACCACTGTCAAACTTATTTCTGCCTGATAACAGCAGTAAAACAGCAACGTTCAACACAGCTATTTTCTTATATTCTTATTATTCTTATGAATCCTCGTTATAAGACTTAGAGGTCCTCAGGTAGTCAATCTTCAATAATTGATTGATAATACGCGCATGAGTGACCATTTACCCTCAAATAGACTGCATACACGCCACTTCAGTTAAAAAACAGAAATCCCGAGTGGAAGCTAGTGTTGAATAATTCTGTATACACAATACGTACTCGGCATACATAATTCCGAGCTAGGAACAATGCTTCATTTTCAATCGTTGTTATCATAAATCTTTTCATATACAATTTTTAGCTCCCGGCATTGTGATGACTGGAATGACTGATGTTCCATCGGCAGTTTTTATCGTCGATAAACTATTCACGAAATTTAATATCAGCTCAACTGTACCAGTTAATAAATAATGTTGCATTGTGCGGATGTGATTTGGTTTTGGATTCCCTTTGTGTTTCGAGTGTTTGCGTAAGCGGAGAGGCTAGGCTTTGGCTTCTGATGCTGTGGTCCAGGGTTTGTTTCAAGTACATACAACTAATTTTCAGCTATTTCAACGGTAATAGAACCAATGTTGTACGACTGGGGAAGTACCACCACCACCGGCTAGCATAATCTAGCGTAAAAGAGTCCTTGCTTTTCAGTAGAAGCTTGGTGCTGCATAACTTACATATGAGGCGGCCATCTAATAGAATGGCAATACAATGTAATCGGTAATACCTAAGTTCTACATAAAATTCATTAAATATGTCTATGATCGTGATTTCTTATCATCAGATATGATGAATGCCCGTTTGTTACTTCCATGTTATACAAATATATGCCTGGAATATGCCAGCTACTTCTGGACAGCATTGTAGACTGTGTCGAAAGACGATGAACCCGTTTTCAATTTTTTTTTTGAAAAATATTGACCAAAAAAACATCCCAAATACACAAAACACACATACATAAATAAGAGAAAATAATATGTACCATAAACCGATATAATTATCTTATGCAAATGAAGAATAACTGCAAATCCTAATGGATTTCAATATGCTTACAATGTTATGGTACATTTTTGCTCCAAAGAAAACGCGTTAATTGTGTTATGCTAGCAATTACAAATGGAATAAAACTAATAAGCTTCGGCTTTTACCTTATCTCAAGATATAACATTATCTTTTATTACCACAAAAGTACTAAACAAAATTTTGTTTGCTAATTTTAACAATTGGCTTTAGTTTAAGGCTTTATTATAAACAAAGAATAATATTATTGAACTTATAGTTAGCATTTTAATAAAATTTTATTGTGGAATTATAAATATTTACACAACTCTGATATATAATATAGAATTCAGTAAAAATCATACAAATTGTCGTGTCAATATTACTTCTTATAAATATTATATTATATATTATACTTATAAATATATATAACTCAAAGGTAAACTACTGGACGGATCGGGCTGAAATTTGGCATGCAGGTAGATGTTATGACCTAGGCATCCGCTAAGAATGGATTTTGATCAATTCTACCCCCAAGGGGATAAAATAGGGGATGAAAATATTACTTCGTAACGCGAGCGAAGCCGCGGGCAAAAGCTCGTTTGAAATAAAAATACTTGTAAAATTTTTAATTTGATTGACAAAGATATAATAAAATATTCCTGGTCAAAAAGGTCCAAGAAAAAGGGAACATAATGAATTTTAAAATTGTAATAACGGAACGCCATTCCATCGTTCGATATTCAAATTGGTGAATCAACGCCGGGGTATTCTCAGTGGACAGGCAGAGTTTAAAAATAGAATGTTCTTTTTAAATTTTGAATGAATCAATCAATCAATCTATTTTTAAACATTGTGATTATTATTTTATTGTTGAAAAGATAATAGGAGATATTTGAAATAAGGACCTTATAAACATTTACTTTGTCTCTCGTGAGACTTATATGCAAATAACAGGATATGTATTTTGGAACAACTATGATTATTATTTACTTCACTCTTATAATTTCTAAGTACAATTATTTTCTTATTTATGGTCTAGTAACGACTAGAGACTTATAATAAGCAAAAATAAAATCATTTTGTAATGCACAAAGGCACAAAAACTTTTTGTAATGTTATATTATATAATTGCGCACTGTACTCATTTAATTTCTTTCTTAATTAATTCCCAGAAACCAATGGAACGTAAAATTAACAAATAATATACGACGCGCTATGGGTCTTATGATTTTAATTTATTTTTTATGATAATTTTATACCTCTGTATTGGGTTCAACGAATGGAAATGTTACGGGAAGTTGCACTTTACCTTATATTTAAATTTTTCGTGAAGATTTATTTTTTTGTTGTGATCTTTAAGTCGCTACCGCGTAAAAAATGTAATGTCTACAAAATAATTTTATTAATTTAAGTCATTAAAAAAGTAAGAGTAAATACTTCGAGCATCACTTGGATTTGTTCACCACACAGGATTAATATAGATTGGTAGAGAACGGTACCTGTACCCTTACCATGAATTTTTACGTTTTGACAAATATTACTGTTTTGGCATTTGTTTACGTATTGGCCCATACAATTTCCAAATTCTGATATAATCCGCTAGGGGCGCTGATTGGAAATTATATGGGCAAATACATAAACAAATACCAAAACAGTCATATTTGTCAAAACGTAAAAACTCATGGTAAGGGTACTGTAGTACATACAAGTCGTCTGTTATAACCACTGTCTCGCTGCTGGGCACTGGTTTCCTCTTATAGTGAGGAGTTTAGACCATAGTCCACCGTTCTGACCAAGTGAGGGTTGATAGACTTTACACACCTTTAAGATCTTTTTTTCGAAATCTCAAGCGTGCAGGTTACTCACTATATTTTCCTTCACTTGTTTCAAGTGAAAATCAGGCGTGCGTGCGTGATATTTAGATTGGACCCCCCGAATGATGCCGAGTTTCTTAACCATTAGGCTATCACTGTTTTTTTTTTGCTAAGAAATATTGTTATCAAATGATTAAAACTCCGAAACGTGTTTGAAGCAACTAGGCATTATACTTTCAGCTCCTGCGACCGATATCACTTAATTTTTACGTAAAATCTATACAAAGACACATTCTTGCACCTCTAAATCTAACTCAATATCTCAACATCTCTGCTCCGTATTGAGATTTCAAATCAATCCGAATCGCACATTCATTAGGCATTTACTTTTAGCGAAAGGCGAAAGCACATTCGCCTTCCAATCAGTATATCAAAGGTTAAAATATGAAAAAAGCGAGTCAATGTTGACCAACTAATCAGACGAAACAGGAAAGGTTAGAGGTATCCAATCAGTGTGCGAAAAGAAAACAGAAAAAGTTTCGTGAAAGAACATTGGTTGTATCTTTTTTCTGTAGTAATGAAGGTATCGGCGTATTGGGTGAGTTACCTTTGTTAATTTACGTTCTGACTATAAAGACGTAATTGTTGTTCAAGTAGTCTTATGTAAGTATTTTTGGAGAATGCAGTTCATTTATTTATTTATTTATTTACATTTTTTACATCGAAATACTAACTAAACATTACAGATTTTCTTAACCTAATGCGTTCAATTAGTTTTATTAGCAAGTGATTGAACATAGGCGCTAGCTGTTCTACGAAATACAGCAGGTGCCGTATAAAACAGGTCAATGCTGGTATCCGAAGTCAGGACACCATTAAGCAATGTCAACGCGCGAATCAACGGCGACTCACTGACTAACACCAATCTGCACCCCGGAACGGCGAATAATTTACCCCGACGCACACGATTATTTATATTAGGAACATTTAGCGTTTATATTTAATGGTAAATAAATAAATAAATAAATAGTTGACATCTATAATCAACTTCAGACAGAATCGGATTCCTAGAAGAAGTAACGCATACTTTTCATAATATTAAACTAGCAAATGAAAATGCCGCCCACCTGATCCACCATCCAGAATCCTAAAAATGAGCAGTAGTAGCCACCTACTACTGCTCATTTTTAGGATTCCGCTCTAAATGGTAAAAACAGAACTCAGGACTCTATCTCTTGAACTGTAATAGATTGAGACGTGAATTGGTGACAGTAACGTATCCGTGGCTGCTATAACAGCAAATACTAATTTAATCAACCTCCATATTGGGTTCCTGAAGTAACCCTGTGGACTAAGTTAGAATACCTAAGATAAGTATGACTTCCTTACCACACCCTTCAGTCCAGAACACAGCAGAAATAGGTGTGACCTACAATCAAACCAAGAAATATTCTGCCACCTTTAAAATATTTCAAATGTTGCCTAATATTACAATTTCAAAACATTTTTAAGATCATCCGATAAGTTTATTTCTCGATGTTTCTAGAACAGTTCCTCGTGGAGTGATGTTTAGATTGCTCTTCAGTTGCAGCTGAGTAAAGATGTTTGGTTTTTGAAAATCTTTTCCATCTAGCTTTACGGTTTAGTTCCAATATATTTTATACCGTTTGATTTGTAAAGAAAATATATCTTTATAGACATCCTGTCGCTTAAACAACAACATATATTTGAGATACTCTTAAGGTTGCTTACGAATAGTTTTTAATGGAAACAGTTTACTATCTTTCTTTAGTCGGTATTATTTTCTTTATTTACTTACTTTTCTTAGTATACTTTTTTAAGGAAAGTGGCGCTTGGTTTAAATGTATGTATGGTAATTATAACTAATTTATTTCAAAATTTAACTATAACGATCTACCACACAACTTTTGAGGTTTTATCACTAAATTAATATTTAAATATTTAATTTACATATTCGTTCTGGGTCTGGGTATTTTGGCGTTAATATTAGTATGTGTCCAATCTTAAGTAACCTACGACTCAGAGGATCCTTGGGTTTCCTCATTTCTATAGGGGCTGCTACTTTTGAAGTGATTATTGGATATAAAATCATAGACAAATTATATAAATTTATTGTTATTGTATCCCCGGTTCCATTAATCTTAGCGAAATAAAATATATGATTAGTAATCCTTACCTATTGCTACAGCTACAAGAATAGTCTAATTAAACATGTGATAATGACGAAACTGACCACACACAATTTAACACATCAACTCCAAACATGGAATCCGTCTGAGGGAGCCCATAGATACAATAAAATAAGATAATTACCGTTTTCATTCCAATTTCACTAAAGACTGAATAATGGAGAGTATATCTTATCTCTGGCCGAGTTTCGTCAAAACGGGCCCGGAGATAAAACACTCATCTCGAATTTCAAAATTACGTAAGTACACGCAAAATTTGTATCTCCGAGAGTACTTCGGTGTCTATTAATTTTGAACTTAAAGATAAAGTTCAAAATTAAAAAAGTATAATGATAATAATTACCTAAATATAATGATAATGATGTATTCTTCTAGAGAGAGATATCCTATATCATTATCATTTCTATTTCAAAAATCTATAATACGTACATTGTGTACTTTAGTTAGAATCGTTGGTTGGTCTTCGGTGGTCACCGTTGGCTGCTATTGCTTGAATAAGTGGTAGCTTCAACAGAATAGTGGTAAATGCGACTTCCAAACCATTCTCATACTGTTCGGTGCGATTATTTTGTAGCTTTTCCATCTTTACAGAAGCATAGGCAATCGATTGCTGCGAGATTATTCGAATAAGATCAAACATATATCGCTGGTCGAGTGCTCAAAAAACAAATTGGAAGAATGGATTAAACGACTGCTCAATGTGGTGTTAGTAGCTTAAGTGATGTAGCCTACACAACTATTGCTTACGCGACAGTAGCTGATGGTCGGTCAACCTTAGTAACAATTTTCGTAATGATACCAAGTTGTTGCCAAGAATACCTTATTAATAAATCCAGTTTTTAAAAGCAAATACCTACAATAAAACTAAACTCATATCGGTAATTAACTCGGTAATCTCATTGAAGATATTCCAGTATCCCTAACTAATATGTGAAGCAGAAAATAATATAAGGAAACATATTATATTTGAAACAGAATAAGAGCCATGTATGTAAGTGGGCCAGAGTGATGTAAATAACATCAGCTCTTACATTTCCATTTATAAATCATATTTTACCGAGTTCCACATGTTTGAAGTAAATACCATAAGTAATTATCTTCATGCTCAACATCCCTCTGTAATTACATTTACAATATTTTGAATTTCGAGTTAATACATATTACGTCCTGCTACATTTTCAAACGGCTAAATGATAAAGAAATTCCCTGAATTCCCACATTAAGCAGAAGCGTTTTAATAAAAATAGTCAGGATCAGACTCGTTCCACAATTTCCCTGCGGTCGAGAGGCACACATGTGCATATGCAGATGCATGCAATGCATACATATAATCAGTTGAGTCATGGTGTGGCTATGCCACTTGCAGCGAATGAGAACGCCTGGGTTTATATGCTACGAGAGGTAAGCGATAAGCTATCAGCGTTTTTATATTCGATGGACTAAAAGTAGATGCTAAGTGTGCAATGTCTACTTCCGCGTTTGTCAAAGTATCGTTTAATCGCGTATTTCTCCTCTCATTCTATTCAGCAACACTTTATTAACCAAAGAGACCTCTATATACAACACCTTCAATTGTATTTTTTATTGTTAATTTATTTATTTGTTACGTAATCCAGCAGCGATACATACAATATTTCTGCAATACGTACTGTTTTACGTTTAACCTTCTGCGGCTGAGGTGTAGACACCGCTAACTGAAAAAAACGTTACCATTTTGGAATGCAATGTGATGTTGTGGTGTCTCGCTCAGTATCTTCCTAAGATGGTTCGTGCTACGTAATAGTCGCGGCTAGACTTTGTGTGTTAGTGTCTCACAGACGTAAGTACAGCAATAAATACTGGATTCTAATAGACGTCACATCAGCAAAACCATTTTTATTCCCTTGTGTCTATAATACGTGTCGTCATTAGATCATCAATTCCTAAGTATCTTAAACGTAACCTCATTTTCATCATGGTAAGTCATATATTTACCATTCCAAGGGACTCAGGATATTGGTAATGAGATACCAATTTCTAATACAACTTTTCTCTCTCTTTCTATGTAATTATTCGCTGTTTGTCGTCTATGAGACCCATTCCTTCACCACAGTCCGCAATATGAGTTTTAAACAGATGCGCTTGCTACACCACATTTTCTGCCTCGCCCACTCGCCCTACATTACGCACTTTTAATCCAACTGTTGACGATTTGTGGCGAAAAGCGCCTGGAATATTCTGGATTCATTTTCATACGGTAGAAGCTAACGTATCCTTTTTTTTTCGAGGGGGAAACCTTCAAAAGGTACCCGACGACGTGGGAGCGACGCCGGGTTCTGTGGGATTATTTACCGCACTAAAATCCCCCCGGTGGCCGTCCTCAGCGCTTGGTGGAGAACTCCGGGATCTCCAATGGAACACAACCGGAGTCCTCCGAGCGCGATGCCCCGGTCGGGCTCTGCCCTGGGGGGAGCACTTTGCGCTCCTCCCGCACACCTGGTGTTTACGACGACATGCGACCACAAATGCCGCCGTTCTTCCCGGGATTGCTCTCCGAACGGTTCGAGCTCCCACTCTTGCCGCCGGCAACCCCGGAAGCCCCCTTTTAGTCGCCTCTTACGACAGGCAGGGGATACCGTAGCCCTATTCTAGTCCCGGAACTACAGGGACACCGCGCCGGGGGGCGCTATCTGCGCCTTAGGCGCCTTCTTCTCCGCGCGGGATCGGCGCGCTCCCTGGCCCGTTCGACGTCCTCTTTAGCAAGCATAACCCGGTCGCAGAACGCGAATAAGCTAACGTATCCTGATGTCAAGTGCATCAGCCCATTACTCTTTGCTGCTTAGGGGGCAACACAAGCGACTGTTCTGTCGAGGACAGTTGCCGATTATCATCAGCCCGATTATCGTCGCCTGTCATCAGCAACTGTCAGTGATAGTCAACGAACATCGCTGATGGTTGATGGCAGTCGCTGAGGATACAGACGATAGATGGAATTGATGGGTGATCGACGGCGATAATCGGCGACGATTGTTGGTATTGTTCTTCGGTCCTCCACCATAACGCAATAATTTCTTTATGCTATAAATGAGCGTGGCAACAGTCATTCGATTAAGTTATTACTGATGTAATATACTACCGTTAATGTATGTTAAGGAATGTATTTTATTATTTTGAATTCTCAGGATTAGAGATTTTCTATCAAGGATATAATATCAAAATTATACATAAACTAGTTCTTGCCCGCGGCTTCGCCCGCGTTTAAAAAAGTATAACATACTAACATACATAAAACTGAAAATTCGTACCTTCATCTTTGCTACAGATCATCACTTGATCAAATGCATAGTTTACGATTCAATCCTTACTACTCTCGATTAAAATAATCGATGTTTTGGGTCCAAAAGATCGATTCTCCGATTAATAGATCTTAGATCGCCATCCCTAGTTCCCGTAGGATTTCCGGGATAAAAACTATCCTATGTCATTTCTCGGGTCGCAGACTATCTTTGTACAAAATTTCATTAAAATCGGTTCAGTGGTTTGGGCGTGAAGAAGAGACAAACAGACATACAGACAGACAGAGTTACTTTCGGATTTATTATATTAGTAAGGAATCTAAGCATTTCAAAATCTAGGTTTCGATGTTTTCATATTCATGTTTTTATGTTACACGCTACATAATACAGACACTTCAATTCAAAGCTAGAAGTGAACAGCTTATTTATTTAAAAAGTGGCTTTTATAAAAATATGGACTTATTTCATATTTCTCAAGAGCTTTGGAAATAAAAATAATTTACTCGTGCTACTGGGTTCAATAAACACTGCACAGAACGTGGAGTGCCGTCTAAGTTCGATAACACAATATCCCAGATTGTATTTACCAGCTCTACAAGAACATACGTTAAAACAATTTCTAGATTTTCAATTTTATGTCTCGCGTTCGTTGGTTAGTAAGTGCCCGGATTTCGTTTTTAGAAAGGATTTTGTTGAGTGATTTAGATTTGTAAAACGAATTTTGTAAACGTAATCAACATTTTATTTTTACAAGTAGGTTATAGAAAACATGAACATGAGCCTGGATGTTAAAAAAAAGTAACAAGGACTTTTCCTACGCGTAACCAGGACCTATTTCTGCTTATTACATTTAACCTGCTGTGTTCTGGTTTGAAGGGTGTGGTAAAGGAGACATTCTTACCCTAGACTTCAACTTAGTCCTCAGTGATATCAACGTTTCAGTCGCTGACCTCAGATAGGGCTCTATTCTTATCTGGGGAAGATTACAGATGTCTAAGGGCCGCAATGGCCACTGACTATCAGATGGATTGCATGCCCGTATGCCACTTATAATATGTATGTATATACAAAAAAAATAAAAAAAGCAATTGTCAAAATCCACACCAACCAATTCACAACACCACCGCCACTCCTCTCCAACCCAATAATTACCGAATCAGCCACCTAACAGTGCGATGATATATTTTTTGATATTTTTTCATTATTCTATAATGTTTTTATTGACATTATATTATTATGAATAAATATCAAGAATCGGGGGGTATTCACCAACCGAGAATCTGCCCGGGCAAAGAGGAGATCCTCGAGACCCGAAAATCCATGCCCACCGACCTAATGTTAACATTGCCTCCAAGTCAAGTCTCCAACCCATATTTTCTATCATCTTTGTGATCGGCAACGAAGTTTACCAAGTTTAGGAAGCATACCAACCTTTACAGCAATAAAACCAACCAAAGTTATATTACTATGCTCATAAAAGCTGCAACAGATGCATCTAAAGAAGCTGACAAGTATGTCAGAAAATTATGAACGAGAGAACTTGCTAACGTATGATAGCTTAACATAAGTCTTGAAATATCCGACAATGTAAGCTTTCTAGACAGAATTACTCTTTCATCTACTACGTGCAAAGTTCTCAAACTTTACACTTTTCGCCGACATCTTTAGGAAGATGGTGTAAAATTTCAATTTCCTTTTGTCAGCGGTCTAAGCTTTTAGGTAATGGACAGGTGGTGTATGATGTATAAAGATGGAGGATATTTTCAACCGGGTACTGATATCTAGTATTTTAAAATACGCGAAGCAGGTATGAGTAAATATACTTTTACTTTAAAAATACGCATTTGTGTATATTACAAGTACAGGCACATTCAAAGGTATAATGAGACTGATAAAGTTTATAAGTACTTTCAAAGGGCGAAAAAAAACTTTTAAATGGTCGGCCGTTATATTTTTGATACTATGAAGGTACATACATGATTATAGAAAAATACGAATAAGACATTCAGAACTCATTTAGGACTTATAGCATTCATAAGTCAGAAAGTACTCGTGGATAAAATACTATAAAAGTATTTTGGAACCTAGTATTTACTTGTTCTCGTACTCGCATGACCTAGTTTTTATATCGCAAGTATGACCCAAGTTTGTAACGCGTATTTACCGAGGTATAGTGCTTGTTCGTACTCTCGGGGGAAAATAGTTTATTTTGTCTCAAAGTTGCGCGGTTGTCTAATAGCATGTAGTCATAAGCGCGGGTTCATACTGGGTTGGTTAACAAGACTGCTTAACTAAAAATAAAGTTTAGTAAAAGTTTTGCTACTGTGTTCTAGGTTAAAAGTAAGTCGTAGTTATCATATAGCTTAGGTGTGATTAGGAAGGGATTCGATTAGGTTAGGTTAGGATAGGTAAGTTAAAAGTTTTTCTGTGTTCTGGGTTAAAAGTAAAACAGAGTTATGGTATAGCTTAGGTGAGATTAGGACTTAGTTAATTTTACCGGTTCTAAGAAGACGCCCGTGAATAACAGTGTAACAATAAAACGGTTTTTTATAATATAGAAATATCAAACAAGCACGCAGTCTTGATGTTTAGAGGCTTCTACCGCTCATGGACATCTGCTATCAACCTCAATGAATGAGAACTCTTATTTATAATTATAGTTGAATACTCTGTTTATAAAGGTGTAGACGATCTACAAGTGTTATCTAGAAGAAATCCATTTTTTCAAACACCTGTTGGAGATAACAGTATCAACAGGTAAGGTTTTAGTAGGGTATTTTTAACTCTATTCTTCTACAAAAATTGATTTCGCTGTCGATCGTCGTTAAAAACGTATTTGTTAAAAGAAAATGTTAAGCCTAAGTGCTTCGTAAAAGTATTCATATTATAAATAGAAAGAAAGAAATAAAAGAAAGAACACATTTATTTCGGTAAACATCCTGTTACATTAAAGGTACATAGTACTTAATACATAAAACAAACAGACAACTATAACATGACATAACAGGTGAGCAAAATAATTAAATGAGAGGATGAATACCGAAAAAGGGTTACACTCAGCCTGTGTCACGGAAAACCGCGACTGCTGGGTAAATGATAATTTCGTAACCACTTGTGAAAAAACGTGATACGTAGAGTCTACAGAGACTATTCGATATTGTCTCCAAATTCCGTACGGTGCAAATTTTGAATGAATTCACGTGTTTCATACAAAATGCGTAATGGAACGAATTTACCAGGCGCAAAAGGCCCTAACTCATAAAGTTAACTTTATAAAATGTCAAAATACGTGGGATCAAGGTTCATTTCGGGACGGTACGACGTAAATAAGCTTTTGTGAGTTGGGAAGCCTGTTCATCAGAATGCAAGAGATTTGCCTGAAAAACTAGAGTCAGTTAACTGAGTAATGGCGGGCTGAATGTGCGCTGACTGTAATGTATCCGCGGTTGCTAGATTAAATTATGCATTGTTTCTTCAGTGAGCTATCTCATTTTTCTGCTTAGCTCATAACTGTGTTTGGTGTATATAAAAATAAATTCGTTATTTCTAAACCTGCATATTTAGGTACATGAAAATTAATAAGTTAGTATTGATTAAGGTTAGGTTAGGTTAGGGTAAGTCGAGCTATATATCATAAGAGGTTATTAATCAGGTCATTACTAACGGATTTCAATGACTTTATTAGATATTTGACCTTGAAAGTTTATTTCTTTTTACATATTATTTTCATTCAAATTGAAACTTAAGAAAAATCTGGGATTGTAGTTGCCGTTTTTTGCGGCATTTCGGTAGAGGGCATGACAATGGATAAAAAACGTTATTAAATTTCGACACAACTGCTTAGTGTAAAGTGGCTACTTAATGAATATTTGAACTTAGAATAGAATTGTTTGCAATTTCAAGGAATTTTAAAAGAAAAAAAGTTACAGGAAAGTTATTCTTCTTCCATACACCAAACTCCTAGTTCAAAAAGTTATAATGACTAGATATTTTTTATAAAAAAAAATACTTAAATGTCTTCAGAATGTTTACATATGCCGCCTTTTAGTTTGTTTTTAGCGAAAATTGGTGAGACTCGGGAAACCCAAAAACTAATATCAATATATGTGTTATAACGCCGTATAGTTAGTATCGTATAGTTATAACGCCGAGGGCACAATATGAAATGCCGATATAATCCCATTTATAAAAACGTAGAAAACTACCCCCGTTATTTCTTAAGACATGCTCTGACTACGCCACTTTAGCATTGCGAAATATAATTAAATTCAGCTCAAATATTTAACTTACTTACAAATTCTGGATTATTCGTACATTTAAACAAAGTTTCCAACGAAAGAGTCAACTGTGAATTTTTAAAAACTTGACAAAAGCAAATACGACTCTCGTATTCATCGAGCATTCGCCTTAAGAGCTAGTGGAACAACTGCATTATTGAGTTGCACTGGTCTCATGTGCAATGCGGGTGGAACTTAAATGCAGTATCAAATTGCGACTTTGCGAAGTTACACTTCTTTAGCGTCGAACTAAAAGTTGACTGTTTACACAAGCGTAAACACCGTCAACAATTCGTACACAGCAATTCGTTCTGTTAGTTGTTTATTACTGTAATTTGGTTTAATAAAGACGGCTGATCCCAAATGGCGGTATTTCTGTTTTGTCTTCAAGCATTCGCCTTAAGGGATACAACAAATACAACTCGTATTCATCGAACATTCGCCTTAAGAGCTAGTGGAACAACTGCATTATTGAGTTCCACTGGTCTCATGTGCAATGCGACTGGGATTTAAATACAGTATCAAATTGTAAAATTTACTTTTCGAAGTTACACTTCTTAGCGTCAATTTAAAAGTTACCTGTTTTACACACGCGTTAACAGCGTCAACAGTACACAACAGTTCATTATGTTTGTTGTTTATTACTGTAATTTGGTATAATAAAGACAGTTAATCCCTAATGGTAATATTTTTCTTTAGGAATCGAACATTCGCCTTAAGAGCTAGTGGAACAACTGTATTATTAAGTTCCACTGGTCTCATGTGCAATGCGACTAGGATTTAAATGCAGTATAAAATTGCGACTTTCCGAAGTTACACTTCTTAATCGTCAGATTAAAAGTTTGTTTGTAGTGTAAATTGTTTAATTAAAAACAGTTCAATTCTAATGTCGTTATTTATTTTTTAACGGTGGTAGAACCAGGATTTGAGTGGTACCACCGTCACGCCTATTTGTAGCAATTCGTTTGCATTCGTGTTTGCATTTCTAGCAAAAAACAGTTGCACAGAATATTGTTCTAAAGTTCTGTAGATTTGTTTACAGATCACCACGGGTGGCAGTGGCCACTTATCATTAAGTTAACTGGGGATTTTTTTGCAAAATAAATCATATAAAAATTGTGACTTACAATTTTTGAGCGAGAATATAAAAAAATAATGATTTAATCTAAAATGATTAAATGATTATTAACCGGAAGAGGCCATATCTAATTACCCTTGTATCCTAATAGATTATATCCGATTTCTATTTCTATTTCAATCTTTCTATAGTTATTCTTACACCTGCAGAATAAATACGATACAAACGTTTGATTAATGGCTTCAACATCACATTTTCCAACAGCTTCTCATTACAGAAGCATTGAACCAATTCCCAAATAGCATTATGCATAACTGCGCCAGTCGAGCTGATCAGATACAATTTGATCACGAATCAATTCCAAATAACTATTCAATATTTCAACTATGCGCGGTTGGTATTCAAAAGCTGTTGACCCCGCGACTCCTAAAATCGTAGACTGTGGCAGTTTGCATAATGCTGACCATTCTATGACATTACAATGTTACGGAACAGTGCTGAGGCCATACTATCATTATTTATTACGGCTCTATTTCCTTTATTAGGCTACTTGTAATATTATGAAGAACTGTTAATGTTAGGCGCCTACTTGTGAAATGACGTAAGTTAATATTATCGTGAGCACACTTTTTGAAGAGATGTTTTTATTCGCGTGTAGTTTTCACTGAGTATTATGACAATAATGGTTATCTTTCTATTCCTTCAAGTGACTTCTAAACAAAAATAAAAACGTTTCAATTAAACATATTGTATTGAAGTCAATTCTTTGAAACGAATGCTTACGTATAGAAGTGTCTAGCGTATTTATGAAAGGGTGCGGTTGCCGATAAATGAAGCGACAATCTTAGCCCTGTTCTATGAGCAGTTTGTCATATAATATGGAGACATTCTTGTGGAGGAGTAACCACTTATCATTAGGTAGACTGGAAACTCGTTTTCTACTCTACTCTTATAAAAAAGGTTCTCGTGTGTACTCCGCTTAAAATTAGCAAAGCTGACGGTTATTCATTGTAAAATTAGTTTTTCTATTTTATGTATTTCTTAAATGAATAAATTAAAGACAATAAAATTTGTTCGTGTAAAAATAACAATTACCCGATCTCCGACCCAGCTTTAAACGAATTTAAAGATTTAAGAGAATTTCCCCCTTTATCAGAGTCAGTACAAGGTATCAAGGGCACAATATCAATACTGTTCCACTAAACCACTTGATTCATGGACGTTACGATCAGCATCCGCAAGCTCGTACAAATCGGCTATCAGTTGAGAGGATCGGCTCCGGAAGTATACAGATCTTCGAGACAATTCAATTTGCGGGGATAATGGAATGGCTTACCACCGCCTCGTCTGGTGCACATTTAGCATTCGGGGAATTGCTATCGAATGTGTTTGTTGTTGTTGCTGTTTTCTTACTTTTTTGATGTTTTACCAACAGGAGTCAAATTGTATTAATATTAGTATGTAAGATACGGAAGAGCGGGGCATCCTGGCACAGGTATTATATTTACTTAAAAGGATGCTCCAACACCAACTCATATGTATGTACACAATTTGTTAACGTAATAAAGTATTTTTGTATTTGTATTTGTAGTCAGGAATGGAAACGGTTTTTTCTGCTAATTGTTGTTATCGGATGATAACTTGGTATTGGGAAGTCGTGTTTTTATAGCAGAGTTATATAATTATTTGACATGTGTTGACATGCCATCATTTTTAAAAATGATTCATATTTTGCTTAAACGGAGCAGGACTGTATTGCAAAGAATTAGTAGGATTATTAGAGTAAATTTTCTTAATATTCTTAAAGGTAAAGTGAGGATCAATTAGTCAGCCTTTTTTTATTTTAAAATGACACAGTTTCTTGTCCAGTAGTGGGCTAGTAAATGATCCTGAAAAATATAATTATACATTTTGTTAAAATTCTCTGTAAATTTTACATATATTCCAAACATGCGTTACTAATCAGCAATTAATTATCAGTTAAATAACCGTAAAGTCCAAAATTTATAGCATCTAAATTCGAATAATATATTTTAGTATCATAATGGAACGCATAATTTATTTGATAATATTTGACTAATTTATCAGAATGGAAAATATTAATCAATCAAACAGAATATTAATATCTGCCTAATTGACTACGGTTGATAATATAATCAATCAAAAAGAGGTCATTAAGAGTTGATGCGTACAGTCAATTGAGGAGCAAAACGCAAAAAAAAAATCTAAGCATCTAGTGATTTTTGTATACGAGTAATATAAGAGTAACAGACGAGCATGCAGTCCATCTGATGGTAAGTGGCTACTACCGCTCATGAACATCTGTAATCAACCCCGGATAGGATTAGATATTCCTACCTGATGTAGGAAAGATGCGCCGCCGCCCCTGAGGATTAAGCTGGAACGCCTCGGAAAACGATGTCTGCCTTACCACACCCTTCAATACAGAACACAGCAGCGCCTAATACTGCTGTTATTAGGCAGAAATAGGGCTCTACCACCTTCAAATGGTCTGCCTAACTTACTAAGGTCGAAAATGTAATCAATAAAAAACCATGCAACAAGCAAGAGTTGATGCCTATAGTCTGTTTGTGCAAAACGAATTTCCCAGGCATGTCCACTAAAGATACGTAGAAGATAATTTGTAGTATACGATAGTATCGTTAGGGTCGTACGAGCTAGTTTTAGGTAGTTGACCCACGTAGCTAGTAATTCTAGACAGTCGTATAATTTAATCCTTGCGTCTGGCCGCACATCGCCTGAGTCTGCGAAATGTTTTACGCCACCGCCGATAAATTTTGTATCCTCTGACATTTATTGAAAAATCATTCCTATTTCGCTTGTATCATTTTGTTGCTTGCTATTTTAGTAATCTTTGGAATCGTTGAGAATATAGCTGATGTTTGCTGATAGGCTGATTAAGTGGTGACTGCTGACTAATTTTCAACATCAGATGGGAGATAAATAAATGGCACGTGCTTTATATGTGTAAATTACAAAACATGAGAACTGACAGAACATAAGGAAGATGGATAAATAAACGTTAATCCTAAACCAGTCTTCTTATGAAACTTATGTAATATAAAAGTACACTTTCATATGAAATTCGTATTTACTATCTTCTTAGCAATATTACAAGTCTCGAATATATTTAAAAGACGCTCACATATCGCTTCTCGCCAAGGGACACAACACGATACTTGGAACATTTAGCAAGCGAAATATGGAGCACTGAATATAAGATGATGCAATATGCAGCTTCACACTGGCTCGGTACAAGTACTCTATTGGACACAAGCAGTTGTATTAAAATTAAAATTTATGTCAGATAGGTAGAAGCAGTAATAACCTAACCATGGATGGATCACTAATCCTTACCTCTGCACCAATCCGCATTTAAACAGCGTGATGAAGTAGGCTCCAGGCCTCTTTCATTTGTAGCAAGAGACCTGTATTTCTCAGCTGCAGTATCTACCGTTTCTGAAAGTTGTTTTTTTCAAATAACTATATTTAAAGGTCAACAATATTGTGGCGAAAAACATAAGGGTATTTGATAACTTCCTCAAAGGTAATTCTTCACCTTTCCCTTGTGGCGAAAAAGTAATGTCCCGACAATGATACCTTGACTTTTAAAACTCAAATTCTATTTCTCTCTTTCAATATGAACTTTCTATATACGATCTTCTTACCCATAACTCTCGTATAAATTACAAAGACGCTCACACGTGTTGCCTCCTGAAGGACGCCTGACACAAGTCTTGAGACATTTAGCGCCCGAGCGATGGAGCACTGAATATAAGATGATACAATTTGCCCCCATATCGCCAAGGTGCTAGAACCAAGCGATTCTGTTAAATTTACAGTTTATCACCTGCATTTGAATACTGGAGTAATACACAGAGTAGATGATGAAATTGTTGATCATATTAACCTTTATGAGTGCGTGTATGATAAAACAGTAGTTGCACAATTTATTCATATCAAGTACGTCTATTTTGAAAGTCCTTGCAAATATTCCTTAATTGTTGAAATAGATCTGATTTAGGTGTATAATTAGAAGAAAGAAGTAGTCAAGGAAACTAAATATTTTTTTAAATTTTCACTAAAAACTGTTACAGATAACGAGGTTGTAAGTTATAAGTAAAATTATTCAATCTGAAATCATTAATGCCTAATGGCTTCGAATACCTACCAAATAGAAGATACCTATTTGTGGAAATATAAAGGTAAGATAATAATGATTTGCTAAGTTAAATCAACGAGAAATGCCTGATACCTAAAACGTGATATTTACTAGCTAGACTAAGGATTAATATTAAGACTGCGACTAAGTCCTGACACGAAGCAAGACATTTTAAATGTGTAGATTTACTTAGTACACAACTTATAATTAATTAAAATTCTGCGCTCACCTCAGTCATATAACTTGCTCTCACAAAATGCAGCTGGTGCCAACCAGCTAAGCTAAACAGGGCTTAAACTAGAAAGTGGCTACGTTGAAACAGCAAGCGGTTTTGACCTTTAGCGTAAGTTAGTAGTATCTAGAATCATTTGGAAACCAACCAGGTGTGGAGGCGATGTGCATGTTATGCCTGGATTGGATTTGATCTCTAATGGAAGCGAGGACGGCGTCGATTCCCTTGTATCAGTACGGTGTAAAGTTAGAAGTTGCAAATATGTTAACAGGTGAATCGATGGAGTTCGTGAGCTTAGGGATTGTTCGATGGAATTCGTTAAAAGGAAGTTTGTCTTGTGAGCTGGCCGAAGTTTCCTCGGCATTAATTGATGTTCCTAGTGGCTAGTTACAGCCATTTATCTTGGAGTAATTTGATGAATGTACTTGAGAGCTTGTAACAGTTGGGCTCATGTTAGTTAATGTAATGTAATTGCGCATTTTTTTTTTAAAAACTTCATCAAGTTAACATCAGCTTTGGTAAATATACATTAGCTTCATTCAATGGACGATCCGCCGGGCGATGTGGCCACCATACCGGTCCGACACGCAGAGGGTACGGGGTTCGATCCCCGGTCAGACAGATATCTGAATAATGAATTCAGATTTATATTCTGGATATAGGTGTTTGTGTATTTGTCTATGTCCATGGCATCGACGACACAGGGAATCCTAGTGTGGAGTTTTATTTTAAAAAGCGTTTTTAAATATCAACGTCATAAACCTTAAGAAAACTTAAACAAATTTAATTACAAGTTTCCATTAAAACATTATCGCTTGAAGAATGTAAAAAGTATTTTCCAGTTGGTTCGGACGTGAGATAAAATACAACTTTGGTTAATTCAAACTTTACAGCTCGGAATTTAATTTAACTAAGCGCATAAAATACAGGCTTATCCAAGATAATCGTCCGTCATTAAGAATAGAACAAGTGCATTTATTCCAGTCAATTTACTTTAAGGGGTAGAGATAGGGAGTTCTACGATACGATAAGATTTATCTGAATAGTGTTGTCTAAATTGTTATTTCAGATTAATAGCTTAAAGCAATTCTGTACAGTTGTAGATTTTTATTACTTACTTAAATATTTAATTATGTTATGAACGTTTTTTGCTTTTTATGATATACATAGGAGTAATATACGAACATGCAGTCCACCTGATGGTTAGCGACTACTGCCGCCTATGAATATCTGTAATCAACCCCACATAAGCTTCGTTTCCTATCGTCGGCCATAGATGCGCCGCTACCTTGAATTACCAAGCTGTAATGCCTCGTGAAAGTATGTCTCTCTTACCGCAGTCTTCAAACCAGAAGACCGCAGCGCTAACCAATGCTGTTATTAGTCAGAAATAGGAATGGCTGTGGTGTCGCCGGAGTCGAACTACAAAGGGTTCTACCACATTTAAAACACCCAAAATATTAATACTTTAAATATTTTATTCTATAGTACTTTTACATGTTAAATATATAGATTATTATTTATACATAAAGTTAAAAACCACACATTTCTGCATTTATATTCAAAATACGATAAGGAAACACCGTAGCCACTAAACCGGTAATCATTTCAAAGAAACCAGGAACTGTTATTCGAGATTTCGCAATAAAACAGACCCCTTTTATTGTGCAAAGAACGCTTCCCACAAAAAACGGTGTACATAAAACATAATCTGCTTTATAGCTATAGATATGAACATGACAAAAGATAACAAAGGAAAGACTTTGTTTTGAAGAGGTAGACGAAAAAATAATGAAAATAAATCAATAGGAGAAAGGCGAGCAGGTTGGTTGAAAACAGTGGCTTAGCGAAGCTTTGATCTACCTTCGAAGTATTTGTCTCACTACGGTTAAGTATTATAGCGATAAAGTGAAGTGAATTTATCGAGTAAGTATCACGTGGTACTATATTACCTGTATGAAGCGTTGTAATTTTGTTATCAGAGATAAATAGTCTGGTGCACTTAGAAATCAGATTATATTTAGGTTTAGTACAGACGTTGAACAATGATTGTGAGCACCATCCTGTGAATTAGGCGTTTTTTACTTTATTGTAATAGTGGTTTACTGTGATATAATATAATCACAAGCCTCATCTAATTTTGAAGTTGGTAGAGCCTTTTGTGGTTCAACTCCGGCGGCACCACCGCCACACCTATTTCTACCTCATAACAGCAGTGTTAGGCGCTGCTGTGTTCCGTTTTGAAGGTTGTGGTAAGGGAGACATACTTTTCCGAGGCGTTCCAGCTTAGTCCTCAGGGGTAGCGGCGCGTCTGTGGCCGACCTCAGGTAGGAATATCTAATCCTATCTGGGGTTGATTACAGATGTCCATGGGAGGCAGTTACCATCAGGTAGACTGCATGCTCGTCTGCTACTTCTATACCTCTCAGAACTACACCGGTTCAATAACCCTTAAATATTTTAGACATTATTTCAACAATTTAAATATCAAAAATATCTCTATCGCCTATCTATTGTGGTGAAGCAGGTCATCAGAGTAGACGTGGTTTCCAGTTAACGTTAAACTAATTTCAGGAGTCGAACTTAGCTTTTAGCTGCGTTAAAATAATTGCGGCTACCTCGGAGTCTGGAGTAATTGTTCCAATGACTATAATGTAAAAATTTTAACGAACATTACAATAATGTTTTTGCTAAGTAATTAATAAATGGAAGATCTGGCTGCTAGAATAACTCTTTTGTAATAGAGAAATTACGATCGGCAGCTGTTAATTACTTTCTGTTAGATATTGCTTTTAAATGTGCTACATTTAGAGCTTGAGATAAAGGATTCATTTTTCTCTGTATATAAAATCAAGGTTTTTATACTTTAGATTAGACTTCTTAATAGTATATATAATAGATAATATAATAGAAGTACTATTGTATTTGGTATTCTAACATTCTGTGATCGGCGTTAGGTAGAGCTCCTGCTTTGTATGAAGGTCATCATCATCTTCATCAACCCATTACTGTCCCCCTGCTGGGCACGAGTCTCCTCTCATAACGAGAAGGATTAAGTCATAGCCCACCGCGCTGGCTAAGTGCGTATTGGTAGAGAGAGTTATTACCTTTACCTTACCTTACCATACCTTTGAGTTTTTTTTTATAACTCTCTGGTATGCAGGTTCCGATGTTTTCCTTCACCGTTTAGCAAGTGATAATTAATTTCTAATACGCACGTAACTTTGCAAAATTAGGGTGCCTGGGATTTGAATCTCGGACCCCTCGATCGAGAGGCCGAGTTTCTTAACCTAGGCTATCACTGCTGTATGAAGGTGCTTTAACAGAATACACTTACCATCAGATGGACCGCTTGCTCGTGTTAACACACTTACATTTTAAATAAAAACATACGAAAATGTAAACTATAATTATTATCTCGTATATTCATTTTCATTTGACTCGTATTTATCTCTTAGTAATTATTAAACTGGTGATGCCGATCTGAACCGATGGAACACGATATTTATTATATCAAACACGCTGCATCGTTATTACACTTTAACAATTCATTACATCCAGTTAAATACAATAAATAGGTACACGAGAGATAACTTTACCATCATTCGGATATTCCATTTGAACAACATAAATTTATACTTCTTATCATAGCTGGTAAGGTTTAGGTTAACATTGATTTTATGTGTAAAATAATTTTGGTTAGTATTTCAATTTATAGCTACCCTAGCTAGCTTAAGACAATAGTATTGTTAACGACCCCACGACGCCCCGAAGCTATCCATTATGCGCGTCAATAGTGATAGCACGACATGTGTCGAGAGTCAAACTCCACCGGACATGTCCCTCGGGTACATGCCGCTGTTAACAATATCATGAAGGGTTGATATCTATAATACCACATTCGGTACATATAAAATACGTACGTATAAAATTTATTATCTCAACTGGTGTATTTTTTATAATATATATTTTTTTAATTTACTCATTTGTTTACTTAATAACAGTACACGTTAGTTAGACGTGTTTAAACTTTCCTGGAAATTTTATAATACTATTTCCCCGCAATCGACTCACTCATTCAAACGACGACGCCGGGTTAACTTTACGGAAAGACGGAGTACACAGTGTATAATTTAGTTCATGAATACATTTAGCAGCGAGTATTTGTATACATCTTCCCGACACAATACAATAGTGACGTTAACGACCCCACGACGCCCCGAAGCTATCCATTATGCGCGTCAATAGTGATAGCACGACATGTATCGAGAGTCAAACTCCACCGGACATGTCCCTCGAGTACATGCCGCTGTTAACAATATCATGAAGGATCGATATCTATAATAAAATATTTCGTACAATTAATCGCTATAAAATTTATTATCTCAAGTGGTGTATTTTTATAATAGAATTTAATTATTAAATTACTTATTTGTTTAATCTACATACATACATAACAATTGTATGAGTCATTAGCAAGACGTGTTTAAACTTTCCTGAAAATGTATTTAATATTATTTCCCCGCAATCGACTCACTCATTCAAACGACGACGCCGGTATAACTTTACGGAAAGACAGAGTACACAGTGTATAATTTAGTTTATGAATAAATTTAGCAGCGAGTATTTGTATACATCTTCCCGACACAATACAATAGTGACGTTAACGACCCCACGACGCCCCGAAGCTATCCATTATGCGCGTCAATAGTGATAGCACGACATGTGTCGAGAGTCAAACTCCACCGGACATGTCCCTCGGGTACATGGCGCTGTTAACAATATCATGAAGGATTTTTTTTTTTTTTTTTTTTTTATTTACAAATTTGTGTACACAGAACATAACAAAGAAATAGAGTATTAAAAAGAAATGTAGTACAAAGGACTACTTATTCCAACCTGGAATTTCTTCCAGCAGCCCCTATGGTCAGAAAAATTGTATGTAAGGCAAATAAAGTGTGCACAAAATAGATAAGTAGGATAGATATCATATACATATACATATATACAATTATATACACATAATATATACAATAATATATACATATGACAATATATACATACAAATATATACTTAATTATGACAGTGATAAGTAGTGCTCATTTACTCTTCTTTTGAACAAAGAAATACTGTTGGAAAGACGAATATGGGGCGGTAGTGAGTTCCATAGTCTAACTGCATGAACGGAAAAGGAGCGGGAGTAGAAAGAAGTTTTGTGAGAAGGATAATTAAGAAGGGATTTCAGATGAGATCTACAAGGTGCCAGAGAAGGCCGTGTATATGAAAAACGGTGTTTCAGATAGGAGGGAGAGGATGGACTTTTCAGGATATTATAAAGGAGACAGAGGATACGAGTATTCCTACGAAAACGGATTGGGAGCCACTTGAGATCCTTGCGAAAATGGGAAACGCGATCGAACTTTCTTAAACCAAAGATGAATCTAATGCAGAGATTTTGCAAGCGCTCAAGTTTATTTAATAGCTCCTCTGTGGCATCCAAATAGCAAGCGTCCGCGTAATCTAAAATCGGCTGAATAAGAGTTTGAGTTAGAGAAATTTTTGTTTTAAAGGGCAAGAAACCTTGAAGACATTTAAGCGAGTGTAGAGAAAAGTGGACCTTGCGACTTACTTCTCGCACGTGTGAATCCCAAGATAAATTGGCATCCAAAACAACACCAAGGTTTTTTACTGTGTTGGATAATGGGATTGGAACGCCATCAATAATTATTGTTGGTAAAGTACTAAAATTCAGTAAGTTTCGATGGTACCTACTACCAACAATAATTGCTTGTGATTTTTTGGGATTCACCAAAATACCAAAAGCTTTAGCCCATTCACTTATCCGAGAGAGATCATTATTTAATATGTTAATTTCACTAACGGCGTTAGGTACAGTGAAGTGACGGTATAGCTGTAAATCATCTGCGTAAAGATGGAAATTTGAGGAAATAATTTTTGTAATGGAGTTTATGAAAATAGAGAAAAGTAATGGAGAGAGAACGCCACCCTGAGGAACACCAGCAGTGAGCTCACACCAGTCCGAGATATACTCCCCTTGGCGGACTCGCTGTGATCGTCCTCGAAGATAAGAATTAAGCCATGTAACGGCAGAAGATGAGACATTAATGGAACTGAGAACTCCAGAAAGGATGTCGAAGTCTACGGAAGTAAAAGCACTGCTGAAGTCCAACAGAACCAGTACGGTAAGAGATTTGTTCTCAATTGCCCACCGAACATCATCAGTGACATTCAGCAGCGCAGTTACGGTGCTATGACCGGGCCGGAAACCAGACTGGTAGGGGCTAAGAAGAGAATTATTAATTAGGAAAGTGGAAAGTTGCTTGCGGACAATGTGCTCAAGTACTTTTGAAAGAAATGGCAGGATAGAGATAGGACGGAAATCCGAAAAAGAAACGGGGTTCGTGTTTTTCGGCAAAGGGGTAATGTTCGCCTGCTTCCAGACAACGGGAAAGGTACAGGAGGATAAAGAAAAATTAAATATATGGGACATTATAGGAAGGATATTATCAAGGATTAATAAGATCATCTTTGAGCACAAATTGTCATTTCCAACCGCGGTCGAAGTTATAGATTTAATTGATTTTTTAACGTCTTCTTCCGTAGCTACCGTGAGGCTAAATGGTGAACAAGATGGTTTGGGGATATTTGTAAGTGTAAATAATGTTTTATTTTTAGTGACGGGATCCAAACAACAAGGCAAGAGAGAGAAATATTTATTTAATTGGTTTAGATCCATGCCACTATTAACAATAGATGCAGGCTTGCAAATTCCTACAGATTTAAGAAACTTCCACACCTCAGCGGAGCTACGGTTGACAAGAGAGTCATGGAAATAGCGTCTCTTTGCATCCCTACACAGACGACTACAGCGATTCCGTAAGCGCTTAAACGTGGCCAGATTCTGCTCGGAAGGACAACGTTTAAACTTCTTTTTGGCCTTATCTCTAAGGGCCATACACTCTTTGATATCCGAGGTAAGCCACGGAGCTGGAGCATGCCTAACTTTAACGCGTTTAAGAGGTGCATGGCTGTCATAGAGTTTGAGAATCTGGTGATTGAATTCACGCACTTTGTCGTCTATGCTGACGCTATTTACGAGTGGTGTCCAGTCAATAGCATCAGCATCACGCCGCAATGCCTCCAAGTCGATGCCCTTGTAACTGCGAAGTGTGAGATATTGCGATCTACGCTTAGAAGTACGAATATGATAAGATAAATACACAAGATCGTGATATGAAAAAGAAGAAGTGATTTGCCCATGTGTATCGACGTTACCAGGTGAAGAAACAATCATGAGATCGAGGAGAGACGGGGTGCAATTTGGAAAATGGTGAGTTGGCCCAAGTGGCAGAATCTGAAGATTATATGAAGCTAGAAGAGATTGCAATTTTAACGCACGAAGGTCATTTTTTTAATAAACATGTGTTAAAATCCCCCATTAATAGGATGTGATCAAATATAGGGCACATGTCAGCTACAATATCGTCTAAAGTGCTAAAGTAATCAATATTAAGATTAGGACAATATAATACCCCAAGTAACACTTTAGATGAATGAAGCGTAAGTTCAAGAAACAGGTATTCAGCTGATTCACTGTATTGTGAAGGAGAAGCACTCACCACCTTAAACGGTATGTTTGCGCGTAGGTAAATGCATACACCTCCACAGCCTTTACCTGTTCTATCATTACGTATAAGGACATATCCTGGTAACGCGAACTGGGAGGAAAGAAGAGAGGGTTTGAGAAAGGACTCCGAAATTAGTAACGCGTCCAAGTGTGTGGTACCAAAGGATGCCAGAAGATCGGAATAATGAGCAGGAATACTTTGTGCATTTATATGAGCAACGTTAAAATTGTCTAAGTAACCGGAGTAAGAAGCGGAAATCTGTTCATGCAGAGTTAGACAAGCGGAAGACGAGTCACTGTCCGCACTAACAAAGCTACAAGATGACGAAGAGCAGGAGAAAAAACTATCATTAATATCACATAAATCATGCATAATCATATAAATATATTAGTAAATATTTAAATATACTTAAATCTTTATTACACTAACTAACAAAATATATATATAATATGCACATATTATATATATATTTTGTTAGTTAGTGTAATGCACTCTCCCCTAGCACTCTCCATCAACCCTAATGGAGAGTGCTAGGGGTCTATGCACATAGACCCCTAGCACTCTCCATTAGGGTTGATGAAAGAAACAACTCACAGTGACATCTACTTTCAGAAAATGAATATTTCTAACAAGAAATTATTTTAAATAAGTTTAACACTTAACTATGCAAAACAGAGAACATTAAAAAAGAAAAGAAAAAAAAAATACGAAAAATAATAAAATAACATTATACCACTGAGTAAAAAAAAACACATAAATAAAAAGTAAAATAAACATAGACAAAAAAAAAAAACACACAAATAAAAAGAAATTACATCGACATCTATTTTGAGAAGAACAGAAATTCTGACATGAAACGACTTAAACGAAGATTAATAACAATATGAAACTACACAGAGCAAAGAAAAGAAAAAAAAATAACTAAAAAATTAAAAAAAAATAATAATAAAACAAAAGTAAACTAATGTAAAATTTTAACATTGATTAAAACAAACATAAATAAAAGGAGAAGTAATATTATACATAAAACGGAACGTTACTATTATTGTGTATTGACGTTGTCAAAGTCAAACGACGTGATCTTAGAAATGTCCATGCTTGTTACTGTCACTCTTGTCGGCTCAGCTGTCAGCATGCAAAATTAATCCTTATAAAGTATCTTAACCAATGTACGGCAAAAAGTGAGAACAAAGTAAATAAGTGCTTACTATTGTTTTTAGCATACCGACAAGTTTTGTTACAAATATGCATAGTGTTACGCGGCCAAATACAAGAGGTTTACAGAGTTATTACAATGTTAATAGGATATTGAAGTTGTGTTGTAAACATTGTGGAACAAGTTCAGTAAAAACTTAACGACGTCGAGTTTTCCGGGCAGCAGTTACAGCTTTTGAAGCAGCATTTTGAGGAGACATTTGTGTCGAATGACTCGATTCTCAGGCTGTATCAGTGCTCACAGAAGGATATGAAGTTATCAGTGACTGAAGTTCTGCCATGGTTTCAATCTTTTGCCTGGATTTGTTTGGAAGGAGCACCACAATTTTACCCTCTGAAGTCCAGGAATTCTTCACACCAAAGTGCTTCCGTGCTGCCATGAAAGCCTTATGCCGCGCTTGTGTCAGAAATTCAGAAATGGTAATTCCGGTGCCCTTCAGAGCCGTTTTCTCTAACCAAATGGCCTGTCGATGTTGGACTTCGTGGAACCTTACAAGAATTGGTCTGTTCTTGCCATTGAATGAACCCAGGCGGTGACAGACATGTAAGTTCTCCGTCAGTATATCTGTCACCTTCATTTGGTCGGATATAACTTTATAAATTATATCCATTGGTTTTTCATTCTGTTTTTCAGGCAGCCCGTGAAACAACAATACCTTTCTGCGCATGACAGTTTCATGTCTGTCCAATCCCAGTGTCAGGAGTTCCATTTGGGATTTTAATTTATTTAATGTTTGCCAAACAAAAGACTTGAATTCAGTGAACTCACGGGACAATGAAGTGATGTCAGGATGTACAGGACTCACACCAGCTGAGAACTTCTGCAATTTTTCTTCATAACTGGCCATACGCGATGAAAATAATTTTTCTAGCTCTTCTAAATTGCTTGACAGCTGATTGTCCATTGTTAGGCAGGAGAGATATGCCAAAAAATGCAATTAGGGAAAGATAACAGGAAAGTGTGAAATTGGCAGTGAGTGCAATAGGGTTTATCACACAATTAACACATTTACATTAAAAATGTACTCTATTTTATAATTTTAATTAGCAAAAATAAGGAGCACACTAAATTTGCGTATGATTGAGGATTGTTATATATAATAAAATATTTCGTACAATTAATCGCTATAAAATTTATTATCTCAAGTGGTGTATTTCTTATAATATAATTATTTTTTTAAATTACTTATTTGTTTAATGAACTACATTACATAACAATTTTATGAGTCATTAGCAAGATGTGTTTAAACTTTCCTGAAAATGTATTTAATACTATTTCCCCGCAATTGACTCATTCATTCTAAAGACGACGCCGGTATAACTTCACAAAGTACGGAGTACACAGTGTATAATTTAGTTCATGAATAAATTTAGCAGCGAGTATTTGTATACATCTTCCCGACACAATACAATAGTGACGTTAACGACCCCACGACGCCCCGAAGCTATCCATTATGCGCATCAATAGTGATAGCACGACATGTGTCGAGAGTCAAACTCCACCGGACATGTCCCTCGGGTACATGCCGCTGATATCAACAACACTATTTAACAAACGGTTGACGCGTGTAATATTAAAATGACATATACATACATTGCTATTAATGAAGTTACTATTTGTAAAAATAATTGGATCTGACTTATAATCTGACTAAACATAGATATGACACATATTTTTCTTGTGTGAAATTTGACGCTTTGTGATGTACGATATTCTTAACGATTTAGATGAAGGGAATTCTAAGCCTTATCGATCCTTGGAAAGGTGACGATCAATGACATTTTTTTGAGATTTACCGTACTCGAAAAATCCAGTTAAGTAGTAAGTCTCGATTGTTATATTGCAATAACCAGTTACATCTTTGGGTGAGTTTAAACATGAATCGGATAGTGGAGATGCTTGCCACATCCAGTCCAATGGAGCAGTGTAAGGGATTATCCTCCAGACTTCCCTTCAGTTGGTTCGGAGGCCCGAGCACAACAATGGAATTAATGGATTGCAGCCTTTGTGATCTCAAACCGGACGCTACAATAGGGTTGTGGAACCAGACTAACTGTACCGATATACGGGTGAATTATACAGAATTAGATCCCGTTTACATCACAGACATTGAAAGTGTCAGACACGGAGCGTGGCAGACAAAATATATTTCTATACAATCTTTTATTAGCCCGTGTATGTCCGGTTATGCTACTTAACACGTTCCCTGCGGCACAGATTTTTCTGTACTTTCCATTACTGCGTTACGAGTTGTTTTAAACCTCGTCCTATATCCGACATTGTGGCGGCACGAGGCGTGTTAAATCCCACCGCCCGAAGGAGACTAAAATCCTTTTTTTGGCGCCAAATAAGACAAAATCGACGGCTTTTGTCTTGATTATTATTAACAATGAGTTGATTAACCTAAAACTGCCGCCGCCCTTGGTTAAATTCGTTACTTTAGATTCTATGGGTAAAATAAAATGTGGGTCTAATGCACCTCGGACCGCACTGAAAAATAGCAGGTTTCCATATAATTTAGTGATGGGAAAATAAATATCGATTTTATTTTATTGTTTTTATTTATCAACGTTATGGACAGAATGAATACAAAAAGGGGAAAAGTTATGGATGTTTTTCATTGAAACATTTCAGACAATAAGGTTTTTTGCAAACAGTGCATTCCGTGAGATTTTTTTTTTGGTTTTTTTGTCTGCCTCACGACATGTCAAGAATGTGCGGAGTTTTTCGTAGCATCCGACACATCTCTTCTTCTTTGGACCCTTATCGAGATGATGTGCTTTCTTTGCAGTGGATTCTGAAAAGTAGGAGCGAGTAGATTAGGGTAAAGAGTAATCGGAATACTCGGTAACGATTTTGCCTACGTTTCCTATATCAATAATGTAGCTACTTAACTTTTGTTTGAACCATAACAGGAAACGTAATTATCTATAATGTAATTTCTTACTATACGGATATACGCCTAGCCTGCCAAGTCTCACTACTGGACTTTCACCTAGACAGAGTATATTTGTGACTTACCTGTTTTTGAAATATCTTCCTGTATTCTGATTCTGGCTCAGATTTTTCAACCAGTTTTTCTTCATCTTCCTCCATGATCAACTTTTTTCGGAAACGTTTCGACATGATAATTTTCAACATAAAGACAGCGGTCCTACTTCGTCGCTACGCAGCCTCGACTGCGTTGCACAACACTAACCACGTGAAGCTAGCGTGGGGTGCGGTACGAGGTGCGTGTGGAAACGAGGCGTTCCCAACCTCGTTCCGCACTGTGTTAGCATTATTATTTGTTCAGTGCGGTACGAGGTCTAACAAACCCGACATTAGGTTGGTGTACCGTAGAACTAGGAATCAGTAGCACATCACAACCATATAGTTATCACTCTCCTACACTGAACCAGACGGAAGTTATGCCTCTCGCACCACAGAGAAGTTAAAGTTTTTTCTTACCGCTATAACGACCAGACATGGACGAGGTGTTTTAAGCCGCGTTCCGCAGCTAACGTGTTAATATATGGTTATGCTAAATAAATACGATAATATAAATTGTATAGCAAAATATGTTTTTGTCTGCCACGGCCCACTAAGACATTTTATATCTGTAGATGTATAATAATTATAGTTTAAATTTAGTTTTAACGCTAAAATCGTTATCCTGGCGATCCTGATAAATTACTAAATTAATAGGGTAAAATTGCTAAAATCGTGTATTGTCATGGCTTCTTAATAAGTATTGAAAAATTCATTTTAATCGGACAGAAATCAAAGTTTGTGTTCAAAGTGGATAAAAATCAAGTTCAAAGATGCCGTTACATACATACATACAGGTCAAGCTACTAAAACGTGGCAAGAACCCTTAAGAACACGAACTTTAGTTGTTATTATAATTCTATGGTTGTCTATTCTCAAGAAATACCTTCAACGCTTTATAACTTGATCTTGAAGGTAAAAAAATCATTTTATTTATCAGTGTTAAACAAACTTTCATTGCTACATTCGCATTATCATCACTTAAATCTTTATCATTATCATGGGATCTATATCGTCATAATAGCCGTAAATACATAGCGATATAGTCAAATAATCTCTTATGTGGATTCTTTAGAGACCAATGTCTCCAAATCGTATTTTTCCGAAAATCCAAGGGGATTTCAATCAGGAAGATGGATGATAGGTTAATCTTGGGTGTCAAATGGGACTGGAAGGGATCTGAATGGTGTCGGGGGATTCGGGGGTATTACTCTATATTGATAATTTCCCGCTATTATGTAGCCAACTCCCTTTTATCCGTGACTTCGTACTCATAAAATATTATAATTAGTGGAATATTTTAAGGATCGTCATGAGCACTTTGTGGCGAACATTGTATACTCAATCAGAATAGATAATATGAATAGCTAAAATTGATTAAGTAATCAGACCGTACACTGATAAAAATAGGAAAAAAAACAATATTTGCTATACCGACAAAGTCTCATATTTTTGTATATTCAATTAACATAATTTATATTGCAATTGTAATTGAGAAACTTGAGTATTAAAGTGTATGATAGAATGTACCATATGCAAAAGAGACTAAATTTAATTTATTATCAACCCTGCAGTATCGCAACTCACCAGCACCCCTATTTCTGCGCTATGCGAAAATATTATTAACTTGATGCGTACTGTAAATTGATTTAACAAAGTTTCAGCTAAAGGTTTTCAACTCTAATTTTATTTTTATAGAATAAAGGCAATTGTACATTAAGAATCGTAAACTAAGACCTTAAACTTCGTAACACTACAACAGAAAAACTTTATAGGCGCCCTTATTTCGAAAAAAAAATTGCAAAAAATATATATACCATGTGAGGTATGAGAAATAGAATGAAAATAAATGTTCTGAATACTACAGTATTCAGAACATTTATGTTTTAGTTGTGAACGGGACGTTTAGTAGTGACTCAACAGGCACCCCTATTTTGACTTGCTGCGTACCGTTAATTGATTTATAAAGTTAAGACAATTGCACAATAAAAAATATGTTAAACTAATAAAGAACTAGCTTAACTTTACATAAATGATAAGCATGTAAATCAGGAAATCAAAGGAAGGAATTGTGAAAAGTGTATATATAATTTAACCACATGAAAAATAGCGTGTGTAAAATTTTCCCAACATCATAGCTCAACAGGCACCCCTATTTCTGCGTTAAATGAAAACACTCGCGCTATTGATTAACTTGCTGTGCACCGTTAATCGATTTTGCAAAGTTTAAACCGTTTAGCTTGTTAAAATTAAGGACATTGTAATAGAATTTAGACAATTGCACAATAAAAAAAATATGTTAAACTAATAAAGAACGAACATAAATTTTACGACACGCCAACAACAAAACTAAACAAGCGCGCCCGTATTTGTACGCTAAATAAAAATACTGAATTTCTTTGTTTACATAAATGATAATCACGTAATTCGGGAATTAAAATTAAGGAATTTGTGATAAATGTATATATAATGTAACCACATGAAATAGAGTGTATAAAAGTTTACAATTCCAGAGCTAAACGAAAACACTCACACTCTTGATTAACTTACTGCGTACCGTTAACTGATTTTACAAAGTTAAAACCGTTTAGGGTTATTAAAATTAAGGACATTGGAATAGAAATCAGATTGCTGCATAATAAAAAAGTAATATATGTTAAACTAATAAGCTTAAATTTCGCAACACTGTGACATCATTACTCAACAAGCACCCGTATTTCTACGCTAAATAAAAATACTGGTTTGGCTTACATAAATATGAATACTCTAATTGAAATTGAGCAAAAAACATATATGATATTACCATAAAAAATAGAGGGTAATTAAATTTTCCCATCATCACAGCTCAGCAGGCACCCCTGTTTCTGCACCAAAATTTCCACTTTAGGGTTTTTAAAATTATGGACATTGTAATAGAATTTAGACAGTTGCACAATAAAACAAAGTAAATATATCCTAAAATAATAAACAAGAAGCTTAAATTTCACTACCCGACAACAACGAAACTAGATAAGCACCCGTATTTGTTCGCTAAATAAAAATACTGTTTTTTTTGTTTTTTTTTTTTTTTTTATTTGTAACCTAACGATAAGGCAGACGGGCTACCTGATGGAAAGCAGTCACCGTCGCCTATGGACATTTGCAACACCAGAGGAGTCGCCAATGCATCGCCGGCTTTGAAGGAGAGCTCTTTTTACACCCCTCTTGAACAGCCCCATGTCATAGTCCTGAGGGAATACCTCAGGAGGAAGTTCATTCCACATTTTGCACGTACGCGGCAAAAATGAACGATTAAACCGAACCGTGGAGGACCGCCACGGGTCCAGTTGATGTGGATGGAACTTCATCCTTCGGCGAGTGGTGCGATGAAGGAAAGGCGACGTAGGCACCAGATCAAACAGTTCCTCAGAACACTCACCATTGTAAAGTCGGTAGAACACGCAGAGGGAACCTATGTCCCTCCGAAGGCTTAAGGGTTCTAATCGATCAGAGATCGCTGGGTCATCGACGATTCGCACCGCGCGTTTCTGTACGGAGTCAAGTGGGTTAAGCTGGTATTGTGGTGCCCCTGCCCAGAGATGCGAGCAGTACTCCATGTGGGGCCTCACTTGCGCTTTATAAAGCAGAAGGAGTTGCCCCCCAGTGAAGTACTCCTTGGCTCTGTTCAGGACGCCCAGTTTCTTTGAAGCCAACTTGGCTTTAACTTCCAAATGACTCCGATACTGCTCCGATAATACTTGTTTACACAAATTGTTATATTGTAAGTAAAAATGAGTAAATTGAGCAAGTAAAGGTACAATGTGATATGAAAAATAGTGTATAAAATTTCCCAACATCACAGCTCAGCAGGCACCCCTATTTCTGCACTAAACGAAAACACTCACGCTCTCGATTAACTTGCTGCGTACCGTTAATTGATTTTACAAAACTACCACCGTTTAGGGTTTTCAATTTCAATAGCGGTTTCAGTTTACCTCGCTGAACGTTATTGCAGATGGTGTGAGGTTATTCACATGCATGCTAAATTTTAATATTTATGCTGAGACTGATTTTAATATACTTATTTTTAACTTTGATTACCAATTTACCTATTACGTATATGTAGTCTTTTTTCAAATCATTTAAAGCCATGTGCTTGGTACACGCCTTTTTATAGTAAAATAGAAGAGGCAAACAAGTATGCAATCCTTCTGATGGTGGCTACTGCCGCCCATGGACATCAACGTCATTTAAAATTAGAGCCTACCTAAAGGTAAGCCACAGATGCATTGCTGCTCCTGTGGACTAAGATTGAACGCCTCGGATAAGTACGTCACAGTTACTTGTGAAGGTGGTAGAACCCTTTGTGGTTCGACTCCGGCGGCACCCCCGCCACAACTATTTCTACCTAATAACAGCAGTGTTAGGCGCTGCTGTGTTCCGTTTTGGAGGATGTGGTAAGGGAAACAGAATTTTTCCGAGGCGTTCCAGTTTAGTCCTCAGGGGTAGCGGCGCATCTGTGGCTGACCGCAGGTAGAAATATCTAATCCTATCTGCGGTTGATTACAGATGTCCATGGGCGGCAGTAGCCGCTTACCATCTTACGCTCGTCTGCTACTCCTATATTCTAAAAAAAAAAAATACCACACCCCTCGGAATACAGCACCACAAGCAGAAAATACTGCTACAAAACTCCAAATACCCTCCTAATTGTGCTAGAAACTTTCCTAGTATCACTACAAAATTTATTTAGCGTCTAAGTTACTATATTTCTGTTTACTTACATAATATTAATTTAAGTAAAATATTATAAATATATTCATACCTTGCTTTCAAAATATTCATGTAACTCTGATAAACTCAAGAACTTCTCAAGATGAACAAATTCAAAGCCTTATAAATTCAAAGTAAAAGTATCTTTACGAAGAGCACTAAAACCGCCTTAAGACTTAAGATGTCTTAAAAAGTCCCACTGCTTTAAAATACGTAAGGCAATCCCACAAATACCGCCCACTGAGGCAAGACGTCTCAATTCTTTTTCTTCGATGGTAATTAGCAGAACGTCGGAAAAATGCATTAAGTTCGTACTAAAGTCCTTGGATACCTTGAAAGCTCCCAGACGTTTAGTTGGGACACTAATCTTATCAATAACTATCTTATGAACCGTGAAACCGTTTATACCTTTGAAAATATTTGACTTCTCATATTTTCTGGTGACTGGTTGACTAGTGTTACAGACTTTATGTTTCCCATGCGTGCAGTAGGCTAAATATTGACATGATGTTCCATTATTCTGATAAGAAAGACTGATGGACTCAACACTCTTAGTTTTAAAATTTGAATCATATTAAGCAAGCTTATCCTAATTTTGATAAGCAACTACACGAACAAAGCCCTATCTACAAAGATTGAACGTATCGTGTTAGACAAATTAATATTTTTTTGTACGATATTTTCACGGATCGTGATTCCATGGTAGTGTTACCATAGGTATAAATACGTTCATATAAATTGTATATAGAAACATATTATTTAAGCCCGTCCATAAAAATGTACCATTAAACCAAACACTAAGAAACATGAAATCAAATATAACTATAAGTATAGGCAACTATAACTCGTATAAAGTACAAGTGAGACATCCCAAACAAAAATACGTCATTCAAATTTACTTTATAACAACAGTATAATTGGCAACATTCTCTAAAATCATAAGCATATCAAACATTACATTAGCCGCGTTTCAGGTACGTTGGCTCGGCACGGATGATATTCCTAGAATATGTAAGCTTTTACATAATTAGTCGTTTCTCTGCACCAAGTCTGCCGTAACTTCACTACCGTGTGTACTCTCAACGGTTATAATACGTGTTCTTTTACTACGTTTGTTTTAAAGATTATTATTTAATCACATAATGACTTGTTTTATAAATTGTTAATGCCAAATATCGTATGTGGATTTTCAAACAATAATTCATTACTCTTAACCGGGTTAAAGATACATTTTACAAAAAATGTAATTTACTACATTTAAACACATTTTCATTGTTTTTAAACGTAAACCGATATCTGACCTCATGTGTAATAGTATTATTGTAGATGTATACTATAATTTTGGTACTTGAGAAAAAAAAAACCACGCCTAATCCAAATAATGTATCATTCCGTGATCGTCATTTTAAGAAACCAATTATATGAAAACTATAATCAAATAATTTAAAGAAATACATAATAATCAATCTTAAATAAAACTCCAGCTGAATGGTATATTATTATACCTACTTTAATATAGGACAGAAATATGCACAATTAAAAGCTAATAATAAAATCGATCTCAGTATTTTAATTGTCTAAAATTTGTGACAATACATTCTTGCACTTGCAAGTAATTCTTACCCAGTAATATCAACCGTAGCGCTGACACTATTACCTTCAACGTACACAAACCAACTATTGCATTAGAGTTCAGGCACTTTAGTCCCCTATGATATCCTACAATATGTAAAGCCTTTTACATAATTAGTCGTTTCTCTACGCTAAGTCTACCGTAACCCACCGTATGTTTCCGAGTTCACAGCTAATGAGAAAATGTTTCTCGTCTGTCCTTCTATATTATAGTTTTAATAGCACCTACGGTCTTACTCAACGGTAATAAGAATTCATATCTCATTAGTTATTATAATCAGAATTTATTCCGTGAATGTGGTGCAAGGTTTTCTCAGCGTAAATTACGATCTTGGTAGCATGAAAGTATAAAGTAGGATGTAAGATTCTAGAATCTAGATGAAGATTTAAATTTATTTACGTTGGAATAAATGGTCTTTATGAATAAGAGAGCATTTTTCTCGACTATTTTTAAACAAATATGGTTTACCGAATGCTTTTAAAGTTGTCGTGGCGTTACCGTTAAACCATTTGAAATTCTGAATTAGATAAAATTAAAAAAAAAACATGCTAAATATTGGCCAAAAAAAATATATTATAGTGTAATTAGAACGAATATGTGACAAAATATTTTGGTTACAAATATTTTTGTCTAGAAATTGACAGTTGTATTTATATAACAACGAATTATTGGCTGCTTTATTTTAACATAGTTAAGCAAAGAAGGACAATCTCAACACACACATAATTCCAGGACAATCTAACGTCGGACTAAAAAGTGAGATCTCTACGTAGTGAAACTATTAAGGCACTTGGATCCTCGTAACATAAAAAATAGTCAAAAATCCCTCGACGTAAATCCTGTCAGTTGTGAATATAAAACTTTGAAAGTAAAAAATAACATTGCAATATTTCAGTATCGTAAGCTAGGGATGTTGAAAAAACATAGTTATATCGACACATCGAATTCGATATATCGATTTTTTGACTAATACATTTTGATCCGATATAAAATATCCAATACAAAATATTCAATAACAAAAATTGTATTAATAACGATATATTTTTTATTTCAGCAGTACTGCAGTACGACGATATTTTGAAATTTGTAATGTTGCCTATTAAAAATGAATACTTTGTAAATTCAAATAATGTATACACATTATATAAAAAAACTATTGATAATATTGAGTTAGGTTGAACAAAATACATCATTCTTTTACAACCGCAATATTTCGAATATTTTACTGATTATCGATATTTCCATATATTTTTTCACTTCCATCATCACTATCGAAGGCCTCGTGATTCCGCCATATTTTTGGCAGGATAGAGTTTTCCGTTAGCTGCAAATAAATTAACACGCGATTGCTTCTGAAACTCACTAAAACTGAAATATGAAGCTGGTTTATTTGGAATAGTTTGTTGGTCGTATATTCCGGTTGTCCTTGTCTGGTATAGATTATTTGACTTAACTCTCATTGGATAGAATAAGATTCTAATTATAAATATCTGTATAGTTTGCTTAACTCACGTCTGATTAGAGCCTATTTATAAATATAGGTATAGAATGATCATATTATTAAGGACTCCTGAGGTACCATCGCCACACCTATTGCTGCCTGATAACAGCAGGAGTGGCACCGCATCTATGGCTAAACTCACTTAAGAATCTTATCTTATGTGGGGTTGATCTTAGATATCCACAGGCGGCAGTAACTACTGCATATTCTCGTTTACTACTGCAGTGCATATTTTCGTTTCCTACTTTAATATTATAAAAAGCGTTCAATAATCATGTCGGATCGATTCAATGGAGACAAACACATAATTCCAGAATAGGAATTCATAATTTAGTATGTATATGTCCGTTTTTAGGGTTCCGTACCCAAAGGGTAAAAACGGAACCCTATTACTAAGACTTACCTGCCTGTCCGTCTGTCACAGGACTATATCTCCGGAACCGTAATAGATAGACACATTATTTTTTTACAGAGGATACATAACGGTGGCCGTTATAGCAACAAATACTAAAAATAAAATAAAATTGAATATTAATGGGGGTCTCCATACAACAAACCGGTATTTTTCGGCATTTTTCCATCTAACTGTAAAACCTTACTAGGAAGACGGTTGAAATTTTTACAATTCATTTACTGCTATAACTGGTATTATAATAATACAAATAAGAACCATAAGACATATTTTAATATAGTTATTTCAATTTTATTATACGTTGTTTACGTATCATTTATCATCAGCCCAACGCCATCTATTTTTGTATTATATAACTAAGTATTGTTGAAAATAATATAATGAATAAAAATAGTGAACATTTGATGGTACGGAAGCCTCCATGTGCGAGTTCGACTCGTACTTGGCGAATTATTATAAGTAGATCATTTTCTTTGTGTCCAGTCTAAACTTAGGTTAAAATATCTGTCAAACAATTTGAATACAGTAAGAAATTTGAAGTTCGTCACAAATTCTTTGCAACTGCTAAGGATCGATTAATTTTAGAACGCTAATTTATATGTGACATAACCATTCAACCCAGTACTTTGTGAGGATGTAACGGCACTCACCGGAGATATACCTTCAAAGTTAAATCCACGTTTACATAGTGATCTAATATGAAGCAGTTCCGTATACCGTCTTCTGATTACTGCAGCCATATTATCCCCAGCGCAATATTCTATGCAACATTGTAGGTGAGGTGCATTCCTCATTTACTCCCGGTGTTGACAGTATGGAAATTAGTAGTCACTGCTTTTAATAAAGACGATCCTCTTAGCCAGAGACGTGTCGTACTATCGTCTCTTTAGAATTAGCCGAAATTTAGTTTGAGTCTAGCTCAAAAATTTGAAGTTACTACTTAAAATTGAAGTTTATATACATACCCGACAAACGTTGTGTTGCCATATAAATAAAAAAATGTTAAGGGTGAACAACCCTTATTATCACTTAGGGGTATGAAAAATAGATAGTAGCCGATTCTCAGACCTACTGAATATGCATATAAAATTTGGTGAAAATCGGTAAAGCCGTTTCGGAGGAGTACGGTAACTAACATTGAGACACGAGAATTTTGTATATACATATAAGGCAATTATGTTAGATCGCAGGAATGACACGTTTGTGACAGACATCAAATGATCCCAGTTCTATGCAGATCTAGTTACAAAAGGTCCATGAGCGGCAGTAACCACTTACCATCAGATAGACAGCTTGCTCATATGCTATTTGAAACATAAAAAAATATCAAAATATTAATCCAATAAAATCAAAATAATGAATTTTGAGATCAAATTACCACTATTTAATAATGATAAAAAGTGTCATGCTAAAATAATTGAAACTGAAAAAAAATATAAATTAAATTAAAATTAAAATGCACCTAAATAAAAATATGCAGTTAAGCACACAGTGGTCCAACTTAACCTCATATCATTTCAATAGACGAATACGTATTTTATGTTTGTGAATTATTTTGTTATTTTTAAGCGAGAATTAAGTTAGTTCACGGTTGAACAAAAGAGACGTGGAGTCGTATCACGATGAATAAGTTGCGCTAACATTTGCATAGTGTTATGAACTCTATTTGAAATGCATCGGATTCTGTAATTAGCTCTGTGTAGTTTATTTTTGTTACGTGTAATGTAGAAGCATTGTTGATTTTGCATGAGAGAACAGCGTACTTCAAAATGTATTAATTTGTTAGCAACACAAATAATTTTATGAGTTACAAATTTAATGTCATCGAATTTTGCTGTAATAGTTTAAATATCTGATTTTTTTTTATAATATAAGAGTAGCAGACGAGCATGCATTCCACTTGATGGTAAGCGGCCACTGCCATCCATGGACATCTTTAATCAACCCCAGATAGGATTAAATATTCCTACATGAGGTCGGTCACAGATGCGCCGCTACCCCTGAGGACTAAGTTGGAACGCCTCGGAAACATATGTCTCCCATACCATACATTTCAAAACGGAACACAGTAGCGCCTAACACTGCTGTTATTAGACAGAAATAGGTGTGGCGGTGGTGCCGCCGGAGTCAAACCACAAAGGGTTCTACTACCTTTTATGTAGACGATGTCGAGCCAAGACTGGCGTTTCTATTGCAACTTATATTATTTCTCAGTTAAAATAAGTTACCTTATTATGTCATCATTCATGACGCATGAGCAAATGGCACGCAATTTTATTTATAAATTTTTTCAACTTCAGAATCATACAAGAATTTAGAAATGTTTGACAAAATCTACTGGAGACCAATCTACAAGACGGATCGTTGCGTAATTTAATAATTCCAACCTCATTTTTATTTAACAGTAAATTTTATTCCAAAAGTCCCCGCTAATACCTTACTTTTTACAACGAGCTTACGTTAAATTCCATTAATTCGGCCACATAAATCCCGTTTCGGACCACTGGGTATCAGAGTAAGTGACGCGGACCAGTTTATAATGATCCCCAGGATTTAAAACTTGGTGATTCATTTCGTGTTTGTATTTTATTTGGTTAATTTAAAATTTAACTGCGACAAAGATGTCACGTCCGTAGAACACCGTGCATTATTGTGGTTTAAAATTTTAAATTAATTTAAATACAAAAAGTCATGTTTCTTTTTTGCATTTTTAAAGTTAAAATTGAAAGCATGATCCGGACTCGAACATTGTCGAATTAATTTAGTGACGATTCCATGTCTTTTTAATTTTTTTTGGAAATTCTTGAAATTTTATAAATTATTCTACAATTTTTATAACTATCACTTTATTTGTGAATTGAAATATTATGTGAAAATGTATAAGTCTGTGAGTTCTATACATTTTTATACCCTTCTTATTCTGAGAAGATACCCGTGCTTAGAGTGATTACTTTACAGATAAGCAATGAATGTGGACATTTTAAATTTTGCACATTTTACTCATCCTTTCAATATAATAGTAAATATTAGATCCGAATGAAAATATTTCAGAAAATAACTGGTTACACTTCTTTTTCTGTCTAGCACAGCTGGCCGGGCGCCAATGACTGTTTACATCACCCCAACCTCCCCAAGAGGGTTTTGGCAGATCTGTCTTAGGAAACTCCTACTTATGACGTCACGATCAAAATACTACTGTCTTCATATCGCTACGTAGTACTATTATTTATTCTGGGGTAACGTTACTTTATCTCAATTGTAACTAATATTATTATTATATGCTTTGTTTAGTAATTAATCTAAAAAATACAAAGAAAGACAAAGTCAAATTACTTATCCAAAATGTTTGCCGGTTATTGATAATCAATCTCTCTAATTTTTACAAAAATCCTAGAAAAGATAGAAATATTGATATGAATTATTAACGGGCGTTTTTCTGTCATTTAAATAGTAACGTCTTATGATGATAATTAAATTTCATGAAACTCAAAATTTCATAAATGCAACTGGATTACTGCACTCAGAAGTAAATGTCATGATATATGAAGGACAAGAGTCAATCAGAATTATTATTATTATTTTATATTTAACCTAACGATAAGGCAGACGGACTACCTGATGGAAATCAGTCACCGTCGCCTATGGACATTTGCACTTACCGTACTCCTCCGAAACCGTTTTCAACAACTTTTATATGCATATTCAGTAGGTCTGAGAATCGGCTACTATCTATTTTTCATACCCCTAAGTGATAAGGGTTGTTCACCCTTAACATTTTTTTAAATGGCAACACAACGTTTGCCGGGTCAGCTAGTAATACATATATAAATAGTATTATGAAATTGTAAAGGAATATTGTGTTAAACACACTTACATAAAAATACATACAGTATTCTACAAAACCTCTATATTTTCATAGTGTAATTCAAACAAAACCCATTCAGCCAATGTGATCAATATTATAGCAAGCCTAAGAACTTTCTATTTTACGCGGCTTGTCAGGTAATGTTCTCGCGTGGATCGTAAATCTCCCCAAATTAGACCCTCTTGTGTCATAAGCTGAGTATGCATAGTCATAAACAGGAGTTTATACTCGTCTAGGAAGTATTAAAGTAAAGCTAGGTACGGAATACTTTGTTTTTCGTTCGTTGAAAGGTATTAATTAAACCAGAGTATAGAACTAGTTAAACAGAGAAGGTACCTCTCTCACACCTATTTGTAGCTTTAAGATTTTTTTTTTTATATTTGAGCCTAACGATAAAGCAGACGTGCTACCTGATGGAAAGTAGTCAACGTCGCCTATGAACATTTGCAACACCAGAGTAGTCGCCAACGCATCGCCGGCTTTGAAGGAGAGCTCTTTTTGCACCTTTTTTGAAGAGCCCCATGTCAATAGCGCTCTGGGAATATATCAGGAGGAAATTCATTACACATCTTGCACGTACGTGGCAAGAACGTCCGTGCAAACCGAACCGTGGAGGACCGCCACGGGTCCAGTTGGTGTGGGTGGAAATTCACAGTTCTTGCGTTTTGATGAAATTTTCGATGCCGACTTACATGAATCAACTATCTAAGCCCTAAGGTGTAGCATTATTTTATAATATTGAAGGAAAAAACAAGCATGCAGTCCACGTGATAAGTACCTACTACGGTCTTAGACTCATACTTGAGACTGGCAACAGAATACTCTAGACTATGTTTGAACGCCTCGGAGAAGTATGTCTCCATAATCACAGCTTTCAAACCAAAACACATTATTAACATAAAGGATTGTACCTCCTTACAGGCTACCATCTTAATCCTCAAGAGTCTTGTTCTATATGGAGTTGCTTACCGGCCGGTAAGCAGCATGCTCATTTACAATATGAAGGTGGTAGAACACTTTGTGGTTCGATTCCGGCGGAACCACCGCCACACCTATTTTTACCTAATAACAGCAGTGTTAGGCACTGCTGTGTTCCGTTTTGAAGGGTGTGGTAAGGGAGACATACTTTCCGAGGCGTTCCAGCTTAGTCCTCAGGGGTAGCGGCGCATCTACGACCAACCTCAGGTAGGAATATCTAATCCTATCTGGGGTTGATTACAGATGTCCATGGGCGGTAGTAGTCATTTACCATCAGGTGGACTGCATGTTCGTCTGCTACTCTATATTATAAAAAAAACATTGTCATACAATTGTAAGTTTACTACTTCAGCATCATAAAAAAGACCTTTTTATAAGACAGCGTCAGTATTTTACTGTGAGTCTACAAACAAGGCTGAATATGGGAAGTCTGTTAGAAATACACAAAATAAAGCAAGACAGACGCCAAAATGCTTACGCAAACCGAAAAATTGATTTCAGAACTCAATTCCCCCGGAATTGTTGTTTCATTGCAGGTTTTATTCACGTTTCCATTGGACTCTAATACCTTTACATATTGAACGTTCCATTCAAGAAAATAAGTGAAATTGTTCTGGAAATAAAAATTTCCTCTCAACGAATCGTTTCTCAATATCGTCCGTGTAATAGCGTTGGCGCTGGATCGCAACGTTTCCTTCTAAGGGTGGGTTGCACCTTTAACTTAAACGTTAACAAAAGTCTAACCAGCCGCAAATCAACAGTTAATTGATTCGCGAGGTGCGCCAGTTTAGTTACATCTATTTTGACGTCATTTATTTATTTATTTTTTAAAAGTTGCACCAACGAAGTAATCACTGACAAATCCATTGTACGCTTTGTATATATATGAGCAATAAGTGTCACTTCACTTATAGGTGCAAACGGCATGCAATAGAAAACAAGTAAGAGCTAATAGAAAATTACATAACCAGATTATAAATTAATTAAAAACATTAATATCTACAATTGAGTACATCAATCGGATAAGATGCGATAAGAATATAAGATAATTACATAGCAATACGTTCTTAAAAATATTCATAACCAACACAATGTTAACCGGTCGATTTTAGTTGGTTAAAGTTAAAGTTGTTTTTTGTGAAGTTCCGTAATCATACGGATTATACGTTATTTAATCGACATTGACTTATGTCACTAAAAAATTGTGTTAATAATGACACAAATGCCATTAACAACAAATAACTTGTTGTCATAATTGTTAGATACATCAAAGTTATTGATATAGTTATCTTTAACGCTAACTCAAACGCGCCTCCGGTGGATCCCACCCTAAGACTAGTATCGAAATATCTTTCATTTGTACGCAGCGCTATTTACGTAAGCAATAAATTCTGAGATGGTGCGGTACTTTTGTCTTTTTTATTAAGAAATACTTGTATTAAAAGGGTTCGCTGAACCGTTTGGTACAATAGTTATTATTTATGTGTTGCGAATAATTCCGAATTCTATGACTGCCTAGGTGGTAAATTTGGGTGTCTGTTCTAAATGTACTGACTCTGTGTGTGTCACTATTCAGTGACACACTATTACGTTGAGTTCCCACGTTCCGTGATTATGCGGATTTATGATGATAACGAAAACCCGATACCGCACCAAGGCTCTTCTGAAAGTACGTATCAGTCAATACTATTTCAAAGTTTGTCAATACAAAATGATACTCGCATCTTTGAAGTTATCGACTAGCGGTGGTTCGGATTTCGGTCACACCACAGCGGATTTTTATCCGATGCCACAAATGTTGCTCTTCCCACGATGCGTCGGTGGAGGATGATCCGCACCCATCCATAACATCACGGACCGTGGGAAGCCACTGTAATAAATTATGTCACAAATACTATACCACTTATATACTATAACATATTATATATATCTTGTTGGTCTTTGTCTATACGTGTGTCTAGTATAGTTTCTATCCTGTGACATTTGTATTACATAATATATGTATTAGAAATAGCAAGCAAGCCCACCAGGTGTTACGTGGTGACTGCGGCTTTATACGACTAGTCGAGTATCTATATTATTTGGTTCATATGATGAACAGCATCCCACAGTGGTCTTTGATCTTCCAGAAGGTTTAAAGGACAATGTCTAGCAAACATTTTTGTATGTTTTAATAGAAAGACAGAGTGTCTATAGACTAAGTGTGAGGATTACAATATGATACCTACTCATTAAATAGTTATCAAATTATTATAATTTGTAAGCGAATGTATACTTAAGACCTATACAACAAAATATTATGCATTCTTTACTGATCGGTCAATATAAAATTAGTTTAATTACATTGGACAGACTTCGTTGAATGGACTGTATTTTTATCGACTTCGAAAAAGAGAAGGTTCTATACGGCTGTATGTTTTTCATTACCTTTTAATGCGTAGTATATTTCATTGTATTATCTTATGTTTCTTTCTATATCAATCACAACTATTTGGCTAATACATGAATGAACAATGAAGACATAAAGTTCCCTATAAACGTAGTACCACAGTATGGCTGTCCAGTTTTATCTATGAAAATAAAGGGATGTTTTTACGTCATGCTTTACAAGATGTTTATGAGGCTGTATATTTGGTTGTATATCGTAACGGCGACTTCCAAAGGATGGGCATAAAAATGTAGCCGCATTAAGTAACTTAGATAATCTGTACACACTATGGGACTTTTATGGAAAAATATGTGAACTTACGCTCGTAAATGAAATCTATCATGCCTTAAGATTAATATTATTGCCTTAAGATTAATATTATGGTATTATTATAAGCACAAGATCATGTTTACCCCATGGTCGATGGTAATGTATCGAACATGCGAAGGTGGTAGAACCCTTTGTGGTTCAACTCCGACGGCGCCACCGCCACACCACGCCTCATAACAGCAGTGTTAAGCGCTGCTGTGTTCCGGATTGAAGGGTAAGGGAGACATACTTCTCCGAGGCGTTCCAGCTTAGACCTCAAGGGTAGCGGCGCATCTGTGGCCGACCTCAGGTAGGAATCCTATCTGGGGTTGATTACAAATGTCTATGGGGGGCAGTAGCCACTTACCATCAGGTGGACTGCATGCTCGTCTGCTACTCCTATGTTATAAAAAAATGCATGCATGTATGTCTCATTTGTCGGCGCGCCTTGCAGCCGTCTTAACGGATTTTTTCCTATGAGATGTCATTGGATTCGGGTAAATTGTGGAATGGCATAGGCATATTTTTAAGTTGTCACGTTTTATGTTTTATAATAATTCTGTAGTTTATATTTTCTAACAGGTAAAGATCTTATATACTCATATTTCATTAACACAATATTTTTCACAATTACGACTATTACTTGTACTCGTATTGATACCACATTGCAAAAATCGCAAACAATGTAATAATTTGAACTTAAAAACTTAAAATGCGACTTAAAATTATATTTGTACGCCATTTATGGCAAAATGAGCGAAAATTCTTGACTATAACACCAATGTATACACCTTATTCTACAAATAAAGGTTTTTATATCTGTATTTGTATTTGAAATATGTTGTGGTGGTCAGCACAAATAATTATCGAGAGAACGCTAATCACTATTTTAAGGAGTATAAAAATGTTTTGTTGAAAGTGAACTGAGGCCTACCACCATCTCTTAAAAATCCATGACAGTTCAGGAAAGTGTTATTTCAATATTACATCAACATTATTTTGTTTTGTATCACGACCTCCTTAAAACAGGTCGTGGTACGGAATTTCAATTTATGATTAAAATAATGGTATTTTACTCGTTCTTTGACTAACAGCGGAGACCATAGTTATTTGCTACATTTATACCGAGAAGATTAAACTATTATTTAAAGCTGTCATAACCTCTATACAATAAGGTTTTTTTCTCACAATCAACACCCAAAGTGCGTAGTGACCTCGCCGGTTAAGCCGTTATAGTGGGCAATAAAGCCCTGAATAGAAACAGTCGATAACACTATAAGAAATGTGCAAATGGGCTTGTTTTGTAAGATAATACGTTTACTATTTTCTGTCTTTGATTAATGCTGCGTCAGCTGTTTGTCAGATCTTATGTTTAATAAAAAACTGATAAGGAAAAACCAACCGCTAGTATAATATAAAACTAACAACCTTACAGGTTGTTAGTTTTATATTATACTAGCTGACCCGGCAATCGTTGTGTTGCCAAACAAATAAAAAATGTTAAGGGCGAACAACCCTTATCACTTAGGGGTATGAAAAATAGATAGTAGCCGATTCTCAGACCTACTGAATATGCATATAAAATTCGGTGAAAATCGGTAAAGCGGTTTCGGAGGAGTACGGTAACTAACATTGTGACACGAGAATTTTATATATAAGATTATGTTTGTTTGAATAAAAAATCAATGTAATTTGTGCTTGAAATGTTGTACAAAATATGACGTATAATCGTTTTTATGACATATCAATTGCAAATATGTATTCGTTAGTTAGTTATTTGTAAATTCGTAAAAACTGAATAACTATTAGCAGCCTTTATGTATTTTTGTTTGAAATGACATAACGTATTAACCATAGTAAATAAAACCTTACGTTAAGTAACTAATAAAAAAAATATTTTTTTTATAATATAGGAGTAGCAGTCCACCTGATGGTAAGTGGCTACTGCCGCCCATGGACATCTGTAACCAACCCCAGATAGGATTAGATATTCCTACCTAAGGTCGGCCACAGATGCGCCGCTACCCCTGAGGACTAAGCTGGAACGCCTCGGTAAAGTATGTGTCCCTTACCACACCCTTCATACCAGAACACAGCAGCGCTTAACACTGCTGTTATGAGGCAGAAATAGGTGTGGCTGTGGTGCCGCCGGAGTCGAACCACAAAATGTTCTATCGCTTTTAAATTTACATAGTAGCAGTCAATGTGTAAGTCATTAATCCTTTTCAATTTTTCGATATTTTCAAAACCTCGCTATATTTTTTTAACTATACTATACTTATAATCCCCCAAGTAGTCTTGAGTATGTTCCATATTACATATTTTGCGTTAAAATGCTGTATCGTTACAAACTACTGGAATATATTAAAGTTTACTATAAACAAAGTGGAAAAGTCACATGCGTTCCGTTTATAGCTCAAAATGTGCCATAAATTTCTTTTTTGATGTTCAATCTTTTATTTTTGTTCGATAACACTTTTGTCATCAGATTGCGTACAGCGATTATTGTTCCTATATTGAAATATTTTCTGTATTCACTTTTGGGAACAGCAATAAATATATTTTATTACTCTTTTATTTATACGTGCCCAATGTTCGTAGCATTCAGTAGCCAATTTTATGGATATCATTAATAATGGTCCTTTCTTTGCTTTCGTAGAAATATGAGCAACAATGCAGTTAACTCATAGGCCATTTACAATCAAAATGGTAGCTTAACCATATTTAAGACCGATTGTTTTTGCGGTTAAGAATACGCACTGTATTGTATAATGTCTTCTGATTTTAAACTTTTTGATAATTTTAGATAAGAACTTCAACTGCTGTAAACTAAGTTGGAACTGCTTTTGTAATTTGCTTTACCATAGAGATGATGAATACTGGTATTTCAAAGTAAAATATGTTGTCAAAAAATCCTAAAACTATCTCTTTGCATCGGGTCATCTCATGATCCTGATAATATAAACTAAGCTTAATTAGCACTCTCATATTAAGTAATTCAAATTCACAAATAGAGAGTGACCACTAAATTTATATCCAAAGTAACAATACATATAAGCTATCGATTTTGCATAGATGAGTGAAGCGTGTAAGCTCATGATCGGATTGCGGTTCAACATAATCTCTTTACAATACGATACGTTAGGAATGGTCGAGTGCCTTGCATTGGATAAATATGCTAACTTAAAGTGACTCTAAAATTTTGATATCTAATGCATAGGCTTTTTATATCGAATTTAGTTATACTATCTGATTTAGGTTAGTTTTTATGGTTGGCAGGTCCGATATTGTTTTTATCTAAACAAGGTTTTCGTTTAAAGTCGTTTATTTCCCTTCAATTGTTAAAAATACTTAAAAGATATTTTTCAAACCAAAAGATCATTTATGTACAAAACTATTAAACTTCTATAAAATTACTATAATTTCCAAAATATAAACTTAACTGTCTTAGTCTATCTTGTTTAACTGTATAAAACTTAGCAAATTAAGTTGAAAACTTTACCCTCTACTTTAATAAGAAGTAAACGAGAGGCAATTACCGACTTCCTTCATAAAGTCAATTAAGTAAATGCTCTAGGATTTCTTGAGTCGCAAGAACTATGGATGTACAGAAAGATGAATATACATACACTGATCTAGAACTAGAATTTAGTTAAAAAACAGAAATTTTTAACTGCTTGAAAAAATATAGATTATAGTCACTCCCGCAATCCAGACGAATACAGCGATACCTCATATGTTAAAATACGTCAAGTCGCTCATGCTGTAGGGCTAGACCAAGAATGGAACAACGATACTTACATACGAGTATATACTAGCTGACCCGGCAAACGTTGTATTGCCATATAAATAAAAAAATGTTAAGGGTGAACAACTTAGGAGTATGAAAAATAGATAGTAGCCGATTCTCAGACCTACATATGCATATAAAATTTGGTGAAAATCGGTAACGCCGTTTCAGAGGAGTACGGTACTAACACTGTGACACGAGAATTTTATATATAAGATATAGGTACGCTCAAAAAACATTACCTACTGCAGTTGGGTAAAAATATTTTAATTCCACATGTAGATTCTGCCTGGCAGGAAATTGAATCCGGATGCATGTCACACCGGAGCAGTACTTTCCGACGCCGTAATCCTATTGAGACTTGCTTTTTAGTCTATACCTATTGTCAACTTCTTCTACACTTTTTTCAACTCGATAGTCGTTACCCGAATGCAGTTGAACTACTCACTTACGACACCGCGGTTCGCGACCCAGCTCGTTGCCAATTCAGCGTCGTCTGGCCTATGACGAATGAATCTGGAATGATGCCAGTGCAATTGTACGTACAATGAAAAATCTCCTTTATGGTTCGCTCATGCACAAAATATAAATTCAGTTACTGTGCCCGTCGTGGCCTAGATATGTGATCGCTTTATCATTTTTAACTGTGCACGGTACATTTGTGATAACAGTCTGACGGAAATGATGCCGTGGTAATTAGCTTGCTTTTAGTTTTGTTTCGCTCGAGAACTTATTACTGTAAAGCCGCCTGTAGGGTCGTTTTGACCTTCATCGCTGAGTTCAGTACTCGACGCTGTCCCTGTTATTTGTGCCTTTATTCTTTCATTTACATTTTTGCGTTCTAGATTTCGAAGGGTTAATTTGCTCATTAATATGCAGCTTTTATAACTGAGCTCAATATCTCATTTTACTTCACTGGAAACGTAGCATACGCTTATGGCCGTTCCAGCCAACATTTGTTGATCCGTTCGCATTCAGACCAATTTATTTTTGATCCCTAACTTTGAATGATCCAGAAGTGGTCGAGAGACCTCGTTTAGCTGGTCGTTACGAATAGTCACATGTTACAAAGGAACTATGACGAAGGCCCGTTGTTATTAGAGACGTCGAGTACTGAGCCTTTTTTATTTATACCGACCCAACAAGGTCACTGCGTAACGATGGAAAAGGGATATTTTCTTATCCCCTTAGGGAGGGCCATAAAAAATCTCTCAGATTGTGTTAGTCTTTTTGTGCATTGTGGAATACCGTGAATATATGGCTTGAGTGATGTGTGAATGACTTTGGGTCGCTACGAGGATAAATGAACAGAAGTGATGGGGGTTCCCTGAGTGATATGACTCCATAATATATTGAATTTTTTTGGCAGAGTAATAAGTCATATGGCAGTGATAGCCTTTGTTACGAATATAGGCAAATCATAGTAATGCTATATCGACGGGTCCTACGTATACTGGTGCAAGTAGCAAAATGTCAAAAACGTTTTTATTGCATCATTCGTACTTAAATAACCTATTCTTTAATATCCTGAAAAAATATTTTCCAAAAATCAATAAGTTTCGGAGATAAAAACGTGTAAACTGGTGCAAATAATACTATTTTGCGCTAAAGGACCGTGAATACTGACCGGACCGTGAACTGCGCGACGCTCGAGTGCAAGTGAACGTTACACCAGTAAGCGTGTTGCGACGCTACCGGCGCGCACGCGTCACACTGATGTAAGTGGAAAGAGTTTTGCGTTATTTTTATTCTATTTTCAAAGAAATAGTATATTTAATAATATTATTGTTTGTAATTTTTAGGCCATAACCACGTTAACACGATGAAGCATAAAATATTTCAAGTAATGATTTATTACTTTAAAGTCATAATTTTAAATAAATCATATACCAGTATACGCGTTGTGGCACTTTAAGAAAAACAAGCTACACAAATGCAAGTACAGCTTATTTCCAAAGTTTCAGAATTAATTAAAAATTATAAATGCAGTTTTTTTTCAAAAGGATTCAATTATACCATTTTAAAATTTTAACTATGTACGTTGAATAATGTTAAAGTTACACCCATCAGAACATTCAAATCGCTCTACTGTAAAGTTGTGCAAACGCACTTGCACCAGTTTACGTAGGACCCGTCGATATATGCATAATGTCATGTTTTTCCTAATAGTTCTTCATGAAGTCCTCAAACTTGTATAAATCAATCCACAGTTGATAAACGTAGTAGACTTAAACTTAATCTAAAGACTAATCACTAGAAGTAGGTCAAAAATAGGCTGACGATAAGTAAATCACTTTGCAAAGCGGAGTAGCATATGATAATCGCATGATGTGATATTTGAGGAAAAAACTGCATTACTGGGATAAGGAAAAGTACGTATATATTGTTGATATTACAAAGTCAAATCCGACGTTGAAGTGATATATTCAAAGAAATATACGGGGAACTGAGTTTCGTGGCAGTAAAGGAAAATATATAAATAGGTATCGCAGTATTTCTTTGACAGTTATTTTTAAGATACAACAGAACATGTGAAGTTATAGTCTTGTTGTTTGGTGTATATTTGCTTTGTGAAAATAAGTGTTTTTAGTTAGTTCTTCAAAAATGGTGCAAAAAAGCTCTCCTTCAAAGCTGGCGATAAAATATTGGTGGCTCCTGTTGTTGAAAATATCCTTGGGTGACGGTCACTACTTTCCATCAGGTAGCCCGTCTACCTTATCATTAGTTTTAACAATAATACATAACTTAGCGATTCATTTCAGATAAATTTTATTTTGATTCGAATGGCACGTGGCGTCGAACACAGGAATGTAGCAGCTCCTAAGTTCTAATTTAGAACCCTTTATCTTAGTATATTTATGTTACCATAACTTTTAAGAAGGTGTAACTAGGCCGTACCATTCAAACCGAAATTTGATAGAACCCTCGATGGTCGTTTACATTTCTTTTGACTTTTGTCATTATTCAAAAGACGTAATATATACCCTAAAAGTACGATCAAAGAAACATCTTTATAAATAGTGCATCATCATCATCAATACATTACCATCCCATTGGTGGGCACCAGTTTTTCCTTCACCGTTTATTATAAATAGTTAATATACCAATACTTTCGAAGTTGATCTCAACGTAGTCACAATTATTTTATATCTCATGCCATAACCGCCATAAACGGGCGATTACGAGCTCACCTAATTTGTGACGTCATGCTACTCTGCGCGGTTATTTGGCTGTTATGGTTTTATGGGTTTTGTTTTATAGGACCATAATTTAGTGACAATGAAGTTTTGTACCGCACTATTAGATGTTATGTACGAAGCTGCATATATTCCACTCACTATGATGCAACATTGGGAAGATTCCACGACTCATGAATCTACTATGTCCCATTTCTGAAGCAGGTCTCACCTCAGATTGAGAAGGATTTAGGCCATAATTATACACCTTTTCTAAATTATTCCAAGTACGTTTCCTAACATTGTTTTTATTCACATTTAAAGGAAGTAACGAGTTATTCCTAATATTCATCTTTACAATAAGTAAATACTAAGTAACGTGCCGTTTTCCTAAATTTCATGTTTAATATACAATTACGGCACTATAGCGTATTAAGCTTCCATGGTTCGGAAGGAACCTTAAACTCTATGTTTAAAAACAGTTTAAAACAGGTTTAAAAACATCCGACATGGAATGGCCATTAATATGTTTCTACTTACAATACATTGCATTCAAGTTCTGTTGTATGCTCCAGGCCATTTCCAGTTATTTAATATAGCATGTTTCCAAGCGTTGATTTTATTTCGCAACTTCCAAAAAATATTGATGGTTGTCAACAATATTACTTCTAGTATCCGTCTAATTCTCTGCCTTACTTATCTACAATGTCTCTTGAATTAGGGCAATCGATTGAGTCTAGTTACCCAAAGTTCCCTAATAAGTTACACAGATTGCTAATGACAAACTAAATCCAAGTATCTAAATCAACTACAGAATTTCTTTGTCATACCAAACTTTATCAGTCCGCGATCAATATAACAATATACATGTGGGTATGTATGTCACATAAGTTAGGGTAATAATTATCCCACAACCCGCTGTGTCACCTCTGACCGACATCAAACAAAACCGGCCCAAAAGTTGCTCCTTGTAGCATGACAAGCAACGCACTACTGGTCTGATGAGTAATTAAACTTTGTAAATGAATCAGCGGGGTCAGCGACAAGTTGACGGTGAATTCTAAAATCCTTTTTGAGTTTCACTTGTTGTATAATTATACTAATTTCTACTTTAATGAGGGCAGCATAGTGATGTATATTTGCACCTTCTGTTTATGGGGAGAAAGATTGCGTAACTGTGGGATATAAAAATATTGCAGGAACATTTTAAAGAAAAGTAGCAGAAAATACAGTCCACGGTATAGTGGCAACAGTTGCTCCAGGCGAAATAGAAGTTACTTGATCGAAAATTATAAAATTGAGTATCAGAAAATTTTGCCTGATTAGCTGACACCTATTTGGGCTTCTAAGCTGCAACAATAACTTAACATACTTTTCAATGTAAAAGATACCTCATTTTTCTTAGCAGAATAATAAATTTTGCTTTAAAAAGCTTATTGCCGGATTATTTTCATGGAATCCCAAAGAAACAATAAATCATGGATTAAGGGTGTTAATTATCCCTCATTCTGTCGTGTCACCTCTGACCGGTGTCAAACCAAACCAGCCCAAAAGTGTGGTATGACAAGCAACGCACTACTGGCTTGATGAGTTATTAAACTTTATAATTGGATCAGGGAGGTCAGCGTGGCGCAACGAGGGTCACTAGCATACCATCAACGGCGACGATGTTTGGGTTAAGTAAATGTAAATTACTGAGATTGGATGTTTTCTTGTTGACAAAATCTTGAGACGGAAATTTCTCATTTCATGTACCTATAGTTCCGTATAACTATATTGTAATTTTTTTATAAGGCTTCTTCACTCCATTTCTAAACTTATTATAAACATAATTAAGATTTACTTAACACAATGTCGAATTAAACTTGATTGTTGTATTCCGTAGATTAGTGACCTATCTTCGAAATTGATTAGCTTTGTAATAATTAGCAGGTTGTGCAATTAGCTATATTATAATAAGGCTCAATTAAGTCATGTTAGTGTAATATGTTATTGGTAACTGCTGACTAGCTGACTGAACAGAATTGAAGGAATAAAAAATATTAAGGTGTTGATGGGCTTATATAAACACATTATTCGTAGGGATAAGGGTCATAATGATACATAGTTTGGTAATAAATACAAAAGAGGAAGAATCGACATTCGACGACTCGAAGGAATGTTCTGACCCCAATCAACTTAAAAAGATAGGCCCAAAATCAACAATGAAGCTAAAAGCAAGTTTACACAAATATCGCGAAGGGCAATAAAGTAGCAATTAAAGAAAGCTCGATCCATATAAAATAATCTCCAACTAAATTCACTTCCAATTGTAGGATATTAGACTGTCTACAAAAAAGTAATAAAGGAACTGGAGCAAGTCGAAATTTCCGTTATTACCAACTCTGAAAGAATCCCCCATTAACGAGGTACAAGTCTTGCGAGACAGTGGAATGCAATTTTATCTGTGCCCGAGTGTGAAGCCTCCGGTAATTGAAGTGAAGTCTTCGGTAATTAAAGTTAAAGGAATCTGGGAAGTTTGGCGCACGGAAGGAAGTTAGTTGGTGTTACGCCATTACAGTAGTGAATAATGTTGTGCATTGGTGCAACTTTGTGGAACTATTGTGTTGTTTCGTCGACAACTTCCGAAAAGTTTTGGCGCTAATGACAAAAAGGTCGCGTCGCTTGTTGTTCGACATTCTGCATTATTTTGTATGCGAGCGCGCTCGACTCGGTATTTTTCAATTTGCAGGAACCAGATTTTTAGGGTAAAAAGTAGCCTATACCATGCTTTGTAAAGTTGTATTTGTGTGCTCTCGAAATTAGTCCAGTATTTTTCGAGATCATCCCCTACAGAAAAACTGGTTCATATGTTTTGATATCCTGGAAAATTGTACAGTGTATCTCAGTTTTATTTATATGAACACGTTTTAAATGTGGGAGGACTCTTTGTGTTTTCACTGGTGCGAGCCACCACGCTCTATTTGAAGGGCGAGGTAATTGAAAAATAAAAGAAAAGTTAAGTTAAGAAACTGTGCTTGATCTTCTTGTTCTATTTAGAGTCCGTTAAATATTGTATATGTTCCGCACATATCGAGCGTAATTCATCATTGAATCGATAACAGTATCACAGTTTACATCGAGAAAGGCCTTTAATTGGCGTTTCCACGCTTCAGTGTACGGTGCGGTTAACAACGTTTACTATTAATTAATTAAGAAACCGACTGAATGCGGTGCAACTGGCTCCTGTTTCTTTATTAATTAACACTTGAACATTGTTTGTCATCTTTGAGAGCTAAACCAATTTTGGGAACCGTCTGTGTTTACAAACCTATACTGAAATAGTCTGGGATGCCTAGTTCATTTTCAATTTTATAAATATGATAGAATGTAAATAATATGTGTTATATTCCGAATTTTAGAATTAAAGGTAGATCGCAGTAGTTCACCATAGAACTCATCTTTTTCCAATTACCTGGATGATTGAAGCCAATGCAAAATAAAAAACGGTTTCGTTATTTTAATAAAAATGGAAAATTGAAATGCCTACGCATTTTTTATTATTTAAGCAAACTCGACAACACAATTTAACATAATTACAAACAAGACTAATCTTTACCGTAAGTACATCTCGTGGCAGCTTAAACGAGATACCCCAAACCAAACGAACACGACAACTTCATCTCAAACAAGACATCTTGAAACCCCCACAATAGAAGGTAGTGAGATGGGCGGGGCTCCATTTGAATAATACGGGCACTGTACTTACTTAGCTACGGCGAATATTTGCTTCGTTTGCGTAACCACTTGTTGTTTAAAGTTTATAAAATGTTACGTTCTAATTCTTATTTCAAATAATGAGTCCGTTCAATTATTCTTCCCTTATTTCTGACGTTAATATCAACCCTACAATTTTTAATACGAGTACATTCGGTTCTCCCGTGTTAGTTATCAAGGTAGGATTTAAACATGTTTTTGAATAACCGGTTTATTGAAGTATTAAGCATGAGGAATTTCTTAATACATGTATGTCTTCCCTGTCAAGGTGAAGAACAAAAAATTGAGATGTCTTTCTTTTAAACTTTGATTTCGTTAAGCATTTACAAAAAGTACTAGAGAGTAAAAATATAACGTACATTTCTATTACTCGAAACTATTAATTAGGTAGGTAATTAAAACTATATAGTTATGAAGGTTTCCGGAAATATATTCCAGTCTATTCCACTATTTCATTTCAATATCCTTTACTCGTAGAACAAATGGGAATACACTCATAATAACTTAATGTTAAGCAGGTCCTAGTGATGTTGTCATAAAATAAAATGAAAATCTCAAAGAAGCTAATAAATCTCTAACAATATCCGCAACTAGCAATTTAACAAAACACTCGAAGGTAGCGAACAAGACGGTTCATCGCAAACAAGACATCTTGGACAACACAATGGAGGAAGCGAGGTGGGCGGAGCTTCATTTGAATACGAAGTACACTTACTTAGCTGAAGAAAATGCAATATTTACTCCACTCTGCAACTAGACACTTATTGTAAGCTCCATCCTGTTTAAGAATAAATATTTAAAGCTGTTCGTCTGTTTCTTGCTGTTTTATGGACTTGTTTTATTTTAAATTCTAGAATTTTACTGACAAATGGTAAATAAAAACAGTAAATATAATATTAATGTTAAGCAGATACATTTAATTTGACACGGTTAGATATCCGTTAACTGTAAAAAAATCTGGTAATTTTAAAACAGTAACAAAATAGATAACCGAACATAGTAAGTAGTACCTCTTTTTCAAAAGTCAGTGGGTGCCGTAAATATACAAAACAAAGTTCCGAAAAAGTCGATTTTTATTAGGCGCGAAGTTGTAAGGTTTACATAACTTCAAGAACATTATGGGAATTTTTAACGTTCCTGCGATGTTTTTGGAGTTAAAAGAAGTGATAATTATTATCGCAAATAACATCGAAAAATTAGATTCTTCGGTAAGCTTTCCCTATGATTCTCAGAACTCCAGGCTATAAGGTAATTCTGACCACTGGACCGTCAGGATAGCCCGTGAATGTAATTTGTTACATCCAAACACTTATGTTACTGTTACATTTATTAAATTTTGTCAATAAGATGATGCGTTCACAACAACTCACTGTGTACACAACCTTAGCTCCATTTATCTCAAACAATGAACTATGAAGATGATATCAGTAACCGGCTGTTATACATCAAGCCCTGTTAACTTTGTTCGATTGTTCCAGAGAAATTTCATTAAACTAAACCCAACTTCTCGCTCATCTCAAGGCCCGGCTTCAACTATGATCGAACTAGTTAACTCGTATCGTGTACTTGAGTTATGCTTGAAATTACGATGGTCTTGAGTGTTTTTAATATAAATTTCATCTGCGAACTTTCGACATCTTGGAATGAAAGTTGGATCGCAAAATTTAATTAGTCGATAGTGCGGATTCGAGCTGAAATTAAAATAATAAACTCACCAGCAACCGAGTTAAATCAACAAGTGAAAGTTTTAAATTTAAATCAAAATACAAAAGCGATCGAAAGCTAACCTAAACCTAATGAAAGTAAAAAGAAGTAAATATAGAATATTAAATTTTATGATAAAGAGTCATAATTCATAAAGACTATATAAAATTAAATAACTTTTCAAATGTAGATAACGATATTTATATAATACGACGAATGGTGATGAAAAAACCCTAAATCTGAAAAGAGACACGTATTTCCACAAATCCGTATTTCAACAACAACGAAACATTACACGATCGAGTAAGGTCCCTCGATCTCTATTTCCGACCGTTTCGAACAATACAAATGGAACGGACACGTGAACCTGTCTCGCCAGGGCTGGATTTGAAGGTTTTGGTCGCTGTAGGGCACGAAGGAGCAGAGGCCCCAAATTATTTTCCAAATAAAATGACCATTTTTTTCGTTTATTGTTTAACCATGTATTGCTACCTGATAAAATAATTACAAGGAAGAATGTAGTCAGTAATTAAGTGCAAGTTTTGTCAGTAAAAATACGAAAAATAACTATTAGGAAAAAATTGTACAAGTTAGTGACCCGTAAAAATTTGGATTTGTTTATCTCTTTTATGGAGACCCTTCTCTTGTGGAGGCTCCGCGGCAGTAGCTTAACCTTCCGTTAAATGCGGCCCTGTGTATCGCCGACGTCCAGTCAAAGAGACAAATTGTCAATGTACAAACGAACAACCATCCCCGCGGCTTTTATGTTATAATCCTATCATTTCTATTTGTCAGATGTCCGTATTTTGTTGGAAGGTTTTGTCGTAAATATCATTCAACCTGTTGTTACTTATTTTGTGCTTATTGATAAATGAAAAGTCACGAATATCATTAAATTTTGGAGTAACGTTATTGAAGGGATATTTATGTGGATAGTAAATTAAAATAATGAAATGTTTTTATTTATTGACAAAAAATCAAATACTTAACTGAATTATCGAAACGATATCATGTACTTACAGACTCCCATATACAAACAATAACTGCATTGTTCAAGAAGTATTGGTACGATTGAACTAACAATATTAATAGATACAGCAAAAAATATCAACAACATTTATGTTTCAAGTCTGAACGTTGGAACAAAAACGTTTCAAATGGTCATAATAACATGATTTTTATACTTTCACAACAAAATAATAAGAACGTTCTTTAATAAAAATACGACAACTTCTATTTTCTTAATATTATTACAAAGCTTTTAGCGAAAGACATTTTTAAAATTCATTAAGCAATTCTCGTTACAGTGCTACGGAGGCAAGGCAGTTAAAAAACCTTTTTCTAGCATATAAGAGACGAGCGACTTGAAAGTCCACTTCGTGATAAGTAGTCGAAGAGCCGTTTGGAAACAGTTACAAGAAGAGAAAGATATAAAAAGTAGACGCTAAAAGTTATCAAAACACTTCAAATGCAAAAATGAAATAAAATATACAGAAGTCGCCCGTTTTCAATTAATTGAAGTTTTCTTGAGAACACTGAGATGCCTCTCATATGAAGCTTACGAACGAAGCAACAAAGTTCATACAGAGCATAATATTATTGCCACTAATTCTACTTTACACGAATTAGCACTACTCGTCAAATGAACTAAGAAAATATATAATATTTCCAACGAATCGATTAAAGCTGAAATGCAAATAAAATTAAATATCTGTTCATATTTTGTCTAGCTTAAAAATGAACAGAGATCCTTGGAAATCAAACCAATTGCATTAAGTTTTATTTACTTCCAAGGATATTCGGAGACTTTAAACGCAGTACTTTTCAGATTCTTATAGTATAAAATTCCTTGACAAAATTTATTTGCCAAGAATACGCTTTACAGACTGATTTTAACTTTGAACTTCAAAATGCAACTTCTTGTTTTTTATTTAAAATTAAATCTTGTTTTCTCTTCTTTTCAGAATCTTAAGAATCAAATCATGACAACGAACGTTTGGGTAGAACAGGTGAGTACGATCTATTTTCAAATCCATTACTGTTTTATGCATGCGCCCTCTGCGATAATTGCCTAACTCTGCTAAATTAACTAAATATGAATCCGATAAAAAAGCTATAAGTCAACATCGTGTACCCATTATCATGACTACATGACAGCAACGAGGTCGTAAAATAGAACGATACTACCATTATTCAAAACAATCGTATAATCACTGTTTTGAAGGAGAACAAAACAATTATAGAATCAAACAACATTAAACATAACACAAGCAAATAACAAACATCTTCACAACACCTATGAAGAAGACAAGCTTTACAATGATAAGAATAATGTTAATGTTATTAATTTCAAATTTGTACGCAAGCTGTTTTTCCACCATTTACCAACGATTTAAGCAAATATTTAAGCAAATACTTACTAAAGATTCGAATAATTATTTTCGACGATATATAGGAAACTCATATTCATTATATTTTAAAGCTTTAGTATTAAATATAACAAAGGCTTTGTAAGCTTCACCTTTACGGTTCCTCGAATCGCCAGTTATAATATTCCAGGAAATGAGTTCCTATTAACGATTTTCCTTTTCTTTTGCAGATATACATATTTGACAAAATATAATCTTATTTAAAGAACATTCGTGAAACATCTTTTGTACAGAAAAGAGGCTTATTTATAAAGGTCACAAAAACATTACTGTTCCTATATGGAATTAGTGAGTCTTTTATTTCTAGGAGTAAATGTATGTTCTCTAATTTTAATAGTAACGACTCGTTACGGAAAACTGAATTCTAATTTTAAGTTGCTGCGTTTTATTAATTTCATACTACCGTTTCAACCATTATATCATCTTAAGCCTCAGAATTAATCATAATTCAAAATGGCTTCATGAAAAATCATTTTTTCTAAAACATATTCCACTTAGAAATTAATCAACATTTGTAGTAAAGACTAAAGAATGCTCTATATGAACTAATCGGTAGTAACATTGACTGAGATTATGACAATAAATAACGAAAAAGAGACAGTACAAGTAAAGAAGAATAAAACTGAATTGAAAAATTCAGTCATTTAAAACTCTGACAAATGGTTCGTATCAGACCGTGGAAAGTGTCAGATCGTCGGAAGAATCAGATCAGCTTTTTCCTTCAATGCTTGTCAGCAACATGACTAATATAACGTCGATGTATGCCACCGTTTTCAACGCGAACATGCCTTTGAGAACTACAGAAAATTCCATACAGCAGATTGTATGGCACACTTTTTAAGTTTCGCGAAAGATTCTTTAACTATAAATTGAATTTTTATTTTTTATGTTTTAAAAGTGGCAGCATACGTATAATGTTATGACGAAATTTGAAGTTTGGGAAATCTATTAATCCGAATTTAGATAGCATCGTGAACTATGTTATTTAACCGGAACTTTTAATGACTTTGAAAAATAGCTTTGAATAATAAAATTCTGATAATATTAATTATATAATTATAAAATTCTGATAATAATAATAATTAATATTATCAGAATGTATTCATAATTACTATTATCGCTCGATCGCTCTCAATAGCTCAAAAGTTGTCAGCGTCAATCGTTACCTCCTCCAAGATTACTTTCCCTATTTCATTTACATCTTTCCCTTTACCTACCACCCTGTCACTGATGTATGTCGCTTCCTTATTATTCCTCCCATAAACATGTTTTATGTTCTTGAGACCATACAAGCAATCTAGAGACACTAAAAGAATTACTCAAGCCAGTGACGATGTTATCCACTTACTTGTCTCTCGAGAAACGTTTCTCAGGTTGTATGCAGAAATATCGTTTATTTTCTCGACTTAGCAGATTTCTAGGTCATAACTAGTTAGGGTCAGGTGCCGTTTTAAACTCCACCTTGTGTCAAGGTGGGGTCACGAAGGTGTTTAAAAGGGGTCATACACTAATTTTTCATGAAGCCATTTTGCCTCAATGACTTTTGCTCGCGTTTCACGGGTTTTGTTTTTGGCGGTTAATATTAAGGACTAGGCTATAAAATATTTGTTTAACCTTCGTTGCTAGATAAATGTAAGCATTTTAGGATATATAATAATAATTAAAAAATGGGATGCTTATATTATTATTTTTCTGATAAAATGTAAATTTAAATTCTATAGTTTCAACAAACATTGTGTACAAATGTGTACCTGTGGCATAATGGTATAATTATGTATTTGTCTCACTCACATAAATCTCCACATTCGATCCCTGGTTTAGTTACATCTTAATAATTAATTACGATGGCTGTGGGTTTCGTATTTATGGATGCTCTTCTTTTTATTCCCTACACATGAAATCCCTTAATCAAGGAATCTTAGTGTCGTCAAAGAAAAAATATATTATATTTAAATGCTTCAGTAGTTTTACTACCACACAGCTGTTATATTAAGATCAATTCGTAAAGTACCCCACTACTTACCACATGGTCACACTTACAGCTCCAAATCCATAAAATTCTTATTGATATTCGAGAAGTATACGCTTGGTACCCATTTCAAAGGTAACTTCTGCACTTCATATCTTTTGAGTGGCCAACTATGAGATGGGAGATTATCATTTTATTACACGAACGTAGGAATATATTCCACAGATTCGCGAACTATCGCGGGCCGAATAAATAAATCATAAACTTTGCTTCGACGATCATAACATTTTTATTACCAACAAAAACTCCTATGAGGGAAAGTTGATCCTGCGATAGAGGGAATAAGATATATATTTTACGTGAGCGGGAAAGAGACAACAATAGTTTTGGGAACCCAATCAATAAAATGTTAAGTAGTTGTCTTGCAGGCTGCTTAATATTAACAACGTGATTATATATGGCTCTGTAAGCATTTTTATTTGTCGACACCGTGTTATGGATCTAGTGGGATAAATTGACGTCAGACTAGATAAGCAATATTTTTATTATCTGTGTAGACTTCAATAACAAAACAAAGGACATTCTAGTCATTTGTAACATAGAGGTGATTTGTAAGACTTATAAGACAAACCTAAGCCGCAAGATTTCAAAGAAAACTAGGGCTCTCATGTCTTGCGCGGCACAAGGAAAAAAATGACAGTATTTTTTTATATTTTCACATCGTCTAATTTTGTGACATTTGCAATGAAAATTGTAACTTTTTTTCAGATAAATGAAAATATCTTCTTCTTTACTTATTGCTTATTTTCAAGATAATATACATACATCCAATCCAATTATTACGCGTTTCTTTATTAAGATGCTATATATTTTTTAAATAAATAAAGTAATATTAAATCTACGAGTACTTAAGTATTTACGCCATACCTCTATTTTTATGCATCATATCAATCTATAGTAGCATAATATATTTACCTTCCGAGCAGTGGTTTGCCACAAGATAACGGGTTTAAGTCGACAACTGAATTATTCTGGTCTCCTGGTGACAAACTTCCAAAGATCGTTCGAAGCTTTGTCACTTACTACTAAGTTAGGTTCGGAGCGCTAGACCGAAGGATCTTATAGGCCTGAGAGTAATAAACGCCAGGTAGACCGGAAAAGTACATATAAATGAGATTTGGGTGACATAGATTGATATAGAGACCCTTTTAGCGACAAATACATTGGGTTCGTATGTAAACAACTTTATCAAGTACTTCCAAAGCCTAATCTTGCGTAAAAGAAACGTTAGACATATTTTTTGTAACTTTCATGTTCTTTGCGTTGATGAAATTGGGTCCATACTCAATTTTATATGTAGCTGTGTATAATAATAGAAATAAAAAGAGTTAAACTTTTTAAATTGAATATACGTGGCTGCAGACTACATTTAAACTTAAGACGCTTGGGATAAACATCCACATCTCTATTTTGAACAATGTAAACAAATAAATAATAACAGTATTCATTTTCATATTAAAAACTTTTTCAAGGATATCAAAATAGACAAAAACATAAATGATAAGGCAGTAGTTACAGATAGATAAACGAGCCGGTCGAACGTGTTAACTGGGATCAAACGCTTCGAACGATGATTTATGAGCCCGGAAGGAGCGTGGAGCAAAAAATACTCCAGCTCTTTATGTACGATACATGTCACTAAAAAAATTGGGTCAGCTTTCCACTGATATTGAATTCCATACATCATAATCGATGGCGGTTTATGTCTTAGATCGGGGAAAGGGAAAAATTCTTCCAAGTTACGGGCGAAATAAAATCGTACTAATACGATGTTATGGTCCATTTTGGGTGGAAGATTTATCAAAATAACGTCATCCTATAGAAAAAAAGCAGTAGTAGTCATATAACGTACTGGAATATATAAATATGAAAAAGTTTTAGTGCTTTAAGCAATTAAGACTAGACAAGACACTGTAATGATAAAAAGAGAATTCGAGAAATTTTATGAGAAAATTTTGATATACAACTATAATATCTACAGTGTATATATTATACAACCTGTAAATTGTTTTCCTGGATTCATTATAAAAGAACATCGGTATTTGCGTGAAAGAAGAGCAACTTCTCAAACTTTAAACTGTAGCGCTCTTGAGGAAAAAGATCCCTTTTCTGCGGTATTAAAGTGTATCAAAAGTTTTAAAATCTTCAACGCTAAGAGTGCTCTGTAGCTTCAGAGCCGTTTTAAGTTCATCTTTCTGTACCTAAATATAGCGATAAATATGAATGAAGCGTTCAGATGCTACCTTACAAGCTAACATTTTAGTATCAAAACTATTCTGGCTCTCAAAGCTCAGAACCACTTTGATACAACACACGTTATCGTTAAAGCGTAACTCTTTGAAGTTGGACTACAACATCACTGTATACATTTTTGAAGTATTTCTACATTGGAATATTTCGTCTTGCTGTGCTTAGATTTTATGAGATATGAATTTCTATTTGTCATTGGTAAAAATACCTATACAAATTAAATACCTATCAAAACTGTTCTCCAGTTAATTTAGTTTTAAATACATTCTAACTATGTTAAGTACCTGTATAAAAATTATCTGATTTATGTATTGTCCCAATGAATAACATAACCTAGCAATCAGCACTCAATACGCCGATGATTGCCATCTAATTCTTGTTGATATTTTAAAATGCTACATACTAGAATTATGAGGGGTGTTAAGTTAGCTCAGGAGCAACGCTTTTGTATTTAGTGAAGCTCAACGTTTGGCACTCGTAATTCCACTTCGGTTTGATAGTTTCCTCTTCCTACCTTTCATTTTACATCAATTTTTAACCATCAAAAAAGATATTGATTGACATATTTTCTGTTACTTTTACTCCGTTAAAAATTTAGTCGATAAATCATTCGCGGATGACCGCTTTTTGAAAGTAACGAAAAGTTTCAGAATAGAATTTAACTTTTCGGCCACAAAAGTTTCAAACTTGTTTTGAGGGAGAACAATGATTCAAAAATATTAATAGATGGAGTTGTTGGCTTAAAGTTACCAGAAATTTTTATATTTTTTTAGTTCAGACTAAATGGAAGTAGCAAAGCGTAGTGCTTATCTGATGTTAAGTGATCTCTGCATCGCATCTATTTCAAATTAAACAGGAACACATGAAGGACGATCACAGACACTTCTATCCTAACAATACCTTTACATAGCTCTTGTAAGGCAGAAATAGATTTGACGACGGTATCTTCGCGCTGATTCGTGGCAGAGTTCACACCGAAACCCGTAATGACCATACCAATACGATGTTATTGCTATTTAGGGTTCATAAAATTAGTGGAATCACCAGTATAGAAATAATTATTTAAAATGATATCTCCCTTAATACTAAATTTTACAAAATTACTCACAGTATTTTACGTTCAAATTACAAATAGGCGATAATATTATACGATATACTTGACACAATTCATGTATTTTCTACCATTATATCTGCACGCTCTCTTTTATTTCATTCAAAATAAAACTGTAACATGACTGAAGAAAACTAACAAGCGTCGTTAAACTTACTTAAATGTCCTTTTTGCGGCATGTATCATAATAAACTTCTTATTTCAAGACAGAACTCGTAAAGTTCTTCACATTCTATTGCTTTATCTATGAAAATTATGTTGTAAATTTTAAAATTATGATGTGAATTTTAAAATGTTACGACATTAAATGCTTTGTAAAATGCATTCTTGTTAAATTCTTGCGAGTTGCGCGCGAGGGTTGAGCAACTTTCCGACATTTTTGCTCAACAATTCTCGTATTACCGTTTGTTTTTCGCTTTGTTGATGATATTTGGCGTTGTATTCGCATCCGAAGTTATTTTGTTACTTCGTTACTCATAGTCGGAATTGTTTCTGTAAACAGGAGAACAACACTTAGTCCAACTTTTGCTTTTATTCTCTTTAATGTTTGCATTTTTCAAAGGATTTTTTGCAGACAAATGTTCATGCTCATCGCGGAAATATTTACTCTGTCGTGTTTTTTTTCTTTATAATTAGGAAGATGTCTGAAATACGTATCGTTTTAAAACATAAAATGCTTTTAATTAAAACGAGACTTATAATAATTTATTTATCTCAAACAGCTAATAAAAGCGAGATAGTATCCTAAAAATATTTAAATACATCATTAGCTCATACATACGTTGTTAGGCGTTTTTCATCTATCCATGTACGTAGCCAAATGTTACCTAAGCATAATATAACTTAAATAAATACTTCCCCAAACATATTTTTCTGATTATTTATTTCAAACATATCATTATTTTTCTCTTAATCCTTTGATTTTTTGGATTAATTAAGATTTTTATTTTGTAAAAGTTGAATACAAAGTTGAAAAATGTTCTTCGACTATAATTATACCCGACTGACTGTACTCAATAAGCACAACAAAAAATAAAAGGACCCATTATGGCGGCCGCAATCCCCAAATTGCGTGGCAAGTGCAGCCGACGCAATCAAAGTCGTGGTTGAAAAGCTATAATTTTGTTTCACGAAAATCAACTTTACTGAAAACCGCAGGAAATTTCAGGAGACGAACCGATCTGACCAACGTAATAAATCTGGTGATTTTACGAGTAATTTCGGTACAGTAATTTTACACGCAAAAATTTCCAGCATTCAATTTTTGTGACTGTCATCGATGGCTGAATAATTACTAGATTCTCAAGCGTTCTCTTCATTGTATTCTTGTCCATATGAATTAATCTTATATGAATCCCAATTTACCATTCTTTTTGCCACAATTATAGAAAGGATCAAGCACAATAATTATCTTGGTAACTGACATTTTCAAAAACAATTTAAAATTTTATTTTTCAATAAAAAGTAGATAAAGAGCCAAAATTTCCAATATCTGTTTCCAAGTACTACAGAATATAGACATGGAAGCACTAACAACATGCGTTATCAAAATGCATATTTTCAATAAATTCATGATAAAAAATACCAAAAATATTATACTGAAAAATAAAATGAAGTAAAAGCATTTAAAATAACAGGGTCTGTCACGGTGATGGCGGCGGACGCAATCACGCCCCAGGTTAAAAGGCTTTGTAATTTTACACGCGAAAATCAAGTGCATTAAAATTCATTGGCTTTTAAAACAACCCCGATCGAGTGATTATCTCCTTGCGATCTTCCTGCAATTTCAAATTATCGATATTGTATAAGCTATTATTATTCTATCTTAGTCTTAGTAATCATTCGAGAGAGGTTGTTTGTGTCAATCACGGGTGTTTGTTATTTAATGAAGCTCGAATAATAAAATGGATTCAGATGAAATTAATTGCATAGATAAATTATTTTATGGAGAAGAATATAACAATTTCTTTACCCTTGATAATGTAAGAATTAAACTGGATTAGATTATCTATAAAAGATGCCAACGAAGAAGATTACAGAATTAAACAATAGTAGCTGACAGGGCATGAAATGTTAAATGTCAACTAGACAACACAAAGTTAACGCTACATGTATATGGTCATACGAAAATTTTGGTCGCATATCTCGCCAGCGGACCACAAATCGAGCCACAAATTCAGTCGTTGTTACAAATGCCTCCAATAAACGCTATTTGATCGTGGAATGCAAATATTTCAACCGTTTTGCTCCGAAATGTAACAGTTATAACACTGAAATTACGTAATTCAATTAAAATCCAGCGTTATATGACCTATACGTTGTTATTTACAAAGACGCTTTCAAATTAAGGCCACGTAGTCAAATTTAAATTGAGTTTTAGCAACAGTAATTTCGTCTACCGCACAAAGCTCGCCAAAATAATAATTGAGTTCCATGATGGAGTGGAAACGGTTCGGTTTTGTTCCAGGCCGTCTTTTATTTCAAGAGTCGGTCGCCAAATGTCTTGACTGTTTCATCATTGTTGCTTAATGTAGCGTGGTGCTCTTTGCACTTAAATTTTATTTTATTTTTTAATTTCTATACATACGTTAATCAATCTACCTGCAAATTGCTGCCTGCTACCTGCAAGTTGCGAACTATTATAAATTGTTCACTTCGGATCGCTTGAAAAAATGAAAATATAGAATCATAATTATGTTAAATTGACAACATTTATATAATATTGTAAAGAAATTTTGAGTTGTTACTATTACCGAGAATTAGTTCGATTGATATAATAATAATGATTCAAATTTTGTATAACAGTTGTAAAACACTTTTCTTCCTTGTTAAATGATTGAACTTTGAAAATTCAAAACCTGTCGTCAACAAAATTTCATTAATTTGAAATTTATTTTCAATTTATCTGTTTTGTGTACAATGTTTGTATCAACTACGATGTTACTCTAATACGCGGTATACCGTATTTATCCGGTTCATTGTTTCCCTATTATGCTTTAACTTGGAAATTAGCATAATGGAGCCTAAACAAGCGAAGGCGGAAACTAATTTTGTTATTTTAGTTCTCGCCTACATCGTGTATAAACTATAAATTATAATAGATACCGTTGGATCGTGTTCAATATCGATTTACTATTTACTGAGCTACTAATTTATTTTTTTCATAAATCTTTTCAATATTCTCTGTCATTGATTTACTAATCACTTGTAGTCTGATTTACGTCTTGTCACAATATATAATAATCAAATTAATATTGTGTTCTAAATAATTATTGCGCTCTTAATAAGGTATATGACTTACTAAATCCTTCAAACAACATTTTTTTTATTTAGAAGCTTCCCAACCTAAACCTTAGACAAAAAATAAATAAACATGCTCCATTAGTTGTGAGTTTAAAAGATGTTAACGTATTATATCTAGTCTGGTTCTGGTTCTGGTTCTACATCGTATCTAGTGAAAGGCATATTCGTTTGCTAGTTCAAATAAACAAAATTTTCTTACTATTAAACGCCTCAAAAAGCCCTTCCGCACACAATCACAGGGCAACAAATAAATAACAATAATACGGAAATGGGGACCGCTTAGGGTCCAATGATGGTTCGCGTCGAGTAAAAAATGGTCAAGTTTATTTTCACTTACACAGCCTCCCAATGCCTTCAACCCGGAATCTAATAAGGCACCGCAATTTCCGATGCCCGACCACGGTTTCAGCCAACAGTCCACATTATTCGACCCTCAAAACTCTTAAAACGCCTTTAAGATTACACGAATGAGGTCAGCTATCGAAAATAAATCGGATTTTCCTCAATGAAGTCAATATATTATTGATGGTCTAAGCAGTGTGGTGATGTGGTAAATTTAGTTTGCTCACTACTATGTACTATCGATAACAGAATACCAATTTGTTATTCTTGTCCGATATGTTTGTGTATTGTCTTTTTGAAATTATATCTTGTATATTTATTATTATTATGAAAAAAACTAAGGTTTAATTACTTACAATATTTGGCGCACAACGCGGGACACTTAAATTTAAAAATGAAGACGTACAATTGTTAATTAAATACAATTTTTTCACGCTATTCGACGGTGTTGTGTGTATATCTTTGAGATCATTCTACATAAAAAATAAATAAAGTATGGCGCCCAACATGGGATTTTGTCTTAAATTATTAAGACAAAATTGAATTGCACAATAACAAGCAAGGATTTATATTTAAGTATGTTTGTATTTAACAGGAATGGAATGACTACAAGCTGAAATGGAATCCAGATGACTACGGTGGCGTGGACACCCTGCATGTACCTTCTGAACACATTTGGCTACCGGACATAGTGCTATACAACAAGTAAGAACCTTTATTGACTTTAACTAGCCTTTAACTGTAATTGGAAGATATTATACAAATAGAATTTGATGTACCACTACTGAAATATTGTATAAAGAAATAACTGTGATGTTAGTGTAACCTGACAGACAACCTGACAGAGTGAAACTACTAACTGATTAGATTACTTATCTTAATCTATGATTTATAACATAATTGAGACCAATAGAACAAAAATAAAAGAACAAAAAAGCGCTTAAAGCGGTTAATCAAAAAGAACTTAATTAAACGTCCCATAAAATAGCCCGAACATTAATCTAACTCAAGGAGTATTTACTCCGGAATCAATTTAAGAAAGTTCGCAAGAACCTGTGTCCCGCAAAGTTCCGTACTATACCCATTTCTTTCAATGAACGAACTCGCCAACTCTTATAAAACGTGATTTTATTTGCTGGTCGTCTTATCTTCTTATTTTCCACGATCCACCATTATTCTGCATTATCACGGCAACTCGACAAGTTTATCTGAGGGACCTCTAACCGCCAACAAAAACTCCACCCTCCTTTATACTTTTATCCCTCGAAATTTAGAATTATCCACGTGTCAGTGCTAAAGCAATTTTGTTGCTAACGTTTTTATAGGCCGCTCAGTATTGTAACGCAATTTACAAGTTATCTGTTATTTTAGACGGTGTCTATCAAGGGAGAACTTTTAGTCTTAAGTCCAACACAATTTTGTGAATTAGCATTTTATCGCTAGGTAATTTGTTTACACTGGAATTTTGGCCTTTTTTAAGCAACATTTTTTTAATTAAAATAGAAAACAAGCCTACAAGCTACCTGAAGGATATCTTTAACCAACTCCATACTGATGTCTTGTCTAGAGTCAAACCTGGACGTTTCAAGAGTCATGAAGTCTGAAATATGAAACATTAAGAACGTGAATATCTTAATAGTCTTCTAATTTACTTAAAATAATGTGTATGGCACGTTCATTAATATTACTAAAATAAAATTTAACACTACAGAAAAAAACAATTCTTACGTCGAAAATGAACTCCATATAAAAAAGTCCAGATCGGAGCATAAATATCATGCCATTCGATCGCTGTAATAGACGCATAAAATTAATTCTCTCCGGACGGCATCCAATTGCTGAATTCGTAGAATTATACCTCGTTAGCATTGCAACACTTGCATATAACCGGAAGGGACTATAAGTATAAATCGCAATCGGTAAGTGACTTTTTGGCGTGCTCTCAAGACTCTAATTCGATTGCCCAGGACATAACGTGGCCATTTTTAAGCCCGTATATTCGCAGTCACCCATTATCAGTGGCAGCCTCGCCGCATTTCTATGCATTAACGATGCTGCGCTTTGGTGGAAATTGAAACTCAGGGTTTGAGGATAGAGTTGATTTTAGTTGGTTTAGGTAAGCGTGGAGGCTATGCTCAAAGTTGGCCGGGCGGAAGGCACGATAAGTGAACGTGTAATCTATTATCATGGTGTTAGTACGGCAGAGTAAACACTATAACACTGATGTTCTGTATTAGTGGACTTTACTTTATAAGGAAAGAAAGAAACAATAGAAATTTGAGAAACGTTATTGACAAAATATTGAAACCAAAAATAAGAAACGTTCTAGCAGTAGAAACACTACGCTATCCTCCTGGTGCAGTCAGGTAAAAAAGGCACTATCTTGTTAACATATAATTATATTTAATTATATATATAAATGTCTTGAATATACAATTTGAATTTTTATAAATTGAAATTGAACAAACGAGTATCCATAAATATAGTCCACCTGATCGTAAATCAATGTCGCCCATAGATATCTTACATCAACCTCAAAGGATAGTCACAGATGCACCGCTATCCCTGAAGATTAAATGGAAATATCATGAGGATTTACCTCCAAATCAGCAGTTGAAATAGCTGTTATTAGGCTGTCGTGACTGATCAAAGCTATAAAGGACTTTACCATTACTAAAGATCGAACAAGAGACGGTACTTCTACTGCAGTACGCTGCTTATAATTTCATTGGCTATCTCTTAGACTGCGCCCACTTACCGAACTAATCCCTAAAAGCCTTTACAACCGCTTTGAGCACTAACTAATGACTTACGTAACACGTAGGTAATTGCCCTCAATATGCAATACATTGTCTGCTGATAACTATGTTTATAGCACAAACATGGTTAGGGACAGTATGTGTCCAGCAATGGACAGCAGCATTGGTTAATAGTCGTAAGCCTTAGTTCCGCAGCATAGCGTTTGATCAGTATTAGTGAGATCGGGTTTAGCTGTGTACCGGTTAAGCTGGCATTGTGTAGGTGTCAGTGAATGGGTATTGTTGTAATTGCGAATTAAGTAGATTTTGTGCGGGTTAATAATGTATTTCGAATATAACACGCGAACTGATCAGTTAGTAATCTGCACAACGAACAGGTACAACTAATTTGTATCTTGTATATTGTAAATATTATCTTGCGAAGTGTACGCAATGAGCAAATAATATATTTATTTAAAAAATCAAATCAGTTGGCATATAAGTCAACCCTATTCAATACTATTTAATCATCATCCGTGATTTTTACATGGCATACTTACATAAATAAAACAGTAAATCTATAAAAGCAATTTTAAACGAAAATCTTAATAAATCTTTTGGAATGAGGTATCATACATTTTGACGAAACTGTGCCCGAGGTACACAAGAGTAATAATAGACTTTTTAAACGCTGGAAATATAAGTTAATATTAACACTTGAAAATGAAAGATCAAAATAAATAAAATGAGTACAATGCACAAAATATAGCATTGGAACCAAAAAAAAAAGTAATACAGTGTCACCATACAATATTGCATGAAATTGATATTGGACGCTTCACCTCCGACGAAGCCTAACGCAAACCTTATCAGGTATTCTCGATTCGAACTTATTGGAATATGAATTGAAATATCAATAGGCGATACATTTATCTCTTGTGAGAGGAAATAAAATAGATTTTCCACATTTCCATTCGCAAGAAATTTTATTACTTACACATCTCACGACGCTCCCCCAAGAGTTGCCTGAACTTGATTGCCACTTCAAGTTATCATACTTCTTTTGCCCGTCTCCCATCAGAAACTGAACAATATTTCATATGGAGTTATGAGTCGTACTAGTGACCATATTGTCCATGGAACTGGATTAAATATCTATCAACACGAAAAATTTATTGGACGAAGATTTTGCAATTGTAGGAGTAAATGAACATGTAACCCATGTGGTAAATAAGTAGTCTCAGCCGCAATACTCTTGAAGCCAGAATGTAGTTGTGTTTTACAATAAGCGTTGCAAAAGTGCCGTTGTAGTACTGAAGAACAAAATATCCTACCATGTTATAACATTTTTAAATTTTCATATTATTAGAAGTTGGTACCGGTTTTCGACCAAGTAGGTGGTTAATTGCTTTTTAAACTACAAATGTTATGAATGGCTGTGAAAATCACAGGAGATTTAGACTACTACTAAAACAACATCTACCAAAAACAATGTCAACTGACGTCACAAATCCTAAATTATTCACAAAGCCAAAAGCAAACTTAAAAGGAAACGTGAGCCCAGGACTTCAGCAGAATATAGAAGCTTTTTTGCACGGAGAATTATTTTAATATATTAAATAGTTAGCTAGCTAGTGCACATTAGAGGTATGCGGCAAATAGACGCTTTTACGTGACGTGGCAGTAATATTTTTAAATTTAAGCGGATAGAGGTTACTGTTAATGCACCTGTGACTTCCCTAAAAGCTCTCTCCGCGAATATTCGGAGTAAACTTTATTTTTAATGGCGCCACGTTAGCATAATGGGAGACAACGCGACCTATATTTTATGAGACAATTTCCAGGGATGTGAGAAAGTTGGTTATGACAACGCTTTTAGGGCGAACGATGTCACAATTTGCTTAAGTCTCCGACTTTGCTGATATTGAAGTGTTTTCGGGATTGACGGCTTAATTTAAACTTAAACTGATTTTGTCAATCTCGCCGCGTTCTTTGTTTATTGTCAAAGACTTGGAAAGGCGAATTAGATTTATGTAAAAGTTCTATTGGCGTAATTGATTACATTAAGTCGGCGTGCAAAGAGTTAATTGTAATCAGAAGCTGGCTTAATGTAATGCGGATTTAAGTTACTTATTGTATTAATGGAACTCATTTTGTTTAGAATTATTAAGTAAATACGTACAGTACACGTAATTAAATTTTAAATTATCAGTGACTATCTAAATTTCCACCCAACTATAAATTTCGATTCATTTCTTTTAAAATTGTACTCGCACACTGAAATATATAGCTTATATTAAAGATTCGTTAGAACTAAATAAAACTCTTAGTCTGAAATAATAACGTCATCCTTAGTCACTTTAGTCTCCGATACCTATTCAATTTTCCGAAACTTTGTAGCTAGTGTTCGCCCAACTGACCCTTCCGCTTCAGTCTTAGGTCTCAAATGAAGATTATCCAAATTAACCAGTAAATTTCAATCTTCTGTCCCGGCAGAACCCTGGCCAAAATCACCAGTAAACTTCAGTGAAGGCGCAGAACTCACTAAATTCATTAACTAGTTGCCAATAAATTTAGTGAGTTCTGCGCACATTGTAAAACACAGTCTTTTTACTATCGATGATTTTCTTGAAAAGACTGGATTTGAAAATGACGCCTGTAATTTCAACATATTCTGCAATTGGCCATACAAATTCATCAGTTTATCCAATTCTTGTAGAAATCATGATTAAGAATTATGTCAGCGTTACTACCCCAGAGATAAAGAATATTTCTACGATGGAAAAAAACTTCACAGAGCACATATATTTTCTCAGTACCTTTGCAGAAACTTACATAAGAATAGTGAGGCGGAGGTGGCGTAGCGCAGTGGCGTAGCAATTACGTATTCTTTTGGAAAAGTTTTAATGAATAAGACCTTTGTGAAGAGGCGACCAGCGGGTTTGTTATTACGGAGACACGAACTTCAAATTAATATGTGTGTGGCTTTAGATCAAATGTACAAAAGATGGACTACTTGTCTTGGTATTACATAATTGTGCAAGAAATATTAGTTTATAGTTAGTAAAGACTCATTGGTGATAAACACAATTTTAAAAACGGCATTGTATTATAACTTTAAAGCTGGGGTAAGGTCAGTTCTTTTAGATCTATCTGGACCTTGAGGAATGGCTCCAATCCTATTCGCTATCTATTATGTATAGATGCCCATGTGTAGTAAAAACCACTTACTATCAGAACTGTATGTCTATTATTTCAACAAAACATACTATTAATTATATCAAGATAAATAGTTTGACCAAAAATCGAACACTGATTGCCAAATGTGCGGCAACTAACAGATTCTGTTTTAACTTCCAATAACATGATTCGATCGTGTTGAATAGTGTTCATTGCTCGACACGTGCTGTTTGTAACAACGTTTGGACAGTCAACACAGTTAACAGCCAGCAATGTACACACAACAACAATTAAGTACGTGCATGTTATGTAATGCGGACCTTGGTTAATGATACAAAGCTAGGAGATTAGATCAACACGGCGCTTAGAGATAAGTTGGCTCGAATGGAAGTCCTTTATAATCTGTCACATGTTTGATATAAACTTGATAACTCTAATCTTGTTAACAGTTCTGTTTACTTGTTAAACAGCATTTTCAAAATAGACAAAGGTGTTATTTAAAGTCACCTACGTATTTATGACTCTTTTACGTCGTAAATGTTCATAACGCTACTACTAAAGTGGCACTTGATGTATTTGCTGTCAAATAGCGCATGATAATATATATTTATTTCTCAGAAAATTTGAAAAATAGTTGAAATATTCACAGATACAGCATTTTTCATTACCCTCTCCATACTATTTCTATTTTCTTCTTATCAACAGCTATACCTTCTATTTTCTCTTTCTATTTATCTCTATCATTTTCTGTTATCAATAAGCAATAAAACTTTATATTAGCTACAAAATTACATTTCGTTCCGCGGCATTACTATCCAACCCTCTATATCTATCTCTATTATGTTATGCTAACGGCATTACTTTTACTATTTAAAAATAGAGTATATATCGTCATGTAATCACGATCAAGAATGATTTCTAAACATTATTTAATCAAAATCTTTGTAAGTTGATGTGAATATGTCGCTGATTTCAATTAATTCATTCATTCATTCAGAGTGGATGACACTATCTGCCATTCACCCTATGTACGATGTTACTGAGTTTTTTACCTCACATAAATGAAAACGCTCATACAAAACGTATTTTGAACGTGGTAGAACCCTTTGTTGTTAGACTCCGGCGGCATTACTGCCACACCTATTTCTACCTAATAACAGCAGTGTTAGGCGTTGCTGTGTTCCGTTTTAAAGGGTGTGATAAGGGAGACAGACTTTTCCGAGGCGTTCCAGCTTAGTCCGCAGGGGTAGCAGCGCATCTGTGGCCGACCTCAGGTAGGAATATCTTATCCTATCTGGGGTTGATTACAGATGTCCATGGGCGGCAGTAGCCACTTACCATCAGGTGGACTGCATGCTCGTCTGCTACTCCTATATTATAAAAAAAAATGTTTCCAAAAACACAAGTGAGATAACTGAAGCTCTCTTAAAACCATTTACGAAATGTATCATTAACATAGGACACACAATTGTATAGAATTGACTCACACGAAATATTTATTCAACATACATTTGATTCTGTAGGTACTTGAAAATTTTTATTCGGATGACTCGCTCATTCTATTGAATTGGTCTTTTAAGCAACAGGTTCCTTCCACTTTCTGACATCAAAGGTATTTTTGTAAAGGAATATCGTTTTATTAAGACGATTTAAAGTAAGATGTTTCTCAGATCTTTGTAAGATACTTTAGTAGATATCAAAGCGGTAATACGTTTAAACATTAACAAGCTATTCTCGAAATGTATCAAAAATATTTTTTAGATCGCCATCCCGAAACCGTATTAGGTATCATATATCATTTCATATATTCAAATATTTAATAGCATTGACATTATTACGTTTCTAAGCTTTTTTTTTCTTTTTATAAAAGTGTTCGATAAACTTTTTTGGTTTGTTTGACGATAAACATTTCTACAGACATGAAATCTTTGGTAATAAAGTTGTTTTTATTGATTCGACAATAAAAATGTTTAACTTCTGATATTTTTTACGTCTAATATTTCATCTTTGATACCCACGTGTACGTTACACATATTAAATAAGATCAAGTTAATTAACGATATGTTTTAAATTAAAACTTGTAATTGATTCTCAGCCTATTTATAAATAAAGTGCCAAATTTTAGTAATTTCCCAGAATAATTGCGCCATATTCAGTTTCTGATCGATCCGAAAAAATTGTCGAATGTAGACAGTAGACCGCTGGAATAGAAAATGCTCAAAACTGCGGACGTACTTTCGGATACTTAACTATTAGCAGAGCAGTTTACATGTCAATCAGTTAATGAAAATGATTGACAATAAAAGGTTAACAATAAACTTTGTTACAGCGCGGACGGTAACTACGAGGTAACAATTATGACAAAAGCGATCCTCCATCACGACGGCAAAGTGGTGTGGAAGCCGCCGGCCATCTACAAGTCGTTTTGCGAGATCGACGTCGAGTACTTCCCGTTCGACGAGCAGACCTGCTTCATGAAGTTCGGATCTTGGAGCTATGATGGCTACACGGTAATAAATAAACCTACCTTTTTGTAATGGAAATATCCTTGTAGATCCTTTACCTCCGGTGGGAACGGATGGGTTATGTGTGTTCAGACTTACTGACTTAAACTAGGTTGGGTCACAGAAAGCGTTAGTATAACGTCGGCCGTCGATAATATCAACTAGTCACGTCCAGAGAGTGCATGCTCATCAGCGCTTCTACTGAGAAGCGTTTCTTCCACTGGGTAATGAGAATGCAGAACGTACATACGACATTTGGAGTACTAAGGATAAATAAATTAATTAATAATATAAGTAAATATTGTTCTCCGAATCGTAAATTACTCTCGCAAAAAAAATTAAATGAAATTTTTGTCCAAATTGATCCATATTATCACTAGGTGAGTAGTAGATCAATAAATCCTGACTTCGTACGTTGTAATTAATATTAAGTAACTATTAAATAACCACCTATTAAATAGGCAATAAACTTAAATTAATATTAAGTACGAAATACATCAAAATAGATATATTTATTTATTGGAAAAATTCGAAAAACATTCACGTTGCTATCTTGTCTTCTAAAAGAATATAAACTTCTTACACTACACGATGCATGCGAGGGCTTCGTTGTAAGAACAAAAGAAAAACAAATATTTGTGTTGTATTTGTTTACGTGCATTGCAATATTCATGGCATCCTGGACTTTTACGAATGGCTGACCCAGAAAAATGCTTAGACGAAGACGAATATTACAGTCGAAACAAAATGTAAAATATCTCGACGAAAACGTTCAATCGTATAACATTGTACTTGTATTTACATTTGTTTTGTACCCTTTTAAGTTTTTCCGACGAAATGTAATCGTGTTTTTCGTACTACACAGTTGCTGTTACTCTGTTCGAATACAAACTACCAAAGATATTTTCATGAAAGTTTTATATTTATAAGAGACTTTAACACTGATTTCTATTTCATTTCGTTATAATAACATAAGCGAAAACATATAATAAAAAACGTTAAAAGTGAATGTATAGAGGACGTCAGATTCATCTTGTTTATATCAGTAAATGTCGTGATGAGACATAGGTAATATACTCGTATAATGAAGTACACAAATAAAGATGTAATCGAAAAACGGAGTTCCAAAAAACATATAGGTATTAGCTGTAATTTGTTGGTATTTTACACTAGTACATACAAAAGAAAGACACAGTTGATCAATTACACCCACATCAGTGTATCAGCGTGCAGATGAAGTTTGGAACAAGAGTTATTTATATAATACTGTTTCCAACAAGAAATATTTATGGTATCTCAATAAATAATGCGGTGGGATGAGTTATATTCGATGAGAAAGGGGATGTGATAAAAACTTTGGAATGGAGTTTACAGAAATAGGCCTCTGTTGAAGAAACCATCCATCGAAATAAGGAAGCCAATAAATCTGTGCTCTCCAAGTTTCACATAAATAAGGCTAAGCCCACGTCTGCGCCTTATAGCGCTTATCTCAAGGTTCACAAGGTATTGTTCCTATTTCACATCTCGTTCGCACCTTAGATTGTTTGATAGGGAAGAAGAAGCGTTGCATGGCATACAAAGTAAATATTATCCTGTCTATAATATATTTTGTATTCCTATATCAATGATGTGTTTGTATTATGTATGTTGTGTCTAGATATATTATTATTGTTATATTTAAGCTTAGTGTTAAGGCTGACGGGTCACTCGATGTTGTCATTGTAATATATAAACATTTCAAATACCAAAACGGTTGTCAATATTTTAGTCGATTTTTAAAAGAAGCTCCTTTTACACCTTTTAAAAAAATTCAATATAATAGTCAGAAAAAGTTTGTTTAATAATTTATCCACCGTTTCGAAAAAAATAATGCAGATATGCAATAAATTGTGAAGCACTTCACGTATTCTATCAATTCAGATATAATTTCATGCTTCCATCTACTACCATGTTTGGACCTGCGTTAGTATGTAGTTCATTATTCCAAATGTTACCGATTTTCGTCTCACTATTATTTTTGCCCACAGGTGGACTTGAGGCACTTGAAGCAAACGCCAGACTCCGAGCTTATAGCAATGGGTATCGACTTATCGGAGTACTACATCTCAGTTGAATGGGACATCATGCGCGTACCCGCGACGCGAAACGAAAAGTTCTACTCGTGCTGTGAAGAACCCTATCCCGATATTATTTTCAACCTCACTCTTAGGAGGAAAACTCTTTTCTACACGGTCAACCTTATTATACCTTGCGTCGGCATCTCTTTCCTCTCAGTCCTTGTTTTCTACCTCCCTTCAGACTCTGGAGAAAAGATCTCGCTGTGTATTTCTATCCTTCTCTCGCTGACCGTGTTCTTCTTGCTGCTAGCAGAAATTATCCCACCAACTTCATTAACTGTTCCCTTACTAGGAAAATATTTGTTATTCACAATGATGCTAGTTACCCTATCTGTAGTTGTCACTATCGTGGTGCTAAATGTAAATTTTAGGTCGCCAGTAACTCATCATATGGCCCCATGGGTACGCAAAGTCTTTATAGAAATATTACCTAAAGTATTATGTATACAGAGACCGGAAAAAGACGATGATGACGATAACGATAAACCCACCGAGGTAAGAATTATTGAATTTTTATGAGAATGTAAAATAATCATGACTTTAGGAAACCTCACCGTAAAAGAATTCCATTTACCTTTACTCTATCCTTATCTTATCTCACCAAAGAACTTCATCCCGTTGCGTTTAATTAAATTTGTAAAATAAAAACCCCTCACGTCGGAGTTGTGCGTCGAGAATCCCTTTTGAAACGATAAAAACAACACGATGCCTTTTCTTATCCAAATTCCTTCTTTAAAAACATTCCACCGTACCGGATTCAATACAAACAAAACGCTATTACAGTCGAGTTGAAGCCGCTCTCAACAATAAGCATTTTAATTGTCCTCAACCATGGGACTCTTCTGGGAAATGCTCCTTTCAACAGTATTCTAAATTCATTGTACTCTGCGTGTATCGCGAAAATATCGCTTCCAGCCCAATTTCATTCCATTTCGATTTTCCTTTATTACTCAACGCCGGCAGGCTTAACGAGCGCGCGCGGCCCCCGTTATTTATGTTCCCCTGGTGGCTGCGGACGGATCGCGATATACGAGCCGGCAGACGCAGCCCGAAACCGAGACCTCCACTCCAGCCTAATTGTGCTCCGGCTTAAGCCACGTCGATACACCGATCCCGCGGAACGCCAACTGACATTTTAATCTCTGGGTATTTCAGGCTCCTCCAGGGCGCTCATTATTGACTTAACCCACCTTTATTTTGCATTTAAATGTTTTTACCTTTCTTCTGAACACTTTGTGTTCATTAAATTATTAACTAGTACATTGTTCTGATTGGTAAGGTTTCCTTTTTGTACTTTTATTAATATTTGAAATATTTTAGGTTCTTACTGATGTGTTTGGTGGAGACGATATGGACGGCAAATTCAAAGAATGGGGTTGTGAGGAGTACGAACTACCAGGCATGCCTCCGTCACCTCCACCGCCGCCGGGAGGTGACGATGAGCTATTCTCTCCACCTCCTGGATCTCCTTGCCGCTTAGACCTCGATGACGGTAGTCCGTCTCTTGAAAAACCTTACGTACGAGAAATGGAAAAGACAATAGAGGGATCCAGGTTTATAGCGCAGCATGTCAAAAATAAAGATAAATTTGAGAGTGTAAGTATACCCAAAATTTTACAGCATCTACTAATGACTCTATTTCTATTAAATTAAATATATATTTCAGGTGGAGGACGACTGGAAGTACGTAGCTATGGTTCTGGATAGAATCTTTCTGTTCCTGTTCACGATAGCATGCGTCGTCGGCACGGCCATGATTATTTTCAGGGCGCCGACCTTCTACGATAACTCTAAGCCGATCGATATCCTGTACTCGAAAATCGCCAAGAAGAAGTTGGAGCTGCTCAAAATGGGATCTGAAGGCGACCCGGGTCTCTGAAATTCGTCTTACGTCTTCGGCCACTCGCCGCCGAAGACGTTCTGGGAGCTGATCGTCATGTGGTGGCATGGATGATCCATGTAAAGCTCCCAGATGGGAACTACTAGGCGAGGACGTGTTTTACGTGTTTTGTGCTCAGTGTGGTGCCAAGCGCCCGGTGCGCTGCGGGACGTTCGCACGCCGCAAGCGTGTCCAAAGCCGTCTTTTTATATTAAAAACTCGAACGTGAGACTGTGTCCGTCGATAGTCAAAACGAGAACGGAGCAACCTCAAGACCTGACCGTTTTGTGTTGTCGCCGGATCCGCCATAACTATTTTTATATTAGAAACGCTGTAAACGTATTATACCTATTAAGCGAACGTATGATTGTTTTATATGTATTGTATGTTTGTCAGGTTGGTTTTGTTTCAGGAATTATTTAATATGAACGCACAAACATTGTACAGTTATATTTAGGGTGTTCATTTTTGCGATAGATTATATTAAGTTTACGAAATGTTAACAATGAGTAACAATTTGTATCGTTTAGTTGTATAGGATTTACTTCGAATAAATCGAGCTCAATTTCGTCACTTTAGGTATTGTAATAAGATACTATTCAATTAAATATCGAATAGTGTCGATTATAATTATAATAGTTTTGAGAACGTCCTTGAGGAATGTTGGACAAGTAGTTATGTATTATTGGTGATTTATTAAACTGAAATCATTCAAATTATTATATACATTTAGAATTTTATAAACTACGTACTCGCGTAAAAACCATAAGGACAATATCGATAAATTGACGAATGCTAATTTCACGGTAGATATAATAAAATAATAAGGAACTGTAGATAATTTAGGTATAAAAATTTAGGAGACGTAAATTGAATGAAAAAAAAATTATCGTATTGCCAATATTATAGCGTTAATATTCACGTCGTGTCGAGACGGTGATATTGTTTAACTATAGATGATATTCATATAACAATTGACTGCCAATTGTACATTTTTATAAAATTCGATATTCTTAGATAGTTTGATAACTTGTTTAATTAAATTTTTAAACGGAGTGCCAAATATTGCCAACCATGTCAAAAATAGTTCCGGACTGTACGCCAATTATTGTAACTGACTTTAATTTGTAAGTGCTATTGTCTACTTATTTCGGTTTTCGCTTGAATATTAATTCTGAGACGTTTATTACCAAAGGATGCTTTCCCTCAAAGCAATGACTGAGCATGTCGAACCTTCGGGTCTATCACGATCAGGATGGCACGAAGTGTTTTCCGTAAACTAATATTAACCGTATTTTCACTAATAATCCTAGAGTACAGGGTAAATTTAGTACACAAGGTTCTTCTCCTGATTTGTATTCTCACGATTTTCACTGATTGTAAAGTCTTTTACTCACTTATCGGCACTTTACAACTACACGTCTTAGATAATAAAATCATTGTTGAGGATTGTGAACTTAGTCTTTAAAGAAATTTAGATATCTTAACTTTTATTTGTATCTAGATTAGATTCGGTATTAGGTGTTTCATTTTACTCATTATTCCTATCCATAACCCATTCTTCGAATTTATTTAGTAGTTGGTATGTTTAATTATTTGTAACATGTACGTTACATCTTAACCTCGACCCATTTTGTAGGGTAATGTAGAGTTTGTCGTAATAAAAAAAAATTTCGAGCCGCGTATTTGATATGTCAAAGTAACTCATGATAATGTTTATTAGATAATTACCTAGTTAATTCAGAGGTTATTCATATTTTAAAGAAATTCCACAGCGAGCAGAGAGGAAAACAGGGATGGTTATAGTAAAATAATTCAAACTGTTTCGTGTGATTTGTCTTAATATTTATATAAGTGTTATTGAATGTGTATAGCTGTTCGTGTCGAAATGCGTACACTGAGCTAGTTTAGATTAGAGGGTACGTAACTCGGTAGTTTGTGGAATACGGTCACTGCTTACGTGAGCAGTGGAGGCTCGCTAAAGGTTGGGAATAAATTATTAGCTCTGTCATTCATCGGAAGTCACATCCATTGCTAGTAAACAGCTCTGAGCGTACTAAGTGCAAGTAGAAAATTACGGGAATGGCGCGTGAACGTGCGCCGCGCAAGCAGTGACGAATGTGAGCCCGCGACTGATAGATGGCTGGCCTCTTATTGGTCCCTGATCACGTGTTCTCTTCCACGTACTTCGCGCTACTTGAGCGATGTCGACGCTCGGTGTCACGCCTCCGGGCCATAATTAGCCATATAAATCTTCGATGGAATTTTTGGATGGAATTGTTCACATTACTGATACTAAAATAATTTTCGAATAAGGTACACTGTCACGTCGGTTAATTGAGAAGTAGGAATGTGCTATTGCACGCACCGAAATACACACCAATTTAGTATTAATACGACTATCAATAATAATAACGATTAGTTAAGTCCACAGGCTAACTACACTGTTCCGAGATCATCCGACGTTTTATTGTAGGTAATTGCTAGAAAATAAACGGTCTGTTGTTATTTTTATATGACTGCAAATAAAATAATTAATAATAATGATACTTAGTTAGATTTTCTAAAACACCATAGGATAATTGTTTAGTGAATGTTACGACGGTTCAAATAAGTACTGAATGTTGCGCGATTGAGATGATATGAACATGTAAATATTTGTGTCGAAAAGCATGGATTTCGAAGCCAGGCGTATTCATGAATTGGACGTATTTCGATATTGAAATCATGTTGCAATAACTGCCGAATGAATGAAATGTTTCAGAGTGTATTCGAAAAGAACGATGCGTATTTATCAACTTTACCGACTTGTGCGACTACGAATGAAAACGCGATTGCTATGACTTTTAAGCCTAAGTTGCTTTCAGAGCAAATTAGCATTTGACGATCGCTCTCTTTTAAATTAGTTGCTATTAAAGATAGATCGTGGATTCCAACAAAAACTTTACAAGTACTAAGGCCTTATTACTTTAATAATAATAATTTGCGATCGTATGAAACTCAATACAGCTTAGGCATGACCCTTAAAATCAGACTACATGGCTATTTATTATTGATATTAATATTTGCCAAACTAATAAAAAATAATAATTTATAACATTACCAAATACTGCTACCACAGATGGTTTCAGACTAGAAAAGAAGCGACAAAAACTTATAGTAACAACTTTTGTGCTTTACTTGATCGTGATCAAGCAAGTCGTAGAAGAATGTGTGTATTTTATTTATTAGGTTACGGATTCGTATTAGACGTTGAAACTGGATGAGCTGAGCAAATACAACGATTAATAACCCTATGTGGTGTATGAATGGAAGTTTGAATACTATTCTCTTCGATTTCTTCTCATCGTTCTGCTGTCGAATCGTTTTCGCTGATGTCTAGACGGATACTTGTTTTATTGCCAACGATTATATACGCTTCACAAGAGTTCTGTTATATCGATGCATATGAAAAGTTATGTACGTAAAAATGGTTAGTACGATTTTCATCTCTTTTTCATAATTTGTTATTTGACCTTGGTGATATCATATCTATAGATGATAAAAAGTATTAATATTGTTATCTCCTCAATTGTCGTATCTACATTTAAGGTAACTCATAGCCCAAGACTAGAATTTTCTATGTTCCGGCTGCCATGGGGAAATAAAAATATATTATTGTTATTGTTTTTCTTTTCACTTTTTTATAGCTGGCGATAAGGCAAGTATCTTATAGTATCTCATTAACTTAGTCTACCTAAACTTTTCTTTCTGTGATCCGAAACTTTGGTTGTACATTGTTATCGTTATTATTGTCTTAAAGACATCTTTGTAGATTTAACATTCTTTGTTCCCTGTTAAGTTTGTTCTATATCTGATATGTGTTTAGGTTCAAATGTTTGTATGTAATCGTTATTTACGGACGTGTGTCTGTCTGTATGATTCGGGTGATAAACGGGTAAGCGAAGTAGTGTTGTCGTATTTGGTGGTAGATAGGTAAAAAATAAATTAACAATAATTTGACAAGCTAGATAATTATATATAATATCGTCAATAAGTAAGTAATAATGGGTATGTAACGTGTATTAATCATAAGTGGTATAATTAGCTTCTCAATGTTTTTAGAGTTAGTCGACGAATGGGTCAGCCCGAAACTTAGGTGATAGATAAATTTGTTGATACTGGTTTTTCTGTTTCATATAAATAGTATTAAAGGTATAATTTGTTTTTATTTTTAAAGTAAGTATTTTATTTTCTGTAAATGTTTTGATTAATATTCATTTTGTATCTTACGTACGTACTTACTTACTTTTTAAGTTTTTTTTTTATTTATATTTTGTAAGTTTACAAATGATTGCTTTTTGACGTCTAGTTTTTTCATATTCTTTTTAAGATCTTTTTTGTTGTTTAAGATGTTATTTATTTTTTTAAAACAGCATTTTTGTCTACATCAAGTGATGGGGTTGCGAACTCATAGTCAGCTATCACATGGCTGTCAGTAATTTTAAGGAATCAACTTAACCGAAATGTTGACGTGTACATATAGCAGATCAACATAGAAATTTAAATAATAATTAAATTGACAATTTATTTTTCTACGTTCCTTTCACAGTACCTTTAGTGCTAAATTAGTATCGTAGTGAATATACGTCGTAGAAGTTAATATTTGCTTTATCCGACGAGAAATATCATTCAGCAATAACTTTTGAGATAGTTCGCTCGATTTAATTTGTGTCTAAATTTTGTAACATCAATTTTTTAAGATGTATTTATTACTTGTAAATTTAAGCTTTTCTTTCGAAAGAAATCGACAGATAATCCGTAACGCTTTATAATTAGGTTCATCGAAGTCTAGAATTTCGTATAGCAGTTTCTTCTATCACACTCTTTGAAAAATGTTTTATTGCACGATCACTATCATTTATTATCATCATCTTATTTGTAGATATTGTCGTATCAGTCTATCTTCTAATATAATAATACTCTTTATACTTATGATATGCATAATGTAAGTTAGGAGTATTTGCATGTTTAATCAAACGTCTTCCAAAAGTGACGTAAGATATTATTGTTTTCCCATTGTGTTCGCCATTGTTTTCTTTGAAACTTTTTCGTATTATTTATCGTTTTCATATACCTCTACTATAAAATATTTGCGCTTTTATTCCTTTGTGACTTTGATTTATTTCGATTGTTCCTCGCGTAATAGCTTATTTATTGTTGATGGTGTTTTTGGAACTTTTGTGTACATTTTCTCCTTCGAGTTTATTCATATTATAATAGGTGGTAAGGGAAAATGTAATAATAGTAGAAACCACACGAAATTTGCGTTGAGCTTCCAACACGATTAGATGTAAATACAGTTATAAATTTTCGGTCTTTAGGATAGCTTTTGATTTCCGAATAGTGTTAGTGCTTTGTAGGGAAATTATTGTATTTTTATTTACAAACTTTAAAATCATTTATTTCGTTGTGTCCAATGGTCTGTAATGTTAGTGGGGCGTGAATGATAAACTATCTGGTCGATTTTGTATCGTGATGCAATAAATTTATTGAACTTTATTTACTAGAAAAATAACGCTCTATTGATTTGTATAGAACGTTTAAGAATCAGACAGTATTCACTAACGGATTCTATGGAAATTATAATGGAAAACATTTCTTTTTCTATTGAATATTACAATGATTTATAAGTCAACCAGTGTTTTATGATGGAAGTATTAGTCTTGCTATAATGGAATGAATCGAAGACAAAATTATGAGAATGTAATGAAACGAAAAGCAATTGTTAATTATTAATGATTATAGACATAAGTTAAATAATTGTGAATCTGTTATATCCAGCCCTAAATGCCCTCAATAATTTATGATTGGGACATTATTAATAACTCAATTTTGACGGTTTTATCATTCTGCCCAATGACTTTTTAGTCGAGTAGACAGAGCCCTAATACGATTTTTTCTTGAAAAGTCTTAATGTTCTTCAGTATAATTTTCACATCTTTAGTTGATTTCAATATTATAAACCTACTTAATATATAGTTTGCCGTGTTACTGTAAATAGGATTAACTTATCAACCAACACGATAACAATATTAATTAACCACAGTATCTCATAAAATATGTATGTTAGCACAATATATATCTTATTTAAGCGTCATATACTACATATTATATACTACATTATGAATGTTAACGACACTGTCTTTCGTCTAAAAGTCAGCTCTGTGTCGCTCTGTATATTGTGATGTTATTTTATGGTGTTCTTATCAAAACAATGTCTTTAGGTTTTGTATCGTACCTTTATTCTGGACTTTCTGTGTGCCTTATTTTATTAGTGTTTATATCTAAGTTTTTTATGTCTCCAATTTGATGTAAAAAGGCATAGATTTTTTATCAAGATGGAGTTAATATTGTGAATGTCCTATGTGTGTTTAGTTTGTAATGCATTTCTAATGTAGTAGATCCCTCTAAGCAGGGCTCAACTATATAGTTTTTATGTTAGGGAATTGACAAATGGGAGTGTAGTCCACATGAATTTAAGGGGTTATAACAATTCATTACTAACCTGTCATTTATGCTCATAATATGTGGGATGTCTTGTTTAAAGATCGCATGCGTTGCTTTTTCGGAGGAGTAAGTTTGAACGCCTTACGAGACATTTCAACTTATTTCTCTGGATGTCAACGCGTATGGTAATAATCAATTATTGGGTTTAGTCTCCTTTACGAGTTTGTCCACCGCCACCGTCACCGAGCCGATACCAATAATTGATGACGGCGTCGAAGTAGCGTGCATACATTTACTATAGCCGTTTGTCCACTGCACGTCCGTCACCCGAGCACCGCCATCCCGGCCGCCGATATTTCGAGTAGATCGGTGTGACCGCTGGATCGGCACCGAAATCTTGACGATTTTTTAACTTGTCCATACGCTGCCGTCACACGCGTGACAGCTGAAATAGCGTGAATATTAAAATCGGCCCGAAATAATCACGATCTCGGTATCGGCTCGGTGACGGTGCGGTGGATAAACGACCTTAAGGGTGCTGTTGCCTGTTGTGACCTCTTAACTTAATGTGCAATATGTCGGCTTGTTACTTCACTGCCGTGGAAATTGTGGATTGTATGAAATTTTTATAATTGTCAAAATGGTAATTACCATTTGTGTTAAGGTGAAAGTGCAATGTATAGTGTAAGGTGAATGTAAGGTTTGAAGTTTGATCTTAATTGTTAATATTAATGTTATTAATGTCCTTTACTAGTCATGTAATTTTTTTGTTGTTTATGAATTTTATTTCACCTTTCTAGTCGGAAGTAACGGCGGATTTCTTTGTGGAAATTGTAGACATATTTATATTATTTAATTTAATTAATAATTAATTAAGTTTTATTTATTCTTAATTTGTTCGGATGTAGAGGATTTTTTGAATTAAATATACGTTAAATAAATAGAAGGACACATAAATAATTAATGAACTCGACAGCGGTACATGACCCAACTTTGATATATAACTAACCTTATTCTGGTTAATCCGATTTTTACATGGCGTACTAAATTAGTTCTCAGCGTTAAAAATACATCTGGCTTTAGCTACCTTATCTTTCTCATTTAACATCAACTAACCATTTAGCATACGGACTGAATTCATTTCTCTCACTTATATTTAGACTGTGAATGTCAATTGTTAAATTTTAACTTAAGTCATATCTTGATAAATATCGAAATCATCCATTCTTTGGATATTTTCACATATGACTAACCCTCCCTTAACGATAATTATTAAAATATTGCAATATTATCCATAATTATAGCTATCCTATCATATAACTAGATTCGTAGTAGTTTAATATGAATTTCAAAATGGACAATAAGTTAAAAAATACTCGAAATAACTGTAATAATGTACCTTTTATCCATTTAACGCAATCGGTCGTCAATTATCGGACTAAGGCTTTCTAGATATTTAGAGCATTATCACTAAATTAAGGGAGTGTGAGTTCTAAAAGATAGACAAGTTTCCTGTTTTATCATAAAAATGCCAGTATCTTATTTTAATCGAATAAATAAAATTGTTTTTATTTCATGCAGAAAATATAGGTGGCAAATTTTAGTGTAAGAACCATTTATTTGTCACGCAGTTTTTATGTCCATATGTCATCCGCACGGAATGAACTCACTGCAGTCGTTCTGCATCCCGCGTGCTTTGACTGGCAAGCCACTTTTCCTAACGTGTACGAGACCACGTATATAAAATAAATGTGGCATGCATGTGGATCAGAATAGCACGCAGGTCAAACCTGTGTGACAGGAAAAGTCCTCTAGTCTCCCTACACGTAACGATGCGAATTCGTTTATAGCAGTTTTCATGTTAGCGAATGACAGTTCATCACACTGTCGCTCGTGTATTGCCCTCCTTAGGATCATTTTCATCAGTTGAGTAGTCTTGTCTGGGAGTCTGTTCCACGGTCTCTGTAATAAGATCTACGATAACCGGCTTATGGGCCGTTATTATAAATTAATTTACGTCATAAAAGTAAGTGAGTATGAGTGAATATAATTGTTTTATAAGATCATTATCATTTGCCGTGTCGTAAAGTTTGTTGAACACACATAATATTTATTTATGACTGTCATTAAAGCTCACACTTGTAAATATTACGGCGTTTGTATTTATAGATTATAAAATGGTGACAGTTTTATGACATATACACACCACAGACTTGTTTCTGTGATACACACACTTGCAAAGCCCTTTTAAGTACACGATACCTAAAATCGCTCTGAAAGGCCTGAAGACAACCAAAATATAAGGGTTTATTTCATGATAATAAGTGTGACCGATTGGTCACACTTATTATCATGAAATATCAATAATCATACTGATGGAATAAAGTCGATGGAAGGCGTCAACCGTCTACTTTCGACTGCAACCTCGGGCATCAAACGATCCGATGTTTATACAGATTTTACATCGAGTTGGTAGACATCTTCGGCGAGCTTGTTGTAAATGACCTCTTATAGCATTTTTTAACGGCCAAATAATGGAAAACATACATAAATTGTCGTCCTTTACAATTTAAATATCTCAAAGTGCCCTCCAATACACGGAAACGCGCATAATATTACCTGGCGAGCAGTCCCATACAACACCTAAAACACAACGCGGCCTCATTTCGTAAATCGATTGATTGCTATATTTTATTGTTCCATATAAAAACTTTTATTATGAGACACATTCGTTTTAGTGTCAAAAATATTTTGAAACCATGTCAACAACTTTCACAAAGAAAGACGAACCAGTGAAAAAGACATATGCAAACGAACACCACACTAATGATACAAATAATTGTTATAGATAGTACACGAGAATTCCTAAATTTATTTTAAATGTACTTATAAGATGTAATTACCTAACACAATAATAGCCTTTGTAAGGATAATTCAATAGAGACTAGAATTAGTATAGCAGATAAGAAATGTTCATTCGAATCGTTTGTAATAATAATAATGCCACATTTAATAATAAGGTTTACGCACTATGCTGTAATAACTCATAGGTTAAGTCATATAGCTCAAAAAATTATGGAATTCTATGACGTGTATTATAACTAGTTAAGCTATATACATAATTTAACATTAGAATGGCAATGTTAAGTTTAAGGGACGCGGGAAATATAAATAATAAAATAAAATAGAATAAGATTTAAGTTAAGTCCCATTTTGTAATGTTAATGTTAATTTAAATCAAGCACTACCACATACTATTATGAATACACTCATGACTTCTTACAGCTAATTGAATGTATTATAAATATGAACTATAAATATTAAATGTTATGCGTTAATAATAAACTGATTGTTTTATTTAATATAATTTTATTTATATCCTATAGACAACGTCATTAGACCAATCCTTATACGAGTATAAGTACTTTAAGAATATAAATTTAAGTATGCCAAAAAGTCAAAAAAATATTCAAGGCGTATCAGTTTAGTCCTTAGGGGTATCGCACCTGTTGCCGAAATCAGATAGTACCCTAATACTATCCAGTACTGATTATATCGGCTGCAGTTGCTACTTATTCAATAGTCATGATGACGATGACCCGCATAGCGCAGCAGACACCATACCTCTTATACACACACACCCTTATACACAGACACCATACCACACTAAGTGTAAAAAATAGTTTGAAAAAATAGTGCACGTTGGCATCGAATCCGAAGTCCAATATTAAATTCTTATCACTAAGAATACTTACTTCAACCATTTACCGAACACAAAAGCAATCATTTCTATGTGACTTTCATTTCAAAAGATATAAAATCTTAGGTATGTTACCGATTTTTTACGATTACAATATTCAAATTCAGTTTTCAGATTACATAGAACCACAAACACAACATAAAGTTAAACCATAAAGTTAAACAGAAAGTGACGACAACGCCTCGTGAGTTCTCGCTAAAGTACGTTTGTACCTAAGGGACAGTCGAAATAGCCAAATTTATGCATCGAGTATAGAATTGTTGTAACAAAATCTACAACAATGTAATGCAAGATACAACAATGTTTTTAGTCAAGCTAATAAAACGGTGGAACGGAACATAGGTATTTAAAGAAAATACATTGCAACTTTTTACTATTTGCCATAGAGACCTATTTACGTCGCTATTTTCCTGGCCAACTTCAACTTTGTTGCAAACTTAATGGCAATCTTTAATGAAAGTATGTATAAGATGATTTTGCCTGTCAAAAAAGTTAAAATATTTTACTAATTTTATTCTTACAGTTTTACTAGTATTTGAGTCAATTTGTCGTCAATGGCCTGGACTCTGGTTAATAAGATTGGCCAACGCGACGAAAATGTTTCAAATAAAATACATTGCAAGTTTTACTATATGCGATCGAGACGCTTTTATGTTTTCTAAGGGTCCGAGCAGACATGCTACTTTGATCATGTCGACAATTTAGCTGCTTTTCGACAGTTTGCAAGGACAGATCAAACGCTACGCCCAAATACGTTTAAGCGCCAGTTGTAGCTTCTTTTACGACCGTAAACATGTAGTTATCAATGTAAACGATGATTTGCTTATCATGTATCAAAAAATGACGATTGCTGCCTGCTAGCAATTGTCAAATTTCGATCTTTGATAAGCAAAAATTGGATTATAAATAAAGGGCAATAGATGTTCGATGCAGAAACTGAACGCAAAAAACGCTACGTATAATGCAGTTTTCGATACCGCGACCGAACGTAGCAAGACTCCAAATCGTGTTTCAGCTCACAATCGCCAATTCGCTAATCGCCGATGCTAAAGTAGCTAGTCTGCTATTCCATAATATATACTTTTACTTAACTCGAGTGGGGGTGGTATTAAATCAGGGTGAGACGTATCTTTAAGCAACAATGTCGGTGCCGTATGCAGCTTTACGCGAAGCTTCGTCGAGTAGAGGGTTTTAAGTTCTAAGTAAGTTTAAGATTAATTTTATAACAGTTCCTGATACCTTATACTAATAAACTTCACCCACTGATTGGAATTCAAAGAGAAGCAATTACGGTTATAAAATTATACAAAGTAACCATTTCTACGTCTAATTGTTTGTCCTATTTTTACCCAAATAAATTAGATAAATCATTTTATATGTAACAATCAAATCTGAAAAGTAACAAATATCTTCAAATTTATTCTTAACTTAGCGATACATTTATTGTAACGGAAAAATGCCAATAATAATTACAAGCATATCATTAATTAAAATTAGAATATAATCTGATTGGCATAGGTCATAGTTACTTTAGTATCTAAGATTAAGATGAATATTTCCTTGAATCACTTATCACACACTTCAAATATAATTTTTAAATACTGTTTCTGCAGTCGAAAGCTATTATTATTATTCTTATATACATTGGCTGCATCAACCAAAACTGCTCTTAAATATTGACGAAAGGTTTTCATACATGTCAAGATTAGGTGATGGAGTATTATAGTAACCCTGAGCCCAGTCGACCAGGGATAGAGGACATCTGTATCGATCGCAGGACTCCAGTTGGATACCATGGTGGTACGCTGTGTCGTAAATACCATGTTCTAAAGGTTCCGATGGAAGGATTCTTGTTTTTGGCCACCTGGAATCAAAAATTAAAACAAATTTACAAAATTTTGCCTGGTCAAAGATGTTTTTGGGCACTTAAAATCGTTTTTCTTTGTTATAAGTGGATCAAGAAAACTTGATTTATTCGATAATAAAATATAGCTATATCATCATCATCATCATCAACCCATTACGGTCCCACTGCTGGACACAGGTCTCCTCTCAGAATTAGAAGAATTAGGCCATAATCTACCGCGCTGGCCAAGTGCGTATTGGTAGACTTCACATACTTTTACCATAGCTGTATGATTTTCCTAAAACATATATGACATTTTGAACAACATGTAGAATTATATTCTAGTTGAAAGTTTGGTCGTACGTTGGGTTGTTAACTCTTTAATCATCATTGCCACTGACCATTATTGATCTAATGTGGTCATAGTCAATAGTTCAAAAGTTTTCTTGAATCACGAAGGCAAAAATAAAAAAAAAAAATGCTCCTTAAACATAGTTCTACTTCTCGTCTTACATCTTAACTCAACTTAGAATGATTCGTGTATGATAGCAACATCATAAAAAATGTATTGCAAATATTTTCTTACGTGAACACAATCCTGAATATTTCTTCAACGATGTTATCACTGTTTGGTGCAATACGTTGTGTAGTCTCGCACAGCGTTTTCAAGATGCAGCCTTCTACCGCTGTATCCCATTCTGGAAAGAATTTATTACAACATTAGCATTTTTATGTAATAAACATTGTGAATGGATGTACTCTGCGTAATATTAAATGTTAACTTGTATGTCATGGTTATCTGTAACGATCTCATAATAGGAACACGGTTTCATAAAACTGATAGCAATTGCGATGTTAATGATGACTATGTTTAAAGCTAAATACACCTATCGGCCTTCAAACCAGAATAAAGCATCAATATGGATATGGCAATATTAAGACTGCAGTAAATATAACATGGATGCTACCATCGTGAAACTCGATTTCTCTCATGTTAAAAGTATAATCTTCAACTTTAGGAGCAAAACGTTGATTACTGATAGCCTTTTTTGGGATAAATTTACAGCCTCAATAAAAGCAAGCATCCTGGAATAATTTTGTCAAAATGCGTGACAAATTACGATAATAACTAGAAAGTTAGATTTTTCTATAGAGGTAACCATGTCCTTTCTTACTTGTCCAAAATCATCTCCAGCTTCTGATACAGGTCCCGTCTGCTTCTTCTCTGGGCAACGGGTTTTTTGAACTTCCTCTGGTAGAAGCTGGAAGTTTCCGATGCGTTTGGCAACTCGTACGCTATTCCCCAGTTAAGGCCAAAGGTGAAGATTCCTGGGAATCTGCTTGGTGAAGGGTTGCCCAGGGTACCCACTGTCATGCATCCTGCACACTGTGTAATATAAAGGATTGTTATTAAGGTAAGATCTTTAGTCGATTAACTGTAAGGTCACAACGATATTTGCTTGTTAAGCTTTGAGTATATCTGAAAAGTATCTCCAGATATAATTGAAGACATCCTTATTTGATGATGTTCATAAATACGAGTAGGTATTTATTAACATGGCATCATAAATATGTTATTAGTTATTTTGGTAAATAAACTATTAGAACAGAACCAACCGAGAGTACATAGGGCGTGCCACCGTAATTATAGTCACTTACAAATAATCTTGAGAACAGTGTCTTGGAAAAACCTCACACATCCAAAAGTACATTGCTGTTACAAGAAACACAAGTGTTCGTTAGATTTATAAAAAGATTTCGGTATTCAAACGAATATTTAAAATTATAAATTCAAAAGAGCAACTTGAATAGGTACTCTAAAGAAATCTACATAAAAGTAAGGGTCAACAAATGGGAATTACCTTAGGCTACCACAAGCTCGTTTGCCAGCGGAGATAAATTTAATTAGCGTCCCTTCGACGCAACCCTTTTCATACGGAAACCAAATGTAATAAATTAAAAACAAACACACGTTAAATGAAATATTTCCTCATTAAGAGATCTTTATGTCTGCGCTGATGACCTATTTGGAAGTAAAAGTTATGATTACAGATTTCATGTTTTATAAGCACTGATGGATTTGTGTATAAATTTTGATATATCTCTGGACGGTCAGAATCGAATCTTAAGGGATAATAATACATAACACATTTTTTCCAAATTTTATTGTATATCAAAAATAGCGACTACTGTACTACTTGCCTGACATTTTTCAGCATATTTACTGAATTGCTAATCTGCACTTAGCCCCGACATAATGGAAAATGATCTAAACCATTCTAATTTGACACAAATCCGTGTCCAGAAGTGGATCGCATAGGCTAATTATGGTATTTAATGGTAAGTTATATTTCGTACTTCCATCGCGGTCTACCACTTCATCCACAAGTCTTTAGCCCACTTTTGAGACAGGCCTCTCCATGAGAGGAATTTGTCGTATTACAGCTCTTGAATGTTTGAAGAATTACGGCATAAACCAAAATAACTTCAATTTTATAATATTAACCTAGATAAAGGATTAACTTACAGAAAAACTAGAGCCTTCAGGAAATCCAATATATCGTTTCCTTCTCGACAACCTTTTTGAAGAAGCGGCCACACAAATTGATGATAACACAAAATACAATGTTATTATAAATAAAAACCGTACACGAACCATTTTAACATTAATGTTATAAACACCAATGTCTAATCTAATGAAGTTATTGTTTATGTAGTTATTATTAACGTTACTGATGCGTTATAACCCGTATTCCTAGTTATTTAAAATAACTAATAACTAACTCCACTAACAAAGTTGCCTCGTGAATGTTCAGTTTTCCTGAAGTGTTTCTAGAGTATACTCGTACAAAGCATAGCTGTAACGTTTTGTTGACTTGTGCTTCGAAAACTGTGTCACCTGTTAAGCCTTGACCATATTGACGACTTAACTGCCTATTTTTTAAGCCAATAATAAAATCCATAAAAGTCAACGACTTATAATACTTAAGTTTTTTTTTAATATTGAGGTAACAATCGAGTATGACGAGCATGCAGTCCACCTAATGGTAAGCCGCCCATTAACTAAGATAAAACGCTATAAGAAGTATGTATCTTCTACCACATCCTTCAACACACACCACACACTTATTTGGTTATTTGGCAGAAATAGAAATAGCGGTGGTGACTCCGAGTCGAACCAGGGGATTTTACCACCTTCAACAACAAATCAAAATGGTGACAGCATATTGACCAATTTTGAAAATTTCGAAATACTGAGTATTTAGTAGCATATAGTTTTAAAGTCAGTAACGTCTGAAATATGGATTACTTAACAAAATAATGGTTAGCACACAAAATAACAAAACATGACAAGTACTTATTTTGAACAATATTAGTATGATTATCAAAAGGCTTAACTATATCACCAAAATATAAAAAAATATTTGTAGTACGTGTAACATATTCTGATATTAATTAAAGTAGCATAGTGGATACGCATGTATACAATTCGATAATTAATCATTCTACGAAATATTGATATACGCGCATCAAAGGCTATTCTATGAAACACACACAATGCCGACACAATTTCCGAGAATTTTCTGTACTCATTTTATACTTAAATTAAATTCAAAATATATATTATTTTTTATTTAAATCGCCAAGAATACTTTTATATTTTTACAAGCTTCTACCCGTAGCTTCTTTCGCGGTTAGAGATTTTTATTTATTTCTCGGGAATGGTATTTTTTCGGGATAAAACGTACCCGATGTCCTTTTCTGAATCAATGACAACGCCTGTATAAAATCTTGACAATCGGTTATTTAGCTATGACGCGAAATTCTAGCAAACAATCAAGCAAACTCACATTCACTTCGCATTTATAATTAGGATGCATAGTTAGCGACTAACAATTTTAAGACTTATACGATGCACTGTCGTTATTGTGTACACGGCCTAACAGGCTTTCTAATTATAACCCCTAAACTCGTTAGCATCTTGTGACTAACTAACGATGAGGTGTGAAAATGGACTAAATTTTGTAGGGATTAATCGAGTAGATTTAAAAACCGATGACTAAGAAATAATACATGTAAATATCGAAGATAGCATGACATTTAGAAAATATATTTTTTATAATATGGGAGTAGTAGACGAGCAAGCAGCCGTCCAAAGAGTAAATGGCTCCTGCCGCCCATGGACATCTGAAATCAACCTCAAATAGGATTAGATATTCCTACTTTAGGTCGGCCACAGACGCTTCGCTACCCCTGAGGACTAAACTAGAATGCATCGGAAAAATATGCCTCTCTTACCACATCCTTCAAACCAGAACACAGCGACGCTTAACACTACTGCTAATAGGAAAAATAGGTAAGGCCTGGTGCCGCCTGTCGGACCACAAAGGATTCTACCACCTTCAGAATGGTGTTTTTTTCTGACTGAATTGGTTTTACTAGTGAGTAATATTTCACGTTTTTTCTTTTCCTTGGGTCATTTCAAGGAAGCATATGGGTTTCACATTGGGATTGGAAAGCGTCGCGTTCCACGACGCAATTGTCCCGGGGACTTATTAATCAGTCATAAACTTAAAGATTAATAGATATAGATCAATATTAATTATAATATACAATGCTGTGTATCGTGGTAAAAGGTGGTAGAACCCTTTGTGGTTCGACTCCGGCGGCACCACCGCCACACCTATTTCTACCTAATAACAGCAGTGTTAAGCGCTGCTGTGTTCCGGTTTGAAGGGTGTGGTAAGGGAGACAGACTTATCCGAGGCGTTCCAGCTTAGTCCTCAGGGGTAGCGGCGCATCTGTGGCTGACCTCAGGTAGGAATATTTAATCCTATCTGGGGTTGATTACAGATGTCCATGGGCGGCAGTAGCCACTTACCATCAGGTGGACTGCATGCTCGTCTGCTACTCTTATATTATAAAAAAAAAAAAAAAAAAAAAAAAAAAAAAAAAAAAAAAAAAAAAACAGTGACTACGGAAATCCAAAATAAAATAAATATAAGAATGATGATTTGATAACAAACATGAAGAAAAAGATATATATACTATTATGGCCTATAACTGCATGCATACGTACGTTCTCGAATCCCGGAATTAAGAGAACATGATTGTATCGTCGCACCGCGATTTGATACGGTGCGACTCTACACATGTAGAGTAACGTAAAAACTCATGGTACGGGTACAGATCGAGAGGTCTCGTTTTGACACATATGACTGTTTTGGTATGTGTTTACGTATTTGCCTATACAATTTCCAATCAGCGCCCCTAGCGGATTGTATCAGAACTATAGTGTCAGTAACGTAACATTAAATGTCTAAATTGACAAAATGGCGCTTTATGTTTTGTCTCTCTTTTTTGCGAACATGTGAGGCAGACAAAAAGACTTGAGCACTTACTTATTGTTACGTTTACTCAGGCTACTGAAGCAAACGGAACAGAATATTGGATTGAGTAAACGTAACTTAAAATTGTGGGATGTTTCAAAAACTCATGGTAAGAATACTGTACATTTTTATAGCAGCGACTGTTTTTAAAGCAACCCAATACAAATATGCATTATCCCTTGTAAGAATTAAAAGAACATGCCCAATCGCACCGCGATTTGATACAGAATCAATGCGTTTAACATACATACATACATTTAAACCAAAAAAAGTTCAAATGTAAAATAAACAATATCATAAATAGAATAAAATAAAATACGATAAAAATAAAATATATATGCTGTGCATGGATGGTCTGCATAGGCTCCCTTAGCCGGCTTTTCCGGCACCCATGCGAAGAGAGGGGGAGGTCTTATTCTACAACGCCGTGGCCTCACGGAGCACTTAATAGAATAAACGCCACAGATTCTCATTATATACATAAAATTCTAATATTTTTTGACATATGTATGCGTCTTATTATATTATTTGAAAGGTGGTAGAATCAGCTATGTTTAATCAGGGAGATAGCACCATCACGTTTCGTTAAAATGGTGTGGATGACGGCTAAATTACATATTATTATGAGGTATCTTAGTCCTTAAGAATATTGACTGTGATCAACTTCACGTAGAATTAATATTTCATAGTGAGATGTTCGTGGGTGTTACGGTGTTACGGCTTACCATTTTGTGTATTATTGTATTGTATTATTTAAAAAAAAGTAAGTAAATAAAACGAACTTCTAAAAAAATATTTTAATAAATACATCAAATTCATAAATTAAGAGATTCCCAAAGTGCGGAACCCTAAAAATCATCCAAATCGACTACTAAATAGGGACCAGGGATTCTTAGCTATGTCTTGCTTAGTTGCGGGCGCGTTGTAGTACCCCTGAGCCCAATCGACTAATGATATGGGACAGCTGAACTGATCACAGCTGTCCAAGAGGACCCCAAGGCGATGGGCTGCGTCGTATATATTGTGTGACATTGGTTCTGTTGGTAACACCTTCGTCATAGGTAACCTGGAAGAAAAATATTTTTATCAAGTCATAAGCAAATCTTAGCTGTAATAGAAGTGCTGATAAAATTTGCATTTAAACGGTGGTTCGAAGATGGTAGAATCCTTTGTGGTTCGACTCCAGCAGCACTCCGACGGCGGCGACTCCAGTGTGTGTTTGCATTTTAAAGTAGTATGAGCTTCTGCTCATGCCCACAAAGTTGAAATACAAGCATGACTGCGTTGTTGTTGAAATGCATTGCTATCAAATAAATTCCTCCTTTCGGCAAATCATAGTATCGGAACTTTACCAGTTTAATAAACCAGTAGCATTACCGTGAGTTGGCATAGAAACGCCACTGTAGAAATGGTAAATAGAAAACTATTGTCATTTTGCTAGTGAATAACATAACTACTATCGTTACGGTATTTCTTGACAACGTCTGTCAAATTAATGACTCATGGGACCGAATTTGTATGGCAATAGATCATAATGACATTCGCTAGCGATTTGATTTCGATAGGTTTTTTACGTATCGAGTTACGTCACTACGGATTTTAGTTCTACGAGTAACCACCAGAGGCGCTGTACAATTTTTCATACATTTATTTTACGCAGTCGCTAGCGAGTAATACTTTTGTAAACTCATGGTAGTCCTACAGAAATGGAGGATACTGGTAACACTACTGTCAAATTTCATGGAACTCGGCCGCATGTGAAATAATAATGTAACTTTTCTATGATTTAGCTCAAAGTTTAGCATAATTCAGGACAATATACGTAATTTATTATTTTGCCACTACTTTTTTTTTTTTTTTTTTTTTTTTTTTTATAATATGAGAGTAGCAGACGAGCATGCAGTCCACCTGATGGTAAGTGGCTACTGCCGCCCATGGACATCTGTAATCAACCCCAGATAGGATTAGATATTCCTACCTGAGGTCGGCCACAGATGCGCCGCTACCCCTGAGGACTAAGCTGGAACGCCTCGGAAAAGTCTATCTCCCTTACCACACCCTTCAAACCGGAACACAGCAGCGCCTAACACTGCTGTTATTAGGTAGAAATAGGTGTGGCGGTGGTGCCGCCGGAGTCGAACCACAAAGGGTTCTAAAACTACTTAAACTACTTAAATTACATAATATATACGTCATTTATAATAACGAAATATTCAACACTGTGTTATTCCACAATAATATATTTTATATAATAGTGACTTTATTAGCCTAAATATACTCACGTGAACATCGTTCTGAATATTTCTTCAACCATGTTACCGCCATGAGGCACAAGTCGCTGCGTGGTCTCACACAATGTCTTCAGGATGCACTGTCGGCCACTATATCCCATGCTAAAAATATATTATAGTAATTATAAAACTAGCAGCACACAGTGCGGTTTAAGTGTCTTATTATTAGGCCTTCGCCAAGCTAGTGCGATATTTTCCTTGAGATACTTTTTGTAAAATTCTTTATTTCGCCGATAATTTCGAAAATATTACTACGTTACGTACTCACACTATTCTGATTAATTTGGCTAGCAGACCTAACACTGTTCTAGCAGCAACAGTGTTAGCCAACTATCACATCATGGATAGAAATTTATCTATGACCAATTATTTATCAATTTTTACCTATTTAGTGGTAATTACAGATTGCTCATTGCTGCTCATTGGCAGAAGTGACAATTTACCATCAGGCGAACTACATTAACAATAAGAGAAGGAAATCCTAAACAAATAGAAACTTACTTATCCAAAATCAACTCCAATTTCTCATACAGCTCACGTCTACTTCTTCGCTGAGAAACTGGCTTCCTGTATTTCTTTCGGTAGAATCTGGCAGTTTCTGTGGTGTTCGGAAGTTCATAAGCAATACCCCAGTTCAGGCCGAAGGTGAAGGTACCAGGGGAAGTGGATGGGGCCGGCTGGCCAATTACACCCACTGTCATACAGCCGGCGCACTGGAATTTAAAACAAATAGTATATTTTTTAACAGCAATCCTCCAAAATTCTTCTTTAAATGTTTGACTGTTCTTAAAAATTACTAAATACAATGAAGGCAAAATAATTCCTTATGGGTATACATAATCTATTCCGTAACTTACACTACTATGAGTGCCAAGTACCTGAGATTTCAAGAGCATCTGAGAACGGGTTCAGATCCCCTGGTTGGTTGTTATAAGAGTCGATGGACGGATGTGATCACTAACCATCAGAACTACAAGATTGTTTGGTTCAATATTATTAAGATGAATACAAAATATATCTATTTAAATTAGGAGCGATAAAAAACTTCTAACTTCCTGTATTGTGTTAAGGTGCTATCATAATATTAAGAATTATATTAAGTTAAAAACTACTAACTTTTCGCGCCTCACCGGTACATTTATCACTTATCAGTCCATCACACAGGACGACCGTTGCACGGCGACATTAGGAAAGTGTATTCACATTGCAATATTAAGACTTAATATACTCACTGAAAAACTAGAGCCCTCTGGAAAGGCGACATATCGTCTTCTCCTCGATAAAATGTTCGATGGTCTATCCACTTCATTAGCTACACTTGCACCCACAAAACAAAGAGCCGTTACCATCAAAAACCACAAACTATTCATTTTATCAGTTATAAAACAACAAACAGGTCATAAAACTATATTCAAGCAGATCATTTTATTATAAATCAATCGATATATTTTTTCTCCACGAGGTGTATTTGATAAATAAACTATTTGCTTAGAGTGGTCTCTTGAAAATAAAGCACAAAGTAATTGTTGACAAATTGTTTAGAAGCCGGAAACGGTGTCAACGGTAACCATTTGGCCACGGACTCGGCGTAATAAGCGTCAGCGAGCGGGACGATAAGCAACAGCGAGCGGGTCGACAAGCGACAGCGAGAGGGGCGACAAGCGACAGCGAGGGGGGCGACAAGCGACAGCAAGCGGGGTGACAAGCGAATACGAGCGGGGCGACGAATAACAGCAAGCGGGGCGACAAGCGACAGCGAGCGGAGCGACAGGCGACAACGAGCGAGGCGACACGCAAATACGAGTGGGGCGACGAGCGACAGCAAGCGGGGCGACGAGCGACAGCAAGCGGAGCAAAAAGAAACAGCGTGTGAAGCGACACGGGAAGCTTAAAGAACCAGTATATAGAAACTCATGAAGTATTTTGAAGGTGGTAGAATCCCCTGTGGATGGCTCTGGGGTGTGTAACGCTGCTGTTTTCTGTTTGAAGTCTGGTTTGAAAACGAATACTTATCCGAAGCATTCCAGCGTAGACCTCAGGTGTAGCGGCGCATTTGTGGGCGTCTAGTTATGGTTTGCCTCCTACCATAATATTATAAAAAGAAAAAGAATGCCACGCGGACGAACGACAGGCGAAAAGTGCGCAATCCGAAACAAATAAAGGTGAGTTAAAAATCGTTCCGCTTGTCGCCTCGCTTGTCGCTGAGTCCGTGGCCGAACCGTAACGGTTGTAGCAATTATCACATGTGTCACTAGTTAGGAAGAAATCGCTAAAGAATAAAATGGAATTTCACCATGAAATTTCCTAATGGATACACCATTTTTAGAATTTAGGTTGCATTGAGTTCTAGTTCGTGAACCAGATTGTTAGCTGGTATTTGATGGTACTTAAAGGCTCATCTCAGACGGAATGTTTAGTGGCCGCTTCCTATGTAACCAATTGTATATGGTACAGTGCAATGTTATACAGTACTAATAAACCGAACATAGGAAGGGAAAGGGTGATCTATGACTTATCAACTGGTAATAAGCACTTTCTGGAATATAATTACCTATGACAAAAGTCAATCAATCCGGGCGGTGTTAATGTGAAGCTGCATATTTTTTATATGTATGAACAAACAAACTGTAACTGTTATTCATAAATAAGTATAGAGTAATAGCAGTGGCATTGATATTTTTTCTTGATACTCGTAGTTGTGTAGGATTTAAATCTTAGGCAAAATCTTCTTAGTTTCATATAAGTTGTATTTTAATTTATACTTCAATCCTTTAGTTTGTATGCAATAGAATTCGATCATGGTTTCCTCAATATCTGGTCACAATTTCGCATCGCACCAGTTGTATTTACACTGGAAGTGGCATTGCAACGTTTGAACGTTACAATAGACCTAAATCAACTTAGTCATGCGGAAACCAGCTCACTGAGTCAACTAAAAACGTAACCCGGCATTGTTCCAGATTAATTTATAAGCCGTTAACCAAAGGGGAATTGCCAAAAAGTTACGTAGTGAAGGAACACACGAACAAAAAAGTTGGCAAAGGGTCAAATCCGGGGACAATAATCTCGATTGTCACACAGTAGCTAACACAATCTCGCTAGAATTAGGAGCTTGTCTTACTATAGTAGCGAGGTGAGAAATAATGAAGATATAAAATGACGGCACGTAGATACTGTTAATACCCGTAATAATAATTCCGTTTTAAACAGTCGATACAACGGAAATGTATAATTCGATATTCCCAAGTAATTATTTATTTTTATGTTTATTATATCTATTATGTCCGTTATTTATAATTAATCTTTCCAATGATCTACCGATTAGAAATTGAATCAATCCGTGCTGGACTAGCTAGGTAATATAACGGACTACATCCTCTTATGTAACTTATATTTGTCTGAACATCCTTTTTCTATCAAAGCTATTTAAAATGCTTCTTCATAATATATTATTATTCTCTCTCTCTTATCACTTTTTTACTTAACAAACCCAATGCACATAGACTAGTAATAGTTGAAAAAAAAATATTTGCTTCTTTGAGCAAGAACATATTCATAGCGTTTCGTTTACTCTCATGCGATGAGGATAGTCAGCTATTACTCAGAGTTGTTTTCGTATACAAAAATATGATCAGTGGAGGATAGGATAGGACGAATATTTGCATATATGGTTATTCTCTTACGGGAAATTAATGTGTGACCTTCAAGACGACCACCCATTTGATTCCACTTGAGGTAGCTTAAATAATTCCAGATTTTTTAGGAACTCTCAGGTATGCTTCCTCACGATGTTTTCCATCACCTCTAAAGCTAGCAGCTAATAATTAACTTCTAGTTTTAAGTGATAATCAAAATTTATAGGGTCTTTTGATTTATTTATGATGATTTTATTAACCGTTGAAGAAAGTGTTAACCGAAACCACTTCTGTTTTTGTTTGTCTTTTTTTTTCATTCGTTCATCAATATCACTTTAACAGGAAAGTAAGGAAGAAGATTAGATTATATTAGAGGACTGTAAGAAATAAGAAGTAATAATATAAGAACACTACGCTATAATATTTAAATGCGTAAACGTTTATTACATTTTACAGTACAGAGTTAGCCTAGATAGGTTAAACCTTAGCAAATGTTGAATCTATACCTAGTACATATTTATCGAAATTAATCCTAGATAATTTGCCTAGGCTTACATTTAAAGCTCTCTATCTCGAAAGCCGTAGAGCAGATTAATTTAGCTTGAATATGCAGGTTTCAACTTGAATTTAATATGAAGATATTAGAATTGACGACGGGATCTACATTCCATTCGTGGTATAATTTTGATGATACAATAGATATTAAGGTGTTTATTATAAGGCAAATTATAGTAAATATTCATAATTTATATGGATCTCATATCAACTCTTAACATGATATTACTGTTTGATATAGACATATCTCCGAAAATGAGTAACTGTGAAAGAAACCACGGGATGTAAGGTCGTATACAATAATAAAGACTAACAACAAATAAATAATTTGAAGATGGTAGAACCCTTTGCGGCTCGACTTCGGCGTACCACCGCGATACATATTTCTATCTAATAGCAGCAGTATTAAGTGCAACTGTGTACTGGTTTGAAAGGTTTGTGAAGGAAGACATAGTTTTCCGAGACGTTCCAGCCTCAGAATAGGCGTTCCGGCCTCCGAAAAGTGTCCCTTACCAAACCAGTTTTTGTTTTTATAATAATAAAGTACTAAATTCATAAATTGAAATTAAGTCCAGGTATTTACTTAATTTTTTTTTATAATATAGGAGTAGCAGACGAGCATGCAGTCCATCTGATGGTAAGTGGCTACTGCCGCCCATGGACATCTGTATTCAACCCCAGATAGGATTAGATATTCCTACCTAAGGTCGGCCACAGATGCGCCGCTACCCCTGAGGACTAAGCTGGAATGCCTCGGAAAAGTCTGTCCCCTTATCACACCCTTCAAACCGGAACACAACAGCGGCTGTTGTTAGGTAGAAATAGGTGTGGCGGTGGTGCCGCCGGAGTCGAACCACAAAGGGTTCTACCACCTTACATGTACTTAATTTCTATTTCTTTTACAATTTTACTATAAATTCAAGCATATATCGGTATAATTATGAAGGTAGAATGAGAAGTCATTTACCGAAATGCGAACGCGCCATATTGTCTTGACTCAAATTAATATGCATAATAGCGTTTAGCACTAGGTTCCAATTTCAGAACCTTTTGTTCGAGTTAATTAAATAATATTCTGAATATTATATGTATACTCATATGTACTTACTCATATGTCGGCAAGTTAAGCCGTTCCAATTGTTATCACTGGATAGCAGATATTAAACCTTGTTGGAGGACAGGACGATATTAGCGTTTTGGAAATTCCGGTAAGGATAGACTATATTAGGGTTATAACCCTTCCGTTTCTAACAGCAAACGAAAGGTGATTCCAGAAGCCTTACCATGAGTTATTGTGGGATGTAATTGTGGATTGTAAACTCAATCCATTATTCTATTCCGTTTGCTTCAGTAGAATGAATTGTCGAAAGCGCACCACTGAGTTAACGTAATAATAAGTAAGTGCTCAATTGACTATGAACTTATTGTCTCCTTCACATGTTCGTAAAAAAGAGACGCCATAAAGACAACATAAAGCGACATTTTGTCAATTTAGACATTTAATGTTGCGTTACTGACACTATAGTTCTGATACAATCCGGTAGGGGCGCTGATTGGAAATTGTATAGGCAAATACGTAAACAAATACCAAAACAGTCATATTTGTCAAAACGTAAAAACTCATGGTAAGGGTACAGTATGGTTTATTTGTAGCACAGAAAAGTTCATGTTTAGGTGGAGGGGTATGGATGATTAACATACTTATAAGGCGATTAGTTTTCAGGAGTAATAATGCATCTGTAATTGACTTAGGTTCCGATCCAACATCAGAGGGTTCTGCTTCAGCAACTACCGTCTTTGTAAATCTAATTACGTTCTCTACCGTTACAATGATCACCAATGATCGTGGATTGGATGCTATAAGTAACATGTACGCTAACGCAGCAACTAGAGTTTTCAGATTGGATACAAAACCGTCGAATCTAGCTTAATCTATAGAATCTATGATATCTATAAAATATATATACATAACATGATAGAATCTATAGAATATACGATAGAATCTTTGTAAAATTCAAATTAAAAACATACTCTTTTAGTATAATAATGATACATCTGAATTAGATTTGTAAACAATTGATAATAATAATCTTCTTAACTATATTTAAAAAATACAATTATTTCCTTTCCATATTATTTAAATATCTTTGTATAGTAGTATTACAATTTGAGTGTTTATATTTTTATCGAGTGACAACCCTAGCAACTTCTACTTTATTCAAGCGTTTATAAGTCTGAACGCTTTTACGATCATATTTCTTTGTGAGTGTATCGGTCATTTTTCTTCGTAACAAGAAAATGTGAAGTTCTATTTAAAAGCTCATTTCAGAGCTGGTCAGTGTAAAGCGTCTTCATTGTTTGGCTTTCACCAATATTATTTTCTTAAACTTAAGTAATAATAACAGTCTTTTAGAGGGCTATCTTACAAGCCATACACGCTACTGTCTACCGGACGGTTTACTTGCGCAGGTTTGCTCGTACAGGTTAACCGCACGTCGGTAGCGTGTATGGGGACGTTCCGGTGTACCCTACGGCGTTCAGTTATGTAGCAATGGCATTGATTGAAGACGATGACGCACCGTACGGTGGTATACGAAAGAATTGATTTTGATCGTGCGCCGATCGCCTACACAGGTCTATTCCCACACACAGTCCGGTGTACCTGCGCAGGCGTACCAGTAGCATTACCATGAGTTGGCATAGAAATGCCACTATAGAAATGGTAAATAGAAAACTATTGTCATTTTGCTAGTGAATAACATAACTACTATCGTTACGGTATTTCTTGACAACGTGTGTCAAATTAATGACTCATGGGACCGAATTTGTATGGCAATAGATCATAATGACATTCGCTAGCGATTTGATTTCTATAGGTTTTTTACGTATCGAGTCACGTCACTACGGATTTTAGTTCTACGAGTAACCACCAGAGGCGCTGTACAATATTTCATACATTTATTTTACGCAGTCGCTAGCGAGTAATACTTTTGTAAACTCATGGTAGTCCTACTGAACAGGTAGACCTTTCCAGTGCACCGTAGTGTGTATGGCAGGCATTATTTTGCGTTACGTTACGTTATACTGCATAAGTTTGCGTTATAAAGCTTAAGAGACAAGGCAGAAGCATGCTCGCTTGCTGAAAGTCCATAACGATGCACAATACGCGCTTTGAGATACAATTACATAAAAATACTAGCTGACCCGGCAAACGTTGTGTTGCCATATAAATAAAAAATATTAAGGGTGAACAACCCTTATCATTTAGTGGTATGAAAAATAGATAGTAGCCGATTCTCAGACCTACTGAATATGCATATAAAATTTGGTGAAAATCGGTAAAACCATTTCAGAGGAATACGGTAACTAAGATTGTGACACGAGAATTTTATATATAACATATAATTAGTACAGATTTTAGTTAAATAAGCACATCCAGTATAAATACTGTTTAACATAGAAATTTAATTTCAACGCCTTGGTCTTTGTGTTAACTATTTTATACAGAAATAATAAACAGGCACGCAGTCCACCTAATGGTAAGCGGCTACTACCGTCCATATGCATTAGTAATCAACCCCAGATTGGCCTAAAGTCATACCAAGCAAAAGATGCGCCACTACCCCTGAGTAGGTATTAACTAAGAATGCTGATTGTAACACCACACGATAAAATACAGTAAGTTAATATTTCTGTTTATTAAGGGATAAAACAAATTGTAGAGGAGAGAAGGGGCACTCGATTGGTTGATTACAATAGTCGGGATCAGTCAGCTCGCCGTAAGAAGACCGTATTTCTTCTACAAATTCTTCCTCGTGAAGTGGTGCCCTGGAAACAATAAAACACAAAATCAAAACAACATTTAAATAAGTAGGTACATTCAAAGTGATGGGATTTCGCCAAAATAAAAACATTACATGGGACTCCTCCCATGTAATGTTTTAATAAAATAAAAACATTACATGGGAGGAGTATTTTCGTGAAAAACTCGACTAACATTAAAAATAATTAACTAAACAATAATTAATTAATTAATTAATTAATTAACTTAATAATTAACTCCTTTTGAAATTACTTACTTAATCATAGTTAGTTTTAGATGTATGCAAATAATATTTTTAAAGTGGTAGAACCCTTTGTGGTTCGACTCCGGCGGCACCACCGCCACACCTATTTCTACCTAATAACAGCAGTGTTAGGCGCTGCTGTTTTCCGGTTTGAAGGGTGTGGTAAGGAAGTCAGACTTTTCCGAGGCGTTCCAGCTTAGTCCTCAGGGTTAGCGGCGCATCTGTGGCCGACCTCAGGTATATAGGATTAGATATTCCTATCTGATCCTATCTGGGGTTGATTACAGATGCCCATGGGCTGCAGTAGCCACTTGTCGCCAAAAATGTCGCCTTACTATGATTAGATGGGCGCAACTGGGTGTAGCGTTCTAACTTAGTCTTCAGGGTAGCAACACATCTATGATCAATCTCAGGTAGGACTCAGCATGGTTGTAAATGTCTACTTAAGCTGGATGGCAGTTATACTTTTTTGTTCGATAGGGAAACCTTCAAAAGGTACCTGGCAACGTGGGAGCGATGCCGGGTTATGTGGGATTTTTACCTTGCTAAAACCCCCCCGGTGGCCGTCCTCAGCGATATTTTAAAGCACTCCAATTTTTTGTTTTTATAAAAAATATTTTATTATCCAAATGTTAGAATTTGCATCTTACTTTTCTATTAACGTCTAGAAGAAATGTAAAAATTTAAAACTTAAGGATATTAGTGTAATCAATCATCTGTTTATAAGTTATCCTTTACCTTTTTGATATAATCAGCTGATGGAGCTAAAATTACTAAGAACTGATACCCACAAGTTGAGTTTGCTAAGAAATTGTAAGAAACTTGCCAAAGGCTTCCGTTATCGCTAATATTTCAGTTAAATTTTCGCTCTTTTCGCAAAGTTCAAGCAAATTCTCCGTACTTAACTATTATTTTTATTTGACGATGTTTTAAAGTGATCCACGTTAGCGATATTTTTCAAAACGTTGTTGAACCATAATTTTACTTTTCTTCCCTTTACCAGGACGGTTAGTATTTCGTTTTACGCACTTTATTAATATTCTTTCATTCAATATATTTAATGTTTTGTTTATCAAAGACTAGCTGACCCGGCAAACTTTGTACTATCTCAAAATCTATTTATCAAATATAGTTCATAAAAAAATATAGCCTATGTTACTCGTGGATAATGTAGCTTTCGAATGGTGAAAGAATTTTTAAAATCGGTCCAGTAGTTTTTGAGCCTATTTATTACAATCAAACAAACAAACAAAGATTTCCTCTTTATAATATTAGTATAGATCTACATTTGGAACTTTTTGTTTACTAGAAATTGTAAAGTTATGAACTTTGTTAGGTAAAAGGATAGATTGAGAAGTACACGTGTTAACTGTTTCAGTTTATTTGATAGTACTCGTACCAATGTTGTTTAAAATAAATAAATTCAAATTAAACTGCAAATTAATATGCAATACATGTACATTTTCTACCTTTTTAATTTTGTTATTAACTGTAATGTTTAAACAATATTTAATATATTGTTTATTATTATTTCATTAGTGTATAAGTATTTCATTTTCGAAGTTTTTATTTCCAATCATTTATTTCGTAATTTTATTACATCTATTTACATTTATATAAATCATCGTAAAATCTAGCAAACGTTGTAATTGTTCCATGTAAATTACAGATGATAAATACTGGCACGCCCACACAATCTAGTCGATATCTGCGCCGTTCCGTCAGTTAATTGGCTTATAATCCTCGTACGTGTGTCGATCGAGACGCGGTCGGATTAATTCCTAATATTCATTTATTAACCACGAGCTCAAAGGAAGGAGGATAACGGATTTCGGTGGAATAGAATCCTTTCAAATTTGTGATCATGATTAGAACTTGTACTAAGTTTTTACTATAGTCTTACGGTCTTATTCATAAAAAGTTATAGCACACTTATAACGTTGCTATAGTACGATTGTCAAAAAGTGTTATTCATAAACGCATTTTAGGCACTAAACCGTTCTATAAACCTTCTATAACTTATAGAGGCCAGAACCCTACTATAACAGTGCTATAAGGCAAAGATGGCCGACTCTCAACAGCTGATTCGTGATTACTAACCTAATTTGACAATACGTTTTTAATAAATTATGTCAATGTCCATTTTGTATACAAACTTGAAATAATTCATTTTAATATCCGATAAATAACATTATTATATCACTATTTTAAATTACAATGCAAATTATAAATATAATAATAATAAAAATCTAGAAAACCGTCCACTACGAAAAACATTGCACCAAAGAGTGATCTGTTTTCATTAGACTATAGCAAGCGTTATCGCTTTAATAAATCGACAGTAAATTTTATAATTGATCTCGTACGTAATGATCGTAAATTAGATCGCAGAGGTCCTGGTACACCTTCTGAAATACAGGGTTTACTGCCATAAGATATTGCGAATGTTTACAAAACGAAACTTAATTGAATTTAACTTTATATAATTATATCAATATTACATAAAACATTAATATCCAACCAATTTTCACTCCTTTATCTTTTAACAACTTTTGCTTCACAAGTTCACATCCCATTTTAACAAATAAAATATTTTTAAATTCGCGGTATTAACAAATACAATGACACTGACATGTGATTTGTATTTTATCGACAACCCATTGACAAGAATGTCAAGACAGAATATTTTTTAGTACGAAATAATGTCATTTAATGATGTTTATCTATGGATATTCGTCAATTTGTTCGCCGAACTTCACTATAATGGCAACATTTTCATTTATAGTTGACTTTAGCGACACATTAGTTATAGAAGGTTTATGGAACGTTTATGAATAAGCAATTTTATAGAACGTTTTATAAGCTTATTGAACACTTTAACTAATGAGTGCTTAAAACCTTCTATAAGCATTTTTTATGAATAAGACCGTTTAGTTATTATAGTTTTCTCTAACTATACCCACTCAGAAAGAACGCTTATTAGTATATATTTCACAAGTTATTATTACAGATAAAACAACGGTATCCTTAAAAGACAAACACAAGCTAAAAAAGGAAATATTTAAAAAAAATGTTATTTCGAATAGAAACAACTACGTCATAATTTATTATTTAAGATATTCATACACACATCCTAACATGAAAATCTAACTACCTTTAAGTAAATAAGAAGGTATAAAAGTAATGTAATGTTGAATCGAATACGGACGTTTGACTAGAAACACCCGGAACCGCATTTATTCCTTCCACAAAGTGCTAGTACTATAATAAATCTAATACTTCATAAATTTTATAGAAAATATTTTATTAAACCAGGTTCCGTAGAATTAATTCAACTTAAACTCCACGGGGTGGTGCCACCATGATCGATGGTGTGATGGTTCCCCGAGTTCCTACGCGCTGAACCATGCAACTTTATGACTCTTAGTAAAGCTTAAAGTTTCCTAATTTTTAATTTAATGGCCCCAAAAGTCCAAATTTTGGGTGCAAAAGTTCAGTTTTAATGCTCGTGATAAGAATGTTTCAAGATATGGTCGGTACAAATTATTATTATACTTTCGTAAGAATTTTTCATATAATTCTGGAATACATTACATATAATTTTACGGTACAACCGCTTTCAGTCTACAAAGAGAACTAACCGAACCTAACTTATTTTAAAATGGTTTTGTACAAATTAAGAATAGAATCCAAAATTAAACAAGAGTCTTATGTCCTAAAACCTCATGATATACGTAAAAAAATAATGAACGAAATGCGTTATTAAGATTATCGCGAATACTCAGCCAAATAATCTGTCGAAAAATGACGAATGTATGAACACCGCGAACGAGTACAGAATATACATAATCCATTGCTTCGCGCCAAAAATTCCACATTGCGCTGAGAACTTATGAGTAGTCGTTGCGAGTACCGAATAGAGCGAGTACAAATATTTAGTACACATACTTATATTCGCAAAAAATCGTCTCTACTTGATGAGTATTTAAATGTTGCATAAATCTTAAAATTCTTACGTGAATATAGCTCGTAACAAATCGTGTACTAAGGATCTGCCAGGTGGTGCCAGATGGTGCTGCGCCTCGCATATGCTTCTCAGTATGCATGCTCGTCCGTTTAAGTTGTGACTGAAAATAAACATTGTATTTTCTTATTTTGTTTGTTTATTTTATTATTATTTTATATATGGGCTATGAAATGTAATTAAGAATATAGTAGAAACAGAATGGTTTCACCGAGAAGGTACCGACGTCATGATATTTCTAACGTTTCAGCGTTTCAGTTGCGATATTATATGCACATTGAAGGTGATTGGTATGATGCGTCCATCTTAGTCCTCAGAACAACACATCTGTGACAGTTTTCAGAGACAACACCAGTTTCTAGTTTCCACTCAGTTTTCCATGAGCGGTTGTAATTATTTACGTTCAGTACCCTTAGTATGAGTTTTTACGTTTTTACAAATTTGTCTGTTTTACTTATTTGCCCATATATTTCCAATCAGCGCCCCTAGCGGATTGTATGAGAAATGATTGGAAAATAAATAAAAACAAAAACAGACATTTTTGTAAAAATGTAGAAACTCATACTAAGGATACAGGTGGACTTCATGTTCGTTTGCGCATTCAATATTAAAAAACCACATTGGAACAGTTTAGTGGAGTACAATACACTCAGGGGAAGATATGTCTGCTCAGCAGTTGACCTAAAACGTTAAGCTAATTTAGTAGTGTAGTGCTGTAGTAATATCCATCCATCCATCCATCAGCCTTTACTAGTCCACTGCTGGACTACTGCTACTACTGCTACTGCTCCCCTAATCTGCGCCACTCCAACCGGTCTTGAGCCGTCTGAATCCAGCGGTTACCCGCCGTCCGCTTCAGGTCATCAGTCCACCTGGTCGGGGGGCGTCCTGTACTCCTTTTGCCGAGACGTGGTCTCTGCTGTAGTAATATATCTAGTTTAAACGCTGTAAATCAAATAACTCACTAATCAATTCCATTTCTCAGCTTATCCCAGAACTCCCGTTTCTGTCGATGATGCAGCTTCCGTCTCAGATGGGAAACAGTGAAGTTGTGGTTGGGGAGAGGGAATATGACATCCACCTCCATTACAAGGTTCCAGCCAGAAGGTGCGTGCGTCATGAAGGCTTTGACGGTGGAGATTGTCATCTGGAAATTTGTTTAATAATAAAATATTATTTGTTTAGTAATAATAGAAGTTACTTTCGTAAGCCGTGATCTGTGTTTAGATGTCTAAGCACTCAAATTTGTTTTTCTGAAAACTATGTGATAAAAGATTAACTTCTAATAATTAATTAATTTTATTTACAACAAGATAACATAATATCATGTAAGAATTTGGACATAACTTGTCATTACTTCTAAAGAAAAAATTAAAAGCTCACTTGCTTCTGTCCGGTAAAATACTACTTAAGCTACGGAAGAATATACTTCCAAGAAACTAATCCCTATTATTTTTCCATACAATACCCTAAAGTTTCATATTTGTGCACAAAGTCACAAAATTCAGTTCACGCTTATCAAACACTGAAAATAGACAACAAAACGGGGTACATAGGAATAAAATTGCTTTAAACTTACGACAACGCTACTGCCATCAGGGAATGTCAAGTACCTCCTTTTCCGTATAAGTCCCGGGGTTTTCACATTTGGGCACTGACTCGTCGAATTCATGTCACATTTAATAAACAAAAATATTGTTAATAGTATAAACCCACACAATAATACCGACGAAATTCTCGTCATTGCCTAAATAAATTTATTTGTGGTGTTTATCGACGAATTGGGAATTATTCTCTGTGCGTTCGTCGCAAGTTCACTCACGGCGCCGTCACGATTCTGAACTTGTTTGATTTAGAACCAAAGGTTGTCAAAGTCTGCCGCGCTATACTCTATTCCATATTTGATTTATTTCGTCTGATGTTTGATTCTTACATGGTGTTACAAAATCGCATTTTGAAATAATTTAACGTCGCTTTTAAATAATCGAATTATTCAATAAAATAATTAAATTCATCTCGACGTCTAGTTTAATTCATAATTTGAATTTCATTTAAAATTATAATACATCTTTTGTTAATTTATTTTAAATCGAAAGCTTATGGTTCACAAAATAATTACCTTATTGTCTAATACCATATTGCATAATATCAAAAAGAAATCATATAGATAAGAATACAGTCTGACAGTGCATTACTGTCAGATAAAAATATAATTAACTAATTATTTATGTAAGTCTGTCACTTGACTTAAGGATCATCGTTCTAAATAAATTTTGTAAAATTATGAAATTACAAAGGGATTTTCTTTAATGATGTATTTTCGAGTGCTAGTGCTCGGATGACCATCATCCTAATTAAGGGGCTAATTCAACTCCACTGAAGGCTTCATATTGCGTGCAAAAATGTCATCAAAGGGATGCCAGTACTTCAAAGGGTACAACGACGATTTTTGGTACTTTTAAAATTTGGTTAATTAAATATTTTAAAATGAGTTAATTATAAGAAGACATTCATAAATAAAACTCAAGTCCCAGAAATTTAATCTAAATTTATCATTTACATCATTATTTACTAAGCGCGCCCTCATAAAATCGGTCTGGATTTTGATGGGTGACCAAATGGGTGTAACTAAAACAATCATAGCTCTCCATTTAGAAGATACATTTGTATCTTCTAGATTTTTCGGCTCCGGATTTGGATATGTGGGTGTGTATGGGTATGGTGTATTCGTTTATGCATGTACTCATAGCAACCACTAGATCCTAGTGTGGAGTATGTGTTGAAAGGATTTACCTTATTTATCTTCTAGATATTCCTCTCACCATCTTAACTACGCTGTAAAGAAGCTAAAATGATTACTTAAAATGTCACAAAGAGACAGAACGCGTTCCGCTTTTGTCCGGCGATCTTCTTTAGAGCCAAATGAAATAAACTACCTTTTGTCTCTAAGCTTTGCTCAGTTTCGTCCTTTTAGGTTTCTGGGAAATGAATCGTTTTACTGGATAAATTCCTGTTAGCCAAAGGTCCGTGAAATATGGTTTGTAGCTTAAATTTACTGTAGCTTCTTTTAAAATACTATTTCAATGCTGTTGTTTGTTTTTCTTTTACTTTTATTATTTTTATCTTTTAATTCTGATGCAATAGCTTTCTCTTTTATTTTAATTGCTAGTGGAATATTTTGGAAAGTCATCCTTTTTTAAGGAAAAACAGAAAATCAAATAATAATTAATTGAAGAGATCGCTGGATTACGACGTTAAATGTATTTCATTGACAGAATAAGGCCTTTTTACTTTAGGAAATCGGTAAAATATTTAATAACCTATTATTAATTAAACTGATGTTTGTCAAAGACATATTTTCCCTAATTTCTCGCCTCATTTCTCCGTTTGATCACACTGATATCGGAAGACTGGCTGGTAAATCTTCACGGATATTTAGAAGCGCAGGTGCACATCGATGCACCAAAGTAATGAGATATCTCATTCCTGATTTTCGGTATGTTTAGGAATTTCCTCTCTTAAAAAGGGGACTTGTAAAATTTTGCGTATAAATCGATGCAAGCGGTAAATTATAAATTAGTCAACATTGCTGCTTATTTCTTGGATTTAATCGCTTTTCGCTTCACACTAACAATATAAGCAAGCGTTGTTTTATTCTGTCCCTAATAGGCGGCACAAAAAATTGACATTTACAATATTTTTCATTTTTTTTTAATAGATACTGGATTAGATTGTATATTTTATTTCAAAAACAAATACATTTTTGTAGCCCGGTGAGCTAGGAACCAATTTTCAGTGGAGACGGATTTATCAAATTTTTCAGTGAAAACCATCTGTGTCGCGAAACAAAATCAAAAAACTGCCAGGTTTTATTAGAACAACCGCGCCGGATTGGAAACTGACTATTGGAAACTATTCGATTTAAATCTCTTTGTTTTGAACAGGCACGGCATGTATGTAAAAATAAAATTTAAAAATGCTATTCAGAGTCGCGAAGGATAGCGGAGCATAAATATCATTTTTGAGATAAATAAATTGGGAGTTCAATCTGCGATCAAGCTTTCCGATTGAGAGCTATTGAATAAGAACATTTTAATATAGCTGAAACGCGATGGAGTATATCGAAACTTATTTATAAAGTTAAACATTAACGTGACCGGGATTTAGGTGGATGACCACTACAGGCTTAATTTCACGCAGTACTTTGGATATGAAAAGTTGAGGATGACGCGCGACAGGATGATACTCGCAACAACCCATGTTGGGTTGGTGTCATCCTGTCGCGCGTATTTATGTACGGGTGTTCTATCCACACACGCGCTACTTACATCTTATCGTTCCATACGCACATGCACCCAGATTGCGAAGAGACTGCAGCAAGTTAATTCACTTACAGGTGAGACGCGCGTGCGGACATAAACGCGCGTTCGCATAAGCACCCTTAATAAATGTCCGGATAGGACGCGCATGCTGGCGTTCACGCGCGCGTCATCAAGACCCTTAAAACTTGTCAAAGCCCCTTAAGTTTGAAAATATCTGACATGGGCTGACTTCTACCACTTTCGTCTACCCACGTGTATGTTGGAACATATTCCACCTAGCTAGGAGACGATATGCTATTTTATTCTCCATGATAAAAACGGAAGATGGTTTGTTAGCTAATGTTTATTGCTTGTAAAACGAAATAAAGTTGAAAAACACCGACGGAGCGAGCGTCTGTTCACTGACCCGGGATGTTTGATCAGGGAATTAGAGCGCCGGCATCTCATTAGCTCGCTCGCGTTAACACCTCGGAATTTCTTTGGCAGTCCCTGCTCGTGATTCTTGGGAGTATAGATAGATGAGTTTTTCGTTAAGTGACTCGATAGAAACTCGAATTGATATTGTGTGAGAGAATTAATATTAGAGTTCCAAACTATTGAAGAAACCTGTATAGATGCAACGATCTGGTCAATACTGGTTGTAATAATGAGTACGAACAGTGGTACAGTTCGAGCGCGAAAGTACCACCGCTACACTCATTGTCAGTATAAGTTCGATGGAATATGAATATCGCTCTATCATATGAAGCGATTATCTATAAATTTAAGAGGACCCATCTAGTAGTAGAAGGGCTGTTCTATATAGAGTTCATTACAAATATTAATAAGCGGAAATAATTACTTGAATTCAGATGAGCTGCATGCTCGTTTGATATTGTACGTATTTTCCTCCCATATGATAGAAGACCCTCACAGATTATAAGCGAAGGGTAAAACAAAATCCGGCTATCATGGACAATCTAAATATATAGAATCCGATATCTGTTCTCTCAGATGGAAAGTTCTACCGTGACGTCTATTATTACCCCGTATACTCACGAAGATGTTTGATAACGGAATTAGCTCACCGGCATCTCATTAGCTCACGTCGCCTCCTTGGAATTTCTTTAGCAATTCTCTCCGAGATTTTCATCATTTTAGCAATGTTTCCAGTTTTGATTATATATAATTTTGTATCAGAAATAAAAAATAACATAGCTAGTTTGTCGTCTTTATTCCATTGTCGAACACGGCTCTCTTGTCGGAATGAGAAGGAAGTTATTCGGCGAATGGTAAAATCCTATAGATAGTAGATACACCATCCCGAATGGACGTTGCCAAACCTAAAGGAAAAAGCAATATATCACCGATTTAAAAAAAATAAAACCAACGCTTATAACAGTTCATTTATTTTTGGTTGTGACATAAGCAATCCATGGCGATCAGTACAATTTGGGTACAAATGAGCGCAGTTACCACCTGATTTGTGAGCCTTGTCGTACTCCTTATGAACCTGCTCGCTGAATTCTTTGCCGTGCGGTAACCTGGAAATAGATTTGATAGTTCATTTAAAAATATAACTTCAAGTAATTTAAGTATGTGCATGTGTTTTTTTATAAGATTATAATAACAAAGGAGCAATGTCCATCTGATGGTAAGTCACTATTGCCCATGGACATTTGTATCAACTGTACATAGAACACGGGTTCAACTGAAGCCGATCACAAATGAGTTACCGCTCCAGGACTTAGACGGTCGCCTCATATATAAGTCAGCAGGCATCAACTACCTTCCACCAGAACTGATTTACGTCAAGAATAAGTTTGGTGGTGGCACACCTTGAAGATGGGAGAACCCTTTGTGGTTCGACTCCGGCGGCACCACAGCCACACCTATTTCTTCCTAATAACAGCAGTGTTAGGCCCTGCTGTGTTCCGGTTTGAAGGGTGTGGTAAGGGAGACAGACTTTTCCGAGGCGTTCCAGCTTAGTCCTCAGGGGTAGCAGCGCATCTGTGGCTGACCTCAGGTAGGAATATCTAATCCTATCTGGGATTAATTACAGATGTCCATGGGCGGCAATAGCCACTTACCATCAGGTGGATTGCATGCTCGTCTGCTACTCCTATAATATAAAAAAAAAACCTTCCACCAGAAATGATTTACGTCAAGAATAAGTTTGGCGGTGGCACACCCGCCGTATTTGAAGTATATTGGTCCCATCATAGTGTATGTTTACTACTGAACTGCATTCTCAGGAGCTACTTCTCCATATAGAAGACCAAATGCGATCAGTGTTTCGATCTAAAATCCCGTTCCTATATTCACCGCATCTTGAACCCAAATCGGGCGTTGATCCTCTTAAAATTCCACACAAACGCAGAAGTCTGCTAACTTCAGTGGCTACTTTTTCCCTCCGAATCAAATTGCTCCCTCGAGAGATATAAAATTGCTAATGCGGACCAATTTAAAACTAAATTGTAGCACGGTAGCTTGTTTAGCTATTTTATGTTCTTCTGTTTGTTATTTGATTGTTGGGTTATTTACGATAGTTTCGGTTTAAGTAAACATTGGTCGGTTGAGATTTTGTGTTAAATCTGCTTGAAATAATTTGTTACTTTTGGCAAATCTATTGAGAGAAACGTAGATGAAAAACTCTGAATGAAATGAAATGATGAAAAAGTTTTTGTATATGTATATTTTTATGATTCGTCGTTTTTAAGATTAGCCTAGACAAGGAAAGAAATAGATTTTGAATTTTTACTGCGAAAATGTTTTTGTTTGGTTAGGTTAAGTCAGGATCCCATAAATCATTTATAATAGTCCTATCTAAGAAAGGAAAAACTCCTATAAATATATGCTAGAACCAGAATGTCTTGCCATTTAATATTATCTGGCGTAATAATCTCATTTCATTAGCTATTCGATACGGCAAAATTAATTTTTATTCCTTCTCAACTCACTTTTATTGAACTTGTTGTCAGCTTTAGACATTTACCTTACTAATGCCGATTAACGATAAACGAGACCTAATATTAAAACATAAGAAAGTATAGAAAATATCGCTACAGATTCACTTACTTATAAGTAGCGGTAAAATTCACAGTCAAAACGACTAAAACCAAATCCATTGAAATTCATCAAATTTTAAAACATTTATGTGAGGAAAATGAAAAATAATTTATTTGCAATTTTCAATTTGAATCCTAATTACAAAACTGTTGTTAAAATTAAAAAATATTATTGTATCACTTAAAGGGTTATTTTTACCCAACTGCCCCATAAGGATTTTTCGTGTATATCTCATTATTTGGCGCGCTTCACAACCGAAATAGCTTGACAGGTTCAATTAGTGATATTGTTAGATTCCTTTGATCACGGGTGGTACATCCAAATTTCTACATTTCTAAATGGCGACTTTAATTTCATTCGATGAGTTTTAATTGACTTGACGCGGCATTTTTTTTATAAAATAAGAGTAGCAGATGCGCATGCAGTGCTCCTGATGGTAAGTGGCTACTGCCGCCCATGACCATGGAGATATTCATCAGCCCCAGGTAAGATTAGATTGCTACCTGAGGTCGACCACAGATGCGCCACTAACCCTGAGGACCAAGCTGGAATGCCTCAGGAAAAGTATGTCTCCCTTACCACACCCTTCAAACCAGAACACAGTAGCGTTTAACACTGCTGTTATTAAACAGCAATAGTGTGGCGGTAGTACCGCCAGAGTCGAGCCACAAAGGGTTCTACCACTTTACACATACAAAACATGTGACTTTTCTACTAAACTATATTTTTCGCTAGTCGCCCGTCCGCGATGTGACAAGCGCCTCAAGGCAACAAGCATTTCTCAGAAGCGACTTCCTTATTGAGTAGTAATTACGATGGCCGTTTTTAATCTAGAATCTAGACTTAATGACACTTCCGCTGCTTTTTAACACTGGATCCTTTTCTTGGATAGTTACTGAAAAGGATTTAATCAATGCCATCTCGCTATTGTTTTAATTAATATCACAGAATGCAGATAGATCTGCTTCATATTGATGTTTATTGTTTCTTTATCTTTTAACGATATCGTTATTGTAATTGCTTCGGGAAAAATTTACTAACTAACTTTTGTATTTAGACAGAAGATTTAGAATATAGACAGATTAAAACCCCCGCGGCGTATCTGTCACCATACTAGTCTGAGACGCAGAGAGTTCTGGGTTCGATCGCCGGCCAGAGATCTAGATTATTAATTATTGAGATTTCTGTTCTGGGCCTGGGTTTTTGGGTTTCAGGGCAGTGATAGTCTATTGGTTAAGAAACTCGGCCTCTCGATCGAGGAGTCTAAGGTTCAAACCCATGCCCTCCTACTCAAGCTCTGATTTTTCAAAGTCATTTGCGTATCACTTGCTAAACGGCGACGGAAAACATCGCAAAGAAACCTGCACACAAGAGATTTAAAAAAACGTCTCAAAGGTGTGTGAAGTCTACCAATACGGACTTGGCCAGCGCGGTGGACTATGGCCTTATCGTTCTCATTATGAGAGAAGACCCGTGCCCAGCAGTGGGACGGTAATGGGTTGATGATAATGATGATGTCTGGGTTTTTATATATCAAACTTTGTTTGTGACCATGGTACGTACGACACAGAGACTCTTAGACGGTGATTGTAGAAAGTGTTTTTTTGCATCACTATTCATAACACTAAATACACCTCAACCTGAAATATTAGCTAAATATACGGTTAGTGTGGTTTAATAGGACAATGGCAGAAAATTTACATATACAATGCAATACAAATACAAATACAGCGCAATACAAATTTACCGAAATGGTTGCGTATCATAAGATTGAATACAATTCCATTTACTACTTCTACCATATTTTTATAAGATACACAATTTCGCTTACGTGAATGTAGCTCTCATGATTTCCTCCAGAAAGGTTCCTTGCTTAGTCCTGTTCTTAGCAGACTCGCATAACATACGCAGCACACATTCCTTTCCACGCCACCCTAACCTGGAAAGCAAAATAATACTGTTCTAATATGTAACTATTTCTGTCTGTCGGATATGTCTCATTTTGAGGGAATAAAGCACGTTATTAATTTTAGTTAAAATGTTGCATAATCAAGTTCAAAATTTGTTTGTTTGTTTGCTTGCTACTTATTCATGCCATGATTAAGCTTAAGGACAATGTTATCAAATTATTGTATTTACCTCTGATCGCGAGCGAATCCGCAATCCACGTTTACAAGCAATAAATATCACAAATGCTGTACTATTCCACTGACGGTTGTTATTTTCACATAAGAATGAGAACTACTTGGTTATGCATCGATGTATAGCTTTTTCACATTTTTGAAAACTCGGCGGCACCACCGCCACACCTATTTCTACCTAATAACAACAGTGTTAAGCGCTGCTGTGTTCTGGTTTGAAGGGCGTGGTAAGGGAGACATACTTTTCCGAGGCGTTCCAGCTTAATCCTCAGAAGTAGCGGCGCATCTGTGGCCGACCTCAGGTGGGAATATCTAATCCTATCTGGGGTTGATTACAAATGTCCATGTGCGGCAGTAGCCACTTACCATCAGGTGGACTGTATGCTCGTCTGCTACTCCTATATTATTAAAATAAATAACTAAATATTTCGTCATGATCTTTTTCAAATCAAGTAAGTAGCAACAAAGCAAGTAGGATAGCCGTTTTAAATACAGGGATATAAACTTCCAAAGCTCAAGGGTTAAAAGTTTATTATTGGCAATATTTTCTCCTAAAAGAACCTTTCCATGAGCAAAATAAAAGTTGGCCTTTTATTAGGCTCTGTCTAATCCTACCCTGGCAATGGGAGATAATATATTTGACCCTCTTACGAATGACTTCCCTTCCAATAATAAAAGGGATTAATGTAACAGTTCAATATAACCCATATTCATCTATGTCGCATTATGTTGTACGTTATGTATAGGCATCCCGACAATGCAGTAACAAATGGGCTCAATATTATAAAGTTCAGCTTTTCTAAGTGTAATTCTGTTTAAATTGCTGAGTTAGGCTTAGACCTTTATTTATAATATAAGAGTAGCAGACGAGTATTCACTCCACCTTATGGTAAGTGGCTGCTACCGCCCAAGGACGTCTGTAATCAACCCCAGATAGCATTAGATATTCCTACCTGAGGTAGGCCACAGATGCGCCGCTACCCCTGAGGACTAAGCTGGAACGCCTCGGAAAAATCTGTCTCCCTTACCACACCCTTCAAACCGGAACACAGCAGCGCCTAACTAGTTAGAAATAGGTGTGGCGGTGGTGCCGCCGCAGTCGAACCACAAAGGGTTCTACCACCTTCACGTGCGAGTTCGAGTTGCACTTAGCAAATTATTATTCTTCAATTTCATAAAAAGTTATCACATACCCTTCCAGAAACACCTCCAACTTCGGGAAGAGATTAAATCTACTCTCTCTATGGAAATGTACGCTATCCTTGTCTAAGTCGTGTAAATGGTCAGTTTTCTTTTGTTTTTCGTGCATGTTTTTCACCTCAATTGTATTTAAGCTCTTTTCTTTCTTCAGTTCACTGTCATCTATACTTCGTTTCGCAAATGCTGGATTGACTATGAATTTTCTGGAAATAACATATTCTTTCATAATTTGAACGCTATTAAAAGTCAATAAAATATTTCTATTGCATTTAATATTATTATATCTATTTTGATGATTTTTGATGGACTTTGGGTAGTGATAAATTACTGTTTATATTATATAATCTTCTATTATCTTACTAACCCACTATGAACGTAGTTGTACAAAATACATCTTTGCTTTATTTATGCAAACAAAAAATAATTTTAAATTTCAGGATCAATTTTATTTGATTTAAACAAAACTAAGGCAACAAACTTACTTTTTATAGGGCACTTTAGAAATGACTTTTCCGTCTTCATCCAAATAATAAATGTGCTTCGAAGCTCCATCTCTGTTCTGTGCCTCTTCGAATACTTTCTCGTGTTGTTTCAACAGGTAGAAGAGCTTAGGGTCTGTGGGTAGTTCCCAGGCCAGAGCTGCAGTGTTCCCGAACCATACAATGTCACCCACTTGGAGATACCCTTGATTTTGAGCGCAGAAAACTAAAATTCAATATAAAATATTTTAAAATGTTCCCAAATCTCAACATTAAAACAAGATTTTTAATTTTTTTACAAATTTAAACTTATTTTTAATAAAAAATATTGTTTTTACGAATTTTTCCTTTTTTTATACTAAGTGTGAACTTTCGAAGCATAACTTAATGCGTTAATAATGCGTTAAAATGTCTTCAAATTACATTATTTCCGCTTAAAATATCAAATTAGAATTAATTATAGCTAAATTAAATACGAATTAATTAAAGAAACAACAAACCTATTTTGTTATTATAAGTGCAAACAATAACATTTCCTAAAATTGACCACAAATAACACGAATACATATTTCAAATCAAAACATTCCTAATTCAAAACAGCAACCAATTTAATTGGAGCGAGTCAATTAATTGGAATAGTAATTAATTGGAGTAAAACAATTAATTGAGATAAAATATTTACCCAATTGGAAGGAACTTCCGTCCGGAAACACTAAGTACCGTTTTCTCCTTGAAAGAATCCTTGAGGGCTCTCCCAAGCTTCCCGATTGAGATAAAACGCCATTTGTGCTCGTATCAACGGAAATACAAACATTTCCAAATGATAATAACAATAGAATCTTCAAGCCATACCCTACAGCCATAATCATCTAGAATTAGATAAAAGGGTGAATTTATAGGAAAGTATTTTAAGGTGTTAATTACATTTTAAGTAACCCTTATGTATCATTTCTGAAATTTAAAGCATAAGAAAGCATCACTGGCTTGGCCTACAGTAATAAGACATACTTTTATTAAAAGTACTAGCTGACCCGGAAAACGTTGTGTTGCCATATAAATAAAAAAATGTTAACTATGAATAACCCTTATCACTTAGGAAAAATATATAGTAGCCGATTCTCAGACCTAATATGCATATAAAAATTGGTGAAATCAGTAAAGCCCTTTCGGAGGAGTACAGCAACTAACATTGTGACACGAGAATTTTATATATAAAATTAATATTAGTCTTAATGAAATTGAAATAGCATGTTTAATAAACATTGATGTTCATGGACCTAATATAATTATCAACCCCAAATAGTGCTGGTATTTAATTTGATTGCCTATGGTAAAAACCATGATATAATATAAAACAATAGCACTAAACACTTTTAAAAGGCAGAAACAGACTTAGCGGTGATATCCTTTACAATAAATCCATGAAGAGTTATAATCACCTTAAACCAAATGAAAAATAAGTTATACCTGTAACTGCGGACGGACGTATGTCGTGCGCGAGATTAACGTTGTTATTTTTCAAGACAAAAGACTGACCCCACCCAATTGTAACTGTTGTCATTCTTCACTCATTAGCACATTAGCGTGTATCAAATTTGTAGGACAACACAAATAGGATACACTTGTTTACATACAATTAAGGTACAGCCGTTAAGAAAAGCGATAAGGCTATATACAGAACTCTCGGTCTGTACAATAATACTCATAGCATAGCTATAACAATTAAAAAGTATATTCGAAACTGTAACAATTTCTAAATATATATAACTCAAAGGTGACTGACTGACGTAGTGATTTATCAACGCGCAGCCCAAACCACTGGACGGATCGGGCTGAAATTTGGCATGAAGGTAGATGTTATGACGTAGGCATCAGCTAAGAAAGGATTTTGATCAATTCTACCCCCAAGGAGATAAAATAGGGGGTGAAAATATTACTTCGTAACGCGAGCGAAGCCGCGGGCAAAAGCTCGTAAAATATAGGTTCTATTTGCGACCCTGTTTAGTTACCAAAATGTCAGTAATTATGACTACTTTGTAAGTAAATAGGTTTAAGAATTTGAGTATCCCGAATATAAATAACAATATCCCGAAAAACCCGTCTCCCCGACAAGAGCTTGAAAACGAAAAAACGAAAAACGAAAAATCGCAATTGATTGGATTTCGCACAATAGTGTAAATTGAGACGTCAATTTAACCGTCGATTCTTTAACCGCTCATGCATACACAGCCTAAGGCTGTTTGTCCACCGCACCGTCACCGAGCCGATACTGAAAACGAGATTATATTGGGGCCTATTTTAATATGTCGTGACGGCGATAGTTTGCCACGCGTGTGGCAGTGAATGGAGAAGTTTCAACGTGTTTTATATTGCCGGCACATCGACCCGTCAATATCTCGGTGCCTATCACACCGATTTGCTCGAAATATCGGCGGCCGGGATGACGGTGCTCAGGTGACGGACATTCTGTGGACAAGCTGCTATAGTAAATGTATGAACGCTACTTCGGCGCCGTCATTCATTATTGGTATCGGCTCGGCGACGGTTGCTGTGGGCAAACAGCGTAAGCCTGATAATTCACCATTTTATTTTAAATAGACACTTACACACTCCTAAACAATGATTTAACTTTGTTTAAATCTGTCTTTTAAAAGAGCATTACCCAACAAGCTCTTCACAATGTAAATCCAAAAAGAATTTGCTTATAAATTCAAACCAGTTCAAAGTGCTAGCCGCTCCAAAGCCATTTATTTCGCGATTTTAGATGCTTGACTGAATAAATACGAAGGTACATATTTTTATTCAACCATTTTATTCTTAAGACTACAGAATTAATGTCGAATAGACAAGATTACAGTAAATATTACTTCTCGGGATAGATAAGTCTAGATATCTCACCGCCTTGTAATTAATGGAAGCCATTAAATGACTTAAACGGCTCACAATTCTATCAGCCGTTTAATGGCTGTCACGATGTAATTTCCGCGGAATAATGTCGAAATGCAGTTAAGACACCAAATCGTAGAAAAAGTGCGAAGAAATATCTTTTTTTTCGTAAATGATCTAAAAACTACATTTTTTAAATATTTTTCAAACACGAAAATAATTGACAGTGGCAATTGTCTAAAGGTTACATTTTCTTGTTAGGAGCGAGTAATCTTTACTAATCTATGCTTCTCGGTATTAATAATGTCACTATAAACATCAAACTCATAATTACATTTCAATTTACTTTTTTTTTCAGGCAAATTCTTGAATAACTAGGTAATTGCTAGTAGAGATCATAACATAAGAAGAAACCGTTATGCTCATTTTATGCAACTTTCTCTCATTTTTTTTTCTATCTAATTTTATTATTCACAAATATGTGTGCGTGAGAGTAATAGTTATTTATTTTAAATCGTACGTGATTTAATTAGTCTTACTATTGCAAATTTTCAATGCAGAGTAAGAAAATACGTGACCGACCGTACGTGATGACTATAACCTTCCAATTATAATAATTGGTACTTTTATTACTTTTGTCCCTGTAGTCCCGGGACTAGAATAGGGCAACGGTATCCCCTGCCTGTCGTAAGAGGCGACTAAAAGGGGCTTCTGGGGTTGCGGGCGGCAATAGTGGGAGCTCGAACCGCCCGGCCAGCGGCCCCGGGAAGGACGGCGGTATTTGTGGTCGCATACCGTCGTGCACACCAGACGGTGTGGCGAGCGTCAAGCTCACCTGGATGGAGCCCGACCGGGCAACGTGCTAAGAGGACTCCGGTTGCGTTTCTTTGGAGATCCCGGAGCCATCTACTCAGCCGCAAGGACGGCCACCTGGGGGGTTTGAGTGCGGTAAGAATCCCACATAACCCTGCGTCGCTCTCACGGTACCTTTTGAATGTTTCCCCCTCGTCAACAAAAAAAAAGTTACTTTTATACCTTAATATCGTTTCTATTTTATATTTGCTCTGTGGAAATAAACATCCCGACGGAGCTATAACGACTTTGTTTTAAAGGTACTTACGGTCTCTATAGTAGAAGGTTATGTTTTAAATGAAAGAAACATTATTTTGAGAAAAAATATTTTGAATATAAAAACATATTATGGTGTATATTGATAAAAATCCAAATGTTACTTAAAAGATCTGATAGAGTTAAAATATTTTGTCATGACACCTATCCATTGATCGGCGTGTCCCTTTGCAGAGTAAGAGGGAATTAAAATGTTCTTGAAAAGCTTTTTAAGAATTTTTGGGCATGCAGCTTTCCTACGATGTGTTCTTGTTTAGGCAACTAAAAAATCAGAGGAACATATGGAATCACGGACACAAACGGATAGACAGACCAAAAGATACCTTTTATAATATGTAGGACTTATATTATAACAGTACCTTAATTTTATGGCAAAATCAAATAACAAATTACTAAAATTACGTTTCGTAGTTTTAAACGCATAGAAGAAAACACTATCAAAAATTGAGAAAAGAAAGTACCTATTTTATCTTATAAAACACTTCCGTCGCCGACTGTACTAAATAACAACGAAGCTACAGTGTCGCGGTTGGTAAATAAAAATAACTGTTGTTAAATTTGTACAATTTATTTCCGTCAAGACAATGTCTCTATAACTGTAGTTCTATTTCATCACAACCAGGGTAGAGGGCAGCACAGTCTTTTGAATGGGAGTGGGCCTTATCGTACTCTCTGTGGTCTTCTATCTCGAATTCCTTTCCTTTAGGTAACCTGAAAAAATAATTTAGGTTTATTGTATTTCTAACATCGACTCCAAAAATCATATTTTTGATTACATATTAAAATTGTAATGTCTAACTTTTAATAAAACAATATAGTTTTCCTAATATAAAATTTAAACAATTCCTTATTTTGTAGTTAAATGATCTATGGTAATCACAATACAAAAAAAAATAAAAGCAAAGAATACGAGTAAAAATTTATATTTCTAATTCGAAATTACCTAATTATTTGTTATAATAATAGTGCGGCATTTTCCGAAATATATACTTAACAAATAGTATGCAAAATGATTATATTATTTATCATCAAAAACTAATAGCTATAAAATGACGGCTATGATAATGTAAAATAATATTTTATCATACTTAATTAAGTCTATTCAAATTTGATATGGTATTAATTCACGAAATCTAATTCTAAATAATCGCAAATGGGTGTTGGTTCAAAATTTTGACCAGGAGGTGAAACCGTCAGACCGCCACAATATTTTTTTTTTCTTCTCAAGGGTAGCAAGACATCTGCAATTTCAGGTAAGATTTCTAATTATATAGTGTTAGCAATATATTAACATTATTTAATTATAGTAATATTTTAATTAATTATTTTATGCTATATTCCTGATGTGTTATTTTTATAATAATAAGTGCCCATTTGCCTAGTTACTGGCTGTATGGATTATACGACTGTGTGTATTAGCATAAAAAAAGAAAAAGAATGTGCTTGGCGCGAGACTTGTATTTTTCGCGAGAATAATAATAGTTGTAAATTGGACCAAGAAAATAGTTTACGTCATTAATAGATTTAAGTGTTATTTGGTTTAAATCACCACTTTTGATGAACTACAGAGTCGTTTGACGCCTTAACAACCAACACGAATAAATTTAATTATAACTCAGACTACATGAGTTCAACTTAACTTATAAAGTTAATAGAATAACGTTATACTTACGTAAAAACGATTCTTAGAAGCTCCTGTAGGAATGTGCCTTGCTCCGTGGCAATCTTGCCGGCTTCGCATAGTTTACGAAGAACGCATTGCCGGCCGTCGCTCCCCAGTCTGAAACAGGTGTTATGGCATTTTATTTGCGCCGTTCATGCCACAAATTGTTATACTCTCCTGGTATTCTTGGTATTATAACGCTGTTTGGAAGACAAATACCAGGCGCTTAGGACACGAAACGGTTATGTTAGAAGTAAGTTCCAGCGATCTAAATTAAAATTTAAATTGTTAAACTTCCTTTTTTAAAAATCGTCTCTCTTGATTATTAATCGTAGAACAAAAGACATACCAGGCACTCAGAATAAAGAAATATTTTTTTAAATTTATTACGCAACAAAATAAATATGTATATTTGAATGAAGAACGAAAATTTAAATAATACAAGAGAAATTCAACAATTACGAAATATTTTTATATTCCGTATAATATTTAATACATATTAGAATTTGATAGAAATTCAGTTATATTAAATAAACATGTTCACTTCAAAGCTTGGAAATAGTTTCACAGAATTTTGTTTGTGCCGCTCGCCTGGTATTTCTGTTATGGAAACTATGTTTACTGGTAATGTCAAACAAGCAGTTTAAGCAAGAAATTCGGTTTAATATTATAACTCCATTTGCGAATATGTATCTTAAGTATGTTTAAGCTAAGAAATAAGTATATTGAATATTTTTGTACAAAATATGCATCACAATGCGAGATATATTTTCGGAGTTAAACGGGTATTTTTAGCCACTAGCGATCACCCATCTAACTGCGGACCGCACCTAAGTATGCTTAAATTTTTTAACCCGTAAATATTTCTAACACAAATATTTGTAGAATCTTTGCTATTTCTTCAATATAAAATGATACCAAAATAAAAAAATCCCAACCCTATTTCAGAGCAACACAAGTAATTGTTTCACAAAGACGTCAACATTTTTAGTTTATCCTAAGGAAGCATTGTAAAGCGCCTCGGAATTACATTTTACTTAACCCTAGAATGCAGGTGTCGGAATTTTTATAACGTCGTGTTACTTTGCACTTAGCCTTTTAACCGCTTTGTGGGTAAAGATGGCTGAAGCAGCGCTTTCTCATTAGAAAACTCATCACGAAATGAAGACATTTTACGCTCTTTCAAAATGCTTAAAGTTTCTTCTAATTTAGTTTCGTTGGGTATAAATAAAATATTTTTTATCTACTATGAAAAAGTTGTAACCTTACCATACCGTTGCCAGTAAGGTAACCCCGGAAATCTTGAGTAACTGATTATGACAAAGCTGTAGGCAGAACGGATAAGGTTTGGGTGTTTAAACATCTCTCGAAATCCTGGGCTAAAGTCCAACCCCCCTTCCCCCGGACGCAAATCTTGACTTTGACCCTACAGTACACCGATACTCATTCAATTTCATTCTCCGTCATGATATATATTTAAATAATATTTTAAATTATTCGAGGCACTCCAAGTCACTCCCAGTATCTAGAACTTAGATAGCATCGCATCTATGGCTGACATCATGTAGGACTTTAATATTGATATATCAACCATTACCCCTTACCATCAACTGCTTGCTCGTTTGGTACGTCATTATCATTAAAAAACCAAGGTGTAGGTATGTGAGTATTTATCTTTAAATATAATCACGACATAAGGGTGATCGCACAGTGCGCCATGACGCTTAACCGTCACTGTTGCGTCGCGGTTTAAAGCCTAAACCTAATGAAATCCGTATAAATGTAATGGCTTCTTCATCACCGCCGTAGTTGTGCTTACGTTTCGGCATCTGGAATCGCCCTAAGACTATAATATAAAGAGGTTTTTTGAACTTGACACAGCATAAAACAGCTGTAGCGATGTGTGTCTTTAATGTTTAGTTATTTGAATAATTATTGTGTAATTTAATTTAACTAAGCGTAGGCGGTAAAGAAAAAACAATAAAAAGAATGGTACGGCCGTACCGCTTTTTTTTGTTCGACTTGGCAGGGGTACTGCCGTGCCCCAAGATATACATTGGTTTTATTGATTTTTCCTTATTTTCATTGATTGATTTATCTAGGCATAACTTACGCTGTAAACAAACTCTCGATCTTCTCCAACAGCTCAACCCGGCTGCTTCTGTGAAACTCTATGCTCCTCTCGTCTAGATGTTCCTTCAAGAAGTGCTTCTTAACTCGATTTTGATGCATTTTGGATCGGTCTAACTTCATTTTAAGCTTCTGTTTATATGTGAGAGAATCAACACTTCGTTTCGCGAAGGCTGGATTTACGATTGCTGGTCTGTAATGGTAATGGTTAATTTATTAGTTAAATATACCGTATCATCATAAGAAGAGCATAAAAAGGAGTCTACTTAGGAGGCTAAAGAGTCTACTAAGGTGGATTGGCAAGCCCGTCTCTTCACAGGTATGTCCCATCTTTAAGTACAGAGGTTCACCAACATTTAGTTGGACTTTCTCGTATAAGTATGTTTTCGCTACCACATCTTTTAATTCGAAATAGACCATTAATTTCTGTCCTGAGTCTCACTATTTATACACCTCCTCATATTTTTGGCTTTAACACCCACAAACATAGATTAATATAACGTAGGGCAATTGATGTAAAAAAAAATATTAATTTATAATCTTAGTTTTAATTTATTCTCCCCGTTTTACGCCCGTAATTAACAATACACTACAAAACACTGAAAACGTAACTGTAAAGTACAAAATTACTTTTTGAACTCGACGAATTTTTGGTAGACGAAAATTTAATACATTTTAATACTTAAAATAACGAGAATTAATCAAACACAAAATAACTTAAGAGCTCGTGACGACATTGCTAGAATTCTTATCTCTATTTTATTTACCGTTTATAAGGCACCTTAGCCACAAACTTTCCGTCCTCATCGACATAATATATATGCATCTTGTCCCCTCTGCGTTGAGCGAGTTTGTCATGTTTCTTAAACATCAGCAAGAAGTCAGGGTCGGTGGGCAGGTTCCACGCCAGCGCTGCGGTGTTCCCGAAGAGGAAGATATCACCGATCGGTATCAATGCTGCTGTTTGGCAGCAGAATACTGGAAACGATTACAATTTAAAATTAGTAAAAAATAAGTAACGCCTTTTACACTCATATGCAAAGACGAATACATAAACAGTTTACTGTTTGTATAAGGTCTGTATAAGGTGTTTACTGTTCTAGAATAGTAATCTAAATTAATCATTTTGATATCTAGCTGGCCAGGGATCGAATCCGGAACCCACTGCGTTTCAAACCGATATGGTCATGACTCAACTACGCTGACTCAACTACGCATAATTCTGGGTTGGACCGGGATGGACCAGTACGGTGGCCACTACAAAACGAAGGTTGTATTATTACATTAATGTTTTAATACTTTAATTAATTACTTTAATATGAACATCATTGCAGATCAGGTTACTTGAAGTATGACAACTTAGTCTTCAAAGCAGTCACGCAACTATAATCGGCCGCGGGTAAGATTCCAATTTTATAAAGAGCTCATAATAAAACTTGTTTCGATAAACATTCTAAAACAAAGCGACACCGTTTTATTTAAGTGATACAATTATACCATAAATTGTAAGCGAGAAACAAATATAAACGTTGCCAATTCCGATTACATTCTGTATGAAACAGGTTGTACTGCTATCTTATTCCGATTCACTGCGGACGATTTAATTATTACGCTTTATTAAGCCCCTACATTATTTTCTTGGAAAAAACATTTTCTCGCAGCAACATTTCTAGAAAATCAAAATAATTTTCCAAGTGCTACTAACACAATTGGCACTTCTTGTGTTAATGGAATTATGAAAGGTGCAACTCTAATTGTATTATACGAATGACGTCTGTGTGACGTCATAGATAGTCTAAGAGTCAGGTACGCTATTTGAGTTGGTATATTTTTAATAGATATTGTAATCATTGAAATAAATATTATAATGATGAATTGGCAAAGTAACATTCTATTTTATTTTAGGTTTGTTTTTGATCCATTGCTACCCCTTAATGACTAAATTGGAATGCCTAATGTGAGTATATTTTTCTTGTTTGTAAGTTTAGTATGGCAGAGATTGAGCTTAAACCTCGAAGACAGAAATACACCTGTGATCGGCCACCAGCACACCTTCCATCCTTTTTATACCAGTGTATACTCCGCGCCAAACTGTTAGTCCGCTCTGAAGTTGTTGCGAGCAGGTGCAATTTTCTAAGGCGACGCGATTCATTTCTATATTCAGAGCGGACTAGCAGTTTTACGCGGACTATACCCATGATCGACAATTATCACTTACGATCAGTTAGGCTACATACTAATTTCTAGCTTTTAACAAAGATGTTATGTTTTACTGGTTCCTTTTGTAGCGTGAAGCAGCTCTGTGTTTCGGTGGTAGGGTGTAGATACCGGCTGACTTTCATATAAGTCAACAATCTTAGTCTGCTGGATAACAACGCATTTGTGATCGGATTGATGCAGAACCACGTTCTAGATGAAATTGGTAACACATGTTATTCGTCAGCAAAATTTCTTCAAGTTTAAGACTTCTAACCTACAATCCATAACTTACTGTAATAACTGTTTATCTCTGTTGACCAAGTCTTTGAGTCTACACAGCGCTGTACAAACGAATGACCATAGACCTTTCTAAGAACATTTGGGCTTATTACATACCTAATTGAAACGAGCTACCGTCCGGGAATATTAGGAACCTTTTCCTCCTAGACAGGACCCGGGACCCATTCTCTTCATCTTCATTTGCGTCAGAATTACTACACTCACTCATCGCCACACACATGACGGATAAAAAACAAAGCACTAGAAGCTTCATTGTGCATTTGAGCGTAATTTTGATCTAAGAAGTCTGTTTTGAACTAGAACTAAGAAGTCTGTTTTGAAGTAAGTTGTCACTTACAAAACTTGGAGTCAACTGTACCGTTCCACGAACGTGTAGCCGCGAATTTGTATAAATGAAACAGCAATTAACATGTTTTGTGTCAATGATTTTACAGTTACACTTTGAAATGGGTTCGAAAAACAAAAAAGGAATTTCGAAATTAACTGTCATTCTATTTCAAATTAGGAACGTGACGCGGAGTGATAGGTGCACGGTCTTTTATAACGCTTGTGTGAAGAATATTGTCACGAGGTAAGTTTTTTTTTAAAACACGCATAAACTTTTATGCCAGTAAATTTTATTTATAAATCATATTATACAATTTTTAATTTGTATATTAGTGTAGTGTATTATCCAATGACATGTTATTTTTAATATATTAACATAAATACATTATTTCACATATGTATATAAAATATAATAATTATAACATTTATAAATCAGTGTTTCTCAAAGTAGGGGATAACGCCCCTTTAAGGAAACTAAAGCCTACAGAAAGGTGATAAAGGCTAGATTTGTGTTTTACTAAATAGACCAATGTGAATGCTGGAATCATTGTCTTCTCAGATAAAAATAGAAGGATGTTTTTCGCCATTTTATTTAAGAAATATATTATTAACATACCTTTGGGGGCACTAGTAGTAATTAAATCAAAAAGTGGGCGATACAGGAAATTACTTTAAGAATCTTTGATAAACTTAGGTATATATAAAACTTTACGAAAACAGTTCAATGTTCTGAATCTATAATATTTTACTATTGTCCAAGGTCTTTTATCTATTAAGCTTCATAAAAATATAATTAAGAAATCTTGATATCAGTTATATTTTTGTATGTATTATAGACTAATGTAATTTTTATACTTAAGTAATTAATTTACGCGAGTAACATTTAATTTTAATTAATATTTAATATATAACGTATTTAAGCATCAGACATCAGTCAACTACTTAAAGCTTATTGGCGTAATCGATATTCCAACACTTAGAATATAACACGTATTAATTAAATATAGTTATATGTAATAAAACTATTAAATAACTAGGTACGCCGCTTACATAATAACTAGTAACACTACTTAATAACTAGTAACATCACGTAATAACTATTTTAGAAATGGGTTATTGAACGTCTCGTAGCGGCGTATTGCATTCAGGATATAACTCTTCACATGAAGTAGCTTTTGAGGCTTCGTCGAACTCCTTGTAGTAATCGTCATCGATTTCTTTATTCTTTGGTAGCCTGTAACAACGTTCATCCGATTAATTTAATATTAGGATAAAAGAAAATCAGAAAATACCGCTATAAAAATCACTTGTAACTTGTCATTCAATTTGACATAAATTTCCTTTATTTTCGTTGAAAAAAAATATTTTGGATGATAATAAAATTATATCAGTGATTTAGTATTAGTTACTGTAAAAAAATACGATTATATAAGCAAGACGAACAATAACGAATAACGCACGAGTGTAGACGCATAATCCTTTGATGGATGAACATCATGGTGATTACCGAATACATCCGAGTAGGGTTAATATGATCGTTCTAGCAAATATTCGTCTGTAGTCAACGAGTATCTAATTAATGTTGCATTTCAAAAATGTTTATATATTTTTGTAAAATAAAACAAAGCAACTCACGTGAAGACAGCCCTCAAGAGCTCATGCAGGAACTCTCCTTGCGGACCTTTGTGCGCCTGTCCTACCAAACACAGTGTCTTCAACAGGCACTGTCGACCGTCTGCGCCGAACCTAATAATAAACGATCACAATTTAATATAAATGTTTTTTAAATAATGCTTTCTACATTAGATTTTTTACTACACACAAATACCAATACATAAAATCATTTGAATATCTGTCTTCCCAGAGGTCGAACCCAAAACGCACTACGTGTCAAGTACAATGACCGGTCGCGAGAATTAATATAAGTCGTCGATTTCCGCAGCGTTTTGCAATTGTCAGTATACTCGTCAATGATTACCGCAGTAAATAAATTGGTTCTAAAGGACACGCTGCCTTTCCCTCGCCGCCTCCAATGTCCACAAAAGAACCACCATACCATCATCGCTGGCTGCGGTCATCAAAGCGGCTAATATAACTCATCTAGTATGTCCCTAACACAAAATAATAGTGGTCATGTCACGTCAATTCCATTTACCAAAACAAAATATGCGGCCTCTCGTCATCCCTAAGCCCTAATGAATTCGCCAAAAGCCAAAGGATTATAACTGTCAAATTACTCAACGAAGGTAAACCGGATGATTTAATAAAGCATTCTATTTCTATCCATTGTAATCGTGTATCTGGACTAAATTTAGTTATTTTCACCAATTGAGATTTTCCATAATGAAAAAGTTATTTTTAACTGACTTCCTAAAAGAAAAAGCTTATATTTTTACTGTATGTATATAAATATAATATAACTGTAGACTTTATTTGAACAAACTAGGCGACCACAGATACTCTCCTAGTACACGTTTATATAAACCTACAGGTAAGACTATGTTAATTCACCTATTATTGTTTAAATAACAGATTTTTTAATTTGATTTGATTGATTTTGCTACAGCAAAACTGTTATTATGAGACATATAAGAGACATATATGAGAATATACGAGTAAAAAAGTTTCAAAGAGATACATTGTGCAAGTGTCATAAAATGAGCTTCTTTGACCACCTGCAAGGGTAAGCTGTCACCGTACATTTTGAAAGGCGGCAGAACCAGTACTGTTGAACCGGAGAGGCTCTCCTGAGATTAAGACAAACTTAATCTCAGCATCAACGCACAACAACACACAACACACACACCCAACACACACAAACACAACACACAGACAACGCGCTACGTGACAACACATCTGGGATGAACATTAGATAGAACATAGAACCTCTATTTTATATGAAGTCGGTTACAATGATGACAATGACCATTGGTTGTATTATAAATCTAACAAAAAATAGCAAACTGATCTCCCGGGTTCGATGTCCGGCCAGGCACATACCTAAATAATTTGGTTCCTGTTATACCACCACCATATCTATAACACCTATCACACAATAATTTCTTTATTTCGTTAAATATAAATTCCCGGTAAGTCAATCACAAAACACACACAAATTAAGTCATCAACACTTAAACACCAACTTAACTCTGCTTTCAAACCCCAAGCGCTACTTAATACGAGCATCATTACTTACAACGCTCCAGCTAATTGAATCGACACCGCTAAGTAGGCTTACATACACTAATATCCTTGCAACATTGTTACAAATCTGGTAGATTTCATCCGTTTTTGTCGAACTCTAAACGGAATGTTTATTAAATCCAAAAATATGAAAATTCTTAATTTAAAGCACGATTGCTTTGTTTTTTCTGCTCGCTCCTTTTCATGAGATGAGATTAAGGTAGGTTACACATGAGCAACATTGAGGTAATAGAGAGTCGAGAGTCGCTCACAGCAAGCAGGGACACTCAACGACATTCGGCGATGACTGGTGACGACAGTCGCTAAACTGTTGTGCTTGTATCAGTTTCCTAATTTGATATAACAAATACATAATTAAAATATTACATTATATAACATTTATGTCACTTATACTGCGGATTTATTATTAGTATTTACCACGTACCCTTCCAACATCGTTTCAACTTTCTGATAGAGTTCTACGCGACTGTTTCTGTGGAACTCTACAGCGCTGCCTTGCATATGCTCGCCTTGAAGATAGTCGCGTGTGGATGATGCATGCATCTGTTTTCTGTCGAGTTTGGATGATTCCGCTTTTTGGTGTAAATCCACACTCCGTTTAGCAAACGCTGGGTTTATGAAAGGCTTCCTGGAAAATAACTTTAGCTTAGCCTACATATATTATAGTGATATCGGAAACAGCACCACTGTGTTCCTTTGGAGATCCCGGAGCCCTCTACTCAGCGCCGAGGACGGCCACCGGGGGGGTATTAGTCCGGTAAGAATCCCACATAACCCTGCCTCACTCCCACGGTACTTTTTTAAGGTTTCCCCCTCGTCAACAAAAAAAAGGTACTGCTGTGGTCTAGTTTAAGGAGTACGGTAAGTGGAGATATTTTCCAACGGCGGTACAACTCAGCTGTGAGGTGGTACACAGGCTTTGGTTAGTTATTGTTTACAAGTAGATTGAGCAGAAATGTTGGAATTTTGATTTTACTCTTGTATGTACCCTTATGAATTGTATTGTTGTTGTTGTTGATATTTAAGATCACAAGCGAGCTTACATTGACACAGAGAACATTTCACCATCAATGCCGTATCGTTTCGCTATACTACGAGGCAATAATCACACTAAAGTTAAAAAAAAGTTTTCAGATCCAGTAACGGGTCCTTGGCCGCCCTCCCATAGAACCCCAATCCTATCTGAGATTGACTGCAGATATCCATGGGCGACATACATTACGTCAAAATGATCACATTTATTCAAATATTCAGTCATTAATATGTCAATACTGAAATGGTCGTCTAAATGCAGAAAACAATTAAATTTATTTAAATACGTAATGACAATTAAATATCGAATTAACTATGTACAATGGCTTAAATAAACTACTCGACAGTCGTCTGTTCAACAATTATAAATTAATTAATTTATTAAACTAATTAATCTGTGGTCCCAACAAATTATATATACGTAGGTTTTTTTCTTTTTTTTTTATATAATATAGGAGAAGTAGACGAGCATGCAGTCCATCTGATGGTAAATGGCTACTGCCGCCCATGGACATCTGTAATCAACCCCCGATAGGATTAGATATACCTGAGGTCGGCCACAGATGCGTCGCTACCCCTGAGGACTAAGCTGGAACGCCTCGGAAAAGTCTGTCTCCCTTACCACACCCTTCAAAACGGAACACAGCAGAGGCTAACACTGCTGTTATTAGGTAGAAATAGGTGTGGCGGTGGTGCCGCCGGAGTCGAACCACAAAGGTTTCTACCACCTTCAACTATACAGAAATAGGTTTATATTTGTTTATTATTTAGGTATTTATCTAACACACACTGGCAAAGGTTCTACTTTGACTTAACGTCTAAATACTAAACTTACATATAGAAATTCTGATTCTATATGTTGGTTTGTCACTGGTTTTATTAAATAATTTTGTCGAGGTAGTATGGTTCTACCGGAGCGGTATTGCGTCACCTACTTATTTCTAGGATGAAGCAGTTCTTGCATTTCAACGGCACTACGTAGATGCCAACTGACTTAGATATGAGGCGATGATATTAATTCTTAGACAATGCGTTTTTTATTCGTTTTTAGATAAAACCCCCGCTCTATTGGAGCTTAGTTACGTAGGTAGGAAGATGGTAGAACCCTTTGTGGTTCGACTCTGGCAGTACCACCGGCACACTTATTTCTGCCTCATAACAGCAGTGTTAAACGCTGCTGTGTTCTGGTTTGAAGGTAATGGAGACTTACTTTTCCGAGGCGTTCCAATTTTGTCCTCAGGATTAAGATCATCGCCGTTTATCTAAGTCAGTTGGCATTCACGTCGTTCGGTTTAAATGCGGCGCATCTGTGGCTGAAGTCAGGTAGGAATATCTAATCTTATCTGGGGTTGATTACAGATGCGCATGGGGAGCAGTAGCCTCATACCATCACGTGGACTGCATGCTCGTAGATTTAAAAAAATATATAACATACTTCAATCTCAAATAATATTCACCTAAATCTTACCTTTTGTAAGGCGTCTTATGCACGATTCTGCCATCCTCATCAGTATAATATATCACCTTCGTGTCCACTCTCCTATGTAGGGGATCAGCTCGATGGTTGAACGGTGAGTACGGGTCCTGGGGCAGTTCGAAGGCTAACGCGGCTGTGTTGCCCCACAGAAATATGTCCCCAATAGCTATTAACGCCGGGTACGTTAAGCAGAATACTGTAATGAAAAGTAACATAAATAGAATAAGCCTTAAAACGCTCCTTAAAAGAGTTTAGTATTGGATTACGTCCCTAAGACTGACTACCCATTACTGAAAGAAAACTAGGAAATAGCAGAGTTTAACAATATATTTAGGGCTACGCGACCATTCTGTGTGAAAGCTACAGCAAGAACCGATGACACATTTTCTAAATTCAAAACAGAGGTTTTGTACAGCATTTGTTTGGTTTACCAAAAGTATCAATATCCAACAATTACTACCGCCTTGTTACTTTAAACTTCTGAGCAATTGTTTAAGCTACTATCTGAGCATTTGTTTAATTTTATTTTCTAGGTCTGGGCATTTTTACAAATGTTTTAATGTCAGCCACGACACAGTTAATAAAGACTATGAGTATAGCTTTAATATTATAAATTTTGTAAATAACACTGTTACTAAATATGATATTAATCAATATTAATAATTAAAAAACATATTATTAAAAATAATAATTACGAAAATGTAACAAATGTACAAACCATAAGCCTAAAATAATACGTGTAGCTTAAACAATCAGTTGTGATTCTATTACGAACGGGAAAAGAAAAACAAATTTGGCCGCAAATAACACAATTCAGGGGAATTCAAAACCTTACCCAATTGGAAGGAACTGCCTTCAGGGAAAACAATGAACCTCTTCCGCCTAGACAGAATTGCGTTTTTATCGCCCACCTCGCTCGTACAGTTTTCGCTAATTGCTCCCGTCTCAGCGAACAAAACCAAAAAACACACAATTTTAACGAATCCCACTAAAACACTCATTTTTATTCCCACCCAATTGCGGGAATGCATAAATTCTCCGACTCCACCCGATGTGCGGGAAATGGAATTTGAATTCTAAGTACGCTTGAGAAAAATTAAAAGTGAATTCTAATTCTATTCTCATTCGTTGAATGTTCGAGGTAGATAAACTTAACTATACAAATGAACATTTAGGATAATCCAAAAAAGGTGTCAGCTTAGCCCGTAAACATTAAAACGTTAATCACGATCTCCAAACAGTATTAGGGGGGCCGTTACAACTTAGATACAGGGTGTCCAATTTCAATAATCTGATGTTATATGCAAATTCACTTGGTTTCACATTTTCTGCACCATCAAAACGCCATAAAACTAACTCTGAGCCCGAAACAAACGTAAACGGGGCTTTTAGTCGCAAAGAGATTTGAACTGTAATGATCACTGTAATGTTAAGTACTCATATTTGAAAACTTATAATTTTATGCTTGGGTGGAGGGCTTGGGAATTTAACGTTGCTGAAAATAGGTGTATTTGCTATTTTCGGTGGCTGTACAAAGAAATTTTAATAAAATATAGTAATGTCATTTTACATATGTAAATGTAAAATTATGGAAAGTTTTAGAAACACCATTATGAATAAAACAATTTTCCCAGTTTACCAAAGTTCGTAACTTATTAACCAAAAAACTTAGACTTGCATATCTAATAAATATACCCTGTGATTGTTATTTAAAAAAATACTAGGAATAATATTTTTTTTCTTGTCCATATTAGCAGTAATCATAACTAAAATGACAGTGAGTTACTTTACTCCACTTTAGTAAATTTAAAAAACCTTGCACAACATGTCACACAAGCAATAATCGTTATGAAAAATATCACCCTGTAGATACGACGCCCTGATATACTTTTAACCACACAAACCTGAAGCGGCGCCGATAATTCTCAAACAAACACACCCTACTTACAGTAACACCGTTATCTAAAACTTTTAATATTTCAAACATTGTCGCTCATAACATTGAAGTTAATAGTACATTAAACGTCTAATAGTTCAGTTTAATTGGTCAAAGTTTTTAATAAATATAGCTAATACTTAACATATTCAAATATTTTTATAATACTGGCTTACTTTCATTATATAACTGATATTGGTTATAGATAAACGAATTAGGTAAGTGTTTATTATCGATACAAAATTGTACATAAGTCGTCTAAATTATTAAGTAATTAAAATATTATATATTGTACAGGGTGAATTTTTCAAATAGCCCTTCAGTGCCAAATCCGAAACTATAAGGATTAGCGAAAAATGCTAAAAGAAGTTACGAGGCTATTTTGATAAAAACTAAAATTGCATCATTACTTTTTTTTAATATCTTTTTCCCCGGCTGGGAATCGAACGGGTTCATTTTGAAAAAAAATACACCCTCTATATTATTCCACTATCTGATAGTGTCGCTTATACATATCAAATTCTGGGAAGTAATGATAAATGACAAACTAAAGGAAAAGCTTCAATTTTAAGAAAATACATTTTTTTTCATATTAATTTGGCAGTTAAGTTCCCGCCATTCACTCTGAACGGTGACCCTTGTCCAGCAATGGGATAGTAATATATTGAGGACAGATCTACATATAGTTTGACACTTAGTAATAGTCAGTCATGTGATTTGACTTGACCTAAAAAGGTGTTGACAAAATTAGCGCCTAATGTTTAAAATCACTCTAAAACAAAGAACAAACATGATTATATCGTAGAATAACGCTATACTATTTGCAACAAGCCATTTAAGAATATCTGCATACGAATAGTTCTCTGGTGAGCTTCTGAAAGCTGGTTTACAAAAATCAGAATTTTTAAACGCCAAATAGTTTTGTAGGGTATCGTAAGGTGTTTTTTTATACATTGTGCAACGTAGATTAGAACTTGTAAGTGATGTAATTAGCAAAGGTTTGTGTGAAATAAGATATAAAAGTATGTTAGTGGCTACTGTTAAAATAATAGTTATGGATGTGGTAGAATCCTCTGCGATTCGACTCTGGCGTCGCCATTACAACTATCTCCTAATAACAGCATTGTAATGGGTAAGGGTGTGGTTACGGAGACATACTTATCCGAGCTTTCCAATCATCAGGGGTCAACGAATCTGTTGTCAAACTCGGACAGGAAACTAAACTTACTATCGGGAGTTGCTCACAGCACAGCATAAAGAAAACTATGTTGCGTGACGGAATTTCGACGCTACAAAATTAGTTATTTCACCACCTACTCTTAGTAACGTTAGAATTAAATAAGTGGAATAAAGACACTATGAAACCAGTACACCGCCAGATACGCCAGGCCATGAATGAAACCTAAATTAGTCATTCAGATAACAGTTTTGAAAATCAGAGCAAAAAAGTCACATACATATGTAAAAATTTGTAAAAACCTGTTTTCATATCTCAATGAATGAGCGTTTATTTCAGCAGACTTAAATGTATGCACTAACATTTGTTTTAGAGATGTGTGAAACATACATCTTGCATGAATCTTATAAATCTATTTCAGTGTAACCGAATGTAACAGACAATGGGATAGCAAGGCATGACGCGACTAACGACCAATGTAACAGCAATGGAAGTAAACGTGTAACTTCAAACCATAACAATGGATAGGATATTCCAAATAATCCTCATCTGTTACATCGGCCTCATACTCTACGTGGCTGTTGACAGGAGTGAGGCACACAAAGTGCATCGCCAGAGGAGATACTTGGTCTTCGAGAATATTTCCCATTTCTTCGTAAGTACACTTTAGGTCCGCGGTCACAAGGGCCGTCGCTTCAAGTTGGACTTTATTGTTTTGAAACAGATTTATTGCAATCTCCGCTTTGTTTTCTGCTGTCGTTTGTATGTACGTCTGCTACGTTTGTAAGGTTTGCATCAAAGACATTGCGAGCGTTTAAAGCACTTTAAGTTATATTTTTCCGTGTTTTGTATTTATTAATTTACCTTGGTGGTTAAAATAACAACCAATCGATTTTTGCATGCGTTAAATATCTTTCTTATGAACTCGTACCTATTGAAATTCTACAAAACTATTTTCGAGAACTGAATGACGACATGAAATACCCTTATTTCTATTCTTGTGAAAACATGCATGTGTATGTATGCGTACATAAGAACTTCTGTGTGTGTGTATGCATTTACATCTTTGATATTTTTTTATGAATTCAATATTAATGTTTTTTTATTAAAAATATGAAAAAAATACCTAATTTTTGTACAGGTGCGAGTGAACTACAAAGCAAATATGGTACCGTGGAACCAGATCTTTGCCCAGGCGATCGGCTTCCGTCTAAATTATGACGAACCTCCGGACTCCTATCATCCGTACCACCATATTTATAGGCGGACTGCGTACAGTCACTTGGAGACTATTCTAGAGAGGTAAACCAAAACTATTGCCTTCAATTCATCATCTGAGTGGTAAGGGAGACGTAATTATTCGATTTTGTAACTGAGTGCTTAGGAATAGCACGATATCATATTTTTATCTAGCTCTGATTACAGATGCTTTTCCTGCACTTATCATTATATTTAGTATAGTATTGAATAGTTGATTTAGGCGTGTAAAGTAGTATAGGCGTACCCAATCAATAACTATTTTCCATATTAAAGTTTATCGATATGCCTTTTCAGAAGCGGCCTCAACGGTTTTCACTGCGTTCGAAGAGCTATTTGCGAAATAGCGATGATGCCTAAAGCGCATAGCTTGTACCACAGAGTTATGAAAATCGTTTTTACGTAAGTTATGTCACATTTAAAAAGCACCTTATATCACTGCCTAAGAACTATGAGTATTAGTCCCGTAAAAATTAGTGCTTAAGTGTTACCAAGATTAGCATGTTAACAAGAATTTGTAAAACATCTGTAATGACTTCAGGTGCAACACTATAGTCTGATTCATAATTAGGTGTCCAAAATGTAAACAAAGAAATGTCACTGTCAAAATTAACAAGAAACACAAACTTTAACAAACTCAACAAAAAACGAAAATTTAACAAATATACACAATTTAACAAACGCATTATGTAAACGAGAAAACATTAGAGTTTGATCACAATCACGTAAATGAATAATATCAGTTACGAAACTAAAAATGACAGCACAAGAAATGTCTTGGATTCCGATTGTGTTACCATTATCACATTTTAATTTTCTACCATAAACTTTGTTTTTTATTATTATTACAGTATGAAACGAAATTGAGGTGATATAAATATTAGAAAATGTGAATTAATCTTAATTTATTTAGATTATTATTTTATTATTGTTGTATTACTTAAATCGACAAAAATAAAAACTACCATTTCTAACGTATTTTCTTGATAGGTCAACACCTTTGTTTACATTTTGGACACCTAATTATGAATCAGAGTATAGTTCAATCAACAGTTAATCACTGATGTGAATTAGCAGTAACCATTCATTGTTAAATGTCATGTCATTCATTGTAAAGCAGTGATAGCCTAGTGGTTAAGAAACTCACTCTGATATTCAAATTTATGTGCGTATTAGAAATTAATTATCACTTGCTTAAACGGTGAAGGAAAACATCGTGAGGAAACCTGCATATCTGAGAGATTTATAAAAAAAAGTCTTAAAGGTATGTGAAGTCTCCCAATACGCACTTGGCTAGCGCGGTGGACTATGACCTAATCCTTCTCATTCTGAGAGGAGACCCGTGTCCAGCAGTGGGGCAGTAATGGGTTGATGATGATTCATTGTCAAATGGATTTAGATGTGCATACTCTGTGAAGATAATTAAATCCTCATAATAACTGTATTTCAGGCCGCAGACCTCAGCGACAGAAAAATGGCACAACGCAACCAAAGAAGACTGTTGGACGTCCATTGCATCTTGCCCTTTCTCTATGCTTGATGTGTCCACCTTCACTGACCTCTAGTGAAAAAAACCATAAAAACGTCTACAAATACATTAAAATATTCAGGTGATCAAGCAGTTAGGGCTAAAGCGGATTAACACATTTGCCGCCAATAGGCTGTGCAAATTTGCCACCCCTATTACCTTTTACAATTTGATATACTAGTTCAGGGCTATCCAGACCACATGCAATCGTGGATCTGGCGTGGATACTGATACCTTCTATAAAGATTAGAGGGCCGTAAAAACAAATACCTACACCAATTATCCAGATCAGCAAAAAATGTTTGGTGAAAAAAATCCAATTTGCCGCCCCCTAAAATATGGCGCTCCGGGCATCAACTTACTTAGCGTATTATCAATGTACGTATATTAATGTGCCACTGATTTTGCAAACACATTACAATCATCGTCAATACCTATAACCTCGTTGAAAAGGCATAAAGCCATCATTTTGATGACATGAGATTTTTGTAGGTTAAAGGTCATACCATAGGTGTACTGTAACGATTGATATTTCATTACAACTGTAAGTGTACATAGGCCGCAATAGCCACTTTCTATTAGCTAAACTGCGGGAGGAACAGTAAACAAACATAATGAGATTACTTTTTGAAAATTGGTTATTTTCTAAAGAATATTATTATGTAAGTTGAGAAGAGTGAAGCCATTTAGAGTCACAAACATCTTAATTTTATTCACATGTTTACAAGTTGGAAAGAATAAAAGCAAGTCAGCAATTTTGATATTAAAATGTATAACTGACATACAAAGATATAGTCCGCGCCAAACTGCTAGTCCGCTTTGAAGTTGTTGTGCACAACTACAAGCATGTATTCCGTAGCAACGTAAGGGCATACTAACGCAACTATGTACTCGTGGGCGAGTGTGAGCGAGCAGTGGACGGGTGCCAGGACAGGCCCCGCGCTGTCTTCGTACCGCTAATATCTACAATTTGCCATTCAACGCGACTCGTATCTATATTCAGAGCAGACTAGCAGTTTGGCGCGGTCAATACCTAGACGTTGAAAAAAAAATAATTAGAAAAATTGTAAATACAATTGTACAGATATAAAATAAAGAAATAATTGTAATGAATAGTCATAAAAACCTACAAAAGACAATATTGTGATAATTGGTAATGTTTTAGTTCAGCGTTTCCCAGCCTTTTTCAGTCCACGGACCCTTAGGAAATCAAGCACAGTTTTCACGGACCCCCATAATAAAATGTATTTATTTTAGTTATTACAGATAAAAACAGAAGGTAATTATAACTGTTTTTACGAAAAATATGAAAAAACAATTAATGTGAAGGTTGGTGTTGCTTTTTTGCAACTAAATCAGGGATATTCGGGTTGACGTTGCTACTAAGCTGTAATCTCAAATCAGATTCTACATGTAATCTGTTTCTGTATTTGTTTTTAGAGAATGCCTTTTCACAAAGGTATGTGGTTGAAAACAGCAGTAAAGCTGCCGTTCAGCATTTAATGAGCGATTTATGTATGGTCCAGAGATGATACCGCGGACCCCCATACATATACTCGCGGACTCCCAGGGGTCCGCGGACCATAGGTTGGGAAACGCGGTTTTAGTTAATAACGAATTATTAAACATTTAGTATCGTAAAATTATTATTAAAATTTTCTTGTAAAGTATTTTATTCATTTATACAATATATTTTTATGTTTTTTTGTTATTTTAATATATTTCCTGGAAAATTATTCATCCAATGTGCTGGATGGTTTTTTACGGTTTTATTTATAATATTGAAAATGTAACACACTTTCAATTAAAATGTGCCTTAAAAATTAAAAGAACGTTCTTTGAACCTCCAAAAGACCTGAAAGCAACGGTCACTAAGAAACTCTACCTATTATACACATTCACCTTCACGCCGATGTTCATTTTGGTTAAACCAGGATTACTAAGCGAAACATTGCAACATTGCATACGGAGTTTATAGTAGCTTTGTAGCAGACGAAAGCTAGCGTCGGGCAAAAGCGATGTTCCCAAATATTTTATGAAAATGAAAAAATATTACTAACAATACTAAAATTAAAAAGATCATAACTATAAGCTAAATATTCCTGAAAGACTATTTTATATAAAAGATTAAGAACAGCTCCATTCTTTATTTTCTCTGACAATTTAATCAGTCATCTGAACATTGTAATATCCGTCTTATTTCGTTATTATTAACGTAATATAATTAAAAATAGTATTAAAATGGTAGCAAAAAATATCTTAAATTAATATACCCTTACACAAATAAAACATTTTTATTAACAATAGATTGTAAACAAAACTGTTTTTGGATATCAGTACCCTATATTCGTATCATATTATTGTGGAAACTGGTTTATTATTCCCATTGTACCATTGCATGATAAACATGTAATTACAGCAGTATTATCGGACGATATAAATGATATATGACGACCATCATTCTTCATAAGAACTTGTGACTGTCATATCGTAACCATCATTGACTAGTAGCGAATTAATGAATCTTTTTTTGAAAATAATTTGCCTCAATTCTTTGACAAAAACAGTCAACATTCTTTTAGAATTAAAAAAAAATATCTGTCATCTAGAATCTACGCTGCAAATGTTAGACATTCATGATTTGCCGAATCCCGCAATTTGCCTCCGACATATACATATTACGCAGTGGCCGGTGCAATGCAGATGTTTACTCCACTTGCATCCAGCTATTCAAACCTTTACGTTTTTACGCTCAGAAAACTTACGTGAATTTCTCCTAACTTACATACCATCTGACATCATTTGGGGTTTTTAGTAATAAAAATAACGAACGGGCAATAAAACTCGTAATGTAACTGTCTGTGATAGTAAAGCCTGATTAAAAATAGGTTTTACGCTTTACGTGAATCCTAGTCAACCTATTACTGTCTCACGACTGGGCACTGGTATCCCCTCAGAGTCTATTCCACTGGCATGTTGTGTGTTGTTAGACTTATGTATTATCTAGATATTATCCTACACCGTTATCACAAGCGTGATCGCAAGTATAAAGCTTCTAGTACGCACATAACTTTGACAATTCACAGGAGCGTGTCTGGGTTTTGAAGCTCGCACCCAAGTTTGAGCTGTTGAATTTCAACAGTTGGGCTATAACTATTTGTATAATACTGTATTCGTATATATACAAATACATATATGTACAAATTCCTAATAAATTGTTCAATAAACTAAGTACTACAACTTATAAGCACATACGAGTAGATTTTTATTATCTTAATTATCTATTTACTTCGTAGTTAACTACCGAAGGAGACTGGGGTTTTACTCGCATTGACCAGAGTATAAGTTACTCGACACGATTTATTTGTTGTGTTGGATTAACATATTAGTGCAGTATTGACCGCATCTTTACTTACGGTTAGAAGATTTGGATATAGCGCACGATCACATTACGCCACCATCACACTATTCCACCTTATTGCTTAAGCACGGATTGGCTGTCTAGAAAATACTAATTATTTTTTTGCAAAATAGGGATTTTAACTTTGAATTGTAACGATGCATCCTTAATCTATTGAGGCAGAATTTTTATCTCAATTTAGGTAAAACATAGGAGTGATTACCTAATCATAATATTCATAGTATATTGATAATTAAACAAGTAAAATCCATTTAAGTTCATAATTTTTAATGTTATAAAATAAAATTCTAATAAAAAAAAATAACTCACAATCATCAGTGTTAGTGTGCAGGTCCCTTTATGATTTTTAAATAAATACGATGATCACAGTGATCCGGATTTTTGAACTTAGTTTACAGTGTTGTGTCGTGTGTGTTAGATCTAGTTAATGTGATAAAAAGTATTCGAATTAATATTTTATAATTAGTAATTATTTAGAAAATGCCTAATTCTTTCAGGTAATAATTTTTTTTTACAAAGTCGCAAAATGTACTGTCCTTTCATTTTGAAGGTGGTTGAACCCTTTGTGGTTCGACTCCAGCGGCACCACCGCCACACCTATTTCTACCTAATAACAGCAGTGCTAGGCGCTGCTGTGTTCCAGTTTGAAGGGTGTGGTAAGGAAGACAGACTTTTCCGAGGCGTTCCAGCTTGGTCCTCAGGGGTAGCGGCGCATCTGAGGCCGAACTCAGGTAGGAATATCTAATTGTATCTGGGGTTGATTACAGATGTCCATGAGCGGCAGTAGCCACTTACCATCAGGTGGACTGCATGCTCGTCTGCTACTCTTATATTATAAAAAAAAGTTAAATGCCTACGGTCGCTGAGCCTTAAATATGGCAGAACCAGTGCGTTAGCTCACCACCGGTGTGGTGGTGTGCTAACTATTTCTACCCTGAAGCATTTCTTCTGTGAAGTCTATCAGAAATATTCTTGTAAAGACTAAGTACTTGCCATCAAATGGACCGAGCAAGTCCAATTAGATACTTTAATCTTATAAAAAACTGTGGTGTAGGTACATGTATAAAATGTGTGAGAAGGCATACCGTTAAAAAACGTTCTAACGTAGTTATAGTGAGTTCGGGACCCATCCAACCGACTAATCCGTTGACTACCATCTAACTCAGATAGAAATTACCGCTAAAATTAAGAACTATACGCTTGAATAGCCTGAGAAGCTTAAATAATTTAGCATTATATTAGTTCTTGTGTTTGATTGTTTTACAAAAACTTTTAATAATTGAATACCTCTTAAAGGTGCTACCAATAACAGACCAACGCGTCTGTGCAAGCAATGTTTCTTACTTTTAAAACCTACTTAGTTACGTAAAAACCTAAGGAAAGAATTAATTAATTGCCTTACAAAGGTGGCTTAGGACGTAATCCTCAATAATCTTTTCCTCATTTTCACAGATTTTCCTTATTTATTCTACTCATTTATAGTACAATAACCTTTGAAGCGGAACCAAGGGAGGCTGAGAGGAATGTAAGAGAAATCAGAGACAAGAGACAACTCAACGGTGTTCCTTTAATATTTCCATATGGAGGATCCAATAAGGTATGTTTTTAAGGATTGACGTAGCAATATTAAGAGACAGAAAGGGTACGCTTAAGCATAATGTCCCGCATGGAAGAACGGCAGCAGATCGATAGTCTGACACACAGTGGGTTTCGAGTTCGAACCCCGGTCAGACACACTTGTAAATGATGAATTCTGCCTTCAAGTAGAATCCCTGATCCATGGTTGCGGATGTATATAAGGGAAAGTAAATACTTAGCATCAAGTACACTGCATAATTGTTTGCTGCTGCAATGTTATAAAAAATATTAAATATTTACCTCTGATATATATTACGAACACAAAAGACTTCATAATATACAATACTAATTTATATAACTTTACCTGTACAGAATTTGAATCCTGTTAACATTAGTCATTATGTTTTAAAATTCCTTATTCCTTTCCTTTCGGAAACTTAAATATTAATTTATAAAGTGCATATAAGTCGTCCTTACGTAAAATAATTTTCAAAATTCGTCTAATGCAGATTAATCTTTTAAGTTTCATCATTTCATTACATTCTGTTGAAGTTCTTTGGCGGCAGGCCAGTTCCGCGATAGAGACAAACTTGCATTCATACGATATAAATGGACGACTTTAATTTATTTTAAGAGGAATACGGAAAAATGATTTTCATATTTTCAATTATAATATGTATGTGTTTGTATGGAAAAAATATATGGTTAGGAAGATATGCTGTTAATGTGTAAAAATGATTTTCAAAAATCAAAGTGATTGAGTAGTGAGTGAGTGAGTGAAGTAAATTGGATTAAAATAATTTGACAAGCATGATGAAAATTATGTTCTTGAAATTTTCTATTGTAACGCCTTATTGAAAAAGAGCTTATTCTGTGATAATAATTATATTGAAAAGTTACTAACTATTTTAGTTACTCAATATTTTATTAATGAATTGCAGAGCGCCAGCCTGTCCCCTATATATGAGTAGAATAGACTGATGCACACAGACTCGATCCCCGGCCAGACAGATATTTAAGTTTTGAATTTTAAATTTATGAACCGGGTCTGGTATTTGTATATTTGTTTAATTACGTGTCTATGAAAACAACGATACCTATCCTAATGGGAATCCTAATGTAGAGCTAAACGAAAACGTCTTTTTCCAGTTAATTGTAGCTCTCGGCGTGCCAATGCCGATGCGAGAGAAATACATCAACATGGCCTTCGGACTCAACTTCCAGTATCAGTACATCCACTTCGACAACATCACTGCACTGTCCAGGTACTACTTCATCAAGACGGTGTCCCGGGAGCAAAGAGACGCTGAGCTACTGTTGCGACGGGATGAGAGACTTACCTTCTACAGGTCTACTGCTGATATGTTGGATGCGTGAGTAGTATAGTCTTTAGAGATATTTTAGTCTACTTTTAAAGTGTTTCAGGGGTTACTTTGGCTTTAATATTTTTTTTTTTATACTATAAGAGCGGACGAGCATGCAGTCCACCTGATGGTAAGTGGCTACTGCCGCCCATGGACATCTGTAATCAACCCCAGATAGGATTAGATATTCCTACCTGAGGTTGGACACATATGCGCCGCTACCCCTGAGGACTAAGCTGGAACGCCTCGGAAAAGTATGTCTCCCTTAATATAGTAATATGGATGTATATTTTACGTATAAATAGGAAGAAATTCATTGTAATTAAGTAATTAAGTTAGCATAGGCATGCATTGTTGAAAATTGTCAATTACATATTTTTTCCTATTTATCATTCAATCAGAATTGAAGTAACACATCCAAAATATAAAAAAACCGACTCGATATTAGGTTACTATACATTATCGAACATCATTGTTAACTAATATCGTTAACTAAGAGAGACTTATAATCAGCAGTGAGATAAAAGGTTTTTTATAAAAATAGGACGATTTGAAAAATCTGATCCATTTATCAGATCCCATCAGAACAGGGGGCCTACTACCATCTTTTAAACACCATCACAGTTCAGGAAAGTTTTATTTCCTCCTCAAAACAGTAAAATATTCCGTCATACACAGTTGAACAAACTTAAACCCTTATTGATTTTTCGCTTATCCATTGAATAAACCAACTTAAATTGTCATAATTTGCTTAAAAAGTTAAATTTCCTGCAAAAAAGTAAAAGTATGATTAAAATAATATTGTGTTAAGAGTTGGTAGTAACCCCCCTGAACTCATTCCGTGGAGAAAGTTAGAAGCTCATCACTGATCTACTGTGTACATAACTGATAATTTATGTTCCAGCAAAGGACTAAACGGACATGAGTGTGTTTTACGAGCAATATGCGAGGCGGCGCAGTACCCGGTGCATGAAGAGGGTCTTATTGGAGAAATTGTACATATATTACTTACGTGCGTATAATAATATCCATATTTTATTATGTCCGTGGCCGTGGCCGCGTGTGTAGCCTCTTTGGCATTAGATAGCGTCGTTCTAAAAACGTTATAAGTCCTCCTCTTGCAATATTGAGTACTGTTCATTGCCACGCAAGCAAAGTGCGGATTAGTGGACTTCATACACCTTTGAGAACACATTGAGCTCTCAGGCAGAAATTATACTTTACGATGTTAACATTCACCGTATATGAGACGTCAATGAAAGTAGAATTAACCCTTATGAAAACTAAATCACTACTTTTGCGCCACAAATGAAACCACATACAGTTTTGTTACGATCGTATATTCACTAAACAGTCCTTCACTTCACAAAACACAAAGTCCAACACCAATTACACACTAAAACAACATACTTAAAATTGAAAGCAAACACCATTTTTACCATTTGTATTGCGCGACATTTTGTAAGAAAGTTTCCCTTCCAAAAACATTAAAGAACAAACCCCAACCAAAGACACCAAATTGTTGCCAGTTTATGAATTATTATTAATTGGTAACTTAATTAATTTTTTCTTAATGTAAAACAAAATTGGCAAAAATAGTAAATGGAATATTTATATAATTCTAATAATAATAACTTATAAATATCCATATTTTAAGATATGCTTACACTTAGTAGTTCGACTCTAAGAGCATTTTGATCACACCTTGCATTTCTACCTTTTTACAGTAGTGTTATGTGCTTCTATATTCTGGTTTTAAGGTTATGGTAAAGATATTCGAGGCGTTCCATCTTAGCTCTCAGAAGTAGCAACGCTTTTGTGGCTAACTTTAGGTTAGAATCTAATCTTCAGGGGTTAATTACAGATGTCCATGGACGGCAATAACGTCTTACTTTCAGATACCACATGTACGTTCGCTACATTTTTTTTTATATTTAACCTAACGATAAGGTAGACGGGCTACCTGGAAGGCAGTCACCGTCGCCTATGGACATTTGCAACACGAGATGAGTCGCCAATACATCGCCGGCTTTAATCACATCAATCTAATAAAAAACTTTGATTTTCAGGCCCGACTACGGTCACTCACCTTTCGAGGAACAAGACAAGGATTGGTTGGAAGCGATCTCGGTGTACAAAGACGCAGCCGTAGCCGGAAGGCAAATGTTTACTTGTGCGTACATCTACAACGGCTGCCCACAGAGTGACGGGATCTTAGAATTGATATCTCAGTTGAGGAGTGAATGATCTTTATGTATTTTTTAAAATAATATAAATAAGTAGTAGTTATATGATGAAGACTCACGGAGCCACTTTTTTCTGCCTCCGCCAAAACTCGACCCCGTAACACACTTAAAAATATGAAAATAATGACTATAGTGAACATGGTAGGTGGTTGCACCACCGCCACACCTATTTCGGCTGCGTAACAGCAACGTTAAGCGCTGCTGTGTTCTGGTTTGAAGGGCGTAGTGAGGGAGACATAGGTACCTTTCCGAGGCGTTTCAGTTTTATCCTCAGGGATAGCGCCGCACCTGTGGCTGACTTTAGGTAGGAAAATCGAATCTTATCTGGGGTTGATTACAGGTGTCTATGGGTGGCAGTAGACATAAGTGTCTACTGCCACCCATGGACACCTATGGTGAGCCGTAGAGTGGACTGCAGGCTCGACTGCTACTCCTATATTATTATATTATAAAAGAAATGGTAAATGACAGTTGTAGTTTTCAAAGCACGATATGTTTCCACGTCGTGCGCGGTTAGCTGCCGTTACCCCCTATAACGGTGATCAACTTATATAATTGCTTATATAAGTTGATCATCGTTATACGAGTTGATGGTATTCTGCCATATTTGTGGGCACTTTTATAAAATAAAAAACCAAACTGACCAAACATATTAAACTGCAATAAAATAGCTATTTCGCGTCCGCGTGCAGGAGGTGGAAGAAAAACACTCAATAAGTCCTCACTTTTAAAGGTGATAAAAATCTTCATATACCTGTTTACTCTCGAGACATCTACCTACAACTATTTGTCTCATAGCAGTGCATCTTCTGGTTATACCTATAAAGTGTTCTAACTTAGTCCTAAAGCAGAGCCCGAGCTACGCATTCGAAGGACTAGGACTCACATTTGATATTAATTAAAGCATTCAAGGGTAGGGGAGTGACCACTTATCATCACGGTATGTATCACACTGGATTGCTACTTTATCTCCATAAAAAATATCAACAACTCTACTAAATGACAATATTAAATGACCAAATATCGCATATAAGTATCGTAAACGAAATATCATTTCGTTCATTCGTAATTCCAATAAAATCTCCTAAGTCCGGTATAGAAGTTGGAAGTAAATTGAGAGCCTTATACACACTTCTGATCACGCACAACCGGTCTTTAGAAGGTTAGATCGATATGCTATCTTCATACGTAAGGTCCATGTTGGAACAAAAGCGAGGAACTACAAGCTGCTCATTCCTATCATTTTTCTTCTGCAACACAAATATGATATTGTGATTTTGAGCTGTAATTTTAGAAGTGGTAGAAGCCTTCGTGGTTCTACTAATTCTGCGTTGTAAAAGTGGTGTTAAGCGCTGCTATGTTTAGGTTTGAGTGTAGTAAAGGAGATATATAATATCCGAGCGTAACACATTTGTGGCAGTCTTGAGGACTTGAGAATCAAGTGGAAACGCCTCGAAAGTATATCTCTCGTGCCACACCCTTCAAACCAGAAAACAGCAGCGCTTAACACTGCTGTTATTAGGCAGAAATAAATTTGTGGTGGTGGTGGTTAGAATAAAAATTTTGTATACACATGTATTCAAATAGTATTTATGGTAGCAATAATATTTATAGCGGAATATCGCCTACCCGTTCATACTGAAAAGCATGCCTTAACTCCAGTTTTCCTCAGTTATTGTGTTTGAGGCACATCATTATTCTTGTGAGAACTGACCACAAAGCCACCAGAGAGATGGCTTTAGCTATATATTCCTATTTTATTTTTAATCAAGTATGATATAAGATAGTTTATTGATAGTCCAATGATAAGTTTATCTCAAGTTGGATGTTTGACAATATAAAACAGTGATCTAAAGTAAGTTAGTGAATAAATTACAAAATTGCATTGTTTACTAAAACTAATAAATGCGGCCAAATTTCGGTAAGAATTAGTCTAATAATATTTATGAAGAAAGTTTATAAAAATATTCCTCTTCCCGTAGAAACATAAAAAAATATATAATTATAAAACACTGTAATATAGAACTGAAACTAAATATGTAATGAAATTTAAATAAGTAAAAAAATTAAGACAACCAATACTCACTATTTTTTTTACACAAAAACTACTTAATGTGTCTTAAAAACATATTTATACGAAAATATTAAAAGAGTTTCTCAATATAAGAGTACTAGTAGAGCCCGCGGCTTCGCCCGCGTTTTAAAATGGACCAACATCACCTACATATAACTGAAAATTTGTACCTTCATTGGATTGACAGAGGCGCCATCTGTCGAAAATTGGTCGTACAAACTCAGAAACCTTCGTGGGCTCATGCACAACAACTTTGCTAAAGATCATCACATGATCAAATTAATAGTTTACGATCATATAAAGGACATACAGACAAACATTGATTTACATATCTTAATCTATTCGTCACTCAGGTAAGAGATTAACTCCATGAGACCCTGTCCTTCTGGACAGCCGCTGTATACGGCAGCACATTCAAACATCTGCCTGCCGGCCACTGCTGCATCCTGGTATACCGCCATAGCTTCTTTTTCATCAGGGTCCTCCTCATCAAAGGGTGTCCGTCCGTAATCTGGCCTGAAATAATCGAAGTAAATTTAATTGACATGTTTAGCAGCGGCAGTGATAGCTTAGTGGTTAAGAAACTCTGCGTCTCATTCGGAGTTCGAGTTTCAAATCCTAGGCACCTCTGATTTTTCAGTTTCTTATATGCGTATGAAGCATTAATTATTATTCATTTAAACAGTGAAGAAAAACATCGTAACAAAACTTGCACACCTTAGTTCGAAAAAAAGTTCTTAAGGCTGTGTGAAGTCTGTTTTCTAGAGTGTTTACTTATTTCTCAACTATAATCACGAGTACTTACGTTAGAAGCATATGAATAAGTTTGCCAACGAGTCCTTCCTCTATCACGGGGTACTGGGCCGCTTCACATATAGCTCGCAATACGCACTCAAAACCGTTCATACCTTTGCTGAAATTTTGAAAATTATTTAAGACGCGTTTTACACTCAAAGCCCCACACTAAGATTATCTGTGTCGTGTGTCTGAACACACACAAAGACAAATAAACAAATACCCAGACCCAGAACAGCCCTTTGTGCGTCTGACCGGCACAATGAGATATTATCTTGATCGGTTGCAGTACTGTGTAACGGTTGCAATTGAATTGATATACGTTTTACGACCCAAACTACATTTTTTTATCAGTATAACACTTGCTACACACATAAGAAAGAATACAAAATCACAAAGACCCAGATTAGAAATCTACTTTCTTAATTTATATACCTGTCTGACCGGGGATCGAACCCAGAACTCACTGGGTGTGTGACGTAACGAACCTGTTCATAATTTCTGCCATTGACCTATAAAAGACCAATCTTTCATTTTTCCTGGCCACCAGATCAGCGTCTCTTTGCTCTCTGGCCACTTCCTTGATAAAGTAGTATTTGGACAGCTGAGAAATGTTCTGGAACTGTATATACTGGTACTGGAAGTTGATAGCGAAGACGAGGTTTTTCTCTTTCGGCACAGGTAACGCGAAACCGAGCAACAGCTGGAAATAACAAAAATAAAAAGTTGAAAACAGTAACCGCCCTATTTATTTAAGAATATAAAACAAGCTGTCCGTCAGAATTCTTTTTCTGTTTGCTCGCAGCAACCCTTTAATTAGATAAACATACACATAGTATACAACCCATATACCTACATAGTATATAGAGCATATTAACATAGTTGAGCGAAGTCGGATGCAGGAGTTATATTAGGAGTATTCATAATGGTCAAGATCTACACAAGCCACGAAACGGTACGCACAAATTGAATGCAAATAGGTAATCGCTTTCTACACTCACAGACCCACACTAGGATTCCATGTGTCATGGGTGCCATGGACACACACATTGACAAATACACAAACACCCAGACTCAGAAACAGAAATGAAAATTCATCATTTAGATATCTGTCTGGCCGGGGATCGAACCCGGACTTTTGCGCGTCATACCGGTATGGTGACCGCTCCGTCACGCGGGTCGTCATATAGAAATATGGAAGGCGCTTCAAAATGCTTAATGCTTAACTTTATTTGTACTTACTAGCTGACCCGGCAAACGTTGTGTTGCCATATAAATAAAAAAGATATTAAGGGTGAACAACCCTTATCACTTAGGGGTATGAAAAGTAGATAGTAGCCGATTCTCAGACCTACTGAATATGCATATAAAATTTGGTGAAAAAAGTACGGTAACTAACATTGTGACACGAGAATTTTATATATAAGATAATATTTGATACAAGCTTGTAATTATCATAGTTTTAAATAGTGCATTTACAAGAAAAAATATGTAACATATAAAATAAAATGATCCCATAATCCCCGATGAAGTCGCTGTCGGGAAGTTAGTTTTTAATATTTTAGCTCAAAATGTTTACGTCAACTGACTTTCCTCCCCTATTTCCTCAGGGATTACTATCAAAAAATTCTAGATTACTCACATCCAGCGGTATATTTAAAGCTGGAATTTCATCTGGTTTTCAGAAAATGACACTTCGTGGAAACTCGTTGATTTTGAAATAAGAAAAATGCATTCGATGATTTTCACTAAAATATTCATGCATGATAACTAGTTTGTCTTTATTTTGTAATATAGGAATAGCAGACGAGCATGCAGTCCTTAGTGGCTACTGCCGCCCATCGATATTTGTAATCAACCCCAGATAAGACAAGATTCCTACCTGATATCGGCGAATAATTCGCTGCTACCCTAAGAACGCTGGAATGCTTAGGAAAAGTATGTCTTCCTTACCACTTCCTTCAAACGTGAACACGACAGAGCTTAACACTGCTGTTATTAGGCAGAAATAGGAGTGGCGGTAGTGCCGCTGGAATCGAACCACTGAGGGTACTACCACCTTTCAACCAAACCAGAACGCAGTGTTTGACTATTATTATACATAATATAGATGTCGCTCTAAAATGGATACTTGTACGAAGGGAACGCCCTGTCTCATTTTCCTTAATATTTCAACATTTTTATTTTAGCCTCCATAGTAATAAATACTCTGTAAAAATTAACGAACTTTGTCTATTATCGTTCAAAAGAAAGCATTATGACAGGCGAAGGGTCGCAGGGGAATTAGTAAAAGGTGTCGCTTTTACCCTTTGGGAAAATAACCCTAAAAACTAGCTATACCAGAAAATATTCCGCTCACCTTATATGTAGCTCCATATGGATACACTAAGGGCAAGGCGTTTATCTGCCTTTTAACCCTCAAATCTTCCTCAGAATCTTGAACGTGTACTGTTATTGAATTTATCATAGGTAGTAGACACAAGAAGTATATGTATCTGAAATTTAGTGGGATAACATTTTGGTATAAACTTTGACTCACACCTTTACAAGTATTATATAATCATTATATTTATTTAAAAAGTACCCCCAAACATACGTTATTTTTTTACTTATTTTTATTATTTCTACTATATTTCAAGGTTGATTAATATCACTAATATAGTATAATTATTGTATATATATTGGTATATTCAATAATACATTTGACACGAAAATATTGAAAATTCTTACTTTTATTTCGATCTTATAATCAGAGTATGATTTTGTAATATTTACCTAGTTATTTTTTAAGTTCCTGTAAAATCAGTATATTTTTACTTTAATTATAATAATTACATAAATGCATGTGCATATACAAAAACTTAATATTGTAAAAGTTACCTTTTCAAAAGCAATTGATATCTTTAAATATTTATTAATACTTATTTTAATGCACAATGTTTAAAATTAAATAAAACTGTTATATTACCTTGTATGTCTCATTATAACTAATCCCTAGAAATCAACTTTTTAAAACTAAGCAAAGTTACGCTCCCTAGTGCTACGACGTAAGGTTACGATCACACTGCACCACCGTTTACGTGACATTTAAAATCCATTGTTTATTTTACACGAGAACAACTGCATACAATGAAGACACGAGAGGGTTCTAGTACAATCACGCACGTAAGTGCCGTTTGTGTTGAAGAAAATAAAATGTTTACGATCAGAAACAGGCGGCAACTATAACAATGAAGGAGTTTACACTAATTGCTTGGCTTACATTACTGAAGATATAAAATATTTCTAGTACAATCACGCACATAAGTGACGTTTATGGGGAAGTAAAGATTATGTTTACGATCAGAAACAGGCAGCAACTTAACAATGATGAGTTTACACTAATTTTTTGGATTACCTTACTGAAAATATAAAACATGTCTAGTACAATCACTTACATAAGTGTTGTTTATGGTGAAGAAACGAATATGTTTACGATCAGAAACAGGCGGCAACTATAACAATGAAGGAATTTAACAGTAACATTAATTGTTTGGCTTACTTTACTGAAGATACAAGAGATTTCTAGTATAACCACGCTCATAAGTGTCGTTAATGATGAAGAAAAGAACCTGTTTACGATCAGAAACAGGCAGTAACTACAACAATGTAGTAGGTTAAAATAATTTGTTTATTCTAGTAAACAATATTATGATAAAATAAAAATCGTGAAAGCAACATACATTAAGTCTCGTTTTTATAGAATTAAAAAAAAATGTGAGCCGTCACGGGACGCCTGGCAGATGTGAAACATCGACATTATTTTGTAAAAGTAGGTAATATGCAGAAAAAAACATATTAATTTTTTAATGTTCATATTTATAACAAATAAGAAAAAACTTTCGTACGCTGCACGCCATCAGCTGATTTTGAAATACAATTCTGTCAGTCTTAATAAATTTATTCTCTGAGAAGAATGACATTAAAATTAATTAATAATTTAAAAACATTGTATGCAATGATTTTTATGTGAATTTTAATCTACCAAGATAGTAGATTTTACATTTGCTGGCGCTCAAAACACACCAAATATACGCGTGCTTTATGCACAGATAAATGCATACTTTAATTATAAAAAAATAATTAACTTACTGATGACTTGATGGTGTGTCATAGTGTGATTTTGCTTTCTTTGCAGAAGGCTGATCACTTTCACTCTCTAAATTATCACGGTCAGACATTTTATTATCAGAAAAATAAGCGGGCAATACTTAAAACATACAAAATACGTCAAGTGGTGTAAAACGAGTTAAAACGACTCCAGTCGCTCTCGCGCGGCGTAGTAATACACACGAATGTCACTGAACACGTTAAACGTCATTATTTTGAATTTTAAGCCTCAAAATGCCTTCTTGTGCAATGCATAAATGCAAAAATTATGCTCGAAAAAGAAACAAGATTCATGGAATCACCTATCACACGTAAATGAAGAGAAATTATTAAATTTTGTTTATTTTTCGTGTTCGATCCGCCATGATTACATGAGTAACCAGAAAGAGACAAAGTATGTTTTTGTCAATGAAAGTGATAAAGACAAAATGCATGGTCATGCATTTTGCGTCTTTATCACTTTCATTGACAAAAACTTTCATTGATTGAATTGAACTGTCATAGATCAATGAAAAAATTTTCATTGATCTATGACCATAGATCAACAGAACAGAAGTGACATTTTATTGAAGCTCACGATGTTCATACGTGTATGTTATAGTTTAAGATCCCACTGCTTAATTTTTATATTAGTGTGTTTTAGTCAAAATATAACTTTTTATAGTTTATTTTAATAAAATAAAATCGATATATGGGAAATTCTGTATCCTAATCTCTAAATTTTCTTCGATATCTGTGGTAAATAATAAAAAATATTACCATAAAATTTATATAGGATAGTATACGGTATTTTAAAATTTCTTTAATTGAATAAATTAACCTAAACATAATTTAATAAACAATCTTTGTATAGCCAGAAATTAATCCTCAAAAAGACCACGGTAAGATTATATAAAATTCGCATGTCACGATGTTAGTTACTGTACTCCTGCGAAACGCTCTTACTGATTTTCATCAAAATTTATATGCATATTCACTTATTCAGTAAGTCTGAGAATTGGCTACTATCTATCTATTTTTCATATCTCTTAAGTGATAAGGGTTGTTCACCCTTAACATTTTTTTTATTTATATGGCAACACAATGTTTGCTGGGTCAGCTAGTACATTTATAAAATGTACACAACTTTGCAATTAATGGTCGTGTGTAAAATAAAACTGAAAATAATAAACATAAATTAGTAAAGATACTTCGCCGCCTTGAAATTGAATGAAGCCACAAACGGCTTATTAGTAAGTTTTTTTTGAATTCTTGACAAATAAAAACATTTTTAGAGAAAATTTACAAATAAATAACTAATACTGCGTAATTTACATAATAGATAAATAATTATTTCAAATATTTTAGGGACATTTTAGCACGGAGACGTGGCAAAACTTTTTTACGCAACTATTTCAATTCTCAAAACTGGGTACATTTTCTTGTTAGGAGTGAGTAATCTTTACTAATATACGATAATAAATATAAACAATTTTTAAATCGTATATTTTAAACCAGTCGATACATCTGTATAGATACATTCTTTCATCAAATTATATATTTATATAATAATAATTTATTTAGTTAAACTGTACTATAACATTTCTACGTAAACGATGTACTAAAACTATTATCGACAGTTCTGGACATTTTTTACCTTCTGTTCCATTATTTCATTGTCTTTGACAAGCATGAGTATCAATGAGAAATATACGTCCATACGTCCCGTTTTTAACGGGACAGTCCCTTTTTTCGATGCTTCGTGCCGTTGTCTCCGAAATGAACCGTTGCCATTGTCAATTAAGTAACAGTAAATATTATAATTGTGAAAAAAACATGGGGTGCTCCATTTATCAGTTTTCATAAAGCGCCCCACATTTTTTGCACAATTATACTATTTACTTTTCCTTAAATGATTCCTAGATTGAAAATTATTTTCTACTTTTTAGTTAATTTTATCATAAAAGCGTGTTTTTTATTATTTCTAACTATATTTTTTCAAGTAAAAAGTATTTGACATAAAAAAATCGATGTCCCGTTTTGACTGAAGTAATCATTGGTCACTATATTCCATGGTCAATATTTACGTTTGCGTACACTTGAAACGCAAGGTCAAACACTAGTTGTCTTTTTTTATCACATTGTTCTAATAGCTCTGTCCCTTATAGAACATTTGTCTATGTAGTTAAAGGTAATCGTCGCCACGCCAGAAATCTTTTGATGTGAAACATCTATAGCCGCACGTAAAAAAGATTTCTGGCGTGGCGACGATTACCTTTAACTACATAGACAAATGTTCTATAAGGGACAGAGCTATTAGAACAATGTGATAAAAAAAGACAACTAGTGTTTGACCTTGCGTTTCAAGTGTACGCAAACGTAAATATTGACCATGGAATATAGTGACCAATGATTACTTCAGTCAAAACGGGACATCGATTTTTTTTATGTCAAATACTTTTTACTTGAAAAAATATAGTTAGAAATAATAAAAAACACGCTTTTATGATAAAATTAACTAAAAAGTAGAAAATAATTTTCAATCTAGGAATCATTTAAGGAAAAGTAAATAGTATAATTGTGCAAAAAATGTGGGGCGCTTTATGAAAACTGATAAATGGAGCACCCCATGTTTTTTTCACAATTATAATATTTACTGTTACTTAATTGACAATGGCAACGGTTCATTTCGGAGACAACGGCACGAAGCATCGAAAAAAGGGACTGTCCCGTTAAAAACGGGACGTATGGACGTATATTTCTCATTGATACTCATGCTTGTCAAAGACAATGAAATAATGGAACAGAAGGTAAAAAATGTCCAGAACTGTCGATAATAGTTTTAGTACATCGTTTACGTAGAAATGTTATAGTACAGTTTAACTAAATAAATTATTATTATATAAATATATAATTTGATGAAAGAATGTATCTATACAGATGTATCGACTGGTTTAAAATATACGATTTAAAAATTGTTTATATTTATTATCGTATATTAGTAAAGATTACTCACTCCTAACAAGAAAATGTACCCAGTTTTGAGAATTGAAATAGTTGCGTAAAAAAGTTTTGCCACGTCTCCGTGCTAAAATGTCCCTAAAATATTTGAAATAATTATTTATCTATTATGTAAATTACGCAGTATTAGTTATTTATTTGTAAATTTTCTCTAAAAATGTTTTTATTTGTCAAGAATTCAAAAAAAACTTACTAATAAGCCGTTTGTGGCTTCATTCAATTTCAAGGCGGCGAAGTATCTTTACTAATTTATGTTTATTATTTTCAGTTTTATTTTACACACGACCATTAATTGCAAAGTTGTGTACATTTTATAAATGTACTAGCTGACCCAGCAAACATTGTGTTGCCATATAAATAAAAAAAATGTTAAGGGTGAACAACCCTTATCACTTAAGAGATATGAAAAATAGATAGATAGTAGCCAATTCTCAGACTTACTGAATAAGTGAATATGCATATAAATTTTGATGAAAATCAGTAAGAGCGTTTCGCAGGAGTACAGTAACTAACATCGTGACATGCGAATTTTATATAATCTTACCGTGGTCTTTTTGAGGATTAATTTCTGGCTATACAAAGATTGTTTATTAAATTATGTTTAGGTTAATTTATTCAATTAAAGAAATTTTAAAATACCGTATACTATCCTATATAAATTTTATGGTAATATTTTTTATTATTTACCACAGATATCGAAGAAAATTTAGAGATTAGGATACAGAATTTCCCATATATCGATTTTATTTTATTAAAATAAACTATAAAAAGTTATATTTTGACTAAAACACACTAATATAAAAATTAAGCAGTGGGATCTTAAACTATAACATACACGTATGAACATCGTGAGCTTCAATAAAATGTCACTTCTGTTCTGTTGATCTATGGTCATAGATCAATGAAAATTTTTTCATTGATCTATGACAGTTCAATTCAATCAATGAAAGTTTTTGTCAATGAAAGTGATAAAGACGCAAAATGCATGACCATGCATTTTGTCTTTATCACTTTCATTGACAAAAACATACTTTGTCTCTTTCTGGTTACTCATGTAATCATGGCGGATCGAACACGAAAAATAAACAAAATTTAATAATTTCTCTTCATTTACGTGTGATAGGTGATTCCATGAATCTTGTTTCTTTTTCGAGCATAATTTTTGCATTTATGCATTGCACAAGAAGGCATTTTGAGGCTTAAAATTCAAAATAATGACGTTTAACGTGTTCAGTGACATTCGTGTGTATTACTACGCCGCGCGAGAGCGACTGGAGTCGTTTTAACTCGTTTTACACCACTTGACGTATTTTGTATGTTTTAAGTATTGCCCGCTTATTTTTCTGATAATAAAATGTCTGACCGTGATAATTTAGAGAGTGAAAGTGATCAGCCTTCTGCAAAGAAAGCAAAATCACACTATGACACACCATCAAGTCATCAGTAAGTTAATTATTTTTTTATAATTAAAGTATGCATTTATCTGTGCATAAAGCACGCGTATATTTGGTGTGTTTTGAGCGCCAGCAAATGTAAAATCTACTATCTTGGTAGATTAAAATTCACATAAAAATCATTGCATACAATGTTTTTAAATTATTAATTAATTTTAATGTCATTCTTCTCAGAGAATAAATTTATTAAGACTGACAGAATTGTATTTCAAAATCAGCTGATGGCGTGCAGCGTACGAAAGTTTTTTCTTATTTGTTATAAATATGAACATTAAAAAATTAATATGTTTTTTTCTGCATATTACCTACTTTTACAAAATAATGTCGATGTTTCACATCTGCCAGGCGTCCCGTGACGGCTCACATTTTTTTTTACGTGCGGCTATAGATGTTTCACATCAATAAATGTTTGTATATTTACGGTCAGAAATATTTGTTTATCTGGAGGTTGATTTTGCACGTCCATGTGTGTCAGTAGCTCCTTACCATGGTGCCGCCGAAGTCGAACCTTAAACACATCTACCACCTTCGAAAGCTATTTTGAAATTATTTATGTATGAAACATTATATGTGTATGTATGCGTTGTATGCGTTTAAGTGGTATTTTTGGCAGTAAGTGAAGAACAAAATTTGATTTTTTACAAAATACTATTAAATCTGGCCAAATTTTACTAAGAATTAGTCTGATAATACAATAATTATCAAGAATGTATATAAAAAATAATTCCTCTTCCCGTAGGAACATAAAAATATATAATTACTGTAATAAAGAAATGCAAATGAAACAAAATATATAATGAAATCCAAAATAATAAAAAAAATCAAGCCAACCAACCCTTCAACTTGTTTTCGAGTTTTTAGCACATAAACATACACAACTATTATTTTACACAAAAAACTATATAACGTGTTTTAAAAACATCATAATATGAATACATTAAAAATCGTGTCTCAATATACGAGTAAAAGTATATCTTAATCTATTCTTCCCTCAGGTAAGAGATTAGCTCCATGAGACCCTGTCCTTCTGGACAGCCGCTGTATACGGCAGCACAGTTGAACATCTGCCTGCCGGCCACTGCTGCATCCTGGTATACCGCCATGTCTTCTTTTACATGAGGGTCCTCTGCATCGAACGGTGTCCGCCCGTAATCTGGCCTGAAATTTCGAAGTAAATTTAATTGACATGCAAGGATAGTGATCATCAGGAGGATCCAAGGTTCAAATCCCAGGCAAACCTCTGATTTTTGGTATACGTATGAAACATTAATTATGATTTGTTTAAACGGTAACGGAAAACGTCTTGACGAAACCTGCACTCGTAAAAGTTCGAAAAAAGTCTCAAGAATGTATGAAGTCTATCAATTCGAAATTGGTTAGCGCGATGGACTATGGCCGGAACCCTTTACTTCGAAAGAAGACGTATGCTCAGCAGTAATAGGAGTCGCTGTAGTGGGACAAATAAGGAGTGGTTAGATTCGTCTAAGTTTGAGAATGCCATACAGTATATTTTTAAATAGTGGGGTTTTTGTTACATGATTTATTTTCTAGATTTTAACTTATTTCTCTAAACTATAATCACGAATACTTACGTTAGAAGGATATGAATAAGTTCGCCAACGAGTCCTTCCTCTATCACGGGATACTGGGCCGCTTCACAAATAGCTCGCAATACGCACTCGAAGCCGTTCATACCTTTGCTGAAATTTTGAAAATTATGAAAAATATTATATTAATTGGTAAAGATACTAAATCACAGATTGTCCAGGATATATGAAAAACATATTAGTATAAACAACACTGAGACTATATTTTCGAATTCTTGGACTATATTTCCGTTTTATGAGTTTTATAAAAGAGGCGAAATTTAAAATCCTTTAAATTTATTTTGAGGACTAAGAACACTTCTAAAGTTTAAAGAATCATTGTATTACCAAACAAATCAACCAAGTATTGGGAGTTATACCCTGTATGATACTTGTGTCTGTAATTTTTTTTTGTTCAACTTTACTCGTAGATCGATTTCAAGTGAATTGATATACCTTTTATGACCCCTAAACTCACACTAGGACAGAAATCTAAATTCAAAATGAATTTATCTGTTTAGCCGAGAATCGAACCCGGAACCCAATGCGCATGTGACCTAACTAACCTATTCATAATTTCTGCCATCGACCTATAAAAGGCCAATCTTTCATTCTTCCTGGCCTCCAGATCAGCGTCTCTTTTTTCTCTGTCCACTTCCTTGATGAAGTAGTATTGCGATAACTCAGAAATGTTTTGGAACTGTAAATACTGGTACTGGAAGTTGATCAGGAAGATGAGGTTTTCCGGCACGGGTAATACAAAACCGAGAAGCAGCTGGAAATTATAAAAAATAAATAGTTAAAACTATTTAATCATAATATATCTCTACGTCATACTACACTTCACATACGCAATATTTAAATAGAGATCCAAATCTTTTATTTTTGTTGCTTGGTACTCGGAAAGAGAACCTAATCCATACTATTACTTCTCCTCCAAAATGAGTAAGCACGCATGAAAAATCACTAGTAGTCACCCATCCAAATCCTGACAGCACTCACCTTTGGTTAAATTTGGAGATCTGACAAAATCTATCCAAGCCGCTAAATGGAAATATGGCGTTTGAAAATTCCAAAATTGTTGACATTATACATTTATTTTTAAAGGATTGAACGTAATTATCGTAGTTTTAAATTGTAATTTTACAAGAGAAAATATAAAATAAAATGATCCCATAATCCCCGATGAAGTCGCTGTCGGGAAGCAAGTTTTTAATATTTTAGCTGAAAATGTTTACGTCAACTGACTTTCCTGCCCTATTTCCTCAGGGATTACTATCAAAAAATTCTAGATAACTCACATCCGGTGATATATTTAAAGCTAGAATTTCATCTGGTTTTCAGAAAATGCCACTTCGCGGAAATTCGTTGATTTTAAAGTAAGAAAAATGTATTCGATGATTTCCGATTGCATACTTACATATGCAAATGCATAAAACGCTATTTATTGGCGTTACTGCATATGTTAGTACCTTTTTATTGATAGTGCATATATCAATAGTTACCTGGGTTAGGCGTGTTGTTTATATGGTTCATAACTGTAAGATTTCAGTTGAGTGATGCCCCATTTTTATTATTTCCCGACTAATAAGTAATTCAAACTACTATAATTCGTAAGTCGTATATTCGTAATCATATCATATTCCAACTTACGTCATATACATAGATATTATGATTAGTTATGAAATACTTAAAAGGTTAAATGACGATGACCTTGATTTTTCAAAAATTCAGCAACGTTAAAAAAAAGTAGTAAAAAGTATTTAGTTATTTTTTTCGTTTTATTAATTATTTTCAGTCTCTTATCAAAAAAAAAAGTCTTCATATTTTTTTTCCTTTGGTAGATATAATAAAATGTTCTTACATGTTCACACTTTGGTAGAAAAAAAATATGTCTGTCATTTTATTATGTTTGGACAAAAATTATAAATAATTCGTGATTTGTCGATAACACTTGACCCGATATAAATTTGCATAAATAAACATAAAACTTAATAATAAATTGTTATTTGATAAGCATATTTTCATACATGTTTGGGCATTTTGACAGTGTATATGCACTATCAAAATGCCGAGTAATCCGATGTCTAGTCATAACGCTCTGCAATAATTAATGTATTCATATAAAGAACCCAGTGATAGGAGAAGAGACAGCTGAGAGTTATTAAAGGTTATGTTTTTACACTTTTTTACAGAACCCTAATAACAAGTTATACAAGAAAAAAATGCCACTTACCTTATATGTAGCTCCGTACGGATACACTAAGGGCAAGGCGTTTATCTGCCTTTTAACCCTCGAATCTTGCTCAGAATCTTGTACATGTACTGTTTTTGAATTTATCATAGGTAATAGACACAAAACGAGGAGGTATCTGAAATTTGGAAAATACGATTTAAGTATAAACTTTGACTTGAGATTTATAAAAATCATAATCATAATCGTAATCCTTATTGCATAATGCGGTTATCACATGCATATATAGGTGTTACAAATTTTGATACAGTGGCATGAAGGGTTTCATGGGGTGTAGCAATTTAAATGAATTATAAGTAAACATAAGCTAATGTAACAATAATTTAAAATTTTCAATTAGGATCTGTTAATAGTACAGTTTACATTTTCATATGGTGATACTTAGTTATAGTTAGAATTTCAAATACATATAATGAAGCAATAAAATAATAAAGAACACAATGTCAAAATTGGTAGATTATTACTTAAATATTTATATGGAATAAATAATATTATTATATAAAGTCAAATGAGACTTAAAAAAAGAAAAACTATTATTATTTTAATTATTTATAGCTATTGATAGAATAGTTAAAATAGTTTTTTTTTTGTAAATTAAGTGTAATTTAATTACATAGGAATAGATTGTATTAGGTGCCTTATTCAATGTTTATATTCTAAATTATTAATGTTAATTAAGATATTCTTTAAGAGAGTAATAGCATTTTGATAGCAAGCATTATTTTAATTTATTGGTAAATATCGGAAAATTATATCCTTATTTATATTTATTTTATAAGACAATTTCTCTGGCTAATGTACTCGTAATAATTGTATTATTCACATTGGAAAATATCGGAAGTTCTTACATTTATTTCTGAAATGTAATAATAGTATTTTTTCTAATAGTTTTTAACGAACACACGTGCACTCATACAACAACCTAATATATGTAAATATGTTAAAAAATATTTTTATGTTTAATTTAATGTAAGTGATATCAAGTCATTTATTAATAGTTAAGTATATCAATATTATTGATACGTAAAAATAAAATGTAAAAGTCATACAATATTACCTTGTATTATACATAGCTTGTAGCTTTTATATTACATTATAATTAACAATCACTACAAAGACATTACATTTTTAAAACTAAGTGAAACAAAGTTACAAGCTCCGTAGTGCTACGACGTATGGTTACGATCACACTGCACCGCCATTTACGTGACATTTAAAATCCATTGTTTGTTTTACACGTGAACAACTGCACACAATGAAGACACGTGGGAGTTCTAGTACAATCACGAACATAAGTGTCGTTTATGGGGAAGAAAACAAAATGTTCAGATCAGAAACAAGCGGCAACTATAACAATGAACGAGTTTACATTATTTGTTTGTCTTATTTTACTGAAGCTACAAGAGACTTCTAGTACAATCACGAACATAAGTGTCGTTTATGTTGAAGAAAAGAAAATGTTTACGATCAGAAACAGGCGGCAACTATAACAATGAAGGAGTTTACATTAATTGTTTGGCTTATTTTACTGAAGATACTAGAGAATACTAGTACAATCACATACATAAGTGTCGTTTATGTTGAAGAAAAGAGAATGTTTGCGATCAAAAACAGGCGGCAACTATAACAATGAAGGACTTAACATTAATTGTTTGGCTTATTTTACTGACGATACAAGAAACTTCTAGTATAATCACGAACATAAGTGTCGTTTATGGTGTAGGAAAGAAAATGTTTATGATCAGAAACAGGCGGAAACTACAATAATGAAGGATTTTACATTAATTGTTTGGCTTACTTTACTGAAGATACAAGACATTTCTAGTACAATAATAAAAATAAGTGTCGTTCATGGTGTAGAAAAGAAAATATTTACAATCAGAAACAGGCGGAAACTATAATAATGAAGGATTTTACATTAATTGTTTGGCTTACTTTACTGAAGATACAAGACATTTCTAGTACAATCATAAAAATAAGTGTCGTTTATGTCGAAGAAAAGAAAATGTTTACGATCAGAAACAGGCGGCAACTATAACAATGAAGAAGTTTACATTAATTGTTTGGCTTACTTTACTGAAGATACAAAAGACTTCTAGTAGAATCCCACACATATCCATATATTATCTAGTATTAAAATCCCAAACAATATTATGATAGAATGTAAAAATAGTTAAAATAACATACTTAAGTGTAACGACACTTAAGTATGTTATTTTAACTATTTTTACATTAACGATTGTTAGAATTGTTGTTTAACTCAATGGAGTTCTGTTGTCAATAAAATAATAATAACATGTAGTCTGTAGATACCTTTTTAAAGATAATATGGACCTGCTTAGCTCAACTAAACAAGATAGGTGTGTGTGTATAAAAGTACAAGATGTAAGTGGCGCACATGCGGTATTATCTTAAGAAGAGGTCCAAAATGAGCAATATCGCACAAATGGGCACAGGTCATGTCACTAATAGAAAAGTCCTGATCGTTCTCCACCACAATGCGCCAATATGGTATGGTAAAAAAATGATATAATTCGGTAACATACATAAGATCATATTAAAGTAGTTACTTAATGCTCCTTGTTAAAAAACTAGTGCAACAATTACTCATTCTCATTACCAATTTTAATTTTAATTTAATTTAATTTAATTTTACAGATTACATTGATCCATGTGTGTTAGTAAGAACTTAAATCTAGTATTAGTAAGTATTATGATCATTACAATTCAATTCAATTCAATTTAATTAATAATAATAATAGAGCTATGTGTTACTGCTGCACCAAATTCTCAAAATTATTCCACATTCGCGTACATCACTCCATTTCATTTAAGTTTGTAAATACAGCTTGACCTCGCCGTGGTACCCGCCATTATACACTAAGGAGGTCAATTAAAATGGTTTTGGCCTGTAGCCCCGAGCCAGCGGATGGGAGACACAAGTAGATACGCGATCCGCAAACACCAATTTTAAGCTGCAGCTATACGAAAAGATACTGAAAAGAAAAGATAAAAGAAGACAAAATAAAAGAAAGGAAGAAAAAACAAAGGAATACAAAAAGCAAGCTTCTGTAGGTACTGATGGAATAATGGTATGAGTTTCGACTTTCCAGTGTCATCTGGGTTCGAATCCCAGGCCTCTGATTTATCGCTTTTTCAAAGTCATATAGGTCACCATCAACCCATTACTGTCCCACTGCTGGGCACGGGTCTCCTCTAAGAAGGATTAGGCCATAGTCCACCGCGCTGGCCAAGTGCGTATTGGTAGACTTCACAGGCCTTTGAGATTTTTCTTTTTTATAAATCTCTCAGGTATGCAGGTTTCCTCACGATGTTTTTCTTCATCGTTTAAGCAAGTGGTAATTAATTTCTAATACGTACATATTTTTTGAAAATTTGAACCTCGGACCCCTCGATCGAGAGGCCGAGTTTCTTAACCACTAGGCTATCACTGCTCAAGTCATGTAGGTACGTAATAGAGTTATCACACCTATTTCCAGCGTGAAGTATTCCTTGCGTTTCGAAGGGTGTGAATGACGGCTTATTACATATGAGACGACCATGTTGGTCCCCAGAAGTGGTAATGCATCTGTGATAGCCTTCTTATGGAACCCCTGTTCAATATGGACTTGGTTAGTTAGTTGTCCATGGGCGACACTTACCATCAAATAGACTACATTCATCTGTTTCTACTTGAATAAAAAAAAGTTTTTAAGTGATCGAATATACTCGCACTCAACTATGCGTACACGCATTCACTCATCACGCACACTCACATACGCACAACATGCTGCTATTTATATAACTTATATAATGACTAATTAATAACAATCCACAATTCTCCAATCATCAAAACATACATGACTTGTTTGATGTGACAATGAAACAAATGAAATCTCGCCCAATCATGCATATATCCAAACTAATTATTAGATTTAATGATAATCGCTAATCTACTCGTGTAATTATAAAATACAGTTCAAAGAGCTAACGCGATCTCCAAACAGATCCAACGTACTAATGAGGCTATGGTTAATTAATTTTGTACATTTTGCTCGGGATATGTGCTTCAACCTGTTCAAATATATAAATGTAATTATAATGTATTTACTGATAACACAGCGATTTTATTTACATTTCATATCTAGGTGTACGCAGTGTGTGTACAATTCTAGGACGAATTCGATTATCGAGTGACATTCAACCCCTACGTAAGTTAAAAACATAAGTGCGAGCAAGCATAAGCATATTCAACATAGAAAGCGCCCTAACAGCTTAAAGTTATGTCCTGGTTTGAAGGTTGTGGTAATAAATTCTACTGCTCTCAAACATAGACATTTACACTAATATTATAAAGAGGAAAACTTTGTTTGTTTGGTTGGTTGTAATGAATAGACTCAAAACCTAACGGACCGATTTTAAAAATTCTTTCACCATTCGAAAGCTACATTATCTACGAGTAACATAGGCTATATTTTATATGAAATATATTTGATAAATAGATTTTGAGGCGGTACAAACTTTGCCGGGTCACATAGTGATAAATAAAATATCATTGCTCTCAAATAACAACATGTGTGGCCAAGTAATAACTATAAGTCCAATTCTATTTCGGGTTAGTTACACAATTATTATGTCCGTGGAATTATTAATTTGCTACGAGTTACTTCAGCTTGCCTCAAGAACTATCCAGCCGTCTTTTTTTCACATAAACAGCATTTAGAACATGGTCAACTATATTCGCAAAAGACAAATCAAATCAAATCAAATCATTTTTTTATTAAAAATAGGTTCTTTACAGATCACTTTTTGAATGTCAATACAACTACCACCACTTCACGAGGTGTTTCGTTATGGAGAAGAAGCAGCGAAAGAAAGTTTAGTTGACTTCAAAATATTTTTCTTTTTACGTTCCTAGAATATTTTATCAACATTGACAGATAGATAAACTAAGGGGGCAGACTTAAGGACGAAAGAACAGTTGTATAAAAGAATGAACAAACGAAAGAATAGATGGAGGATCGAATAGTTGAGCAAACAGTACCCTTAGTATGAGGTTTTTCGTTTTTACATAAATGATTGTTTTCGTTTTTGTTTACGTATTTCTCATACATTTTCAATCAATTCTGATACAATCCGCTAGGGGCGCTGATTGGGAATGTATGGGCAAATACGTAAACAAATACCAAAACAGTAATTTTTGTTAATACGTAAAAACTCATGCTGAGCATACTGATAGGTAGACGGCCGGATGGACGAAAGAATCAACGAACAATTGGTTGGACAAAAGGATCGTGCCTTAGTGATAGAGTTGCTCTATACGGAACCCTAAAATACCTCCGAAACATGGCTCAACCGGCATAGTTTATTAAAAACTAGTATTTCCCTAAAACTCATAGCCACCGGCGCTCGAACCAAATTCCTTTTTGTAGGTAATTTCTCGACGAATACCTCATTACACGGTGCTATAGAATTTTTTACTTTGCCAGTACTAAAATATTATAAAAGATATTCATTTCATTAAATTCTCCCCGCCCGACTTCCTTCGCTTTTCTTTTGAATTAATGCCAAACTCAAAATTCATTTATTCGAAAAGAAGTACAGAACTAAATAAGCAGTTGGAAAGGTAAAGGTAAACTGCATTGAATTATACAAAAAGGTAAAGATAAGGTAAAATAAGAAATTCTTAACGTTTCATTCTCAATACCACGATCTTATTATTTATGTATGGAATGTAAATTGAAGCGTGTGTTTGTAATTTTAAAGTAAGTAAGAATATGATTCTAAGATCATATTTTCCGTAGACTACAGAAATTTGAAGGTGGTAGAACCCTCTGTGGTTCGACTCCGGTGGCACCACCGCCACACCTATTTCTACCTAATAACAGCAATGTTAGGCGCTGCTGTGTTCCGGTTTGAAGGGTGTGGTAAGGGAGACAGACTTTTTCGAGGAGTTCCAGCTTAGTCCTCAGGGGTAGCGGCGTATCTGTGGCGGACCTCAGGTAGGAATATCTAATCCTATCTGCGGTTGATTACAGATGTCCATGGGCGGCAGTAGTCACTTACCATCAAGTGGACTGTGTGCTCGTCTGCTACTCCTATATTATAAAAAAAGTATAGTGCTACAACACAAAATGCCCTTTTCGTATGGGGTACTTTTATAAATTTCATCCCTGACTGGTTGATTCAGCAAAAGATCACAGTGCAGATCAGAATGAACATAATAAGTCAATATAAAAATATTTTAAATTTCACTGCACAAATTCTACAGTTTTACTCAAACAAACAAAAGTTTTACTCTTAAGTATATATTTTCAATAACTAATTATTTTTTTCTCACATTATAACAATCACATAACATTACAAATAACATACTCGTAACATAAATTGCATTATTACAAACAAAGAAATAACAATATTTAAAATCACGCCCAATTTGAATACACCTTTAGGAAATCGAAAATCACGTCAATGTGTCTACGCCTTTAGGAAATGTCCGCAGTCACATGACAGACTACATACTAATTTGTTTGTTTAACAGTCTCCACCTAATAGTCACATGCTTGGTTTCTCACAAAGTTGCTGTCATAACTTAGTATAGAATTGTTTACTGCCTTATTTGAAGCTAGACTGTTAGGAAAATAACCTTATATAAAGGTAGGATAAAAACTACTTCACAACAATCCGCTATCAATATGTGTCATCATCTTCATCATCATGAGAAGGATTAGACCGTAGTCCACCGCGCTAGGCAAGTGCGATTTAGTAGACTTCACATACCTTTGATTTTTTTTAGGATTTATCAGTTATGCAGGTTTCCTCACGATGTGTTCCTTTATTTTTTAAGCAAGTGATATTAATTTCTAATAAGCGCATAACTTCGAAAATCTCTTGTATGAATATGTACAAGGGTATTTAAACTATTCCGTATGTACCCTACCTCTAAATAAGCTTTCATCTACTTAAAGATTAAGTGTTCTAGAGTTAACTTATCTTGATCGTGAGAAAAGAGAAGAGAAACACTTGAAATCCAAAAACAAAATTAATTGTTATTTCGATATAAAAGTAACTTCAATATGTACGCGCCTTTAGTATAGTCGGTAGTCACATGACTCCGCAGTGCACTAATTTGTTTATCCAACGCCGACGCTACAACGCTTAACGAGGCCCTTTTACGTGTCATACTTGCTTTCAATTCATATTATCGTATGAGTTGCTATGACTTTCCTATGAGATGTCTATGAGAAAATATGTAATTGTATACGAAGAGTAAACACAACATGTAAATTCATAACGAAGCCTCAAATAAAATGATGTTTTATATGTTTTTTTTATTTTATAATATGGGAGTAGCAGACGAGCATGCAGTCCACCTGATGGTAAATGGCTAATGCCGCCCATGGACATCTGTAATCAACTCCAGATATGATTGTATATTCCTACCTGAAGTCAGCCACAGATGCGCTGCTACCCCTGAAGACTAAGTTGGTACGCCTCGGAAAAGTATGTCTCCCATACCACACCCTTCAAACCGGAACGCAGCAGTGGTTAACACTGCTGTTATGAGGCAGAAATAGATGTGGCGGTGGTGCCGCCGGAGTCGAACCATAAAGGGTTCTACCACATGTAAACATTTAAATTACCATCATCATTGAAATTTGATTATTAAAATAGATTTAAATATTTAACTACGTATCATTATTAAATTATAAGGTATATTATTTTATGCAACTCCACAAGTAAGTATTACAAATTTAATTTGATACTTTAACATTTTTTTTATTTATAACATAACTTTCATACATATTCATTTGTTAAGCTAAAGTTAAGCTTTATTGGTCTCTTATTTTATTTAAAACATATTGTAATAGTAATAGCAGTGATAGCCTAGTGATTACGAAACTCGGCCTCTCGATCGAGGGGTCCGAGGTGCAAATCCCAGGCACGCACCTCTGATTTTTAAAGTTACGTGCGTATTAGAAATTAGTTATCACTTGCTAAACGGTGAAGGAAAACATCGTGAGGAAACCTGGTATACCTGAGAGAATTAAAAAAAGTATATCTCAAAGGTATGTGAAGTCTACCAATACGCACTTGGCCAGCGCGGTGGACTACGGCCTAATCCTTATCATTATAAGAGGAATCCCGTGCCCAGCAGTAGGACAGTAATGGGGTGTTGATGATGAAGATGAATAGCATTTTTATCACATACGTAACAAATTAAAACAAACCAACTAAGTTGTACGAGTAACAAGTACTAACTTGCATTAACGACTCTCAATGCGACTAAGTAGGTATGCGTGTACAAAGCAAACTGATACACATTCTTAGTCTACATTTATATTTAAAGACTAACTTAGTGTGTTAATCTCTTCAAACGTATTGAGACCCGCAGATGAACTGTCAAATCAAATATTTGCACTTTCCTTCCCGAAGCTCTATATTGCTAACACGATACGTAACTAGCTCCAAAAGTCAAACTCTACTTCACTCGTAAGAAACTCGTTCGTAAGCAAACATGTATTTATATGAAAAAGTTTGCGCTATAAATATTGTTATAGTATATCTTCTAGATTTATGTTCGTGTAACTCAGGGGCGTTTAACGAAGATTTGCTGCATAGAAGCCGAAGGCAGTTGTTGTTTCCGAACTCTACGTTGTTTCAGGTTAGTGCAGTTCTAAGGCGATGCAAATATACACATAACATAACAATTTTGTTCAGAAATACATCCCAATGTTGTTCACAATGTAATGTAATGTTTATTTTCATCTATTAATAAATGGCTACATTTACCGAAAATTGGGTTACAAAGTAATATTTTTTTGTTATTACTTTTGGTGCATTTGATAAACATGTCAGTATATTTTTTAATATGGGTCGGAGTTGCCAATGTAACACATAATTTATTAGTCATATTTTTTTCATCTATTGATCGTTTGTTCACTAAATTTGCTTTGAATATATGAAATAATTTTATTAATTACGTCAAAGAAGTACATCTACGTGTAAACTACACACGTTTTTTTATATTTACTAAGTTGAACCCTTAGGAAATTATCATAAAAAATATTGAGATTGCTGAATTATTTCCAACTCAAAGATTTCTCCGAAATTTGTTTTCATAGAGTCTTTGATCAAAAGATGTACGAAATATTTCTTGGATTAGATATAACGTATATTTTGAACACATTGAATGATAAGATAAAAGCAGTGATAGCCTAATGGTTAGGAACTCGGCCTCTCGAACGAGGGGTCCGAGGTTCAAATCCTAGGCACGCACCTCTGATTTCACAAATTTATGTGCGTATTAGAAATTAATAATCACTTGCTTAAAACGGTGAAGGAAAACATCGTGAGGAAACCTGCATACCTGAGAGATTTATATAAAAAAAAAGTCTCAAAAGTATGTGAAGTCTACCAATACGCACTTGGCCAGCGCGGTGGACTATGGCCTAATCCTTCTCACTCTGAGAGGAGACCCGTGCCCAACAGTGGGACAATAATGGGTTGATGACGAATGATAAGATATTTATTTGAAAATCCGTCTTTTGAAACCTCTACATATGTAACTTATTATGATTTTTATATGCATCGAAAACATGAGCCCACAACAATATTAACAAATAACTTTGTATACAATTACCTTCGCAGGTAGCAGATAAAGCTGACTTATTTTTAGGAAATAAAGCCCTTTTTGATTAACCTAAAAATAAAATAGGGCTCATAAAGTACCCTGATATACGCCAAAAATAACAAAATTAAGCCAAAGTAAACGTTTAGTTTGATTGATTGACCAAAGCAGAGAATTGATTTAATTTTAGAGGGAATTGATTGTCTGTCAGATGCTATCAAGTAAGATTTATTAATCGTTCCCAGAATAGACCTACAAAGTTACTTTCATTTTATATAGTTTTTTTATTCGATATTTTCATTACGGGGCTTTTCATTTATCTTTTTTATGAAATTCAAGTATCTAACAACTAATAACTACACATATAATTTCCTTGCAAACTAAGTAAGAAAGGTTTCAGGTTTCAGGTTTCAGTACCCTTAGTATGAGGTTTTACGTTTTTACAAATATGACTGTTTTGAAATTTGTTTACACCTTTGCCCATACAATTTCCAATCAGCACCCCTAGCGGACGTAACATTAAATGTATAACTGGACATAATGGCGCTTTATGTTTTGTTTCTCTCTTTTGCGAACATGTGAAGCAGACAAAAAGACTTGAGCTCTTACGTTTACTCTTGTTATTGTCTTTATGCATTCACCACCACAATTCATCACATTTCGTTCAGAAGCTTAGGAAATCATTTAGCATTAAGCTCGTGCCCCTTGATAAGTAATTATGACATATACTGTGTCTTTGACCGCATTTACGCCAATCACAAAAGCATTCAATAGACCTATTTGACGCGTACAAAACCTGAAATTTTTACAAGTGTAGGTACTCATTGCATCAAACAATCATATTATCACAGAATAAAGTTATTTCCCTTAAAACCTTTATTTATAATTTCACAACTATCAAGAGGTGTCCCAATATACTGTTTCAAATCAAATATTCTTTCTTCAGTTCAACATCGGCGTTGGTACACCTACACCCGTCAAGACAATCAACATCAACTGGGCATTCCAAGCCAACTTCCAGCTCCCATGGAACCGGTCCCAAATACCAATAGACATCTTGGAGGCCAACACTGCGTACATAACAGAAGCAAGGAAGAAACGAGACGTGGAAGAGAAGATAGATGGTGACTATGAGAATGATGCGAAGATATACCACTTTTACAAATATGTGGAGGATGTTTTGAATGGGTAAGCAAAGGTTTTTTAGCATTTCTAATCTTCTAAAATATTAGCGTTACTTTTTTGTTCGGAACTCGAAGTACGATCGGCTTCCCAACTAAGAAGTTCGCGGTCGAAGTCTATGCATTCACATTTTGCGAAATCACGATGCAGTGGAAAACAATAGGTGTTCGAAGGTAGTGGTAAAACCCTTTGTGATTCGACACCTGTTAAGCGTTTTGTAAGGGAATCAGACTTGTCAGAAACTATCTAACTAAGTCCTCAGGGGTAACAACGCATCCGTGGTCATCCTCAGGTAGAGCTCTTGTCTTACCTGGGGATGAATGTAGATATCCATGGATAGCGGCAGTAGCCAGTTAACATCAATTGTGACACCACTAACCAAAAACCAATCTATTTCTTTTGCTTTAATAATGATTAATAATTATTAAAAAAAACGGCATGTGTTAAATAAATTCCTCTTGTGTGTAAATTCTGCGGAATTTGCATCGTATGTACTTATAATGAAAATAATAATTATAAACCACAGAAAAAAAGACGGCACCAAAAAGCAAAATATTTATAGGGTCAACATTAATCAATCACAAATTGATGATGAATCCTAAATCCTAAATTCTAAAAAAGCTTCATAAAAACGAATCAATTTTTCATCAAGACATTTAATATTTATTGCCGTACCTTATCTTTCCAAACAGTCGCTGTTAGGCAACAAAAACAATCAATAACTCCACAAATTTAAATTTAAAGCATCAATCATAGTTACGTTGTTTCGTTAAATCAATAAATGAATTACTAAATACAAAACCCTGCAAATAATACTATTGTTTGATCATAGACGTTAGAATATGAATATGATGGGCTATAACAATTGGCGGCGATGGAAGAAAAGCTTCGTACACGAATTGGAGAAATTATAATAAGGAAGTTAAATAAATAAAACGTCAAAACCATAATTAACGTTTTTTTTTTCATTTATTGTGGTTGTCACTTCTTATTTTAAGTTTCATATTTTCGCGGACTAAGAAGTAATAACCAAATAAATTAAATTATGAAGTTTCCTGATCATACTAGCTATTTCGGTAGTTATTCTTGTTAAGTCTTCGATTCAGAATATAACGTACAATTGTAAAGTTCCGTATACACTCAACCGATCATAATACTCCAAACTTTCTGAATGGAGAAGCCTGAAGTTACTCGTATTTTTAATAGGAAAACTATCGATGCATAATATTGCAACGTACTCATTACCTCGCTTCTTGCTCTTACTCGATTTCTTGTCCCCAATACAAAAAGATCGATCATGATTCTCCAAACTCTGATTGGTGAGGCACGAAATTACTCATGCTTATTTGATGTCTCAAAAAATCATCGATGCACAATATTGCATCGTAACCATTATTTCGCCCCTTGTTTCTTGTTCCATCTCTCGTTCCCAATACAACAAGTCCCATAATCTTGATTTATTTCACAATTTGATAGCATCTACAGGAAGCAATTTTCACATAAATTGGTTTTGTCAATTCCCATTTCCCGAATGTCATTTATTGTAATTTATTACTGTTTAACCAATCGAGTAATGTAAAAGGCATACGAAGCCGATTCAACATTAACTACGCTCTTGATTGTACCTATTGATTTTTATTGTCACCTTTGTTTCCACGGAGATAATTGGAAATTCGAAAACCTTTATAATGAATCGGATATCAGCCCGCGATATTGTCTTCTCTTCTGCACGATGTTTATTGAACTGTTGGATAATTATGACCTGATTAAGTGTCATTATCTGAGTGGCGAAGATTTCTATTACCAGCACATGTGTCAACGTCTTTGTATGTATCATGGGTGCCATGGGTGACGCAAGGAGTCTTCTTACATTTTTAACATTTATTTCTGACAAGATAGATGTTACAAGGTCTATTTAACCCTTAAATGATAAATTAATCAAATTATTTTCTTACGTTCTAGTCTTACACTATATGAAAAGTCAGTTTACATAATATGAAAAGTCCTATAAAAATTCTATATTTCAAGAATCACCGGTTTAAGCTATGCATTGTCTATCTCTCAATTTGTGTTGTTTTTTTTATTAAATAGTACATTAATTTGTTGTTAGTTTTAATTATAAGGGTCATTATTTATGTAATTATTTTGTTTACAGTTATGACCATAACGGCACCTCTTGCATCCTGAGAACTTTGTGTCAACTTGGAGCTGAACCACTCCACACTGAAGTGGAAGATGATTTGCTTCACGATCTCGCCAGCTTCGTTTTGAAGTATGTAGCATTACATTTTATTGATCAAAATGGCATCTCAAACTTAGACTCAAACAAAAATCATTATTATCATCATTAACCCATTACTGTTCCACTGCTGGGCACTGGTCTTCTCTCAGAATGAAAAGGATTAGACCATAGTCCAACGCACTGGCCAAGTGTGGATTGGTTCACTTCACATAACTTTTCAGTAGGCTATCACTCCTTTTTTTACCTACATGATATATAGTAAGTTTTAAATGAACAATATCAACACCAAAAAAATTGTAAAATACCTCCTAAAAGTAAATCCATCTTAATTTCATGAAGTTATATAACAGATATGAAGCAATAAAATAATACTATTATTTATCAAAGATTATTCTTATTCCAGTCCAAAAAACGACGCATCAGAACCACATGGTCCTTCGCCGGAATCAACACCGTACATCGAAGCCCACGAAGCTGGGAGGAACGATCAAGACTGTTTTTCTATATACGATAACTGCTCAATACCTTTGATAGAAATATTTACCAAAATTCTTGACTCATCATGACAATTTTTGTACTTTTTTTACTTTTTGGATCGCTAGTAACAAACGGATATTCAGCCCTCATGAAACATAATAGTAATACTCATTGTAAGTAAGTATGTTGTATTCCTGCTGTGTTCTGGTTTGAAGAGTGTGGCAAGGGAGACATACCTCAGCTTAAACGCCTCGGAAACCTAGGAGACTTAACCTCAGAGGTAGCGGCGCACCTGTGGTCGACCTCATGTAGGAATCTAAACCTATCTGGGGTTGATTACAAATATCTATGGGCGGCAGTAGACACTTACCATCAGGTGGACTACATGCTCGTCTGCTTCTCCCATATTATAAAAAAGTAGTAAAAATTCTACTTACAGTCGATTGTCGACGTACTTATGATAGATGATATGATGCATCTCGAAAATAGCTTAAATTATAGTAATAAATATTGACTGGTTTGTATTTATATTTACGTGAATATTTTTTAGATTTTGTATTTTTTATTTGTATTTTATATTAATTTCAATTTAATAAATGTTATATTTTTATTACGAACGGGTTTATTTTTACATATGCTAATTATTGCCATAATTATTATAGGCAATATGATTAGTCATATTTATTTCATAACCATATTGCATTTATATTTTCCTTGTGACGAGTTATCAATGTACGTAATTTTTGCAATACTCGCTTTTGAGAAATTAATTATTAAAGTCAAACGTTATTTTGAAAGTTATTATTATTTCAATGCACTAATATTTTATGTTACAAAAATAATCAATCAGAGCTAACCATAATACTTAATGCCCTTCATTAAATGTTTCCATACGAAAATAAACTAAATAAGTAAACCTTGCAAACGAAGCAATGTTTGTAAAAGCTACTTAATGCAATATTCTAGCAGCGGAAGTAATACCAACTTTGGCGGCTAACTTTAAAATTCCGTTAAGGATTTTCCTTTGACCGAAGCTGCAGTAAAAAGGATGTTAATTACTGTTAGCTTCTATAAACGTCTACAAGCGTCGTATCCGAGTACTTAACAAGTATTTACTTAACTCAAATAAAGATAAGTATTATGATGTACTCGCTGATGAATATTGAAGTAGCGTCTTTGTCACGCGATCTTCGACTTACAGCTCTGCTATATTTTCCCTTGGATAGTATTTCCATTGTTACTAATATTGTTTAGTAAAAGGAAACAGTCAATCGAACCAATACATCATGTACATATATTTTTTTATTTATTTACATTTACATTTTTTATTGAAAAGAAAATACTAAATAACTACTAAAATTTTGTATAAACATCAAAAATACAATTTTCATTTCATACTTAATAAAGAATTTAGCCTTTAAATGATCACAAAAAATATTATTTGTTGATTAGTAATAACAAGTATTTTGTTTGGTTGAATAAACGATTATTTTCTTTCTTTCTTTCTTTATTCATTTAATACAATCCAAACTTATGCAAAGTGTCAATTCCGATATGTGTGAAGGTGTCAAGTATTGAGGCCTCGCAATCAGGGAACATGGTCTCGCAGTCAGCCCTGGTCTCCCTGCCCAGCCTCTCAGCTGCGTGGTACTCGTTGTCAGTGTGGTGGGATATCACGTCCTTGGTTGATGATGGTCTGGAAGAAATAAATAATTTGTGAGCCTTAACTAACCGTACAGAATGAGTACATGAAAGAAACGCTTGTAAGAAATAAAATAATGCATATTATCTTGTCGTCACATTATTTCCACACTACCGAGCCGAAGGATGTAGACTATATAGGATCTACCACCATGAGTGAGGATTAGTAACTGTAGTCTTCACAAAGTTTTAAAAGAGGCTTTTGAGAATTATGACACATGAAGATTTTTTTACGAGTTTTTTACCTCAAAACCAATGAAACCTCAATCCATTACAAATGATAACAACATTGCAATGTACACAACTTTATATCGTACTGACTACATTTAATATCCATTTATCACAACATAGCTGTAATGTGAGAATTGAACTATTTTTTTAAGCTACGCCCTATTCATGAGTATTTGATGAAAACAATACATTATAAGTACAATGTATTGTTTTGTACTCATGAATAATTTAGTGTTACTAGTATTAACGTAATGTAAAAACACATTTTTTCACTATTCACTTGTTTCAATACACGTTTCCCTCAAGGAATGGAACGGTGAACATTTTTATTAACCTCATACGGGGTTCAAGTAGCCCGTACTTACGTGAATAATATATGGCCAATTTCTCCCAACAAGCCGTTCTCGTGTGTAAAGGGGACCTCCGCCGCCTCGCAGATAGTTCGGAGCAAGCATGGACGGCCAGAGTAACCGTATCTGTGAAATTTAGAGGATATAAGACTTAGCTAGATCCTCTAGCTAATGCAGATCATGTATTTTAGGTTATCTATCAAGCTCTTTGCGAAAATTTATATTAAATTTAGTAAAGAAATGCTGTGGAATAATTTAATACTAACTTTAAATGATAAATTTTAATATAGTTATCTCCTTTTGTTTTTGAAATGGGTTAAATGTATAAAATAGGTACGTTAATAAAATTTATATTTAATGTAGATATAATATACGTTTTATAACATATAACATAATGGTTTAATTTTCTGCTAAGTATTATTAAGATTTTTTGTAGGAGAAATTTCTACAGTATGGTAGATAACATTTTGGACATTGAGGATGCATCTATAACTTGAATGGAACCAAATTAAATTCATGTGAAAATTAAAAATCAATTCTGATAAAATTCGTATAAAATTAAAAAAGAAGATACAATCACAGACCTTTCCATCATGTGCTCGATAATTTTGTAAAAGTCCCATCTATTCATTCTTTGTGGTTCTTGTTCTTCCTCCAATTGCTTTTTGTCTATAAGTTCTTGTCGCCTAATCGCTTCTTCTAAAGGCAATTCAGTGCTAACTTCTGATAAATCATTTGTATCTACTAAACCACCTTCAGCATACAATAGCGATCGCTTCCTTCTATTATCATTAAATGTAATATCTACTAACGTATCATTCCCTTCTTCGAAATCGTCCATCAGCGTACTGTTATTTGCTTTAGTCATTCCTCTAGAAGACTCTAGGTCTAAATCAGTATCTATTTCATTCCCAGTTTTATCTCTATCATTAGGTGTTTCTCCATCCATATCTCTCGAGATAGTATCAGCAAAACCATATATTCTACTAGTATATTCTGAACTGTTTGTAGGCAAATCATATTGAAACTTGATCACAGTGCCAACAGTCACAGAAGCCTCCTTCAGATCCACCGGAACACCCAAACCGATGATAAACTGAAATTAACGTTGCATAATTAATTACAATCAGAGAATCAAAGGTAATTGAAACTAATGTTTGTGTACATTCGTGATTAGTGCAAACTATTGCACAAGGTTATCTCATCGCTGATGTGTAACGCAGCTAACATACAAGATATACAGGGTGTTCCATGAATAGTGTACCAGCGAGGGTTTATAAAATGAAAAGGGTTTATAAATATAAAGAGCAGTGATAGCCTAGTAAAAAGTAGTGATAGCCTAATGGTTAAGAAACTCTGCCTCTCGATCGAGGGGCCCGAGGGTCAAATCCCAGGCACGTACCTCTGATTTTTCACAAAAGTTATATGCGTATTAGAAATAATTATCACTTGCTAAACGGTGAAGGAAAACATCGTGAGGAAACCAGAATACCTGAGAGATATATAAAAAGAAAAAAATATATATCAAAGGTATGTGCAGTCTACCAATACACACTTAGCGAGCGCGGTGGACTATGGCCCAATCCCTCTCATTATGAGAGGAAACCCGTGCCTAGCAGTGGGACAGTAATGGGTTGTTGATGAGGGTTTATGGTAAACGAACACTCACACCTATCGACATAATCCCCGTGTATTTTCAGCGATATTTTGTAGTTTTGGAGATATGATGTTATATTGTCTTATTTATTCATGTATTGTCATGAGCTAATACGCTTGATAGATAGTGTTGTATAATCGACGTTATATTTTGAATAACGTCGCTTATCATATCTTCCTCTAAAATATTATCACTTATCTCTTCTCGTTCACCATATGACAGAGCTTTATGTTTATTACATGAGTACCTATCTAATTGGACTTGAGAGATTGGATTACATCCACTTCATTCCATTCCACTTGTGCATAATGCATGGACAATACCTATTTGAATTCCAGACTTCTACATGCATTTGCAATGTTTATGATTAAATGAAAAATGCTTACAAATGACTAAACGTTGAATAAGATTACACTATAAAATAATGGTATCTTTTTGTTTTAATTCGGAAAAATACTTGGAAGTGAGACATAGATATGCAAGTGTACAGTAAGCGTACTTTTTATCAATATCAGTCGTTTAATTACCAGGAGTAATGGGACATCATTAGGTGAATAGATAGCAACCTACCTTATTTGTATTGTAAGTACGATTACATAAAACATATTTTTCATAATTAACAATAAATTAGTAGGAAAACTCTCATAATTACAAAATTGCGGGTACATTACTTATAACAACGTTGGTCTATCTATCATAAAGTACATTTCAATTGCTTCCATTTTAAACGAAATTTCCAAAAGTAATTTGAGTAAATAGCCCATAAATCTACTTGTACTAAACTTTCACGGCAAACAAGAATAGAATCGTAAACGAAAATTTAATTAAAAATTATGAAAACAACCTCAAACAATAATGAGAAGAAAGTAATATCGGCCTTCTCAAGCCGAGTACGTACTTAGAACTTTTATTCTTATATAAATTACTGTATTGTTCCAGTTTGGAGGAATTTTCGGTATTATGATATTATATAGGCGTGCCGTATCAATATCGATAAAACATTTTAACGACAATTATAATAGTAAAATAGAATTAAACTTTATACGTACAAAGGCATCAAAATACAGGTCTAGAATAGAACCCCAAATCTAGTATAAAAATTGTAACTAGATTTGGGTACAAGTAGGATCTGCTTTCCTAAGAATCGAACCCAAAACTTGTTGCTTGACAACTGGTTTGATAAAATTTGGTTCCTTATTAAAGTAAACATAAATATATACTTATAATGATATTTTAATCTATCAGAAATATGAAAACTTGAATGAAAATTAAAAAACCCTTATCGATATCAAAATAATCGATAACTTATTATAGAACTCGGAATCTCTACCAAAGCAATAACGACAAAATTAAGACGCGACTGTTTCTGAGCTTCCACTTAATGACATTCCTATCATTAACTGTCTATTCATTTAATATTAAATCCAAATTATTTTGGAATGGAAACGCGTTTTAGGTAGTATCGAAATGTTGATGGGATTTCCAAGATTTTTGGAACATCACAAAATATTGTTAATGGCTTTGAAACAAACAAAGTAATTACAAGTTGAGATAACTTCATAAAAATCAAAGGGTTGCACTCCGAGAGTGCCGGCAGAAGTAAAAACTTTAGAAATAAACTGAATAATAAAATATAATAAATAAACAATGAAACTGACTCCTATTGACATATTTTTTCTATGCTGACACCGGATGACAGCTTGAATTTTGCGGTTTGCTTTGCTGTCTTACGAATTTTCGATCAGGTCACGTGTACTGACGTAAGTCCAACTTTTTTTTACCCATCACAAAGTGCACAACGCCGCTATAAAAGTTTTCACTTCAAAAAGATTTATAATCACACAAATTTCTAATAAAAACCCTAATATTCATAATTCCTTACTTCTATATTTAAACGACTTATACCGATATAATACATAATAAATTATTACACGACCTCAATACATTGAAACTACCCATTACATATAAGAATGTAAACTAATGCCCAAAATAATATTTGTCTAAAAACTATTCCTCCTCTTTATTTTTTATTCATGAATCCTGATTGATATATGTATGTACCTGCCTCTGATTGAGAATATCTATATAACAATCGTTCTTATTTTCATCAGAAATTTTAATTGCCTAGAGGAATACTTGTTTGAAGCCCGATGTATTATTATTTGATACTTGTATGTATGTTTGAAGTTGGTTCATTATTCATAGTTTAAATTATATCGCGTCGCTATTTGTCGCTTCATAACAGAAATTCTCCGTACAGCATATATCATCAATTAGAAATTAAATTCAACTAATATAACACAAACTCTCTTTAAAACCAAATACATATAAATCTGAAATCCAACCCAATTCTTTCGACAAACAGAGACGAATCCAAAACACTTAGCTAATCACAATCGCATCAACCGCTATTGGACGGAAACACATCAACCAAATAAAAATTAGCTGAACGGGGCTTTAGCGCGCAAACTAATTGCATTTAAATTCACGAACAAAAAAGAGTAAGGCTTCGTTAAGCCGGATCCAGTGTGCAAAGAAAACATCATTTGCTTAAGTAAAATCAGCAACGGCATGCAAATTTGCAAACTCATCGGAACGGGAACATGAATGTGAAGGTAAAGTATAGGCGGGGAATTCTAAAACATAACTAATACAGTCATTTATGTTATTTTACTGCAAAGCCAAAACTTCGCTAAATAAAGAAGATAGTTTGTACTTTGTATTATCTACTCCTAGCAGACTAAATTAAAGATTATCCACCAAATCTACTATTCTGATTCTGTTCAGACAACTTTGAGGATGAGAACATGAAGAATTAACGTTTTCATTAAATGTTGCAGCATGTGACATTTCTACGGGGGACCCATTGCGGTGACATCATCTATACTTCTATGACAGGATTATAACTGATGTGTAAACTGTATGATTGCGTACCTGTGAACCGGGTAGTTCAATAGACATTACAACGCATATGAAATCGAATTTCAATAAAGAATACCTGAGCTCTAGCGGGTCCTCCGTCAGGGTACACGAGGTACCGTTTGCGTCTGTGTGCGTCCCCAAACGTTACGAGCAAGAACAAAGTCAACGTCAGCAACATAGTAGCGTAGTTTGTAACGAACCGTCGATGTGTGAACGCTGCGCACGATAAAATGGCTGTTTGCTCACAGCTGGCTTAATGAACCGTTATGTTTTCTCCCCGATTTGGGAACGGCGGATACGTCGTGATCTATCAACTAGCTGAAACAAACTCGACCCGAAACGAGTTTGGCTATCCAAAATTTGTTTTCAGAATCGGTTGAGAAAAATCGTAGCGTGACCTTGGTAAGGTAAAACATTAGGCCGTAGACCACTTAATAAAAAATACAGATAACTTTATAGAACGAACTAATGACTATGATACAAATTCAAAAATAGTACCTAACTATGTATACAAACTACGATATCCCTTGTAAAACACCTAAAATAAGTTGATTACTTTCATGAAAACTGAAACATCATGTGGATTTAATCAGGAATAGCTATGCTCATAAACGCCGCCAATTAAGCGCTTAATGAGTGTTCTCTTTGTAAAACAGTTCTTAATTCATTTGATAACCCCACGCTTCCATGTGCCTGTTTATAAGATACGTCACACACCACCATAGGGTAAGCTAAAAATTATATTAATTGAAAATGGTACTGATAAACATATTGAAAAAAATCTTTTTAAAATGTGAAGGATGTAGATAGGGTGTAGATAACACTGACTTAGTTAAAATTCCTTATCTTCATACAACACTTCTTAAATATCTAAGAAATGTAGCTTTCATCGCAGTACGTCTTAGACTAGACATTGTATTACCATAAATAGTAAAGGAGTAAGTGTCAATAGACTACACACATGAAACTACTACTATCAAGCAATGCCCAAATGGCTGATTAAAATGTAGGGTTGTGCTTCGACGACCTTACAGAGTAACTAACAGTTTAACTTATGTAAAATATTCGAAATAGAAGTCCTCTAAAAGAACTAAAAGTATCACTGAATAAAATAATTTGACTACACCTGTAACAAATGTTTGAATTATTACATAACTTTAATTTTCAATCGAGAAAATCGTTTTCCACTCACACGTTAGTCGTCGAACAACTCTGTTTGCCTTCAGACATTTCAGTTTTCCGAGCAAGATTTTCAAAACAGCAAATTAACTTCGTGTACAGCTCAAAGCACCAAACAAGCAGCGAAATTTCAACCGTTGCGCAAACCACGAAAATGAGAATGTCGGCGAAATGAAATGTGGCTACAATTGCTCGATAGGGAACATATTACCTGAATTTAGAAGCGATTTTGAAAATAATGGCTTCGATGGAAAAGTTAAATGAAATGCCATTAATATATTGTGTATTGCATTCAGTTAGTTTTTAGATTCTTTAGATAAAACGAATAATCGTGAAGTAAGGAAAGCAACTAAGTCGAAAATACAATTTGCTAAATTTTGTTTTACCCGATACTATAAAAAATAAAGTCAATTAAAACAAATCATATACTTTTACAAAAAATACTGCAATAAGTAGTAAATTTAACTGAATATAAAATAATATACATTAAACAGTACAAAACCGGTAGCCAATCAACTCTAACAACGGAACATAATTTAGATGCTAAATAGAAAATAGCTTTTATAGTCAAACACAAACAACATGCCTCAAGCATGCGACAGCGAAATCCAATTTAGCCCTTTACGTTGGCAAATTTGATTCCGGAAATATTATTATCCTCTGTAACTATGAGTAGTAAAATGTTTGCACTTAAGTATGTTCATTATATTCGCAATTGATTTCTTAAAATTCTTCCTCTTATGTTATTCATTTTTCATTTATGTTTTGGTCGTTTTTTTAATCTCATTTATTTAGAAGTTGTTTTGGTCGTTTAATTTCATAGAAGATCTAAAATAACTTTTTTGCATTATTTTTTAAAAGAGTTTGACAAAACTGTTGCCTGGTTCCTTTCCTTGGTCTTGTTTCTACAATTTTTTTTCTTCTTAATATCTTTGTCTATAGATTTAATATTTTATAAATTAATTTGAATTAAATTTGTTTTCGCCTGACTTTATCGCGACAAATTTGTAACATGCATTAAAATTACCTATATATTTCAGTAATTTCAGAACGCATTCCATTTACGATTTTAACTTCTTTAAATATACCAATCTATTCAGTTCGTTTATCTGGACTTAACACTGTTGAGTTTAATTAAGAAGCAAACTTTCATTTAATTTTCATTGTTTTCATTTGTCCTACCTTTTAAATAAAAAAGAATACCTGAGTACGAGCCGGTCCACCATCAGGATACACTAGATATCGCCTGCGTCGGTGGGCTTCCCCAAAACTTAGGAGTAAATTGAGCAAAATCAACGCCAGCATCATCGTATTGACAAAGGCGTAGATTTACAATGCCAACCGTGTGTACGTAAGCACGATAAAACACTGAATGTTTGTTCTCAGTGCTGCTATCATAATGAGCCGTTGTATTTTGTCTCCGATTTGGGTTGTATCTAACGGTGATTGGGCGGTTCGATCTTTTGTTCTACGTATGTTAGATTGGTAAGCTGAATCAAACGGCAAGTACATTATTGTGACATCGTTCTAAATGGCACTTTGTTTTAATGGAAAAATATAATATACTTTTTAGATTAATACTAAGAAGCCGGAAGTTTAGAGCAAGAGACCAAACTAATGAATTCAAGTGAATAACCACAACGAATAACAGCCAAAATAACAAACTGTTTCCATCACCACCAAAAATCTTCAATTTCATTCATTTCATCCTGTATTCTTTCTTCGCATCCTGTATTCTTTATCTTAAAATGCCATGAAGAATGAAAAACATACATTCATACATACGCTCGCAGAATTGGATAAATAAATATATTAAGCCTTCCAAGCAAAATAATCAAAGGAGCTAATTAACGGTTCGTAAAGTCAAACGCAACAAGCAATTCAACAACTATCCTGTAAGTCATGCAAATAAGAATGTCTGCGAAATTAAATAGGGATTGAAATGTACGATAGGCGACGGGTTCATTTGGGTTCAGAGAAGCTTTTTAACGGTATTTCCAACAGAACGCACTAAAAGAAAGCGTATTACGGAATTTGTCACTTTTTCAACTGAAATATTCAATTTCTCTAGATATCGCAACTCTATCATTATTGATAGCTTATGCTCACAATTTTTTTTGTCTCTTTTATCCGTATTCCTGCTTCTTTTATGTGTATAAAAATGTATATTTGAATTATATTAATTTTCTTACTCGTATATTTTTTATTTCAATATAAATATAAATAGTTTGTAAAATGTATAACACTGTTATAAATTTAAATGTGAATAGTAATAGGTCTTTCCAAGCATTGGAGCTATTTTCTGCGACTACTCTGGCCACGTGCTCTGTAAGACATACAGCCACGGCATGACGCGCTCCTTTAGGGATTCGTTTGACTTCGTTGACTTGATTTCGTTTGTTCGTTTTTTCTGTTATAAATTGTATAGTAATATTATTCAATTACATGAATATAATATTATATTTGAAGGTGGGATTATATATATTTGAAGGTGGTAGAACCCTTTGTGGTTCGACTCCAGCGGCACCACCGCCACACCTATTTCTACCTAATAACTGCAGTGTTAGGTGCTGCTGTGTTCCGGTTTGAAGGGTGTGGTAAGGGAGAAAGACTTTTCCGAGGCATTCCAGCTTAGTCCTCAGGGGTAGCGGCGCGTCTGTGGCCGACCTCAGGTAGGGATATCTAATCCTATCTGGGGTTTATTACAGATGTCCATGGGCAGCAGTAGCCACTTACCATCAGGTGGACTGCATGCTCGTCTGCTACTCTTATATTATAAAAAAAAAAAAATACTAACATATTTTAATAACATAACATTAACATAATTTCTTTAATCAATGATATATTTACATTTCATTGTCTTTAATAACATAAAGGTATATATATAAATTAAACAACTGTTTTAATACTAAGAAGGGACTTAGCATGCACATTAAAACTGAAACAACCTATTTCAAAGCGACCACGTAATCCCATTTGACACTTCAATAATTGCTTTTACGAGTATGACTATTATTTTCCGTTAAATTCGATTTATTTTAATATCTCCCTTGTGTCTCTGCGATTAGATTCTGTCAAAGATATCATTTTTTTCATATCTTTTACATAAAACATTTTTCCTTATATCTTTTTCAACGTAATAAGTCTTTTTAATTAATTTCTTTGTTTTCCTATTTAAAAGTTTATCTTGATTTTTTGCCGGACTGCGGAGAGTAATCTTTTTGAAGGTATGTATGTACGATATGTGTGTGTATATTGTATGTCTCTTTATGTTGCAGCCCACACGGCTTGACAGATTTCAACAAACGGAGGTGTCGTTGAATTCGTCTTATCATCATCATCATCAACCCACTGTCCCACTGCTGCGCACGGGTCTCCTCTCATAATGAGAATGATTAGGCCATAGTCCACCGCGCTGGCCAAGTGCGTATTGATAGACTTCACATACCTTTGAGATTTTTTTATAAATCTCTCAGGTATATAGGTTTCCTCACGATGTTTTCCTTCACCGTTTAGCAAGTGATAATTAATTTCTAATACGCACATAACTTTGAAAAATCAGAGGTGCGTGCCTGGGATTTGAACCTCGGATCCCTCGATCGAGACGGCGGGTTTCTTAACCACTAGGCTATCACTGCCATGAATTCGTCTAAACTGTGTGTAAAATTCCACCAAAGCGTTGGAGTAGATTTATAAATTTCATCCTTTATTTTGATAGATTCCAGAACGCGTCCCCTTTCAAACACGAGGAGTATTTGCGCTAAAATTTCGTTACATTCGCGAGTACGATTTCTTTTGATGTCACCTACGTGTCTCCTCTTCCGTTAGTTTATTTTTAAAAAACTATCTCTAGCTCCCTACTTCCGCTTTATCTTTTCGCTTTTCCTTTATACATAATGAATATGTTTCTACAAACTACGTGTTTGATGTCAGTTTATTGATTGTTACGGAGGTAGTGTTTCAAGTAGGTGAGGGATACTTTATAAGAATTTTAACTTTGAAATAATTATGGTTTTTGGTAACTTATTTGCAAAATTTTTTTTGTTCTATTAAATTAACTCAAGGACGTGCATTTTCTTGATATTGATTTAAAAGATGATGGAATGATTAAAAAAAACCAAAAAATGTTTTATTCACTCGCTCATCTGTCGAAAGCTGCGATATACATAGATGTCGCGAAGGTGCCTCCTTAATTCAATTTAGCAGGTTCTCAAAAACATTTGTATAGAAAGAAACCAATAACTAAAATATTTAAAACAGAAATACTAAATTTTAGTAGACTACGACATCCATCGCAAATTCACATAAGCGCAAACAACGTACCGTTTACTAAATCAATTACCCTTTTCTCCTCAATTTTCTCCAGGTCACGTTACTAAAACACAATTTCGTGCGTCTGAACATAGATTAGAAGGTTCAGCAAATTTGTTGTCCAAATAAAGCAACGTCAACCGGTAAGCATGATCTACACGCTCTCCACACCACATGAAGTCTTAATCCGACGCCTGTCCAATACAAATTGGACACAAAAGCAGTAACACTAAAATGCGCTTTGGAACACCGACAGCTTGGGATCAACAGCACTTTAAGTGGATTGGTTACCTGGTGTTCGGAAGCGATAATTTCCTTAAAGAAACATACACGCCGCTAATTCCACATGGAACAGTCGTTTTACACTATTTGCGAAGTAAGATTATCTTTATTAACATGTGGATTAGTTATTACATTTTAATGTGAGTAAACATTTTTGTTACCTTTACTTTATTGGCAACATTGTTGTACTGTCGCAACGGTCGTGTGTCTCTTCGTATACACACAGTTCTGTTGATCTTTCTATATTTTTTCTGAAGTATTTTTGCGAATCATCCTGCTGAGCCATGCAGGTTATCTTGTAATCAAGTGTAAACAGGATCGATATCTTAGCAACATTTGATCGCAAATACTTTGCTGTCTGTAAGAACTAAGTTAGAACGCCTCGTGAGCCTCTCCTATTTCACAGCACTTCCAACTAAAACACAACATTAAATCATACTTCATTATTAGGCAAAAAACGTGGTGTTGTCCTCGGTCGTAGTATAAAGTCCAACAATGGTAATTTCGAAACCTTCCCTTTATTATCTGTCCAAACAGTAAATCAGTGTCTATTCATTTTACTCCGACAAAACCCTTAATTTTAAGAGAGAAACTATAATATTTGTGTCAAAATTCGACAGTGCAGTGAATAATGTAAATGAATGAAATAAAATTAATTAAGCAGGCAATCTTACCTTTTTTTCCTCTCTTTCTCTGTTTGTTTCTTTCCTAATTATTTTTTAAATGCCACTTACAGATATTACGCGTCAACATACAGCACACAAGCCTTAAACTAACTTCACCAAACGTACATATGTACTCTTGCCGTGCATGTTACTACTCGTCTCTTTATCTGTAGACATTTCTCTTTTGAACATGTTCTAGTCATCCCTCCAATTATACCCTATTTTCAGAGCATACGTGCTTCATACTTCCTTGAATGTGCACGCACATGGTAATAAAAGGCAGCGACGGTATCTACTATTTACGAAAGGCACGCAATGGGGAGTAAGTAAATTCACTTTTCTTGTTAAATTAAGTAGGAAATAAGGTACAAAACGACATGTCCACATGAGCTCACTACCTCCTATAACCATCTATATTCTCAAAGAGCGCTACCTGAGCTAAGCGACAAGTGTGTTGTTAGAACGTCGGATACCCGCAGCGATCTAATTTTACAAGCTTTTATAAATGTCTACAGTGAAACTTGTACATTTGGAGCCCTCCAGGACTAGAGGCTCTGGGCGAACCCATCCAGCCGCTCCCCTCCCCTTGGTCCTCCAGTATCCTGTGCGGCATCATTCAAACTAGAATACAGCAACATTTGTAGAAGCTGCGGTGTTCTGGTTTGAAGGGTGTGGTAAGGGAGACTTACTTATCCGAAGCGTTCTAGCTTAGTCCTCAGGGGTAGCGGCGCATCTGTGGCTGACCTCAGGTAGGAACATCTTATCCTATTTGGGGTTGATTACGGATGTCCATGGCTGGCAGTAGCCACTTACCATCAGGTGGACTGCATGCTGGTCTGCATACTCCTACATTATATAAAAAAGCATTTCACTTGTATTAGTACATAGTCATAAAATTAGCGTAACTCCTCCATCGGCTTCAGGTAGATACCCGTAAGTGGTACTCACCATTTCAGAACAAATGGATTTCAAGCTGGTTTGATAATCAATATTTTTAAAATGTGTATTCCACCAGCTCTCTTGTCAACTGACTTGTTCTTTCTCATGCCGAGAGAACTAAAATTTTATATAATACCAGTTACCATAATGTTAATGTATGTTTTAGGTGTTCGCGACCATCTCGGTTCCTCTAGAACCACCAGAGACTACAGTGAGCATGGCATGGTTCTTCGAAGCCAATTATTACGCCGTCGACAACTCGACATATCTGGAACCGTTGCTTGGAGATATTGAAGTAAGCATTACTTTATATAACTACTCGTATCTTTTTTATAATTGAACCCAACGATAAAGCAGACGACGGGCTACTTAGTGGAAAATAGTCACCATCGGCTATGGTTATTTGCAACACTAGAAAAGTCGGCAATGCATTGAAGTATCCTTTGCCTATATTTTATTTATGTATTGCTATTATGTATTAATTATCGCAGAAGATATAAATTTATTAATTATTTGAAATATTTGCCTTTTAGGTCCCAAGCCGACAAAAAAAACGTAATATCGCATCAAATAATTTCTTGACACGAAAATATCTGTATAATATTATTGAGGGTATGCTAGCAAAGTAAGTATATATTTTGGTTAATATTTTCCCCCGAAACCTGAATGTTTTCTTTGAATAAATATGTTATTTAAGGATAACATTCTACGTTTTGTTCATTCTTTAGTTTTAGTGGTAGAAGCCCTTGTGGTTCGATTCTGTAGACATCACCGCTACACCTATATGTGCCTGGTAACAGCGCTACAGTGTTCCGGTATGTAGGGTGTGGTAAAAGATATATATCCGAGTCATACAACCTTGATTCTCAAGGGTGGTAACGCACCTGTGGCCCACCTCAGGTAGGACACTTATCTTATCCCACATTGATTACATCCATGGGCGGCAGTAGCCACTGGATTGCATGCTCATATATTAACTCTATGTCTTAATAAATATAGTTCAAAAAACTAAAAAACACGCTTTTATGATAAAATCAACTAAAAAGTAGAAGATAATTTTCAATCTAGGAATCAACTTATCAATTTTCGAACAGCACTCCACACTTTTTCCACAATTATACAATTTACTGTTCCTTAATTGATTCCTAGATTGAAAATTATTTTCTACTTTTTAGTTGATTTTATCATAAAAGCGTGTTTTTTAGTTTTTTGAATTATTTTAATTTATATATTTTTAATATTTGTTGTTATAGCGAACATTATTATGCATCGTCTGTAAAAAAATCTAGTGTCTATCTATTAACGTTTAAGAGATAAAGCCCTGTGACTCACGAACAGACAGCGGAGGGTTTCGTTTTATCCTTTGAGTACGGAATCCTAAAAATCATTCTACAACATGGCATTCTAGATATGTTTCAGTACATTTGAGTTATAGAGAAATAACATTATTATATTTTCAAAACTAAAAATCAATCTAGTAACTTTGCCTGAACTCGCCCTAAGGCGCTTTCTCTCGCCTCGAAAATAGTTAATCCTGAGAATGTTGAAAGGACAATGGTACAAAATTATTAAAATCGTGTATTGTCATCGGTTTTTGATATTTTTTCTAAATGTTGAATTAAACTGAACGTTCAAAGTGGATAGAAATCGGGTTCAAAGATTCCGTTACTGTTACGTACATTATGTATATATACCCACGTACCCACATACAACCCAAGCTAATAAAAGCGTGTTAATAAAGTATTACGGTTATTAATGTTTAATAACCCAATAGAAACCTACCTATATACCCCCCATTTTAGTACACGTGACATATTAAAAAAATATCGCACAGAGTGCAGCGCTAAAATTAATAAAATACTTAAACACGACATTAATTTTTACACAGATCGTTAATACATTTTTGGATCCAGTAAATTATCCCACACCTCATAAATATTACTAAAAATTTTTAGCAGGCAATATTGAAGATACACTTAGTGCTAGCGACTTCACAGGATTTTGGTCCTTATATCCTTGATGGGTAGTATAAATAAAGGCTTCATTTGTTTGCAGACACGGCTATCACGGGCGCTCCTGCTTGCTACGGGCCATTTGTGAGAGCAGCACCTCACATTTCTTACATAATGGCGTTCTGGGCGACATACTTCATCTCATTCTCACGTAAGTTGGTACAGACTGTATTTGACTTCATGGCACTTAGTAACTTTAAAATAGCTTGAACTGTCCAATAAAATATTAAAGTGAAATGGTTGTGACTCTTTTGTGCTAATTTGTACGATATCAAAGTACAGATGTCATACGATTTATGTATAAAGTCTAAATTGAGCAGTAATAGCCTAGTAGTAGAAACTTGGTCACTGATTTTCCAAAGTTAAGTCCGTATTAGAAATTCATGTACTATAATGATGAAGGAAAACATCCTGAGGAAACGTACACTGAAGCTGACCGGCAAGGTGGATTATTGCTTGGACTCCTTTCGCACGAGAGGAGACCCGGTAATGGGACAATACAAACTCTAAAATAACTTATTCTTTTCAGGCCATCGACATCAATGCAAGAAGATTTAGAAGATTGTTACTACGAAGCAGAATACTGGGGATTAGAGGATAAATGTGGAGACTATGAAACCTTTTGTTCAAACAGTCCATTAGATTATATCTCGATACGCGTTAATAACATCTTGTGAGGCGTCCATTAATTGCGTAAAGAATTTGGGGGTGAGTTGATCAGGCCAGATTTCTGCCAAGCCCGTGTGGGAAAGAGGTCTCACCAAATAATATATATCACATATTTTTTCGAAAGCAACAATGTAAAATTGATTAATATATTTACCCTCTCACCATCCAAATCTCACGTGATGGAGAGGAAATTAGTCCAGGAAAGTTTTGCGCAGGGAGTCTAAGGGTGGACGGTGGTCGAAAAATTTATTTATATACTACACGCAATATACGGACGCTTCCTTGTATTTATTTATTGATAATTTATATCCTTCACTACATAAATATATTTTAAAAATTACTCTCATATTTTATTAATATATTTCCATACTATATTAAAAAGCCTATCCTTCCCTAATCGGTAAATATCTTAATGAAATCTCCATACCACCAGAGGAACTACTTGCTTGTTTACTACTTGTCTTTAAATTATCATAAACTACACATGTCTATTTTTGGCATAGGAAAGAAACGCTCCTTCTATAACATGAAAAACAAACAAATGTCCCCATTATAGCGGAGTCGCTGTGCTTTATATCCAGTCAGTGCATTAGCGCTGTTATTTCTATTTCCGTTCCATTTCGACAAATCCCACCATTAAAATTCGTGGTCAGGATCCACTAAAAATACGAGCGGGGCGTGCTCCAACTGCAATAAACAATTTCAATCGGTGCGAACGGTCCCAGCTCTGCAATAGCGCCATAGTGCGAGGTTATTACTTGGAACGAGAATTGAAACAGTTAATGTGCGATTTTTCGTCATATTTTGCTATATTCCGTTGGATTTCTGTTTAAAATACTCGAGCAATTAATAGTTTTTTTTTTATAATATAGGAGTAGCAGACGAGCATGCAGTGCACCTGATAGTAACCACCCACCTACTAATGCCACCCATGTACATTTGTAATCAACCCCAGATAGAATTAGATATTCCTACCTGAGGTCGGCCACAGATGCGCCGTTACCCCTGAGTACTAAGCTGAAACACCTCCGAAAAATCTGTCTCCCTTACCACACCCTTCAAACCGGAACACAGCAGCGCCTAACACTGCTGTTATTAGGTAGAAATAGGTGTGGCGGTGGTGCCGCCGGATTCGAACCGCAAAGGGTTCTACATCTTACATCATAAATGTACATTTTTATAAGATTGAAGTAGTAAGTCAAGTCATCTGATAGTTATTGCTCACTGCTTGCAATGGACATGTATAACCAACTTCGCCTAAAAATTAAACTCTACCTGAAGTCGATCACAGATGCGTTCCTATCACTAAAACTATGGCCTAAAATGTAAGTAAATCAGCCACGAAACGAAATAAGAACTAAAAATTGGAAAATTGTTTACATATTAATTAAAAGTTGGAAACAGGACATACGAGTATTTTGTTTTTATATCCATTCTTTAGAGGAAATAGAGGTCAATTCCTCCCATTCGAACATTGAACTAAAGGTCAAAAGCCACTAAAATACGAGTGGGGCGTGCTCAAACTGCAATAAACAATTTCAATCGACGCGAATTGTCGCTGCACTGTAACAGAGCGGCCATAGTTGTGGGGATATGACGCGTGACGGGAGTACGAGCGATTAACATCGGCTTCAATGTCTGTTTTGCATAACTATGTATTTATACATGGTAACAACTAGTGTGACGGAGCGGTCACCAGACCGGTGTGACGCGCAGAGGGTCCCCGGCCAGACAGATATAATGAATGAATTATGAATTTAAATATATGTTCTTTGTCTGGTTGTTTGTTTGTGTATTCGTCTTTGTGAGTGTCCACGGAACAAAGTGTTTATTTATTAAGTTTTTTTTTTCATATAACATGGGAGTAGCAGACGAGCATGCAGTCCACCTAATGGCAAGTGGGTACTGCCGCCCATGGACATCTATAATCAACCCCAGATAGGATTAGATATTCCTGCTTGAGCTCGACCACAGATGCGCCACTACCCTGAGGACTAAGCTGGAACGCCTCAGAAAAGTATGTCTCTCTTACCACACCCTTCAAAACGGAACACAGCAACGCCTATTACTGCTGTTATTAGACAGAAATAGGTGTGGCGGTGGTGCCGCCGGAGTGGAACCACAAAGGATTTCACTACCACCTTTAAATTAAGTACCTATTATAAGTTAAGTAGATGCAACGATACCACCGCAGTCCATGAAGAAACAAAAGAGGTGTTCCAAGTTAAGACCAAAAGCTTTATAGACACTGATTATTCTTTTAGTGTGAAATATACCAGAAGATAACCAGTTAAATCCACGTGGAAACCAGAATTAATAAAATGATGATAAGGTAATAAATTAGGACGTTAAACCCTTAAACCTCGGCTTAACAGCAATACAACAGATAATTAACGGCGTTGAACTTAGGTCGGCATCAGCAGAGTTAGATTAATGCCCGTGAGACCAAAACACTGCAGTTATAAGCCGGCGATGCATTGGCGACTCCTCCGGTGTTGCAAATGTCCATAGGCGACGGTGACTGCTTACCATCAGGTAGCCCGTCTGCCTTATCGTTAGGTTAAATATAAAAAAAAAAGTTTACTGCATTTTTAGATGAGTAAAATACATAGATAGATCACTCCTAACAAGAAAGTGCAACCAGTTTTCAGAATTGAAATTGTTGCGTAAATAAAGTTTTGCCACATCTCCGTGCTAAAATGTCCCTAAAATGTTTAAAATATAAAAATACAAGATTCCCAAAAAATACTGACAAATCAGCCTTTTGTGGCTTCATTCAAATTCAAGGCGGTGAAACATCTTTCTATCTTACTTATCAAAGACTGCCTTATGGAAGAATCTATGATATATTAATGTTATTATTATGACAGCTTAATTAAAATAAAGATCGTCATTATTTAAGAAAGTAATTTTTATATCATGACACCATAAACCCATTATTTCATTGATAGGCCCTATGGCCTATTAGAATGAGAAAGGTTTGGGCCATAGTGAACTATGCTAGGCAAGTAGGGATTGGTCGACTTTATACACCCTTAAGAAAGTTTTTTAAAAACTCTCCTTTACTTTTCCGTTAATTTTTAAAGTTGGGTAATAATTATAATTCGCACAAAAATGAAAAAACCGTAGTGTGTCTGAGAATCGAACCTCTCCCCTACTTAAAAGGCCGTATTTGGACCCATTTAGACGGCTTTTTGGTGAGTTAAATCCTACAATACACATTTTGAAAATCAGCTATCGATTGATAATAAATGGCGTTGAACAGAATCAAAATAATTAAAATAAAAATCATTTTGACAAAAAGTGGAGTTGGCTGATTTACGAATTAAGGTATCGATATAATTTTACGTGTAATTTGAACCCCCAGGCTCCAACCGAAGCCAAAATCCATATAACTACTACGGCTTCTCAAAATAGTTGCATCCAATAAAATGTGCTAAATAATAATAAAAACAACGCTGCAATTTCGCATTCGGTGTTCAGTATCATTTCATCGCTCTGCAATATTGTGAAAAGCGCGCCGATGCAAAAACACTGTTTGCTAGCCAGTTTATTGGAAACATTGTTATTTCGCGATTAATCGTGCCGCAGAAACTATAATTAAAAGGTAAAGTTAATAATTCAACGTTTCTCGAGGCAGCCACTTAATTCGGGAGTCTAGGCTGCCAAGAGTTCCAGCTTCGATTCTCACCCAAACTGACATCTTAATTTTATTATGAATGTAATTTTTATTATGAAAATGTATGTTTTTTAACTCATAGCTATGAATAATACTGAAATTTAAGAACTTCCTAGATTTATAGAGTATTTGCTCTACCACCCGCTGCACACCATTCAATCAAATAAATACACAACACAGCAACTCTAATTAGTGTTCTCTTTAAAGAGTCTGATCTTACAAGTTTATAGCTTTCTGACGACCCGTGTGGCGGACCGGTCACCATACCAGTCTGACGCGCAGAGGGTCCCGGGTTCGATCCCCGGCCAGACAGATTTCTAAATGGTGAACTAAGGTTTCTGTTTCTGGGTCTGGGTGTTTGTGTATTTGTCTTTGTGTGTCCATGGCACCTATGATACAGGGAATCCTAGTGTGGGGTTATGAGTGTAGAAAGCGTTTTTATCTATATTCGTCACATCGCATAGGCTCAAACATAGCAACTAACATAGCTAGCCGACCGCAGATAACTTCAATTATATTTGGAATTGATTACAAATATCTAAATGTAGTGAACAATTACTCTTTCATAAAAAATATACATGCATTTCGGATAAAATGTCGAAACACAATAAATTAAACGGGCCTTCGCATTAAATATCCACCGGAAGTATACATACACTGGGTATGTGTAACAGTAAAATGTGAGCGCCATTACAGATGTTTGTTTCGCGGATTTTGCCGCCAAATTACACGATTACATTTGTCAGACTGTCACTGAGCTTGGCTTGAAACGACATCGTATTAAGAACATAAGATTGTAAATATCGAAAGGTGTTCTGGTTAAAAGGTAGAAACTTGTTGAATGTTTTTGTATTATGCTGTTACTTGTAGGGTGCTACACCTGAAATCTAGATTAGGAAACAAGAGTTTCTCATCGTCAGCACCGTAACTAGACTTATTGGTGCTTCTTACCATCTTACCGGATGTGAATTTTGTACCCAGGGGTAAGATTTCAAATCTTGCCAGGGCAAGATTTGAAATCTTTTTAGGAAGACAATGTTATTATCTTAATTAATTTCAAGTTCGATGACCTTCTTTATAGCTACTGCTGCACATGTGCGTCTATAATCAATCCCAGGATAAGATTACAATCTTACCTGAAGTCAGCCACAGATGCGTTAACTGAGTAGCGCTAATGATGCAGGACTAAGTTGGAATGCTTCCCACACCTATTTCTACCTAATAATAGCAGTGTTAAGCGCTGCTGTGTTCCGTTTTGAAGGGTGGTATTTGGAAGAGTGGTATGGTATGGGAGAGATACTTTTCAGAGACGTTCCAGCCTACTTCTCAGGGGTAGCGCCGCATCTGTGGCCGACCTCAGGTAGGAATATCTAATCCTATCTGGGGTTGATTACAGATTTCCATGGGCGCAAGTAGCCACTTACTTTAGGTGGACTGCATGCTCGTCTGCTACTCCTATATTATAAAACAAAAAACCTCCCTTACCATACCCTTCAAATTAGCCAGGAATACACACTAAACGAATAGGTCCTATAGTCGGTCTAAAATCTTCAAATCCTTATTAATTAACTACTCCGGCATATTATATACCCATGAAGCTTTCCTTTTAAAGAAATTTATCAAAATGTTAAGTAAAACGTAAGCCTTACTACGCTTGAGAGCGTCGCCACAAATTCCGTATTACATTTGTCAAGCGCGGAGCCATGCTCAACGAAACATATTTAGGAATGAAAATGTAGAAAATACTCCACAATTTATAAACACGGAATTACTAATGTATTCTTATTGTATGAAAAATAAAAAAAATATATTATAAATCCTATAAGTATACATTTATTATTAAGTATAATCTACCTCTATCTAAATTTATATAAAAAAGTCTCAAAGGTTTGTTAAGTCTACCAATACGTATTTGGCCAGCGCGGTGGACTATGGCCTAATCCTTCTTCTGAGAGGAGACCCGTACCCAGCAGTGGGACAATAATGGATTGATTATGATGATAATCTACCTATTGATATTTCATGAATTTTAATCAAATAGGACATCAAGATAATGTAATATTTATTATTAAGGTCATGTTTATTTCCATACAGTTATCGAAAAGAAAAACCATTTTTTTACTTTGCATTATTTACCAATTGTTTTCTAAAATTGCTTTTTGTAAAATTAACGAACGCTTTCTACACTTATATAATCTGTTGGTATTTTTTTGTATTGGTCCGTTTTTCACAAGTATATAAATATCAATGTATTGTGCAATAATACGGTACTTAAACAAAAAGACCTAGAAAATTGAAACGAATTGAACCTGTTACCGGCTATCACTAACGTAACCTCAATATCTGTTCTTGTGAACTATTTGTCCAAGAAATTTCTCGGCACGTCAAAATTAAAGTTCTAGAACAATTAGCACCAAATCTGGCGCATCTCGTTGCTACGGTCAACTCGTTGTCACATAGCGGGACTGCTTGTACAAGTCATTCGACAAGTTACATTGCACTGTACAAAAAATATGTTTACAGACACGTAAGAAGTCATGCTAGTTAAAATATGTTGCAGATAATTGTTTCTAAACCATATATAACCTTAATAAGCCGTACGTAATTTTTTTTGTAGCTTAGAAAAATTTTCGCTAGATGGCGTTGCCTAAAAACAAAACGCGAACATAAAAATGTACTGTCACGTGATTTTCAATTTTCAAACCAGTTTTTAGTTGCTAATGTATAATAGTATTTACATAGAAAGACAAATAACATGTATTTTGTGAAAATTTATAAATAGACACAAATAAACAAAAGGATGAACATGCAGACGGTCGGACTGGCATTAATTTAGTTTCTAAAGCCATTTATTATTAAAACTCTACAGAACCCTAAAATCAATACATTTTCTATACCATTTATTCGGTGACATGAAAGCGACTTACATCAAGTATTAGAAATTATTTTGATGGTGTGAGAATCCTTTGTGTTCCGACTCATTTTTGCCTAATAACAACAGTGTTAAGCGCTGCTGCGTTCTAGTATCAAGGGTATAAGGGAGACATACTTTTCCGAGGCGTTCCAGCTTAGTCCTCAGAGGTAGCACATCTGTGGCCGACCTTAGGTAGGAATACTTAATCCTGGGGTTGATTACAGATGTCCCATGGGCAGCAGTAGTCACTTATCATCAGGTGGACTGCATGCTCGCCTGCTACTCCTATATTATAAAAAAAGTGTTTAAAGTAAAATGAACGCACTCATGTTTAGCGTATGGGTGTTAATTTCCCTCGGTCAACTGTCCTGGCGTTAACGAATCGAGGCGCATTCAAAAAAAGCCTGTCTATACGTACACATTGTTCGTTTGCTTTGTGTGTTTTGCTAAGCAATCAATATGAGGTGTAGAGCAGTGCTTACTTTGTAAGTACCTTAGTATCTAGTGTTCAAGTTTATGGTACAGTGCTTTTAATTAATTTTAAAAGTGCAATGATTTGGTCTCAAGATAGGAAGGGCAGGAAAGTCGTAAGAAAATCTGTATTATTGTAGGGCGGAAGTGTTTGTGCAAGAAGTTTTTTTAGTTTACCTTTTTTAGTTATCATTTGTCCTACCTTAAGGCCTATTTGAAATTTGTATAAATATCCCTCTTCGGTAACTACTCGTCTATTGTGATTTTCCTCCAATTGGAATGTATGGCTCATTTACTATTTCTGACTTTGAAAATGAGTTTTATTCCACTCGATTTCTGTAATTTATTGTAAAGTGATATTTGTTTATTTCTATTTCCATTGCAATTAAAAGAAATTGAATTAAGCAGTTTTAAAATATTTTTATGACGAAATTGCAACAGGATAATATATTTTGTTGATAGACTTTTGTCATAGATGAAATATAATTTAATACCAAAATTACCATTTAATTTCAAAGATTATTTACTTGATGGGAAAAGTCATATTTAATGCTGCTGCGAGTATTTTTCTGGCTGTCTGTATTTAATTAAAATTAATCTATGTAATATTTGTTTCAGCATCCTCATACTAACAACATGCAGTAGAGGGGACATCCAAAAGAGAGGATTAGTATTTCCACCAACAAGTTTATATGGTGTAAGTAATAGACTATTTTTATTTAAAACAGCAAGCCTTTTTAAAAAGTCCAAAATTATCGTACATTTCAAACTGGAATTAACTCTACTTACTCATAACATTTCACTGAAATCAGTTAAATTGTATTTAGATAAATGATTAATTAATTGACGTCATTCTAAATCCAAAATGGCAGGTGCCCTAAAATGGCAATAATTTTTATTTATGATTTATGTATCAAATAATCCAGTTTCTATTACAAAATATCTCATTTGAAACCTATTTTTAATATAAATTTATATCAATATTATAATATGCATTACTAATGAATTTCAGACATTCATAGCAATAGCCGTTCCGCTGGACATCCCTGACAAGAACGTGTTCGTGTCTTACAACTTCGAGTCTAACTACAGCGTCATCACTAACATCACTGAGATTGATGAAGTCATCTTCCCAAACTTACCGGTAAGTCTGATCAATTTAAACAATTAATATATTATTAAGGAAATTGTTGTCGAACCCTTAACGCATGATAAATAATTGTGGTACTAGACTGGGGCCAAGGTATTAAGACTAATACGATAGATATTAAGCCGTTGGTACGAAATTCGATCTTCCACTTTGAAGATTTATAATACCTACTCTCATTGTTTAGCAGTGATAGCCTAGGTTAAGAAACTCAGCCTCTTGGGTCGAGGTTCAAATCCCAGACCTCTGATTTTTTCAAAGTTATAGAAATTAAGTATCACTTGCTTGAACGGTGAAGTAAAACATCGTAAGGAACCTACATACCTGAAAAATCTTAAAAAAATTTTTTTCAAAAGTATGTGAAGTCTACCAATACGCATTTGGCCAGCGCGGTGGACTATGGCCTAATCCTTCTCATTTTGAGAGGAGACCCGTGCCCAGCAGTGAAACAGTAATGGGTTTAAGATGATGACTCTCATAGTGCGAACCGTTAAATTAGAAAATCATTATCTTATTTTGTGCCGTGTGGCTCCGGCGGCGAATAGACCACCCCATACCTGCCCGTGGGTGTCGTAGAAGGCGACTAAGGGTTTTTACCAGGTAGATGGGCAGCAGCGTCTACTCGGGCATTTAACATCTTACTGCGACGGTCCCACTGGTTGCTGGATCTGACACTGCCTGGCGTAATTCCCAAAGGTGTCCCGCTTGGTGGTAAGATCTCTTCGTGGGATCTGCCTGGCTAGCTACCACCCTCAGGCCGAAGTCTACCGCTAATAACGACTCTTCGTGTTTCGGTAGTGCGCCTGGGAGCCAGTTCATCCCCTATCCTCCCTTCCCATCCTCTGTGGTGCTTCCGACGGCGTACCTTTCTGGTCCGGTGGGTCCTTCTAGGCGTCGTTGCTCTCGGAGGCGTGGTGTATTGGCGCGGGGGGCCAGGGAGACCCGGTGAAACGGTTTTCCGCTGGCCGCCCGCCGGTTAGTTGGGGACCCGAACCCGGGTAACACCGTCAACCTCTGGCCCGGGAGGCTGTCCCGCCAACCGGCGAAAAATCCCGTTGCACGATTACCCTGCCGGAGTAAGAGACCGGAGTGGAGCCGGGTAGTCGTGCACGGGGGGGACCGGGGGCCCTTCCGTCCCCCGCGCCAGCATCCCACATTACCACTGTGAGCACGGCGCTACGGGATCCACACCTTGTCCCGAGAGGCGTCGAAGGAGCATCGCAAGTCCTTTCAAATTCCTCCTCTTTTTCTTATACCACCAGAATGAAAAGGCAGAATAATAAGGGAAACGTTTACTCAGCGGCGACCTCCTCCACACTTACTGTGGACATGTGCAACATCAGGGGGCTCCATTCCAATCTGGATGCCGTCCATCACCACCTTGAGACGGCAAAGCCGGCTTTTCTCTTTTTGACGGAGACGCAGATATCGCCCTCGGGCGAAACATCGTATTTAAATTACCCCGGCTACAGTTTAGAACATGCCTTCAGGCGTCGAGCCGGGGTATGTGTGTATGTTCGGGGTGATATCTGCTGCCGCCGTCTCAGCTGCCTCGAAGACAGGGACCTATCCTTGTTGTGGGTGCGCGTGGATATTGGGGGGCAGACCCGCGTCTATGCGTGCCTTTATAGGTCCTACAGCGGAGATGTTGAGACAACTCGACTATTCGAGCACGTCCAGCGGGGGACTGACAAAATGCTGCAGCAGTGCCCTTCGGCGGAGTTGGTCATTCTGGGTGACTTCAATGCCCACCATATTGAATGGCTAGGCTCCCGAATCACGGACTTCGCCGGAAGAACTGCGTATGACTTCTCCTTGGCATATGGGCTCTCCCAGGTCGTACCCGGTCATACTAGGGTACCTGATATTGAGACCCATACTGCGTCTTTGCTGGATCTTCTGTTAACCAACCATCCTGATGACTACCAAGTGATGGTCAAGGCTCCTCTTGGATCTTCTGACCATTGCTTGGTAAGTTCTTCTGTGCCCTTGTCGCGTCCCACGGGGGCTCGACCACCGGGGAAGCGACAAGTTTGGCACTACAGGTCAGCAGATTGGGACGGGCTCCGGGAATTCCTGGCCTCGTACCCGTGGAGGCAGCTATGCTTCGTCTCGGGTGATCCTAGCACGTGCGCTGACTCTGTGGCCGACGTCATACGGCAGGGTATGGAATGCTTCATTCCAAACTCTGTCGTGTCCGTCGGTGGGCGGAGTCAGCCCTGGTTTGATGGGCCTTGCGCTAAGGCTTCACGTCATAAGCAAGAGGCCTACCAAGCCTGGGCATCAGCACACGCGTGCAAGGATCCGAAGACCCCCGAGTTACGAACCGCACTTAACGCTGCCTCCCGTTCAGTAAAGAAGTATATGGCCAAGGCGAAGTCTAGGCACATTGGCAGAATTGGCGAGCGACTACTTAGTTACCCCTCCGGGAGTCGAGCCTTCTGGTCGCTGGCCAAAGCTGTCGTGGGTAATTTCTGTCACTCCTCACTACCGCCCCTGCGGAAATCAGATGATTCTCTGGCCCACACGGCAAAGGGGAAAGCCGATCTTCTGGGCAATCTCTTTGCCTCAAACTCGACTCTTGATGACAAGGGGGCCACACCGCCTACCATCCCGCGGTGTGAGGGTTCTATGCCTGATATACGCTTTACGCAGAAAGCTGTCAGGCGAGCTCTATTGTCCCTTGATGTCAAGAAGTCGAGTGGGCCGGACGAAATCCCCGCAGTGGTGCTGAGGACGTGTGCTCCCGAGTTGACTCCCATCTTAACGCGTTTATTCTCGCTTTCCTATACCACAGGTGAAGTACCGTCTTCGTGGAAGGTAGCCCTCGTTCACCCGATTCCTAAAAAGGGTGACCGCAGTGACCCGGCTAATTACAGGCCTATTGCGATAACCTCCTTGCTCTCAAAGGTAATGGAGCGTGTGGTTAATACCCAGCTTCTGAGGTACCTCGAGGATCGCCAGCTGATCAGCGATCACCAATATGGTTTCCGCAAGGGCCGTTCAGCTGGTGATCTTCTGGTGTACCTCACACACCGATGGGCGCAAGCCGTTGAGAGTAATGGTGAGGCGTTGGCGGTTAGCCTGGATATCGCAAAGGCCTTTGACCGGGTCTGGCATAGGGCCCTTCTCGCGAAGCTTCCATCTTACGGTCTACCCGAGAGGTTGTGCACATGGACAGCCAGTTTTCTGTCTGAGCGGCAAATCAAAGTCGTAGTTGACGGATGCTGCTCAGACACGAAGCCTGTTAATGCTGGCGTGCCCCAGGGCTCTGTCCTCTCTCCCACGCTATTCATTCTGCATATCAATGACATGTTGCAAAAATCTAGCAGCATTCATTGCTATGCAGATGATAGTACGGGAGATGCTGTGTACACAGGCCGTGCAAACACCTCTCGGACTCTCGTGGAGGAAAGCAGAATCCGACTTGTGTCTGAAATCGAGAACTCTCTGGAGCAGGTCTCGACATGGGGTCGACTTAACCTTGTTGAGTTCAACCCCACGAAGACGCAAGTCTGCGCGTTCACCGCTAAAAAAACCCCATTCGTCATAGCGCCACGGTTCCAGGGAATTCCACTCACCATTGATAAAAGTATAGGGATCCTAGGAGTTGACATATCGTGTGATGTGCAATACCGGGGTCATTTGGACGTTAAGGCGAAGTTGGCATCAAGGAAGCTGGGCGTCCTGAACAGAGCGAAGCGGTACTTCACTGCGGGGCAACTCCTTCTGCTTTATAAGGCGCAAGTGAGACCCCACATGGAGTACTGCTCGCATCTCTGGGCAGGAGCACCCCAATACCAACTTAACCCACTTGACTCCGTACAGAAACGCGCAGTACGAATCGTCAACGATCCGAGGATTTCCGATCGGCTAGAACCTTTAAGTTTACGGAGGGACATAGGTTCCCTCTGCGTGTTCTACCGGCTTTACAATGGTGAGTGTTCCCAGGAACTATTTGACCTGGTGCCTACATCACCGTTCCTCCATCGCACCACTCGCCGAAGGATGAAGTTCCATCCACACCAACTGGACTCGTGGCGGTCCTCCACGGTTCGATTTGCGCGGACGTTCTTGCCACGGACGTGCAAAATGTGGAATGAACTTCCTTCTGAGGTATTCCCGGAGCGCTATGACATGGGGCTCTTCAAAAAAAGGTGCAAAAAGAGCTCTCCTTCAAAGCCGGCGATGCATTGGCGACTCCTCTGGTGTTGCAAATGTCCATAGGCGACGTTGACTACTTTCCATCAGGTAGCACGTCTGCTTTATCGTCAGGTTCAAATATAAAAAAAAAAAAAAAAAAAAAAAAAAAAAAAACTTATCCTTTAAAGGTGAAAGAAATACCGTTAGGAAACATACCTATTAATTCACAGTAGTTTCGTCAAAGGTTCGTGAAGTCTACTAATCCGTACTTGGCCAGCAGTGCCAAGTAATCCAATTTTGAGCAAGAGACCAGCATCAGAAAGCAGTAGGTTGACTATGTTGAATCCTCAACAACATTCATAACTGATTCAAGATCATTTGGAGCTAATTTCATAAACCCTTAGGCGGTAGTACACGCTAACAATTAAATGATCTACGAATGATTTACGAATCTTACAATACAAAATATGTTTTTCAATACATGTTTTTTTCTATGTGTCGGTTCATAGTACATAGTAGGACAAAAACGACTATGAAAAACGACACCAGTATTTCTCCCACCAAACTGGCCCACAAGATTTATGGACTAATCACGACCCTCATGAAGAGCCTAAGGAGAGATTACCCCCTAATGAAGCTCACTCCTTCCTGATAATTTATATAAGGCTTTGTCGCTTTATTGGATAAAGTTGGTACAAAGGTTTTGATTTACATTTTTTGGACTGTTCAGTGGTCAATGTTCTGAATAAGGTCTTACTGAAATGTTTTGTCGGGAATAACCAATCATATATAAAAATTGTATAATAAGAAATATTTATAAGTAATAAGAGTTTAAGAAATAATCAAATTTTAATCATTCTGAAAAATATATTATCCGCAACGATGCCCTATACCTTATTGTGTAATGTGTTGCTATGTTTTGGCAAAATCACAAGCCATTTTTAATAATCATGTGACATCCAAAATTTGACCGGGAAACCCTCGGATCGAACACTGTAATAAGCCGAAGTTAATAATAAATCTTTTACTATTGCTCTGTTCCACTGGACATTATAAGGCTAATTAAAAAAAATGCTACCCAGATCGAAGCCACTATCTCAAGGTACTTATATCCAACCACGAAGCCAGCACCGCACAAACATTAGTACTACAATATTATCTTACATTCCCATAACATACCCATAGAATTGCCAACCCTATACAACAGACAGAAATGATAGTTCATAAATGGAAACACAGTACTGAGCTCATTACGCCAATTATATTTTATTTGTGCAAATAATTTTTAATGAGACATGTCTGTTCGTTCATAATAATAGTACTTCCACACAGCGTTCAAATTATTAAAAAGTAAATAAACTGCGATTGATACGGACTTTGTATTTAATCGTGCAACGCGCATGCCATAACCATGCCATATTCAATCTGCTCTGTGGATTGAATATGACTTTATAATCGTTTTTTTAGAGTTCCGCACCCAAAGGGTAAAACCCGTAGAAAAAACGGCACCCTATTACTCAGTCTCCGCTGTCTGTCCATCTTTCCGTCTATCTGTCTGTCACAGAGCTCCATCTCTGGAACTTTAATAGATGGACACTTGAAATTTTCACACAGTACTTTTTTTTTAATTCATACCTAACGATAAGGCAGACGGGCTACCTGGTTGGAAGTCACCGTCGCCTATGGACATTGCAACAACAGAGGAGTCACCAATGCATCGCCGGCTTTGGATACAACTACCGTTCTCACAGACCTACAGGTCTGTGACTGTTCTCCATGGAATTATTACATGGTTTAGGTTGAAAAGACATACTTATCTGTGGCATTCCAACATAGTCCTCATAGGTACCAACTCATCTGTGGCTGACCTCAGGTAGGAATATCCAATCCTATCTGGCGTTGGTTTTAGATATCCATGGGCAGTAGCCACTTACCATCAGGTAGACTGCATGACCGTCTGCTTCTCCTATATTATAAAAAGACGTCTTATAAAAATGTGTTTTAAGCCGTGTTACTAACAATAAAACTTATTTTCCAGATAATCTCATCCCGACACAGTCGCAGCGTAACTAGAGAATTGGCTTACACGGTACTGGAAACAAGATTTAAAGAGTAAGTTTAAGATTATAACTCGCGACGCGGATAAACTTGCGGTTTTCTGTCGACCGCAACTTGTAATAAGTTCCGTGCCCCGTAAACAACTATTAGAGAATCAGAGTTTAAGGATAAGGATAAGATAATAAGATAGATGATAAGGATAGGATAAGGGTAATAAGTACTAGGTTTGTGTAGCTTGCATATTTTAAACATATTTAAAGATAACTTAAATATTAGTATGTTTTGGCATATATCTGTTGTTTTAGGATTGTGTAATAAATTAAGATAAATATTAAAACGTTTTTGTGTGTGAAATACGTGGCAAAATAAAGATTTATACATATTAATGTGGAAATGTAATATAATATAAAATATACTATGCCACAAACGTATTTTATGTTAATTGAAATATTGTAATAATTATTTATTATATTAATATAAATAAATTTAAAAATTAATAAATATAGTATGATTAATAAATATAATAAATAAATAATTATTAATAAATTATTATTATCCTTCATTAAAGAGTAAATTTAAGATTATAACTCGCGACACGGATAAACTTGCGATGTTCTGTCGACCGCAATTTGTAGGATAAGTTCCGCCCCGTAAACAACTATTAATTAAAGTTTAAGCTTTGATAAGCTTCTAAGTTTGAGTAGCTTGCATATTTTAAACATCCGAAGGTGGTTTGTGGTTCGACTCCAGCGGCACCACCGCCACAACAATTTCTGCCTCATAACAACAGTGTAAAGCGCTGCTGTGTTATGATTTCGTAAGGGAGACATACTTTTCCAAGACGTTCCAGCTTAGTCCTCAGGAGTAACGGCGCATCTGTAGCCGACCGCGGTTACTAATATCTAATCCTATCTGGGGTCGATTATAGATGTCCATGGGCGGCAGTAGCCACATACCATCAGGTGGACTGCATACTCGTCTGCTACTCCATATCATACAAAAAAACATATTTGAAGATGAGATCAATTTTTATATGTAGAATATAATAAGTAATAATAAGTTAATTCTTTAAGATTCTATGTGAATTTCGTGGTAACCTAAATATTTATACATTTTAATGTGGAAATACAATGTAATATAAATATTTAAAGTCGACCCATCGATTTGAGTTTTACGTTTGTGTTCAAACATTTATGTAAACTGAACTTTTGATATATTCATAACCTGAGTATTATTGAAGATACTAATTGAAGTAAAAGAAGATAGATAAACTCATTCACAACTTAGATGGGTAGCAAGGCATCTATGGCCGCCTCAGGCAGAACTCTATCTCATTATAGAATATAGATATTTGTACTATTTTAAATAGCACACAATTTTCTTTGAGCGGTAACAACAACTTACCATCAGGTAGACTGCATAGTCAGTTCCTTATGTTGCTGGTTCCTTAATTCCTTTGGTTGTTTGTGTAAATTTTGTTTCCAATTACAGAAATGGTATGAACGGCAAGGAGTGTATGTTGCGAAATATTTGCGAAGCAGCGGAGACACCTCTGCATCACAACGGCCTCTTGGGGCACATAATGCATATTATATTTACGTAAGTACCATAACAGTGACAATTCATACGAAGGACCACGGTCTTATATTCTAGACTTCTTATTTCTCCTGGGGCACTACTAGGATGTCCTGGTATGCTCAACCACGCTGCATCCTATTGCATAATTCATTCATAAAGCCTACGACTAAAATATTAAAGACTATCCAATCATAACTAATCCAATGATATTTAAAGATGGTAGAACCTTCTGTAATCCAACTCCGGAGACACTCCGGTCTCTATACTTTCATACAGTTTTTACTCCGCTTTCCAGGCCATCAGCGTCAAAAGAAGAAGGATTAGACGACGAATACTACCAGGCAGAAGCAGATGGATTGAAAGGAGACTGTGATAAATACATGGATTCGTGTCCGCTTAGCTTATTTGACCTCATTACCAGACTAGTTGAAGTAAGACATTAAAATAATAAATTTATGTACCTACCAACTCTGGTCTTTTGATCTTGATTTTCTGTCCCCCCTTTATCATAAACATCATTATAACTTTGTGTCAGCCAAGGAACGAATATTTGAATGTTCCTACTCAGCTCTTAGATAAAATATTGTATCTGATTTTTTATCATCAACACTGACCACGTCTCTCCCATATCATTATATGGTTCATTTAATGAGATAGATTAAGATTAATATTTCTTATCCCCACCCCTTTACTCTGAGAGGAGAGCCGTGCTCAATAACGAAAGTATATATATTACTTTATAAACTTTAAACAATCTTTAGTCACTATATTACTCACTTCTATTAAACTTTTTTTTTATAATATAGGAGTAACAGACAAGCATGCAGTCCACCTGATGGTAAGTGCTACTGCCTCCCATGGACATCTGTAATCAACCCCCGATAGGATTAGATATTCCTACCAAAGTTCGGCCACAGATGCGCCGCTATCCCTGAGGACTAAGCACAGACTAAGAGACACATAATAAAATTCATTGCTCAAAAAAATTAAATAACAACAACAAAATTTCTAATGCATAGGATATTTATTAACGTTTAAGTCATATATAGGTACATTATAAATATAACCTTAATTACATCGATTTTAATAATAAATACTTAAAAATAGTTCTAAAGAACTTCATTTCACAGCCTGAACCTTAAATTAGGATTCTTAATATTCTACATAATTTAATGAAGAAAAAGAATATTAAAACTCTACCTAAAACCAAAATATTTGTGAAGATTTTTTTCGAGCTGTAAAACTTAGGTTACTCTACAATTATTAAGTACTACACCATTATTACGAGTATCAATAAATGTTTTGAAGAATAATGAAAGTATGGGAAAGACTTTCTTATGCCTATTTCCGCCGTATGTTTCAGACATTCAAGTATGAAAACATATTCTACTCTATTTGTGGCTAGATAAACATTATATAGTATTGCACTATATAATGTTTATATAGTGCAATACTATATAATGTGATTGTAGACCACAATATATGTGATTGTAGACTTCTGTCGCTAAAATGCAGTTATCTATCAAGAGGTAACAAAGGTTAAAACATATCTATCCTAACCTAACCTAACCCTTATAATGTAACTGTTTATTCTATACAAAGAGAGAGATAAAAAAATGTTCAACACACCTGCCTCCTGTGTTTTAAAAAAATATTTTGACAGAGCATCTGGCTGTTCTCTTACCATTAATACGTTTGAAAAGACAGGCAAACAAAATGTTTATATGTTTTGAGATCGTAATAATTTTGATGATGGTACTTATTTATGTTGATGTACTTCCTAAAAAAACAAATAACCTAATGAATCATGCCAATCGTCTCTACGTCTTTTGGGTACATGAAGTTGTTCTTCCTCATTGGAATGGAGGATATCTCCTGATCTACTGGTACCCTGGTATCGTATAGGGACGGTGACTGGAAGATGATCCCGAAGGTGCCCACGAAGCAGGCGATGGTGAACAGCCACAGGAAGAACCGATCCAGAACCATCGACATGAACTTCCAGTCTTCTACCACCTGTGAACAAATTAGGTATTAAAAAGGATTCTTGGAAATGATAGTCCGTGAGGGGCAATAATGTGGCGTAAGTGAAGTGACCACATTTGCTTCAAATTCTCAGAAATAAGCCAATAAGGTTCAATGATTTTACATAATTTTTAGTGAAGTGACCACATTTTCTTCCTACCTATCGGATGGATCGTAAAATATTTAGGATTTCGTAGTCAATTTATTTTTAAGTAACATTTAGATTTCAGGAACAAAGGAATGTATAGAAACGGAGTGGTGGTGCGTGAATTTATAGCAATCAGTATGACTACTTGTTGATTATCAACAGTTACTCCAAAGGGCTAGCAACTAGCAACGCGTCTGTAACCGATCCCAGGTAGGATACTAATCTTATCTAGAGTGGATCACAGATGTCCATGAGGTGCAATAGCCACTTACCATCAGGAGTACCACACTTCTATATTATAAACAAAAATTCAACCTGAAGCCATCATCACGTACCCTATCATATGAATACATATATTACTATACATAATTCTAAGAAAAGACACCTATCCTAGCATTAGGTTAGTACAAAATCTTTGTGACAACCCAGCGTAAAACTACATTTAAGCATTCTCGAATGTCAACCACCGAAAATTACGTCAAAGTTTTATTGACATTTTCGACAAAAAACTTTAAAACAAAATAACTTGTTAACGGCAACCCTTTATCAGCTTTTCACAGTATCTAGACAATTTTCACCATTATCCTCTTACCAGGCCCCAAAATATTAAACAAAATAAACAAAGCCAATCGCTTGAAAGGATCGAAGTCGCCTGTTCTATCGTCGGCGACTGTAAAGCGAATAATTTCTAAGTATCATCTAAAATGATGTTAGTTGATGATAGAGCCAAATTTAATATTGGAGTAAATTACACTTTTCTGTATGAGACAAACTTAAAGCGGGGTATATAAGAAATGTTACAATCGTTAGTGAAGTTTTTCCTGTTTTGGAGTGGTTTTATTCATATTTAATATTCGTTTGACAATTTTATGTATGCTGACCTTTAGACTTCAAAATTATCATAAAGTTTTTTTTTTAATTTGAATAGTCCGTTAAGTTTATTCGACACATATATACGATTATAATTGGTCTACAAAATACATACTATAATACAACATAATTAGCTATTCGTTTACATTAAATTAATTATAAATATTTCGCGACAATAAAAATCCATGTGTTTTATCAACATAATCCCAAATTCCAGTTCATTTCCGATTCCTTTTCGTGATCACAAAGCTTTATCGTTTTAAAAATCTCTTCTTAAAAATTATATCGCTATTCGCAACTAGCCAGCTATCGGACAAGAACCTGATTTGCTCTCTCGCGGTACTTTAAAGAGTTTGGTTCGTAAGAGGATCCTATCCAATTATGCTAAACAGCCTATTTAACAAGCTGGCTTGTTTGCTTGTTTTCGAAAAGCTTTAATTGGACCCCTTGGGCACAATAAAAATTGATGGGTTTTTTCCGTTCGATGTTACACGTGACAGTATAAAATTCTGACTTTAAAACCAGTATCTTGATTTTAGCAGCAGGTACATCTTCAGAAGTATTTTCTTTATTTCAAAGCACTGCATTTTAAATGGATTAGTGGATTTAATTATTTAATCAGTGACCCATTGAGATACGAGAGATGTCATACATTTGAGAGCCTTTTAAAAATGATATAGATTCATGATGTATTCCTTCGCCATTAAAACATGTGATGCGAAACCTAAACCTTTATACCCAAGAGTTCTCTAAAAAAAGTTCTCGAAGGTACGCGAAGTCTACCAACTCGCACTTGACCTGCGTGCTGACCCAAACTAACCCCTCTCACTGTGTCAGGAAACCCGTGCCCAGCAGTGGTACAACATCAGTTTACGCGATCTCACTTTCAGGCCGTATTTTTTACCATTTCCGCGACTCCCGGGCAACGAGTAATTGTAGGAAGCGTATTACGGAACGATTTCCCGTCTGAGATTGCACGGGAATGATAAAGTAACAGAAAGGACACTGAGTAATGCTTCTTCCTGTTTTTGCTAGACCTTATTTAATGGCTGTGGGGGACGTGTAAGACATTTGGATATGGGTGTTTATGTATAAAACAATCTTGGACTTTTTTGGATTAGGGATTAGGATTTTGATGGTTAAGAAACTCGGCCTCTTGATCGAGGGGTCCGAGGTTCAAATCCCAAGCACGCACCTCTGAGTATTCAGAGTTATTTGCATATTAGAAATTAATTATGAATTGCTTAGACGGTGAATGAAAACTTCGTGAGGAAACCTGCATTCCTAAAAAGTTTTGAAAAAAAAAACGTTTTCAAAAGGTATGAGAAGTCTACCAATTCGCTCTTGGCCAGCGTGGTAAACTATGGCCTGATCCTTCCCATTCTGAGAGGAGACCAATGCCCTGCAGTGGAACAATAATGGGTTGATGATAATGATGATGATGATAATAACTTTTGAGCTAAGGTAATAGGGTGGTCTAAATTTTGTATATAATAATGTATTAAGTGTCTGGTATTTAACTGTTCTAACCAAAAATAACCTAAGCTCACTTAACTCAGTCATAACAGCAAGGGCATAGGAGTGAAGACTTTAATGTTGATTTATCACACCATACCGGTCTGGCGCGCAAAGCATCCCGGGTTACTGAACCCGGCATGATGAATTTAGATTTATCCGGCATGATGAATTTAGATTTATTTTCTGGGTCTGTGTGTTTATGTATTCGTCTATTTATGGGTCCATGGCACCCACGACACAGGGAATGTAGCATCAGTACCGTTACCATGAGTTTTTACGTTTTGACAAATATGACTGTTTTGGTATTTGTTTACGTATTTGCCCATACAATTTCCAATCAGCGCCCCTAGCGGATTGTATCAAAACTATAGTATCGGTAACGTAACATTTAATGTCTAAATTGACAAAATGGCGCTTTACGTTTTGTCTCTCTTTTTTGCGAACATGTGAGGCAGACAAAAAGACTTGAGCACTTACTTATTGTTACGTTTACTCAGTCTACTAAGCAAACGGAACAGAATAATGGATTGAGTAAACGTAACGTAAAATGGTAGGATGTTTTGAAAATTCATGGTAAGGGTACAGAAATGCAACGTATGTAATTATAACTTATTATACTTGTCAAACATTGTAAGTTAATTACATATCTGTGATGAATAGTTTGCTATGATACTATTCAAATATTCGCGGCTTTCTCATTGCAACGATGAAATTATAATTTTCAATATTACTCGAAACCTCAACATTGATTGTTTATTAAATAATCCGAATAGCATGACATGAAAATAATTGATAGATTAATCGAACTGAAATAAATTAATTCAATTATGTGCTGTGTGCGTCATTTTTGTGAATAAATTCCACTTGTGACTATTTTAAGTTGAAAAAAATGTGATTACCCGCGTGGCTGGTGGCTGAGTGGTAACCACACCTGTTTAATGAGCAAAGCATTCTGGGTTCGACACCAGTCAGGCATACATCCAAATAAAATTTAGAGTTCCATTTTGACTCATTTTGGCAAAGGGAGACCCATCAGTCTAGGTAATCATGCCTTTTTTTGTTCACGAGGGGGAAACCTTCAAAAGGTACCCGATGCCGTGGGAGCGACACAGGGTTATGTGGGACTCTTACCGCACTAAAACCCCCCCGGTGGCCGTCCTCAGCGCTGCGTAGAGAACTCCGGGATCTCCAAAGGAACTCAACCGGAGTCCTCTTAGCGCAATGCCCAGTCGGGCTCCGCCCAGGTGACCTTATCGCTCACCGCACCGCCTGGTGCGGTGAGCGATGGTATGCGACCACACATACCGCCGTCCTTCCCGGGGCCATTGGCCGGGCGGTTCGAGCTCCCACTCTTGCCATCGACGACCCCAGAAGCCCCCTTTTAGTCGCCTCTTACGACAGGCAGGGGATACCGTAGCCCTATTCTTGTCCCGGAACTACAGGGATAAGGTAATCATGCCTGATTTGAGTTTGAGGGCCTGTGCTCTTATTCCGACCCGCCGTTTGAAAAACTACAATAGCGTGATTCAGAATACGGTCCAACGCCCTCTCTTGCAGAAAATCGTTAAAGTCTATGTGTTGGTATTTTATTATAGTGTTATTGTAGTAAACATTTATATATTTTTGGGTTTCTTTAGTCAAGTATCGCAATATTTGATCGTTCTTGTGCTTTGCAAAAATGGTTGCGCGGCTATGTTACGGCAAATATAAATACGTTGATATATATTGTAATAGAGGTAACTATATAATCTGCAACGTACACGTCTGACATGCTGTATCCATAGATTTAAATAAGCTCTTAATGGTTAAGGAATATACCGCAAAACTAACACGCGTGTAACTATTCTGAAAAAGTTTACAAATATGTGAAGACTATCAATCTGCGATACCAATACTTGGATGAGGAGAGTCGAAGACCGGGCTCAGTGGCTTGGGAGAGGCTTATGTCCAGCAGTGGACTAACGTGGGCTGAAGATGATGATGATGATACCAAACTTCACTTAAAAAGTGTGCTGGATTATGGCCTAAAGTCATTTTATTCTAACCGTAGAGCAGCCCAACAGTGGGACGATAATGGACGATCGTTAGTAAACATCGTTAACGTAACTAATTTAGGTTTCCATTCATTAGAAATGTTAGTGCAATACAGTTCTAGCGGTGGTGCAATTTGGAAAACTAATTACCGAAAGCACTACCAGTTGTTTAGACTCGTTTCATCACATTAATGAAGTTCGGGATTACAAACATGTTTCAACTTCTAAGCTTGTTTCAGATGCACGAACGTTGAAACATTTATATTACATAGTTTTGCTAGGATTAATTGGAAAGGACAATAAATTGATATATATGTATTGTTTTTAATAAACATACATTATTAGTTTATGCAAGTCACAAATAGTGCAAAGTACGGTGCGTATGCATATTGTTAGTGTTATGTGTCGTGATATGAAACCTAGAAAAGAAAAACGAAGTAGACGTAGGGTGGATAGATTAATCTACCACTAGCACTTGTCAACGGTTTCTTCCCTCCACCTCAGTTTCGCCGTGACCACGATCCATGCAACTAGGTCGAAATATCGGCAATATAAAAAACGCATATCGTGAGTACCCGTTACATAATAAAATGTCTCAATTCCGAAATAATTTAAGTCTAAAATCAAACATAAATTAATAAATGAAGGTGCTAGAACTCTTTATGGTTCGTCTCCAGAGGCACCATCACCACAGATATTTAATATCTACGTAATGGCAATAGTGGTAAGTGTGCTCTGTACAGGATGTGACAAGTTTGATGCCATTATTATGTAACGTTTCTTCGTTGGTTATAAAGTTGGCCAAACTAATCGTCGACTATAACATTGGCCAATTAGTCTAGTATATATTAGCCAATAGCCAAACTTTTTATACACTCTAAAATTGGCCAAACCATGGAAAACATTTGACAAACAGAACCACACTCAGATTGAGTGATAGCGCTTCGTTACTTCGCACTGCAATCTGCGCTGTTTGAGCTGAACTCGTCCACATTTCAAATTCACTCGTTCGTTTGCCACAACGCTCTTTGCTGAGTTCACCTCGCGTAGACAAACTCGACAAATCTAGTAGTCGTTTTGAATTCGAATATTCTAATGGTATGGTGGTGGTATGTACGGTGGAGTATATTTTTTATTTTTTGCATCTGCACGCATCCTTTGTGGGAGGGATGGTGGTACACGCTGCATGGTTTAAAATATAAACCATCATACATTTTAGTAGCGGATTGTTGCGAAGGAGTTTTATTCCTAACTTAATAGCATGGATTTCCGCAAAGTAACGCCTGATACAATTAACTATGTATACCAGCTTATTTTGTATCTACCATAAAATTGGCCAAACCATCGTAGAACTTTTGACAAACAGAACAACACTCAGTTTGAGTGATAGCGCTTCGTTACTTCGCACTGCAATCTGCGCTGTTTGAGCTGAACTCGTCCACATTTCAAATTCACTCGTTCCTTTGCCACAATGCTCTTTGCTGAGCTCACCTCGCGTAGACAAACTCGACAAATGTAGTAGTCGTTTTGAATTCGAATTTTCAAAATGATACGTTAACACACATAAGTAATGTTATAAAGGGGAAATTATGTAAAGGTACGTGTTTAGCAATATCACCTAGCTGCAATATATAGCCAGACAACAGTGACTACATAGTTGTAATGAATAAGCATACTTCCAGCAATTGAATCACTCAGGTGTGTACTGCTTTCAAAAGCTAAAATAAATTTTATTTTATTTATTATTTATTTATTTTATTTTGCTTTTATCTTTTTGTAAAATTTAATAGTGGACACTGTAATTATTCCTCTGCTTGTATGTATGAATCATTTACCTATGTTATATAGTATGAATTGTTTGTTTCCCAAATAAATAAATAAATAAAGTTATAGGAAATAAATGCAACGTAACCTCTACGTTGATCAAATATTCTTTTTATTCCAGTTTTTTAGTGATTGTTTTAAAAAACATCTGAAATAACTAAAATATTTTTACTACATAACGCAACATTCGCGCTAAGCATTTACGCTCGAAATATTCCAATATTCGTAACGTTTTATCCGCTAAGAGCCCTTTGCGAATCCACCTCAACGTGTGTTTTTAAAACGGTTTTATTAGCATAGGTTGTATGTATGTATGTATGTATGAGTGTGTGTGTGTGTGTGTGTGTGTGTGTGTGTGTGTGTATGTATGCATGTATGTATGTATGTATGTTTGTATGTTTGTATGTTTGTATGTATGTATGTAACTATGTAACGGAATCTTTGAACTCGATTTCTATCCAATTTGAGCCACTTTAATTCAAAATTTTGAAGAATTAACAAAAACCGATGACAATACACGATTTTATTGCTTTTTAGTTTCAATAACTGTTATAGCGTGGTTTTAGTTTTGAAAATAATAATGTGATAAACCCAATTTTTATCAAATTTTAAATAATAAATAAGCATACAGAACATTGATGTTAAGTGACCGTGGACAATTAGAAGTGGCCTAAAAAGATTTAAAGTCTAAACTAAATTCCAAACTATAAGTATGTAAGCGTTTTAGCCTTTTCAGATATTTCTATTCCACTTGCGTTTGACCGTAGTACGTGCTCAGCCATAGGAGCCAAAGTATCCTTTCAAACAAGAGAACATAATTGAATTAGTTTTAAAATAATAACTAGCTGACCCGGCAAACGTTGTTTTGCCATATAAATAAAAAAATGTTAAGGGCGAACAACCCTCATCACTTAGGGGTATATAAAAATAGATAGTTGCCGATTCTCAGACCTACTGAATATGCATATAAAATTTTGTGAAAATCGGAGAAGCCGTTTCAGAGGAGTACGGTAACTAACATTGTGACACGAGAATTTTATATATGAAATAATAGACTCCAAGATTTGAAATTACTTGAAATGGAAGCCTTGTTGTTCATCGATTGTATATTTTTAACAAACAAATGATACTTTTGAACTGCATTTATTTACTACCATAAACAGAAAATTACATGACATTTGTCAGTCAGTTGAATTTATTGAAACGGCATTTTAATTTAATTTGAAACCCAGCGTGAGTTGTTTGGCATATTTTGCATAGAACTCTCAAAATCTCTCCATTAAGCATTCAAAAACTTTCGGCAGCAATGTGCAAATCCTCTGTCGGGAATACGTAAAACTGTGGAAAAAATTCGTTGAAATACTTTCCAAATTACTGACAACCCGTGTTCAGAGAATTTCCATCCTGTTTACTTAATGATGAAAATTTCAGAATCCCCCTGCATCGTCTTAACGAGATTTCGTAAATTTTAATACGGAACATTGACGTGTCTTACGTAATTTGTTCATAATTTTGGACATGGCTGCTTATTTTTTTATGTTATCCTCCTTTGTAGGAAAAGTATCGTTTAATTTTTACAGATTAAGATCTTGGCATTTTACACTGGGTAAATTGTCTTAAATTATAAATAACGAATGTTTATATTTGGTTTCGGCAATTTATATACTGCTCGAAACTACAGAAAAAATATAGTTGGCAATATGTAAAGACGTAAATCATTTAAATCACAAAATTTCGGTACATAAAACAAAAAATAACAAGTATTCTTATATCACTTTAAAACGTCAATATGATTATCATTATATCATAGTTTACTACTTTTTTATTTTTAAATAGCGATACATACTCTATAAACAGTTCAAGGTCTATCTATATTTACTGTTCAAGATATGCCCTGGGATAGATGGTCAGCGAATTAATAACAGAGTCCCGTTTCAATCATTTGGGTACGAAATCCTAAAAACACACACTAAATCGCATTTATCCTCCACACTCTACTCACATTCGATCGTCCAAACATTTAGCGAAAAACAAACAAGTCCAGTAATCAAGTTTCCATTTCACGCTGTCCCCAAAACCGGCAAAAACAGTAAATGTAAGCGGTTGTCATTTTTCTCCATTTTATTTTCAAAGGACGGCTCTCGAGTGCATTTCTTGCAGCACTTGTGAAACTGGTGTGAGGTTAAGATAACCTTTTATCATTAACGACACGACTAATCTTTTATATGAAGCTTTGTAGTAAAAACAAATGACGCATATAACTTGTTGCTATGATTAGATATTATCTATGATTAGATAAAAATGCCATTTCATGTGTCTTGTATTTTTTGTTTATATAATATGTCAGTGAGACAAAAGTTGGTATTTTGGATTTAATTCAATACATAGACTACGATGATGAACACTAAGAGGATACTGTTGTTTTTTATTCAACTTATCCATACAATTATCGAAGATACAGACAATTCGAGATATACGAAGCTGTTTCAAAGGACCCTACAGCTACGATATCGCAAGGCCCACGACAAATCGTAGTCGCAAGCTCTAAAAGAGGGGTTTTAAATCGAAATTCAATATCCGGGCTTCGGCGAGACGGGTGCAGATCTCATAATGGTTTTGCAGTTATTTGGCGACACTAATAAAAAGTTTCTGGGCGTCATAGCGTTATGGCAAATGGAGTTTCCGGTTTATTGCGCTGAAGTGTCTGCTACGAATGTATTTGGGTATTGAGTATCCAAATACGTACTAGCTTTCTATTTAAATTTTATGTTCGAGCTCTCTGAGTCTTGAAGTTTCATAGGAAGTTCTAAAATGGTGTTTTGTTAATATAATATGGTACATACATATTCATTTTATTTCGTGTTTCACAAAATTGAGTTAGCAAACGTGCTTCAGTCCACTTGATGGTATGTGGTAACTGCCGTCTGTCTAAAGTATCATAATATAACTAAAGTATTTTCAAGTCTTCATATAGTAGTCTTCAGGACTAAGGTTTAGTCTAAGTCTGTGCCTTACTGCATCCTATAAACCTTCCTATAAGCCACAGTAGCGTTAAACGATGCTATTATAAGCCAAAAAAGATGAAGAGGTCTTTGCAGTCAAACTACGAGTAGAAGCGCTCAAACATTGAGAATCTTACGTATTTCTTGTATATAAAACCTTACATCTCAAAATCAGAATCAAAATTCTAGAGCAGAATTCAAAAATTTAAATTGCACGTTCGACGACGAGAGATCAAGAAAACTCACAGCACTTCAGTCTGCAAGTTACATATCAAACAGCGATTTAGTTTACACGAAGTACACCCCTTTTGCGTTTGGCATAAAAGCGTAAATAGCGTGCAAGAAAATACTCAGACAGTCTTATTTGTTTTGAGACTGTATCAAGAGAAATCCCCGCAAATAATGTTATATTGCAAGAACACGTGTGCACTTAGAGCAAAGCGAAAAGGTAACGAATATTTAAAAGGTTAAATATTTAAATGCTTGTAAATTTAAAATATGTATGTTTTATTTTATATTAGCTTAAGGATTGTGAGGTGGATGTTAGCAAAAGTTTGTAATATCCTAAGGTGAGATAAATAAATAACAGAAAGTTACTGAATAACACGGAGTTTACCGATGCAGGGAAAATCCCTACAACCCATCTCTTCAGATTTCTGCGAAATTTCAAAATGGCGAATTTATATTGGTAACTCATAAACATAATTTGTAAATATACCCCATTTATAATTAATAAATTTGAACTCAATTTTGATATACCAAATTTCGAAATCTGTTATTGTTTTTAGGCAATAAGTATCAATTGTCGAATCGTGTACAGACGCAACTCTCTTATTTATAATAGAGGTATGCTGCTGTGTTGTAATTTAGCACCCAGGAATAATTCATCTTTGGTCGACCTAATGTACGATTCCTTGATTTGATTTGACAATCAAAAGGTGCTCTGTAAAGAAAATTATTTGATGATGATTTTTTTGTATAAAAAAATGATTTGATTGAATTTAATTGAAGCCAATTGATTTGATTTGATTTGAGGCAAAACAAATGCACCTAACATCTTAACATGTTAGACTACATGTTCATTTGCGGACAGCATTACACAAAAAAACCCTATTGTTCAAACCATAAACAGCTCAGCTCTACTCTTAAAGGTAATGAAGTAAAGATAAACGTCACGAGCCAACTAGGTGAATGTTAATCTAGTCGCTCACAGTGGAAGCTCAGTTCATGTTCGTTAGAATCTGTTTACATTGATATGGGGCAAGTTAGGCTCCGGAGGCGTCTGTTTGCAGGACGCATACACTATGGATTCGAAGTTTATTTACTGATTTATTTTATTGCTTTATATTCATATTTAATTACTTACCTGAACTGTACGTTTTAATGCATATCAAAAGTGTTTATACTTTTTTGCAATAATTTAATATTTGTATGTAATATTTATATAGTTATCTAAGGATAGGATAGAAACCAGTCAATAATGATCAATATATGAAGATTCCATTATGAGAATACCCATATAATATTACCAATAAATACGGGATAGTGAATAAACCCAATCTTAGTTCGGAGCTCTTATATTTACAATTTCTTTCGATATTATATTAAATAGCGGAAAATGACAGCAAAAGCACGTTTAACTATATTATTGGAGTATTAAAGGACTATATAACCGAATCATGTGGGTTGAATTTACATTATAAATTTCAACTTAAAATTCCTTACATACTTAACAATACTTTATTTTTTATTTTTTATTTTATTTATTCTTAAAACACCATTACATCTATCCTAACAGGCTAAACACCCAATACGATAGAGAGGCGTTATTTTAAACACTTAACTAAATTCTTGCCTACATTCCTACTTCATTGAACATAATATATGAAGCACAACTTATACGCAATGCGAAGGCTATTAGTTACTTAGTTGATAATTTGTAACGAACAAAAACCGTATTTCTTTTCCGACCAAAATTTAACAGATACAGCCAGCTCATCGTACCTCCTTAAGACCGAACCGAATTATTATTCCGAACACGTTTTTACGTCTCCAGATAACCGCAGTTCATTTTTGAAACGGCGATGTAAATAGCGCCCTAGGGCGAATAAATTTTAAAACCATCTAGTCGGATTAACCAACTCCAACCGGAAACGGATTTATCTATCGCTTTTTAAATTTTAACCGGATTCCAATTTCCATTTCGTTTTACAGCCTTTTATTTTATTAATCCCGTTTAGTGGGATTCGTGTATTACATAGATAAAATGTTATATGTAAATTTTCTGTGGAAGTAAAACGCATATTTGATTAAGTTAGAATGGTATTTGCAAGCGCGAATTCTATGTAAATTCCTCTCAATGGTTCATTCGTTTATTCGTCTTCCTTTATTTTTTAAATATGTTTTTATTTTTTTAACATGTGAACGGTGGAAAAACAGGACATGGTTCGACCAGGGAGTTACTACAGACACACAATCCAGGGGGCCTACCACCATCTTTTAAACACCATCATAGTTCAGGAAAGTTTTATTTCCTCCTTAAAACAGTAAAATATTCCGTCATACACAGTTGAACAAACTTAAACTCTTATTAATTTTTCGCTTATCCAAAACCAACAGAAATTGTCATAATATGCTTAAAAAGTTAAATTACCTGCAAAAAAAGTAAAAGTATGATTAAAATATTATTGTTTTAAGAGATGGTAGTAACCCCACAGGAAGGCTGTGGATGCCGGCTTACGTATGGAGATATCATCTTAGTTCAAGGAGTGGCAACGAATCCGTGATTGGCTTTAGGTAGAACCAGTTCTCTATGAAGTGGAATGCCATGACAGATGTCCATGACAATGACCACTTACACTTAGGCGAACTTCGTGCTTGTGTGACCCGCGTGGCGGATCACCATATCGGTCTGACGCGCAGAGGGTTCCGGGTTCGATCCCCGGCCAGACAGAAATCTGAATGATAGATAGATGTTTGTTCTGGGTCTGGATGTTTGTTTATTCGTCTTTGTGTGTGTTACAACGATACAGGGAATCCTAGTGTGGGGGGTGTGGGTGTGTGAGTGTATATAAAGAGTTTTATGAAAGCGTTTTTTACGTGTTTTATGATTTAAAACGTCTGGATTTTTAATGTTATAAAAAGCACCTGTAATTAGCTGGAGATTTGGAATTTGTCATTAGTTCGTATGATAGACAGACGACCACAATAAATGAAAAAATGTTCTCTATTTTCAGATCTAAATAAAAAATGTGCTACAGTAGATACTATGTACGTTTATACGTTAAAAGTTTATGTTTGTTGTACATGTCGCACGTGAGCGCCGTTTGTCCTCATCAAGCTCCTCGGCTTTATAGGATTTGTACACGATCCTTTCACATAATTCTGGAACTTTTTTTGGATTCCAAAACGTTTTTGTTTATGATTGTTTACGATGACCGGGACTTTCGTCTGTGTAATCCGGGGAACGTTCGAACTAGTTTTAACGGGATTTTTACGATTTGGGGAATTTGTAGGGAGTTAAAATATTATGGGCTCTTCTTATGCCTTTTTTATGTCATTATACATCATACGTCTTAAAAAAAGTCCTTAAATGACTTTTTCGTAAAAAAAAGTATCTAAACTTATTAGTATTTAAAAATATTAAATATCAACCTATTTACCAATATTGCATATTTTTGTAGGGAGTGCCACATTATTTCTATTCTTAGTATCAAAGGTGGTAGAACTCTTTGTGGTTCGACTTGCGCACACTCTGGCGACACCGGTACCACCACAACACCGATAAGTGTCAAATAACAGCAGTGTTCTGGTTTGAAAGGTGTAGTAGAAAAAGCATATTTGCCCAGGCATACCAGCTTAGTCCTCAGAAATAGCGGCGCATCTGTAGCCGACCTTAGGTAGAAATCTAATCTTATCTAGAATTAATTACACATATTCACAGGCGGCAGTATTAAATATTGTATATCAAAATTGACAACAGATTATTTACGAGATCAACTTTATCTGAGATAAGAAATACCTTCCCCACGTATCCAACATCCGATCCAAATCCCGACAAAGGTTACATACATCATAGAAGGCGAACCGAAAACCCGCTACGATTTCACTTTTCCAAAACGTTTGTACTATCAATCTTTATCCATCGGCGATATTTCGGCCACAGTTCCCGGCATCGAATCAATGGCCATCAATATTCCCAAAGCGATGATCTGAAGGTTTAAAAATGGCCGTTCGCTTTGTTTGCCGTTTTCGCGGCCATATTAATGGCTCTCCCTTATCTTAACTGAGGGCTGGAATGCGAAGTAGGCGTTCTTTGCTGTAAGTACGTGTGGTATTCTGTTATTCTGTAAGTAAACTTTGTAAATCCGTAAAACTGCCGTATAGCCTAAGGCGGCCCGTAAATGTACCAGAATTTCCTTATAATCCATCGTCAACCCATTACTGGCCCACTGCATCACCCTGCACCACCCACAGATCTCCTCTCTGAATGAGAAGGATTAGGTCATGGTCTACCTTATTAGCCAATTGGATAAACTTCACATATATTTTAAGAACTTTCTTTTTTTAAAGATCTCTCAGGTTTTTTCATGATGTTTTCCATCGTCGTTAAAACAAGTGATACTTAATTTCTAATACGCACATAACTTCGGAAAGTCAAGCATGCCTGAGACTGGAACCTCGGATCCACTGAAAATACTTAAGAATTACTGCACACGGACATTTACATTTATACCAACCCTTTAAAATAAGAACTCAGCAGAGCTAGTATATTTGTGTTGTTACTCCACTAAGAAACCTTTATCGTGAGCAAAGACACGTAGAACCAAACCATATAATAGGTGCCTCAAATGAAAATTCCGATAATAATCTGCTACTAACGATCTCAACATTCTACCACAGCAAATTCTCAGTATTCCCACCGGACTACGATAGATGGGTGGCAATTCAAACGTGCTGATATCGGCAACCATTATCGGTAATGAGACAATCAGATTCTCATCTGGTCCAACAAGGATTGCACCATATTTGTCGTACTGTAATCACCGCCAAATCAATTCTAGTTTTAATTGGTACGTTCAGCGAAAATCTCTAATGGAATTCTAACTACTATTATAAATGCGGTAGTGAATTTGTTGTTTATTTGTTTGTTTCTTTGTTTGCAACGCTTTTACGCTTTAACTACACGACCTCTGACCGCAAGCGATTAAAAGCTAGTTCTGAAAATAAAGGTGGCATTTTTTAAACAGAAAAATTAATCAAAAGTGCACTTTTACTTTTACCAATTAGCTTCTACTCGCGGTTGTGCGTGCGCGGTTCGGGTCTACATTAATTAAATTAATATACTCGTAGGAGTAACTTGCTACATATGGTACTTACGATGATAAGTTAGTCAATCAGGTTATTACTTTTTATATAGATCAACATAAATTGTTAGAAAATGTTGACAAAGAAGCGGTTAGCCTTAGTCTCTTTATATCTGACTAGAGCCTAAGATAAGAAAACATACGACAATAAAACTAACGAAGTAACAATCGGAGACCGCTCGGAAGTATTCCCATCGGAGGATCGATGGCTGGCAATTTAAATGTGCTGATTTGGACTGCCGTTACTGGTAATGAGATAAGTAATTAGATTCGACCCCAATCCCACAAGTCGGCTGATCCAATAACGTTAAGGACGCTTACACACGATGCCCATCCGTCTAAATGCTAAACGTGGGAATAAACATCAATAGTGCTTGATATTAGTTATGTTTTTGACAGAAATTGGCAATGATTGAGGTTCGTTAAAAATATATTCACTAAGCAGTGAGCCCGGGCAGTTGTTGTACTACTACAAAAAATGAGATTTCGCCAAGAGTCTGTCAGGTCTTTTTTCCATTTTAAAAATCGCCGCCGTTCGGGTAATGGTTGAATATTCGTGTCGAGTCTCGAATATACTAAATAAGTTTTTTAAATTCGCATAATCGCGTCTATTCGATAATACTCGGCGAATATCAAAAATGTTAATTCAGCAACAAAAGACGTCGCGGTGCCACAACTGCCGCTGATAAAAAGAGTTCTTTTTGATAATCGACTTAATATTCTTAGTTAAATAACAGGCCTGGACCAGACCCTCCATTAACAGTATTAATCTGCCTAATGCACTTGAAGAGCTTCCACCAGAACAAGGACAAAATGTCAGGGTCTTAAATTCAAATTCATGATGACTTTTAATTATCGTGATGTCTACAACATCACAAATCAGACTGATGTTTTATTTAAGTTTAATTAATTTATTCCATACTAGCTGACCCGGCAAACTTTGTACCGCCTCAAAATCTATTTATCACATACATTTCATATATAAAATATAGCCTATGTTACTCGTGGATAATGTAGCTTTTGAATGGTGAAAGAATTTTTAAAATCGGTCCAGTAGTTTTTGAGCCTATTCATTACAACCAAACAAACAATCTCTCGACAACACAAACGATATCTCACCGCCTTGTAATAGAAAGAAGCCACAAATGGCAAAGTGGCTGACGAAACAGCCATTCTCCCATTACGTCTCCGACTGTCATGGTGTAATTTACGCGGAGCAATGCCAACATGTGCAGTAAAGTGGTGCAAAAACAACACCGAATCGAAGATAAAGTGCGGAGAAATGTCGTTTCACTCGTAAATGCTCTAAAAACTACATTTTTACAATATTTTTCAAACACGAAAATAGCTGACAGTGACAATTTCAGTTGCCAAAACCGGTTACATTGTCTTGTTAGAAGTGAGTAATCTTTACTAATCTATGGTTAAAATATATTAATTGATATCTTTATGCGCCACTTCTGAAGAAGCGACTTTTCTAGGAACCGTACCCAGTATGCAGTGATAGTCTAGTAGTTAAGAAACTCGGCCTCTTGATCGAGGGGTCCGAGGTTTAAATGCCAGGCACGCACCTCTGATTTTTCAAAGTTATGTGCGTATTAGGAATTAATTATCACTTGCTAAGCGGTGAAGGAAAACAACGTGAGGAAACCTACATACCTGAGAGATTTAAAAAAATATCTCAAAGGTATGTGAAGTCTACCAATACGCACTTGGCCAGCGCGGTGGACTATGGCCTAATCCATCTCATTCTAAGAGGAGACCTGTGCGCAGCAGTAGGACAGTAATGGGTTGATGTATGGACCGGTGGACCGGTGGCTTAACGTGACCTCTGATTAAAGAAAACGTGAAGAAAGCTACAAGAAATAACCCATACAACGCCCGATTGGACTCGAACATACCTTAACTTATTGAAAATCGGTTATAATATACTTACTTATTTTATTGGTATGATTTTGATACAATATTGTATATTTTTTTTTTAATTTTGACTATCAGCTACTTTAAAAGTACGCATATTATTTTTTAAATGACAACATAACACCATAAAATAAACAGTTATATAGAATAGCTAATAAACTTTTTAAAATTGTTAGTGAAAATTCGTCTAAAATTTAATAATGATGGGGTCAAACCTGGCTTATTAAATTCTCGTCGCCGATTCCCAATGAGCCGGGACTTATCCGGAATATTTATGAGCCAACTTCGATATGTATGAGCGTGGCTTTTAATTTATTTGTGTTAATACCGTTAATTGTAAAGGTGGTAGAACCCTTTGTGGTTCAACTCCGGCGGCACCACCGCCACACCTATTTCTACCTAATAACAGCAGTGTTAGGCGCTGCTGTGTTCCGGTTTGAAGGGTGTGGTAAGGGAGACAGACTTTTCCGAGGCGTTCCAGCTTAGTCCTCAGGGGTAGCGGCGCATCTGTGGCCGACCTCAGGTAGGAATATATATCTAATCCTCTGGGGTTGATTACAGATGTCCATGGGCGGCAGTAGCCACATCAGGTGGACTGCATGCTCGTCTGCTATTCTTATATTATAAAAAAAAAAAAAAAAAATACCGATAGAAGCAAAAATGTAGTAAATCTTTCTGAGGTTTTTACCTGACTACGGAGATTAATACGTTTCGAGCGTAAATATATATGTTCGCTGTGTTTATAGTATAGGAGTAGCAGACGAGCATGCAGCCACCTGATGGTAAGTGGCCACTACCGCCCATGGACATTTGTAATCAACCCCAGATAGTATTAGATTTTCCTACCTGAGATCGGCCACAGATGCGCCGCTACTCCTGAGGACTAAGCTGGAACGCCTCGTAAAAGTATGTCTCTATATACATATTTTTACTTTCGTGGTATGTTTTTACATTGTAGCACTGTGTTCGTTTTATAGCTCTTTTGATGATGCCGTTTTTAATAATAGCCATAATAGTTAGTAATTTATGAGGCGTAAACAGACTTTCCATCGTAATGGAGTTTCGAAGAGTTCTACCACGTTTCAAAAATAGAAACAAAGCTTACCTACGCAGTAAGATTATCTTCCTCCACAATTTCGATACATAACAATTCGGAGGTAAGCAAATATTTTCTTTTAATTCTATTTGCGCGACAAACATTTTCCTTAGACGTACACAAGGTAAATATTACAAACACTTACGGTGCGTGTTTTAATACATTCACTCGTTCATCGACACACCGTTCCCTGAGTCAATTCGTTCACTCATTCACTTGCTCCAGTGAACTCAATGTAATGTGTAAATACTCTGATTGTGTATCGCTAAGTTTGTAGAAGATTTTGACTCTTGGTTATTTAAATTTTAGATCTTTATTTCTTTTTTTTCATTAATTCGTACAAATTAGGAGGACTTTTGGTATGAGTATCATGCTGTAGCAACTTTCTCTAATCAATCTCCCTTTGCCAAAACACATTTGCAGTGTCCTCGGCCCAGGAATTCAAATTTTAATAACTATATTTTTTTTTCAGAATTATAATTACACGTGTTAAAAATTCAGGACCACTTCCTTTAATTATAAAGGAAAAACGTCATATTTAAATGTGGAAAAATACTTCATTACTTGTACTACTCGTACGATACCATTTCTATCACACCTACTTCCCGCCTTATTATTATAACGGTCATATAAGTCCTCATACAACAAAACTTATTTCCCCATACACATACTAACATATTAATATTGCTTCGTAGTGTATATAAATACTTTATATTGATATTGCTTCAGTAATATGGTGTTGTCAACGGCACACGTCCATTATTTTCATTTCGGAGACAACACCCTCCCCTTCGTTAAGAGACTTCCTGACAACGTCGGTCATGCCAATTAAGTCACTTAACTAAGCAAGGAAACGGAAAATATTTTAGGGGAACACTACAAAGATTGGATCGTTGGATGCACAAAAATATTATGTAACAAATAAATATTGAATTCGTAATATATAAGTAATTGTATAGTTTTGGAGCGAAACACGTGTTGGTGGTGGTATGTATGGTGGTGTATATTTTTAATTTTTACATCTACACGCATCCTTTGAGGGACGGAGGGTGGTACATACTGCATGGTTTAAAATATATACCATCATACATATTTGTAGCGGATTGTTGCGAAGTAGTTTTAATCTTAACTTTATAACATGGATTTCCGCAAAGTAACGCCTGATACAATTAATTTTATATTAGAAAATACACTTCAGTACGTTTTTTTTTTAACTCCTAATAAAGCTGTTTTTCAGGAAAACTGTTCTTTTTGAACTCATAATAAAATTGTTCGTGAATTATAAGGTCATTTAAAAATATACATGTTACTAAAATATATTATGTCAATAATATGTAATCCCAAAGTCCTATTACCATATACAGGGTAATAGGACTTTGGGATGGTACCACAGTTATCACCTATTACAGTCAGTCTACTGTTTAATGGCCCTTTTCTTTAATAAAAAAATATGCGCTCTCGTACACTTTTCAGACATCTTATATATAAAATTTTCGTGTCACAATGTTAGTTACCGTACTCCTCCGAAACAGCTTTACCGATTTTCACCAAATTTTATATGCATATTCAGTAGGTCTGAGAATCGGCTACTATCTTTTTTTCATACCCCTAAGTGATAAGGGTTGTTCACCCATAGCATTTTTTTATTTATATGGCAAAACAACGTTTACCGGGTCAGCTAGTATTCTATATAAAATGTAGATAACTCTGTACTTTTATTAAGATACAACTATTTCAATTTTAATCTTAAATCCTTTTTGATGTCGGTGAAAACTTCAAAAAGGATTTAAGACGTTTGCCCTGTATGTAAACAGTCCTAACTTAAGGTAAATATATTTACATTCCACTTGGTTCACATAATTCATATTACCAGCTAAATGTCAAGAACACAAACAGAGCACGTCAAAGACATAAGTGATTAACCCTATCCTGTTGAACTGCAAGGCATGCATGCATTCATGCAGCATGCAACATGCAAGCGCTCCAATTATGCATGAACGCTACTTGCATAATTGGAGCAGTCACATTCGTCACTCGCTCATGCATTAGGAAACAGGTGTTTGTGACAATGTCTTCTGTCTTCAAATTACATATGTCATTAAGGGTGGTTATACGGGGTATGTTATAGCTTAATTAATAATTGGTTAAGTGCTAGTTGAACACACACTTCTTCAAACCACCAATGTTTTTTCGTTTTTATTTTTAGTACTCGTTGTTATAGTAATCAGCGTTATACATACTCTGTAAAAATTTCAAGTGTCTATTACGGTCCAAGACTTGGACCCCTGTGACAGACGGACAGACAGCGGTGGCTTAGTAATAGGCTTCCGTTCTTACCCTTTGGTTATGAAACCCTAACAGAGTAATAGTTGGAGGCAATCAGCATACGGCTAAATAGCGTAAATATCAATCGAATCGAATCAATCACTGAGTAGTTAGAGCTGAGTTTGAGTAAGTCTGCTTTACCACACCACTGCTTAATACTGCTGTTATTAGGCAGAAATGGGTGTGGGGATGGTGCCACTGGAGTCGAACAACAGAAAGTTCTACCATCTTTTACTACCACGTCACATAATTTGAAAATTGAAAATGTCTGTTTGATAATTTTATTTATGATATAGATTAGAAGAATATAAGCTACCCATATGCATATTCAAAGATTTGAACGATAACAAACACCCACTTTTCCAATACTAATCCGAGGTGTGCTTCGAAATATCTCAGCGGGCTCAACGGAAAATTTGAGAAAATTAGCATAGACTTTAGGCAATATTACCAACGATTTAACAATCCGTTCTGTAATACCTACTGAATATTTAACGATTCATAGAAGCTTTGTTTTGTTTTGATTTCCTGGTACTCCAAAACATTTTCAAACCAACGTGTACGTTGTTAGCATCCACCGTATAAGGGCTTAACATAAGCGTCCTTCAAAGGATTTTGCCGAAGTTGCCGTGCTTGGACGTACTGATTTTGCCTTAAATTTAATAGTATAGAGGTGTTATTTTAAGCAATATACGAGGCGGCCCAACACAGTCTACAGGAGTATGCCGCAGGAGCACCTGGACATCTGAAACCAACTCCATATAGATCAGCAGTTTTACGTGAAGCTGGTCACAGTTATTTTCCTACTCCTGAGGACTAGGATAATTAGAACACATGTAAATTGACTGGGATCTACACCCTTCCATTGATACGCAATTACTGCTTCTTGTACTACTACGTGTGGAGATGGCTTCTCCCCGGTCGAACCATACTGGTTTTTACACATTTCAAATGAATCAGAAATAAAACACTGTAAGGCCGAAATAAGAAGTAATTATGCCATTTTTTCTATAATATAGGTAGGAGTAGCAGACGACCATGCAGTCCACCTGATGGTAAGTGTTTACTGCCGCCCATCGACATCTGTAATCAACCCCAGATAGGATTAGATATTTCTACTTGAGGTCGGTCACAGATGCCCCGCTGCCCCTGAGGACTAAATTGGAACGCCTCGTAAAAGTATGTCTCCCTTACCACACCCTTCAAACCAGAACACAGCAGCCCTTAACGCTGCTGTTATAAGCCAGAAATAGTTGTGGCGGTGGTGCCGCAGGAATCGAACCACAAAGGGTTCTACCACCTTCAAATTCGAACATTTTAAACATTCCTCTGACACATTTTTAAATCCAAGTCACATAAAACTTACTTTATTATCAGTATTGCGTAACAAGTAACAACGAAATGTAACGTAAACTAACTTTTCCATTACTTAACACCCAAGGCATGCTCCAAAATATCTCGAAGAACTTAACGAACAAAATTAGCATATACTTTAAACAATATTAACAATGATTTAACGCCAGCGACATAATACTTTAACGCGCCATCGTGTAATATCTCCTGAATATTTAAAAGGAGTTTTCAATGACACAGTCAGCTTTTACGTAAGACAATTTAGTACCTAAGTGAACTTGGATGAACGTTGTTCATTTTTAGGGTTCTTTACAAAAACCTAAAAGTCTGAACCCTTAGTAAATACTTATTTTGTAAAATTGAGGAGATCGATTTTTTAACTGCGCATTCTCGTAAAGGATTTTTGGCTAGTCATGACTTGTATTTAGAAAAAAAGTTTGGAATTCAATGGACGATTTATTTTAGTCCATATTTTATGAAATTGAGTAATCTGGAATAGGAAACCAGCTTGACCTCTCTCTGCTTTGCCCGGGCATATACAGGAGAGGTCAATTAAAATGGTTATTTGCATTTTTATGTGGAGAGAGTGCGGAAAGTAGAAGGAGCGATAGTGAAAGTACAGGTTATGTATCGTAGAGACGGTTTCTAAACCAGAAAACTTTATAGATACTAGCTCACCTGGCAAACGTTGTATTGTCATATAAAAAATGTTAAGGATGAACAACCCTTATCACTTAGGAGTATGAAAAATAGATAGTAGCCGATTCTCAGAACTACTGAATATGCATATAAAATTTGATGAAAATCGGTAAAGCCGTTTCGGAGGAGTACGGTGACTAACATTGTGACACGGGATTTTTATATTAAAGATATAGATAGAAGTATACTTGAAGACAAATATATTTAATACTAGAAAACAAGGAAGTTTACCGCGCGCTCCATAAACTATTGTCCGGAGAACCCTTAATTGTTTAAACCATTTACAACTAAACTTGAACGGAACAGCACAGCTCTCCCTGGATCATAAAACTTTTATATTTCTCTGGATTTCTATAAAACACCCAGTTTACGGGAAAGTAACAATTGTGGCTTTGCGAAGAACAATGCGTATACATGATGTTGGAATTATATATTTTAGTTCAGACGTAGAACTTAAGAGTTTAATCCATTCCTAGAATACTACGTGGACAAAGAAACTAATAAAAAACGCGTTCTACACTTATAGCCTTTTAGGATTAGAGAGCCGTGTAGAGGACACTTAAAAAAACTGAGCACACAAACATCTAAAAACGAAAATCCAAATTCATGACTGATGACTGCCAGGTTGGGTACAACAAAACGCCTTCCGGGGCTGCGGGTGGCACTAAATTAGAAAACTAGCATGCAGCCCACCTGAAAGAGCTACTGAGCGCCTGTAGTTCATGTACATCGGTAACCAATCTTATATAGAACACGAGTCTTGTAGAAATCGATCACTGACACGTTTCTACTTCAGAAAACTGCGATGAAAGGCCTTAAAAGTGATTTCCACTGCTAGACGTAGGTATAAAAGGTATAAACAATAAGTACATAAAATCAAATCAAATCAATTTTTTTTATTCAAAATAGGTTCTTTACAGAGCACTTTTTGAATGTCAGTAAAACTACCACCACTTCACAAAGTGTTTTGTTATGGAGAAGAAACGGCGCAAGAAACTCCATAACACACATCTTTTTAAAAAATGTTTTTTACACTGTTAAACTTAACCTAATGGTACATGTGGAGCTGGAACTACTTCAGACCACACCATTTTGTCAGTCAAATAATCACTTAGTTTATTACGCTTTTTTACATAGCGTTTGTTTAACGACATGTAGTAGACATAAAAATATAAGATATAAAAGGTGTTGGAGCCTGTATCCTACCATATTTTTAATGTGAAGTAGTTCTGCGTTTCGGTGTAAAGGTTTAAAGGCCGCCTGAATTACATATAAGGCGATCATCTTAATCTTTAGGAATAACTATGCACCTGTGATCAACTTCAGGTAGACGTGTTCAGTACCCTTACCATGAGATTTTACATTTTGACAAATATGACTGTTTTGGTATTTGTTTTTGTTTGGTATTTGCCCATAAAATTTCCAATCAGTGCCCCTAGCGGATTGTATCAAAACTATAGTGTCAGTAACGTAACATTAAATGTCTAAATTGACAAATGGCGCTTTATAATAATAATATTAATGATTTATGTTTTGTCTCTCTTTTTGCGAACATGTGAGGTAAACAAAAAGACTTGAGCACTTACTTATTGTAACGTTTACTCGGTCTGCTAAGCAAACGGAACAGAATAATGGATTGAGTAAACGTAACGTAAAATTGTGGGAGAGCAGGAGAGCTCTTTTTACACCCCTCTTGAAGAGCCCCATGTCATAGTCCTGAGGGAATACCTCAGGAGGAAGTTCATTCCATATTTTGCACGTACGCGGCAAAAATGAACGTTCAAACCGAACCGTGGAGGACCGCCACGGGTCTGTTGATGTTGATGATGTGGATAGAACTTCATCCTTCGGCGAGTGGTGCGATGAAGGAAGGGTGACGTAGGTGCCAGATCAAACAGCTCCTCAGAACACTCACCATTGTAAATCCGGTAGAACACGCAGAGGGAACCTGTGTCCCTCCGCGTACCTTCTAAAATATATGACATACTTATATAACTCCTAAAATATATAAATGCAAAACAAAAATAAAATACCCCGTCGAAACTTCCTTAAAAAAATTCAAGTAATTGAATAGTTTATGCTTTGTAACGTTCTTGCAACTTGAAGTGAAGCTGAACAAACACAGTTTTCTCTTGTGTCGTAAAAGTTTCGTATTTTGTCCAACATTTTATGAATCTGGGTATTGTACAGTGTACTGCACTTTGTTCGAGTTTTACAAAAGAATTTAAGACATAATAACTTTTGGGACACGAACTGGGACGCGGGATAGGGTTTTAGGTTTAGCGGGTATAGTTGAATGTATTGGTTTTTCTCTAGTATTTCAAGATTATTTAAGAATAACGTTTGGAGTTACTTATCTTTGTGGCAAGTTTTCATATTCTTCAAAATGTGAACATTATGTAACCAATGCGCTCCATAACTACTATAATCGTTCCCAGATAAGATTAAAAGTTCTACCTGTGATTGACTACAGATACGTTGCTAACCCATTATTGTTAGTGAGGAAACCCTGCATGGATTCCTCACATCTGTAGCGGAGGTGATATGCCGGACATATTTGGATGGACCAATAGACCGATTAATCGAAGAATCGATCTATTGGTCCAAAAAGTCCATTATTTTAATCAATCCATCCAGTAATGGATCGATTCAGCGAATCGCGATTTTTCTCGCTAACTTCGCCCTTTTTTAGCTAAAAAAATCGAAGATCGATTTTGGAGAGTCGATTCTTTGGGCCTCGATGTTTCTGTGAATCGATTTATTACACTTCGATTCGAATATTACTAATATTACACTTCAATTCGAATCGTTCAAGAATCAATCTTTTTCGGAAAGAATCGCCATCCCTCACGCCGGACATCTATCGGCTAAAATCCCACGGTGTTCCCCTGGACCTTCAGGACCACAGGTCCAAACCAGAACACGGCAGTGATGACCATTGTTATTATTAAACAGAAATAACGCTTTCTGCACTTACAGCCCCACACTAGGATTCCCTGTATCGTGGATTCTATGGACACACACAGAGACAAATACACAAACACCCGGACCCAGAAACAGCAATCTAAATTCATCATTTAGAAATCTGTCTGGCCGGGGATCGAACCCGGTACCCTCTGCGCGTCAGACCGGCATGGTGACCGCTCCGCCACGCCACGCCACGGGTCGTCAAATAAGTTTGACGGTGGTACCAACCACGTCGAACTATTACCGCTTTACTATAGGCTCTTTGCTAAGCTATCAACGCTGCCATACATACAGTGACACGATATAAATGTAATCTTTTGGAAAACATAGATAGAACAAACAAGTTTTACTGTCCAAAGTTTATGGGTCTCCCCATCGATGTTATCTCATTAGGATAACGATGGTCCTTATTGATTGGTATCCTGTTTTTCACGGATTTTACTGTTCCAGATTCGCTGAGGCATTACAAAGAATGTATTTATTTTATAATTTGCTAGAGATTTAATTTATATTAGATATGTACGTAACGAACATATTTTGTATTAGTTATTCGAAAATTACTTTTAAAGGTAAAAAACTCTTTTAGCATAAAATAAAAGTAGAAATGCCTTATTAACTATTTTTTCTTTATGTTAATGTCCTATAATAAATTATATTATATATTTCCTATATTTCCTCAAAAGATAATTCAAGTATGCTATCATCTCATTTTGCGTAATATATTTATTATTACTACAAAAAAACCTCACAAGTCTCTCTAGATGTACTTCACAATTAACTAGATCCGTTTAAGACCACTTACCTCATTATCCTTGTCAGCATCTTTGATATGTTGAGCAATGAACCGCACACTCTGTAAGGCAGCTGCTACTTCCGGCGACAGGTGACGAGGCAGCATGTTCTCAGATTCAGTTACTGCGGACAAAAATATATTAATTTAATATTAAAGTTATTAGATAAGCTTGTTTTAAACTTTATTATTTTTTTATGTAACTGAAGTAGCAAACTAGCGTACTTGTATTATTCCTAAATGTGAAGTAAGATAAGCCACATGTAGCCATCGTCATTATTGTCAATCTTTTATTATTCCACTGCAGTTGATCACGGGTCAAAACACAGAGTTATCACCACTGGTATATACCATGGCCCTTATTACTTACTTGTTTATGTTTATTTTATAAATAAATTTTACTTTATTATTTCTGTTGTAGAAAATAGGATGATTATCTCATACCTGAGGGTCTCTGTGCACCAGCACCGAGCATATCGTCTTCAGGTGCAGGTGACTTGCGGTAATCACCATTGTCTCCCTTGCTGTCACCAAACGCATCAGTCAAACTGTCCCTGCTACGAAAAGGAAAATACATTAAAAAAAATCTAAAGACAGACACTATGACGATATAAAAATTATGTAATACTTATAAAAGCCGATCAGAATCTGTGTCTCAAACTTAAACATATTTCACTTTTAAATACCTACAATTTTAAATATAATCATATTCCGAAAGATTATCCTTAGTTTATCGGTTTTTGCTGATGGTCTACTTTATTCGAATGCACCTCCGAACACGGTTTTTAACCCAAAGACTGTACATCGCTAAACAATATTCTGTCAAAAGATTGAAACCACGATGATTCTGATCGTAAACCTTCTTGCAAAAGCTCAAAAATTACACGTGGATCGGCACGTTCCATATTACGCGACTCTGAGGAGTTTAAATATGCTTAGCTATCTGCGTTGCTCTTACATACATTTTTGAAAGTTGATGCAGATTAGAGCAAGATTTCCTCATATTCATCGTAGCTGAAGTGGTTTAAGCTAACCAGAAAGAGTTACGTGTACATAACATAATATTCGATTGTCGTTGTTTTAAGAACAATCCCGTATCACACCCGCATGGCGCAACCACTTACAAAAGAGAAAATTGATAGACTTATAATGATATCAAAATAAAACATTCATAGTCCCCCGACTTCAAGATAATTTGTATATGTTGGTAGCTTTAGTGGTTGTTACACAAAATCAACATGTCTATTTGGTTTCGAATTAAATCTGGAATCCTATGTATATCACATAATAATGACCATTTTGATAGTCATTGACAAAATATTCCCTTCTATTTAAGTACATTTACATCATCTCGTTAATTCCAAAGAAAATTTTGTGAACCACGGACAATACCAAAAAATAATCAAGTTGAAATAAATGTGGAGAAATTTTATTTTACATTTGTTACTTCAAATAACTTGAAAATGCAATAACCACTGCAAATCAGTGGAATGAGGAAATCGCGTGCAAACTGCAAACAACAACTGTACCTACTACCTTGTGATTTAAAAGGGGCATATTGAAGATTAGCGGTTAGGTGAAGTGAATTTAAGTTGTTGAGGATAAAATAGATAGCGAGTAATATAAATTGTTTGAAATAAGAAGCTACACCCATGGTCACACACTGATTCCCTATGTAGAAGATAACCCCAGCACACACAAAAAAATGTAAATAAACATTTGATCCCTTACGGAGATCTAATCGTAAATAAGTTGTTCAGATATCTGACTGGTATAGAATCGAATAGTTTTATGTAACCCTGGTTGAGAATGGAACCCTTTGTATGTCCTAACTGTATTGCGACTATTATGCCATGAGATTTGTCCAAATATTTAACTCGCATTTCAAGTAGGTATATTTTGAGTAAAAATCCGGACCAATCCCGGTTGTTATCGTTGTATGGAAATTAAATTTGTCAGGGACAATACGGTTTAACTGAAGTTGAACCGTAACAGATCTCGTTCGAAAAACTTCATCCTATTAATAGTTCCGAAAAATGTTGAACTCGTTTAACGTTGGCTCCTTAGTCCTTACAAAGTTTGGATTTAAGCAAACAGGCTGCTGTGCGTCGCCTGTTTGCTTTAATCCAGTCTGCCTGGTGCGTTTGCAACATAAGTTTTTTTGACACACGGGAAATTTGGTTAAATTAGACCACTTTTTTCTAACTTTCTAACTTAAGCATTTATTATACAGTCCGGCATATCGTCTCTACTACCCCGGTGGCAGAGAGGAATCCATGCAAGGTTTCCTCATAAAAAAAAAGACCATGTGCGATTTGGACTCAACGGTTTTGGCGCGGATCATGACCCCTGTGATACCCCCTCCCCCCGCCTGGGACTTCGCCTGCTGTCTGCACTACATCACAAGATCACAACATATCGATGATATGAACCCATATATTTTCCCCCTGCAAATCGTTCAACGCACCTAGAGAAATTTTCACTTTAATAATACTGTGCTCACCTCATTTCCAATTCATTAGTATATCCATTAGACACGAAGGTATCATCGTAGTCCGGTAAAGAGTACTTCGTGCGCCTCATCATCAGCAACTTCGGCATGAGTTGGAGGAACAGCTTCTTCATCCACGGAGACATGGTGTGGGTGGATGGGGACCTACACGTCGTTTTATATGAAATCGTAGTAGCAACTGAGCATGCAGTCCACCTGATGGTAACTGCCGCTCATGGACATCTGTGATCAACCCCAAATTGGACTCCAGAGGTTGATCACAGATGATCGCCAACCCTGAGGACTAAGTTGGAAACCCTCATATTAATGTTTTTCTATCGCCAAACCCTTCAATTATGCCACAGCAGCATTTAATACTACTGTTTTAAGATAGGAATAGGTGTAACGGTAGTGCTACCCAAAATCGAACCAATGTTATGTCAGCTAACTCTAATAATTTGTAACTGATGTTAACTCGCCTAACAAGATCTGTATTTCTCAATAGTAAAAAGTACAAGAAATAATGTTTTACTTTATTATTGTTTATACAAAATAATGTCATTAAATGTAATGAAATTAAGTCATTAAATATGGTTTTAATTTTGAAATTAAAACTTTTTGAACCAAACTTACCTATGACAGACCATAATACTTAAAAGAAATCTCAATCTTAAATCTCAAATTTTGAGTAAAAATCCCTACCCTTTTGCTATTAAACGAACCACAAATTAAATTTTAATACACCATTTACTCTAGATATTAGACTAGACAAATTGCACAGCTCATAATTTCTAAAGCGTAATAACTCACAAACTCATAATAACTCACTGACAATAACTAACTTGATAATAACTCATTAACGCGCTTTACCAGCGTCCGTAACAATAGAGTGTTATATTATTAATGGCGCAGTCATTATCGCGGCTTGACACGTGAAATACTAATAATATGCAAATTACGTAAAGGCGTAGTTACGAGTACTATAAAGTTTATATTTAGATTGTATCCTTTTTTTACATAAACTTAGGTAATGTATAAATTCTAAATAATAAAAATTTAAAGAGATTATTAAGATTATTTTCTTATCTAATTGCAGTATTCTCTTCTAATTGACTTATCGTTATCAAGTAAGCATATTAAAATTTAGCGTTTATTTATATTTAGCGTTTTGCTTAGTGTTATGGACTAAGCTATCAATTCTATAATATTTACGACAAGATATTTATATCTAAATCAATTCTAAAAAACACGTTCTCAAATCAATTAACAATTTATATATTTGTTAATAACACGCAATTTTTGGAAGTTTTTATTATGCATGTTTATGTCAATTACAATACTGATCAAACTGATTATTAACTTCGCAGACCTTCTTAAGCGTCGGTTTCCTTTTGTTATTTTAAGTAACTGAGTGATTATAAATAATATTCTCAACAATATTAAATTTAAATTGTGTACCAGGAAATAATAAAAAATAATAATTCACGATAAACCTATCCAAGAAAATCCGGGCCATTCGTTCCTATGTATGAATAATTCAAACGTAAACCATTGTTATAAATGTTACAAAATTTCAATGAATGGCTTGCTCTTGTGACACTCGCCATATTTCATCCCCCATTGTAATGCTAAATGCTGAAAATGGTAGTAACGCAATACCGTATTTTGATGGGTTGGTCACACTCATAAATTCCGAAAGTCGCCATGAAATGTAACACATAACATAAAAATGGGTGATACATTACATACGACACCAATGTAAAAAAATCTGACGATTTATTTTCGTTATGTTGCGAAAAACTGTTTTACACTTACACAAATGCTGCCTTGAGGCAATTTTTGAAACTATTTTGTAAACATATTTTTTTGTCAATCGTGAATTGGCCCAAATGTCGATTGAACTAAACATGAATTAGAGCAGCTGCGCATTGAATTAAACGCGAAGTTACTAAACGGCGAATGTTACTAAACGCGAATTGGTTCAAAATTGTCTAAAAGCTTAACTTTTATTAAATACTTAGCGTACGGTAAATTAGAAATTATTTATAATTTATTATCATCACGTTTTCGTTACCCTCTTCATACTAAACATATTACCGATTATATCGAATATACTCTTGTAACCATAGAGTACGTCGGCCATATTTCACCCATTGTTGTATTATCAAGTAACAAAGTTACAATCGAGATTTATGCACTATGCGCTTTTATGAACCATCCCCCAGTTGCTACCAATATTTTATCACACAAGTAACGAATACCCGCAATTCTGCTTCTATAGAAATTTTGTAATAATATAATCCTGTTTTTTATATACGAGTATACACCACTACTTAATAATTTGGAGCCCAATTGAGGCCTAATTTATTACTAATGTAATTTTGTTGTAAAAATTTTAACAAATTATATTGACTTGTTATGTTGAATACACGCTCTATAAGCCATTTTTAATATTATGTTACACAAGGAAAATTTGAAGTCAAATAAACACAAGCTTACAAGGACAAGACTAAATTATAAACAATATTGCGACCTAAACTAGACAGACAAACTCTAATATATTTTATAATGAAAGTGCACCAATAAAATTACTTTAAACTTATTACCAGTCCAACTGAAATTATTAGTTATTTTTTTAATTGTTCAAGAAATTTATTTTAATAAAAAACTTTAGTGTATTATAATAGATCAAATCACTCATGCTAAGTTTCAGCTGCATTATATTTCGCATCTCTAAACTGTGTAACATTAGTCTATTCATAGAAGTGGCTGTGCGCTTTCGTTAAAACTATTTAGAGAAAATACAAAAGCAGTTAATCTACTTGCCACATTGCAGAAGGATTAAGAAGCGTGTCATCAATTGCCAGCCTTCTAGAAACGTGAACTAAATAGGAAAACAGAAAGAGCCTGCAGCTTTAGGATTTGTTGCCTGATCAAAAAGTAAGAGAAAACTGTAGCGTAGCGGTGCACCACTCACCTAAAATGAACGTTCAAAACGCACACCGTCATCCACACGCTTAGTGACACCAAAATCATCGTGAAGAGTAAGTACTTCCCTAACAATGGTATAGCGAGCGACGTTGGCGGTATAATTTCGGCCAACAACAGGAAAAACACTGTCAGCGATACCAATATCGAGATGCTTAACGATATCTACGAGAAAGAAAAAGATACAGATAATTTACCTGAAATGGACGTTTAGTATGCATACAGTGACCCAAACGCTGAGCGAGACGAGTATCATGGTGAATAGTAGATATTTCCCAAGCAAGGGGATCGCCAGGGAGGTTGGCGGGATGATCTCGGCCAAACCAAGGAAGAACACAGTGAGGGACACCAGGATGGAGATGCAGAGCGATATCTAAGGGAGAGAAGTCCTTTTTGAGTTAAACATTGATCACCCGATCGCTGTATGGACGGTATTGTCTTTCCACTGCGTGTCAAGGCTGCTACAAATTTTGATCTTGTATCTGAAATTTCAATTACTTTGGATTGTACACATTGTATTTCAAATGTCGCTGAGGCTTATCGTCATGTATAAGTACTTATTATTCATTTACAATGTTTTGTATATTATTATCATTTGTAACTTTATTATTTGTAAAAGCAAATATATTTTTATATTGCTTCAGTAATCGTTTCTCATTGTAACACTGTAGTGTAAGTGTAACACATTTTCTAAATTTGTAACACCTTAATGAAATTTGCATCTATTTATCAGCGGCAAGAATTAACTTTAGTTGTAAGCTTGATTTAAGTCCCTTTATACTTTAGCTGTAAACTATGCTGCTAAAGGGATAGAAAAGATTAGTAATTCTGAAAGCAAAGCTTTAGATATAGATTAAGTTACTAAGGTATTTAGAAGTTCTTAATAGATACTTAGGAAGTAAATGTATATCTACGAGAAAGCCAATTGGAAAATAAAAAAAATATGATTTAGAGCCCTAAAACGATTCGATACATTTAGGGTCATCACTCACCTATTACTGTAGATCCACTGACGAAATATAAATAATATAAAATCAGGTGACTAAATTATGCCAATCTTAATATTTTCGTTTGAAGAAAGGCTTAAGCAATTTTGATCTTCAGTTATAAATTATGTGTATAGGTGAATGATCATCCTGAAATATAACGATACACCTGCACTGACGTTTTAATTAAAAATGTTTCAAAACAGTGTATTCCATAGTTATTTTTCTCAGGAAATCTCCTTTAACGAATAAATCTCTTCAATTTATGTCTCAGTGTTTTTTAACAGTAAAAAGTGTATGTTACATGTCATTGAGTAAAAGTTAAATATTTTATAGATGTAATTAAGTATTCATCGTTGTTAGTGATGAAATGTTGATGTTGTATCGAGGACTTGCTTCACCGATGCCGAATAACGAATAGCTAGTAAATGAGACATTTCTAAATAAAAATAACAACATAAACGATGTCAACGATAGGGCGACAAATGATGAGGCGAGCATTGATTTTGGAATGTTATATTCATCCATTTCTTTGAAAGCGATCAGCAGTGGAACTTGTTTATCTCTTATCTTCAAACTATTCTCGGTGAAGCAAGTCGGTACGTGTGAAGTGTATGTTACATGTCATTGTGCTGTTTGAGGCAATTTATATGAATGATTAAGCCCAATGATGTATTGTGTAGTGACTTGATCTTGTAAAAATTTAATATTTTAAATTTATCTTAAATTCATATAAATATCGCTTGACTTTTGAAACTTTTTGGAAGTCAAAATTATATTTATGTATGATTCTTTGTAACATTAATATTAATTTCCATTTTATTATCTTAAATTTAAAATTCTTCATCAACATTAATTTTCATGGAATTTTCTCTATTTCCAATAGTTAATATTTATCATTTTATTCACGGAGACATTTACGTCCACGTCGCCTTAAAAATTTAGTTAAATATAGGAAATGCAATCAATTTATTAACCACTGTTATTTCAAATTGCTTTAAATCAATGCTTTAATGCTTTAATTTTGATTAGTCTACGCCTTTGGAAATGGCAAGACATACTAGCTCTAAATCTAAAGACTACCCACACATTTGCATTTAATGATGTATCAAATACATAAATGCCAATAGATACATACATAGTCATAGCTGTAGATAAGATATTTTGAGTCATACATCTAGAAGTTCCTAAGCGTGTACCAGCTATTGTATCGCAGTAAGAGTGTCTAATCAGATCTATGTGGAAAGACAATATTAAATGGTGTGCAAAATAATTTTGATGACGCTAACACACTCACACATGTTGCTAATGAATCAAAAAAGACTGCATTGGATGTCAGAGACGAGAGGCGGAAGATGGACGGATGAACGGATTGAAGGATGGAAATGAGCATGCCCAAAACTAAACTATCCCACACTTGAAGAACATCAAAAACATATTGATTAATTCAAAACAATTATTAAATAACTCTAAATAAGGAAATTATTGAGAAAAATCTCTCAAAACCATTTCAAACTGATATTATAATCAAAAGAGTTGGTACAAATGCATTAAATAAAGCTTTTGATGTCCCTTTAAAACACACATATCTTGACACTTATATACAATGTATAGCCTCATCATAGCCTAAAGGATCAAATTGTTTCTCTAAGAAATGCACCATTTTCACACTGACACCAACAACAATATTTTTACCTTCTCCCCTGAATCAGATGGCAAATAAAATACAAGAACGGTCAAAAATGTCAGACCAACGCAGGGTATGATCAGGTTAACGGTGTAGAATAATGTTTTTCGACGCATTGTGAGTTTGAATGTGATGTCTGAAACAAATCAAAAAATACATTTTAAATCCGCTGTAACTAAAAGCAGAAATATATTGTCCCTCTCTGATTTTCTTATCTTCAGATGAAGGCCAAAATGAGACCTGTAGTAGAAAACAATATTGTTATAAATCTCAAGTTTTATTCATAAAATTATGTGTAACTTTAAATTTAGTGATTGTAATATTTTTCGGAAATAAAAACATTAACTAAATCTTATGGTCTTATTAACTCTATAAATATCTTTTTTTTTCAGTATATTTTATTGGTCTTTTAAAGAAATTACATGAGTTTAATTAAGTATTATAGCAACCATCATCGCAGTCTATATTATTTACAATATCAGTAATACTTATTAATAATTTAGTTATAAATAAATAAATAAATACATAAATAAATAAATTGATATTTACCTGAGAATGGTTCTGGGCAGCAAGGGTAAAATTCCTCATTTCTCGTAGCTGGTACTTCGAGTATATCCCACTCAACGGACAGATAAAACTCACTGAGATCAATGCCAACATGAACTAAACTACTGCCGGGTAACTGATCCATGTGTTTCAAATCCACCTGTTGTAAGACAATCTTGTCTTATTACCAATAATCATTTATGTGATAAATATATTAAATATGAATATAATATAAAGCCTTTTAAAGATCAAATCTAAATTGTGCATGGTTTTTCCAGTTCAATCCGAAATACTACATGGCTTTTCAACATGGAAGAACATTTCCACTGCAAAACGAAACCCCTTAAAAAGAAACCCGTTGTGGTTTGTGTCCAAATTTCTTTGTGTTTGACTCTGGCACCACCACCACCACTCCTATTTCTGTCTAATAATAGCAGTGTTAAGTGCCGCTGTTTTCTGGTTTGAAGTGTGTGATAATGGACACAGACTTTTCCGCGTTGTTTCAGCTTAGTGTTTGGGGGCTTAGCAACACATCTTCGACCGACCTCAGGTAGGAGTATAATCTTATCCTTGGTTGATTACAGATGTCCATGCCGCATGCTGGTGTGCCATTCCTTCCTACCATCTCCAATTCACATAAATTTAATTAGATTCGTTTAATCATCACATCATCATCACATAAATTACATTTGTCATAACTCATAATAAATATAGATTATAGCGTTAAATAACTTTATTTTACAAACCTGAGCACCATTGTAGGTCCATGATCCAAACTTCATGAAGCAGGTCTGTTCATCAAAGGGAAAGTACTCGACATTAATTTCGCAAGATGATTTGTAAATCGCCGGTGGCTTCCAGTTTACTTCGCCTGTGTACTTCAGAGTGGCTTTCGTCATCAGAGTAACCTGCAAATAGACGAAATTCTAAGTTAGTGCTTAACATCTTCTACATTTACTTATTATTATATGGTTTAAATAATTCTAAAGTATAAATATTACGCACATAAATTTGATCTAGTAACTACAAAAATGAATATATAGACTACGGGTTGGTATAGATACTTTTCAAATCAAAATATTAGGTCAAGAACTATCACTATGCTTAAGAGACGGGCCTGTCTGTATTTCGCATGAATTCCTTACGAATCGATCTTAGAACTTTACAATATAGTGTCAACATCATCTTTTTCAAAATTTAAAGCTGTCGATATATTCCGACTCATCTGGTGTTTCCAAAATCCATTAGCAATTTCAACTATATTTTGAGACATTTTTTATTTGTTTACGTAAAAATACTTCAGCCACTCTTACTTCATAATTTCCATCCCAGTTGTTGTATAATACGATATCGGGTAACCAGATGTGTTCGGAGGGAACGTACAACATCTCCACACCGCCGTAGTCTTCTGGGTTCCATTGGAGCTTGTAATCGAACCATTTCTGAAATAATGCAAGGGAACTGGATAATTATATCAATATTTTTGAACAAGATTGGAAATGTAAAGGAGCCTGCAGTCCACTTGATGGTAAGGTTACTGCCACTCATAAACATGTGAAACTGAAGCCAACCACAAATGTGTTGGCTCTAGAAAACAATGACGGTCCCTTCATATGTAAGTCAGCTCTTAAGAAATAGTCATCACTGAACTTACATGAAACATCTTTACACTAACTTATGATTATAACGGGACTCTTTTACAATAAGTCACTGTTACTATTACTTGTACATTATTTCTATTTGTACCGTATACCATCAACATTTAATCTGGTTTCAATTCCATAATTCAGCTTCTTACTTTTAAGGCTTCTTACTCCAGCAAGTAAACAAAAAAATATTTTTAAATTTCTTCGTTTCTTCTAACGAAGTTTTGTCTTACCTGTTCAACCCATAGATTAGTAGTCATGACTTGGTTCTTCAGATTCACCTCCATAAGCTGGGACAGCTTAAGGCCCAGTCGCACCGTTAGGATGTCAGTCACATTGGTTACCGGTCGTATCAACCGATTATAGTTGCTCAGAAGATCATCGTACAGCCTCTTAACATCTGGATTGGCTTCTAAGAGTTTTACACCTGGAATTTTGTAAGACATTAATTAAAGACGACTTATATTGTTAATGAAGACATTATTGTAATTAAATGAACTAATCACCTCATAACTAATTAAAATGTAAGAATATATTTGCCAACTTTAGTATAAAAAATTAATATTAATTTGTTTCTGCATCAATTTTTTTTTAAACATCAACAAACATTAATTTATTCAAACATCAAAGTAATAAATGTGCAGAAATAATTATATATTTACAAAACATTGCTTTGAATTTGCATTTGATATGATCATACTGAGCTCCTAATGCGAGTGATTTAAGCAACCATATTATTATTTAGAGCAATATTCACCAGCAACTCATTCACGGCTAATTATGAAACATAAAATTAAAAACCGTAATACTCACTCCAACATCTCCCCACATAGCTCAGTAACAGCCACACAAATCCAAGCTTCATTTTAATTCATATGTTAAATTTATTTTCACAATTCGAGATGCTGGACACACTTCCTCAGATAACTCTTGTTATGGCGCAAGCGTAATCGATAGTCTACGGCTCTACGCCCGTAGAACCTAACCAGTGTAGCAGCGATCGCAGCGCCCGTAGCGCCTGCGGGGAATTTCGTAAACTTTGGCGCTCAATGACTACATCGAAAACTACGTAACCAAATAGTTTGGTAACAGACACATAGATGGCGCTACGATATTCATTTAAAACGTTTTAAATTGAAATCTGCGGTATAAATGTCTGTAAACGTTTATAAAAATATTTATTGCAATATTTACACGTATATAAAATTAAAATAATATTTAGTTTGTAGCCAACTTTACAAAATAAATATGTATTGACTGATAAAAGTTAATTGAGAAGGTCTTTGTTGACGACCCGCGTGGCGGAGCTGTCACCATAGCGGTCTGACGCGCAAAGGGTCCCGGGTTCGATCCCCGGCCAGACAGATATCTAAATGATGAATTTGGATTTCTGTTTCAGGGTCTGGATGTTTGTGTATTTGTCTATGTGTGTCCATGGTCCCCACGTCACAGGGAATCCTAGTGTGGGGCTGTGAGTGTAGAAAGCGTTTATTGTACTCTGAATTATTATTTTCGAAATTTATACAGGAGAATCTATTTAAAACATTTAATAAAGACAAAAATACATAAAATAGGTACACATTTAATTTAACTGTAAATAAAATAAAAGTTGTACATAAAATACTCTTTTATTATCATTGTACAATGTACAGATATAATTTTTACATTAATTTATCACCAATTACATGTTACTAACTTAAAATAGGAACATTTTTACATAACCCACGTACATTACGTATATCTGATATTAATGTTTCGTTTGTCCACATTGATCGTAAGTAAATCGCAAAAAAATAGGTATTACATTACTTACATTTAGCATATAATAATGTTAAATATAATGTTAAAATAATTCAATAACAACATTTAAATCATTTGATTTATTCTGGAAGGCGGTTTAAAAATACGTTTTATATAGATACAAAACTTGTTCGTAAATTGGCATTTACACATTAGGTAAATTGTATAACAGAATATGGTTTGAACGATTATTTTAATAAGACAAAAAAAATATTGCGTCATCGCCACATTTAATTTCGAGTGAGTGAGTAATCTCGTAGATTACGTCATAAGTGTAGAAAAAAAATCTTAAACCTTCAACAAGTCATTGACAACCGCAAATTAATACCTATCTTCCATTCTGTAACCAAAAAATTGGCCAAGTGCAAGTGGAACTTGCACACAGAGAGTTCCGTACTTTCATATTTTATTTTTAGTATTTTTAATATTTTTTATTATAGCAGCCACTGAAGTAAATACATTGTGAAAATTTGAACTGTCTACCTATTACGGTTCAATAGATAAAGCTAAAAACGTCGAAAAATAGCGATTGGATGACGACCCCCATTTATTTTCAAGTTATTTTTTTCTTTTTAGTATCTATTTGTTGTTATAGCGGCCACCTTTATACATGCTCTGTAAAAATTCAAGTGTCTATCTATTACGGTTTAGGAGATAGAGCCCTGTGACAGACGGACAGACAGCGTAGTCTTAGAAATAGGGTTCCGTTTTAACCCTTTGGGTACGGAACCCTAAAAAACTAGCGATAGCTTTTTCCACAATCAGTCCGACAAGTATTTAATCAATTTATTAGGCCTAATCTTAATTTGTTACAAAAAAATTCTATATCTTAAACTACTTATCTCTTATTTTGTTGAACTTGAACCGTCTGCAAACTTCTTCTGTGATAGTAGGTGTCTTGTGGCTCTGTTACATCTGAAATAAATAAAATGGATAATTTACAACATATTACAAGAGTAGGCAAGTGGTTGGGGATCGTAATCCCGCACTGCTTTCAATCACGCGAAGTTTCCTTCTATGTCGCGCGGATCTTAAGGGATCCCGCATATTTATATAGTACCTTTTATGGAATTCGTTATGTTAAACCATGTTAGACTATCAAAATTAACTATTTCTCAAGAATAACAAAAATAAATAACTTACCGTATATAACTGTATCTAATTAAATTATAGTTCAGCTACGTGTTAATAAATAATGCTGGAAAATCGAGAGGGAACAGGGGTAGGCCAAATATTCCAAATACAATCATTATAACTAAATGTTTTTATAAAATACGTTGAGTGGATGATAAAAACCATTAGAATTCACCGGTTGTGGATTTACAATACGGTCTGCGAGCATTATGAGATCCCACTGGACTCAAAATGACATTGGATCCGACGTGACTGCGTGTTCCCACCGTGCAGGATTCCAATCCCTAGCGATACACGGTTATTTATATTTATAGGGTTACCACCTGAAACCACCTGAAAGATGGTAGAACCCTTTGTGGTTCGATTCCGGCAGCACCACCGCCACACCTATTTGCGTACTGCCTCATAACGGCAACGGAAAGCGCTGCTGTGTTCTGGTTTGAAGGGTGTGGTAATGGAGACATACTTTTCCGGGGCCTCAGGGGTAGCGACGCATCTGTGACCGACCTCAGATAGGATTAGACAATCCTATCTGGGGTTTATTATAGAAGTCCATGGGCGGCGGTAGCCACTTACCATCAGATGAACTGCACGTCTGCTCGTCTGCTACACCTATATTATATAAAAATATATAAATAACTTCAATAATTAAAAAAATCAAAAACCCGACTGCAACAAAAAGGCTGAAGTAGAATTTCCAAAAGCAGTAAAATAGGCATTTCATTATTTTTATCCAGAAAGCCAAATACAAAGTTTCATAGTAGGTGTCTACTTCAAAAACAAAAGATGTTCAAATATGTTATATTATCCTATTTTATCCTCGTAGTGTTCATTTACGCTATATAAAGAACCTATGTGTAAAATTCCAGCACGCTTAAGTTCAGCGGTTTCCCTTTGCGTTGATCTCTGGCACAGCAACTCACTCATTTAGTCAGTCATCGATGTGTATATACGAATATATATGTACTAGCTGACCCGGCAAATGTTGTGTTGCCATATAAATAAAAAAGTTAAGGGTGAACAACCCTTATCGCTTAGGGGTAAAAAAATTGATAGTGGCCTATTCTCAGACCTACTGAATATGTATATAATATTTGGTGAAAATCGGTGAAGCCGTTTCGGAGGAGTACGGTAACTAACACGAGAATTTTATATATAACATATAATATACATATAATTTATATATACATATATATTTATATATACGATTAATTTCCTTTATTTTGACACCCTACTCGATAGGTTTGGTTAACTTTTTTTAAAACGTGTTGCTATTTCGCGAAAAAATCCACCTATTTCGGGCTATGAAATATATAAATTCAGTATATCAAAGTTTCGGTCATTATTTTACCTCATTAGAGGTAGAATTTCATTATTTTTATCCAACAAGCCTGATACAAAATTTCATAGTGTTTGCTTCAAAATTGACGATTGTTCAAATGAACTTTTAACCCTTATTTTACCCTCTACGGGGTTGATTTTTCGGAGGGGGATAACTAAGTGCGTCCTTGTTTCTATTCAGAAAGCCAAATACAAAATTTTATAGTAGTTGGTTCAAAATTAAAGGATTTCAAAAAAACTGTTTTCCCCTATTTTACCCTCTTGAGGGTAGAATTTCCAAAAGGCCTTTCTTAGTACTTATTTACGCTATATATAGAACCTATGTGCAAAATTTCAGAATTGTAAGGTCCTTGGTTTAGGGTGTACGTTGATTTTTGAAAAATGAAAAAGTCATTTAGTTAGTCAGTCAGTCAGTCACCTTGCTGTTTTATATATATACAAATATTTTTTTATAATCTCCGTTTAACTTCCTTTCATTTGATACCCTACTCGATAGGTTCGGTTAAGTTTTTTTTTTAAATGTGTTACTATTTCGCGCCAAAAATCCGCCATTTTGATTTTTTTTTACTAACACCTATCTAAGGACACTCGGGTCATTGAGACAAATATAATGACACCTTAACTGTTGAAATTCATCCAGCCGTTTTTTAGATCGAATCAAATAAAGAAAGACAAACATACAAGATACGCGCGAAAAACATAACCCTTCCTTGGCAGTCGGGTAATAATTATAAAGAAATATAAATAAAGATATTCTTACCCTTTGTTGGATATTTCGGTAGCGGCCACAAACTGAAGGGATAGAAGTACGCGTTAGGTATTCGCCTAATTACTATAGTCTTCTCCTGCACCATTTTGGATTCTGAAACAATGAAATGTAGGTCATACGAAAATTTTAGTTTAAATATGTAAGTATATAATATCTTCGGCGGAACTACCCATTCCTGCTATTAAGCGCTGCTGTGTTCGGGTTTGAAGGGAGACATACTTTTCCGAAGCGTTCCAGCTTAGTCTTCAGGAGTTGCAGTAGTAGGCGGTGGAACATAACTTATTAAGGTGTGGCGGTGGTGCCGCCAGAGTCAACCATAAAGTGTTCTACCACCTTTTTAAACACGTATATATGTGAGCGTTAGCATCTATATCATTCTGATACATTATCGCCTATTAAGACCAGTGTTCCCGAGAATTCGCAAGTCACTGAAGTAGGAAATTATTTAGCATAATACCTTTGACATTGATTGACGCGTCTATCTTCCTAGTTTGTGAGCAGGAAACAGGGTTCGTTTACCGCTGAGACCCTTCCTTATTCGTAATATACAAACTACTATAAGGAATAGGAAGATGTTTACTAGGAAAGTTCCTGGGAAATACTTACTTCACAGAGAAAAACAGTGCAAACATTGATATTCTGTGAATTTTAGCATTAGTGTTGTTTGTTTCTTTCTTTCTACGCTTCGTGAGTTCTTTTTTGAAGTATTTTCAGTCGTCCTCATACGATATTACCCACTGAGCATCAGAAATCCGCTTGTACAAACGACCCACGCAGCAATAAAACTATCTCCGTCCAGGACCACATCTTTCAGCTAGAGGAGAACTCGAGCACTTCTAGGACCTCCAATTGGGAGTCGCATTAATTAGTAAATGCACTGATAACTTTTTTATTTTATGTTTTCAAACCACCGATAAAGTATCCGACAATATCTATTGGATGATAAAAAACCAAGACTTACCGTACCTACTTACGATTAGCTAGTAGCACTCACCCATCCATTCTTAATTTTGTATTTCAACTACCATTATGCTGCACGGCTTTGTGCAGAAGCTCACATAACTTAACCGTGTAACCTAACCCTACTCAGTACATGTTAGGCAACCAGAGCTAGGGAGTCTGTTTGTTAGGGAACGACCAAGCAATAAATCAATGAACGTGGCCATAAATTTGCATTCCTTAAACAAATGACGTCGTATTCCATCAGCGAGCGCTTCCTTGTGGGTGTGTAGTACTATTTTTCACTTAACTATGACTAGTAGCACAAATAACAAGTACTAGTAGTACGCAGCAGATATATGAGCGTCAGACACTAAATAGATCCTTAGAAGTGACCGACGTGCTAATAGTTATGAATGGAAACAAACAAATAAATAGATATGTATAAAACGGTAATAGATTAATGTTTCACGACCCGCTAGACGCGGTTTCTGTAACCTGGAAGCCAAATTCCCATTTCCTACCTGTCAAGACGAATGAGAATACTAAATATTAGATATTCTAATATCCTTAAACGGCGAGCATGTTCTCGACGCTACCTGAACCGAAGGGCTTATGATCAAAAGAACCCAAAAAGCGGTTAGATTCAAGGTAAAGAACCGGCAAGAGAAGTGCTAATTAGCAGAAACCTGTATCCACCAATGGGCCTCAAAGGACTGATGAATAGATGGATCTCTTCTTCTTTCAATTTTCTTAAATATTTTTATAAGATTGAAATAATAAAGGGGAATCTGATAGTAAAAAATCACTGCCGCCTATTGGGAGCTGTAACCAACTTCCAACAGAATAGACGTTCTATTTGAAGCCAATCATCGATGCGCTGGCACTCGTGGGAACTAAGACGTTCGCCTTATTGCCGTCAATCGCATACAGACCCTTAAAAAAATTCCACAGTAGATTGGTACGGCGGCGATACGTCCCAGGTCTAACCATGGATTAACCATTTAACATTTTGCAACGTAATAAAAATCGACAAGCGATCCAAGGAGCGAACGTTTGCGGGTCCAAAAATAGGGTACTGGCACTTATTAGCGTCCGGTGGCGGCGTTAAGTGCAGTATTAGGTAATGTGGGTCAGTTATGCTGGACGCGTTGGGTGTCAATGATCTATATACCTAATGCCTCGTGACCCGGCTTAGATTTTAAAGTGAAAACTGTAGACCTAAACTTTAGTTCAACGGTTTTCACCCGAATTTAACGGAAGAGTACACATGAAGACATAAATACTTTTTTGATTTTGTTACAACGGGTAATATCTGACATGTCTGCAGATTTAAGCCGTATTGTTTTTCGAATGTAGAAATGTTTAACCAATTTCTTGGCTCTATGGTCCAATCTGCTTAAAGGAATTGACTATGAGGTCGATAGAATCATCTTGGTAGCAGGAGTGACACTGGTTTACAAGTGATATCTCAATATATCTAAACTTAATAAATATAGTTCAAAAAACTAAAAAACACGCTTTTATGATAAAATCAACTAAAGAGATTTCGGTATTCTATTTCATTCTTTCATAAATGCAGGGTAAGATAAGGATGTACGTTGATCACTTTCTGCTGAAAAACGGAGTTACTCACTGACAAACATACAAGTGAAGCTAATATAAAGCGTGTAAAAATAGCGTCTAAATTTTCCTTTTTTTAGCGTACTAACTTATACGCCATATACGTACACTTAGTCACACAGTTTGATTTTAAAATTACGTGGCTAGTTGGTGAAGAAAAGTCTCAAGGATACGCAATACACATCATCGACATGTAGTTATACGAATGGCGTTTTCTCTTGGCTAGCAATGTTAAATTAGTTCAGCTATCTAAACTATTTTTAAGTATATTATTAATAGTATTTGTATTGTTATATCAAATACTATTAATAATATAGGTAACTAATAACTATTACTTTTATAGTTACTTGGGTAACTGTATTCGCTACTACAATAAAATACCCGATCACATCTTGAATCTCACAGAAAAAAAGTTTAAACTTGTCATTAAACAAACGCTATGTAAAAAAGCGTACTATGGGCTGAGTGATTATTTGACTGATAAAACGTGGTAGCCCCATATCCACAATTACCACTAGGTTAAGAGCCATTGTATGAAAAATGTTTTTTTTAAAGGATGTGTGTTATGGAGTTTCTTTCGCCGCTTCTTCTGCATAACATCGTATTGACTTTCAAAAAGTGTTCTGTAAAGAACCTATTTTGAATTAAAAAAATGATTTGATTAGTGAGCGTGTGCAACATAATATAATTTTGACAAGTAAATAAATTACAAAAGCATAATAGAGAACAAAACGTACAATCTTTTTATTGTTCTTCTCATTTATTAACATAAATTTTACGGAAATATCTTCCTCAATTTGCAAAAAAATACAATTATACGAGGGGTCCGTTATGAAGACCTTCCCACCGCTAACACAGTCAAGTCCCTACATCCGCGCTAAAATCTTCATTCGCACTAAAGTTCAATGAAATAAATGGGCCAGCAAATGAGGCCATTGGTACATGAGGGACATGGTAAGAGTAGACTTCGGGTCTGGGCATAGGTTTACCGATACCGTGCCGATAGCGCCCTGTATTCGATAAATTTAATAACATCTATATATGTATAATTGTATACCTATGCACTGTTTTGTTGTTTTATTTTGTTAATAATACTAATACATAATGGATGGGATCAGTTAACCCTAGATAAGATTAATTATGAAAGATTTTAAAGTAAAAAATATAATAATATGATTGACATTTACTAAATATATTAGCGAGTATCAAGAAACGCCGCAACTGGTAAGGGATTACCATCATTGCAAAATATTTTAAAGAATAAGAAAAAAGATAGTTAGATTCGAAAAAATCTTAGGTTTATAAAGATGCGTATTATATATTATCGCCCGAATATGTACTCAAGACTTTAGATTTCCCATTTATATTCGTTATAAGTTAAGCGCTGCTGTGTTCTGGTTTGAAGGATGTGATAAGGGAAATATACTTTTCCGAGGTGTTCCAGCTTAGTCCTCAGAGGTAGCGGCGCATCTGTGGCTGACCTCAGGAATGCTATCTGGGGTTGATTACAGATGCCCATGCAGATTTACCATCAGGTGGACTGTATGCTCATCTGCTACTCTTATATTATAAAAACGTTGCGCGCGCAATCGCGAACATTGTTAAAACCATGGAACAGAAAACTTGCTTTTCTCTTCTACGCTTAAAACACTATACATTAAATTGTTGCTTACTGCTTGAATTTGAAACAATCAAGTCGGTACATCATCGGTAATTTTAACATCTATACCCCCACCCGTATACAACCTCGTTCGCAACAGCTTTTGACTCGCCATAACAACTTTCACCCTTAACCCGTTGAGGTATAAGATCATAATCGTATTCAACCTAATTTATAAATCATTACAACGGCTCGCCAATCTGATATACTTAGGGACTCAAGGGAGAAAACGTCGCATTTTTTTTTTCATTTTTTACCACTTGGGCTTTAGAAATAAACGCCATACTTTCTATACAAAATTACACTTACTTTATCAGCTTCATAGACATTAGTGTATGTGCCACACTCCTCTGCTATTTAACAATAAATAAATTAAATAATTCGTTTATTAAATCGATTTTGATGTGCCTTCTACCTAATAACAGCAGTGTTAGGCGCTACTGTGTTCCGGTTTGAAGAGTATGGTAAGGAAGACAGACTTTTCCGAGGCGTTCCAGCTTTGTCCTCAGGGGTAGCGGCGCATCTGTGGCCGATCTCAGGTGGCGAATATCTAATTCTATTTGGGATTGATTACAGATGTCTGTGGGCGGCAGTAGCCACTTACCATCAGGTGGACTGTATGCTCGTCTGCTACTCTTATATTATAAAAAAAAAAACATAAATAAATACATATTCATGTTTTTTTTTTTTTGGGTTCCAAAAACAAATACCTAAATACCCTACTTTATAGTAGGTACCTACAGGTACGTTCCTGGAGAAAATGTTCATTTCCATTGAATCATAATAGACTTTTACAGATAATTAGAGGTCCTAAAGATATGCGGTTATTTTTGCGTATATCGTGAGTATCATAGTAAAATGTCTCAATTGCGCGATAATTTTAGTCTAAAATCATAAAGACCAGAGGGTTCGATCGCCGGCCAAAAAAACATCTAAATATTGAGATTGATACTCAGTTCTAATATTCAGTAACTAAATATTCAGTTCTGTATGTCTGTCTTTTCTTTGTGTGCGTCCCAAAGAAATATAATTTTTGGGCTACAGGTTAAGGTTAGGTTTATACAAATACAAATATATAAAGTATCTATATGGATACGGTATGATGCTGAGAAGAAGATGATGATGATGTTGTAGAATTGAATTCAACATTTATTTTTCGAAAATACGTTTTCATATTTGCAAACTTTCTTTAGTAAATTAGTCGTCGGAAAGTTAAGAGGTCAATTTATATAATTCCAAGTTACGATATAACTATAATTATATAATCTTCAGATTTTTTTCAACATTCAAAAGTAAGGGCGTGTGGCAAAACAATTACAAAGTTCTTTAATCATTGTTAGTTCTCTTTGAGACGAAACTAGTATCCAGTACATTATCAGTTTTAAGATTTTATTTTCTAGGTTTTAATACCTTACTAATTTAATCAGCTTAGATATACAAGATACTGTAGAGCAAGCGAAAAAACATTCGGATACCACTATACCCGAGTAATACTATAAAATAAACAAACTATAACATAAATAAACAACATCTTTAAAAACATTTGCGAAATCCTTTAAAAATCACAAAAGTATTTATTGGTATACACATAGATTAGTAAAGATTACTCACTCCTAACAAGAAAATGTACCCAGTTTTGAGAATTGAAATAGTTGCGTAAAAAAGTTTTGCCACGTCTCCGTGCTAAAATGTCCCTAAAATATTTGAAATAATTATTTATTGATTATGTAAATTACGCAGTATTAGTTATTTATTCGTAAATTTTCTCTAAAAATGTTTTTATTTGTCAAGAATTCAAAAAAAGAATTTACTAATAACCCGTTTATGGCTTCATTCAATTTCAAGGCGGCGAAGTATCTTTACTAATCTATGGGGTATACAATAAAAATAATATACCTTTAATTTCCGAACGTCTCGGCGGCGCGGGCGCAGGTTTCGCCGCAGTGACAGCCAGCAGCGCGCATGCGCAGATCAGCAAAGCGCGCGCGTACGACATGCGTGCGTCTTCAGTCGCAACTGCATGATGTTAAGTCGCGTAGTCTCTCAGTACTCCTAATTGATCGTAGTATCGCATGAGGTGTCAGTGTTGTAGGTATTCTATCCTGGTGTATAAGACACTTCAATTTTTAATAATATTCTTTCTGTAGAGACATCGCCTACTAAAATACTTGAAATTATATTACATGATTGCACTCAATAATGCACAACCCGACTAATAAGGGTAATTTATAATGCAAGCTATTCACACAGCTTATATTATTTATTCAGCTAGGGAATACATTACTGAACACAGATTAAAGTTCGTTTCCTGTCGTTCATAATCTACGTTATAAATTTGACAATATTAATCAAAATTCCGACAAACGACATAACAATACCAACTTGATTTTTGGAGAAACATAAGATAAAATTTTAGTAATCAACAAAATTATCAAGTATATTTCTATGCAAAAAAGCTTGTAAAATAATGAAATTGCACACAATAAAGTTCTACACAAACAAAAGGAAAGAAAGCTTCTCGAGTTTAGCAGCACAAGTGAAGAAATTGTCGGATGAGAATCGAAAACTTCGTAATGAGCTCCGCGATGCAACCGAAAGACAGCATCAGGAAATGACTAGAGCCATTGAACTTAATGACAAGTATATAAATCTAACGACACAATTACACAAAGCTAAGGAAGAGGCGTGTAAACTACGTGATACTACAACTAAAGTCGTACAATTCAACTAAAATGCGTCGCGTATACCATTACAGTATAAAAACACTAGAATCAGACAACGAAATGTTGAGATACCAAATAATTATGTCTAAAAAGAAACGAGACGAAGCCAGTGCAAATGCAGAGAGTTTAGCAGAATTAAACTACTATTTAGAAAAGGACCTGGAAGAAGTAAAGGAAGAACTATTAAAGTTGAGACGCGAAAACGAGTATTTGCACAAAAAGTCTTGGTGAATTTACTTCTGTTCTTAATTAAATATCATGTTATAGTCATATAATCGTTATAATCTATTATACCTAATATGTTATAATTCAGTTATGTTTGTTTAAAACGTCTAGGATCAACGTACGGATTAAAGTACTAAAATTAATCTTCTATCCGTCATAATAAACTTCATTTTAAGCAAAACTAAGTTGATTTATTAATAATAATACGATTGGAATACACTCAATTTTATTTAATAAATTCAATAAATAAAAAGATATACTGAAACCTCATCTCCCCAGAGCTTATAATTTATGACAAATTAGCCCTCCGTTAGGAGTATAGGTGTTCTGTGAATTAGCCAGCAATAAGTAAAAATGTTCACTTCTACTCGACCGACAGAATACAGATTGAGTCGTTATCATGTGAACCAGAGAGTATAGTAACCTATATAGATGTAAACAGTCGCCGACAGTCGGCGACAGGTAAACTCGGACCGGTCATGTAAACGAGCTTTTAATCATAGATTTTCTTTTCCGTCTTGGCCTTAGTTTCTTGCATTTCAACCAAAAATGATTGACCTTCATGATTAATCGATACCTTGCCGAAAGAGATCGATTTAAATCGAAGCGTGATACATCGATTCTTAAAAAAATCCAAATATCGATTTTCGAGCTATTCAGGGACGAAAGTAGAGAAAAAAAATCGTCAGGTCCAAATACTCACTGAAATATGAATCCGTGAGCAAAAAATAACAAATTTGTTAATATTCAATCAACGTCGAAAAAATCGGAATTCGATTTTCTAGGATGAAATGTCGATTAACTGAATCGATCCATTACTGGAGATCTTCGATTAATCTATCTCAGATCGCATCCCTAGGTCTCGACATTGTTGCCAGGTCAGATTTGCAATATTACAGTGCACTGATGAAAAAATTACAGTAGATCGGCAAGAAAGTACAAATAATAAATTTTTAGTCAAATACATTGTAAAATTGTAATACATGATACAGTAAATGCAGAATAATAAAGTAAAATTACAGTAAATCTGCTGTTATTACAGTGCATCTGGCAACAAATTAAAGGTTACTGACGACATTGACGTTGTGATTTCAGTTCACTGTCGTGAATACAGAAATTTTAATTACATACTTTTTATGTATCTTAAGTATATTTATTATAAGCAAATTACTCTAAAACAGCATTCCAAAACAGAAATATTATAAAGTATTAACACAATATTATGGGTAAGTCCGATTAAATATACTAGTGGATTGTTTTGTATGCACATAGAATGTATGCATGTTAACCGCAAAAGCAATAGCCGTTTCTTATGCGCTTTTTAATAATGGGTAATAATTAAACAATCCTTTCGCCTGAAAAGGGATATGAAGAAGAACATGTAGTCTTGCTGCTCTTTGCAGAGATAGTCTATTGGTGAAAGCTGATAGTTTAAGAGCCGGCTAAACAGATCGTGTAACTTATGCGCTACAGCGAGTTACGACTAGAAGTAGAGTCCTAACAGCCGAGTTATGTTTTGAGTTAGTAATAAGCGAACACACAGAGCGCATACTTCTCTCATAATTGAAAATTACGTGATGCTTCTAGCGTGCTAAGATCATGTTACGCGTAAATTATGAGAAAAATGTTTTATTTATTAACTGGAAGTATTCATGTGTTTAACTATATAGAACCACTTATGAGTATATAATATATGTGTTAAAACCCAATTTTACAGAGACTCCAACTGAATCAGTCAGTACAGCCAATACAGAGCAATCAGAAGAACCAGAACAGCCAGAATCAGAGAAAGAGGTGAAATCAGAAAAAAGTCAATCACGAAGCAGATCTCGTTCCCCGCTCCGACGTGAGGAAGAACCAAAAGAGTTAGAAGAGGACAACTTCAGTGATTCTGAGGAAGTGTTAAATAATGATGATACAGCTTTATTGAATTCCGATGATACAGCCTTATTGAATTCTGCTCCATTTGATACGAGACCGCACATAAATAAAGGAAACCGAATGTTGAAACCTAAACTCCTGCTTAATAACATTCCAACAGCTTGGACGTATGATGATGTAAAAAAGTTTGTCAAAAGTACCGTTAATTCTAAAGTGAGTATGAAAATTTTATAATAGTATCATTGCAATTATTTATGGGAATATCTGATGCAAAAATTTGTGTTGGCATTCAGACATAGTCGTCAGAGGCAGTTGCAAGTGGGTAACCTCTGGTAGATATCTACTATATTCTGGGGTTGATTACACATTTCCATGGGGAGTAGCGATTTAATTTAAGATGTACTGCATACTCGTGCTCATGCTAAAAAAAAGTATATAACACCATCACTTTTTCATATGTCCATGATACAGAAAATCTTTATATATATATTTCTCATGTACGTGTGTATGTTACTGAACTCCTCCTAAACGAATGGACTGATTTTGATGAAAATTGTTGTGTGTTCAAGGGGCCTTGAGAATGGTTTAAAAAAGAAAAGGATCTTATATATAAAATTCTCGTGTCACAATGTTAGTAACCATACTCCTTTCCAAACGTCTTTACCGATTTTCACCAAATTTTATATGCATATTCAGTAGGTCTGAGAATCGGCTACTATCTATTTTTCATACCCCTAAGTGATAAGGGTTGTTCACTCTTAACATTTTTTTTCATTTATATGGCAACACAACATTTGCCGGATCAGCTAGTATTAATATATAGTTACATAAACAATCATTTCTTTATTTACAGCAAGTGGCAGACAATGTGGGATATGTATGTTTAAAGAAACAAGGATTGGCCAAAGGTGATGTTGCTTCCAGCCTTGTGTTCTTTGGCACCGAAGCAGCCGCTAACGAGGCATGCAATCGCTTGAATGGCCTGATGGTCCAGGGTCGCCAGCTAACAGCTAGTGTGGTGCATTGTACAGGTATTTTTTTTTTATAATTTAGGAGTAGTAGACGAGCATACAGTCCACCTGATGGTAAGTGGCTACTGCCTCCCATGGACATCTGTAATCAACCCCAGATAGGATTAGATATTCCTACCTGAGGTCGTCCACAAATGCGCCGCTACCCCTGAGGACTAAGCTGGAAAGCCTCAGAAAAGGATGTCTCCCTTACCACACCCTTCAAACCGGAACACAGCAGCACCTAACACTGCTGTTATTAGGTAGAAATAGGTGTGGCGGTGGTACCGCTGGAGTCGAACCACAAAGGGTTCTACCACCTGCATAAAACATAAGAGAAAACGTATATATAAAACATAAGATATAGATGATGTATTACAATAATAATCTTAGACATTTGTATGAGAGGTGATAGGACAAATATGGTCTGATCGAGAAGGTACTACTATCACAACTATTTCTATAATGCCAGGTATAGCCCCCACCAAACTGCTAGTCTGCTCTGAATTTGTGCCAAGGAGGTGTAGTCATACAATTTGCTATGGTGGCGCGATTCGTTTCTATATTCAGAGCAGATTAGCAGTATTACGCGGACTATAACTAAATGAGGCGACCACCTCAGGGGGCCTACCACCATCTTTTAAAAACCATCATAGTTCAGGAAAGTTTTATTTCAATATTGCATCAACATTATTTTGTTTGTACCATGACCTCCATAAAACATTGTATTGTTTTATCCCTGCCGAGTGATGTAAAAGAACGAGTAATTTGTCTGTTCCATATCTAAGAGGAAACGAGACGTCAAAACTAGTGTCATCTCTTTCACACCACGGTCTTGATTGTGTTCTGTCATATGCAGTTGAACAAACTTATACCCTTATTCATTTTTCGCATTTCCGTTATATAAAAACAACTGTAATCGTCATATTTTGCCTAATAAGTTAAATTTCTTGCAAAAAAAAAAGAATAATTTCCACCAACACAATACAAAACTGCTTATTGTAATATAATAAACTTAATCTTACTTTAACGAGGTCATGGAACGAAATTTTAATGTATGATTAAAATAATATTGTTTTAAGAGATGTTAATAACCCCCCAGGAGTGGCAATGCGTCCATAATTGACTTCAGATTGAACCTCTTTTTTATATGGTGTCGGTTACAGATACTATCATTGGGCAGCAACCTCCATTTGCCATCAGGTGGATTGCATGATCATTTAATGTATCTTATAGAAATGTGTCTGTAGACGACTTAATGCTAGAGAAAATCTTAACCAACTTATTACTTTAATGTAAAAACAGAAACCTATTACTAAGACCGCTAACTGTCCGTCTGTCCATCTGCCCATCTGTCACAGGGCTCTATCTCCAGAACTGTAATAGATAGACACTTGAATTTTTTTACGTATAATGCAGCAAACATTTGATTAACTCATTAGGAAAATGGGATGTACCTTGATACTTATTTTCATCAAAGGGATGTGCTCAATTATGTATATTAATAAATTAAAATTATATTTCTACTTTTCAGGCAAGACGCCACAACAGGCCTTCGACATGAAACAGTAAGTGTTTGAAATTGTGTAAATAATATCTTATATTTTATATGTATGTATAGTTCGCGCCAAACTGCTAGTCCCCTCTGAAGTTGTGAACGGTCACCGTACCGGTCTGACGGGCAAAGGGTTCCGTGTGGGGCTGTGAGTGTAGAAAGCGTTTATTATAAGATATTATTGGTCTTCATTTTCAGAAAGGCAGCAACTGGTTCAACAAATAGGGATTGTAAACTAGTTATGGTGGTCAAACACCCTAATTTCAGTAATGAAACATATGGCTTAGATCAACTATACTTGAAGTCCTTGGGTTTGAGTCCTCCTTTGCAGTCCAGAGTTATTGTCTACAATGTAAGCAATAGTTATAATATATAGCATAATTTTTGAAGGGTGTAGAACAGTCTATTAACAGCAGTGTTAACGCTGCTGTGTTCTGGTTTGAAGGATGTGGTCAGGAACATACTTTTCCGAGGCATTCGAGCTTAGTCCTCAGGGGTAGCAGCGCATCTGTGGCAGACCTCAGATAGGAATCTAAGCTTATCTGGGGTTGATTACAAATGTCCATAGGCAGCAGTAGCCACTTCCATCAGGTGGACTGCATGCTCGTCTGCTACTCAAATTGAAAAAGAAATTATGAGGTAAATGGTGATATATTAACTCAAAAATTTGTTACAAATATACCTTATTAATTTATTCATATACAGACAAAAATGATTTGATTTGATTCAACACCTATGAGTGGAGAGTTCCTGGTATAGATATGCATGTGCTTTGTTATTGTAATAAAATTTTAATAGAATCTTAATAAATTCTTAATCTTTAATAAATCCTTAATAAATCTGAAATAAAATATAAGGATTATTCAAGAAATGAATACAAAAATGCTCAAGTTAGTTTTGTATTTGGGAATGTAATATTTAAGTTGATGCATCCAAGTTGTGCACATCTTCAACTGTTCTCAAAGTTAGAGATCTTCTAAAAGATATCAATTATCACTTGCTTTAACGGTGAAGGAAAACTTAGTGAAGAAACGTGCATATCTGAAATATCTTTATCTATACACTGCCAGCGCCGTGGACTATGGCCTAATCCTTCTCATTCTAAGACCTACGTCCAGCAGTGGGATAGTTCAACCTCAAAAAGTTGATACGAATTCTCATTAATTTCAGTTGGATCCGGCAGTCGATGTGGCTAAAATAAGGGAAGTTTTTAGCCTTGCCGGGCAAATTGTTGATATATACATGAGAAAAAAAAAAAGGGATGAAACATTTACGGGTTTCGTCAGGATTGAATATGATCACCCCGTGGAAGCTGTTCAGGTACCTATTAATAACAGTTATTTATTTAAAGGTGAGTGTACTCTAGAGCATTGACGTGTAACAAAAGATCAAGCTACTCTTTATGTGGCATGCTTTGAACAATCAAACAATGAGCATTATCCTCGAAGCTTTGTTGTAATCGAATTATGCAAACGATTGAGCGAAGACATGAGCGCAAAATAAAATAAAACGTAAAGTAGAAAGAAATATTTCAAAGACATCATCTGCCATTTGCGGGGAATTTTGCATGATAATACTCGAGAAAATGTTATAGTCTACACTCACCTTAATTAAATTCGAATTACTATTCGTATGGGCTAACATATCAATTAATCTATAAAGGAGACTGGGCATGATTCATACAGTTTTGGGCTAAAGATGTAACAAATTGGAAGTATCCTAATTTGAAAGCTTATACAGGGTGAATTTTTAAAACGGGCCTTCAGGGCCAAATCCGAAACTATAAGGATTAGCAAAAAATGCTGAAAGGAGTTACCAGGCCGATTTTGATAAAAACTAAAACTGCATCATTACTTTTTTAAAATAACTTTTTCCCTAGCCGGGAATCGAACGAGTTCATTTTGAAAAAAAATACACCCTCTATATTATTCCACTATCTGATAGTGTTGCTTATAAGGATCAAATTCTGGGAAGTAATGTTATGTGACAAATTAAAGGAAAAGGAAGTTTCTAAAGAATTACACATAAATCATTTGTTATGTATAATCCTTAAGGAGTAGCATGGCAATGTATGGAAAAATATGTATTTTCTTCAAAATTTTCCTTTTCCTTCATTTTGTCACATAACATTAATATATAACGCGCTGGCCAAGTGCTTATTGGTAGACTTCACATACCTTTGAGATTTTTTTTTTTTATAAATCTCTCAGGTATGCAGGTTTCCTTACGATGTTTTTCTTCACCGTTTAAGCAAGTGATAATTAATTTCTAATACGCACATAATTTTTGAAAATCAGGTGCGTGCCTGGGATTTGAACCTCGGACCCCTCGATCGAGAGGCCGCGTTTCTTAACCACTAGGCTATCACTGCTAGAACACACACAACCAATTTCATCAAAATCAGTCCCGTCGTTTAGGAGGAGTTCAGTGACATACACACGCACATAAGAAATATTTATATAAAGATAACGCCTCTTACACCTTGCATTAATTTTCATTTAAAGTATTCCACTGTATTAAGTTCGAGGCCTCCCTTAAGATCTAAAGACTCATGGTCAAAACGGTTACAACCATTATTAGTCCACCGCTACTAATTACAAACATTAATCAAACTATTTCAGGCAATATCGATGTTCAGGAACCAAAAATTATACAATAAGCCGATCAACATCAAGATGGAAAGTAGCATTTTCCCCTATAAGAGGCCGATTCCGATGGGATTGACTAATATTGGTCCTGGGTTAGGGAATAATGGGGAACCACTTCAGTATGTCAGGGCGCATGTGGAGATCCAATCTATTAAAGAACTAGTAAAAACTCTATCGACATTTCAAGCCCAAGCCATTAAACAAGAGCAAAATGCTCCAACACCTCCAATGACTCCCGCCGTAGCAAACACAAATGCACCAGCAGTTTCTTTGCTCAATGATTTGCTCAAAATGTGTCAATGGAACACGAATACTGTGACTGCTGGAACCACACCAAATGCTGATCCAATGGGCAATGTCCCACTACAGAATACACAATCTGTGGAGCAGAATATGAGTTACTTTAATAATCAGTTTCCCAATACAACTATGCCGCCCCCAAATTTTGGTAAAGACAATTGGCAATTGCAAGGGAATGCAGGCAATAATCAAACGACTACTCCGGCTCAGACTTACCCAGCTCCAAGCCAATACAGCAGCAATTTTTTGGAAAATATAGCCCATTCCAATTTTGGACAAAATACGGCCAATTATAATTTAGGACAAAATACGACCACTCCTAACAATGAAAGTCACAAGAGGAACCGTGATTCGCGTGGTTTTAGAGGTGAGTAATGCCGAACGTGCTAGAGAGCGCGCTGAACCCGCTCGGAGCAGAACGAGGAGTCGCCGCGGGCGTACATAACGCCCCCAGGCGCGGTGTCATGTAGCTACCATCACATACCAGACCGGGACCAGAATAGGGCTACGGTATCCCCTGCCTGTCGTAAGAGGCGACTAAAAGGGGGCTCCCGGGGTTGCGGGCGGCAAGATCGGGAGGTCGAACCACCCGGCTAGCGACCCCGGGAAGGACGGCGGTATGTGTGGTCGCATTTCGTCGTATACACCAGACGGTGTGGTGATACAATCTCACCGGGGCGGAGCCCGACGGAGCAGTGCGCTGAGAGGACTCCGGTCGTGTTCCTTTGGAGATCCCGGAGTCCTCTACGCAGTGCCGAAGACGGCCACCGGGGGGTTTTAGTGCGGTAAAAATCCCACATAACCCCGTGTCGCTCCCACGGCACCGGGTACCCTGTAATCAACCTCAGGTAAGATTAGATTCCTATCTGAAGTCGGCCACAGATGCGCCGCTTCTTCTGTGGACTAAGCTGGAATGCCTCATAAAAGTATTACTTACCACACCCTTTAAACCAGAACGCAGCAGTGCCTCACTTCAAAATACACAAGGATCTGTGGAGCAGAATTTGAGTTACTTTAATACTCAGTTTCCCGTGTGGCGTATTCGTTATACCACAACCGATTTAGCAGGAAAAATCGCTGTAATAAAATATTGGACGAATACCTTTGATCTCAAGTTAAATCGCTTCCGCTTATGAAATTGGGCCAGATCCTTTGAATGCTGGTTTTGCATGGAGGCGCGCGGGCCGGGTCCGCGGTCCGCCGAGGGACAATTGTTTTTGGTCCGCCTTTCGTATTGCGCCCGCTTGATTAGGCGTTTATGCTTTCGAAGTTTTAATAGTAATTGTAATTTAATCGCTGAAGTAGTAAATTGCTTTCTTTAATTCTAACCCTCTTTACTTCTTTCCTCGATTCGCTTCGAGTTAATCAAAATTGAAATATTTTATAAGTAATAAAAATCATAACGGTGAGAATAAATTTTATTTATCTCGCTACATTCGTACCTCCCGCTATATTGGCGACACCCAATACAATTTTGCCTCCAAAGTGGAAATTTTGGTAAATACAATTGGCAACTGTTATCGAATTCAGGCAATAATCAACCCACTCCGGCTCAGACTTATCCAGTTCCAAGCCAATACAGCGGCAATTTTATAGAAAATATGACCAATTCCAATTTTGGACGAAATACAGTCAATTATAATTTAGGACAAAACACGACCACTCCTAACAATAAACGCCACGAGAGTAATCGTGACTCGCGTGGTTCTAGCGGTGAGTAACTTTATATATAGTTTGCTTTGAACATTGAACATTAACATTGAAAATTATAGTCCGATTCATGATTAGGTGTCCAAAATGTAAACAAAGAAAATACGTTTAAAATGGTAGTTTCTACTTTAGACGATATTAAAGTTATTACTTTATTTTTTTATTATCGTTGTATTCAACGATAATAAAATAATAATCTAAATAAATTAAGATCAATTCACATTTTCCAATATTTATATTAACGCAATTTTGTTCCATACGGTAATTATAATGAAAAAAAAACAAGGTTTTTGGTAGAAAATTAAAATGTGATAATGATAATACAATCGGTAACGCCTCAGGTAAGATAAGATTCCTATCTGAAGTCGGCCACAGATGCGCCGCTTCTTCTGTGGACTAAGCTGAAATGCCTCATAAAAGTATTACTTACCCTTTAAACCAGAACGCAGTAGTGCGTAACACTGTTGTTATTAGGCAGAAACAGGTGTGACGGTGGTACTACTGAATTTAAACCACAGAAGGTCCTACCACCTTCTAAAGTACTGCAATCTTAATTTAAAAAAATACTATTTGATTTGTCATAATTCTTCTTAAATATTGCAGGTACTGCGATGGAAACGGAAGAATACTTTCGCAATAAATGTGGGGACATAATAGTGTTCAAAAATGTAAGTATTATTATTATGTTGTCTAGCAATACTGCGTACCGATACCGACTAACAGATGTCATAATGAATACTCTTAAATTCATGTATGGTTTTATCGGTGAAAACTTAATGTTTGTAAATGCATTATTATGCAAGAAGAGGTTGAAAATAATTATTCGAGACTCGCGCGGCGGAGCGATTTCCATACCGGTCTTTTTTTTATAATTTAGGAGTAGCAGACGAGCATGCAGTCCACCTGATGGTAAGTGGCTACTGCCGCCCATGGACATCTGTAATCAACCCCAGATAGGATTAGATATTCCTACCTGAGGTCGGCCACACATGCGCCGCTACCCCTGAGGACTAAGCTGGAACGCCTCGGAAAAGTATGTCTCCCTTACCACACCCTTCAAAACGGAACACAGCAGCGCCAAACACTGCTGTTATTAGGCAGAAATAGGTGTGGCTGTGGTGCCGCTGGAGTCGAACCACAAAGGGTTCTACCACCTTCAAGCTAAGGTCTGATAAGCAGTGGGTTCCGGGTTTGATTCCATCAGCGAAAAGTCTAAATAATACATTTAGATTGCTATCTTGGTCTCTGGGTGTTTGTGTTTTCGTCTTTGTGTGCGTCTATTGCACCCACGTTAAAATGAATCCTAGTGTGGAGCTGTGAGTATATGAAGCGGTTATTTATAATTTGTATCAATGTTAATAAAAGTGCGAATTATTTTTATTATTTAGGATTTTAATATCATATAACGTGCATAGAGTTATAGTACGCAAATCTCAATGTAACTTTAATGATCCATATGTAAATTAAATGTATTTATAATTATTTACAGTTACCAGCGAGCGTAAGTGTGGAGGCGTTGAAGTCTAAGATGAGCGAAGTGGGCGAACTGAAAGGCGTCGAGATGACTGGCCCGGGGAAGGCCTTGGTACGTTTCGTACGGGAAAGAGATGCAGAGAAGTGTCTCAGTATCCTTTATTATTTTTATAAGTATTTAGTAACTTTATTATTGCGAACAATCCGCCGAATGACGTGCCGAACAACAACGAATATAACACCACACCACAAATACAGACATCTTTTGATTCTCAACAAAAACAGACCGCTCGCAAGTATTCGTGGCAGTATTGTATTCGCGCCTATTGATATGTACTTGTAAAATATAATATTTCTGTGACAAAAGTTGTTCAATCTCTAAACATACGTAAGCGTACAAATGGTTTGAAAGTACTCTCTCGAAAACAAACACACAGAAAAAGTCAGAGAACAAAGAACAAAAACAGAGAGGAAAAACGATAGACAGAAAGCACCATAATTAAAATGCACGCGTTTTATACACACATACACTGACTACATTCGTCACTATTTAATAGGCCCATTTTGACACATGCCATCCTAATGTCATAAAATTTTTGAACTAACTTTGTATGAACGTATAACACGTAATTGGAAAGTCAAATACTTCTAAACATACAATTACGAAATAATTTATTAACAAGAATAATTAGTAAAATTTATAAATTTTTTTACACATTTTATTTCAATTAAAATTGGTCCAGAAACTAATTTATCCTACATCAAAAAGTATCATAGGGCGTCGTTGCAATGATATATCAGTCTGGTAATTTAGCAGTTTACGACAATTTACGACTACAGCTTCCGGCTTTAAACCATTCGGAAGAAACCATAATCGATTAACTTTCAAATAATCGAGACTTTGTTCCTTAGTGAATTTTAAAATAAATACGATAGGTTACGATAGCACGGACATGCTTTATTTAATCTTCTGAAAATGATTAAATTTTTAAATTACGAAATAATTTATTTCCTTTTCTATTTTTTTATTAAATCTTAAGATGATTCAGAAAAATACTAAACAAATACTGTTTACAAAATATTGAGTAATCTATACAGTACGATATGGAATTGTAATCGATTTGTAGTAAAAATCGGTTTCTTTGGTTATCGATTTTTGGCACATGCTTAGTGCCGTAGCGATGGCATGTGTCAAAATGGGCCTATTAAATTGTGACGACTATACCAACCCACACACACAAAAAAGCGTGCGGCCATACACACACATAAACATACATTGATTGAAAACATTAAGAGCTAATCGAGCTACTGTATTTCCTTAACACGTTTTGCAGAATTGTTTGACAGGTCCAAGGTCGACGGACACATAATAACAGCGCGTTATTTCTAACTTCACTTGGTGAGTAAATGCATAAAATGTCAGTAAGTATCATACACTACCTATTATATTATTATTATTATACGATTATTTATAACGGTTTGATTCTAAAACCAAGGGGTATAAGTGTATTAAATGTAGAACTGCGATTGATCCATAACGAACCCCAATTGTCTATCAAAAATAGGTAACGAGGTAATAGCGCAGCACTCTTCGATTAAAGATCTTGGTGTCTTGTTGAGAGGTGTACCTTACCTTTCGCTATACGGAACATACGGCCATATGCGCAATTCACATTACGGCCATATGTGCAAAGGCTTACAGATTGTTGGGTTTCGTGCTGCGACAGACTCAACAGATTAATAGTATTGCTGCTATGAAGATGTTATATAACAGCTTTGTTAGGAGCATGCTAGAAAGTAATGCAGTTATCTGGAGCCAACATGAATCTAAGTATAAGCTCATGTTGGAAAAGCTGCAAAAAGAAATTTCTGAGACAGTTGTATTTCCGGCAGTACGGCTTCTTTGTAGGTTTTCCTCATATATACCCGAGTCATTTTTTATCGGGAATGTTAGGGTATAATACACTAGAGTTGCGTCGAAACATCATCTAGCTGGAGTATTATGTGCAACTGTTCAGGGGCGAGATTAACAATCCATCAGTACTGAAACTGATTTCATAATTCATTCAATGTCTCGAATAACTATGTTGGGGCCCGACGCAATGCATTATTTGCGATACCAGAGTGTAAGCTTATATGTGTAAAGTGTCCTTTAGTCAGAGCACTGACCTTGCTCAATGGTTTGGTGGCCTGGGACCGTCAAATAGATGTATTTTACGCAAGTACTGTGTTCCGCAGGACAGCTGGAGAATATTTGGCAACGCTTGACAGATGAATTAGATAAAATCTGTAATATCTGTTAAGCCTATTGTAACAAATAAATAAATAAGTGGAATGGGTTACCGCAGAGAGCGACAGCAGTTAAGCACTTAATTCAGACTAGCGCAGTCGCAATAATTGTAAATGAAATGGCCTGTTTCTTCAGTGAGCAAGAACAACGCTAATTTGTGGAGTATAGTGGTCTAATGAGAGCGTTAATGCTTAAAGCTAGCAGTAAAGCTATCAGTAGTATATGGCTTATTTGATCCTCATATTCCTTCCAAAGCTCCTAACGCACTGAGCTTCAAGTTACTCGTCCAAGTGTGAACACTAGAAAATAAGCCAAACATTGATAGCCGTTGCCATTAACTGAAGGTTGTTGTTATTGACCTATGAATATTAGGTGGGTTTTAGTTGGTACTTATTTGGTGTTAGTTTATTACATTACACTATGTTGCTGCTTGGTTATGTACATAGTATTTAACAATAAAAATTGAGTGTTTCATGCTACGGGGTGAACCTAATTCCTGTGAAGGCGTGTAGAACGAAGGTAGCGGTCGCGCTGAGTGCCAAGAGGTGCGAAATAGCCAAATGCGAAATACTATTTTTAGTTACTATTAAAAGACCTGAATTATTGTACTTCAATAAGTGATGATGTTTGCAATTAGGGGTGTGCGAATAATTCGAACTTACGAATTATTCGTTCCGAATCGAATATTAATATTCGATTCGAAACTCGAATCGAATAATTCGAAAATTCGAATTATTCGAAAGTTCCCGAATAATTCGAAAAATTTCGAATAATTCGAAAAATTTCGAATAATTCGAATAATTTCGAATAATTCGAAAATTTTCGAATAATTCGAATTTTTTCAGGGTTTCTTATTTTCAATTTTCGAATAAAAATTTAACAGTCAATAATCAATATACTTTATAATTTTTTCACAAAATGGCGACTGCTTGAATAAAAAAATTGTTTTTGTACTTTTTTTTTGACTTTTTCGAATTTTTTAAAAATAGTAAAAATTTAAATTTGGGGATGATCCTATTCTTGTAATGTTAATAAATAACTTATAAAAAAATGGATGGTAAAAATATTGATTGCCTTTTTTTACGGCACTTCAAAAAATTACCTGAAATTCATGCTTCTAGACTAGAATACCCCCTTTATTCGCGAATTATTCGAAAACTTTCGAATTATTCGAAATTTTTACGAATTATTCGAAATTTTTCGAATTATTCGAAATTTTTCGAATTATTCGAGGAATTTCGAATAATTCGAAAATTCGAATTATTCGATTCGAATTTCGAATCGAATATTGATATTCGATTCGATTCGATTCGAACGATATTCGCACACCCCTATTTGCAATATAAGTTGATTTTTTCAAATGTGATAACTATTGTTAATTTAAAATAAAACCGATATATAAATAACGTGAATTGAAAGCGTTGACTAAAAGGCGCTGTAAGCCAATGCGCTCAGCTCTCATTAAGGTCTACGGCCGTCGGTGGACATGGACCTTTATGTGGTGCTGGAGACAATGACTGAGTCATTAATGATATTGACAAGGGATTATGTATCCTTCCTTTTTTATAAGACAACAGGACGCTGTTTTAAAATGGTTTGGAAGTTTTTTTCGCACATTAAGAAATATTTTTCTGTTTCAGTACCGGTCCGGGCAAGCTGAATATTTAAAATACATAATATTTTTATTTTTAATAGCATATTATGTTAGTTGGTATATCACCTTTTGTTGGTGATGATGATTCTTACAAACGTATTGTACACGAGTAGTGCAGTTTTAATTTACTTGTTTATAAGACATAAGCATTTTAATTACATTGGTCGTGGAATTAAATATCTATAAATAAATTAGACTTTCATTGAATACTCATACCACTATTTAACCATTAATCATCTGACGGTAGTTTTCCCTCATTAAATTGAATTTTGTTTGACTAAAATGGCCAGTGCTATGAACATCATTACAGTCTAACTGATGACTACTGATTACTTCTGCCCATGGATATTTACAATCAACCATAATAGCCTTGTCCTAGTTCAGTCACAGATGCGTTACTACCTAACGACTATGATGTTAGAACATCTCTAAGAAGTAGGTATGTATTACCACACCTGTGGAACCAAAACACAACAGCACTAATACTGCTATTATAAGTCAAAAAGAGGTGTCTCTGGAGTTGCATCAGTAGTAGAACTTTCACAAACATTATTTTTATAATATCGGACTAGCAGACAAGCATGCCGTCCACCTGATGGTAAGTGGCTTACCGGAGGTTGGCCACAGATGCGCCGCTACCCGTGTGGATTAAGCTGGAACGCCTCTGATTTTCCTTACCACACCCTTCAAACGAGAACACAGCGCTTACCACTACTTTTAATAGTCAGAAATAGGTGTGGATGTGGTGCCGCCGAAGTCGAACCACAAAGGGTTCTTCCACCGTCACAGTACCCAACACAACACCCAAACGACCTACCCTACATAAAAATAAAACCAAAACAGTGTTGTAAGTCATTTATTAACCCTTAAACATTACTCCCTCATCATCTTCTCCTTCTGGCGCGCGAGCTTCTTTTTCGAGAGTTTCTTCTTAGCGGGCGCATCGTCTGTGGGCGCCGCTCGGGCCACCGCGTCCTCGCGCTCGCTGAGACACACCTCGATGTGGCACGGCGACGACATGTATGGGTTGATACGACCGTGCGCGCGGTACGTGCGCCTGCGCAGGCAGGGGGCGCGGTTCACCTGAACAAAAACACGTTTGGTTAGACAAATGTCTTAGGTTATTATTTGGCAAGTTGATTTATTCATAATATGGAGCAGCGACAGACAACACATGGGTTGTTATGATAATATATATGACTAGCTGACCCGGCAAACGTTGTGTTGCCATACAAAAACATTTAAAAACCTAACATTGAGCAATATGGAAAATGATGAAATTACTGAAATGGCTAATTATTAAAAAATAGGGCTAAAAGGGTAAAAATTTAGGGTTGTATGTACTTTTAATGCCACGATAAAAAAAAAAAAAATTTTGGTCAAAAATTTAAAAAATATGTTAAGGGTGAACAACCCTTATCACTTAGGGGTATGAAAAATAGATAGTAGCCGGTTCTCAGACCTACTGAATGCATATAAAATTTAGTGAAAATTGGTAAAGCCGTTTCGGGAGTACGGTAACTAACATTGTGATGAGAATGTTATATATAAGATATTTGTTTGGATTATATTTGAAATCAACACAAGAAACACAAATGTTCAAACCAAAAAATTTAATAATATCTCATTTCTAAATTTACTTTACTGTTTATTAAATACCAATGGTTGATAGAATAAAAAAATCATGTCATTAGTAAAAAAAATAAGTTAAAGGATAGTTATTATGATAATATAAAACATAAAAGCAGTACTTCATTTGTCACATAAATCACAGTAAATGATTATTTAAAGACGCTGGCAACAAATAACACAATTATACACAACTCTCAAGACATTTTTGAAGCTGACATTAAAAGAAAATTAGTTCCATATAATCACATACTATATACAAAATAATAAAGGTGAAAAAATAATAATAATATTAAGCAAAGATAGATTAATGCTTAAAACTCAGCCCCCTCAATCTAGGGGTCCATAGTTCGAATCCTTACGACTACTAATTGTGCATTTGCATTATATATTAATTTTTGATTTTCTTTAACAATGAATGAAAAACGTAAAGAAACCTATATACCACACCGATTGTTGAAAAATTCTCAAATGGTATGTAAAGTCTACCATTCTGCACTTGCCTATAATGGTAGACTATGGCCTAATTCTTAGAGACTGAGTGTACCTAACAGTGGCTATCCCAATGGTTTAATGATGAATAATAATATTTGTGCATGATAACTTCACCAAAAGAAATGTTTCTTTTGATATTCTAAAATTGTGTATCATAAAAATAATATTTGCCTTTAGAAAACATTTTGTACAATATTTGTACATTGTCAAGCAAAAAGGCAATAAAACCACATAATATAACACAAATAATAGTAAAGTATTTGTATGTACATATATTGTAGTCTGACCGCACATCACTGACCATGCATTTACACCAATTATAAAAACATTCAGTGCACTATGTGACACATACAAGACCAAACAATTTGTGAATGTACTCATTTAATTCAGGCAATTTCTATTAAATGTTTTCTTAATCATTTCACAATTATCAAAAAGTGTCCCCGACATCTTTATGGTCCTTTGAGCTATGGGAAAGTGAGATCTGATGCGCGTGTCTTTATCAAATAATAATCTCTTGTATTCAACTGTGTACTCCATACCCCGCTTACTGACAGTTAAATGGCAAAACTTACTAAGCAACATTGCACAAACTTTACAAAAGATTATAGTTGAAATATTAAGAAAAATTACCTGTTATTTTGATTGATTTTAGTCTCTACAGTAGGAGATTTAGCAATAAATTGTTCAGACTATTGCAATACCAAAGTACCTAAATCTATTATCTAGAATTTACTATAATCTACATCTAAAGTAAAGGCAAATATAAGTTATACATAATATATAAAATGAAATGTGAATGGACCACACATCAGATATTTAATCAAACACACGTAAGATCTATCTAGTATCTGATCCGACACATTGAGATAATGTTAAGTAGTTGAATAAATTAAATATCTATTGCAAATCTAATAATAAACACAAACATACCTGAATGTGATCAATAACCAGCCTGTCGACATCCAGTCCTTTGTAGTCAGCGTTAGATTCAGCGTTCCTCAACAGTTGCAAGAGGAACTCCGCGGATTTCTTTGGCCAGCGGCCTTGTGTGGTCCCAAACTGCTTGGCCTGCGCACAACGGCCCACTCCGCCGTTGAACCGACGGAACGGAATGCACTCCCTCTGGTCTACTACATTCTTCAGGTAACGGACGGCACGACGGAGTGGTAACTTCCTGATAGCCATTGCCGTTTCATACGTGTTCTGGAATTACAACAAGTTTATCCTTTAGTGAGTTTAGAATACTAACCAAAAATCCTAGAATTTATAACAGGTTGTAGGAGATTTAGAAAAACCTTCAATAAATACAAGTTTCACGAATTTGACTTTAAATCCATTTAGTTAGTTTCAAAGCATTGTATCAAACATTAATTTCTAAAAAAATCTTAAATGTTAGCTTAATAAAGGTAAATATCCTTATAACTTTCACATAATACTATAATAACATGCGCAACATAATGTAAATCGGCGGTAAACAAACCATGTGTAATTATGAATTAAGATTACACTGAGCATACCTTGAAATGAACACGCAGGTTTGAGCCACGCGCCTTGCATGACTTAGCTGGATTATCAGGCTCCCGAGAATAACGACCCATTTTGTTACTGAAACACAGAGCGGTCTTTCACAAATGGCATACACTAACTGAGGTTATCATTTTATTACAGAAAAGATTTTCACGTTTATACCGAAATAAACACAAATATTAAAAGTGTGCACTGTAATCTCAAACATTATCCTAGGATTCCGCTAACAACTATGTATTTTTAGTGATTTTAAAAGATTTTAGAAACACGAAACCAACCTCTCAAGAGAATATTTTAACAGGAAAAGGCATAGACAATTATATTTGACATTTATGAGTTCACGACGACAGTTGACTTGACACTAGGAGTACTAGGACCAGTGTTGCCAAGTGATTTTATTGTCTATACGTAGAGAAATAACTGTAAATGAAAACCTAGTTATACAGCCACGTTTTACAAATTGTGTAAATGATTATTATTATTATTACAACTTTGAATAGCATTTTCTAATTTATAAAGATTATAATAAATATCTATTATTATTATTGATTTTTATAACTTTGAAATAAGTCTTTTAATTTGTTTCTATTATCCACAACTTAAAACATTAGATATTGCGTATGCAGCGTAATCGACGGCTTCCATCAATGCGTGGATTTGTTATTAAATTACAGACATGTTTCTTTACTAAAGAAATATACATATATAAAAATTATACTACAATAATTATTTTTAACTAAAAATATATTTTTTCTAATGTGTCATGCTGCGATGTAATTTAATTATCTTTTAATGTATTGATAACTTTAATCTTAATTTAAACCTTGAATGCGAAAAATAAAATAGGTATATATTTCATAAAGTTCTTTCAAAATATAATCATGGGCTCGTCCGGGATTTGAACCCGGGACCTCTCGCACCCGAAGCGAGAATCATACCCCTAGACCAACGAGCCACATATACAAATGTTTAATACTCAAATAGGTATAAGTAGATATATAACGTGACTACTAAATTAATTTTATTGGCATATAAAATTTTAAGGAAAGTAATGATCACGCTTACAGAAACATAACAAGGTGTCGTAAAAACTTATTTTATTGAGTTAAAATTATATTTTATTTTTATAAATATTTCCAAATAACCTCAAGTAAAATAAAAAGCAATTAGTGTAAGGTTTATAAAAACAAAAAGGTTTAATTTGCACGAAAATAAAAAAAAACAGCATAATATTGAATAGTATATTTTTATAGTGACATAATGTGCGACTAATATAAAGAGTTCATTATTCTCTACATACAAGAAGTATAATAATACATAATAACATCACCTATCTTACAATATCAGACTATACAGAACTACATATCAATGCTACTACGAAATTCTGATATGTATTGAAATTACCCCAGTTTTCAGGCATTTCACGGGTAAACAAATTTTCATATTTTTGTATTAATTTGAAAAGGAGCTCTTTCTACATTTCTACAAGTAATCAGGTTCTCTACCTAAACCTAATTTTTAAAATAATTATTATTGCTTAGTTAAATAATAAATTGAATAATATATTTACAATAAATTTCAATAGCTTCAAACCTTATATTTTACAATGATATTAAGATAGTGACTAGACAACTTTATATCTTTTAATTTTACGTTGAAAAGAAGCTTTAATATGGCACAAGATTTAATTATACATGTTGATAACCGCTTGTATAATTTATCATGTAAAAAGCAGCGATAGGTAAATATATTTAAAATTCATATAAATCATTATATATTTTACTTTATCAATTTACAAGCGTGCTAACCCGAGGTGCTAACCAAACAAACATACGTACGTAAGCTTATTATTAACAAGTGAACACGGAAAAGTCTATGAGAGTCTAATTTTGGTATCTTATATGAATTATATTCATTACAATTGCTTTTAATTTATGCTCTAATAGTCTAAATTTATCTACAGATTTTATTTCTACATCTCACAATATGACTAGTTTTTAAAAGTAACATGAGGTAAAATTACAACAAAATGGTAACACAGGAAGTAAACTCAAAACGCTTAAGTGGAAAAAAGCGCCATCTATTTGCGACTTGAAAAGGTTGCAGACTAATGCAGTAGTCTGTAGTGTTTTCGTTTCTATTAAATAAATTTATCAACAGGTGGAGCTAGTGCGGCGCTGGTGCTGGAGCGGGCGCGGGTAAAAGTGGCAGGGGAACAACGCAGGCAGCGCACCCATCTCTTTCTAGAAAACAAGAAAAAGATTTTGTTAATAACCATAAACAAAATCATACAATTTTAAAGCAAAAATAACCTACAAATAACATTTTTAAATACTTATATTAATTAAAGATATTCTATTTTGTCATATCACTTCCTCTCAAGTATAAATCTAGTCAAAACCGATTCAACTATTAACAAAATATTATACTCACAGCACATAAGTATAGTCCCCGTCAAACTGCTAGTCCGCTCTGAAGTTGTTACTAGCAGGTGTAGTCATATAATTTGCTATGGCGACGCGATTCATTTCTATATGCAGAGCGGACTAGCAATTTTACGCAGACTATAACAGAAAAATATTTACCTAAATATGACAAGTAAATAGAAGTTCTATCTTTATTCATACCAATTCTTTGAAGAATAGTATCGATCGATAGTATATACTATCGTTACTAAAAATATGTTGCAGTCTCAGACCAAATAATATAGACATAACATTTCGAATAAAATATTGAAAGCATACGAAGTTCTGGCAATTACAATACCTACATTAATTACGCACACATACAATGCAAAACATGGCGATTGCGTATTAGTACAATATTTAAATTCTTCCACCTTTAATCTACATCCATATAGGGGAGCTTTGGCCTCACACACTAAGCATGTTTTGTACAGGTATCGTGTTGTATTCAACCGAGGATTTACTTAAGAGTCCACGTGCCAGTTATTAGGCGCTTCACAAAGCAACCCCATGCGGATTATCCGTTAATTGTTGTTTAGGGGTCCGGTATACGAATAAAATATCTTATAGAAATAATTTTAAGGTGTAAATAGCAGTAATTTTAACTCTGTTTGACTATCTAGCTCCATACAGACATGTTTGCTATGGACTTTAGGTTATGGATAAATGATAATGGATGGATAACCTTCCGATAATATTTTTAGTATTTGTTATGATAGCAGTTAGCACGTTTCTTCTATGGCGACCCATATTTATTTTCAGGATTTTTTTATTTGTTGTTATAGCCGCCATCGTTATATATATTCTATGAAAATTGCAAGTGTCTATCTATTGAGGTTTCTGAGATAGAGCCCTTTGACATATAAACAGACAGTAATAAGGTTCCGTACCCAAAGGGTAAAAACGGAACCCTAAAAAGACCCGTGCCATGTAGCAGGACAATAAAGAATTAATGTTCATGTGACCTTACCCCGGTCATGCAAGTAGTGTATCGGCGGGCGCAGGTCGGGGAGACGCCACGGCTCCCGCGCTTCCTCATCCCTCTCGATCTTCGGCACCAGGCTGCTCCAGCAGTCCTCGCGGGGAGCGACCACGGGGCGACACGGCCAGTTGCAAGGCTGGAATGGAAATTGTTAATGTAGACCTGAGGGCAATGAAGGTGCCGATTTTTTAATTGTATAATAAGTAAAGGATTATGAAATGTACTGTGGTGAAATATTGTTTTGGTTTCCACGGTTAAAAATTGGTATTTTCTCAACGTTGGTATTACAACCATGTATCTATGTACCTGCAGATGTTACATTAAAAGATTGTACATTATTTAAATCTCAACCTTTTTTGTTTTTAGATACCTATAGGTGGGTATGTAACTATTGACTTATGTACCTATAATTATGGTAAGCAGTGAGAGGATAACTATAATGTAGTTAGTATTATCTGATGGCCTATTCTGTTGTCTGCAAGTAGCTACGAAATCAATAACTCCATCCGAAGTTTCGGGACGATCCCTATTTCTTAATTCGGTGTACAAATTTTCATATGCCGTTATAACACTAATATTCACCTGCTAACATTCAGTAAAATATTACAAGTACTGTCCATGCTGAACGAGCGTGTAATTCGTGCCATTATTATCAGATCCCACACGAACATCAGCTTTCTGTTGTTAAATAACTGATTACTTGCTCCCTATCTACACTATGATTCTGTCATTTACGACACGGTATTCAAGTTTAGTACTTTGAAGCTTTTTTATGATATAGGATAAGCGGACGAGTATGCAGTCCACCTGGTGACAGACCCCAGATAAGATTAGATTACTACCTGAGGTCACCACAGATGTTCCACTACCCCTGAGGACTACCTGGAATGCCTCGGAAAATATATGTTTCTGTTGATAGACAGAAAATGGTGTGGCGGTAATGCCGGCGGAGTCGAACGTGTGCACAAAGTGTACCTTCAAAACGTTTTTCTTGTCCAACAACAATTAAATACATACTTAACCGTAAAATAAATGACTCCTACACTTATTTTATATCCATAATATTAAAAAGCTTTACGCATTTCATTCAATTTAAAATTAAACGATTTAAAATAGTAACATAGCTTTTAAAAATTAATATAATAATGATAATATTTAAAAGTTGAAAAGCGGTTTTAAAGTGGCTACTTTCACGCAAACAGTGACATACAAACAAAACTTGCAGTAATTATTATTGTTTGATTTTAAAGCAATTGAGTTTGACCATAGATCAGCGTATATACAGAAGGGAACAAATATCAATACTATACAAAATTACATTTTAAATCGTCGTTTAATGTAGGACTAATTAATTTGTATGTTCAAGATCTTATTTTTATATTGGTAAATTAATAATCTCTATTAGTTTTTACAAGGCAGCATTAAATATAGGTGCCTGTAGCAGTAATTATTGTACCTATAGATCATTAGTGTTTTATGTAAAAACTTTAGTCAATAAAAACTTATAAAGTTTCAAAATAAAATAGTATCAGCCAATTCACAGACGATTACGTCATATTATATTGTATAATTGGCAAATAATCATTAATCATAATATATAATGATATATACATTTCATCTACTTTATTAATATATTAGAATCGGCAAACAATCATTAATAATACACCTAATACGATAAATAAATTTCACCTACTTTATTAAAATAATGAAAAAGAAATAAGCCCTGTCTATGGATGTTTGTCTATGCCCTGGAAACCCATAAACAATTCATCGTCCCCTTAATTATTTACGTAACGGCACACGCTGTCATCGATGTCCCATTCGATAATAAATCGTGGCCCTCCATCTACGATTAACTTTTATTTCGTTATTGTACGCCACACGCCATTTTATTTCTATATAATTATGATAAACTAGTAAAATTACTGGTATTGTTCATGTGACACTTTTACTATTATGCTTTATGGAATGAGGACTAAACATCAGTACTATTATATGAAATAAACTTAATTATTACGTATTTTAATTTATGAATTAAACGTTGCATTTATTCAACTCTCAAGCAAGCACGTCGTATGCCAGAATGTAGACTTATATAAATCTGAAAACAATAAGGTACTTACCTACATATAATGTAAGCCGTAGGTAATAGTTAGCCCTAACATGGCATTAATAACTTATTATTAGTACGTTGACAAATTAAAAAATGAGATGAAATTTTAAAATTTCGTTTGTATTTTTTTTTATTTTATTTTTATTTTTATGGCGTTTACAACATTTTATGAGAGCATATTTTACAAGAATTACAGTAATTTTGTCAACGATTATACACTTAAAGTGATACATATGACGATTTTCATATTTATAATTAAAAAGTCTATCGAGTCTCTTCAATAAACAGTCTCTGTGGGTGCGTTTTACGGCCTCTTTTAATCTACAATCTGTGACCCTAACTTTGGATATAGTAAGTGCGTTACAGACATAATAGCCTTATTCTGAATAGCAAAATTAATGTTCCGAACACGCGGTAACCAATAAAAACGGTCCGAAATGTCATCACGGAATGAGGTGGGTAAATAAAAACTAAATGCCACCTCGACATTTCTGTGACTAGCGTATTTTTAAGCATATCGCGAGAATTGACAAAGTAAACAAATAGTTGCAATATAGATATCCATATTATTATTACTCCTTGTACGTATATACCTGATGTAAAATAAAATAAAATTAAGGTGACTCTACACTACTTTGTCATGTACTAGTTCGCGATTTATAGAGCTACGCGCTAGTGAGAACCGACGCGCGTTTTGAAAGCAATAATATCTCCAACCTTGACTCTTTTTCTTGACTTTTTTTTGTTTTCGAGGGGGAAACCTTCAAAAGGTACCCGACGACGTGGGAGCGACGCCGGGTTATGTGGGATTTTTACCGCACTAAAACCCCCCCGGTGGCCGTCCTCAACGCTTGGTGGAGCACTCCGAGATCTAAGACCTATTTATTCCTAGGTTCCAAACGTAGATAGTCTTCATTTTATTTCATAAATATACTTAAAACACGACTGCTTAAAAATATAGCTTGTGTCATTCTCATAATTTAAACACCTAATAAGTATATAGAAATCTATCAAACCGTTTGATCTGCATAGCATGCTAAAAAGTTAGCCAGACATACATAAATGCATACACTCGTAAAACTTTACCCTCGGCAGTCGAATAAAAATCCACAATTATTACACAAAATTATCCTACGTTTATTTACAAAAATCGTTTTGTAGCGACCGCCGCATAATATACAATTCATGACAAAACTGAATTTCGGTAACAATCAAATTAGAGACAAAAGCGATCTTATCAAATCATATTAAGTGTTCGATAAAACACGACATGTTTGTCGTACACAAAAGCGACAATAGCGACAGTCGAAAAGTCATTTGATGTAATTTAGTTAAATCTACAATGATCGATAATTTTATTTTTTCTGTCATGATAGGTATTCAAACTCAATATTATCGTCATTCATAATCTATTATTGAAAAACTATAACTATAACTGAAAAAATAACTATAATTGAAAAAAGTTTAGGGCATAGTCCACCACGTTACCCAAATACGACTTCACACACCATTAAAATCCCTTTTACAGAACTCAGACATGCAGATTTCCTCACGATGTTTTCTTTAAATATTACAGCATGTAATAATTAACTTTTAGTAACGCACATAACTTCGAAAGATAAGAGGTTCTTGTCTGGGATTTGAACCTAGAACTAACAGAGTGAGATTACGGAATCACTAGACTATAATTGCTGTAAATAAAGAAAAACTGAAAATTATTAAAATTAAAAAGTATCTACCAAATATGCCATAACGCTTATTACCAATAATACCCATCCAACAACATGATTAATATAGAATCTTATTGTCTGTCCGTGGAGCGTGTAATTAACTGCAGATATTGTACCGTAATCCCTAGAGGGCAGCACCGTCCCGCGGGCTATGCATATGTCATTTATATGCGAAACTTAATCAATTACTAGTAATGTTTGCTTATTTGGTTAAAGAATAAGGGCTGTCTTTTTTGTTTGGTTATCATATTTTAAAGATTGTGGTATGAAAGAGAATCAAGAACGAAGTCGGTTATAAATTATAATAAATATAAATTTGGACGCGTAGAATAATCATATAGAAATTACAAGACTGTAACCTCAGTGGTTCGACTCAGGCGGCCGCCATTTCTGGCCATAGTTCATTTCTGGAGTATAAAAACAGTGTTTAGAGCTGCTGTGTTTTAGTTTGAAGAGTGTGATAAGGGAGACAAATTTTTCCGAGGCACTCCATCCTAGTCCTCAGGGATAGCGGAGTATCTGTGGCCGATCTTAGGTAGGAATCTAATCTTATCTGGGGTTGATTACAGATAGATAGACGGCAGTAGCTACTTAATCAGAGGAATTGGATGCAACTGCTACTCCTATAGGTATTATATAAAAAACCCACACTCAGTAAAAAGCTAGCTTATTCCGTAACAAAAAAGTCATAAACGAAACCCAACAACCCACTGATTTATACGGACATCAAGTGAACAATTGAATCGTTCGTTCGCTCGCTAAAGTATCTATTAAGGACGTGAGCTGGTTTTAAAAGTACGGTGCTTGTAAGGGGTGTCTTGGTACGATTTCATTAATGCTTGGGATTATGTAATTCATCTATGTCGAGTTTCTTACTGTTTTATTTGTAATGTGGCATGTTTTTTTTTCTCTTGTTTAGGGTCCCGTACCCAATGTAACGGAGCCCATTACTAAGCTTCCGCTCTATGTCGGTTTGTCACAGGGCCAAGAACCGTTATAAATAGACACTTAAAATTATATAATAGTAAATTAATAAAAGATTATGTATGACGGTAGCCGCTATAATAGCAAATATTTGAAATAAAAATGATTAAAAATAAATGGTCGCCATACATGAAACCGCTATTTTTCGGCATATTTTAGCTTTTTCTATTACCGTAATAGGTAGATTCAAATATGTACATTCACTTCTATGGCTACTATGATCTTGTAATAATAAATGAATGAAAATTTTGTAGTACGGAACTTTGTGTGCGTTTAACTCGGACTTGGCCAATTAAATTTTGTAGATGTAGCAAGTAGCAACCGAGAATGTGCACAACAATGTAACAATTGTAATTAGTATAGCATTCCTATTTGGGGTTGAGAAGACTTCAAAGTTTTACCTGAAATTAACCACAGATGCTTTACTTTCCCTATATACCTACACAGTAAGAACGTCTAGTGTAAGTGACTCATCCCACGCTCTTCAAAATAGCACACAGCATTGCTAGACATTAAGTACTATTATGAGGCGGAATTAGGAGACGCGATGGTGCCGCCGTAGTCGAACTACGATCTACCATAAACATATAACTTAAATGCAATCTGTAAGGATTATTTATAACATACGAAATGTTAATAACACTCGAGTGAAAATAAAAAGCGGAGATATATTATAAACACAAATGTACGACGATCTTCTTGAGACCCCTACCTACCTTCTGCATCTTTTTACTTCTCTACGATTTTTGTAGTTCATAAAGAAGCAATCTATTACAAGTATTCACTCACAAGAGTGCTTATTCACAAACCGACACATGATACGAGGTTTTAATTTAGTAAATCGTGTGTTCATAGCCTATAGAGTGTGATCGAGTGGTGTTTGTGTACACACCCTAAATTGAATAGGGCGCGTGTCCGCACCGCACTGCATTGTCTATAATCAAGAGTAGGGCTGCCACCTAAACTGTAGACACCGGACAAAATCTTCAAAGGCCCTATAGATAAAATATACTTTCTACACTCAGCCCCGTACTAGATTTCAGTATCGTAAATGCCATTCACACATACATAGACGAATACACAAGCATCCAATAACAATTTAATTTCAAAATGTAGTTACTCATCTGGTCGGGGATCGAACACGGAACCGGAAAACCTCAGATGGGTATGGTCAATTGAAAATGTTCCTGTACATGTTTTCGGTTATTGTGCCGAAGCGACTGGTTTGTGCTTAGATGCCCTTTACTACCTACTACATTTAAAACTATTATTACTTTTAATATAACTTATCATTCAGTTAATCATTTAATCCGAACAAAAAGTACCTAGATTTAATTGGAAACAAAAACCTTCGGGGATAGCCCTTAAATGTCTTTCAAACTTAATGAAATCCAGGAAAACGTACATGGTTGTCAGCCCTAATCAAGTGTCATGTTTTTGGTTAAATAATTGAATTGTTTAATGTAAGTTGTTTAACTAGAACATAGCTATAAGAATACATTATCGATTCACAAAATATAATTACACATAGGTACAGTAAAATAGGGTTGCAGTCATTTTACAATAAGCATGACAACTGAACTCTATGTACACACAAACATAATAGAACACATTGTGTCTATGACAAATGAATTGTAAAAATCTAAAGCCACAAGCGTACTTATTTCTAACAGACCGATAAACATGTGGCAATTAGTATTAATAAAAGCAAGATCTCAATTGATAAACATAAGGTATAAAGTCACATAATCTCCCATCAAACAAATGCAGGTACCTACACGACAGATACAATACGATACGATAACACAAAGGGTTTGTTACTAGCGGCAAATTTAATCAATTAATATGATCGGATTGGAACTTCAATTTAATCGGACGCTAGCCAGAGATTAAGCCAGCGAATCGGACAGGGCTAGCCGAGTGCGCGGCTAGGCTAGATTGAAATCGGCTTACCGGACGAGCACTCTCAGTTATTACCGTAACAGCGATATGCAGCCCTGTAATAATTTTAACGAGACGAACCCTACATAAAACATACTATTACATAAGACTTTGAATGACTGTATCTCTTATACAGCGAAGGCACGTGATCAATGGAGGTCGGTGTTTCACTAAACCTAAGAAAGTATCACGTGCGTACCAACTCGTTTTACGATCGATAATTATTGTGTAAGTCGTAGTCATGACTTGACCTTAATGTAGGTAGTTAGTATATGTTTGAATAAGTATATGTTTAAGTACTATTAAGTATAGGAAATAGGATCGATAAATAAACTAAGACTCACTCGCCTACCATGAGTTGTAGATGATTTTAATATTTTAATATGAGAAAACTATCGAATTTTGGGGTAAAACTTGAGCCTACGCTAATTCTTGTACAGATATTAGGATAGGGTTTAGTGTTGTATTTGTGCAAGGGGATGGAACGAAAACTGCTTACGGATATTTATGTATTTCACAATGCTTTAAGAATAAACGATAACAGACATTTGACTGCTAATTTTGATAAGTCTTCTTGGATTGGTATTACGCATATCTGAAAATTTGGATATCATTGTTTCATCCGATAGTTATGCTATGCCCACTTTGGCGTGCTTATAATGCATCCGTAACTTCGTTGACAAATGTTTACACACTGTTTTCTGTCTAAAGTACAATGGCAGCAAAAAATGGCAGAGGCACAAAATCTACTAAAATAAAATAAGCTGTGAATATAGCTGTATAAGATTACTTATTTAACAGATATTAGGTAAAATGACGAATCGGACAGGGCTAGCCGAGTGCGCGGCTAGGCTAGATTGAAATCGGCTCACCGGACGAGAGCACTCTCAGTTATTACCGTAACAGCGATATGCAGCCCTGTAATAATTTTAATGAAATTCGAAATCCGAATCTGAAATTTCTTTGAGACTACACTGCGACATTGTATGGTATGACTATGGTATACTATGAGAGATATACTTATTAAATATTTATTTCTATTATAAGAATAATATAACAAACTAAAGATTTGTACACCGGATCAATCGGTAGAATACGCCGAATGAAATAATTATGTATGAACAACTTTATAAACACATGCTTTTACAAATAAATAAATTCATTCATTTATTCATTCATTCAAAAAATCCACGGTCTATATCCGGGTGTTGTTTATCAGGATTCGTCGAAAAGGCTTAAGTTGTAAATAAAGGAGGCGTTGGCACTAATGATTATATCGGTAGCGGCATAATTAACGCGCCGTAAGAGCCCTCCTCTAATCCCTTCAAAGGGTTGGGGCGCGATCGATACTAACTGTTTAATCACTATATTACGTCATAAGGATCATGACCTATAGGTGAACGTTATGAAGCTTTGTATTTATTTTTGCAAATTAATTTATTAACCGATTTCGTGAAGCGCTGTTAGTTTTCCAGTTCTTATAGTTACAAGAATAATTTGTTAGGATTTAAGAGATGATTTTTCAAGGCCTGAGTTCGGCCATAAATGGTTTGCTACCCTTAAAACGTATAATGAAATACTTTTTTCCCTTATCACACCTCCTCGTGCACATCTTCGTTATAAATTAATATATAATATTTAATACTTCAATGATTAATTTAGCTGATGAGTTCTCAATTATCGACACTGCATATATACAGGTCACACCAGATCTATGAAGTTACATAACATTAACGCTTTGTATATTCATTTCTACATACACAAAAACAAATAAGTAAACAAAATACAGATTAAAAATAGAAATTTAACCATTATTCAATTGTCTTGCTGCTCCGACATACATGTCGTCAAACTTAGTAATAGATTATGTACCTAACATAACATTTTAGGTTTTATGTTATTTTATTATTAAGTAATAACCAAACATTCCTACGCCACAAATAAAATTATACTACCCAATTGAATAAACAAGCTTATTAGGAAAATACAAATCGATACCTATTTTCCAATCTTCACATTTTTACAGGAAAATATTTCAATAGAAAACGCTACGCGATTTATTCAACAGACATTAAACAAAGAAAGTGAGGCGCGTCACAAAAAATAACGTTTCCCCACGTAAATCCCCAATTAATTGGTCCTGGGGAATCCGATCGGTAGTAAATTAAACATTTTCTCTTATTTAAAACCGAAATGAAGTCCATTTGAATTCGACGCGGCAGTAATTACAGAGTTTACGACGTGCCAAAGGCCGGTCGCCATTGCGGCAAAATGGCGTAGCGCGGTCTCCTGAGACCAGCGCGCTTCGAACTTAAATGGCGAATGTTTCCAACTGAATCTAAAATTAATCAATGAATTAATTACTCAAGTTTGATTGTCTAGTCTAATTTTTATGAAAGCTAACTGTGAATTATAATAGAAAATACAACAATGAAATTAAAACATTGTTACGTGGACAATTACGAATGTAAAAGCTCTCCCGCAATCTTCACTAAATCATGTCTGACTTAAATACAAACTATGGACCATATTTTCTTCTAGCATATTTTGGAAACTACAAGGTTCTTCCAGAACTGTCAAAAAATTGACGACTCTTATGGCAAATATTAAATTGTGCTCTTACCATCAAATAATCATAATTAAAACGTAAAGTATTTTTATATAGAATAATCAAGCGAGTTTGCTCTTTGATGCCAACGTAAATCAATATCATACTCGTAAACATCGATGAATTGAGATGGAATGCCTCGAAAAAGTGAATTTACACTATAATCTTGGTGTGAAAATGACGCATCAACCTTAATACGTTATCATACATTTAAATACTACGTCACGTGTAAATAGGTATACAATCTGAAAGCGAGGTGGAGTAATAAACACGAAAGAAAAACGCTAAGTACCTAGCTGTGTACACAAAAACTCTAATCGGAGATTACGTTTCACGAACGATGTGATTGGAAAAATTTTCCTCTTCAAACTTTTTAAATTGGATCCAACTTGAGGTCGGTTTGCTTCGAAGATACCGGCAGTAGATAATGCGATTGCTCGAATACTTATTCTATTAAATTGCATCTTTGAAAAACGTTTACGTAATTTATAGGTTTTACGGGCTGAATGGGAGTTGCCAGTGCTTTAACGAGAGCTACGTAGCTCGTGTGTAATCGGCTTTACCGTTCTAATGGTTTGTTGTGCCTAATTTCGTCAATGTGTGCTCGAACTGGATATTATTGCAGTATTATGTAATAACTGTATCAATAATATAGACTGATATTGAAGAAGATTATTGGTCGTTGGTTTGTTACTTATTAGGTAAATGTTACTTATTAGGTAATATACCTACTATTCTTATTTTACTTCTTGCCGACTTTAAAAAAGGACGAGGAACCATGTTCCGCTGTATGTAGTGTATATCCATATCCTTTGGGTATATTTTGCATAAACGCAGGAGTAGTTTCATGGTCGCTGCCATCTGTAGCCTTTGAAGCCAAAAATGTCACATACAAAGAACAACCCCCCAAAATGCGATCAAGACATGTATGCTACTAGAAAATAGGTAGAGTCCGCGCTAAGCTTCTTGTCCGCTCTGAATATAGAAATGAGTCGTGTCGCAGGATCAAATTGTAAAAATTAGCGGGACGAAGACAGTCCGCTGCCCGCTCTCGCCCAAGGGTCTATAGCTGCGTTAGTGCGCCCATACTTGTGTTGTGATCGCATTGGCTCTCTGACCACATCTGCGCGCAACTTTAGAGCGTGCTAGAAGTTTGGCGCGGACTATACTATATATGGATAAACTCACCACATCCTTCACCTGATCTTCTTCAGTGGTTTCTATATCAACGCTCTCATCGCTATCCCGGTCGCTCCTAGAGGATCTAGCGGGCGACGAGCGGAGCGGCGAGCGGGCCGGCGAGCGCAGCGGCGACCGGCTCTGCCGCGGCGATGATGACGCTATTGGCGACCTGCTGTCATACCAAAAATATTTCATTCAAGTGACTCTTTTTGAACGTCAATGTATCTAACGTCAATGTATTAAATGAGTGGCTTTTCTAACATTCTACCTTTAGTATTTATTGTAAAGCCCGGCACATCCTCTTTGCTACCCCCGGAGCTCTATTGCTAATTACGCTAGTATTTGGCATTTCCGGATAACGATAATAGGATATTATACTTATTATTAGAGTTACTTACGTATCTATGAGTGTTACCATTTTTTCCATCATTAAGGTGTTAAGTAATATAAAGTAATTACTGCTAAATTAGAATATTAAAATATATCAACATTGAAAATTGAAGACTTAAAACTTGTGATTTTCTTGTCTATTTGTTCCGACGTAAACTTAAAAAAAATCACTATAAAAATGTTCTCATATGAAAGTAGAAGACTGAAGGTTAAGACTTCTGAGTAGAAGAGACATACCTATTTGGCGATCGTGGTGGCGACATTACAGGCGACAGTTGTGGAGAGTCCAGTCGGTGTGAGCGCACCGGCCGGAACGCTCGGGGTTCCTCTATAGCACCAACCCCGCTCAGAGCTGTCAGAGCACCTATAGGAATGATGACGTTAAAAGAGCAGAAACTATATATTTTAACCTACTACTCGAAGGAAAAAGGTTACGCATATTCCTCCCTTTCAACCCTATTTGATCTGAAATACTGTACTAAAAGCATTTATTTTTCTAAACAAATTAATGATGACGGCGTCAACAGTAGGTAGGTATACTTGTCATACATTTTAACTTCTAGTTATCAGGATCTTATTATTACGTCTGGTTGTATAAGGGACCTCAAGCTCAACCTCTTACAACAGTTAGGGGATATCGTAGCCCTATTCTAATCCCTGGACTACAGAGATACAACCTCAAGACCTACAAAACATTATATAAAATCTGATACATAAGTCTAAAAATAAAATTTCAGATATAATGCAGTTTTGATTCCATCATAAAAAACTAATCTTCGGTAAATTCAGATTAACTTGGTATTTTTTCTGATTTCAGCAAAGCTTTTTATTCTACCTGGAGTCCACAAAGTCGGCTTCAGCCAGGGTATAGCATACGGCAGGGGCAACCTGGCCCCCCACACGTAGTCCGCGAGCCGGGGCACTGGCGTGTGCGCGCTCGGCGGGCTGGACGCCGCGCGCTTCGCATCCCCACTGTCCACCTCCGGCCTGCGCATAGGGATCCTTCTGTGGCACAATTTTGGGCTGAACTTTGTGAAATTATCGGATCTGTACAATGTATATTTTTAGATGCTTCTATTTATAATTCAGGTAAAAATATTTATGATCATAACGAAGAACTACCAACCTACCTAAAGCTTTTTCGGGTATCTTTACCAATCGGAAGGATCATGAATCCTTCAGCATTGGTACTTGTAAAAATAATTCTACTATATTCATATTTCAATAAAACTACATTTCTGCCATAGTGATGAAATGTGTATGAGTCAAGAGTAAGGACCAACAGACATTGACATTTACACCAAAAAATATAAATTCTTTGACAACGTATGTACTATTCTAATTGAAGTGGAAATGAAATTTCAAGAAATGTTGATTAATTATCAAAAGGCGCCGTGGAAAGGTCTGCTATCACCAGAAATCTTCATAACCTTACCTAGAAGCAGACAGCATCCTCTTCCTAGTACCACCGTTGAACATGGCCTTCACATCTTCCCAGGCGTGGACCACTTCATCGGGAGGGCTTCCGCTGAGTTTCATGTGTCGCCTCCAGGAGTTGAAGTTGGCAGCATCAGGCTGCACATACTTATCACCAGGACCCACTCGGTGCGAATGGAATATGAACTTGTTGGGTGAGAAGAACAAGCCGCAGTAGGCGCATTTGATGCATTTTGCGCGGGATGAGTTGTATCTGACAAGAACAAGTTGCTATTACATTTGCATATTGTTCTATCAACGTTGATATATGATGACGATAAATAGATTAAACTATATTCTATTGCCTTAGACAGCAATCGAACAAATTCATTTTGGAACAAAATAACCTTACGCCAACTAATAGTGCCACTTATAAGGATCAGCAAAATAAAGATAGATAACGAACTTATGGAAAATAATCATTTTTAAGAAAATTTTAATTTCATATATTTTGTCAGTTACCATTAACTAACGATGTTTTAATGTTAATGAACATAATCCGGCGAGGATTTTTAGCCGACCCACTAATATATTTTTCATGCTAAATCTTATATATAAAATTCTCGTGTCACAATGTTAGTTACCGTACTTCTCTGAAACAGCTTTCCCAATTTTCACCAAATTTTATATGCATATTCAGTACGTCTGAGAATCGGCTACTATCTATTTTTTTACTCCTAAGTGTTAAGGGTTGTTCACCCTTAACATTTTTTTATTTATATGGCAACACAACTTTCCGGGTCAGCTAGTATGATATAAATCCAATAAACGAATGTGTCAAGATAGTTACTAATTCGAGCAATAATTAAATGACGAATACAAATCTTATTACAAAACCTGTCTCACCTAGCGGGCAAGAAAGCGCCACGACAACCCCAAGCACACTCGTGGTGGACTGCAAACGCAAAGTCATCGGGTAACCTCGGCGGTGCATTATCGCCCAAGAACGACTTGCACAGCCGCTCGGCTTCGCGCCGCGTTATCATGCCTGTTAGAATGTTTTAATTATGATAAGCGTACAAAGAAAATAATAAGCCTAATATGAAGACAGATATTTACATTTATTTATTTCGAAGATTATTTCTAAGTTACAAATACTACAACTTATAAAGCTATCTACCGTTGTTTATGAAAATTAGGTAAGCCATCTTAATCATTTTATCACCATGACAAGTATAATTTTACACCATACATGCAGATAATTTTAGAAAGGGATATTACTACGGAAAGACAATAATTAATAATAATGTAAATGAGCCAACCAGAACCGACGGTTTAACGTGCCTTCTACAGCACCCATAGAGCTAATCACTACTACATGTTCATTATTATTTATATTACTCATGTAATAACACATTGCTTAAATCAATTTCTTAATACTCACCACACCGCCTCGATGACACCGGCATTGCACCAGCCCGCCTCAGTATCTCCAACTGCACGGGGGTGCATTGCACGCATGTGATACCTAACGCCACCCGTCGGTTGTGGATCTCGTTGTAGGAAAACTGTTTGAGCAGTGTGTTCGATATCTGCGCCAAACAGAGCCGCTCCACACCTTCGATGACCAGCGATACGATGGGAACTCCGTATAGCAGCACGGTGCCGACCTGTGGATAATGTTGCTAAGTTGAAGGAGAATCCAGTCCACATGATAATGCAACTGAAGTAGCAAATCGACTTGCTGGTTGGTTGACAGACATCCGTAAATAAATCCATATTCCTGATTGCGGCTACAAATGGGGAGTGATTAGAATTAAGTCGGAACGAGAAGGTGTACTTATTACGTCTCTTATATCAGATACTTATTAAACTAACCAAAAATTAACATATAAACCAGATATTATAAAATCAGAAATACCTAAAGCGGTAATTCCACCGTTGAAACACAAAAGATTCTACCATATTATGTAGTAAACCTAAACTTATTTTTTTTTTTATGAAAACAAGCAAGAAAACAAACAGCGAAAACAAATTAAATATACTAATTTTGAATAAAATCCATTGAATTTTAAAATAAATGAAATTAAAATAATATATATAAATCCGTCTATTAATGTTTAAATCATACGTACTTAATTATTTAGAAGGCAGTCGTGACGAGTTTTCTAGACTTAAAAAAATGCGTACCTGATTAGGCTTGCAACTGCTGGTCATCTGCAACGCTTTGTGTTCGGAGCGCGGCTTCAGCGACTCCCGCGGCGACATTGCCAGGTTTGTAGCCTCCATTCTGCAATAATGAAAGTGCCTTTAAAATCAAAGATAATTAAAGGGATCTTGTAAATGATTATCAAAAACTTACGGTTGCAGTACTACAAAATCTTGAGTATAGATAATATTTTTCACTCATTTAGGTATCTATCAGTCTTCTGCTGGATATAATCTTAGAAATGGAACGAAGTTTGAAAAATATACATATTATAATATGTAGATAAATATTTTTTAAATAATATTCGTATCATTATCTTTAAGTTTTTATAGCACTGTTAATGTATGCTTTTGTTAAGGGTTGTAAAGACTAATAAAATATAATTTTGAAAAATAAAAATAAAAACGTATTGACGAGCCATTACAAAGTTATAGTCCACGAGGTCTAAGCTAAGGTTAAGGGTATACCCTTAACTACGAAACAATAAAGCTGGCAAATAAAAAAGAAACATATTTATTAAAATGAGAACCATTTTCTCTCATCACAAAAACAAATGATGCGACAAACATAAATTACCCAAAACTCACACAACATAATTATTTCACATCATTATATCAAATTCGCCACATTTACCCCAAAGCCCGAACTAATAAAGAATCTCATTATAATAAAACAGGGGGCCTACCACCATTAAAAACCATCATAGTCCAGGATACTTTTATTTCAATATTACATCAACATTATTTTGTTTCGTACGACGACCTCCTTAAAAGAGTTTTGTTTTATTCTGCTGAGTGAGTGAGTGAGTAAAAGAATGAGTAATTTGTCTATTCCTCTCAGAGCAATGACTATAACAGTTCTTCTAGGCTATTCCTTATCCAAGAGGAAACGAGACATCGAAACTAGTGTCATCTCTTTCGTAAGGTCTTAATTGAGTTCCGTCATACGCAGTTGAACAAACTTAAACCCTTATTCATTTTTCGCTTTTCCATTGTATAAAACCAACTGAAATTGTCATATTTTGCTTAAAAGTTAAATTTCCTGCAAAAAAAAAAGGAATAATTTCGACCGACATCCTACAAAACTGCTTATTGTAGTATTATAAAAACAATCTTACTTTAACGTGGTCGTGGTACAAAATTTCAATGAATGATTAAAATAATATCGTTTTAAGAGATGGTAGTAACCCCCCAGGTCAAATAGAATCGAGGAAAACCGGGTGCGTTAGTATGACAATAGCGACCTACAAATAGCTATGTGCGTGTGAATCTAGTGTATCGAATATCAATTGGTCGAGGGTGCGATAACGTATGGCCCTTTGAGGGTAGCCAGATGTAGTTTTAAGTTGCAATTTATTCGGCGGTACAAGAAAGGAAAAATACTCCGAGATTTCTTTCTATTGTTTAGGTACATTGTGGTTTTTAAAATTATATAAGTTTTTAAGGTTGGTGAAAATATCAAAGTAAGAAAATTGTATAAGTTTAATTACGGCAACACTATTAAAAAAAAAACAGCTTGAGGCTTTATAACAGGTCATTAAACATGGAATTAATATCTAGTTTAAAATGACTTTAGTTTTATTATTGAAGGTGGTAGGAGCCTTTGTGGTTCGACTCCGGCGGCACCACCGCCACACCTATTTCTACCTAATAACAGCAGTGTTAGGCGCTGCTGTTATTAGGTAGGTTTGAAGGGTGTGGTAAGGGAGATAGACTTTTCCGAGGCATGCCATGCCTCAGGGGTAGCGACGCATCTGTGGCCAACTTCCGATAGGGATATCTAATCCTATCTGGGGTTAATTACAGATGTCCATGGGCGGCAGTAGCCACTTACCATCAGGTGGACTACATGCTCGTCTGCTACTCTTATATAAAAAAGGTGGATTATTCCTCGTTAATTTTAAGCTCTTACACCCAGAAAGTCAATAAAATATAATAGTTTATCACGTATTTAAGAAGAACACAAACAAAATAACATTTATCAACACCCTCATAATGCTAACTCAACACAAAACATAACTTTAAACTCAACACATCAATAAATAAATCAACATTGCTGTAAAGTTGCCGTCCCTAATGCCAAAATCAACAAAGTCAATATCAGGGCTGCTACCGATGACACACTGAACCGATCATTAGGGGGTGTGATTAGTTAATTTGTGGCACCCCTCGCCAACTACCCTTCAAATTGATTACGTTAAATGGCATTACATTATTTTAATGATTGCATATGTTGCGTTATGGGTTTTTTTGATATTCTGGCATTATTCGGAGGCGTGATTTTTTCGTAATTGTAATAAATGGTGAGTAAGGAAGTTGAATATGATATTTTTTTCATAGTCTTTAATTTTGGTCGTATACTCAACCTTACAAATTAAATCAAATCATCACAAAGTAGATATTTGTATTTTCATCACTTTTACTATTACTTAAAATGTAATATTCTTAACCGAAAATATCGTAAACTTGGATAATCAAATCAAATTAAATTGGATAATCAAATTAAAAATCAAATATCATTTATTCAAAATTAATTAATATAGAACTCTTTTTGAACGTCAACAAACTGGTAGCTCTTCAGTAGGTTATTTGCTATGGAGAAGAAGCGGCGAATGAAACTAAATACGTGTGCAAATTTGCTTTTAAAAAGTAAATATTATACAATTTTACATAGGTAGTAGAAGATAAATAGAATTATTAATTTCTGATGGAGCTGGAGTTGTCCACCATATGGATTTATCATTTAAATAGTGATTTGCATTATAAGAAGCTTTTTACATAGAATTAATTTTCAATGTGACTATTTGTACAGGTACTGGACTAATAAATTATATTTATTCGTACATTTATTCAATTTTTTTTTTCTTTAAACAATGTGACAAATTCAATTTTTTTTTAATATTATTATTCGTACATTTATTCAATTGCTTAGGTTAGGTTAGGTTAGGTTAGTTGAAAAAAAAAAAAAAAAAAAAAAAAAAAAAAAAAAAAAAAAAAAAACAAAAAAAGGTTAGGTTTTTTTTTAAATTGATTTCGAACGGGCTGATGGCGATCGACGTCATTTTTTGATGTTAAGAGCTTAGTTTCTAAAATCGATCGGTAGAGCTGTTTAAAAGTTATTAAAAAAAAAAATTCAAAAAAAATTTTTTTGTAGTTTTTTTGAGATTTCTCAAAATCTACCGGTTCGAATCGGATAATAATAAATTGTTTGTCCAGTACCCGTATTAATAATTATAAATTATTCGTACGGTAACCGTATTAATAATTATAAATTGTTCGTACAGTACCTGTATTAATAGACTCAGCCATTAATTTTACAATAGATTTAAACATTTTATCCTAAATGATTCCATTATTATTTTTTTTAAATCGGTTCCCATATCCAACATTTAATATTCATAACATCCCTACTTAAGAGTAATGATTTTTTTCAGAAGTTCCTAATGCTCGTAAATTGAAAATCGGACATATTTTGCGTTCGTTTAAAAATTAAAAGAAATATATATTTGAGAACATTTCGAAAATAATAACAACGCAAGCGTATCATATCACGGATCGTCTCGATCCCTCCGAAACCGATTAGTTCCGATACAAGTGTTCCACTTGCTCGAACGAGCCCCCAGGGGGCGCACCAGATATATCATGGCATCAACACCATATGGCCGATACGGGATTTATAATTACAAGTATGAACAGTTGACCCGTGGAAAATAAAATTTGATGCATCTAATGTTGTCTATTGTCTGTTTAAGTAGGTGAAGAAACAGACAGTGAAGTTTTTTTTTTATAATATAGGAGTAGCAAACGAGCGTTCAGTCCACCTGATGGCAAGTGGTTACTGCCCATGGACATCTGTAATCAACTCCAAATAAGATTTGATTTGTACCTGTGGTCGGTTACAGATGCGCCGCTACCTTTGAGGACTACGCTGGAATGCTTGAAATGTCTTCTTTGCCACAGACTTCAAACCAGAACATAGCAGCTTTTAACACTGCTGTTATTAGGCAAAAATATGTACGGCGGTGTTGCCGCCGGAGTCAAGTTACAAAGGTATCTTCGAAAGTAACTACGAATTCACTCCCGTCGACTCATATGACTTTTACACACCGTACCGCGAATTTTCGTCCAACATCAGATATAATTTGAAACTGTCTACTATATATCTAGGTAAGTCTTACACCACAAATTGATGACTTACAAAAATAAAACTAAAACTTAAAGAGAGAAAAAAAGAGGAGTCGTTAACATTTAAATTACCATGCAACTCTATTGTCTATGCCATAGTTAAATGGCCATAGTTATATTCGTGTGTCATGCGAATTATCTACAAATTGATTCAAGTGTTGAGCATGCCATTGTCCCTCATTTTCGGAATTCACCGCGCAAACATGTCCCAATTTATCGACAACACGACCGCAGAATTGACAACATGTTGTGCATTTCTCCGGATAATCCGTAACTAAAGGGGACACTCGAATCTGCTTGTCGAGTGCGTAGGGGACGGTAGGGTGACAGTGGATTACTGTATTAGTTACGGATTAGTTTTTACGCTAAACTGTTTGGACTCATGAATTGCTTATATTTTAACGGTTTTACACTTGGTTGAAATTTATAGAAGTTAATTACCAACTTACTTATTTATTGTGCATTATTATGTTATTAGCAGTAATATTTTCAATTACCGGTTGCTTACATATATAGGTAGCTATATATATGGCTTATATGGCTATATATGTGGCTTAAATACAACCGAAAAATGCTTCAAAAAATACTCTTATCACGTACAACGATCGCGATATCTTCCAAATTATAAACACACATAATCAATATCATCCCAACCATCAACCCATTGCTGTCCCACTGCTGGACACGGTTCTCCTCTCAGAATGAGAAGGATTAGGCCATAGTCCACCGCGTTGGTCAAGTGCGAATTGATAGACTTCACATACTTTTGATAACTTTTTTTTAAGATTTCTCAAGTAGGTTTCCTTACGATGTTTTCATTTATCGTTACAAACAACTTACATAATACTTATCCTCAGACACCAATACTTAAGCACACCCCACGAAATCCGATCCACCCGAGCATTCAACGCCAAGTTTCCTTTGAGATTCTATAGTGAAATACTATTTAATCTTTATAAGGTACCAGTTGGCTCTCGGCTCCAATTGTTACGAAATGTTTGTTAGATAGTTCTCGGGTTTGAATTTTTAACGGATTCTGTACCGAATAGAACAGATGACGAGGGATTGGAATTGTTTTCTAGTTTGAACCTAATTTTTATTGTTATTCGATTATTAAAGACAGGGTGTCCCATGAATAGTGCAAGGTCTTTGGTGAGGGGACTCTCATACTTATCTATTAACCCCCATGTATGTTCAGTGATATTTAGTAGGACACCTTCTTCAATTAATGAACAATTTAATCGACCTACCTTATCTATAGACTCATTACGAAAGTTGAAACTGGATCTCCGATTCCAGGTTACCAGGTATTCCAGGTATACGCTATAGCTTTAAACATTTCTCAATAAACGACCTATCTAAAGCAAAAAGCTCAAATCAGAATAGGTAGGTACGTCCAAAGATTACTGCGTAAGCAATTAATTAATTATAGTAGGCAATGTCTTTAGCTTTAATATAAAATAAATATAGATTTCTTGATTACCTTTTTCAAGAGAACAAGATAAGTTAATTATAATAATAATAATTATTATTTATAATTTAATTTTATTTACTTCTAGTTTAATTTTAGTACACCTTGCGTAGTATTTTTACCAACTTTGATTTTTTTGAATAAAAAATTACTCAAGCATGTAAGATAAGTTAATTAATAAATGAGGTAACTAGAGCGTAATTCGCCATGTTGTTCTAACGGGGATAAATTTGCAACATTGAGATGTTCTCCCAGACTCAAAAAGAGATATACCTACCTAATTTTGTATTTTACTTACATTATGAGCAGTATAGAAAAAAGCTTTTCATCATCATCAGTCGTGAACACAATAAGCCTAACCTGGGATCGAAGCCGGAGTCTTCGTAATCTAGGATGTTAACGCGTGGTACACTTAGTTGCAGCAGTTTTTAAATTTTATCACTATATTTGAAGCAAAAAAACTGTCTGAAATCATCTAGCATAATGATTGTTACGCCGTCAAAAGCCCTTCTTGTAGCCTAATTAGCTTCAGTATTTCTCTCGTCAATAGAAGCATTCTGGAAAAAATCCTAAGAAGATACCTATTTTCTAAGGAAAAATATCCCATAATAGCTTTAGGAGAAAAATATTTAAGAGCCTCCTTAAACCATTATTCTTGTAGAAAAAAAACCATTACCTACTGTAAGGTTTAGGTTTATGATTGAAAGAAGAATTTTCCTAAGATTTCCCTTGAAAATCAGTTTCATGGTGTTTTTCGTAAGAATTCTTACTTTATTTTTAACGAAATCAAATTTATCATAATTTAAAAGAAATGGGTACCGAGCCCGACTGAAATAAGTCGCATTAGCGACATTAATATCCTTTTGTTGGTTAAAAATACATTTCTTATTTATCACGTTCATTTTAAGTACACAATTCGTCGTAGGTAAATATCTATAATCAGAAACATAATTCGTCGAATAAGTAGGTAGAAACCTACGACGTATTAATTATTCAAAGTTCTCGTGACGTTCTAAATTTAAATAGACAAAATTATGTCGGAGCGTACCTTTAAACAAACTGCGTTTTGAATTCCGAATCATTGAGCGTAGAGTACAAAATTAATTCGACGAGCCCGTTATTTACTCTGGTACTTTGTGCGCTTAATTGGTGTCGACGGGCGAAGACATGGAGTTAATTCGTCGATTAATATTTAATGATGGCTTTCGGCGCTTACTCCCTATCTCCCTAAACACTCGGAGAATTCAATGGCGCGGGGTTAAGTTTGCTCCAGCTATTATTTTAAACAAGAACGGTACTTTATAATTTAGCTACGACTGTTGAAATGTAGATTCTAGGAGATTGAATCCAGGTACGGTTAGTGTGGGGACGTTAAACTTATAAAGTTTTCTCTTTAATATTTGATAATATCGTATCTGCATAGGTAATTACTAAATAAATGTATAAGTACTAAAAAGTAAATATATGTATTACCATGCGAGTTTGAATTATTTTTAAAACAGAACTCTAGATATATCTATCTATAAGATTTACCCCAATGGATAGGCGGACAGACAAAAATATTAATAGATAGTAATTAAATATTACGAGTATAAAAAAATATTCTTACTTTACAATTATAATTTATTTTTCTTGAATAATGATCTTTTATTGAATAAAAATAAATAAAAGTTAAAGCTTATTAATAAAGTTATTATGTGTTTGCGATGTTTGTCTTCATATGTAAGTTTTAAGCGCTTTATAGCGATGCGACACGCTAGAAATGTGCACTATTTAATTGATTATATAAAATAAAAAGCTGATAAATTACCTCAAGCAGCATTTCAGTAACATTATTTACCGAAATGCACGATATAATTGTGAAAGAAAGTTGAGAATAATATTTGAACTTAGAAAAATATATTACGTAAGTAAATAGGCACGGTACAAAATCATACAATAAATATTGCACAGGCACATGCCTATAGTTTGACATTTTTATTTTTAAAACTGAACGCGACCGTTTAAATTTTAAATTTGGAGTTCCATCCGCGGCGGCCATGTTGACAGACGGGCCCGCTCGCTCGATGAATTTTTCGCACAATTGAATTTGTAACTAATCCGCTCTCTATTGTAGGGTTATACCGTCCGTTTACCGAGTATTAAAATAATTCGATTTGTATTATGTGGGCTTACATTTATTTTATTTTTAAGTGCATTTATTTACAAGATCCTCATATTTATTGATCCGGGCAATAACAGTCATAGTAATCGTAGCCAGGTCTTCGCACAGATTAGTAAAGATTACTCACTCCTAACAAGAAAATGTAACCAGTTTTGACATTTGAAATTGTCACGATCTTCTATTTTCATGTTTGAATAATATTAAAAAAAAATAGTTTTTAGATCATTTACGAATGAAACGATATTTCTCCGCACTTTTTCTTCGATTTCGTGTTTTTGCACCACTAAACTGCGCATGTTGGCATTGTTCCGCGTAAATTACACCAAGAAAGCCATTAAATAGCTGACTGAACTGTCAGCCGTTCAAGCCATTTAATGGCTTCCTTCAATTACAAGGCGGTGAGATATCTATACTTATCTATGGGACTTGGCTAGTTATTGCAAATATCTCGTTTTTAAATATAAACCAAATATAACTTATTGCAGTATGTAGATTCTTAATTATTTAATTCACAGATATGTGTAATTAATATCTACACGTGAATAAGTAGATACTAAGTAGGTAGGGAAGTATCTACCTCCACGTACCTACATAAATATAAAATTCGTTTAAACTTAAATAAGACAACAATATAATTATTCCTAACAAACTAACAAATAATAGGTAGGTACCAAAAACTTGTTATATCCTATTTTTGTTAACATCAATCCAATACAAATACCTACTTTAATGAAAAAGTAATACATTCCTACTGACAACAATTGATGTACAAATTCTGAGAACAAATCAATTCCATCGCGAAAGAAGCAAATAAAATTTTATTGAAATTGTTATGACAACATTGCTTTGACGAAAAAAGTTTAACTAAGCAGCCTTACGCCTCGCAGAAAAAGTATAAACATGCAAATTGAGTCTGAATTTACTTATAAAAGTGATAGAATTTACTTATAAAAGTAATTGAATAGGCTACGCCTCCGAAATGACATCTGCGTTGTTGATTTGATGAAAATTACTTTGCGAGACAACGCGCCGCCTTATTATCTTCCCCTAAACATGTTTTTGGGTCTCGGATAAAATTATCTTCAGTTTAAACATAGAGATTTTTGTAAGATTGGAATAGCAAATTAACTTGCAAGGAATGGTAAGTGGTCACCGAAAGATTATCTGCCTTCTACCCCATCTCACCCATGCATATCTGCAACCAACTCCATATAGAATAGGAAGGCGACACCCTCATATGTAGCCCAGCCAGAATCCACATCCTTCTACAGAAACGTCTACGACCTACATTTATATTGTTCATTCATGACAGTGATAAAATTAGGTCGCGTTCTTAAAAAAAAATAGTTTATTTATAAGATTTCAACGCGTAGGTTACCTACCTATCTAGCTACTTACTCGTATAATAAGTTAATTACGAGACAAGAAATGAAGACATAATTATTGAGATTAACTGTTCAGAGGGCAAAATCTAGCAGATTAACAAAGCAAACTCAAAAGTTTCAATAAATGTTAAGTTCCTCATAAGCTAAATTGAGAAAAACATAGGTCTATATACCCAAAAAAAAAAACAAAACTTATATGTCCTTTATGCACTAAAAGCTGAATAATAAGTCAATTCTGATTGTAGCGAGGACCACCTACCCACCAATTCCCGAAGCTTTTACTTAAGTATCCCGTCTAACGGAATCGACGGCGTGTAAGCGGAATGAACTTAATGTAGAAATAATGAATTCGTTGCGAATGGTCCCTCCCTGTTTGTCTTTCAATTACGACCTCCCAGAGGACCTCCGCCTCCTGTTTAAACAACGCAACATCACATCTATATTTAAAGAGGGACAGAAATTAAATCTTCCGCTTAGCTGTATTGCTCGGGATGTAATCTTCGTTGTGATTCCTTTTTGTTTTCTGCCAGGGTTTAGGTCTAATCTTATTACTTTACAAACATATAACTTATAGGTAGTTTGACAAAAATACACCTAACACAAAAAATAGAAAAATATTTGGCGAAGTGCGAATCGAACTCGCATACGGAGGGTTCCGTACCACTAAAGTTTCATGTATTTTTATTTTTAGAATTTGTTATCAAAGTAGTCTTAGAAGTAACTTTATTGTAAAGCTTGTACTTATTGCGATTCAATAGATAAAGCGAAATACACCAAAAAATAGCGGTTCCTTGTATGGCGAACCCCATTTATTCTCAAGATTTTTTTATTTTTAGCACATTAATACCCCGACTTACGCTACCCCGACTTACGCTACCCCGACTTACGCGAATTCGGAGTTTTACGCGATTTTCAATTTTGAGTGTCCCGCAATTCCCGATTATAAAAAATAAACTTACTAACCCTACAATTATTCTGTAAACATTTGTATTTGTTTCGCGAAGTCAACACATTTGAGAGCATACCATATGATGGTATGTACATGCATACCCCGACTTACGCGAATTCGACTTACGCGGTTATCAACAATCGTGTAAGTTCGAGGTATAACTGTAGTTGTTTTAGCACCTTCGATCACTAATAAAAACTAGATACACAATCCCATACAAAAATGAACTTAAAAAGTGGAGTCAAACGTGTTTATAAAATTCTTAGCGACAGAATCTAAAATTAACGCAAAATCAACCTTATCACTATTATTTAACGGTGTTTTTCAAAAACTGCTTACCAAAAGCAATATTTTTTACGACATAAGCTAGCTGTCATAAGCTATCACTTTTACAGGTTGTACGTTTAGTAACAGACTTTACAATTTAAATGGTTTATACATTCTGACCTAACCTAAAAGCGCACCCAAATGTCTATTTGGGTGCTCTTTTCGTCGCGCCATTTTTTTGTCGCTGATTGTGTATCTAGTTCTTATTAGTGATCGAAGTTTAGCACCCACCGCTATACATACTCTGTAAAAATGCAAGTTTCTATCTATAACGTTTCTAGAGATAGAGCCCTGTGACAAACGAACACACCGGTGGCTTAGAAATAGGGTTCCATTTTTACATTGTAGGTAACGAACACTAAAAACACTCGAGGCGGCAAAGTACTTACGCCAGGGGCGGCATATTTTAGAAGACAGATAAAGACCTTCTTTCGTTGACCTAATTTCAGTGGGCAGAATGAACGCTACGTTATGTTCTACGATCCTCGAATTCCAATCCAACGATCTACGGCCTCAATTAAAAAAAATGCACATATCCTATACCTAATGTCTATAGTAGACCAACGATCTTTGTCCTTTAAAACCTACATAATAATTATGCAATACCTTTAACACCCAGCCCCCGCATTATATGTCCCTTGAATTCATATAAAACATGACGTTACCTACAATCATATTCCCACACTAGGATTAAGTGTCGTGGGTGTCTTGTACCTACAGACACAAAGATGTCTAGACAAAAAGGTACATTCCGATGTCATAATATCACACCTAAAATGGAAAATGTACCCTAAGAAGATGCAGTGCAGCTATAATTACAATGCAGGGGATTCAAAGGTCGTTATCTCTTTGCAGTTCGACTGCGACGGCATATTTTTCTGTCACATAAAAAATGTAATATTACTAGCTGACCCGGCAAACGATGTGTTGCCATATAAATTAAAAAATATTAAGGGTGAACAACTCTTATCACTTAAGGGAATGAAAAATAGATAGTAGCCGATTCTCAAACCTACTGAATATGCATATTAAATTTGATGAAAATCGGTGAAGCCGTTTCGGAGGACTACGGTAACTAACATTATGATACGAGAATTTGATATATAAAAAGTAGATACTGCTATATTTGGTTAGAATGATGTGGCTCTTCCCACATCCCTTAGGATTTAAGCTTACTTAACAAGAAAAATATAGACTTATTTTTTAGAAGTAGCAACGCATTTGGCTACAAGCTTAGGTAGGATTGCAATCCTATTTCGGATCGATTACAGAGGTCTGTTACAGGCACAGATTACATACCATTAGGTACAGGTAGGTAGGTAGGTAGGTAGACTTCATGCATGTCCCTGTAGTTCCGGGACTAGAATAGGGCTACGGTATCCCCCGCCTGTTGTAAGAGGGCGGGCGGCAAGAGTGGGAGCTCGAACCGTCCAGTAAGCGACCCCGGGAAGGACGGCGGTATGTGTGGTCGCATACTGTCGTGAACACTAGATGGTTTGGGAGGAGCGAAAACTGCTCTCCCAGTGCAGAGCCCGATCGGGGCATCGCGCTTGGAGGACTCCGGTTGTGTTCCGTCGGAGATCCCGGAGTTCTCCAACAAGCGATGAGGACGGCCACCGGGGTTTTAGTGTGGTAAAAAACCCCATTTAACTGGACGTCTCTCCCACGTCGTCGGGTACCTTTTGAAGGTTCCCCTCGTTAAAAAGAAAGAAAAGTAAGATAGACTTTATGCAATTTCCTACCTATCTATGCTTTTAATAGGTATTTCTTCACTTAACTACATAGAGCAAAACTAAACCATACAGACTTCCTAAAGTAATACAACGATAATAATTAATTTAAAAAATCAAAAACCCGACTGCACCAAAAAGGCTGAAGTAGAATTTCTAAAACTAGTGAAATAGGCATTTCATTATTTTTATCCAGAAAGCCAAATACAATGTTTCATAGTAGGTGTCTGCTTCAAAAACAAAAGATGTTCAAACAATATTATCCTATTTTATCCTCGTAGTGATCATTTACGCTATATAAAGAACCTATGTGTAAAATTCCAGCACGCTTAAGTTCAGCGGTTTCCCTTTGCGTTGATCTCTAGCACAGCAACTCTCTCATTTAGTCAGACAGTCATCTCGATGTGTATATACGAGTATATATGTACTAGCTGACCCGGCAAACGTTGGTTTGCCATATAAATAAAAAAATGTTAAGGATGAACAATCCTTATCACTTAGGTGTAAAAAAAATAGATAGTGGCCGATTCTCAGACCTACTGAATAGGTATATAAAATTTGGTGAAAATCGATGAAGCCGTTCCGGAGGAGTACGGTAACTAACACGAGAATTTTATATGTAAGATATATTATATAATGTATGTGTAATCTCCTCTTAATTTCCTTTATTTTGACACCCTACTCGATAGGTTTGGTTAATTTTTTTAAAACGTGTTACTATTTTGCGAAAAAGATCACCATTTAAGGTCTATAAAATATATAACTTCAGTAAATCAAAGTTTCGGTCATTATTTTACCTCGTTAGAGGTAGCATTTCATTATTTTTATCCAACTAGCCTGATACAAAATGTCATAGTGCTTGCTTCAAAATTGACGATTTTTCAAATGAACTTTTAACCCTTATTTTACCCTCTACGGGGTTGATTTTTCGGAGGAGGATAAATAAGTGCGTCCTTGTTCCTATCCAGTAAGCCAAATACAAAATTTTATAGTAGTTGCTTCAAAATTAAAGGATTTCAAAAAAACTGTTTTCCCCTATTTTACCCTCTTAAGGGTAGAATTTCCAAAAGGCCTTTCTTAGTACTTATTCAAGCTATATAGAGAACCTGTGTGCAAAATTTCAGAACTGTAAGGTCCTTGGTTTAGGCTGTACGTTGATTTCTGAAAAATGAAAAAGTCATTTAGTTAGTCAGTCAGTCAGTCACCTTACTGTTTTATATATATACAAGTATGTTTTTATAATCTCCGTTTAATTTCCTTTCATTTGATACCCTACTCGATAGGTTCGGTTAACTTTTTTTTTAAATGTGTTACTATTTCGCGCCAAAAATCCGCCATTTTGTTTTTTTTTTTACTAACACCTATCTAAGGACACTCGGGTCATTGAGACAAATATAATGACACTTTAACTGTTGAAATTCATCCAGTCGTTTGTTAGATCGGATCAAATAAAGAAAGACAAACATACAAGATACGCGCGAAAAACATAACCCTTCCTTGGCAGTCGGGTAAAAACACACGACATGCACATTATAAAACCAAAATTTTCCGCCGGGAACCGAACCCTGAGCTTGCGCAGTTGTAGATATGAAGCGTCAATAACCGTCTGTTTAGAGTTGGTAATATAATAATTGATGATTAAAATTTGTTACTAATATTTCAAACATTTATTTCAATATATTAACGAAATATACAAAAAGTAAAAGAAAAAGTAATTTAGGAATACTTATTACAATAATAAGTAAACATAATAATAGATTCAAAGTTACTTACATGTTACCAAATCTCATAATAAGTAAAAGGATTGCTCCTTTTTTCCTAAAAATATCAATAACCTCACTTATTTCTGAATATCTCGTAGCGTTTGCTAATTTTGGCGATCGAGTTGCGTGGGCGGATGGAACAATATCTCCTACATATTTATATTTATGTCCGTTTACTCCGTTTGCTATACTCCATATACATTAAATCTTTATAACTAGATCCACAAACGTAAACGCTTTGATTTACATTATTAAGCTGATTATTAAGAAAATAATGTTGTAAAATTAAAGAAGGTATAACAAGCGATCATAAAGTACTTTATGGGAAGTAAAATAGACCACCATAGAATTAAAAAGAAACATTTCAAATGCGAACAGAGATACGATCATAGGTGCGGTGACGACAGTGGTCACTTACCGTCAGATGAACGTTTAAATTGATGCAGGTCAAGCGGCATCACTTGCCATCAAGAACTTGTTTGCTTCTATGTTTATATATTTGATGTAAATGTTTGAATATTGATGCTATATGTTTGAAAAAAATAGTAACCACCATAACTTTAATACTAGAAATAGAAATAAATCAGCAATTCCTAAACATAGATTATGTAAGGTGGCTAGATCTTTCACGGGTAACTGCATTCGCTACTACAATAAAATACCCGACCATATTTTGAATCTCACAGAAAAAAGTTCAAACATGTCGTTAAACAAACGCTATGTAAAAAAGCGTACTATAAACTAAGTGATTATTTGACTGACAAAACGGTGTGGTCTAAAGTAGTTCCAACTCCACATGTATCATTAGGTTAAGTGTAACATTGTAAAAAACATTTTTTTTTAAAAGATGTGTGTTATGGAGTTTCTTTCGCCGCTTCTTCTCCATAACGAAACACCTTGTGAAGTGGTGAACATTTAAAAAGTGCTCTGTAAAGAACCTATTTTGAATAAAAAAAATGATTTGATTTGATTTATTAATAAGGTGTAGGAGACAATTACATAAGGAAATAATATCTAATATTGTTTAGTAAACAGGTAAATTTTGTTGTCAAATGGTAAGAAGCAGAAAAAGAGTTGCAATTAATTCGTTTACTTTAAAAATAGACTGCTAAAATGTAGACCACACTTCAATAATAATCAAATTTAATTAACCTTACTTTGATTAAAAATTAATTTCAAACATCAAAACAAAAACTTACCTTGATAATATCAGCGTACAGTTCACACAAAAATTCAGAACATTCTCCCGACTGAGCGCTCGGAGCGCTTGACAGACCGACTGATACTGCGAATTCGGTCTCACTCCCGACCAATAGGGTGCCCGCCCTTACAACAAGCCCCTCCCACTAGCCAACCCACCAATCACGATCCGCCCAAAACCTTATTTACTGTTATCGCCCGCCCGCCCTGGCCGCCTGAACTTATCGATTGGGCGCACAGCTTGTTTAAGGCGGGCGGCTGAATTAATGTTGTGATTGAAGTTAGCGCGGTGCCATTAATTTATTTGTGTTCCGTATCATTCGATTAAAGCAACTCGATTGTATAACACTGATCTTTCGATTATTTCGTGTTACGGACCGTGGCGATATAATTTGTATGTGCGATCTAATATTTGATTAGGTATTTGTATTTTGTTATGTTATAGAAAGTATTCATTGTAATAAACTTATTTTCAAATATATTTCCTTAACATTTGTTCATATTGATTAAGGTAACTAAGGTCAGTTACTATTTTTTACTCCACAGAGGGTAATGTTTCTCGAGCATTAATATATGTATGAAGGTATGTTTCATCCTTTGACAAGCCTTGCAGCCCGAACGGCTTTTTCAAGGCGGCGAATTTCAAGGAATGAGATTTAATTCGCCTATAGTGGAAGTGATATAAGTAAACTATATTTACGCGGTCGGATTTTTTGTTTTTATACTAATTGTCCAGGTAAATATCTACTGTATCTTAACGTAGTACCTACTTACATACTTATTTCACATAATTCGCTAGTTCACTGTGATCTGACCTTGTCTTGCTTTTGCACAAACTGTGTCAAGAAGATAATCAGTGCCATAAAACAAATCAAGGTGAAATTCTTCCCTATTATATAACAGTCTTTTATAAAGATTTTGTATGAAAATAAGACACAAGGGATTCGTTTTAAATTTTTATAAACTATAGCGCCGAGCTTTTATTAAAAAACTTTGCGCTTCAGTTTTATCCGCGTTTAAAAATGTAAATACTCTGGAGATTTCATGAGTTGTAATATTCATAAAATAAAAGTACTAAGTCTAAGTTACTTCCTATAACATCAGCTAACTGTATATGATTTTAGACTAAAATTATCGCGGAATTGAGACATTTTATTATGCTCAGCTAACTGCCAGTGAAGTTCCGACAAAATCGGTTCAGCCGTTTCGAAGTTTAGCCATAACAGACAGATAGATAAAATAAATCGTATATCTTTTTATATTATTATTATTGTATATACTTTTACATGTCACTAGTGAAGTCGAAATGCTGTTATTTTGACATTATAAACATACACTTTTATTTATTTGTAGGTAGGTACATAGGCTTAAGGTCAATAAAGCATGGTGAAACTCTATCTATTGCTGTCTTGTAACAGGGCTATTGGTTTGACTTATGTGAGGAGGGAAATCAAGACAAAGCGTTCCATCTTAGTCCTTTACATTATAACAGAATCAATACATTTTCAGGTAGAACATTTGTTCAATTTAGAATTGCTTCAACACTTACGTTACACTATTTTGTTATCTATATTACATACAAAAATGACAAAAAAACAATGAAAACACCAGTAATTGCAACTTCTATTTTTCTAACTATATCTCTTACTGCGATCTTCAAAACAATATTTTATACAAATGTCATCAAGATAAACATCCCATGGGTAGTTATAGTTATAGCTGTCAGTGATTGTCAAACTTGAATTTTTTTTTGAGATAAATATCGCGAGTTTTGAATCGTCTTTTACACACTATACGTATTATGTTGAGGACCTCTAGAGCCTGTGTACAGTAGAGCAAGGCTGAAGGAGTCACATTTCTAACCAGTACACTTAGTATGAGTTTTTACGTTTTTACAAAAATGACTGTTTTTATAGGTTATTTGTTTACGTATTTGCCCATACATTTCCAATCAGCGCTCCTAGCGGATTGTATCATAAATGATGGGAAATACGAAAACAAAACAAAAACAGTAATTTTTGTCAAAACGTTAAAACTCATACTAAGGGTACAGAAGCTTTACTCTCCTGTTTAGAGATCACACCATTTGATTAAATAGGATATTCCATCACTTTTTTCATGATTCAAATAATGTGTTGGCGATAAATTCTGTATGATACTTTTTATCGCAGATCTACGTGACGGAATGGTCCGATCTAAAGGACAGGGGGTTCAGGATTTGATCTTAAAATAAAAAAAATAGCAGACGGTTCTCGATCCGGTATTTGTGTAGTTCCTTCGTAACGAACATCGTTCCGATGACAACCACGACTTAAAGGATTCTTGTGTGTTAATTACATATGTGAAAAATAGAATAAAAATAAAATACTCTAATACTTAATCATAGCTTTGAAGACACTAAATACTTCCGTTTTACACTGACATAGGACAGCGAAAATCAATTCATAAATTCAATTAATCCAATAATTTAGTTTCGCGATCCACAGATTGAGAACCGTTGTCCAGTGTCAAGCACGGTGTCATAATAAACGATAGTGCCGTCTGTAAAGATTTAACCCTCAATTATGGTATTAGCTGAAGGGTTACGCACCCTACAGCGCCGGCAATTTGAAACGCGCAGGGAGTATTGACATAACGTCGAATTGACAATATGGTCATTAAAAAGGTGGTTAGTGGGTTAGATTATGGCGTTTTATTTTGTTATGCTAGAAAAATAATTAAGTACAAACATTTTTTGTATTTTGTATAATGTAGCCGTAACAGTGATAGGTACTCGAGGATTCGAGAATCAAATCCCCGGAATGCACTAAAGAGATTTCAAAGTTATGTGCGTATTAGAAAATAACGATCACTTGCTTTTACGGTAAAGAAAAACATCGGGAGGAAACCTGCTTATCTGAAAGATCTTTTAAAAGCATCTCAAAGATATGTAAAGTCAGTCAGTGGTGGACTATGGACTAATCCTTCTCATTCTGATAAGAAACCCGTGCCCAGCAGTGGGACATCAATAGGTTGACAACGACTGCTGAGATGAACCTCACATCTGTGCTTTGTCTAGTGGACTTAGTACTGCAGATTTTGCAGTCAGAAGAATTAGACAGTTCACAGACATCTTCAATGTCAGGCTTGTCTATTTCAGTTACTTTCATAGCATTATGTCTTATGGCATTTTACTGTGGGGTAGTGCTGCTGACATGGACCCTTTACTATTCAAAAAGAGAACTACCTATGTAAGAATGCTTAACAAGTATCTGCCTCAATTCCAAGTCATTAAATTATTTTACAAGTATTTAACATATACACTGCGCCATTTAAAGGATACTATAGAGCTTACCTGCGTTGGACCGCTAATTATGATTCAGCCCCTCATAACGTATACATTGATGGAAGACTCTACAATGCATGGAATATGGTTTAAACTGCAATGAACAGAGTCTAAGGTATTTTTTTCAAAGCCCCAATGAGCACGATTTGAAAGCGTTTAATCTGGCTCGTAGTAGGACAACCATCTGGTAATTTGTAAAATTGAACTGTTCTAATTTTACAATTATTTTACAAATATTCGTAAAAGAAATTAACAAATAATCGTAAAATTTATTTCAAATTAGATTATCCTAATTTTAGGATTATGGTAAAATTAAGTTTTTTTTTTTTTTTTTTTTTTTTTTTTATAATATAAGAGTAGCAGACGAGCATGCAGTCCACCTGATGGTAAGTGGCTACTGCCGCCCATGGACATCTGTAATCAACCCCAGATAGGATTAGATATTCCTACCTGAGGTCGGCCACAGATGCGCCGCTACCCTGAGGACTAAGCTGGAACGCCTCGGAAAAGTCTGTCTCCCTTACCACACCCTTCAAACCGGAACACAGCAGCGCTTAACACTGCTGTTATTAGGTAGAAATAGGTGTGGCGGTGGTGCCGCCGGAGTCGAACCACAAAGGGTTCTACCACCTTTGAATGTATTATTATTTTTATGTATTTGTGTAATATAGGTACTTACTGAAAACTGCCTCCCAGGCATCCAAAGGATGAAATTCCACCAAATCCACAATTTTACACAAGTTAGACAACATACAGGCACATGATATTATATATTTTTTAACGTCTTAAAATTATGTATTTAAAATTACAGTGAACAATCTGTCCTATTGTGTAATAAAATGTGTCTGTTTAAACATGGGGTGATTGCTAAGGAGAACCTTTTAGATTATATTTAGCTATTTTAATATTTTATATTATTTAAATACTTAAATTGATCATATATTGCCTAATATATATGCCTGACATAATAATAACCTTAGAATATACCTATTCCGAAATCCTTATCTATTTCTTTATCATCTGAAAAGCAGGACTTATCCGATGAAGCCATTACTCATGGTTACCCTACACCTTTACGAGTAACCAATTAAATGGGGATATCTGCCACCTCTCACGTTTTAATGAACACACGCTGGTGAAGATTTTGAAAGGAACTGGGATTGATTTTCCAACGTTTAATTGGGCGGTTTATGTTTGGGGCCGTTGATTAATGATATGGAGAACTACACTTGATTGACGGTATTTAGAATCGTTATCAATACTGCGTTTTATATGTATGTAATTGAAATTTCAATGTTAAAAATAGTGATAGACTAGCAGTCTATGGTTCTATCCCAGGCACCTCTGATTTTTCAATGTTATGTGCTTATTACGTAATGATATATGTTATGCTAAGTAGGTATTATGTTGTGTTATGTGTGTATGAATTAATTATCACTTGGTTTAACGGCGAACTAAACATCGTAAGAGCACCAGCATACCTAATAAGTGACCTCTAAAAAAAAATATCAAAGGAATGTGAAGTCTATCAATTCGCACTTGGTCTATTCTGAGATGAGACCCGTGCCTGATATTAGGTGTTTTTAAGTTTATACCTATTTATTTAAATTAATTACCTACTTGCTATTCTTGTCATAATTTATTATGTTTGATGCACCTTTACCTATCGCAATTTTTCGATCAAGGGTTGACATGTTATAAACGCCAGTAGGTATTGAGTTGCCCTTTGCAATCCTATGTTTGCAATAAAGAATATTAATTAAGTGTTGCGGATTGAATATAATTTTTAACTAAATGATCAAAATTGTGGCTATTTTGTGAAAATGAAAGACAATTTTCTTATAATGAATAAATATTTTATAAAATTATATATTGGCCATTTTGGCCCAACACCTTAAGCTATCTTTCTGGTAGAAGCGTGATTCCACGTTCTTCATTTGTTTGGTCGATTCTTGCAAAAAACTGTTGCAGGTGATTTTTGACCTCTTAATTTCAAGTAAAGATTTTCCTGTCCAAAAAATATTGCAGTGATCGGAAGAAATAATAATCGGAAGGCGCCAGATCTGGAGAATATGGTAGGTGTGGTAGAGTAACTTATTCGCTTCAAAAATGGATCATTTTCGTGAAGTTTCGGGAGCAGATCATAGACGTCGACGCGACGACGCAAATTTTTCATCGTGAGAAATCGGGGGACTCATATATTGAACTTCAAGCTTAGATCCAGGCCTTAGCAAATCATAGACGTCAACGCGACGATGCAAATTTTTCATCGTGAGTAATCGGGGGACTCATATATCGAACTTCAAGCTTAAATCCAGGCCTTTCAAGTGGTCATAAACGGTTTATTTCCAAAAATTTAAACTCTGGCCGATCTCACGTATTGTTATTGGCCGGTTTGCATTAACTAATGCCTTTATCAGCCTTAATTGGCCTACCAGAACGTGGTGCATCTTCGACTTCAAAATTACAGGATCTAAATTTTGTAAATGTGTAGTTCTGCCACTGGCGTACTGACAGCACATCTTTTCCATACCCATTAGTTATTTTTTTTCTTACTTGAACAGTATTTTTACCTTTTCTATAGTAAAAAAGTAAAATATGACGAAAGTGCTGCTTATTGCTCTCCATATTTAAAAGGGCACCCACCAAAAACTATTGCATAAAATCAATTGAACATATTCACACACAAGCCTTCCTATATCAGCTGTAAAAACATATAATGACAATGCGACTTAAGTGTGAAGTTAGCTGTGAAAAAATACAATTAAATCCTCTATTGGGATAAAACGAAATGACTTTCCGAACGACCCAATACTTTTACTTAACTCAATTGCATTGCAATGTAGAAATTATATAACAAATGGTTTTATTTCCAAAAAACTTACCTTAATTATGAATAATACATTACCTACGTAGTAACTTATTTATGCCATAAATTTTAGTAATTTTAATTACTAACTACTAACCTAGTCATTGCGACAAAACATCGCTGATTTTCTAAAAAAATAAAAAAGTAATTAAATTTACTGAAATTTAATGACGTTAGCATTACACCTACTCACATGAAATCATTAAACTGATGGAGAGCTTAATTACTTCGGGTGTGACAAATTATTTGCGGTGCAACCCAAAACCACGGGGTCGGCCTTCATTAACTAATCTGTTGGTTTTCGAAATTAGCCTAATGTCTTTGTGCTTTTTGGTGGACAGTATACCTACCATCAGCTAGCTCAGTGTCTCTCAATCTTTTTGAAATCTCTCAATCCCTTTTGATATTTATCGATAGTTTATCGGTATGAAAACCAATCAAATTAATTATTTTTTCATAAATAAGTAGGTACTGATAAAATACATAAATAATTGTATTTATTTTCTTTAATGGAGGTTTTACGACCCCCAGGGAGTCGAGACCTAGACATTGAAGAACATTGGACTAGCTTATACAGTTTGGATACAAAAGTGTTATAATACCTGTTATTCGTAAGTGCCTGGGATTCGAATTACAAACACTTACTGAAGGAGATCGGAATTCAAGAGAATAGGCTATCACTACTCACATACTTTAATTAATCTACACTGTTCATATGTAAGTAAATACAAATATACTTTTTATATAAAAAGCGTTCATTTGTTTTTTACCTATGTATGAACATCACTTTACACAAAACACAAACACGTTTATCCCGGTAAAGTACCGTAGACTAGGTATTCCGTAGACGACTACGTGCTACTACTAGAGCTTAAATCCAGGAAATAGACAATGGGATCTTCGTTGTGTGATGACCCTAAAAGGTAAATGACACTTGCAAAGCCTAAGTTCGGTGATTTCCATGAAACTACTGTACTAAGTTGCAAACTAATATTAATGTTAGTCATTACACTTAAAGCAAAAAGATTACAAATTAATTTAATAAAACGACTTAATAAAAGTGATTATTTTCGTTGGTACAATGAGCGATTACGTAAAAACAATTCGTTTTCAGTACCGCTCGCAGACATAACTAAGCGGAGGCTTCGCTACGGGCCTCTACTTAATTGAATACTCGCTCCATGCCTCTACCATTGAAACTCGAAGTCACTTTTTACCCGACTGCAAATGATGTTTCGCCCGTATCTTGTATGTTTGTAATTTTCTTTACCTTACCTGTTAACCGACTTGGAAAAGGAGCAGGTATTTTATTCCGCTCTATGTATTTTACTTACGATTTTGACATTAAAGGCATCGTTATATTTGTCTCAAAACCCAATTGGAAATAATAAATCGAAATAAAATTGTCTTACTACTTATCATTACGCCTAAAATTAGTGGGTTCCATTTGTTACAAAACTTAACGCGGGTTTTTAACTAAGGCTTTCAACTGATAAAATAATGTGTCTAATTAGATGCTTCCTACACCTGTTTACGCTTATCATTCATTCGAGTTTTATTATTTTTTGAAGGTAAAGGTTTAAAACAATAGTAAGGGTATGGGTACCAGCGCGGAAAGTTAAAACGAACGGCCCTCCCGCCCAGACGGACCGGTGAAAATGTTGCCGGAATTAATTAAAATTAAAACCTAAATATATGAAAAATGTACTCAAAATCAAGCCGACATCGTCAAAGTATATTTTATCTTATAGAAGTAACAAACGAGCATTGAATTAATTCTACTTCATAGTAGGTAAGTACGTACTGCCGACACTGCACCTGTGTCGTCAATCCCAGATAAGATAAGAACCCTACCTCAGTTTGGCCAAAAATACTCTGGTCTAAATTGCAACTCCTCGGAGAAGCACTATTTCTGTCTCATAACAGCAGTGTCTTGCTACTGTATTCTACCTTCAATAATGGTACAAGACAGATACACGAGAACCATTTAAACTCATCCCTTAGATTTAACTGACTGATTTAACTAAGAAACTCGTAGATAAATGTACAAATTCTTTGTGATATAACTTGCAGCCCAGCATCATCGTCATCAACATCATATGTATCGTATGTCGCTAGAGCGTACACAAACTTCAAATTTTACTTATTAACCGACTTCGCAACGGAAAGAGGTTATATGTTCGTCGCGTTATACTTTTTATGTAATCTACTTGTTTTCTCCATGCACATTGTAGAACCCGAATGCTCGGAAAGAGGTAGCAGGGCGCTGTAATTACTTGTAAGGGTACTTAAGAAGATACTTAAAGAAGAGAGTCCGGTGGAGCGGCAAACGGTATTACTCGTAACCCGATTACAGCGCAGCTCAATACGTGGGACGCGGCTCAATCCCTCTTGTAACTGTAATGTTTATTGCTGGATACATCCGAGATTTACTTATTACACGTATCTATGTAGGTGTATTATTACAGTCACATCACACTGATATACCATAATTGCTGGTTATTGATTATGACACTTTTAAATACCTACTATTCCATTTTAAATTTTTTGAATATTCAGTCCTGCAGTTATAAAATTTCTTGTTACTTATTTTTGCGATGATAAAGTATTGATTATGCAAGAATTCATTGTATTTTGGAAATCCCTTCAGAGCGTTGTTACAATAGTTAGGTATATGTTATTAGGGTTTCGTACCCACAGGATAAAAACGGAACCCTGTTACTAAGCTTCTGCTATCTGCTCGTCTGTCCGTCTGTCACAGGGCTCTATCTATGGAACCGTAATAGATAGACACTTGAAATGTTCACATAATATGTAGGCATAATGGTGGCCGTTATGACAATGAATACTAAAAATTAAAAAAAACTTCGAAATAAATAGGGGTCGCTATACAAGAAACTGCTATTTTTCGAAGTGTTTCGCATTTCTATTGATCGTAATAGGTAGTAGTAATAAAGGAATAGGTGGTATGGAACCCTTAGTGTGCTAGTCCGACTCACACTTGAGCAATTATTAAAACTATATGCGTTGATTACAGATTACAACAATGACTTAAAATGAAATTTAATGAAATACACATATGAGTAAATGTAATTATACATACATCAAATTTATAACCGCTGTTGTTCGTCAGGCGTTTAAAAAAACGTTACCGGCCTCTACGTTTTTGGTAATATTTCCACAACAAAACCACTCGTTAACCCTAATCGTTACCTTTGCGACGTCAGCAAACCCAATTCATTACCGAAGAGCTGACAATGTACAAGATTTATACGAAGCTTAGCGATTTTCATGTTTGCTTTTAATATAATTGTGTAGAGTTATCTGTTGTCGGATTACTGAGGAGATTACGGGCGCCGGCGGCCGCTCAAATTGAATTGTAATATGCTACCGCTATTAATAACGCGAAACGGACCGTAGGGTTGCCACTTGCCATCAATCGATACAAATTGATTATTTTTGTTTAAGTTTCCTATTTTTAGTACCTACTTCTTTATATTATTAGGAAACTCGTCAGGAAATTATTAAAAAACGACTTTTATAAACCAAGAACATTTATCTCACTTTTTAAATAAGTTAATAAAATTACAAGTAACAATTATAAATTCGATAACAAAAGTGGCAGAGTCTTTACAACAATCTGCAATTGAATCTCTATTAAGCGATCTATAGCGGCTTTTTAAACGTCATCTTTAGTTGATAACCTCATTTATTTAATTATCTATCTTCTAACGTCGGTCCTAACAATATATATTTGAATGTATGTTTATCTAATAATAGTGTAAATTATGAATAAATAAATAAATTTAAAATTAATAAAAGATATATAAGAACCCATATAAGAAATTATATAACTAATGTAATAATCCCTATTTTCACTTCACACCGCATCGACAACCCTGCAATAACCCTACGGTACAATTCGTCCAACCGAGCGCATTTTTTTCCGCAAATTTTAAGCGTCTCCCTCGTATTCCGCGAATCAGCCATATTTGTACAATAACTGCCCGCCTGGGATACCTCCAATAGCCTTTTTGTTTAACGACGTCTTTCTATTGCGACGACGCGTGCCCGGCTTTTTCAATGGGGCCTATTTCACCAATGTTCGCAATTTAGGGTTGATATGAACACATGGTACATTAATCGCGTGGCTTGAATCACAATCGGTTGTTACAATGCAATTATAAACTGAGGTTGTTGGTACAGAACGGTGATAGTGACGTGGTTAAAACTTTACCTCTCGATGTAGGGGTCCCAGATTCGAATGATTTTTTAAAGTTTTAAAATAAATTTCTAATACGGCCAGAATAATGTTTTTATACGCAGATAAGGTCGAATTTCAAATGTGCGTAGTAGTTATTCATTTTTTATTTTTTTTGGTTTTCGAGGGGAAGACCTTAAAAAGGTACCCGACGACGTGGGAGCGACGCCGGGTTATGTGGGACTTTTACCGCACTAAAACCCCCCCGGTGGCCGTCCTCAGCGCTTGGTGGAGTACTCCGGGATCTCCAATGGAACACAACCGGAGTCCTCCGAGCGCCTCGGGCTCTGCCCTGGGGGGAGCACTTTACGCTCCTCCCGCACACCTGAAGTTATTTATACCTGGGATTCCAACCTCGGCCCTCCGGCTGGAGATGCCGAATTTGAAGCAATAAACTATTCGTTTTCTGGGGAAAGGGGCCGTTCAAGTATTACGTAACGCAATTTTTGAAGATTTTTGACCCCCCCTCCCCCCCTTGTAACGCACCGTAACGTTTTTCTATACCCCCCCCTCCCCCTCTAAACGTTACGTAACACTCAAGTGTCAATTTTTACCCTAAACTCGCTAAAAAGTTATGTTATAGTTTTTATCCTTGGGCGTGTTCAGCCGAACTAGGTCTCCTGAGTATTCTAAGTTAGTTTAAGTATAGTCAAAGCATATATACTACTATACTGTACTATACTTAGTCTAACTCAGAATACTCAGGACTTAGTTCGGCTGAACCCACTCATTCAAGGGATTCCCCGTAAAACGTAAATGAAAAGGGTTGCCAATTTAGGAGTTTTAATTCTCTATTTTTTTATTAAAAAATGTTACGTAACGTGTATTAAGAAAGACCCCCTCCCGCCCCTGTAACGCATCGTAACGTTTTACAAGACCCCCCCTCCCCCCCAAATTGCGTTACGTAATACTTGAACGCCCCCAAACGTATTTTTTTTTTAAACTTAAAACATTAGTCAATCAGTTAATTGGTAGGGAAGTACTTACCAAAAATATAATTATGACAATCTTTTATTAAATATTGACAACATTGTTAAAGAATAGGTTTATATTAACGATTGTAGGTTGTACCTAAGTGTTCTTCAATTTTTTCATTGACCTTTGGTTAAATACATTTCATTTTCCTTAGAAAATATGAATAATGCCATTTCGTAAGATAAAGTTAAATTGTCAAACCATGATTATCCCACTGCTGTTCACGGGTCTACGCTTCGCATAAGAAGGGAACTGTAGAACCTAGTCGACCATAGCTGGCCAAATGCGGATAGAATATGGCATAAAATATCTAATCAAGGTATTTAACAACGGTTACATGTCTAAACAACCTAATATTATAGAAAACTATTATTTCAGCTTTTTTCCTTTTAATGTAGGTACTAGTTTAATATCCAAATTTTACTGAAATAATAACTCTTTTTTCATAAAGGTTAGAAGACACTATCTATCGCTTCTATAGTCTAAATTCTAACTTTGAAAGTAACGTCGCACACAGGGCATGGGTGGATAAAGTGGCTGGCTCATAAAAATGTATGAAGCGACAAGATGGGCAGCTAACAAGAGGTGCCACGGAACCACGGAACATAAAAAATTGTTTCTTGCCGCCATCCACCCTGTTATTCCGCACCGACGGTAATTTTGACAAATGAACGTATTTGTTATATTTACAAAACGGGGATGTTTCACGGAAACAAAGTAACATTCTGCTGAAACATGTTTTTATTGTAAGGGTCTGGGGGATATATTTCGAGAGCCGCAACGCTCTGTCAAGTTCAAGCTATCAACTCACTGTTTTATAAATCATACACAAATATATATTAAAATATATTTAAATTTGTTAATCCGTTGTTAATAAAAATAGGTAACGTTTAAACTACATTGTTTATTTTTCGATCATTGATTGCGTAGCGATAACATGGATTTGAAATAGGTATACTTTTAAAAGAGCGTAAGAATAATCTTTTTCTTAGGCTCTTTTAAAAGTAGGTAAGTAGGTACCTATCTGTTATATTTTTTTAATGTTGGGTTAGAATTGCAGTTCCACTCGTCCCAGTTAAAACTATTTTCGAAAAAATTATGTTAAAATCAAATGAAGAAGTAAAATTATTAATTTGACTTTCAATTGGGCAATTGACCGCAATTGTACAAAAAGGACCTTGGAAGTACATACCACCGCTATACTTATTAACTCAATCCTGTACCCTTAGCATGAGTTTTTACGTTTTGACAAATATGACTGTTTTGGTATTTGTTTACGTATTGTAACAGACAGACAGACAATTTTTTTTACTATATCGATCCCTGATCACCCTGATAGTTATTTTGGAAATATATTTCATGTACAGAATTGACCTGCGTCGATCTGTCATCGAGAAAATAAAGAAATAGAAATAGTACGTATAATAAAAAATACTCATTCCTAACAAGAAAATGAAACCAGTTTTGACAACTGAAACAGTGTACGTAATAATAATGAGTTGCCACGGCTCCCTTCTAGTCTCCCTAAAATGTTTATAATACGTGTTTATTTATTACGTAAATTACGTAGTATTAGTTAGGTACACGTAAGGGTTCTATTTGTCAAGAATTCAAACAATAAAATGACCAATCCTGTCGTCTGTAACTACACCACATTACTAATTGTTTTCTTGGTAGATCATCTAGTAGGCGCTTAGAGTTCCGGTTGCGTTCCGTAGGAGATCCCGGAATCCTCTTGGCAACGCTGAGGACGGCCACCGGGGGGGTTTTAGTGCGGTAAGAATCCCACATAACCCCGTGTCGCTCCCACGACACTGGGTACCTTTTGAAGGTTTCCCCTTCGAAAACAAAAAAAAGGCGCTTAGAGTAGCAAGGGAAAAGGGATTAAATGAAATGTTTTAGGTATTACTAAAGTATTATTTATTTAGGAAATAAACTCAACACACACCATAACCAATAAACAATAAAACGTAAAATATATTAAAAATTAACAAAAAATATACAGATGAATTATATTATATGTTAAATAAATTTATCTTTGCTATGTTTTCATTTAAACTTGAATATAAATCTGTGTCAATGAAGTTTGCTGATTTCAATTTGTATATCATTTTTATGAGGGATAAATTCCAATTTTTAAGGCGTCTGACTTGTTTTTGTAAAGTTTTAACTTGTTTTCTCTTTTTCCCTAAATGGATGGCCTGCTTCATTAACCTGTCTCGTAGTCTCTTTTTCCTTGGCGTGTCAATCACGGTGCTATCATTTGGTTTTGGCTTACCAAGTGAATTCTAGAACAATACAATAAGACACTGAAAATTTTATTTTTTTAAAAATAATAAAGAATATACAATTAAATCTGCTCTGCAAAATATTTACAAGAAATGTGACAGATAATGTGCTCGATAACGAATGGCAGGTACTCTCGATCATTACACTAGGCCCCTAGTACTAGTAGGTGTAGTGTACACCTATCCCTGCCTAATAACAAAAGTTTTAAGTGCTGCTGTGTTCCGGTTAGAAGGGCGAGGTAAAGAAGACATAGCGTTCCAAGGCGAACTACTCGTAGCTTAGTCCTCAGGGAAAGTAACGCGTCTGAGCCCGGCGTCAGGCCGATCTCTAATCTTATCTGGGGATGATAACAGATGTCCATGAGTGGCAGTAGCCGCATTCGATCAGGTAGACTGCATGCTCATGTATTGTAATGCATGTAGCAATATAGTTCATTATTGATTTAATATTAAGTATAGGTAAGTTATTTTTAGGGCTTACTTGAACTTGCAATGTATCGCAGTTATTGCCTGTAGGCTCGTTAGACAGAACTGGATTTACAAGGACCATGGTGGATGTGCCAGGGAATGTAGCGCTGTTGCCTTGGATGATGGAAGGCGTCGTTGTTAAGTTCTAAAAAATGTAGTTCAATTTTGGTCCTGTGTGTACAAAATTCAAGGGATGCAATTTTATTTTTCGAACTTTTATTTTAAAATTAACCCTAATTTGTGGAGTCGAATTCTTGACCCACAAGCGGCGTCTTGAAAAAGTGTTTTCACACTCTATAAGGCAAACTATTTTTCGAACATTTTTAAGAAGAATTATGGTACCAAATTGGATTATCTATAACTTGTGTTCTATAACTTTTTGTTCTAAAATCAAAAATAATAAAGTAAATATCGAAAATAAATTTCATTAATAACTTCTTTAATCCTAATTTTACAGAAGAATGACATGAGAGTTTTTGTTAGAGAAGTTTTTAAAGAATATTTGTGATTATATTTTTTTAATAAAAATCCTTTTTATTATTAAGGAATAATTTAATAAGATATTTTTTAAATTCCTGAAGAGCTCCTCTATGAAAATGCTCCAATTTCAGTTTGCTGTAAAATTACTAGAAAAAGGTTAGAAAAAAATGATTGTCCCCAGATTTTAATAATAATCGTATTAATTTAGTTAGTAGTTAGTTTAATTTTGTTATTTTTGGTTCTACTACAAAAAGTTTTAGAAGATTTATAGATTATTCAACTAGCTACCACAATTCTCCCTGCAAATTTTGTGTGCAACGAATAGTTTGCCTGATAGAGTTTGAAAACGATTTTCGCCCCTTTTTCAAGATGGCGCCCGAGGGATTTATCAAGTGCATTCTAGAACAATACCATATACTACTGAAAAATTTAGCCTATTAACAAAGATTATACAATGAAATCTGATTAAATTGAAATCTTACTTGAACTTCCGTGTAAGAAATAGTCGGCAATGTACCGCAGTTATTGCCTGTAGGCTCGTTAGGCAGAACTGGATTTACAAAGACCATGGTGGATGTGCCAGGGAATGTAGCGCTGTTGCCTTGGACGATGGAAGGCGTCATTGTTAAGTTCTAAAAAATGTAGTTCATTGAAATATTACAAATTTTGGTCCTGTGTGTGCAAAAATCAGAGGACGCAATTATATATTATTATTATTTTTCGAACTTTTATTTTAAAATTAAACCCTAATTTGTGGGGTAACAAATCTTAACCCACAGGCGGCCTCTTAATACAAATTAATGAATAAACAATTTTTGGTAAGTTAGATAAAACAAAAAATACTCGTTCTGTTTTGGTGGACCCTTAAAACTGTCTATAAATGTTTACGTGATATTGGGTCGCCATATTTGTTTACAACATCAATTCATTTGCAATTAATTTGGAAGATAATAAAAAATACCTTTGTTGGATACCCGTTTCTAGTTACTCGACGCACTCCACATTTTGTTACGTATAAATCAGTCTCATCAAAATGATCTGAACAAACTACACTCCACGAAGTTGCTTGCCAGTGAGGTTCATTATGACTTAATTGTATGGCAGCTTCCCATTTATCATTTAGCAATATATTTTTTGGAAACCTGAAATAACCACATTGGACAGAAAGATAAATAATAATAATATGCACTATCCACGTAACATTAGTACATAATCAAACGATGCTATTGAAAAACAAATATTTCAAAAATTTAATTATAATTTTACAAAATTTCAATTTAATGTTACTCGTATATAGTATTTCTGTTAAATTTAAATAAAACACATAATCAACATCTAATTTCACTTGCAAGTTATTTCCCACATGTAGAGTAATTCACAATAAGGTACTGGCAACACTTTGTACTGTAAATGTTATCTATTTTCGTATTTGTGAAATATTAAAGAATGTAGTATTTAGAGCACTTACGAATGAAACGATACTTCTCCGCGCTTTTTCTTAGATTCCGTGCTGTGTTTGCACCATTTAACTGCACATGTCGGCATTGTTCCGCGTATATTACACCATGACAGTCGGAGACGTAATGGGAAAAACCGTAAGCCGTTTTCCGTAAATGTGTGCGTGATTTCGTGTACATACACTTAAACCGTTAGCCGTTTGTTTCTTTGTCAATTACAAGGCCACAGTATAAATATCTATACAGTATTCTATCTTCATACAAACGCACGGAACGCAAGTTATACCTACGCACCTCGATTTCGGTATGCACTCGGTATGCGAACAGGCGCGAATGTGCCGCAGTGATGAGCGGTCGGTGTGACGGTTTTTAGGCAGTGTTATTTTTTATTTAAACAATTATATAGCGTCTGTACTAGTAGGGACCATCATTATTTGTTTCTTTTTTAAAAAGATTGGTATTCCGATTTTTATCATTTAATGGCTTCCTTCAATTACAAGGCTTATCTATATCTATACGTAATATATACAAATTAAAAAAACATAAAATGCATTTTCATTCAACACTTCTTATATAATTGACATAATATTCATTTCTTTAAATAAAAAATACAACATTTACAATCAAAAAACTTAAAAGAAAGATAAGTACGTATACAGATGTAATTAAAATACCGTAGGCGGGCAGCCCTAACGCGTAACATTGCCCAGCACTCCCGTAGGTATATAATTCAAGGACAGGGCCGAGTTACAATACTGTATAGATCCTTATACTGTGTCTTTACTTATCTATGGACTATGTATGTAGTATGGCATCGCGTGTCTTTACCTTACTAGGAACTTAAAACAAAAACACAGTATCGCTACACTACTGTTATATAACAGAAAAAAGTGCAGTAGTAATGCACCAGAGTTGAAAATAAAATATTTTATTACCAAACTTTGTTGTTACATTTTAGATCTACTTGAAACATCTAGCGCCATCGATGTAAAAAATGGATACAAGATTGCACTTACTACGTAGCGTAGATTATCATTAGTTACAAATGTGTGTCAAAGATGGCGTAAAGTACGATTACTAAATGTTAGAAATGTTACAAAATTTTATGGTAATAAATATTAAAAATAAAAACATAAACACTGTTATACAATTTTATTATGGGTTAAATTTACGTTTACTATTGTTGATGACAAACACCGGCCAAAAATTATAGAATCTCATATTGGAAAGATTCAAAGTGAGAGTCCTCTGTTGGCGTTATACAAAATTACGACCATATCAACTGGGTAATCCCCAAAAAAGTTGCCATAGGTATAATGTAGCCCAACGTAATCATTAGAGTAGCTACTAACGAAAGATATCATTAGAGTAGTTACTTTTAACGATGTTTGCAAAGAAATATCGTGTTTTAATTTGTGTTTACGTAGTATTCATTAAAAATAGCAATTGATGTTTATATGAATGTTTTTCAGTTAATCTGTATTAATTATACCAGTGCTGACAACACAAAACGTTTTAGTATGTAAACAGTTAAATAATAACAAGCAAACTGCAAAGCAATTAGTAACAAAGAGAATATAATCACTACGTGATTAGTAAATCGACACCACACTTCACCACAGTACACATCATTTTAATACGCAGAAAGTTCGACACTTCGATAGTTTCGTTATTTATCAAAGAGAATCTGGTGTTTAAATACAAAGCACGTACGTAAAGTGATCCATAATGAAGAAGTTTGAGTTTTCTGACACTGAAAGGTCCACACCTACTATTTTTTCTGGCCAAGTATTCTATGATGCTTATAAAGGGTCAGAATTTTTGCGTCATTATGAGCATATCGAGTCTCTACTATCCAAGGGATATGAGTTGAGAAATATGCTGAAGGACGTTGAACCAGGAGAAAGAGTCATTATGACCGGTTTTTGGCTGAACAAAAAGTAAGTTATTTAAAGCTATTTAACATAAGCTCACACCTATTTCTAAGTCTGAGGAGTCCATATTATTTATCGAGGTACTTAGTAGGTACGCGCTATAGGTACATGTATACTATTTGGGCACATTGGTACCCTTGCTTTTCTTTTCTATGATTGGTACCTATATCTCATTATAACCACGAATGATTCATTGTTTATCTAGTCTCTCAAGAGCTTAAGAAGTTAAGAGTTATAGGTACGCAGTAAGGAGAATTGTTGTAATTTAAAATCTCATATTATTATAGTTATTTAATCTCTCTTCAGTATTATAATTTTAATAATTTTAATGCATGGTACAAATAATAGTAGGTATATTTCAAATCTATTATCAAAAATACGATTACTGTTCATATTTTGATCGAAAAATTGATTCAGAATTAGTTGCATATTTAGCCTGCAATCGACAGCGCATTTCTTATTAATTTACGATTCATTAATATAAAAACTATATTTTTCTATAGCACACCATTGCTCGTGCTGAAGACTGTCCCGTTCGTCGCCGTGGAGAACCACGAATTTACTGCAAACCGCTTGACAGGTTTGGTAGCTGCGTACGCCTTCGACAACCGCCACAAATTTCCCACCATGAAAAGTAGCGACGCTGTCGATCTAGGCCTCACGTGGGACAACAGCAACTCCAACAAATGTAGGCTCTATCTATCAGCCGTGAGCGGTACGGAGCATTTCTACGGCCAATTCCTATACTGGCCTCTGGTTTGCGCACTGAGGAAACTCTACCTCAAGAAAATAACTTTGAAGCCTGTGATTAAAATAGCCAAAATAAAAAATAAGGACGGCATTCGCATGGGGCACGAGATGATGAGCAATTTCGCGGCTGTCATCATATTGTGGCGTCACTTTCCCGGAGCGACCGATGAAGAGTTGAAAACTGCTTTGAAGAACCTCCCAGCTGAATTAAAGAACGTATTGAACGTAAAGTGAGATTCAATGTTGTTAAAAATGGTATCTAATGCGCTCAAATGTTGATAAACAAAAAAACGTAATCAACTTCAAGAGTTAATCCTAATGTGATTTAAAGATTTGTTATTGTATATGTTACCGGAATTGTATGAAATCTAGCAATTATACATAATTCCGAAGTTATTTAGGAAATGTATACATTTCCTAGCAATTGTATACAATGTCGGATTACATACATTTCCGTTGACATATATATTTACCGATAGGTATATCTGTGACTTCTATATCTTTTATTACAATGTTTCTTAATAAAGATATTTTTATTCATCTGCTTATCGTAAATGTAAATATAATGACTTCTTTATAAAATTGTGTCATTAATAAACATGCGATAACTAATTAGTTGTTTCATTTCACTCTTCCGAATTTATAAAAAAAAAAGAATTAGACGCATCAACATTCATAGTTATTTCTAATGTAGGCGTTAATTAATAAAATTGATATAACTAGTAGTGATATAATTCAACATGTTATGTATATTCATTTTAATGTGTATTAATACAGATTTTAGACCAGTGCAGATATTTTTTGTAAATTAAAAAATAATAACGGCATGAAAATTGTTGAACAGGGTATATTTATATCCATAAATCGTAAATAAAATGGAAAAATAAATTAATCTCGTTTCATTAGGGGTTGATTATTTCTATTATGTACACTAAATGTTCATAAAATCTATAAATATATTGTTTAATCAATTGAATTCAGTTAAGTAGTTTGGTTTTATGCGATTTCAAACAAATTCACAAATAGAGACACATTGTAAAATGGTAGAAATTGCTATTATTATCTATTCTCGGGTCTCCTGCTTTTTGCAAATATATTCCATATCTTAGACATGCGAAGATAAAATTAGGAAGTAAAAATTCTTTTGCTTTTTTCCCCAAAATTAAAGGTACATTGACGAAGTAATTAATTAGTATTGTAGACTTACGACTGTTCGTAAAAATGGACAGCCTAGTGTTTAAACATTTATGAATAATGTAATTTGTGGTAAACAAATTGTAGCCGGTATTGCGATACGGTATCGTGATATTTGTCCGTTTAACCCTTGACTGTCAACCTACGAACTACGTGAATACGAACATATCACATCCTTAATCTATCCACCAGACAATATTGCAACCTGATTCATCCAAAGCAAAGGCTTATTGTAACTGAAGGTATAACCAATAAAAATCCATAATTTATTTTTAAAGCATTTTTATTAATTTCAAAAAATAACTAGTACATAATCACGCAATAGTTCTAAATTCAAAATATGCTATGAGAAAATACACACAATCTAATATCGGCAAACAGCTCGTGAAGATACAAAATAAAACTAATAAGTTTATATTTCAATTCAGTTCCGATAGTTCACTTTGTCATATTCTAATATACATTTAAAATTTATCATATTTTATCTCTTGTTTCTTTTCTTTATATGTTCTAATTTTCTACCTACTTACATACTAAAATTTTTACATTGATATAGGTATTTATGTATTATCATTTATTACACCGCACGAATTAGACGCGCTGAAAAATAGAGCTACATAATTCTTCAAATTTACACTGCAAAATACTTTAACGTTTCTATCCTAATTCAATTTTTACTTTTGAAAAAGTTTCGTATCGATGTTCGATCAACACTAATAATGGTGTAATATATGATAATTACAAGCAAATAATTCACTCAGTGATATTACATACAATATAGTTTCAAAGAAAATATTCCTATGAAAAACGTATGGCTATACTGTTGGTATACAAAACACTAATAACCCAGAGTACACTAAAATATAAAGAGGACTAGTCAATGACATGCCATTAAATAAATGGAACACGTTAAAGCCCTTTCACATCGGCAAGGCTTGTTAAATAAACGACTTATCTTGCCGTCGCTAAGTGACTACACAAACTTAATTAAACATAGAAATAATATTGAATTATAATTTAGATAAGACTGCTTGTTGATTCAACAATAACTAAGTTTCGTTGATATAAAAATCAAGTACGTGACAATGACAACCAGCGCCATTGATTTTCATTACCAAGCCACATACCTTATTTGTCCAATACTTATTTACTTACCATAGCGTTACAAATTCTCGCCGTGTGAAGCGACCTTACGTGCCCAAAGCTAATTAAAACTATCAGTTTGACAACACAATTAAAAGCGTATATCACTTGGTCAATCACGAATGCTAACTCAATGAGACGGTTATATGAATTTACACATAATTTTAAATCCTAGATATGTCTAGCCGTCGGAATTCGTCCACTGATATTGTGTGATAACATACAATTCAAACCAGCTCTAGCTAAATAGATGACACGCGTGAATAATCTTTATAATTATCAACAGTTATACCAAAAAAGTAAACGTGAAAACGGCTAGGCCAATTGCAAACAATAATGTGCTAAAATATTTCGATCTATATTGGAAAACCAGCTGTAATACTTACAAATGTTTACTTTGCAATAATCATTTTTTTAGTTAAAAAAAAAAAGAAACAAATTAGCATATAGTCCACTGAATTCAAAACAACAAGACAAATATTTCAACAGTCGGTATCCATTAGTCTCGACCATGTAAAGTTCACTTTAGGCTATTTTCTCTAGGATATATTACTCCCGTTATTAATAACCAATCTTTCCAAATTGTATATATCAAAAATCAAAATTTGACAGTGCCTATTATTATGAAATTGTCAAATGATGATCTTTGGTAGGCAAAACATCGGATAGATTAATTATTGATGGCAATAATATCGGATAACATAATTACGTATTTCCAGCATATCATAACGCCTTTCCTCTATCCCTGTCATTTCTAAGATTTAAATCTACGAAATGTTAATAGTTGTTATTCTCGATACAATTTTGTACCAAAAATATTAACGTAATAAAAATGAATGACATTGCCATGTTTATTCTGTGTATCTATTTAAGTTTTTTATTACCAATAATATTCGTAATAGCGATTTTATATTTAATTTCGAGAGTAAAAACGATCGTTATTTGTTCTTTTAGTTTGTTTGACTTTTTATTTGCTGTTTTTATTAAAATATGATTTCTTAAGTTGTTTCATCAACTTCGACTTTAAGTGAGATGGTGTTATGTTAAAACAACATAATTATGTTAAAAGTGAGAAATAAAAAACTGCCTGATGTTATTGATAAAACAAGTTATTGGATCTATCGGAATACTATTATTATGATCGAAGCTGAGTAGTGGCATTAGCAGTACAAATGTAAATCGCATTCCTGAAACAATAAATAAATCGAATTTTAGGTATAGTTCGCGTTAAGCTAGTCCGCTCTGAATATAGAAATGAATCGCGTAGCCATATCAAATTGTATGACTACACCTGCTCGCAACAATTTCAAAGCGGACTAGCAGTTTGGCGCGGCCTATAGAAAGGTATGTATTTAGATAATTTAAAATGTTATTTCTATTCTGAAAGTACTATCATAAATATATGGCAAGATAAGGTTAACTGCTAGATTGACATAACATTTCTGGATTGAAAATTAATCTATTTTTCTTCAGACAATACTACCTATCATAAGGCGGTCGCAAGAAGATCGCAAAGTGAAAGTAATATGTCGGTTTTTTTATCACGTGCGTAAATATGATATTTTTAAATCAATGCTACTTCTACAAAAATGTAATAAATTTGAGCTCTTATCCATCGACAAAAGTTACTACATTTAATTCGTAATATTCAAAGCGATATCACATGCATTAAACATTTCTAATTTGTCGTATTTCCCTACCTTTGAACGTATATAGTATTTTCTTGTAACCTACGCACATTTAATACTTTACAACAAATCGCTAATATCCAAACTTACAATTTTATCATAAAAAATAATATATTTTTGATTACTCTCTATTTTTTTTTGTAATCAAACAATTTGAGATTGATTTTTAAATCACGACATTTATTCTTGAATTATTCTGTTATTATTTTTTCAAAACCACTATACAAGATCCAAGTTTGATTATTCCTCATAAATATTTTTTTACCATCATATTACACATGATAGAATTTATAATTATTTATTTCATCATTACACATTATACAACTTTTAACAAATATTTAATGACAAGTTGATATATGATACTACAGATGGTTATAGCAATAGTAGCATATTAGAATGTTGTAGAAAATTACAAATTTACATCTGATTTTCACTATATTAGTCTGAAAATATAAAACTTAGAAATTCACATCGATAAAGGCATACAAAACGAACCAATAAGGAAAACCTTACGTTAAAAATTAGCTACCTACACAACTTCCAAAGTCTTAAAACAATAAGTCAAAATGTGAAGTCTAATCGTGGTTATTGACAAAAATTATATTTGAATTAAAAAACATGTTTATTGCTTTTAAAATAAAGCGTGTAATATATAGCCTCAATTTGTTTATTAAACTGTATCGATCTCTTTTCATGATTGCATAAAAATGACAGCAGCTTACACTGTCAACTGTCAAAATGACGTATCAAACGTCAAACTGTAAATTGAAAATTCCAAAAAAGTGCGATGACAAACAAGGGTCGATATCAAATTGCGTTTCTTAAATGGCATTAATCTTTGAAATAATTAAATACTCAAATTCACTTTTCTTCAATCACAAATGTATTTAGAAATCAATAATGCTGCACATACAAAATTAAATATAATTAAAATCATAAATCTAAAGTTGAGTGTCTATAGAACAGGTCACTAAATTCGTAATTGAAGTCATTGTATAATCAAATGTTTATTCCTTAGCGACCTTAGTACAGTCTACGTTTACTGAAAGTTTATGTGTAAGTATAATGACACAGGGAATCATAAAGAATTTTATACAAAAATCAGCATTTGTATACACCTTTCGCTCGTGGTGTGATGTTTTCTCGTGCACAACGAGAAAATTGTGTGACAAACAACATTAATTATTAAAGCAGTTTTTTAAAAATTGAATTAAAAGCCACTTTATATTTGTTATTTATAGAATTCACGAATAAGAAACGCAGTTTGATACGCATTTTAACACTACAGAGATCATTCCGAGCACAAGGAACCAATATCAACCCTAGAGCATTGTGACGTCACAATCAAGATACCATTGTTGACCGTACTTACAAGCGAACATTATCACTAACCGGCGCTAATGTCGAACTATCGAATGGGTATGAGTAACGTATAATAGACTTTAATAGCAACAGCTGAATCATAAATCTTAGGATTCTATACATATTAACATCTTTTTCATCCAAATTGATTTTCAATATAATTAATATAATGTCAAATTGTGTGATATTCATGTTCAGACTATATTTGCATAAGTAGCTGAATACGTTTTGCTTTATTACTTAGTATAAGCCAAGTCTATTTAAGTATTAACGATGTCCACAAGATTAATGCAAATTTACCTAAGGTCTTAGTAACACTCATAAGCAATACAGATAGCAAGGAAACATCTTATTCAATTTACCATTTATTTTTAATTTATGACATTGCCTTGAATTCATTCCTTTTGATCTGACATATGAAACATAGACAATAGACTCAGTCACAGCTGATTTTCAATCTCGACACATCACTTGCAATGCCAATGAGTCAACTCACAGCAGAGAACAGCCAACATACGCGACTTGACACTACTAACCGTACATAGACAATAGAGGAATTGTCACAGCTGACATAATCAGACTGAAACTTGCAATTATTACATTCCGATGAGTATGAATGTCTCAATTGGGTACGGCTAACAGACGTGACTTGACATTACTAACCATTCGATAGTACTCACTGAGGTACTTAGTACTCTACTGTTCTAATGCGTAATGATAGTAGAGTGTAGGCAGTGCGGTACGACATGTCTGTACGGCAGCCTGTAGTTCTTCACTGTGCGGGCCGCTAAACACTTGAGTGTTGTGAACTTAAGCGGATTCACGATTGTGGATAGACTCTGTTGTGACGCTTTGAGGATTTCTTCGGGCGTCTCGCCTTCGTAGTTGACTGTGTCGATGTGAGCGCCGTGGGACAGCAACTCGCGGACAACTTCCGCTGGGCACGGATTTAGCTGTAAATAACATATAAATAAATAAAATGAATAATGACGGAATTGAATACAATTAATATAAATAAACGTCCAATCTATTTTCTTCATATAAACATCAAACAAGTAAGCTGAATGACCATTACCATGAGTTAGCATCAGGTCGACTGCACGCTTGTTATGCGTCAGTTGGATACTGTCGTTTATAGACATGTACTAAAGGGTACCCCTTTGTGGTTCGACTCCAGCGGCACCACCGCCACACTTATTTGTGCCTCATAATAGCAGAGTTTAGCGCTGCTGTGTTCTGATTTAAAGGATGTTATAAGGGAGACATATTTTTCTGTAGCGTTCCAGCTTAGTTCTCAGGAGTAGCGGTGCATCTGTTGCTGACCTCAGATAGGAGTATCTAATCCTATCTGGGGTTGATTACAGATGTGCATGGGCGGCAGTAGCCACTTAAATTCCGCGCCTAACTGCTGGTCAGCTCCGAATATAGAAACGAGTCGCGTCGTAACATGAAATTGTAGATATTAGCGGGACGAAGACAGCGAAAGACCTCCCCGACACCCTCCGTTGCCCGCTCTCGCCCACGGGTACATAGTTGCGTTAGTGTGTCCTTACTGTTGCTACTACGGAGTATATGCTTGTAGTTGTGTTCGACTGCATTGACTGTCTGACTAAACCTGCACGTCATAACTTTAGAGTGGACTAGCAGACACGGATTCTATTGAGGGTACGCATTTGTCCGCGGTTCCGACCGCGTTTGCTTTCGTGCCTATACCAACAAAGACCGCGCGCAGTGAAGCCAACACAATGTGTTATTAGTTCACGGCGCACACTCCGGCAGCTCGCAGCGGAACCAACGCCATCTGTTATCAGGGCGCACACATCGGCCGCGCGCAGCGGAACCAACGCCATCTGTTATCACCTTGCAGACGAGGTGCAGCGGCGTGTTGCCGTCCGCGTCGCGCGCGTCGGGCGGCGCGCCGAGGCGCAGCATGAGCGCGACGAGCGCGGGGCAGCAGGGCTGCGCGTCGCCGGGCGCGGGCAGCCAGGCGCCGCCGCCCGCGCCGCGCCCGCGCGCGCCCTCCGCCGAGCACGCCACGTGCAGCGCGGAACGACCCTGACGGACCTGCGAATTGATAATTATTATTTATTTATTTATATTGTACCGAGCACGACACGTGCAACGCGCGCCGACCCTGACGGACCTGCAATACAACATCATATCGTATTTTAAGTATTTTTTTTTATAATATTGGAGTAGCAGACGAGCATGCGATCCACCTGATGGTAAGTAGCTACTGCCGCCCATGGACATCTGTAATCAACCCCAGAAAGGATTAGATATTCCTACCTGAGGTCGGCCACAGATGCGCCGCTACCCCTGAGGACTAAGCTGGAACGCCTCGGAAAAGTATGTCTCCCTTACCACACCCTTCAAAATGGACCACAGCAGCGCCTAACACTGCTGTTATTAGGCAGAAATAGGTGAAAATAGTGTGAGTTGAATAATAATAAAAAATTTCAAGTGTCCATCTATGTCAGTTCAAATAGAGATATATGACAGACAGACCGGTAGCAGAGGTTTAGTAGAGTCTGCGCCAAACTTCAAGTCCGCTCTGAATATAGAAACGAGTGGATGAAACAGCAAATTATGGATATTAGCGGGACGAAAACAGCGCGGGAATAAAATAAAATGTACTATACACAGAAACAAAATAGTAGTTATGATAAGATAACCTTTTCTTAATAGTGCAATTTCCTTCATCATATGCATTTTTTTTAATGTTAAAAAAATGCCAAATTCTTGCAGGTGAACTTTATAATAATTTTAAGTTTATAATTATATCAATTTTGGGTTATCTTACCTTAATATCTAACTTGATAAGTGAGTACACAGCCTTATGAATCTTCCTCGAGACCTCGTCAGTACACTCCGGCTCCTCCAGTAGCCTAGCCATCAACGCTGCGAGGTGGAGTGATATCACCAACACCCTCTGTAGAGTTGTCAACGTTTGTTCCCTATCGATGGTTAGTTTCGAGTCCAAAAGTTCCATCCCCCTGTCGATTTCGGACAACGCTTTCCTGAACACTGGGTCTATGTCTTCGAATGTCACTGGTGGTACGATGCGACCTGAAATATTAGATATATGTCGTTTTATTCACCTGCACATACATTTTGGTTTAATATCTGAACAATAAAATTAAGGCGAGTACTTTATAAAAAATATATATCATATTTTATGCGCGAATAAAAAAAATTGTTAAATAATATAAAATCTGGTATAATTCACTCAAATTTCGACAATTTTTTTTTTATATCATCAACAGCAGCTAACCTATGAGGTGGACCGAAAAGTAATCAAAATTTAGTTTGAAAAGTAATCAAAAAACAAAAGCCGGATACGCTGTAAGTATGCAGTGTGCTAGTTGCATCACCTCTGAGCGGCGGGCGCGCCCTCTCAGCCAGCATGTAGGAGAACAGCTCCGCGAAGCTGTAGAGGCTGGACTGCGTGAGCGGCGACAGCGGCGGCAGCACCGCGCGCTGCATGTCCAGCGCGTGGTGCCACAGCTGCCGGCAGCGCGCGAACCGCCCCGCGTCCGCGTACACCGCGCCGCGGTAACGCACGTAGTACGACGTGTCCGGGTGCGCGGGACCTGAACACACACGGACATATCGTTGGTATAACATACAAATGTATAGTCCGCGTAAAACTGCTAGTCCGCTCTGAATATAGAAAAGAATCGCGTCGCCAAAGCAAATTGTATGACTACACCTGCTCGCAACAACTTCAGTGCGGAGTAGCACTTTGGCGCGGACTATATGATACTTACAAATGGCCATAGACAATATATTCTTAGGGGTATCACGCGCAATAAAAATAAAAGTACATTATAAAATTACAAACCGGTTTTGAAGCATTTATAGGTTATATATATTAATTTAGGTTCACATTTTTATAAAATGAAAAATTTAGTCCTTTGTCAATTTTATAAATTTTAATACTTTAAGAATAACTCGAAATACTTTTAACACAAAACCGTAACACCCTGTTACATCAAAATAAGTCTAACAGATTTTATATAGTGTACAAATTACTAGGCACTTTTTAACTGCTTGAATTTATATTTAACCTGTTACAGGTGAATCGCCTACTAAGTTATAAAAACCCCAAAACAATCTCACCGAGTATTCGTTCTCTAATTACGAGAGCTTGCATCCTCATAGCGTCTGGGTCGGCGAGAATCTCCTCCAGCTGTTGTGCGTTGCTCGGCTCCACTGCGTAGTCGTAGGCTTCTATGCGAGGCATGTCTTTTGGCTTAGGGATTGGTTCACTTCCGTCTGCTGGAAATCTGTCGGAAAATTGGTTTTCAATGTAGAATATGCAATGTTCGCGCATCTCCTTGGTCTATTATAAGGGATAGCATGGCATCTATTGCCAAGCTTAGATTTAATGACTTCTAACTTATCAATCTTATTGGACGTTGATTACAAAAATCTATAGGCGGCGATGGCCACTTTCCATGAAATAATTATTTTTAAGCATATTATTTCACAAAAAAAAAACTTTTTAAAGTGAATTAACGACTTTGTCTTGTCTTTGCTATTCTATAAAATAATGTATTTCAGTCCTTAGTACATTATGAAAATAAATAATTTCCTTCTGTACAAAGTTTAACTGGCAAGAAATAATTTAACTCTGCAATTGACTGTCCAACCTTGAGTATCTACGGCACCTACGTGTAATAAAGATTTTCTGAAGAATATGAACATAAATTTTCCAGCAAATACCTGTCATCCATAGCTCTCTTCCACAAGGCGAGTGCACCGACCATATCCCGTCTCTTGTCGACGTACGTCGCTCCCAACAGCTCCAGTGCGTCTATCCTCTGCTGTCTCGTCACTAAACCGTAGTCTGCGTTGATTAAATGCTCTACTATGTGTGTGTGGCCCGTCACTGACGCGGCTAGGAGGGGGGTCATACCTGAAAATAATATTTTCATTTTACTTTTTTTTTCGTTTTAGTGAAGAATAATTATAATAATATAAGGACCATAGTTCTTAGTAGGGTGCGACCTCTTACAATTTGTACATGCCAGTGTCGAATTATGAACTTGTCGGTATCGTTCAGCAAAACTGCAGCCAATAACTATTTTAATCAAGGATCATACTTCACTTTGACTGTCACTAATTTAAATTGTTTCCGACATTTCACCCATCCATCTTGTAAACTACTCTACTGACATACAGGTCTGTAATTGGAGCTATCGGCCCTATGTCTCCAAGTTTCTCGTCGTCTTGTTTAGGTTATTATCGTTCTAACTGATTGGCGGGCGACTTGAGCTTCTTTTATCTAAACATAGTCGCATTCGAGAACCTTTCTTCTGCTACGTTATAGGTCCTACGACCGACCTGCTAAATCTGAGAGCTACGTCGGTAAGCTTAGTTTGCCTACGGATTAAGTGCAATACTAACTAACACTCACGTTATTTTCCATTGCACGCTGAGATACTCTGAGCTTTCGGATGAGGCTCATAGTAAATAGGTATGTAATAGGTATCCAAAACTCACCATAGGAATCGACGTCCATTGTCGCACCGTGGCCTAACAACATCTTGAGTATGTGTAAAGAGCCGCTCTCGGCGCAATCGTGCAACGCTGTGTTCCCTTTAACACTCTTTCGGTTCACGTCTGCGTTTAGTGAAAGCAAGTACTTCGCGATTCTGATGTGGCCCTTGTAGCACGCGATCATGAGGCACGTGTGGCCGTGTCTGTTCGCTATTTCTATATCTGGAAGGAGATTAATACACAAATTACTATTAAGCACTGCTGTGTTCTTCTGTAAATCGTGTGGTATAGTCTGCGCCAAACTACTAGTCCGCTCTGAAGTTGTTGCGAGCAGGTTTAGTCCATACAATTTGCTATGGTGACGCGATTCATTTCTATATTCAGAGCGGACTAACAGGTTTACGCGGACTATTAGACTTTCATTAATTCCTCAGTAGCAACGCATCTGTGGCCGACATTAGTCTTATATGGGGCTGATTACGTGCATTAGCTGCAAGTCTTACTAATCTAACTATTATTCATATAATCCATAATTTCTCATTAATCCATAAATTATTCAATATAATACGAAAATCACATACCTGCGCCATTCTCAACAAGGAACTTGACGATATCGTGATGTCCGTCGAAGCATGCCGCCCTGAGGGGCGTGCTGTGCGTCCGCGTGGTCGAGTTGACGTTCGCGCCCGCGCGAACCAGCAACCTCACCAGGGGCAGGTGGCCGGCCGCCGCCGCGCACCACAGCGGCGGCGCGCCCTCTATCGTCTCGCCGTCGAATGTCACTGATGGATGAAGAGCAATGAAATATGTTTATTTTTGTCATTGATTAATAAAGAAGGAGTAAGTAACTCCTAACAAAAAAATGTAACCAGTTTTGAGTATTGAAATAGTTGCTTAGAAAAGTTTTGCCACGTCTCCGTGCTAAAATATCCCTAAAATATTCGAAATACTTATTTATTTATTATGTAAAATACGCAGTATTAGCTATTTATTCGTAAATTTTCTCTAAAAATGTTTTTTATTTGTCAAGAATACAAAAAAAGAACTGACAAATCAGCCGTTTGTGGCTTCATTCAATTTCAAGGCGGTGAAGTATCTTTATTAATCTATGATTTTTGTGTAGGCCTACAGTGGCACTTACAAATTGTCAGTTACAATTTTTTTTTCTTAAACTACTATCGGATCGGAACGGGACCTCAATGATGTTATCGTTAAATGAATAACTATCTATTTTTGCCTTGTTTAGGTGTGGTAGAAAATCGAACATTATCATTATAGAAAAATTGATGATTAGTTCATACGAAAACCTCGAATATGACAGTAATTTGTCACACTATTATGTTGGCAATTCGATACACGATTGACCTTCGGATTAAGATTTTCTTATTCTAGAAAAGAGAGACTGGCAGCAGCTGTAAAGATACTTAAAAAGTACATAAATCATATGGTTTACGAGCGTCACGTATATTTTAATCCTTACTAATATTATAAATCCGAAAGTAACTCTGTCTGTCTGTCTGTCTGGTTGTCTCTTCTTTACGCCTAAACCACTGAACCGATTTTAATGAAATTTTGTACAAAGATAGTCTGAGACCCGAGAAAGGACATAGGATAGTTTTTATCCGATCTAAGATCGATTAACCGTAGAATCGATCTTTTGAACCAAAAAAAACGATTATTTTAATAGATATTAGTAAGGATTGAATCGTAAACTATGCATTTTATCAAGTGATGATCTTTAGCAAAGTTGTTGTCCATGAGCCCACGAAGGTTCCAGAGTTGGTACGACCAATTTTCGCGAGATGGCGCCACTGTCGTTCCAATAAAGGTACGAATTTTCAGTTTAATGTATGTTAGTATGTCATATTATTTTCTTTTAAACGCGGGCGAAGCCGCGGGCAAAAACTAGTAAGGTGATATGTTATTACCGTTACAAAGTTGCAACTTAAAGTTTCCACTTTCATGAAAGCTCTTAAAGTAGTATAAATAATCGAGCCTCATCTCCACACATCATTCACAAGCTGAGTGTATACAAGACTAACACCTCTTAAGTCATACAAGCACCCTATTAATTAACTACCAAAAAAACAGAATATCGGTTGACAAACAAAAATTAAAAGGTGAAAAAACGAAACAAAAATTAAAAACTGAATTATTTATGTTAAAGTTCGTCCAGTAGTCAAAATTCGATCATATTCATGATTTTTTTAATCGTTTTCTTTTTCAACATTTACATTATTGCATTTACATATTAATTTTGAACAAAAATCATCATGGTTTCTACAGCGGTAAAATCATAGCGGAGAGCAAATTTATTAATCGCATTTTATTAATATAGTAACTTTAGTTTATTTGATTTGACGTTCTCCTAATCTCCTTTCTCGAGATCAGTATAGATTTATTTCAAGTTATTTGGTCTTCTCAGAAGTAACAATTTGTTATCAATTTTACTTAGGTCTCCTTAGATGACTTAGTTACAGATACAGATATTCATGGTCAGTAATAAAGATTTAACAGCATGTGAGTTGAAAGTTGTTTAATATTTCAGTTACATAAAAGAACATACAATGATTAAATTCAATGCTATAACTTCTTCTATCTATAATAGTAGCATTGTAATAAAAAAATATATGAATCGAACTAAATATTTTTATGTTTTTAATTAACTGTCTATATGGCACACAACCTTGCGTAGTACCTATGTGTGGGTTATACATATGCATATAAATTCTGGTTGCAACGAAAGGCAACACAAAGCCACTTGTTTTCTTTGTGTGTGTTCAGAGTACATCGGTGTCAGGGACCTTGGAGTGTCCAATGCGGAGGGCTCGGGGTTTTTAGGTCAAACGGGACTCACCTCCTTTGTTTTTAGAAGGTAAAGGGTGTCTTTGTGTCCCTTTGTCAACATCGGCCAGTCGTGACGCAGTATTAAGTACGAGTACTTTAGGTAGATCGTGTCAAGTATATAAGGTCAACATATGCGAGGAGTAACAAAAGGGATATTAAGACAATTAGTATTTCTTTATCCCTTTATTGTGGGAAGATTTTACCTTTGTTTTTGTTGGGCTTTTATTTCCATTTGCGTTCCTTAGTACATTGCTTTCTGGATGTCTCTTTTTTATATACAACATATAATAACTGTACTCTCTTTATTGAGTCGTACAATGAACAGATGTAACTTTGAGTGAAAAATTTGTGATTGTAATACTATTGTTGTTCGACAATAATCTTTAGAAAATTTAAATATACACTGTGAGGACTGTGGGAGTTGTATACACTATCTCCAGGCTGGCAAGAACTTAATTGTTGGCAGACATCACATATATGTGAGAGCATCTTAATACAAAAGATAAACGGAAGCCGTTGATGTAAGTGATTAAAAAATTAAATAATTTTCGAACGAATAAGTAATGATTAAATTCTAAAACGGACAAGCTTGAAAACCAGCGATTCAAGTTTTTATTTAAAACTGGATGTCCATGAAAGCCATAAATGCAATTAACACAGCTGTGCTATCACTGTTTGACCTTGTAACGATCATTTATGTGTCAACGATGAAGTTGTAACGGGATAACAATTGAACCAGTCGACAGTAGTAAGGTGAGATGGCGTGGTGCCAAACGACTGACGCGGGAGTACATGTGGTATCGATAACAATGCCGACCTTAGACGTGTCGAAATGCGAAATCTTTAACACGAATTTGTCATGTTTCACTTAATATCTTCTGTGAATTATGTGTAAAAAGAGGATACAAGTGTATTTTAATTTTAATTAACTTAAAGATGTTACAGTTGTTAATATTGTGTATAATCAGAAACTCTGAAAGCAAAATCGAACCTTTTTCAAAATTTATGAAAATGTTCATATTATTTGTGTGAGCTCAGCTGAAAGGAGATTTCTAGCTGAAACCAAAACTTCTGCCAAACTCTACTTTTTAGCCGAACTTTGCCGAAACCGAAACTTCGGTTCAGTCACTACTTAATTTTCTATTTTCTGAATACCAATTTTCACTCATTACAACATTATACAAATTACAAGCTGGACCTTCATAAAATAACGCCTGATACTTATTACCATTACGTATACGGAAAAGTAATCTATTAATTTAAAGTTAGATCTATGTATATCTCACCTGAGCCCGGCTGCTCGATGTCTGCCTTGCACCGCTCGATGAGGTACTCGGCGACGTCGTAGTGGCCGTTCCTGCACGCTATCACCAGCGGCGTGGCGCCGCTCACCTTCGCACCCACCAACATGTTCAGCTCGTCTGCTGAGCGCCAACTGTGTAGGTACACCTGGGGACAATCAGTGTGCTGGTTAGTGATCAGTTAAGAGGATTGCTATACTTGATGGTTTTAGCAGACTTCGAAATCGAGGAGATTCTATGTTTGGCTGTATGTATTTTTTTCGTATACTTAAGAATATGTCGGAGAAGGACGGCTCTCATCGACATCATTGATAGAATCTATGGGTTTTGTGGGCGTTGTCATAGGGTAGATGCAGGCACAAATACAGTAATCACAGTATTTATTGTCCTTACGTTTATAACTTCGGATTTACAAAATAACTATACTATACTACTACTATTACTTTACAAACAAAGGATTTGAGCAGCAGGTTCAAGGTAGTGACTACACGCTCCAAAGCACAACGAAATAATGATCCACCTCGATCACTCACATCAGTTCTTATCAAAGTTTCCCCACCGCGCCGCCACATACCTCGACCCCACTAGAGACCTCTTAAAAGTCTCTGCTCTGATTCTAATACGAAAGCTATACAATGACTTCGATTGATCAAGTACCAATAACATTACTAAAATACTAAAGTAACAGTATAGCTAAAGCTATATTAAATAACTCTGACTCTTCCTCCGACACGGCCATCCTGACGCTTCACACGTCCTCGTGTGACCTTGAAGGATGAGTGCAATTGTTATCTGAAATGAAACATATTTATTTTGGTAAAACTGTATGGTAGGAATGACCTCGAACGGGGACCACATCTGATCAAAAGGAGACCAGAGTATCCCCCGACCAGGTCGCGCGAATTTGGGTAGGCCTATGTCCAGCAGTGGACTTTCAAGGCTGATAGATGGATGGTTGGAGAGTTGTATGGTTAAATATTAAATAACGAGTCTCACGACACTCAGTCACATTAAGCAATGCTTTCACCCTTCACCCTTTGTTGATTTATTGGCACCCATACATTTGACCATTATAACAATCTTAAAACAAAAATATTGCAGTTAAAGTGTAATCTTAAGTGGGGTCTTAAAATGTAAATGATTAAGAAATTCTCAAACGTTAAAAACAGGACGCCATATCACTCGAAATCTGTCACGGAACTTAGCCAAAGTCGTAAACTAAACCCAACTTGGTTTTCAAGTGGCATTTTTATATTATGAGGTGTCAAATGCCAATGTGTTAAAAATTCTTGGGAATTTCTTTCCTTTCAAGACATAAGTGGTTATAAATTTGCTCTCTATGACCCTCAACATTATAAAATAAAGAATGTTGTGTTGTGACGATGCATACCTAGCCACTTTACACTTATACTTAATCAATGACTGGTTCTTATTACATTTAACAACCGAGAGTTCAAGTCGGTAAAAATTGCCCCGTAATGTTTTACTTAACTGCGTCCCAAATTAATAAAACGTATCTACACTTCATGTAAGCAATTAGATACTTCCAAGTACCAATTGTCAAAATAAACTTATTCGTTCAACTATTGTACAAAAAAAAACATTTACCCACACCAAACAATTTATATATAATCGGGATATAAGTAATCTTCCCCTCAGTTAAACAGCCATCACGTCTATTTAACTTATACATAAATATACTTAAAACACTGTATTAAATGGCCACCCCGCCTATTTAATAAATATATCCACATAATACAACCAGTCCGTTAAATAGCCAACTCGCTTATTTACCAAATATATCCACATAATACAACCAGTCCGTTAAATAGCCACCTCGCTTATTTAACAAATATATCCACATAATACAACCACTCCGTTAAATAGCCACCTCGCTTATTTAACAAATATATCCACATAATACTCGTACAACCACTCCGTTAAATAGCCACCTCGCTTATTTAACAAATATATCCACATAATACAACCACTCCGTTAAATAGCCACCTCGCTTATTTAACAAATATATCCACATAATACAACCACTCCGTTAAATAGCCACCTCGCTTATTTAACAAATATATCCACATAATACAACCACTCCGTTAAATAGCCACCTCGCTTATTTAACAAATATATCCACATAATACAACCACTCCGTTAAATGGCCACCTCGCCTATTTAACAAATACATACACATAATACAACCAGTCTTTTAAATGGCCACCTCGCCTATTTAACATGCACAATATATATTTTTTATCTCTACGCCATCCTTTAAAGCCTTCTGAACGATCATATCGCCGTTAGAAAGCTTTCACTGCGCTTACACAGCCTTCGCGCCGTATTATCTGCTATCATGGTATTTGGACCATCATATTGCTGTTAAAAAGCATTTACCTCGCTTGCACAGCCTCCACGACGTGTACCTAAGTATTTCCTAAGTATATTCATCCTATTTAAATAGTCATATCACCTTTAGAAGGTATTAACCCCCTTAGTTAGTCAAATCTATATACTATTTTAATAGTATACTACACTATAACTGATACACTTACGCTACTAACGTCTATCAACGCTATTAACAAACTTAAAACCCGGTGGAGATTTGGTACAATTAAGGCCATTGTTATTGTTACTTCTTCTTCTAAGATTATATTTTAAAACCTCGCGCTTTGACATTTAAATAAGTCATATTTGCCCATTTTATTTGCTTACTGTACGAAAAAAAAAGCATATTTGAAATACATGTACAATTTTCATTATTGCGATTTTGTAGACATCACATAGAAGTTAAGAACTCGCTAGGTTTCCGCACAAAATGTTCCTTCACGACTATAGTAAGTGATAAACAATTTCTAATACGCACAAAACTTCTAAAAATCTAAAAGGTGCGTGCCTGGAGTTGAAACCTAGGTCCCAGCGATCGAGAAGCCATGCTTCAACCCCTAGGCTATCACTGCTTTTTTTTTTCTGTTTTCCTTAAACAACTTTTCTTGTAATTAAAAATACTTAGCTAGCCCTATGTGTTAAACACGGCTTGAATTCTACCATGAAGATACGCTAGACTCAAATTTGCAAAATTGATAACTTTAATCTAAATCAATCAAAATTGTATAGTTATCAATTACTAATTTTGATAAAAAGAAATTGAATGCTTTAGACTCCGAAACAAATACCAATCCAAACCAAATAAAAATCCATAAAACGTATATAGCGACGACACTGGAAGTTCAATGTAAGCCCAAAAAGGTTTATTTTTATTTTTTTTTTTTTTATAGTTCGCATTGGTGGAAATATTTCTTATGTCGTTTATACTTCAAATGTACGAGATACATACGAGATATTATGTACAGTTAACTAATCGAAAAAAAAAATCTACGGAACAAATGCACTTGTAATGATGTAAACAAGGACACAAGCAACAAAAAAAGTAAGAATTATGTTATTTACAGAAAATTTTAAAGTCACAAAGAAATTATACAGTTTTTGTTTATAAATATTGTTATGTAGCGAATAATCTCTTTAATAAGTAATTTGACAACGCTTTTGGCATTTTTTTTCTGTATTACATTATTCTTCAAAAATTCAAACTAGTTTATATCGATGAGAAAAAATATAATTAATATTGTACTGTCACGTTTCGTTTTGATGCGATAGGTGAGCATTTACTTGAGGACACCTTTTATAATAATAGTATGAAAAATATTACTTTGGATCAAATACTCTAGGAACTCTCAAAATTTAATCCGAATCTTAGGTATTTTTATATTATATAGCGGCGCTATCTCGACAGTAAAAAATAGATCAAACTGCCTGAAACATTAATCCCATACGTAAAACGTTCATTTATCAAAATCAAAATGTATTGGTAACAAAATTAGTTATCACTTGTACGAGTATATCTAAAATCATCAGTCGCCAATCAGATTTGATATATTAACAGTAACATTTTGCAATCCAAAAACTAAACTGTGAAATGCTATCATTGAAAAGAAAACTGCTTTCCTATTAATTCCTTCAAAGTATTCGTAATTTAATTCCTAATTTCCTTCATACGTTAATAATTATCATGTCACAAATATGTAACCAATACCATATGCTTCTATTAACTTGCATGAAACCATACAGACGGCTTTAGAAGTGGCTCTTAAAGGAGATTATAAATGTGGTTAAAATTTTCATACAAAAATGTTATCTTGCGTCACACGAACAGTTATATTATTTGACTTATATTTCAGAATGACTTACGCATTTATTAATAAAATTGGTAACAACTCTTGGATGATAAATTTCCTCCCTTTGTTCAGTCTATTGCTGATTTAATTATAGTTAAATGTCTTTACATACCAAGCATAGTACCTACTGTCTTCTCTATTAAATTCAATTCTATGTTGATAGACGAATTGTAAAATCCATTAGCTATGTATGTATATCATCACCATTTAATTTCATTAATTAATTTTTAATTTCATTTCATTTTAATTTCTGGCCATTATTTCTTTTTTATCCTAATTAGCATCAGAATCAAAAACAAAATGAATATTGCTCACCAAATTGTGTGAAGAACTCGGGCTTTATACAACACACGTCCACTCGTGTACTATGTCCTATACAGTCAGATGAAAGGTTTTACTTGTTTTTAGCTGACCATAATCTCCAACTGCACGTTCTTATATGAAATTCAGCGGCACGCTTATATCATCAGGTGACTTGTAGCCTCGTCATAGCCATCGTCGTATTGAGGCAATTTCGTACATAGTGTAGTTTTCCGTTGGTTTAACTGAAACATTTATAACAGCTATGACAACAAATAACAAATTGTCCACGAGCTAATAAAAAAATGTAAAATCTGGGATAAGATTAAGGTCCTGTATTGTAGACTTTCATATTTTTCTACAATTAAAATGTCACGTTACAAAGGAACGAACTAATAACACATAATTTGTCCTGAATGGACAAAAATAATAAATTATCTAAACTGATCTATGCTGTAGTAATTATATAATATAACCCATCTCGCATAAACATATGGACAACGAAACACTCACAACATTGTAAAATATCACTAATAATCGAGAGAGAAAAAAAAAATCTTAAAATTTTACAATATTTATGACAGAATCTTTCATAGTAACACTCAGACAATAAAAGAGAAAGAAAAAAAATACTCCCCTGACTTCAGCTTTCATCAACCAAACAATCACAGTCGTCAGGTTGCACCTCCTCAGGATGAAACTCAGGTGATGTCTTTAGACCAACTTTCGCAAGTTGCTCAGCTCCTCCACAAGTAATTTGTTATTTTACTATTTCTCGTTGAACACCGCCGCCGTTATTTGTTACACTCAATTCACTTAAGTCTTTTGTGCCTGCACAGATCCCACTTCTGATGTCGGAGAAGGACGGCTCTCATCGACATCATTGATAGAATCTATGGGTTTTGTGGGCGTTGTCATAGGGTAGATGCAGGCACAAATACAGTAATCACAGTATTTATTGTCCTTACGTTTATAACTTCGGATTTACAAAATAACTATACTATACTACTACTATTACTTTACAAACAAAGGATTTGAGCAGCAGGTTCAAGGTAGTGACTACACGCTCCAAAGCACAACGAAATAATGATCCACCTCGATCACTCACATCAGTTCTTATCAAAGTTTCCCCACCGCGCCGCCACATACCTCGACCCCACTAGAGACCTCTTAAAAGTCTCTGCTCTGATTCTAATACGAAAGCTATACAATGACTTCGATTGATCAAGTACCAATAACATTACTAAAATACTAAAGTAACAGTATAGCTAAAGCTATATTAAATAACTCTGACTCTTCCTCCGACAAATATATTCTTGTATAAAGTTTTTTGTACACCGGTGCAACTAGATACGAAATGACTGAAATGAGTTTGGTTGATGCAAGTGAAACCGATCCGAGTATGTAGCGACCCCGAAGTTTTCTTTCTGGTATGTTATTTTCGTTATCAAGAATTTTTACAACATTGTCAATTTTGTCTGTGTTTAAAGTAAATTTACATGTATTTAACGCTTACTACGCATATAATTCATAAAGAATACATTATCCATAAGCAGACAATGAAATAAGTCATCGGATACACCTGTACCACATAGCAAGACGTGACAATTTTTGATTTAGAATTTCTATAAGGAAAATATCATCTTGTTTGACTGCTAATCATAAAATACATAAATAAGACCATTAATCTTGGGAACATGTGTTCAGAATTGCAGTATTTGCGGTTAACACGAATATAACCACTAGACCAGTACGCAACCAGACAATTTCGTGAACACGGTAAATTTGTTTACTCTATCTGTTTGAGTGACGTGCAGATTAACGCTTGTTGGCGAGGTTTTAATCACTTAAACTGACATGCAACACTAATTAATGGTTCCGTAGTCGAGAACGAAACATTTTTCGGTCGGAAATAGTTACGTCATTCGGTGATTACAAATGTTACGCGAGAGGTAAACGAACTCGACAGATTTGAACGGATTATGTTACAAAATTTATGATATAATATTGAGTAATTATTATGCAGTTACTCTAGTTTTTATTCTATCTTTGAATGAAGGCTATTCGGCTATATACATTGTGCTCTTTATTAATAATTATATCCGTGCTTGTTATAATACATACTCATAGTGGGTTCAATTAAACGTAGATACATTTATTACAAAGGTGCTGAACTTTTTGAAGATTTGCTGCAATACCATACCAATCACCATCACAAATCTCTTAGAAGATTTTTTAATAACACAGGAGTAGCAATCGAGTTAGTAGTTACCTGATGGGAAGTGGTTACTGCCGTGGAGCAGTTATAGAACAAGTCGATCACACATGCTTTACTAAATTCATCCCCTTATATGTAAATCAGCCGGTATCCACTTCATTCACCGAAACGCAAGAACTGCGTTTCTAATCAAACTTTTTGATTTGGTTACACAGACTTCAAATTATGGTATACCTAATGAGGTCATCTTGCATAACGCATGTACGTGAAATTGCACATCTTTATAAGTGCACGTATGATTACGTAAATATGCGTCTTGTAAATCTGTTATGCTGTACGAATATTTAATGAACGCACAAAAGAAATGCTATGTGTATTTTAAGCGTTTTTATTTTTCGAGTACACTGAAAACAGTACGTAAATCTCAGGCAAGCAATATCTTTAATTGAGGTAATTTTTTGACCCGCGTGACCCAACGTCAGTACGAGTATATCGGTCACTACGTAGAATTTCGGATTCGATACCCGACTAAGCAAATAAATATAAGTAGATAGCATAGGCCGTAAATTTCGAAATGTTATTCACCAGTATTGGTGTTATTATTACGTCATGGTAACAGAAATATAGACACACAAAAAATCCGATTACTTTTAAAATTAACTTAATTGTACATTCATATACTAAAACATTAAGCAAACGTGTACCTACATAGGATTCTACAGACAGACACGACGGCCTGCTCGACACTATAGACCACTTATTAAAACGGCAAAATTAACTACACGAACTAAATCATATTACCCCATCGTTCCAACAAGGAGTCATCACTGTAAATCATACATCATGTCAATCATCCAAAAGCATACGCAACTATAAAATATGACATATTATGAAATTCACAATGAAACATCATTAAATCGACAGGTTACATTAATCAACGGGATAAGCTTAAAACATTGTAAGCTAATCCGTTTTTCTCATAGACACAATTTTTCTTTGTTTGTAAATTTACTAAATTTTGACTCGGATGACCCGAAAAACAATGCAAAAACAAGTATATACCTATATATAAAGTATGTACCCATATACTTCCCATTTTCTAATGGAAATGTTGTATTTCCGGACATTATATTCATAACGACTACACAATTTAATATGTTACGAATAAATTTACATGTCTGAAAGGCCTAAATAAAACTAAGTACTGTGGACAAGAATAAGTCGATCATCGGCATCCACTTATTATTGCCCACTTATCAAACAATAATAAATTGCCGCACAGATGCCGCATACATGATTTTGAAAAATAAATGAACGTGTCTGATCTGAAATAAGGTAATATTAGTATTTATACTCGTATATCTATAGTTTCACTGTAATACAAGGCATTATCAGCTAGGCAAGAAGTAAAAACCCAACAGGTTAAAACGGTAGAGTTTGGCAACGCCGGCGATGGCGCAACGTTATTGCCACATCGGTTTGTAGCGGACCTATAATGCGATTTCTAACAATATGTTCATAAAGAAATTTCTACATATACGCAACATGTTCTACTTAATGTAGAATGAAGAAGCAACGGACTGTGCAGTCCACCTGATGCGAAGAGGTCACTTCCGCCCGAAGACTTAGGATAACTGCATATGAACAGTAAACCTAGTTCTAACAGAAGCAGATCACAGATGCGACGCCACTCCTGAGGAATATACCTCCTACGGAAGTCAGCCGGCTTCTATTCAAATGTAAAACTGCTTCACGCTTAATAGATAGGTCGTAGTATTAACACATCGCTATCAATCCTTTATGAATAAGAATCATATCTTATTTTGTGATACGTATGAAACTGCAGTTATCAGTCACTTATCCAGACGAGGATGCAGTTAAATGTACATCTTTAATTTTAGTACCTGCATACCATAATTAACTTTGTGTAGTGTTGTCCTATGCTCTTTAAGTATTTGAGCGGTATTAATTCTATTCTTTGTTTGAAGGTGTAAGGCATATACCATTGACTAATAATAGAAGTTTTAATTAATGAAAATTAACTAACGTCCACGCAACCCAACTCGTCGTAATCGTTAGGTATGATTCCTGTTTAATTTGTGTCGATACCCAATTGTCGAGTATCCGTGAATGGTAATCATCACAAAAGATCAATCAAACAAGCCGCAAACTGCATGTTCACAGACACTTCTAAATAAAAAGCAAACATTGTAAGTGAAACGCATACGAAGGCTAACCTTGTTCCGTATACCCAATGCCCCAAAAGAATATATTACACGTGACTCAGAGTGGCGGGTCGCGTGAATATCTTAAACTTATTCAAACTGCCGTTATATAACTGATGTAGTCATCACTTTGTATCTAGTGGGGATAAGCAATGTGTGATGATCATACGAGTATCATCAATGTATACAATTTTGCAATCTTTTGAATCTTTTTGATATAATCAATTCTTCTGTAAATTGATTACACGTCTATGTATTTATTTAATAAACATGTCTAAGATTTTTACTTTGGCCGACTGATACAACGGTGTTTTACTTTCAAGTTCTTTTCAAGTTTAAATTACAACTTTCCATATAAATTTATAAGTGTCAAATCTTACAATTCTTTTTAATTTCTTCTACTTAAACAATTGACCTGATCTAATGTTGTATGATGCTGCCTTACTACACAAGTTTTGCTTCACGTGTAGGTTTTTCATAATTTAAAAAAAGTAAAAAAAATACAAACGTTATTAAATATCGAAATATCTATTCAAAGATATTACGTCCCTATTAGGCGGTGTGCACACGCACGGAACGCTTGTCGCGAATTATAGCCAGAAAACAGGTCGTACGTAACGTAAATTACGTTTTAATCTTAATGCATTGCACTCACGACAGTTTGAACTTGTATGTGGTTATTTTATGGTAGTTGGAGACACAATAACTTGTCACATTATCAATGACACGTGATTATCTTGTATCTACACAAACACATTGTGCTAAGGTCGCACCAAATAGCACCACATGTACCCGTGGATACCGTAGAATGGCAAAAGATGGAAAGTGGTTTTGAAAGATGTTAGAATCACTATGATTCGACCGGGTAGGTACCATAATAATACCAAACATATTTCTAGTGAAGCAATTCTGCGGTGGAAGAGTGGGTAATGAGGTATATATGAGATGTTTAATCTAGAGACATTTAAAAATTCAGAAGATACGCAGAAACTTTTTCCTGCAATTTTATTTACTGCGTCCGCCATCATAACACATTACTAAGACAGGTGATACAAATACATGAAATGTAATATATGTCATAGGATGGTAGGGAAGACATTTTATTCTAATTATCTCTACGGTTATTGCGAATAAATAACGAAACACGTTGAACGCAATAGGTCAAATACTATAAAATAGTTACTAAGTAATAAGTAGTATTAAGAATAATTGTCAAATTTTATTATTCCTGATAATTAGCAAACAATTTTCTAGAAAACGGTCACTATTAACATACAAAACATCGAAACTCAATAATTATCATAAAAATGCCGTACAGGTATAGCCAATTACGCAAATGCAAAAATATCCAAGGTCGAACAGTATTATAAACCTACAAATAAATACATACTCTCTTTTTCAGAAGGTATTAACATTGACCAAATTTTGTGACTGACCGAAACTGGTTTTTCAATCGAAACCAAGCCGAATCTAAAACTATTATGGACTTTATTGAAAATTAACACAGTCAAAAAAGAATTTATACCCTGATTTTATCTTTTATGATTATATAGGGGTACTTGAAAAATAAAGACAACACTTACTTGTAAGGGCGATTTTTGGTCGTCGTCAAGTGGGACGTCATACCCTCCGGGGCTCTCATACGCTAAGGCAACGTTAACATAAGGCGGTGGGCATGGATTTTCAGGTCTCGAGGATCCCCTCTTTGCCCGGGCAGATTCTCGGTTGGTAAATATCATCCGGATTTTTGATATTTATTCATAATAATATAATATTATTGATAACATTATAGAATAATGAAAAAATATATCATCCCACTGTTAAGTGGGTGATTACTTATGATTTACGGTCAAAACTGTAACTTCGGTCACTAACCGAAATCATTTTATATTGTATCGACTTCAATAACAAGCTAGTCCAATGTGATTTTGATCTCTGAATAATAAATCTAAAAATTAACGCAAATCATTCTACGATTCACCGAGTGTGTGTGTGTGTGTGTGCACAAATAAAAATAAATAAAACAATTGGACTGTCGTTTAACCTGCGATTTTTGTTCGAAAGGCAATAAAAATCAAGATTTTAAATTACCTTATTGTATGTTAAACTTAATTTTGTTTATGGTACAGTACTTGTAGAATCTACAAGTAACACACCAATAAAGTAGAGAGTAAGTTACTATCGTGCTATAATGTAGAGAGTAAGTTACTTCGTAGTCCTTGATAGATGATACTCCACTAAACTTATGAATTTAAATAATACTATTAAAATAATTGACGTCATGAACATTGCAATGAAGGCAATAATAATTACATTGGAAATTTACTCTCAGAAACAGATTAGATCTAAATGAAAGAACCAATTGACCCGATTTACAGACGTCAGAGACGAGCGCACAAATTGAAAAACAAATAATACGGTTATTTTGAATATCGCTATTTTTTATAGGAAATTTAAATGAACACAAGCATACTGTTCATCTTGTGGTAAAAAATCGCTGTTGCCCAGGTCATAAATTGGTCCACTGCTGGGCACGGGTCTCCTCTCACCTACCTACCTATCTACCCGTTATACTATCGTAATTTACGCTTATATATACGATAATTGTCATTAAAATACAAAAATAATTCAAATGTCGCGAGATGTTTAGCTAAGAGTAAATAGTAGTAAACACAAAAAATAATTACTCCAAATATAATAAAAATATCATCACTCACCACACACAGCAATAAACAAATTCAAATTAAATATTAAAAGCGAAACGACTAGAAATAAAATTCGTTATTTCTTCACAAAAATCTTTTACAATAATGAATCAGCGACGCGGTGTGTTGTCGAATTAAATAGCTCAACACACAATGCGGGAGCAGGAGCAAACGTCGAATTGTTTCACAATCAATGTGTCGATATAAAACAATATATAACAATTAAATTGGTAGAGCACGCGGCGTCGCTTGCGTTGATTAAATATTTCTTTAAAAGTGAAGCCTTTCTTGGCACTGTAAACGACGCAGTTACCCCCATAGGCTTTGTTTCAGCAATGTTAAGCGCTGCTTCAAAAAATTTAACACTGATACTTTGAAGAGCGTCATATGGTAGAGTCACTTAAAATTTAAAAAATCAAATTAGTCTTTGGTAGTAATAACTTATCTGCGACTGATCTTACGTAAACGCTGATAGAGGGAATGTACTTACGCACGGCGATGTACGTTTCTACGATTTAAACATTAGTATCAATCTAAAATGAATGAAAATCCTATTATACATTATGTCTTGGAGACAGATGGACAGATAATTTATATTATAAAAACATATCCATATGCAAAAGAGGCAATAACCAAACAAAGGCAAACGAACCAATTGATTTACAATTTCACAATAACGTCGCAGGGTCAATGTCGCATTCGAATTCGAAAAAATAATTCACCGATTTTTTATGCAACATTTTTGAGACAAAAACACATTTTAATTCATACTTATATGAATTTAAAACGTAACTTTTAAATTTATTAAAGCATATATTGAATAACAAAAATAAATATAGTATGGCGGGCAGTTATTTATATAGTATGGCAAATTATACACGACAATCAAAAGAACATTGACACCTTTTAGGCATGATCTTTAAATTGTATTTTTGTTTCATTTTATTATTATTCCAATTATCATTTTGTTCATTTGATCCTCATGCAACGGATATATTTCGTTGACACTTATCGACTTTAAATCTTAGGATTACACTACAAATATTAAAGCAGAACATTAAAAAATTTTTGGAACCATATACATTTTACCCCCTTTTTCCAGTAAGTACGATATCGATATAATAGAAAAGTAATAACAACAATATTTATCGACAATTTGAAATACTAAAAGATAAGAGTTATTTTTCACACAGACAGGTATTTTCTACTGGCGAATGTATAGAAATATGCACCTAGAGCTGTAACGACTGCAGCTAAGTCATAAACAATTGTATTAGCATAACATTAAATATTTAACAATTTAACTGGTTACAAAGACAGGAAATCACACAAAATAAGTAAGTAATACCTAATAACCAGACTAATTAATAATAGAAATTAAAAAGTATAAAAAATAAGGCAATTCCATCAACGAATTGAATAGATCAATCTTTATCAAACCAATAATGTATACTCTTTATCAATGTCTATTAATAATAGGAACAATTAAGAGCTCCTACAGGACCAGCATGAATGGCAAAGGATCAACTTAATAAAACCGGTAAAGTAACTAAAGCAATAACGGTATATTAACAACTAAGCCTACTAAATTTAAATTACCTTCTTAATACGCCTCAGTAAACGCCGTTGGCGACGCAACAAAGTCTTCCCGCAGTGTCGCAGCCTCTCGATCCATCGACTTCTCACTGGCACCAAGTCCCACATTGTCACCGACATTGTATCACATCACCACTTGTCCGATCACAAACGAACTTGACACTAATGGCCTAATGGATATTAATTGATCGCTCTCAGTGTTTCTCGAACAGATCGTATATTTACGTTGTACTTAGAAATTGTGCGCTAGCCTAAATTGACAAAGATTATATGATAATTGCTACGTAAGCACCGTTCTCGTTGTGTGTCATTAGCATCGTTATGTGCATCCCATTTTTCTTATTAAGTCTTATTATCTGTGTCAGATAATGTTTGATCCTACATCTATTAACGACCGACGACGATGATCATTAACGACCTATGCCGTATTTATATAGGTATATCTTTCATCAGTGGCCCAATTTTCTTATTATAAACACAAACAGCGTTGCAATTATTTCCAATAATCCTATACCGCATAAACCGCAATGCAACAATTTTAATTTATATAATACTTGAATAATAAAACCGCATTTTATTCACGTGCAATCATTTGCAATAATTTTTCCGATATTAACCGTTAAGTATTTACAATAATCGTATTTAATAATTTATAAACTTATAATTTTCCACAAGTGTATTCCACGAAAGGCCAAGGTTATAAATATAAAATATATTATTGTTGCATTTCGAAACTTACCAGCTTTCCAGGAGATTTAATGCTCAATAAATTCTATATTTCTATAATAGGAATAACGTGTAATTTCTTGCTAAAGCCTATCATCGCATTAGCATTACGCTTGTAAGTTTTCCCAGCTTATCCACGTGATAGACATCAGAAAGCATGTAATTTACAATATGTTACAATCACGGCATTAAGTACAACTTTCATAACAGCACAGTGAGAATTAGTACAATGAGTCCATAAAAGAAAACGCCTGATCAGTAGTCATGACTACCACTTGTTATGAGAAGGATATGGTCTATGAACACTAAATATTTCTAGCGTTTATAGCTGCATTGAAGCTGTTGTTGTCATTAAAACTAATCCGAAACAAAAAAACAATCGACTTACACAAAATTCGATCGAACTGTCTTACAATTTTCACCTGCCTCTACTTAAAGGTTACCTTTCCAATCTAAAAACTTTAATACAATAAATTTAAAGGAGGTCACACTTTTTCTTGATTATGAGATCGAATAGAAGAAAGGAATGAAAGTAAAAAATGAAGAGTTATATCGATCATTCAAACGGGGCCAATATATCGATGTCACGTTCATCGATGCTCGTCGCACGCCACTTCAACGGCTGCGAGTGAAAATGTTTTGCGATAAGTTATTGACCGTTCAGCACTTTCGATCTACATTAAGTCACGTCACGATAAGACGACAACCATAAAGATAAGAATACAAAGAAAACTTTAAAATCAGCATTGTAACGTATTATTTTAGTCTAAATCAACCACCACAATAAAACCAAATGCAAGGGACAAATCAACATTTTTGAAGCATAAGGTATACCAAAGATAAAGAGAAAATAAAAGTAAACAGTTGTAATACAGGATCGATTAATGTCACGTTCTTTAATGACGTCACGTGTCTGGTGTCTGTCACGTGTCATTTAACTTTGCGTCATTGGGTGAAGTATTATGACGCATTTACCTTACTTTGTAAACAGTAGTAACAGTATGCCCTCTAGCTTTCTTGTTTGATTTTACAAAGAATGAGACTTGCGATTTCAGTAGGTAATAATCCTTAAGTTATTAAGTTATAAACCAGTATAATATATTGACATTACTGACACCGCTCATTTAATACTATCCGTGTCGTGATGTGAAGAAGCGCTTACCCGCAGGAGTATATAATAAAGCTTGCGGTCACATAACCGTAATTTAGTTTAGGTGTGAAAGGTACTCGTACATGTGAAGTTATCTATTTTTTTTCAAACACTACTGTACGACCTAGAAATGATAACGTTACTCTATTTGTATTGTCAATATTACCAGAAATGTGACACATTTAATAACGTCAGACGTACAGTTAGGACCTTAACGTTTCAACCTAATTTGGAAGTTACTGTACGTTGGTTTAGAAATATAATGTGTGCTTCCAAATGTGAGGTGTTAATGTGCGCCTCACCTAATATTTCCGTGGTTCAACCTTAGTTCTTGTATCAAAAGGTCATCACTGTTTGAAAAGTGTGTTTTGTCACTGACGCATTAAGGGTACCGAACTATCAATATTTGAACTACTTCGGCCGACGTTTGTTCTCGAGTCGTTGGTAATGTGTTGTTTAATTAAATTACTATTTGGGTCTTCTAGAGTTTTATATTACACGATGTATCACACGTACGATGCAAAATCATTTCTATTTATTAGTACATAATAATGATTTTACAATGATATTTCATGCTTACGTACACGAAATGTTACTTCATAACGTGCACTGCGCAATTGCCTTTATGTCATTAGAGTTTTCAACGGTAAGTCTTGCACAAACTTTAATAAATGAGGTTCAATTATACTTGCATTGTACCGTTGAATGTCAGCCTAGATCCACACAAATCTCTCTCTTCCTTTAGTAAATGGCATGTTGCAGACGGCCATTAAGGACAAGTCTAGAAAGCGGGATCAATATTTCTGCGAATTTATTCACCTCTTACAGTTACTACTCTCTCCTTACCAGTCTGACGATGAACAGCAGTTGACCACCATACAAAGACACGTATGTATTTAAATTAACAACAAGTAAAGTTAGCACGTTTGCACCTACGTTGTACGATTTAACCACACTGTAGACGTTACATTAACCTCGTTGAAGGACTTACTCCGCGGTCGCATACGTAATACATAATATTGTTATATAAACAAACTGTGTCAATATCTGGTGTCGGCAATACGCGTCGAGTTATGTTGACACGACATTTTGAGGACATTATGCATACAAAAATTTAATAAGTGCTAAATTGACTATCCACATGATTACCAGGATGTAGAAAGAGCGTGATGTCACGGTGTTGAAATATCTTTATTCGAAAAAACTATACGAATATTAACGTATTAACGACGTTTTGAAATACAATATTTATAATTAAAATATTAAAAGATAAAAACGCAGTAGCAAATAAACGGCATGTTAGTAAGCTATACGACGCAGAATTCAAAGTTTCAAATAAAATAAAATAATTTTGAATTATCCACACCATATTAAGCTAGGAACGAGTGCCCAAATCAAATAGGAGATAGTCTCATATAAACAACACTAATCAAAACTACTCGAAATAATAATAAACAGGAACTAACATATATATTTTCCATTTGCATAACTATGAAGAAATCAGAATTCATTTCGTTGTAGAGTCCTTTGCAAATACCGGAACTATCTCTCATATTAATATGACGAATCAAGTCCAAAGACATAAAGAAGTAAATCTACTTTTACATAATATTGAAGCAATATGAACTAATGGTAGATACGAGGTTTATGCGTCGCTCGCAAATAGCCCGGAAGTATCTGATGAACTAACACATGTCTAGATGCGAAGATTTTACATACATCATATTTTATATTCGTGTAGAACGCAGAACATAAATAATTATATAATATTAAAGTGCAGCTGTGAACTATTGAACTTTCTACAGTTGCACAACTACAAGAATCTTAATGCATTTCGAAAAGAGGAAGTTTGCTTTTACACTCGTTGTTTATATTTGTAGAGTTTCGGTAATATTTGTTTCTGAAAGAATAACTCCAGGTTGATATCATACATCTACACTAATATTATAAAGAGGAAAACTTTGTTTGTTTGGTTGTAATGAATAGGCTCAAAAACTACTGGACCGATTTTAAAAATTCTTTTACCATTCGAAAGCTACATTATCTACGATTAACATAGGGTATATTTTATATGAAATATATTTGATAAATAGATTTTGAGGCGGTACAAAGTTTGCCGGGTCAGTTAGTTTATTATAGAGCTATTATTTATTATAGTGAATATAGAGTGTCAGTACTTGCGCCTGATTCATATTTCTTGATGATAGTTTAAATCAATAGTTTATTTTACCTATTACAGACTTCACGCATTTGACTTCAGTGAAATGAAACGTTTCTCTTATATTTTTTTATTTACCGTTTGACAAATATATATCCAGGAACTCGAGTCTTAATATACAATTTTACATTGTTTGTTTTCATTACAAAATGATTACTATGACCTTCGATAAAAAATGTCTACATTGAGATTTTTTATATTTATCACATAAACATTGTTTTTAACTTTATGTACGGCCTGTGAATCGGTGAAAGGTATTACTTGAGTAGCTGAAATCGTCTCGGGTGACATTTTATATATCAACTGGAATGTTAAGAGAAATTTACTTAATTTCACTTAACATATATTTTTAAACAAAACTACAACTACATGCGGGAGGATAAATGTCACACACACATACTTATAAGGCTCGATTGCGACAGCACTATTCTTATTTCAATGTTTTAACATTAGTTTAATAAGCTGTGTTTTAGTTTTAAGTGTAAGATAATGCAGCTTGCGCCGAATGTTTAGTGGTGCTACACATCTCTCATCGATCTCAGGTAAGTCTGATAGTTTCGCGTCTGTAGCTGCAGAACCGCATTAAAACTAGTATATGCATACCTTTATCGATTAAATTGTAATAAATATAACAATTTTTGTACAAACAGTACATGTTTTCGTACTACCTTTCAGTAAATCAAGGTGACAGTGATAGCGCTATAAACAACTCAGATACAGGTAGTTGACGTATTGTTCAAAAATGTAAATACATAATTCTATTTATCGGTTGAGATGCAGTACATAAAATTATAAATACATTTTTGCACTCCCTGTTGTAAAAAGAAATAATAATAATTGTTATATTTCCAATGTTGCTACACAACAAACAGAATTACGGAATTCCAATAATAATCCTTTCAAGGTAATGTTTGTCACACGAAGTACCTATATAACTATACAATATAACTTTATTTCTTTACCAGCGAACACCGAGGATACAGTTTTGAACTCAAATTCAAAGACTTATAGTACTGTTATTTTAAATAAATAAAAGTCACCTATTATAAGGAAAGGATCAAAAGTATACGTTTACCAAATTATGACTTTTAACCCCTCAATATTATGTTAATTACTAGGTCATTATATAGTGTAAATAGGCCGTATCATAATCTGACTGACCTCAGTTCACCCAGATAGGGAATAATTTTTCATACAACAAACTGAAATGAAAAGGACGCGTCATGTCATTGTTGCATTGAAGGTCAATTTGCACTTTTGGGGGTGACTTCGAATACATTGTAGATATTGGTAAATATTTCGAGTCATAACTTTTTATAAAATATCAAATTATGAGTCCACTTTCAACGTTTCCTTTTCAATTGCTTAACTTTGTAAAACAACGTTAATTTATTACAAAGAATCTTTACTCTGACTACGATTTTGCCCCTAATTTGCATTAACTACGGTAATCGTACACAGTATGCTTCATTAGTTTTTTCTAGAGTCAAAGTATCTCTTTGGTCTGCCGATAAGTGTGTCCCTAGGGAGACCGACAAAGAACTACCCGATGATTGGCTAGGATAAGCGAGTCACATAATGACAATGTATTTATTCTTCGCGTGGCTTTGGTGAGATCTATTAGACCATGCATTCTGAACAATTAGTCTGCAGCGGCACTAAAAGTAATCGGCAAAGTATAGAAGAGATCCACAAAGTTTTACATGAACGAAATTGCAGGATTTTGCAGAGAACTTGATGGTCCGTGGCAAGACAAAAAAGTAGTATTACAACGGTCCAAGTGCAGTCATATTAGACTTCATTTACATTTGAATGTGTTTATGGCGGAAGAATAATGAGTATGTTATGGAAATCTGAATGCATTGCTACATTAAGCGTAACCTGTAAGTGCCACCTTTGGAAATATTGTGGAAAACTCAGTCAAGTAGGTTTCTTCATAATGTTTTTCTTCGCCATTAAAGTAGATAACAAATGGTGATACGAGTAGGTAAGGTACTATTTCTACATAAGAATATGTCATGTCGAGTATACGTGTGTGTATAATTATATACATATTTATGTATTACGATACATACAAACAGTATATCATTTATGAACTTGCCTCACCTTTTTGCATTTAGTATATTGCAGTCACAGTCGAATTACGTGTGACTATGATAATTAATAATGTCATTACAATTATGCGTAAATTAATGTTAATTCTCTATAATTAAATTAAACATTTCCTTTTAAGCTGATACGGTAGTCAAATATAATTCATTTAAGTCTTATCTTATATCATCTACGTCTGTCTTGTGACAACATGCTTATTATTATTTATATTATTTAATATTTGATAAATAAGTACATAACGAACTGAGATCACCATGGTATTACGTCGGTCTGTCGTGCAGAACATTCCGGTTTTGGTCTCAGTCAGGAAGATATCTAAGTGTTCTTTTATGTTCAGCAACACAACACGCTGCTGAGCGCCAAGTGTTGCAGCAACGTGCCGTAAAGGGTACTGCTAAGAAAGGCTATGTTTTCATGACACTTTTTGTCATGAAAACATCGCCTTTTTTGTTGTCACAGGCTTGCAGCAAAACAGAAATCAAAACAGAAATGAAATAAGTACCTAGTACCTACCTCTCTTCATATCTATCAACCCTGTAAAGAAAATTGTAATATTGTGTTTCTACATACGAACATACCTATATTATGTAGACATACATTTACACACAATCAGACAGTCATATTTGTAATAGTAGATAAGGATTATGTTACGTACGTATCGTATAGCGATTTCTAAAGCCTTAAGTTTTTGCCATTGCAGGAAACCTTGTTGCAAAAAATGACGTTATTTTAATATTAGTATTGTTACGAATGATTACATACATAATTATTTTATTATTTTTACATACAACTTTGTTATGTTAAAATAACGTTTTATATCTCATGAAGAACTTCTGTTTCTTGTATTTTGTAAATTTTAAAAGAAAATTAGATATTTTAGAGGTAAGAAAAATTTTCCGATATCTATAAATTAAAATCACCAACACTTACAAGATAATCTGTTAAAAATAGATTCAGCATTTTAAGTGGTTAATACGTAGAGGCAGATTGAGAGATATATTCTTATGTTTTTTTTTTAATTACGCATATATGTGTGTAATTGCGGTTGTAGAAGACAAACAAACGCTATAGATGTACAGTATCTATCATCTATCATGAATATCAATTTAATAAAAATATTTTATAACTGAGTAGATAGCTTGCGATATAGTTCTATTAACGAAATAACTTTCAATTACCATACATAGACCTACTTATAAACCAATAGAAGCGTTTGCAGTTGGAAATACGCGTCATTACGATAAATAATAACCACAACAAAACAGTCACGTCAACAAAACGAAGTGGAAACTTGCTTTCTAATCACCCGCAAACGCAAGTAGAGAATATTGGCTCTTTTCAGATGCAATAACGCACAGGGGAGACACAAAATGGGACGCACATAACTATGGTTAACACGGTTGCACAATTTACCGTTGCGTTTGTGCCTCGGCCACACGACTGCTCAGAGCCGACCCGACTACAACACTGCAGCCGCCAGCCAATCTTTCTTTCACCGGTTACACAAGATACTCTTACATAAGACGCCTTTCCATCCACTGCAGCCCGTGTAGCAATTCGGTTGATCGATCTGATGACCGATCGGCGGACTCGTAATACGCTCTTTTCGGATGTGGTACACGCTGGGGGACCGGTCGCTAATGGTGTTTTTAGATCACCGCTTTGTTGACAAACAAGTTGTTACGGAAATAAAATAAATTTCTCGGTTTCTTCCTTTATTACGACGTAATTATTAAACAACAAATGGGGTTGCTATCTGCTTGATGGTTCGTATCACAGCATTCCTTGGTAATTCCCATCAACCCCTTTAATTAGGCTTGGAAGGCAGGAAGTACTGACTGACCACAGATGCGTTGCTTTCCTCAAGAAGCACTTTGGAATGCATATTGCCTATAACTCTTCAAATCAAAGAAATTAGTGTTTAACACGACTATTTTAAGGCAGAAGAATCGATAAAAGTTATTAAAATAACTTTGTAAGGGGCCAATCCAGCTTAATTAAACTAAGTTACATCTGTAATGACTACGTTGTCATATTTGAATAAAGATAATATACCCAAATATAACAAGTCGTCATATTCAAATGAGATACTCTGTAGACACTAAACTGAAAACCTATTTCATGTTTCTCAACCATCGATATTTTTCACTACTTTAATTTCATTGGTTACCTAAGACAAAATACTATATCATCAAAAAAGTATACGTAATACTAGTATAGTAGGAGTAATAAGTATACTCCGTCTGCAATATTAATCAAGGTAGGCATTTTCAATTCCAATGTTCTTAAATAATACTTTAAAATATTTATATTACACAACATGAAATCAATATATTCTCTTAATCAAATTCTACACTCTTATTTAAAACATCGCAGGCTTTTTACAACAATTCATCGACCCTTATATTGTCAGGTTCCTGACAGGATTTGTCTAGTGTTAATCATCTGTTTACTACAGGACTATTACCACAGTTATTACTCTTCAGGCTAAATAAACGAGAATCCTACGAAAACGACTTTTCTACAAATATTTACTTTTAGGGTGAAGAGTTTTACAATATTTGTAGAGCCCCCATTATTTTATAGATGAAAATGACACTTTCATATATCTGCAAAACTTTGCATTCGAAAATTTAATTATTTTAGGTCATACATGTACCTAACCTCCTCCTAGAGATTAATATTAAGAGACTTTCTAATCATTCATTCGAAGGTGGTAGAGCCCTTTGTGGTTCGACTCCGGCGGCATCACCGCCACACCTATTTCTACCTAATAACAGCAGGGTTAGGCGCTGCTGTGTTCCGGTTTGAAGGGTGTGGTAAGGGAGACAAGACTTTTCCGAGGCGTTCCAGCTTAGTCCTCAGGGGTAGCGGCGCATCTGTGGCCGACCTCAGGTAGGAATATCTAACCCTATCTGAGGTTGATTACAGATGTCCACGGGCAGCAGTAGCCACATACCATCAGATGGACTGCATGCTCCTCTGCTACTCCTATACTATAAAAAAAACCCTAGTAACTCCGGCTCACGATCTAATTGTTTGTTGTAATTTAGGTAGGTATAATAAAGGTATTACAGTTGTATAAAAATATATTTTCAAAAAGGCGTAGTAAGAAATGGTCTAGACTAGACAACCTTAGACGTTCAACAGGAATAACATCATTGATAATACAAAACTAAAATGTAATTTACACCAATGTCACTCGAACAGACATAAAGGTAGACGGATTTCATTATCACAAATAGCAGTATTCGTTAAGTCGTAATCAGTGGCAGTCGCAATTATAATGACAATGGCGCAATCAATCGTTTAAGTACCGCCAATAAATCAACGACGATCCTTATAGGTACAATACGTACGACGGCATTTCCGTTGACTCATACGCTTTCCGCATGCGTACCCCATTCCCCCTTATTTCCTGTACTTTCACTCCTTTGTGGTTTCTTGATGTCGCTGTGGCCTCTGAGCTCTCTGACCTCTAACTGAACAGAGTCGCTTGATTCGTTTGAACTTTATAGCGATAAACACGATTATTGACATGTTTATGTATAAGGAAATCGCTCGTGGAAAGTTTAAAGTAGAATATATAAACATAGGGTAATTAATGAAACGTTGTAGAATAATTAATACCAAAAAGAAAACTTAAAGAGTTCTCTGCCTCAGTCCAATTTCCTAAGCCGTTCACTTATCTGCAAGGACCTATAATAAGCGGTTATCTTTTATGCTTTTTTTTATTTAAAACAAGTTTTATCAAAACATATTTAACCTATTAAGGGATTGTTTGTTGCATCCTTGTTGTAACATTTTTTTACAATACGAATTACATGAACATTTTGTAATAAAAAATTGACTTCAGTCCAATATTGCCACTTGAATAACTTCCTACAATCTTAAAACTTTATTTATTAGGTAGTAAATATATCCATGTAGGTAATAACTGGAGATGAATTTTGAAAATTTACCACGAACGCAACAAAAACAGAGATAAATAATACAACCGCATTGTTTTTCCCGCCAAGGCTGTGGACCGCATTGGCCTTCGCTAAAATTTATATTTCTGTTATGTAAACAATATCTTGGCCTAGCTTTGAGTTATTTGTGCAACTTAGAAATAATATAAAAGAAATAATATAATTTGTAAAAGTGGTAAAGGACTGAGATTGGTAAATCATATAAATGTTCTTTAGAGCTGGTAAAAATACAAGAAATTGTCAACCTCTGATTTTTGTAGCTCATATACATATACGAGATGCTACATATATAGAACAATTGTGTAGCCTACCAGCCGATACAAAGCACGCGCTGGCCATTGCTCTTGAACAATCATTAAGAGATCTATGTTCACCTAGGTTCATGCCCACTACTGAATATGAACAGTATATTCTATACCTAATGTCATTTTTAAAACAGAAAAATTGAAAAAATAGAACATATTTCACGAATCAGCACGATATTATCAAAAAAAAGGAGATGCCGGGATGCCGTAGTAGTCGTACCAAATATGGTTCTGCCACCTTTAATCGGAAACGTATTTATAATTATACGATGTCAAAAGTACTATAATAAATCGATGGTCCTTACGGATTGCTAGCCTTCGCAATAAAACTTCTGGTTTTTACGAAGACTACTGTCGTTCGGCCTTTACAAGTTCACGCCTTCATACTTCATCACAGTGTTTCTCAAAGTGGGCGTTAAAACCCCATGTGGGTGCTGGAAGCCTTGAGGAGGGCAATAAAGAGCCTAGAGATATATAGATCCCCCCATTTTCCCTTGGCAATTTCTCTTCATTATTCCCGATATTTTTCTTAAAATTTTAAATTCAAAGCAAATACGATTATTTTGTTTTTATTACTAGCCTTTAAGATTAATTTCCCTAAAAATATTTAAAAATTTTAGGTACCGTAGAAAATAGTCGTTTCCAAAAATTTGAGAGCCTCTGCTTTCTTCGGACGTATAAGAAAGACAAGTATGACCACAAGAAAACTAGTCTGTATATTTAAGGAAGATTCGCAATCAATACGAAATACGACCTCAATTTATGATGACAATAACCGCTTTCCATTTTTATTTTTAAGTATCAGTGTAATGTTAATGTGATAATTTTATTATCAATTCTTCATGAAATTTACAGTTTTAGCATCATAATATTGCAGTCGTAATCATTAGCCCAAATGTGTTAAAGAATCTTGAGAATGATGTAAAACGACGACACTGTGAGGTGAAATAAAAAGGCAAACATAAAACTGTGCAAAAAAATTGCAAGTGTTCTTCGATTACGTGAGTAACGTATTTCGCAAGCTTTTGCTACAAACTGCCTAAACGTTACGAAAACTAAACTTCTGGATCTAACGAAAGCTTTTACGTAAAGCTTACGAACAAATAGGCCCATTCGAGTGTTGCGTAAACCTCCTTACACACTACGACGGAAACACACTTGCTAAGATTTATTGTTTGAACAAATATTTTAATATAGAGATGCAATTATCAAAGAGAAAATATACGGATCGGCATGGCCCGTTCTGGTACCGATTTCCTCCAGTTATTAACCGCAGGGTTCTAACACCTATTTTCACCATTTACTTTCTTCTATACCAACATTTTTTTTTAAATATATAGGATTAATTAAAATAAAATAAAATAAATTGACGTGATGAACAATGTATCTTTGGGTCTGGGAGTGTTCCTTATTATAGAAATATGTTTAGTTTTTGTGAATACTGGGCTACCCTGGTAGATTATCCACAAATTTAACGCAGTTACGCCGGTCACTACAGGGCACAAAGTTTCTTAAGTCGAATAGTATTCCAAAGATTTCAGGTGATTTATTAGTGCCTGGGTATCGTAAAAATAGGCAAATTGTTTAAATCAGAGGCGGACAATACGATTTTGTTTACATGCAGCGTTTAATTAAATGTCACATTGGCGTATTTACCTAGTACCTAACGAGCAAAAAGGCCATTTATACTGCCTTATGAAACTGCATTACGAAAACAGTAACTAGTTCAATACGAAAGCTCCGCCACGTAAACTTTTGAAACCAGCCCTAGAGCTTAAAGCCTTAAAGGTTTAGATTATATTTTGAAATTGTTCATATACATATTATAGTTTAGATAATAGTTAGGAGTACTACACTTTTAGTACAACTTTTCATAGCCCACAATACTATAATGTAATATGCCTATAATTTTGTCGTTTTTCTTAATACATAAATAACGTAAGATGTGATAAATAATTTATACATATATTCAAAACAAAACATGACGCTCAAAAAATAAAAATATAATATGTATGATAAATGTGCCCAAACCTTCAGTTAATGATTTCCTATAAAATAATTATGTAATAAATCATTAACTATTTAGGTCAGTATAAGCCTACTGTTTCTTATGAATAAGGAAGTTAAATAGTGTATACTTGCACGTGTGTTGGCAAAGCAACTCATATAATTAATGTATTCTATTAATGAACAAGGGCTTGTCCATGAAGCTGGAGTTAATGACCATATCTAACCATCAATCTGAATTTGGAATGCTTGAGTATCCTTTAGGTCACATCAAAGCAGCGCTTGACTCTATCGCCGTGACTAAGAAATAGCAAATATACCCGCAAATAACTTAACAGAAGTTAATGCTATTATCTCTACTGCAGCAAATGTATCCACGCGTGCCTACAACTTTATTATTAGCTATACATTGAACAACTTTGTAGCTATAACCAAATTAACAGGCGCTGCTTTATACAAAGTTATTAAACAATGTTTTGATCATTTGTTGAATAAAAGTAGATAATTTCGTAAAAGGTACTTTCATAAAAATACTTTCCTATTATAACGGTATTTATGGTATGCTCTCAGACCTGTGGTATTCGTTTTAAATTACAAACATTTCTGTCGTGTATATGCATACAGTTCAAACACATTATAGTAGTAAATTATGTGTACGAGTAAAATTTGTTTCGTAAATTTTGCTATTTAAAATATTTAGGAGATGTTTTTTACATCAATTTTTGTCGTGGTTATTATAACTCATTTATACAATAAAAGTAATAAATTAATGTGTAGTGCATCTTATGTTACGTAAAAATGGCAGACGATCCCTGCCGCTCATGGGCATACGTAAGCCCACCCCTAGCCTAGAGTCCTTGGACCAGAGGAGTAAGCTGAAACCTTTCGTGGGAAGTGTCGAAGTCTTTACACACTCCGTACACTGTAGTATTTAACACCAATGTTATGAAGTAAAAACATACGTTGGAGATAGATGTCATCACATAAAGCCCAGACACTACCCCTATTAAAAATAATGATGCATTTAATCGAGGGCACTATTATTATGTAAATTTTTATTCTGCGCACAGATAGCTTGCTGCTACAGATAAAAAACAGGATTTAGCGTGCTAATTTTTTAACTATGTCACGAGAGCGGCGCCGCGTTGAGAGGAAAACAAACAATAAAATGTTGACGACGGTTTATAGGGCTGCTAAATCTAATGTGTTTAAATTTAGACATTTAGCTTGACTTTCTTCCTCAACATAAGGGGCGTAAAAATTTACCTAGTTTACTTTTTTACTGTATAAGATGTACCCATGAGCACGGTTATTACTTTACCAGTTTTTGCCCGCGGCTTCGCCCGCGTTTAAAAGTAAATAATATGGCATACTAACATACATAAAACTGAAAATTCGTACCTTCATTGGAATACCAGTGGCGCCATCTGGTCAAAAACTACTGGACCGATTTTAAAAATTCTTTCACCATTCGAAAGCTACATTATCCACGAGTAACATAGGCTATATTTTATATGAAATATATTTGATAAATACGTTTTGAGGCAGTACAAAGTTTGCCGGGTCAGCTAGTACACAATATAGCAATTTTACATTATAGTATTTTATAATTCTTCCCAAGTTGCCATGGGAACGAAAAAAGGAAATTTATTTGCTCAGCAATCATTAATATCAGAGTGTACAACGAAGTATGACCGAGTTAAAAAATAGCAACAAAACAGAAAGTCCAATAAATGTTCCGTCAATAAGCGTTCCGTTAATATGAAAACAACCGACATCCCTATCTGTAAAGATTAAATCAGCGACATTTCAATTCAATAAAGCTGTGAGCTTTGAGGGAAACACTTTACAATCTTATAACATATATAAATGTCAAGTGTCAGTCGATACAAGATGTTAAATGTAAATCCCAAGTTGTTTACAATGTTACTATCATACGTTCAATTTTTATTATGAAGCGCGGAGGGAAAACAATGATAGAGTGGATATGAAATAGCGTAATACTTAACAAACAACACTGGTTTTGGAATACAAAAGAGAATAAGACAAATCATGGAAAAAGAAAGAAAATTTGGATTTTATAAAACAGAAATAACATAATTACATAGATTAATTCTGATTCGAAAAAAACATTGTTAGACAAAGACAAGAGCAGCGTTAACTTTATAAAAAAGCTTAAACATAATGCAATATTCAGTTTCATTATTTATCTGTCAATATTTATCTTAACGAAATCGAACATTGAATTTATGCATATTTTGCTTTTCTCTAAAGTTTCGACATTTGAGACATGCACAATTACATTTTAAACCATCAATGTAAGTAGATCGAGGGATTAGCAACCTCATAAGGATTTGCTTACCCAAGAAAGCAAGCTCAAATAGGGTTCCAATCTTATTTGACGATTTGTATGAGACATTGGTCAAACAAAGTCTATCTTCATACTGCTAGCCGCAGACACAAAATATCTGTGTTTGGTCCAGGACCGAAAAGACCTATTATTTAATAAATATTTGACACAGAGTCCTAGAAATGAACTATGAGTGTCTAATGCTTAATACTTATGTGAGTTTTGTTATGTACACAAATCTGCTTCAATATAATCGTACCTAATGTTCCTCAAAGACATGTATACAGATTGTGACATGAAAACCGGGCACAGGATAACGCAAGTCTCATGATCTCATGAATGTATGCAAACGGGTCAAATGGAAACAGAATTATGCGGGACAGACAAGATAAACTGGTAGGTAAAAGGAACCGGTAGAGTTGTGTACAGTGTACCCTATTTATTGCAGTGTCATGCTGAAGTTGCAATTTTATATACTAGCTTTTATTTAACTTATCCTGATCATTATTCTTATATCTATATAAAAGAAATCTGCTTGTTTCATACGTTCTTAAGCTTTGTTAAGCTTACCCAAAACTGGTAGCAACCAGTTTTGTGTTAAAAAGTTCTGAAAATAATTCATTTTATGAAATACAATTTATTACTTATTTAAAAAACGGTTTCGAAGTACCGTTACTGTGAAAATTTGTGAATACGATCCCTAGAAGAAAATTATAATATTCAACAAGCCTATGAAACAGGTTAATTACGAATACTATTAAAGTTAGACATTTATTAGACATAACGGCTTATCTGACCTGATCTAATGGCCCAATATTCCTAAGAAGCTTATATTAGTGGATTTTATATCTAAGATAAATTCGCTGAATCATTTGATCATTTTACGAGCGTCCCAAATAGAGTTACTGAGAAAACGCGGAAAAACTCCAGCATTAATAAACAAAATCGAGTCGACGAGAGGTCGTATTTTAACACGTCCGAAAATAACGAGAGGTTAAAGAAAACATAGTGTCGTTTATATAGAAGCGTACTAAATATATTTGTGTAATAATTCCAAATTTATATTAGCATAAGGACAGGCATAAGGTCTAATCTGAAGATAACGCCAAATAGTCCAGAATTAAAAATATAATAGCTAAAATTAATTAGTTAAGTAGGTAGTTCTATTAGCAATTAAGTTGACTATATTTATTATTAATCAATCAGTAATTGTTATAATAATAAGGGTTGAATATTTGCCTAATTATACATAAGGATTTATTATTATGTATCCCAGTATTGAGCATCTAAAATGACTATAAAGCTAGACTTCAAATGAAACTCATGTACTCATGTACTTTAATTATAAACGTTTAAATAGAGTAAACTATTTTACTCTTCGATTTTATCTGACAGATTAAGGTGAGGATAGATATCTAATCACGATAGAGCTGTAAATAATTACATGTCATAAAGGAATTCAAGGCATTATTGTCGGTGCAGAGATCGTGACTTAAATATTTCATTATCAAATTAGCAATTAAAATAATATTATTTATGTTCTATATAAACCGCTTAAATGTAATACCTAACAACTTAGGAATATGAAAGGGTTAAAGTACATCTTTAACCCTTTCATATTCTATAATCAAAGACTAGTTGTGTACTTGGGTTCTACATGCGTATTACAAAAAATTGTTTTGATGTTGCATAACCTTAACATCTTAGATAAACGACCTGTTTTTGGTTACGAGGGGTGAACCTTCAAAAGGTAAACCTTCAATAGTCCGCGTAAAACTGCTAGCCCGCTCTTAATATAGAAATGAATTGCGTTGCCATAGCAAATTGTATGATTTGTATTTATGAATTGTATGACTACACCTTCTCGCAACAACTTCAGAGCGTACTAGCAGATTGGCGAGAACTATACTCGACGTCGTAGGTAGAGAGTGACACAACTAACAAGACTAGAATTACCCTTTGGTGACAATTCTACACGGGACGCAAGAACGACTTAAAAACAGTTTCAGTTAAAAAACTAACATATCAGCAATTATCGTGCTGTCATCGTCAATAGTTATACGGTGACATTCGCGACATTATCAATTGTACTATCACGTGTTCCAATAATGCCACTCATGAACAGACATAAATCAAAAGTATAACTTTAATATGTAACTCATAACTCTAACAGTACCTACGTGTATAATTATTGACTTGCGTTTATATTATGAAGAAAGTTACGTTTGTCTGTTTGTACGAGTACGTAAAAACTCTCGTTACTAATTCTCTATTAAATGGTCAATTTAAATGGTTTTTCCTGGGCTATTGCTTTTATGTCATGATGAAATAGATATAAATTAAAGTAGACAAAAACTCTAATTAATTTAAAAAATCAAAAACCCGACTGCACCAGAAAGGCTGAAGTAGAATTTCCAAAAGCAGTGAAATAGGTATTTCATTATTTTTATCCAGAAAGCCAAATATAAAGTTTCATAGTAGGTGTCTGCTTCAAAAACAAAACATGTTCAAACAATATTATCCTATTTTATCCTCGTAGTGTTCATTTACGCTATATAAAGAACCTATGTGTAAAATTCCAGCACGCTTAAGTTCAGCGGTTTCCCTTTGCGTTGATCTCTGGCACAGCAATTCACTCATTTAGTCAGACAGTCATCTCGATGTGTATATACGAGTATATATGTACTAGCTGACCCGGCAAACGTTGTGTTGCCATATAAATAAAAAAATGTTGAGGATGAAAAACCCTTATCACTTAGGTGTAAAAAAAAATAGATAGTGGCCGATTCTCAGACCTACTGAATATGTATATAAAATTGGGTAAAAATCGGTGAAGCCGTTTCGGAGGAATACGGTAACTAACACGAGAATTTTATATATAAGATATATTATATAATGTATGTGTAATCTCCTCTTAATTTCCTTTATTTTGACACCCTACTCGATAGATTAACTTTTTTTAAAACGTGTTACTATTTTGCGAAAAAATTCACCATTTACGGTCTATAAAATATATAACTTCAGTAAATCAAAGTTTCGGTCATTATTTCACCTCGTTAGAGGTAGCATTTCATTATTTTTATCCAAGAAGCCTGATAAAAAATGTCATAGTGTTTGCTTCAAAATTGACGATTGTTCAAATGAACTTTTAACCCTTATTTTACCCTCTACGGGGTTGATTTTTCGGAGGGGGATAAATAAGTGCGTCCTTGTTCCTATCCAGAAAGCCAAATACAAAATTTTATAGTAGTTGCTTCAAAATTAAAGGATTTCAAAAAAACTGTTTTCCCCTATTTTACCCTCTTAAGGGTAGAATTTCCAAAAGGCCTTTCTTAGTACTTATTCAAGCTATATAGAGAACCTGTGTGCAAAATTTCAGAACTGTAAGGTCCTTGGTTTAGGCTGTACGTTGATTTCTGAAAAATGAAAAAGTCATTTAGTTAGTCTGTCAGTCAGTCACCTTACTGTTTTATATATATACAAATATGTTTTTATAATCTCCGTTTAATTTCCTTCCATTTGATACCCTACTCGATAGGTTCGATTAACTTTTTTTTTTAAATGTGTTACTATTTCGCGCCAAAAATCCGCCATTTTGATTTTTTTTTACTAACACCTATCTAAGGACACTCGGGTCATTGAGACAAATATAATGACACTTTAACTGTTGAAATTCATCCAGCCGTTTGTTAGATCGGATCAAATAAAGAAAGACAAACATACAAGATACGCGCGAAAAACATAACCCTTCCTTGGCAGTCGGGTAAAAATGACACAATCGATTATAGTGATAACAAGAGAGTATGAATGGTATTATTTACAGGTACTTTAAGAACACAAATATGAGTTTTTTTTTAATATGCAGTTAAAAAATATTACCGTTGATTTTTTGCACCTATTTCAGTATCAAATTAGTAGAACTCGCGGGAAAAGGCTAGTTCTTTAATTAAAGTTAAAACTGTATAGGATTTCCTTAATGATTAATATGCAAGTTTTTGTAATTTAATTGTTTAGTTACAAGTGCCTGCTATCAAATTTGTGCAATTAACATCAATACTAAGTAGTAACACGCCTACATTTAGCTTTATTACATAAATCTGTAATTCTAATGTTACCAATTTGAACCGCCATTTCAGCGGTGTAATTGTTTTTTTTATCTGTAATTAATATTTGGTATGTATATAAGTTTAAGTATTAATAAAATTATAAATGTGAAATCTTCGTTACTGACTCATACTTCATTTGAACTTTTTATTTGCATTTAAAAAGACATTTTTTTTTATTAAAAATAAAAAGTAGTTTTAAATAAGTGAAAGAGCCCTGTGACAAACAGACGGGAAACGGGGGCTTTTATAGGGCTCCGTTTTAATATTTTCGGAAGGAAACCCTAAAAAAATATTTATGCGCTTTTATCCTTGTCTAGAGTAGACTAGACACGAGTAGACACACAACAAGCCACCTAAATTATTTTAGCAAATTTCACATGAAACTTGGCAATCCGTCTTGTTTGTGTTATTATTACTTCTCTACGATTATGACTGTTGATATTTTCGCGCTAAAATAGAAGTCGAAGTGTAAGCAATATCAAATAGATTCCAAGATGTTTGTAATATTTCTATCATTACTTTAATTGGTAAATAAATAACGGGTAAGAAATAATAACAAGAACCCTTGGCAGTTTAACTTTTACTTCCGTCTGTACCTACCTAAATAGGTACTTCGTATTTGTCGCTTCGACCGTGACACACGAAAGTCTAATCACATCTTTCAAACAAGAACATGATAACACGCTCATCAAATCGTATCTAACCGACTGATATGTACATACCTAAAACCATCTTATGAACAAAATGTGAACAAACACCTATACTCAAGGATCTTCTGATTCCGTTTAGAACCGTCCGTTAAATTCTCAGAAGTTCATTTAACTTTGATCTTTACATTAAACAACAATTACCAACCTATATATTTTTTTAACACTATCAAAAGTAATGACAAACTCATTAACAAAAAAAAATTAAAATACCTCCTCCAATCGTACAGCCTTGTCCAAAATTGACCGTCCGTTACATTCCCCGAAGTTCATCAAACTTCAGTCAAACCATAATTACACAAGTTAACAAAACATAACCTCGAAACACGAGTGCAACGTACCAGTTAATGGCTTGGTACAACTACCAACGTACACGTACGATATATCGTACGTTAGGCAATGTAATTGCAACGTGCATGTTGTCTTTGTGGGTTCGGAAATTATTAAGGTGTGTGCAAAATTAAGCATTTCGTTGTAACGCACGTCTTATGAATGAGACTGTTCTTGTGAATGTGAAGCTTATAATATTACTATACAGAGGTGCTACGGACATTCGGATAAACACAAAGACAAGACTACGAACATCCAGACATAGAGCAGAAATTATTCTTACCACCCTTTTATTAGCTTGACCTGTATGTAACTTTAAACTCGATTTTTACCCACTTTGAACGATTGGGAACGTTGAGCAATCAAGAACCGATGAAAATACATGATTTTAATAATTTTATCATATTTTCCTCATCAGGATCGTCAATAATCAGTATTAACGATTTTCCTTGTGCAATCATAGCGTTTTTTTTAGTTTTTAAACTATAATCATTTATTTGGCTGCTTTGACGGGAATTAAACTTGGATCCCTTTGCGTGTCAATCTGGTAGTGTGACCGTCACACATAGTCATTAATCAATAAGTTGAGACTATTTTTTCTAAGCTCTTATTGCGTGAGCGTTTACATTAACATGCCAATGACCTATCAAGGTTGTTTCAATTGATATACATCATAATAATATGAATACATTAATGTTATCATTGAAATGATCTTTCCTAATAAAATACCATCGTAGTAGCACCATTCGTAGTACCATTCGTAATTTCGTAATTTGTTTCTATGATATCCAAAGTCAAATTTTATAAAACACTGAGCAGATTTTACAATATTAGGTTGATCAAACTTCACGGTTCTTGTTACAAGTGATTACTTAAGTCTACATACACCTTTAGGCAAACAATTCGCGCTATGTCGTTTAACGACCAATGATGAAAAACCGCTGTGGTAATACAGTTTGCGACTTGTTAAATGTTTGTATAGATTTTTTAATTGATTATGCCACATCGATCCAATACTAATATTGGTTTCTTCATTAAAAACTAGCTGTTACTCGCGGCTTCGCTCGCTTAGATGTCGATGACAATAGTTATTTTTACTAGCGCTTGGATACAGCACTTTTCTTTGGTCTTCTTCTGGACTCTTGACAATGTATATACAAAAGTTTCTCAAATCAGTTTGGTATTTAAGGCTTCAAAGCGTAGCATTAGAAGTCTTGTCCTATTTTGTTATGTTTCACTCATTTCGATAATATTGTAGTAAAGCTTTACGCTTTAAGTCAGACAACTTTTTAATAATATATTTCTATTTGAAATGCGTATTTACACGTCTTCATTTAAAAAACATCGCGTACCTGTAAACCACAATTTTATACGTATATCCACCATTTTGCAATCTATTTGAGAATCTTCGTCATAAACATACGATGTAATTCGGATATAAACCATTCTATGCGTTACCATACTTTTCGTCCCATTTACCATGATTTGTGTTTAATGCATTTAATATAAACGTTATAATCGTGTGTCTAAACGACAGACTTAATAAACTACTTGGAAACTAGCCAAACGTTCATGATTCTAAATTCTAGAACTACAATCAAATATAAACATTTGTATTTATATATCCTTCAACAGTTAAATTAGAATCAGTTTTAAACTAGGTGAGATCTATAATATGTTTCATTAACTGTAGATTCTGCCTCTATAAGTGTAATTGGTAAAAAAGTCAAGAACACTTCGTTTAAACTTCCCTATTCATCCCATCCTATTGTTTTCGTCTTCATCTTCTCTATGTCAGGAGATATAGAGAAGATGAATAAAGATATATAGGAATATATATTTATTAAGCTATTGCATAGCTTTTATCGCGGGCTTTGAGCGCGGCGACCGAATCGAGAAATTCCGTAACGAAAATAAGTAACACCTTTGTTGGATATCAAGTCTCCAGGCAACCGAGTATGGATATAATTGAATAAAGTATTATTTTACATTCCTTATTATTTTATTTGATATTGGCGACGAGATGTCGAATGAACTAAAGAACAATAAGAAAATACGAGCGACATTACGTGGGTTAATGAAACGAACCGAAAATTACATTTCGGGAATAGAAAAAATTGACAATGAAGAAATAAATATACGACTGAATTCTTTACAAGAAAATTTGAACAAATTCTACGCGATTCAAGAAAAAATTGAATGGCTTACAGAAGAAGAAAATTTAGAAGAGGAAATAAAATACAGGTACGAATTTGAAGAAATATATACAAAGCTAAAATTTAAATTTTTGAATGTACAAAAAGAAAATAATCGGCTAATACCTGAATGTTCTTTTATATCGGCAAGAGCGGAAGTTTATTTGATAAACTGTTAACTGTCAAGGCACGCTTGAGACGTACACCTAATACAAAAGGGTTATCACCTTATCAGTTAATGTTCGGCAGAGAGGTAAGAACCTATATGCATGCCTTATTTAAGAAATCCGCCCCACTATCCAGATTACATTACAATGCACCGCCAACGAAGGAGTTCGGACATGGTGATAAGGTACAAGTCCGCAGTTACACCAACCCAGGAGTTAAATGGGAGTTCGGAGTCGTCATCCGAAGATTAGGTAGACTCCATTATGAAGTCAGAACTGAAAATGGCATACAGGTGCGCCGTCACCTTGACCAAATGCTGCCGGCGCCCCTGGTGGTGTAAGTAAAAATAGCGGTGGAGGACTGTTGGATATCAAGTGTCCAGGCAACCGAGTCGTTGACTGTCAATAGAAAAATATGGATATAATTGAATAAAGTATTATTTTACATTCCTTATTATTTTATTTGATAACCTTGCTTCGTCAACTTGAACACAGATGGCAGTAATACACATTTTTTTTATAATCCGTGCGGAAATCTTAAAATTACGTGAAGTATATTTTATAGCTGATATTTGCAATGTCTTATATAATGGAGATATGATAAAATAGTGGATAAAGATGTATTAATGTAAATGTTGATGATTATGGAAGAATGTATTGTATTTCTGGAATTCCTTCTGAGCGTTTTCATAGCATAAAAAATGCTATGTAATAGCTTTACCGCGGCAGTCTCCGAGTGCCACACGTATTTTTTTATATTCACTGCATTTCCTCATAACCTCTTTCTCTGTGCTTTGTTTTTCTCACACATTTTACATTTGTATTCATCGTATCCTTCTTCTCCGCGTATCCTTCTTTTTTATTTAAAGTACGTACTTTGTTTCGTATTTCTCTACGCACCGTATTCTCTGCGGTTCTGTCTTCACGTATCCTCGTATTCTCTTTGTCATCGTCTTCTCTGTCTTCCATACTCTCTTTATCTCTCTATCTATCATTCACCACCGTCGTCCTTTTCCTCGGTGTCCCCATACTCAATTACACATAACTCAAAAAGATTGCATTATGGATCTGTGCCAAACATCCTGGCGATACACAAACAAGAGGCGAAAACGGTAAAAGCGTATCTAAGGCAACCGGATTGAAGCTTTTCTCCTCAGAGAAAGCGAGGATTTAATTAGAAACATACACAGCGAGGGTCCGATCGGAATCAGCTCGAGGGGAAACGGCTAGCTTATCTTGATTTATGATTACACGATTGGTGACGCTTCATACCTCTATGATATTTAGTCCTCAAGTAGACTGATGCGGCTCATTATAGCTTCTTTATCTCATTCGATAAATCATGGTCGCTTAAGAGTTTATTAGACTGGGCACTTGAATCGCAAGATGTACTTATACTCGAACGTTTCACTATTGTTGGATAGGTTTCACCGTGATTGCGTCATTATATGTTTTGAAAGGATAAAATACCAATCGATTGGGCTCAATTCTAAAAATTCCATGAACAACTTTTATCGCAAATGAACAAAAAACCGAGCCATCTATTGTTGTATCTTCTATCTTTCTATCTATTTATCTACTTATGGTCCAAAGTTACTCCAGATGATCGTCATTGTAACAAAATTCAAATAGAACAAGGAGATTTAGCAAGATGAGTATATACGGTAAATTATAAATTCTTGCAGATAAACTTTTTGTTTACGACAGTATTAACATTCGTATCTGTACCTACATACAAAAACTATGATTACAATAAAATTAAACCGCTTTCAATCAAAAAGGAAAAAGAAAATGGGGAATATCCAGTTACAGAAAACAAGGTCAAACATTTTGAGAATAAGATTAAAACAAAATACGAAATCCAATCTATTAATCTCGACGGAAAGTTTACAATGTAACAAAGTTCAATGTCCGATGTCAATGCGTCAAGAAAATATAGAGCGACAGATACAAAGGCTGAACCGTTGATCTAGTTCTAAATACTGTCGAAAGTTCAGTCGATCGTATCCCGCCTACTGGCATTCCGCGTTGAGCGTAGTGTTCCGAGTTCACTAATCGACTGTTAAGTAGGTAATCGGATCTCGGTGCAGTCCGCATCAGGTCAAACACTATTTACCCAGTGGCCCGCTTTGCTAAAAACGGCTACTTTCGCGCTTTCTTAGGGCTGGCGTCTGTAATATCGCTAAATAGTTTCAAAGTATACACCGCGAATAACATTCTCCACTAGATTTTCCTCTAGTGCTACGATTTATTTATAATTTCCTTTAACAACGCAGGAAAACAGTGTGAAAACCACTATGTACAAGAATAGCTCCGTAAATAATGTATTCAAATGCGTGTGAAATCAACAAACATGGAATGTTCTAAAGGCTTCTTATTATGAGAGGAGATCCATTACTAGCAAAGACCTTCACTTCTCTATGTTATCTAACCATAGCGTATTTTCAACTGATACAGCAATACTTTATAACGGCTCTTTATGAAAATACTGTAGAACATTCAATTCCGATCCCATCGATACTAAACAATTCTAAAGTGTGGTCGTGAATGTAGAATGTGTTACCAATAGTATACAAAAAATAAAAAAAAATATCTAACTGAAGCCGCATAACTAAGATCGGAAAATTAGATCGACAATTACATTATATGTATTTCAATATTTTCCTCTACTCTGTGAAAATACAATCATAAAATATCAAAGGCAATAGAAAAGTGTTAATTATTTAGAAGTATAATATATATAAGTATTAATAAGTACCTACTTATAAAACGATGTTAGTCATTGAAAATATCTCTTCTGCGCAATTATGCCATATATAGGAAAACGGAAAAACATAGTGCAATTGTATAAATCACCGTGTTTCACTTCCATATGACCATAATTCAATGCTCCAGGCAGCCATTATAAATAATGGAACGATTTTACCACTAAATGCGATTGTTCTGTTTTACGCTAAATATGTTTTTCCTTATACAACTAATTATGTTGGAATTGCAATATGAAAATAATTAGGTATCTTTCCACATGTGTGTATGCTACCTCAGTATCTCTACACTCCTCATCCCTGTATATAGAGAAACCTGTGTGACTCTCTACAATGAATATCTATACTTTGATTAGACAAACATTCTGAAGTCGACTTATATTTTTTAGTTGGAACATTACATAAATTAGCTTGTACATCAATAAAAAGGAGTCACGAAACATGAATTAATTCATCCTTTCTTTTTTTTATTTTAACTATAGGTATAGTTCTATAGCTGTCTCTATTGTCATATCCATGATGCCATCTTTGTTAGTGGAACAGGTTTTATCATAATCTAATAACCAATAAGCAAATAAATAAAAAAAAGTGTGTGTGTGTCAGCTACGACGCACGATTGGAGTTTACTCCTTACGAACGATAATTATGAACGCATCTGCTAAAATGATAAGAGAAACAAACATATATCTGTAATTATTCGGATTATTTATATTACTTCAATAATGCGTATTACATAAAGTATGTTACAAAATAATATAAATAATAATAATAATTGTGTTCAATTTATACAAATCCAATTTTAGGATGATTGATTTCTTTCACTTTGAATTATAATATCATTCTTAAATACTGTAATTATAGGTTTGTGGTAACTGAAATACGATACGTGAACTTCGGAAGTTACATGAGTTATGAATCGTGAAAACACCGCATCATATCTAGCGCGCAACACACACGTCCAAACATACGCACACATTCAACTCTCAGACTGGAGGTAGTGAACTATACAGTGAGACTACGAAGTATCGCGCAAAGAGGAGACCCCGAGAATGAGATACGCTGTGTAATGTATTCCATCTCATTCTTTTACACGTTCAATCCTACAGATATATATGTTTGTCTCTTTCTACGTAACGCCTCAACTTTTCGTGTTACACTTGATTTTACTCCTCATAAAATTTCCGTACCGGGCCTTATAACTCAAATCGTTTCTTAAGGAGTAAACTCCAATAATTCATTCCTCCTTATTTGTATAACACTTTTAAAGGATTTTAGTGCAGGTCTGCCACTGTATTTACACGAGAATTTTCATTTATAATATAGGTATTGGTATATTTAACTGTGCAGTAGGTAACGTACTAGGTACAAAATATTTACATAAAAAACTCACCTTGGTTACGAAGATAACTCACAAAAACCTTAGTTGGTATATTTTTATTTGCTAACATATGATATACCTACTAAAGTACTAGAGATAATGTATTTATATTGGTATTATGTTACGATGATAACGATGCCCTCTAGGTGAACTGAAAATATTTAGGTTAGAGTGCAAGTTTTGCTCCAAAAGGTTGCGTAACTAAACGGAACCATTATAATTTAATGCCCTTCTACCCTTATCCCACAACGGTACTGGTAATCATCAAGATTTAAGTAATTTATCCGCCATTCAAGAGTATTAAAACTGGCTCAACTGCGGCGACACCACCGCCAAAGCTTTTTCTAACGTATAAAAACCATTATTAATGTTCCACTTTGAAGGGAGTTCCAATTCGAACTTCGGAATTATCAAAAACGGATCTATAAACCTGTGATTTTGTCTAAACACCTATCCTATATAATTTCAGATGTCAATTGGAAACAATAGCAACTTCCCAACAAATCTACCACACATCTGTTGGCCATTTTAATTTTGAAATAAAATATCCTTTAAATATCATTAGCTGTTAATAGTACGGTTACCGAATCCAACATTGGTGAGTCTACGTATAAAATGCTCTAAACCTTCATAGTTCTCGAACTAGGACTTTAAAGGTTAGGCACATAAAAATAAAGATATAAAACTCACATGAAGATCGTTTGAAGATCAACCTCTTAATATTGTATTCTGACATTATCCTTTAACACGGAAGCACGTGATGACTTTAAGAAGGACGTGAATAAACATTGAGTAAATAATGTCAACATAGTTGTAATGTATATGTTCCTACATCAACTTTTACGGATTTTTCTGTTTTTATGAAAATCTGAACTTTACGCCCATTATTAATAATCCATATGTCAAATGTCTTGCCTACCAAAACTCATCATTTGCCAAGTGCTTCATAGTGCAAAAGTTGTATAGATCCATTATTATTAATTGACTTATATTAGTAAGTAAGTCATGGTAATGAATATTACAAATACTTGATTATTTCAAGGTGGTAGAACCCTTTGTGGTTCGACTCCGGCGGCACCACCGCCACACCTATTTCTACCTAGTACCTAATCCTATCTGGGGTTGATTACAGATCTCCGTGAGCGGCAGTAGCCACTTACCATCAGGTGGACTGCATGCTCGTCTGCTACTACTATATTATAAAAAATACATTATACCTATTATTATCTAAATAATGTTCAAAAATAATTTTGTAAATAAAATGTATTTTGTACAAGACATTTTTATTTAACTGATGCCTAATTTTAGAGATGTATAACAATATTACGCATTCCAATAATTAAACCATTAAACTTTAACATAAGAAGATAAGAAATATAAAACACTTAATTAATATATACGTTTTATAATTGTTTAACCTACTAATTTGTTCATTAATTTCCTATTAGACAATATTTTTTTTAACTACAATGGTATCTATCTTGCAGTGATTGCCTTTTTTTTCCTCGAGGGGGAAATTTTCAAAAGGTACCCGACGACGTGGGAGCGACGCCGGGTTATGTGGGATTTTTACTGCACTAAAACCCCCCGGTGGCCGTCCTCAACTCTTGTTGCAGAACTCCGGGATCTCCGACGGAACACAACCGGAGCCCTCCAAGCGCGATGCCCCGATCGGGCTCTACCCTGGGAGAGCAGTTTTCGCTCCTCCCACACAATGTAGTGTTTACGACGGTATGCGGGGTCGCTTGCTGGATGGTTCGAGCTCCAGGGACAACGCAGTGATAGCCTAGTCGTTAAGAAACTCGGCCTCTCGATCGAGGGGCTCGAGGCGCAAATCCTAGGCATCTGTTTTTCAAAAATTATGTGCGTATAAGAAATTAACTATCACTTGCTTAAACGGTGGAGGAAAACATCGTGAGGAAACCTGCATACCTGAGAGATTTTTTAAAAAAAATCTCAAAGGTATGTAAAGTCTACCAACAAACACTTAGCCAGCGCGGTGGACTATGGCCTTATCCTTCTCATTATGAGAGTAGACCCGTGCCCAGCAGTAGGACGATAATGGGTTGATGATGATAAGCATTCAATTGAATACCCTTATAATTATAAAAATTGACCCTATTTGCTAAAAGCTTTCTATTCATATGTTTTGAAAAGATCCCAATGCTGTTTTCACGCATCGAGGTCTCAATAAATTATATAATGTGACTACAAAACGAGTTGCTATTGTAGAGCAATTTCTATGCAAGTGATTCATACGTGAAAGTGATTGTTGTACCACTAATCATTAAAACAATCGGTATACACACACCTACGTACTATTCATCGATTTTAAGGCTAGGTAATTCGGAAATTTTGAATAGGAAAATATGCTTTTATAAAGCCATATTAACTTGATAACTAAAAGTAATGTTACAACAAAAGTATTATTTTATGACTCTCTTAGAGAATTTATGGTGGAGTAATATAACTTAAGTAATGTTTTGAACGAATATTTAGCATTGTATAAACGCAGACACTATTTGGAAGAAAAGTGATTTGAAACTAGGTCTTTCACAATGAAGTTTCAGGGTTTGAATTCAAAGCACCAACGCAACGCAACGCACTTTGCCGAAATTCTGTAAGTATTCAATATTAGAAACAAATGTTTTAACAGTGAAAAATATCGCGAAGAACCTTCATGCCTGAGAGTTCTAAAAAAGTTCTCATAGGTATGTGTGAAATCTACCAGCATACCGGCTAGCATGTTTAGCTACGACCTAAACCCTTTTCACTCTGAGAGAAGACCCTTGCCCAGCATTCGGACGGTTATACATTGACGACGACAAATAATTGACTATCAATATTGTAAACCTATCGCGATCTATAGTCTAAGATCCCAGGTCCCCCAGACGTTACTTATTTTTGAAGTAACGAATTTTACAGTATAGACACTCTTATATGTGTTTAAGAGTGTGTGCATACTTGCTAGTTTGGCTAGGCGGCCCGTTCACAGCTAGCAGGTAGAAAAGGTAGACAAAAACATAACTTACTTTTGTTAAATTCGAAGCACTGATTTTTATATATGTCACATAGAATATTATTCAAAATAAATATTTCATATTGACATACCGTTCCTGTGGGCGATAATTCCTCCCAGCCGCTTATATATGATGCTTGGGGGACTATTTTAATACATTTTGTGGACAGCCAGACCAATTCGAAGGGCCAAACATTCTCCCAGACACAATTAAATTTTTTGTTAAACCCCAGAAACAATCAATTTTTTTCCTACACAGGGTTTGTTTTCAACAATAAATTATTTAGTTAAATGACAATTTATTATTATCATTATATTAATATAAAAATAAAGAAATTTAGCAAAAATATGATCTTCCTTTACTATTTAATTAAGTCTTAATCTTCATCGTTTGTTTCATATGAGTTTGAGCTTGTATCAAATATTATCTTATAGATAAAATTCTCTTGTCACAATGTCAGTTACCGTACTTCTCCGAAACGGCTTTACCGATTTTCGCCAAATTTTATATGCATATAAATAGAATGCCTGAAAATAGGCTACTATTTATTTTTCACACTCCTAAGTGATAAGGGTTGTTCACCCTTAACATTTTTTTATTTATATGGCAACACAACGTTTGATGGGTCAGCTAGTTATTTATATAAATATTCGAATCAGGTCGTACATCGGTTGAATAAAAACCTATTGCAGAGCGATTTCTACTCAAGTGATTCACATGTGAAAGTTATAATATTGTGGTGTGATCCGAACATTACCCGACTTCATATTATACGTGAGCTATTCAATAATTATAGGTTGTCTGACTTAAATTTCACGCGATAATGATGAAAATAATAAGTGGCTACGAAACTCCTCACAGTAGTTAATCGAACGAAATGTTAATCTGTTACTTTGTTGCTAAATTGCTTAATTATTAAGTCGATTGTAACGTAATTTTTATAAGAGATAACAATTAAGGCCCGTTTATATCTACAGACATTGAACGTGTTAGATACGGGCTGTGGCAGACAAAATAATATATTTATATACAATATTTACAAACAAAGTTGTAGCACAAAAGGCGGACTTACTGCTAAATAGCATTTTCTCCCAGTCAATATTGTCTTATATATAAATGTATGTTATATACAAATACACTAAATACGTTACGAAAACACTATATTGTTTGTCACGGCATGTGAGTATATGCGCTAAGTTTGCAGATAAAAATTAACCTTAAATCACTGAACACAACGTAACAACTTCCAAGAAACGGAACGTACATAGGAAGACATAGTTACATTTTGCATATCCCAAGCTACTCCAAGTAAGCTTACCCCTCGTACCAAGGATGAAGAAATTGGTGCTTACCTGAAAACAAAAAAATAGATAAAATAAATAACATTTTTAATCACGATACTTTAATTGATATTTTGCAGGGCTTAGGCTTTTTAGGTGTAAGTTATATATCATTTAAATAATTTGATAGTCTTATTATAACTTTTGCAACTTTGTGGTCTGATTTTAATTTTTGTTGATATTATTTTAATGCATAAATTAAGATAATAAAAAAGTTAATTTTATAAAAGTAAGTTTTACTTGCATTCTTTCTACTTTTTATCCTTTCTTCTAAAGAACTCTACTGATCATAGATCTATCTATGATACTTATTACTGAGTATAGTATTTACACTTTAGAATCAAGTAACAACAAATTTACTTGATATCGATACAGAAATCATAGAATCTAAACTTTAATAAGATCGACTCGTAAATTTTCGTCTTATTAAAAAGTAAAACAGCTGATATGATATCGGCGCCAAAATACACTTCAGACGTATAAAGTTTCGATGGTGTAACATTGCGTGGGAAATGACTTTGACCCTCGCATAATTGCCTTTTGTGTCCCAACTGCTGTGTTTAATCTACACATCCGTTGCTACACATGCGTCGCAATGGTCGCCATTCATCTCATTTTATAAGGATTTGTCTCATTGCACATTAAACTATATGACTTATACATGGTGTATGATAAATAATCCTTTGTGCGAACTGTATGACACATACATAACTGTAGATAAACAGGCTGGTAATTATTCCATCTATCCTATACAAACAAATAAGAAATTGTTATTTTTAATTCTTTTTAATAGTGCATATTCGACTTATTCAGGGATCATTATTATTAACGGCATAGAAAATAACAGACCTAAACATACAATGATAGATAAAATAGATATTAATAGAAATAATTTATAAACAAATATTACACAACAAAACAAACACAAAGGCAATTAACAAAGCAAAAGGAGAGTGTAATTTATTGCCATAAAACAATGATGGTCTACAATAAAACTAAGTGTCCCGCTGAACGGTATTCCGTGATTGTCACCCTATTATTTGTTGAGATTTTAAGTACTCTTTTTGCAGCGAGTTTTTGTTTGTAGTTTTTTCGCATGCTTACTATATTACGGCTATTTCATCATAATTCTTTCATATGATAATCTTTTTATCAGATGTTACGGCAATGAATATAGTAAAAAAAATACAAATTTTATATGTGTATCGTAAAATATTGTTATAGGTTAAGCAATTTCCTGTATTCAAAAGAATAAAATACTTTGTTTCTTACTTGACTGGTTAATAAAGAGAAACGTCAAGTAACTGCATAGATATATCGAACTATAAAATAAAAGAAAATATGTAACTGTTATCCTTATACGCCTTTTCCTTGTGTTAAGCTTTTTCTTTAATGAGGAAAAGGGGAACTTCTGGGCTATTTTGAGGTTTACTCTATTAAAGTAACTTCAGCTCACAATTAAAAATAAAATCTTATTCGTAAAATAATAGATTAATCTACGCCGTCAAATTATCGTTATAATGACCTATCCAAGAAATAAAAAAAACATTGGTTAAGAACAAAAAGTAAAAACTGTAGGGGAGTTCCCATACAAGAAACGTTTTTTCACGTATTATTGTTCTTGTCTTATCATAGAAACTGTGACACACGCCATAGAAGCGTCAAACTAGGTGTGATTATAGTGCAAACTAAAGAGCCTCATTCACGATGTCAGCAAATATTTCTAAATAATTCAAATTATATTTCTTTTATTGTATTTGACACTTAAGATTTATTTGAAGACGTTTAAACTTGATATCTTCACTTGGCACGTATTTTCACATTGCTTGGATAGAATTGGTACTTAAGAAATTGTGAAGGCCCTAAAGTTAAACAATAGTAGTAATCGTATAAATCAATCAAAGCTGCCAATTCGACAACTTGCGTCACTAACTCATTACTGGCATCATGCCGTTAATTCCACTGCAGTCGAACTACGGAGAATTTTCCTACAATTATCGGTAATTAAGAGGCGTTATATTATACGCAGTGATAGCCTAGTGTTTGTAACTAGACCTTTCAATCAGCACTCCGAGGAGCGAATCGTTATGTGCAAATTGGAAATTAATTATCACTTGCTATAAGGTCAAATAAAAACATAGTGAGAAAATCTAAGCGACAGAGATTTATTTAAAAAAAAATCTAGAGTGAAATGTATTAATTGTCCAATTCGCACTTGGTGCACCACCCGAACGGTGGACTATAGTTTTATCCTTTCTACATTCTACACGGAAAACCGTACTCATCAGTGAATCAGTAGTGAGTTGAAGACGACGATAATGAGCATCCTATGTAGGATACACATTCTAAGAACCAATTTTCTTTTTATATTCCAGATCAAGTACCAATTCCGAATACACGACCTTGTCCACACGTGCGGACATAATCGTCTCCATACGCGGTCGAAGAACTATGCTATAGATTTATGTTCGACCTTGGAAGTAAAGCTATATTATATTTACGCCTGCCGATGAACTTAATTAATCCCAAACTTAATTGACAGATGGCATATGGAGTATCTGAAAGTTGAATACGTTTATGAGCCCGTAGTGAAACAACTCCTTAATTGGCTTCTTTAAATCTTATTCTTTTTGTATGAGTTGAAAATTATAAATGATTCTCATTAAATAAGAGAAATCAATCGATCCAATATTAAGCTTGAGATAGGTTCGATCCTTTAGTCTAATTTTAACGATTTTTTTCATGTGGACAAAGCACAATGCAATACATAGTTTGATCCCTAAATCAAACTTTTCCTTTTTAATGCTTCTCCATTCTATTTCGTCGAGGCCAGAGAAGTAAGTACCCATAATAAATATCAAATAAAAATTTTGGCAGTTTGAGATACATCGTGATAGAGCCTTGATAGATGCTCGTGATTGAGTAACTATTGTTTACCTATTTTGATTCATGTTTAATATGTTTTGGTTAGTTGCAGTACGTATTTTTTACTTTTCCTTTGTATATAAACATTTATTTACTATTTTGCAAGTTACAAAAAGCACCAATAAAATTGTTTAAATTGAAATAAAACTTAAACTTTTAACTTTTAACCTCCTCCGTTTAAGAATTCAGTAAAACAAACGACTTTGAAATCAATTTATAACACAAATACCTATATGAGCATACGGGTAAAAATAAGAAAAGTTACAAAAAAATGTGTATCGGACGATACTGTAGTAGGTAGTAGTAGGTCCGTAGGCGAAGCGTGACTGGCACTAATTGTGGGACTACGTTTCGGACCTCAACACGCGATGCTGTGAACACGTGCGTACACTGATTGCGAGCTGAGACGTAGAAGTCGAGCCTTTAAGCATGACGCATATATACATGACTATACATCTATTTTATTTCATATAAGTATCAAAAATGCAAAAAACTCATGGGTCCTACTTTAAAGACGATTCTTTTCAGCATCGCGAATATTTTTGCATTATTTTACAAGTGCGAATGCAGTCCACCCAATGGTAAGTGGTCACTGCCGCTCTCTGGAACTCTATTTAAAACAGGGGTTTTATCAGTAGTTGATTACAGGCGCGTTACCAGAGAAAGATGCTCACTTCATATAAGCCTATCTTCATCCACACCCTTTAATTGAAACGCAAAACTCACTCACGTTGGGAATAGGTGTGACGGCGGTGCTACAGTGTCGAACTTCACTAGTTCTATTATCTTTTAATCCCCCCACCTACCTTACAATGGCACCTTTAATCATAGAGACGTCTAACACTGCAGAAGGCAGAAGTCGACGTGTCTCTGCAGATGAGCTAGGAACAGTTCTACCACATTTGCTTATTCCATAATACTTACACTTATTCCATAACGATAAATAATTCTATACAAAACCACAAATTAATAGGTGACATACAACGTGCGAAATTTTTGCGGTTTTGCGGCCTCACGCCTCACTGAGAGACACGAGTGACATTGCATAACTGCAATAACGGGAACTGCATAATAGTACACGTAATGGGCCGTAAATACAGTCTGTATGACATAATTGTCTTAGGGTCTAACCGCACGCAACGACGTGAATCGGCTTGAGCTGGTCGGGAATGGATATGGGTAACATAATAAATATGCGCGAGCTGCAGCTTAGCTCACGGTGTAAGTCACGCTAAGATTAGCTCAATTTATATTCCCAATGATATCCAGCTTATATACCTATCATATGAGCTGTGAGCTAATCTGTACCTCAATGACTCATATTGTGATCTAAAAATTTGAACCGGTAGGACCGAGCTCTTATATAGTCAGATTATTTTGTGTCAGCGACTTATGACGTCATTCGCACTGCGTCACTAGTTCACTACCTTGCAGACTAGCTGATGTTTGTGACGTCTGTTGCGTTCATAAGTTTCTATGTCCTCTTCATAAGAAGAAGATATAGAGCTTTTGTTGACTGGCTTAGAGCTTGCTTGTCAGTTCAATGTTCATGTCGGTTTCGCGTCGATGTGTGTGGAGAGACCCTTAAACGTAGGTGCGTGTCAAACAAACGCCAATTGTCGCGTACGAACCGAATGTTTAGAAACTAATTATAGCTGCTATTACTGCTAATCGGCTTTACGCCAGGGACGGTCGTATTATTAAAAATAACTGCACCGAGAAATTAGAAGTGATTGTATTTTAATATTTATGTTTAATAATTACTTGGAGATACAAACGTTACACACTGATTCCCTGTGCTATTAATACCACCGTAACGTGAAAGACAAGCAAACAGATATTCCGATGTAACAGACAAAATCATCACTTCGTCTGTCGGACAAACGAACCATGGACGTCAACTAAAAGAAGTGATTATTTCTATGTTATTAATACAATAAGGTGATTTTATTCAATTACCTTAGAAGAGGGCGAAATCGTGTTAAGGAAAATGCGACTTAAGAATATTTCAAACTTAAAAGAGATTGTTTCCTCATATACTATAATAAAAGGTATATGAATGTGTATTAAATAATTTTAGTACCGTTGTTTATTCAACGAGGAAAACTATAATTCGCCGTGTTCTACTGAAATGATTAACATTTATAGATGCAGTACCTAATTCAGGGCCCAGGATATATTTTATTGACCGCGTTTGTTATGAAATAAAGAAATAATAGTGTCTGCATAACCTCGCATAAATAAATTATAGAGCTTGTATCTGCTACTTAAAAAAGATACCATTACATAGTACAATGACGTCACTCATACCATAATTACCCTAAGTTATGTTTAATTCACCATTAATTACTTTGTTTCAGACACTTCTGGTTTCCCATGCGTAAATATTTATACCATAATATACGTCATATATCAGATAAATTTAATAATTATAATCGGCCGAGTGCGTGCAAAAAAATCTGTAATTATTGAGGTAGGTTCACACGTAACACGAAGAGACGTCATATAATTATATAATGAAATTGATTCGTAACTCCATCCATGTAATGACTGGACAAGCCATCCTTGTTTAAATATAAATGTGACCAGATTATCAGAAACGGATTAGCGTCTATTATTAATATCAATCCATACAAATTTTGTCTACCGCGGATCCAAATTTAATTTTTTTTTTTTTTGGTTGCAGAAAGAGACATATTTCGATATTTGGTAAGCAAAACATTGGATAATTATTAATAATATGCATAAAGGATTCACATTAAAATTTGCATGCAAAAGTTTTATTGACGTTTTATTTTTAAAGATTACGTAGGTTGGTAAATTGCAGCTAAATCTAAAATGTTACATGATTTGATACATGATTTAAAACTTCAGACAGTTAAAAAAGTACATTAATATTGTTTATAAGCATTTACCTACCTACTTTAAGTTACGTACTCATAGCTTCAAAAGTTCATACTTTCGTTACGTTTTCGTTACTTTTTGTTACGTTTTCGTTACTTTTCGTATACGTTCATATTATTTGCAAATCTAACTTCCCTTAATGTGAACTAATCCTTATCTATCGGTGGATAAACAAACATCGTGACTGAAACTTAACAATCGTGATAAATTATATCGCGAATATCAGTATCGGTATTTTTTGCCAACAAAATATTGTTTGCACATACCACTTCTACTAGGAAAATTTCATCAAAATAAGTAGCTTATACGTATCATTATTACTTTTTCTTTATTTAATTATTTATTATTGTTAAAAAACAACTACGTCACTCTACTAACCCATAAACCTCATAAATACGGATGTAAGATCCATCAACATTTTTGTGAAAAATAAGTACATTCCTTATCTCCATCATAATCCTAATTACTATGTTCTTAACCACGTGAACAGGAAAACTCGAGATTTTAATGTGGGATTTACAGCAATAAAGCATAAGTTACACTTGTAAATTAACCCATTAACATCTTATTTAAAAACACGTTTGTACTTAGAATAAGATGGATTATGGCAAAAGTCCACCATGCTGGCTAAGTGCTGTACACCGTATAACATTTTTAGGGTTCCTGTCCGTTTGTTACAGGGCTCTATTTCTGGAACCGTAATAAACAGACACTTGAATTTTTTACAGAGGATGCATAATGATGGCCGTTATAGCAACAAGTACTAAAAATAAAAAACAGAATAAATAGGGGTCACCGTACAAGAAACCGCTATTTTTCGACGTTTCTCGCTCTATCTATTGAACCGTAACAGGAAGACAGTTCAAATTTTCACAATACACTTCAGTTGTTGCTGTAATGACAAATACTAAAAATAAAAAAATAAAATATAAAAAATTGGTGGTACTGAACCCTCCGTGTGCGAGTTCGACTTGCACTTGGCCAATTTTTTTTATTACTTACTTAATAATTGCCCATAGCTTCTCTAACACATTTAAGTAGTTTGAATTGATTCTCAAAGACATATGACATTGATTTATCACAGCTTAATTTATGTTTACTTACACATACAAATCTAACTCTTTAATTAACGTAAACGCATGCATTATGTAAATCAATTGAAAAATGCACGTTAATTATTCAAATTGGTCTCATTATGCTAGTAAGCATGTACACATTTTAACGATTACTATAAAGATGATAACAGAATAACAATTTTGAAATGATTTATTCTAATTAGCCATTTTGCGTCAACGCGAATCATACCGCCCATTACATCTTGCACGTACTCTGATGAAACTTTAACTTTCATTCATGAATAATACGTACCACAGAGCATGTACAGTGTAGACACCTTCGTTCGCATATAGATGAGCCGCTGTCTGTTCCGACTAATTAATGCGTTCCGCTTTGGTTTAATTATTCACAATTAACAAACAAGCATTTTTGTTGCTCTTAAGCAGGTCTAAATGACAATATTCGAGTCAAATTACATTCTCAAAAAATACGTCGGCAATTTAAAAGACAGAGAAGGTCGAAATTATTGAAATAGGTTATTGAGACTTCACATCTAAAAATAATTAAGAAACAAAATCTCTGTGTAGCGTTTACTTATGTCACAAAATTAGAGCTCTACATTATCATAGAAGTATAAATCGTAAAGATAAAAATTTAAAGGTGGTAGAACCTTTTGTGGTTCGACTGCGGCTGCACCACCGCCCCACTTATTTCTGCCTCATAACAGCAGTGTTAAGCGCTGCTGTGTTGTTTTGAAGGGTGTGGTATTGGAGACATTCTTTTCCGAAGCATTCCAGCTTAATCCTCAGGGGTAGCGGGGCATCTGTGCCGACCTCAGGTCGGAATATCTAGTCCTATCTGGGATTCATTACAGATGTTCATGGGCGGCAGTAGCACTGCATGCTCGTCTGATACACCTATATTATAAAAAAATACCTACTTTATTATTTTATTGCCCTTGTATTAAATACGCATATAAGAATATTATGTTGTGGGTTTAAGAATTATCTAATAATATCTAAACGGATTAGTTTAATTTTGAGAAAGATTACATCCGCGTAAATATCTATAGATCATCCACGTAGTCACAATGGCACACGGTCGTTAACATATTAGCTATAAGTAATAAGTGTTTACCCTAACATAAACATATAAGCACAGTTACTTCGTTCAGATCAAAATCGTCGATAGCGCTACATTTGTACAGACTAAGTGTAGGTGTAATGGCTAAGTGCCAATATTTTGTATCTCAAACAATACAATAGACCGATTGTTATCGTTGCTTAGTCTATTCCAGACTTGAAGGGCATCTACATTAGGAAAACTGGCAAATCTTAAAAAAAAGCTGTATATGATTAAGAAAATGTTGTACCAATAATAAAAACATATTCATTACTGTAGCGGTTTTTTCAGCGCACCACGCCTGAATCATAGAGTCTAAACTATATCAGACAGCTGATACATTTAGACATAAAAGATACTTTTTGCTATCTAAAAATTGTAATAAGATTTAATTTATATAACTGGTTATATCTAATCTTAATCATATTCTTTTTGTTATTAAGACAAAGAGAGACAAACATCCGAATGTCGTATTGAAATTTTAGTAAGATAATTTTGGTAACGTATGCCATGGTTGTGTTGTTAATACTTACCAGCAGAGAAATAAGGCAACGTACAAGCGTACCTATATGGTAAATAATATTCTTTACCTACGTAAATGAAACGAGCAACATTAGAAATTGGAACTAGACTGACGTGGGCGTGGTCGAGGAAAATACGTATTTTGGCAATCCTATTCGTTTGGGAGTATACTATAATTAAACAAAAATAAACTAGTTGATGATAAATTTATTGTAATTTAACACAGAGGTATTTAAACAAAATGAGGAAATTACAAAAAAAAAGAAAGAATGATTATAAACTTTCCTCAGAATTAATTTGGGAATGTATGTATTATGAAAATCCTGAGGTTATAATCTTAAATAAATAACTGATTTAATTGCTGACAATTTGACAAAATTACAATAAAGATATCATTTAGAAATCAATAATTTATAAATAGCCTTAACCGTAGCCAAAATTCCTAATACAATAGAAATGAATAGGTATAGTTTTTACATAAATTAAAATACCAAAATGATTATCTTTAAGAACGCCTTCATTCAAAAGATATTTCATATTGCATCTTACCTATATTCAATTTTTAAATTAATTTGAGCTTAATATCTTTAATAGATTTGCAAACTAATTTTTCAAATCTCAAACTCGTGCAAACTGAAACAAACCTTAATTACGAAATGCAATAGGGTAAATGATAATGCATTATTTGCAAGGAATTCATATAAATCACAAAACGAGTTTCTCTTACAATACCGTGTTTGTATTGCATCATGAATTGTCACCGCTATATTGTATTGTTTATGTAATATTAATCGAAATGAGGATAAACTTTAAATATCCATAATCATAAAGATAAAGTAAGTATCGAATGTGCAAAGTATACATAGACTTATGTTCTTCGTTATTCACAATTAGATCAGGAACATCACATTTTGTTTATTTTACTCTTGTATGTTTCTTGATATACATATATGTGATCACAAGTATAAATTGCATATCTTATTATACTTATCACGAAATTATCAATCTCATAGAGAAACAACAAAATATTAACTAGGAAAAATGTGATTCAATTCGTATAAATAATAAATATGTATATGTACAAAATAACAGACATTATTATAATACAGTTGAATACATAATTAAGCTGTGAAAAACAACTTAATAATAACAATCTAAGAATCTACATAATGTAGTTACGTGTTATTATATAAGTGCCACGTACCTACTATCTGCCTAAATATGCAAAAAAATCTTCTGGCCGATGACCTTTGTAATATATGATAATATATTAATAAAAACAAATAATTATAATGTCATTAAACACAAACGATACCTATACCTATGATTATTTAACAAGGAAAATAATCAGTATAAAATTACGAAATCGATTATTACAAATTTGACAGAGTCGTTGCAAAGTCCACGGCCGTATTTTGCATATAAATAAAGATCAAACTATAATTTATTAAATAGCCTTCTTCAGTAATTGACGTCTAAACAATTAAATTTATTAAACTTTGTTACATGTCTGCCTGCACTGGTAATATTGGTAATATGAAACAATAATAAAGGCGTGTTAAAAAAACAGATAACAAAATTCAAAGGACGCAATAAATTAGAATTTTAAATCGAACTACTTATTTCTGAGTATTGTAAACAAATGTACCTATATAATTGATTATTACTATATATGATGAAACAATGTGAATTGTATGCATATTATTTTTAGATAATTGCTAAATTTGACCTTAGTGGGGTCGAGCACCATGATCTTATATCGCGCCAAACGAAGTTACAAAAACTTGATTGTTTCGAAAGAAAAAGATAATCATTTATCCATTAACCTAATTTGAACTACGATCGAATGTATTATTAATGAATTAATATGACTGAATACAATTAAACACATCTAAAGTAATAACGTTCGTACTTAATATAATGTTAAGGTAAATCATACCAGACTCAACCAGAGTATTTGATAACATTTCTTTTAAGTTAAATGGTTTTATTGAAAAAAGAAAAAAAGTTATAAGCGTTCTTGAACATCCATTTTTAGTGCCCTTTTGTGTGTGCTTGTATGGGTAACACATTAGCTAATATCGTATAGGTACATCCAAAAGAGGAATTCTTTATAAGAAAAGAAAAACATACAGAATTTCGTATTAAATTGCCTTAAAATCCGAATATTTGTATAAACTCGAAATATTTTTATTAATTAACTAATTAGCACACATTGGCTCAGACAAAAAATACAACAATATGTAAGTTTTAAATTAATTGCTCATTTTAATAAGACAAAAAATAATTACACCTGCCATATTTGACTTCAAATATAATTTCTGACAATTATTTTTGAGTGATTTAAGGCTCCTTTATAATCACTGCCAAGAATCGTGTAGGGATCATTGTATTTTCGTGAACTGTCACTGACCCACAGACAATATTTGTTCAGACCGTAATACAACTAAATAAAATAATGAAATAAAGTAACAAAAAATCTACAGCAAGAGAATGCCATTATGTATGAAAGGCAATCGAACGATTGACAGCTTTTTGTGTGATTATAGTAACAAACGAGTCTGCTACATATGGTCGTTTGCCAAAGACTCCTAGCAAGAGACAAAATCTTTAGTTGGAATGCATGAAATGAGATTTTTTTCTTTTCTAGCGGGAAGGTACCCGATGACGTGTGAGCGACGCCGGATTATGTCGGGATGTATGGGATTCCTACCGCACTAAAACCCCCCGGTGGCCATCCTCAAAGCTTGTTGGAGAACTCCCGGATCTCCAACGCAACCGAAATCCTTCAAGCGCGATGCCCCGATTGGGCCCTGCCCTGGGAGAGTAATTTTTGCTCCTCCTACACCATCTGGTATTTAAGACGGTATGCGACCACACATACTGCCGTCCTTCCCGGGGTCGCATACTGGACGGTTCGAGCTGCCACTCTTGCCGCCCGCAACCCCAGAAGCCCCCTTTTAGTCGCCTCTTACGACAGGGAGGGGATACCGTAGCCCTATTCCAGTCTCGGAACTACATGGTCAAAATGAGCTTCTATCTTATCACCTCATATCAATCCTTGTTTATTGAAACTTGCTTTATTTTATCTGTATCTTAAGAATGTCGTAAAGACCTTCAAGGATATAAAGCGCAAAAGTAGCAATTTTGCGTAAAAATTGCACATTTAAGCATGTCAGCTTTATCATATCCATCAGATTGGAACGGCAACGCGGTTACTGCTTCCATCTTGCAGAAATACACGTCGCGTGACCACGACCTTCTACCACCCAGTTTATAATAATAGACGAAAAGATTAATTTTAAATTGGTAAATATTCATAAAATTGTAATAAATTGTTAATATTTAAGCTTCAAGATAATATAGACGAAAAGTTTAATTCAAAATGCATCAATATTCATAAAATTGTGATAAATTGTTAATATTTAAGCTTGAAAATATTGTATCGTCTCAATTAACATACATTTTGTAATAATAATCATATAGTTCCTTTGATAAAAAATTAAATATACAGTTAATTCATTAATAATATTAAAACTGTTTTAAAGTCAAGGGTAAATTAATAATTCATAACATAAACCGTATGTTAATTTGATTTATACTGTGGAAATAGAAGCACTGACTGTTTGTTACTAGACTAAATTACTCACACGCTTGCTCTGCGAAATAATTTACATTCCCTGCATTTTTACTACCGTTAAAAGCATACATGTAATTACTACGTGAATTATTTATCTACATGTTAGAATACTTATTTTACACGTGTCTAGGGAGATAAAAAATCAGAGATCGACCGGGCAGTATTCTTAGTATATAAGCCAATTAGTCGTCAAAAATCCTTATCCTTACTAATATTATAAATCCAAAAGTAACTCTGTCTGTCTGGTTGTCTCTTCTTCACGCCTAAACCACTGAACCGATTTTAATGAAATTTTGTACACAGATAGTCTGAGACCCGAGAAAGAACATAGGATAGTTTTTATCCCGAAAATCCCACGGGAACTAGGGATGGCGATCTAAGATCCATTAATCGGAGAACCGATCTTTTGGACCAAAAAATCGATTATTTTAATCGATATTAGTAAGGATTGAATCGTAAACTATGCATTTGATCAAGTGATGATCTTTAGCGGAATTGTTGTCCATGAGCCCACGAAGGTTCCAGAGTTGGTACGACCAGTTTTCGCCAGATGGCGCCAATGTCATTCCAATGAAGGTACGAATTTTAAGTTTTATGTATGTATGCATGTCATATTATTTATAAAGCTTTTAAAAGCGGGCGAAGCCGCGGACAAAACCTAGTAGGAAATATTTCTATAACAAATCCTCGGATTAAGTCTAATAGGTAATGGAAGAAAACCTGAAGTCTATCGTATATTATAACAGCCAGCCCCTCTGCCGTCTTGCTAAAATCCCTCTAATCATTATATTTCATAAATCACGTACAATGTGAATTAGGGGCTGTGTCGCAATATGATGTATGTGTTAAGTCGTTTCAGAGTTGAGTAAGTCTCATATCTAAACCTAAAGTAAAATTTTCAAAATATATTCGAAACATGAGATCATTAGTCAATTACTTTTGACAAATACATTAATTATCATACTTTTATTAGTTATAGTTTTCCTGTCATATTTTTAAATTAAAGTATTATATAAAAAATATCATAAATATTTTTGCGTCATGTTCAGGCAATTTGACATTAAAAAACATCCAAAGCAAACACGCAGCTATCGCAATACCAAAACCGACGCCAAAAACACTCGTTCTACTTGCACAAGACGATTAAGAAATGAAACTGAATTACCAAAGCGTACGTCGAACCAGATATACACACATAGCCGAAATGACTTCCATACGCAATAATTATATCCACTCGACATAGTAATAATACCAATACTAGGGGCTCATAAAACCTACTTCATTTTTGAAGTCGGTATATTATTACACAATAAAAATAAACTTAAATCAAATGATAGGTATATTGTGTGTGTGGTAGGTGGTATCATTCTGTTTTTCAAAGTAGGGGTAGCGCGATTAGTTATAAATACGTTAAGAAATATTTATTTTTTTAAATACTATTACAAGACAAATCTCATAAAAATGCATAAGCTAACTTGGATCTATATATTGAACCTGATACGTCACAAAGATTCTAAATGCGGCTATACCAAAGCTTATCGTATGAATTGGAACAAAAAAATATTTTTCTCCAAATATTTACATTGAAATAAATTACTCTTACTTCTTGAAATAACTTTGGATAAATTTAGAGCAGAAGTTCCCAATTTCTTTTTGGACCAACGCCCCCTCTTAACCTCAAAATAAACAGCAAAATATAAATATGACGACGTTTTTTCAATGTGTCGCAATCTGCACCATTGGAAATTTAATTTTGAACTCATTAAATCACTTTTGTTATTGTTTATTTTCACCAACATATTATCCATTCGATATGTATTTTGCTTTTGGAGCTCTCATCAATGTTTTATTAGAACATGATAATTATTTCTCTACCTATATACATTAAGCTTATCGACATATCCGCTTTGCCTGAGGCCATAAGGCGAGTGTTCTAGAAAGTCTGAGTAATTAATATGTCGCAAAACTTTACATATCTAAATGATTCGACGGACGAGCGTAAAGGTAAATATACAATGTACAGACCGTGGGTATTTTTGCTCCCATTACTACAAATGACGACCTCATGTTAAACTATTATATGTTACCAAAGAGTTTAAATTGCTATATTTTTGGCAGACGCTACTTTTTGCAGCTGATTACTTATTTCGATCGTATAAGATTGTACAATCAGACCTCATTACTACATTTAAATTATCTGTAATTTTTAGAACAAATTCATTGTTTAACTAGGCAAGCAAAGAGTAGCAAAGAAATAAGATAAGTAACTAATTTAATCATACTTTCTATCAACTCATATATTTTAATCCTTAATCTTTTGCTCCGTTTTTCAGATTTGGTTCAAGGCTAATCATAATTCGAACGCACTTGGATTTTTCTGCGAACTAAATTTATGACGGACGGAATGATAAGATATTCTTGACGTTGGATGAAGATTGTATTAATAATATAATTTGTTGTTAACGTCTTTTTATATATAATTTGCATAGCATAACATAATACTTATCATTCAGTTTAAAATTTCATAATAAATTCAAGTTATTTTTATTTTTTTATCTACCACGCGGATTTATATGAGTATGATGTATCCTCATCAATCAGATAGTTTTCTTCAAAAATATTTTCAAAATTTTCATAATAAGTGATAAACCCTTCCAAGCGGATTTGGACGATTGAAAAAAATCCATAAAGATCATTAGGAATCAAGGTGAGCGCTGCATAGTAAAGGGAATCCAATTAGTACTACTGTAAAGGCTTCGAGTCATTGTTCGACAGGTTAACGTCCGCTTTCACTTAAACTTGACTAATGGGATGTTCGCTATGAATGGAAATCCATTGAGACGGTACACCACGCTTTTACTTTTAGATTTCTTTAACACTTTAATAAGATCGTGAAGTGTCGTAAAAGCGTAAAATATACCTAGACTTTTCCTTAGATACCAAAAATCTTATATAAAATAAACAGACGAACAAAAAAGCTAATAAAAACATCGTAAAAGTATACAACAATTTTCTAATGGAATTTATTGTATTACTGGCTTTCATTATTTTGCAACACACCACACTCGGCGAATTTCCTCAGTTTTTTTTTCACCATGTTTTCAAAACTTTTACACGTAGGTACATACGTAGTACTCCTCGTGTACAAAACATGAAACTTATGTACAATTTTTTAAATTTGGAGTCCTTTCGGTTTAAGGCGTGGATGCCAACTGAATTACATATGACCGACCTTCTTAATCCTCAATAGTGGCATTGCATCTCTAGTGGATTTCACGTTTTGTATGTGGTTGGTTACCATCCAATCATAAATGTCCGTGGACGTTGACCATTTACCGTCAGATGGGCTGCATCCCTCGCTATTTTAGCCTCATAAAAAATGCAAGACAGTAGAAAAATATTGAAAATCGGCATTGCCGCTATTAAACATCACCAAAAATAAAGATCTCGTAGGACAATTTCCGAAAAGCTACTTTGTAAACCGTTTAAATTAGTTAAACGTCAGATTTAATTATCTACCGCTTTCACTGAACGGAAACTATCAGTTCCGAGACGAATCAATTCATAGGCGTACTTAACCACTTAACCGGACAGCTTTACTATGGTGTTAGTAAAACCAGTAAAGAGTGTGTGAAAAACTAAATAACGTTTGGTAACCATACCGGTCTGACGCACAAGGTATTTTCTTCATTGTGTGTTATAAGGTAAATTATGTATCAGTAGGCGAACGAAAAGTAGGTAAAGCATTTTGCATAAAAGTAGACGCGGTTATATATATTGTTACGTCTCGTAGAATAAATAAGACCTGAAATGGGTCTATATAAAATTCATGCCGCTTTGTGCGTTTTGACTTTTGGCTGTGCGCGTTGAAGACAATATTGTATTTCGAAATTAAGTAGGTAACATTAATACAAGCAACAAAAGGCACTATTGATTTTTTACTGACTTCGAAAAGAGTTTTACTTGGTATCATGTTTGGTTGTACGTAATATTCATATTTTTGCCGTTCTTAAAAATGAAACTAAATCTATATAATATCCATATTTGTACCTTATTGCGTTATAGTTCGAATGGTATGGGATGGCAGACACGTTAACACGAAGAGTTTCAACATTCTGGAATCGACCTAACTTAGAACTCCAAATAGCCACTGATCAATGTTGATTATGTGATCAATGCAGGCAATCATGGTAGATCCATGATCAGCATTGTACACATATCAAGAACTTGTTCACTTGCTACTATTTTATATTATAATGAGTTTAAAGCATATTTATAGAGCTCGCGTTAGTACCAGCTTTCTCCGACACGAGCCAGCAGCGGTGCCGCGACGAATCGATTCGGAGACGCTAACGTCTCATTTCACGTCTCGACGACTTCGTAGGCGTTTAATGCGATGCACATCTTACGAAGAAATGTCCATAAAGTTGTAAATTGTCACGATGACTAAGTCTGGTGTTAAGAAGAAATGCAAGCCAAAACTTAACTTTTCTGGATTCTGGATCCCTGACAACGTGTGTACAATATTTCATGACGATTGGTTTCATAGTTAAGGCTTGAAAGTAAACAAACAAACTCACTTCCGCATATATAATTTAATTACGATTCTTGTCATCAGTATTAGGCATTGGAGGAGCGTTGTGGAGTATGTTCTAGGACTTCCTAGTTATCGCAAGAGTAGAGATTACCACCCAAAGCACATATTATACAAATAATTTCTTTATTTATATTCGGATGATTATAGAGAAAAGTCCCGTGATACGATCAACGAAACTAGAGCATTAATCAAACGAACTGACAAGGTCCATTTGACAAGTCACTGTTCCGACATCGCGTGCATTATCCTCTAGGTAATATTAAATGCATATTACCGTTCGAGAAAATATATCGTACAAAATGTTTGTATCTCTCGATTGTTATAAAGGGAAAATATTGAGTATAAACAGAAATGAATAAACGAGTAGCATTACGTAGAAAAGAATGTTAATAAAGACGCAATCTAAAGGTGGTAGAAATATTGATGGTGGGACTGCTGTGGCATTATGACAAAATTTAAAACTATTACTTATACTCGTAGTAGATATACATTTTTGCGCTGCTGTAAGACAAGAGTAAAATGACACCTATTTATGTGGCGTACATCTATGACAGATAACGCAAACATTAAATCTACGTCACACAAAAAAGAAAAACAAACTTACTCGCAATAAAAAAATATAATGACGTAATCAGCCCATAGAAGGCGACGCAAAGCCGCGGCATTATAAAAGCGAATTAAAATCCAATACAACCTTCCTAACATAGCGATAGTACTTATCCGCGTATGTGGCATAGTGTACGTAATCGGCTCAGCGTCGCCCCCATTCGGTCATGGCACGCGCGACCGATGCTTCCGTAGACACCAACCTTGCTACGCCGATACAAATGATCTTTATTCTGTGCCAGTTACAAAAAATAAAGGAAATGAATTAAGTTGCATACAAAGGCGTTTTCAGGGTGAGGAAGTGTCTTCAGTTGTTGGTGGTTTGTGGTCACACCGAATCGAAATAGGGTACCATGCGTACATTGTATATACGGCAGAAATACTCGTGGGAGTAATGTCGCAAGTGAAGTGACACCCAAATCATATAGAGTTGTACCTTTAATTTTTTATACAAAAGCGATATAATTGATTTTTATAATGGTGTTTTAGTCTAGCAGGTATTTTTAGTAATTAAAAAAATATTTATATATCTATAGATAGGTAGGATATTCAATAAATGTAAAGATCGCGACATTGTTCTTCGATTATACAAGTAGCACGGAAAAACGGATACTAAGGTTGGTAGTAAATCTGATTCTTAACTATATATTTTTCGAAATGCCAGTCCTCTTATCGGCTCATTTCTTTTAAGAAGACACAGTTTTAAATAATAATACTGAAATCAAACTCATCTTGTAGGTCTTGAAGTCATGTAATAATATAGTCACATAAACGGTACAGAGTAACGATATAACAATTATACGTAAGTAAGTTCACACTAGTGATTAGAAGTATTATAACTACACAAGTATCTCCGTTATTCGACTGCTCTTGCTGAAGTCTCCGACCAGAATGTCGCTCTCTGTTAATTCGAGCGCCGCCAAGGTGTCGTCCCCACTTCACCTACCCGCATCTGTTTTTAAACTGTAGTATCAAATGAGTCACTTATTACTTTAATGTAACGTTATAAAAATGTGATATCGTTAATATCCAAGCTTCTTATTAACGACGATAACATTCGGCCGTCCTGCTCACACGTTCGTCCTCGATCGTGTATGGTCTGATGCAAGAGCTGCAAAAGAAAACCAGTTGTTTAATGCCTAAGTCCAGAAGAGTTACACATTTTCTTGTAATACCGACTCGCACGTAAGAGGCCCGAACTGTTTATCAAAAACATGGCTTAAACTCTACGCATTTTCTTGCAATACCGACTCGCATGTAAAAAGCCCGAACTGTTGATCCGAACCAAGGCTTAAACTAGGTGATGTTCATATAGAATCACACTAGTTGTGTATTACCTAGGTTATAAATCTGCCCCAACAGTGTTCACCACGGATTTCTGTTGCAGGCATAGTTCATAAGGACTCTTTACATAAATGTCATATGCGCGACAGGTATTGAAGCGAATGCATTAGACCATTGTTAAATAATAAAACACACGGTTTAAACTAGGTGATGTTCATATAGGATCACTCTAGTCATGTATCACCGCAGTTTTTATACCTTGTTTACGATAACATTCGGCCAGTGCTCAACTCAAATTTACTCTAAAAATGCAATATTCACTCAATGTAATACATCCACCCAACATACATACATACATACACCCAACCATATGCATCACCAAGAGACACCCGCGAACATTACACTGCTCGAGGCATCTGCACTAATCCATCTTAACTACAGATAAATAAAAATCAAACTAAAAAAAGTTTCCTACACCTACAGTAATGACAACATCTAGCTGCCCACTTTACTTATGTCTGGATTCTAAGTCCAATAGTTAAATCTCCAACAACTATTGATTCGATAAAGTTACGCATCAGAATAACGACGTTTATCTTATTAGTCCATTTCGGAATGCTCAACAACCTGTTCAATAACTGTTATACTGATAGATAGATAGATCTATAGTTGGCCACTAAATGAATCTGTGCGACTCAAAATACTATTATAAAATTATTTTATTACTACTTAGTACTTCTTTTAATTATTACAATGTTATTTTATACAAATAGTTGCCTTTCCAATGTACGTCTTTTATCAACTGATGAAGCAGTATCAAAATAATAATATATCGTGAATATTTGAAATGAATGATATCAAAGTTAAAGACTAAATAATGGTAAACTAACCATGAATTTCACACAATATAACACGTATAAGTTGTATGAACCCAATTTTTTTACGTTATTTATCACAAATTCAAATTATTTCTTTCAAAGTAGGGCCACATAACCCACTTTTGAAAGTCAGAAAGAAATTTCATTACATTAAATTGAATTTATATTCAGTTATAATAATACATACTATTACATGAATTTCAAAATTTAATTAACAAAGCAAAGGACCCATGCGTTCACGTCAGCGACATACTTGTCAATTGTGTATGGCTTAACTACTTAACTTTTTTTTTTTTTTTTTATTTCACCAAAAGTTTTAAATTAAGATTCCCATAAGGAAGTTATAGTTTGGGCTATTTTACTGTAAAAGTTATGCATTATACTAAGGAAGATTTGCTAGACTTTACGCAAACGTCGTTTTTAAAAAAAAATCAAATAATGTTATGGAAAGAATAAACACATTAAAATGGTCCGTTAATCTAAACGGAGTTTAAACAGACCTTGTCTTACATTGAGTTCCTCGGAAGCGGATTTTTTTTTTCCGTAGGTAGTTATCAAACGGATAGTGTTATTGAATACACACTCGTAAACTACCTACCAAGAAAAATGACTTCAGAAACCGGCCATTATTTAACTATACTTATTTGTGTCTACAACTGATAAAAGATTTTTTTTAAACACGCTTTTATTTTTGCCACGCTTTTATTAACTTGACCTGTATGTATGTAACGGAATATTTGAATTCGATTTTTACCTACTTTGAACGGTCAGATTTATTTAAAAATTTTGAAATACCTATGACATGACATGATTTTAATAATCTTGTCCGATTCTAATTTTGTCTCATCACGATCGTCAGATTTAAAACTATAACTGTTTTACATAACATGTGGCTCCTTATCAATCACAACCTAAAATTTCTATGACCTGAAAAAGGTCTATTAAAGTTGATCATGATTTTATACCAGCCAGCCAAACAAACAGTTAGTCAAACTATCTTATGATACACCTTATTACCGAACAATTCATATTTATTATATATATTTCAAACGCCTCGGCTTCACCTGACTTTTATATAGTTTGTAATAAAAATTATATTAGTGCGTAATATCTATATAGATTATATTAATATAATATGTATCATTTACAACCAACACTCTCAAGGAGATGCTCGATGTTTCTATAGAGAAACCTAGACATGACGCAATTGTGAACCGTATGAAATTTATATGAAAAGTAAATTATTGTATAAGAAAATCCCATCGAAATGTACTTATGCTTTTATTTGATTACATTATTATTCATTTGGCTATGATATACATATAATAAGAATGAAATCTTCACGTGTTTACATCGAATATATTTGAAAAAGAAAAATTGTCTGTCGGTTTGTATATTTGAAAATGCATTAAAACCAAAACTACGAAGTCGATGTCAAAAGTATACATTTTTTTTAAAAAACATTACATGACCAGGTAATGGACAATTCCAAATTACTAACGTACTCCGTGATCTTGACAGAGGGCATTGTATAATTCAAATTATATTTTGAATCCACATGAACAAAGTCGCAGGCAAGACTCGTTTTAAAAATGCAATTCAAATTATATTTTGAATCCACATGAACAAAGTCGCAGGCAAGACTCGTTTTAAAAATGCAATTCAAATTATATTCTGACTCCACATGAACAAAGTCGCAGGCAAGACTCATTTTAAATATGGTATACAAGAGACTATCTAAATTTATGTAGGCTTCAGTGACCGTTTCTCACTTAATACGTATAATAACTTAATTGCTGTAACTTGTAAATAGAACTAAGCTCAAGTTATAAAAGCATCAATTTATTATTATTATTATTATTATTTTACTTAAAATAATTTATTCTCAATCCCATACAAAGTGGATCCCGTTTATCATTTCGTAAATGGCTCACATAATTAATAATATCGATAGTCTAAGCGTCTCAACGTTTAAGGTACAAACTTCATTTACCAGTATTTGATAGTGCCCAATTTTCAAACCAAAAGGACGTGTAATGTGTCAAATTCAAATTGAAATTTAAAGATTTAAAATTACGAGATGTAAAGAAATATTAATACAAAACGAAACGTTGCATACTAAATTTAAAACAGACATTTAATATTATGTATAAGTGAGTCAGTCTGAAGTAGAATGGGAGATAAGAGAGATATTTTTATATATAATATTCCAAAGACCGCTGCGCATAAGTTTCTCAGTTTTCTTATAGATCATTAACTAATGTGCATTTATACTTTATGGGAGTCAAAACACAGTAGTACACAGTACTGCGTGAATTCGCCTAGAATTGATGGAAATCTAAATTTGGCAACGTACGTATGCTTCTTTCATAACAATTACGTATCAAGTATATGAAATCAAAAGGAAACTTTCATTGATTTATAAAATGAAAATGTGAACAATGTAGATGTGAATGCAAGTTTATTTTTAAATATAGTCAATTAATATCCAAAAAAAAAAACAATAAACCTTAAACTCATTTACCATTTCCCTCCTGGGTACACTCAGCCACTCAATACCGTGGTCGTGATACTTTTTTGCAGGCAGTTAAATATGTACCACGTAGATATTATACATTTCTGTACAATTATGAATAATCAAAATTTTGCAACTTAATAAACGTGTCACTTATATCAAGTAGGTATACTGTACTCTGTAACTGCGTTTGTTGCTACCGCATAGTCCCTTCCATACAATAAAAACAAACGCATATACGTAAACCCCGTTTGAAACATTAAAAGTTATTAAAAATAAATTCAAATCTAACCTGTATGCAATTTCTGGCGTACATTAGCCTATATTAACAACCATTAGGTTCCCATATCTATAAAGCCTGACATTTAAGATTAAAGATCCTTAAAATATTTTCATAAGTACGTGTATTTCTATATATTTCAAAGTAGGTGTAACTTTAGAACAATTAGGATTTACTTTTTACACCACAGAATTTAACCAAATGGACAGATTTACCACAAGAACTGCCTTGCAAAATTACTTTTAGACACTTCTTCACAGAAAATGCACTTATTTTGAAGTAAACACCTCAGTTTACAATGTTAACAAGTAATTTGATAAGAGTAAAGTTTGTTCACAAAATTTAAGTATATCATTTTCAGAGGGTATTAACATTTCATTGAATTACTAGTCTCAATCTATCCATTTTCTTAATTCAAATGAGTTTTCCCTTACATCAACGACATTTATCTACCCCCATTTTTATTTATTCTACCAAGATGAATTCACATATGACATAATAATGTTTTAACTCACGGTTTTTATTCCTGTGTCAAGTATGTTCGTACTTACGAATCGCCGTCCATGATTGTGAGCTGGTTCTTGTACACTTCTGATGAAATCAAACTCATCTTGTAGGTCTTGAAGTCATGTAATAATATAGTCACATAAACGGTACAGAGTAACGATATAACAATTATACGTAAGTAAGTTCACACTAGTGATTAGAAGTATTATAACTACACAAGTATCTCCGTTATTCGACTGCTCTTGCTGAAGTCTCCGACCAGAATGTCGCTCTCTGTTAATTCGAGCGCCGCCAAGGTGTCGTCCCCACTTCACCTACCCGCATCTGTTTTTAAACTGTAGTATCAAATGAGTCACTTATTACTTTAATGTAACGTTATAAAAATGTGATATCGTTAATATCCAAGCTTCTTATTAACGACGATAACAATACCTACATTTGTCGATACACTACACTGACATACTGAAAACTCACATATCTATATGATTAAATATATAAATATGTGAGAAGAATACTGTAACAGTGTTGCAAAACCTGTACTGGTTGTCGTCAGCGTAACTTCGAACTTACCTGCAACAAAATAACACACAAATTAATCTTCGTACAAGAAAAACATAAGTGTAATGCACAAATTATTCATTACCATTGTCCGTCAACGATTCGCGTGTCTGAAGTTGTAGCGAATTACACGATTAGATTTAAAAATATAATTTGATTTATCAATGTATCGCAAAGTAACCACGATATACCCTTTTGACATCGATCAAACAAAAATATTCGATCTAGTTATAATAACGTCAAGGGAAACGAAATGATGTGAGATTTGGTAGCCAATTTGTAAAAGAACTCTCAAAATCAATATTCTAGTTTACTCGTTTTCATTGCTCATATTAATGTTCACGTGGATCGTAAAATAGACCGCGAAAGTTGTATATAATACAAATTATTTTCGTATGCAGTTCCCCTCAATGATCTCTCTGTTAACTCTTTGAATAGGAATGAATATAACACACGAGATATTAATAGAACGCAAATTGACTACGTAATTAACAGACACGTGTACCATGGAACACTGTTTACGTTTTGAAGTCTTACAAATGTACTTTCCACAAGTAGTCGTATTAATATTGAGATTTACAGATTTACTTTTTGGTACTAAATGGTACTAAACGTCCATTCATAAAAAAATGTCCGAAATGGATAAATATACACAAAACGACATAAATGAAGATATTTTTATTTTTGTTTGACGATGTTTGACGATGTTTGCCAAAGCAAATGACGTCTGGTGACACCTTTTCTAGGTTTGTTCTATACACATACCTATTCGGGACATTTATAAATGCAGACCAGAAGTCGATTAGCTGGCAGGATTATCCTAGCAACAAATAATATACTAATACAGAAATATGACAATTTCCTAAAACAAAATTAACATTGAAAGGTGTGATGAGAAACATGATGTTAAAACAGATATATTTTAAGTTAATATACATTAGCGCGATGAGAGATATAAATACGAAACATGTGGAGACGTCACTAAATGGCAGAATAACAAAGTGGATAATTGCAAATCCTGTTCTTTGGCTAGTCACAGTAAACAAGAACATTATATAAATGGCACAAGACGGTCGGCAAGGTGTATGTAATTTACCTAAATTGATAAAAGCCGTGTAGCGAGTATTATTAAAGAGTTACCGTAACATTCATATACTTTTGATTTGAGTTATTAAAGTCATTCAGCGCAACATATTTATTAATGTACCTACTCGTAATACGGAGTGGGTTGCTATGGAATATTTCAGCAATGATTTTGAAGTTATAAAAATATAGACGTAGAACGTAAGAAAAGTTAAGGTGTTAGAGGTTTCAAAATAAAATGATCCCTTGACTCAACTTTATAAAACTCCACTCCATAAAATCTCAAAAGGGTATCTCTCAAAAGTATCTCTCAAAAGTCTACCTTGAGTTTAGGACTTAATCGTGCTCATTCTAAAAAGATACACTTTCCCAGAAACATAATACCTAAATAGATTCTTCATGACGATAATAATTAATCAATCCATAGAAACAAATTTTATTGTACCAGTGACAACAAAATGAAGACTAGAAAGCTATTTAGAGTTTGAAAAACGTGTTTGGTTGTTGACCATTTCCTTTATTCTAACAGAATGAAGGTCAAAATGGCGCGGCCCCTGCAGTTTTCACAAACGTCACGAGAGAGTAATGTGCTCTGCCGTTTTGGGTCACCTTGATTTCTAACTATCCAAACCTATAAATCTTCGTCCGCCGACCAAAATGTCAGATGCCATACTTTCTAGATATCTCGTTACTGATTTAACAGTAGTCGAGGCCTACTACACAGTGACGTTATTTTCCTGATAGTCATTAATAAATGTTAGATCGTACTACAATTTATCACGAATAAAATATTATTTATTCCAAAAAGGAAATTATTATAATTCTGTGATAGTAAAACATAACTAGGAACTGATTAAAGTAAAATGATAAATGAATTGAGTGAAGAGTTGAATGAAAATATTTATTCACGGGAAAAAAATTAAATGTAAATTATCTAACACAAAAGTAAGATAAGAACATGAAATAAACTGAATATAATATTATAATAATTATCATGTATTCGTAGAGATTTAATCAATAGGAAATCAGAAATTAACATTAATAATATAGGGCATGTTAATTGAGCAGTTAATTTATCCGTATAGAAATTAAACAGGTTCATTCTTATGAGCACAAGATTTTTTGCACCATGTTTTTTGATGCAGATTATGTGGGTGGTCGGACAGCTACTGTGAATAATAGACTATTACCGCTCAGTGTGCATGGCTTAAAATAACGCAATGAAAATTTATGGCAAACCAAGATCTTTTACAGGAGTTTATAGAAGAGATGAACGTACTAATTGAAGGACTGTTTACAGTTTCAGTCTTAAGTGAAGCACTATCAACTAAACAAATGGAAAGTATTAGACCAGTGAAAAGGGCAAAAAAACAATGTGTCTCATTTTCAATGTTTCATATACCGAAAGATCTTTATCGAAGTCTTTGTCCCAACTTTGCGACCAAAAAACGCCAGTTCGAATTTACTTATAAATGAAACACTGTGTTTAATATATTCGAGATCAATCGAGTCAAAGTCGAGTCAAGAAGAGTCTTGAGTACGCGATAGAGAGAAATAATTACCGAATTGATAAAATGGGCTATAAAAACGAAATAAAATCTTGGCATTGACATCTTGATCATAATTTGAGATCGGTTACGGCCTAAAAGCTGGAGTAGACTAAATTTGACCATTAATGTGTTCTCCGATGTACAATGTACATATTTCACAACGAAATATACAAAGGCAACAAACATTACATAAAATTAGATGTACAACTTTCAGTGACTCCTCAATTGCGACGAATCCTAAAACAATATCCATTGCGATTTTGTTAATAGTTATCATATTCATGAAGTAATGTAATTTATTAGTATTGAGGTACAGGATTTCATTGCATGTGCAATGAAATCCTATACCTCAATACAAAAAAATTGATTTAAATTATCGTGGATTTCTCTAACTTTATAGCTCTATCGTGAAGATTAGTTTCGGCACACGACAATCAAATTATTGTAATGCACGCTATATAGTCGAAGTTGAAGACAATGAAAAGATTTTAAATTTAATACCTTAAAACGACATTGAGTGTAATGATTTTAATATTATGGTCAAAAAGGTTTCACAAAAACCAAAAATATGCTTAGTCATTTCCGATTAAATATTCATTTGAATTTTGACGCTGAATTTAAAATAGATAACTGTGATCGCGAAACTTATTAGAATTAGCTGCATAAGTTTAGCATACCAATAATTCGTATACCTATTACTCACAAATTCCGACGAATCATGTAAACCAAGCTCAAGAGAGTAGGTACATTTATCCTTATCCTTACTAATATTATAAATCCGAAAGTAACTCTGTCTGTCTGTCTGTCTCTCTGTCTGGTTGTGTCTTCTCCACGCCTAAACCACTGAACCGATTTTGATGAAATTTTGTACAAAGATAGTCTGTCCTAGAAAGGACATAGGATAGTTTTTATCCCGGAAATCCCACGGGAACTAGGAATGGCGATCTAAGATCGATTAATCGGAGAATCGATCTTTTGGACCCAAAACATCGATTATTTTAATCGATATTAGTAAGCATTGAATCGTAAACTATGCATTTGATCAAGTGATGATCTTTAGCAAAGTTGAAGGTACGAATTTTCAGTTTTATATATGTTAGTATGTTATATTTATTAACGCGGGCGAAGCCGCGGGCAAATCCTAGTACATATATAGGTAAATGTTCTTGATACGATAAGATAACAATCTGGGCCGTACGTTGACAGAGAAGTAACGATGTGGGCGCAAAACGACACACTTTCTACGAGGTCAATCGTTGTGACAAGTTCATAAGATTTTGGGACCAAAAAACACTTTTATAAGCAAGTGACGAAAGGATAACAGTCAGGTTAGAGTGATTAACGAAAAGGAATGGATCAGATATAGATATAAAATAAACCTAGCAAAAATTTACTAAAATACTAATAAATTTACTCAAATCTACAAAATAATGTTAAAATTGTAGTATCAGCGAATTTCGACTGAACAGCTACCCAGCCCGGTTTATTGGCGTTAAATCTATAGATTTACATATAATCGTTGATTAGATCTGTCTTTGACTAAAAACCTCCTTTATTTTATCAGTTCGTTAGTTTGTCCATATGCAGGAAAGAAAAATAGATAAAGGAAATATTGATACAACTGTTCTAGACTTCTAGAACCTTTTATTATTATCAGTATAAAATTGGTAACTATTTTTTAGGTTATAGGTACCTATATTGCAAAATATGAGTATTTGTGTGTATATAATAAGTCAGTAAGTCATTGCGTCAACTACAGTAACATGCCATAACAACTTAAACCGAGCCAACTTCCCACTGTAAAAAAAAAACATCTGAACTATTTCCATCCACAGTTATAAAACGAACTTACACTTACACTACAATACAAAATAAACTGGAATAGTAACAACTCAACAAAAAATAGGCATTAGTGTGATTACACTGTTATTTTTTGTCATCAACAATCCGGTTTGGTAACTCAATATGGGTAACTACTTATTTTTCTTGTATCGACACATCAAAGGAAACACAGATTACCTGCTCACTACGTTCATCGACTAATCGTCATGGTCATCATGTTATGACGCACATTTTTTAATCGTCGAACTTGAACCGCGCGAGGTTCGATTGTTAAATCGAATATCTTTGTAGGTTCATCTACCTGTTGTAAAAGTTTTGGAGATACGTCTGTAGACAATCGATACAAGAAGATGCAAGGAAGGTCCTCGTGTGGAGACCACGACTGGGTTCGATACCCGGATACTTAAATAACTTAAAAAATATTTTAGACTTCTGTTTTATGTTTCTGCTTAATAGTATTTTTGTTTGTTTGTTAGTGTAAATACTAATATGAGCCTATGGGAGAAAGCGAAGAAAGTTATAATTACAATTGGACGAGTTATCTCATATTTAAGAGCGCTGGTCAAATAGGAATTGGTAGGCTCTAAAATCATGAGAACTATCACTGTTAATTCTGCATTTATTCTAGACTTATTAGATAGTCGTGAACAGTGCACTATTCCTAATGCTTACGACTTTATTCTACTGAATAAGTGAAGGAAATACTTCTAAATACGTAAGTAAATATCACCGTTCTAATGTCTAAGTGTCTACTTAGACCTTAGAACGGTGAGCGACCTGACTCCTAGAATCGGATGCCACTTCTCTCTTAGATTGATTGATCTAAAGGCCACAATGATAAACAGGAGAGCCCATTTCCATCTTCTACATTACAAGTATAACGCATACTTACAAGACACATCTGTTGTGTAAAACTCCTAACTAGTCCATAACCGATAGTGTGACTTTCAGCCTCTTGCACACATATTAGGCTGTCAAAACGGTCAATATTACTAATAATTACCTACACTGGGTTCTATTACGAGTTTTCACGCATAAACACTTGTTACGGAGTACATTATAGGAACCAGATTTAAATCAAGTAAAAGTATTACGGCAGACGACAGGTTTCAATAAATTAAACTTTTTCGGCTCATTCGTCACTAGTAATTTGCAAACTAACTAAGAATTGGAATATAAACTCAACCGGTAATTTTTTATAATTCTTATAAATTTAATTAATATGATATGTTCATCTGTGTCACATCTTGCAACAAAAAAAATTAACTACATCCACTTAAATGACTAAGGTTGGGGCTGGGCTTATGTAATATGACGACAATGCTATAATTTAAATTTGAATACAATTATTGAAATGATCTGCGAATTGAGCCGGGGGCTGGTCATAGCAACACCTTAACAGTACATAACATTAGAACAAGACACAAAAAACTTGTAAAAAATACAAATCTTATTCACCCATAACATGTTGAATGGACAGGCAAATCTTGATCGGTCCATTTATAAATAACCACTGTATGTAATTCAGAACTGCTTAATCATGATGACGATCACTCTGGCTTTTAATTACGCGTTCGAAATGCGGTACCATGAACATGTCTTGATCCGGACCTGTACGACCGCTTGCGAATGTCATTGCCATCTTGTCGTCGTGGAATACAAAAGGTATTGTTTCCTCTTGATTAAAGGTCTGTTTTATCTCTGGTATTCAAAATCAAAAATAAAGGCATTTTATAAAAAATGCTTTTGACTGTCGACGTATGAAGGAAAATGATTTGCGTAAAGCCTAAGGTTTGAGAATTTCCGATATGGAAACGATGCTTAAGAAATCCTATGGCATTCACTTACTTATTTCACGTAAACAATTGTTTTTTTACAGATATTTAAGAACTTCTTGTAATTGTTAACTGTCGTTAACATTTTAAAGATCATTTCTAAATTAAATTGCAATTTCAAAATGACTACTTAAATCGTTTCGTGATATTTCTCGTTTAGAAAGTGTAATTTGTTTACCTGGAACGCGAATGGACCTTTTTCAGTTACTTACCGAAGTGATAGCGACCGCTGAAATATTAGCGTTCAAAGTGAGCGTAAACGGTCTAGTTAGCGTAATTTATGGTATTCTAATATCATCTGGCAACAACATTTTGAGCCTCAACTCGTACAGATAAGGATTGTATCACCTTGAACAGATTTTACGAGGATTAAATTCATTGGATCCGTAAGTCTCTGGAGCTCTTTGATGAAAGTTCGTTTCGAATTTCAAAGGAAATCGGTAAACGTTGTTACTATTTCCTTTACTCTGTTGTATCTATATTTATTTGGTTAGAATGTTTGGAAGTATTTTAAAAAGTTGAAAAGAGCCTTACTTTTTGAAATAAAACCGCGACGTAATTAAAGTCTTCAAGATATGCCCTACGAGTATATCCGATTTAATTACTATAACGGACAAGTATAGAAAAAACTTTTCAAATAATCTAATAAATATTTCTGTAAACAGCTTTTAGATGTTCCTTGATGGAGGTCGGTAACCTAAGAGGCTATGGGAGTTCTGCAGCGTACACAGCTATTGATTGCACTTATTGGTGACCGCAGTAGACAACTTAACATTCGTTAAGTTTAGTTAAGTTAGTACTTATTTTTTTACGTAACATAAATCAACTCTGAGCGAAATGTATATGATAATTCAGTGAAAACCAAGTAATAAATACCCATTTTGTGATAATTGTGGAAAGTACTGAAACACTCTTGTAAACAAGTAATTAATTAAAAAAATCAAAAACCCGACTGCACCAAAAAGGCTGAAGTAGAATTTCCAAAAGCAGTGAAATAGGCATTTCATTATTTTTATCCAGAAAGCCAAATACAAAGTTTCATAGTAGGTGTCTGCTTCAAAAACAAAAGATGTTCAAACAATATTATCCTATTTTATCCTCGTAGTGTTCATTTACGCTATATAAAGAACCTATGTGTAAAATTCCAGCACGCTTAAGTTCAGCGGTTTCCCTTTGCGTTGATCTCTGGCACAGCAACTCACTCATTTAGTCAGACAGTCATCTCGATGTGTATATACGAGTATATATGTACTAGCTGACCCGGCAAACGTTGTGTTGCCATATAAATAAAAAAATGTTAAGGATGAACAACCCTTATCACTTAGGTGTAAAAAAGTAAAATAGATAGTGGCCGATTCTCAGACCTACTGAATATGTATATAAAATTTGGTGAAAATCGGTGAAGCCGTTTCGGAGGAGTACGGTAACTAACACGAGAATTTTATATATAAGATATATTATATAATGTATGTGTAATCTCCTCTTAATTTCCTTTATTTTGACACCCTACTCGATAGATTTGGTTAACTTTTTTAAAACGTGTTACTATTTCGCGAAAAAAATCACCATTTACGGTCTATAAAATATATAACTTCAGTAAATCAAAGTTTGGGTCATTATTTTACCTCGTTAGAGGTAGCATTTCATTATTTTTATCCAACAAGCCTGATACAAAATGTCATAGTGTTTGCTTCAAAATTGACGATTGTTCAAATGAACTTTTAACCCTTATTTTACCCTCTACGGGGTTGATTTTTCGGAGGGGGATAAATAAGTGCGTCCTTGTTCCTATCCAGAAAGCCAAATACAAAATTTTATAGTAGTTGCTTCAAAATTAAAGGATTTCAAAAAAACTGTTTTCCCCTATTTTACCCTCTTAAGGGTAGAATTTCCAAAAGGTCTTTCTTAGTACTTATTCAAGCTATATAGAGAACCTGTGTGCAAAATTTCAGAACTGTAAGGTCCTTGGTTTAGGCTGTACGTTGATTTCTGAAAAATGAAAAAGTCATTTAGTTAGTCAGTCAGTCAGTTACCTTACTGTTTTATATATATACAAATATGTTTTTATAATCTCCGTTTAATTTCCTTCCATTTGATACCCTACTCGATAGGTTCGGTTAACTTTTTTTTTTAAATGTGTTACTATTTCGCGCCAAAAATCCGCCATTTTAATTTTTTTTTACTAACACCTATCTAAGGACACTCGGGTCATTGAGACAAATATAATGACACTTTAACTGTTGAAATTCATCCAGCCGTTTGTTAGATCGGATCAAATAAAGAAAGACAAACATACAAGATACGCGCGAAAAACATAACCCTTCCTTGGCAGTCGGGTAATAAATACAAGTAAGATAAGTCGTGTTTATCGGTCAAGGATAAAATGAATACATAAACAATTCTTGGGATTTTTCAACAAACAATTACATTTGCATTCAGTCAAAGGAAAAACCTTTTATGTGTAGTGTTAATTTCTAAATATTGGGTAAAGAAAGCAATAGGTATTTACTATCGTATGAATTGAACGGGTGTACGACACATTTTCTGTTTAAAATGCACTTCAAAAGAAAGGAAATAAAATTTGTCTTTATGATAGTTGACAGCTCTTTTTCGAAAATACGTGTTCGGATTTTCTGTCTTTTGATGACATTATATTCAACAACAATAGTCTTATCGAATTCCATCCATTACATGGATAAGCAACACATTTTATGCATATATTTTGTAATTCACGAAAATATCCTCTCCGTCTTATATCGCAGGAACATTAAATTTACAATGCATTAAATATGACTCATAGCTAACGTTATACGACTTTTTATACCCAAATTACTTTAACGGAACACCAATGACTAATTCTGCAGACGACGAGAAATTTCTAAAAAAAGTAAGTAGTTAATATTAATTGGGAACAAATAAAGTTGTTATCAAATACCTCCGGGAAATTACCTACGCGATAGCAGTGTTGTTGTGTGATAGAGGTTATCACAGTAAGTAGAAACTTTATTTGTTCGATATGACGACATGAGCTTGATTAACAAGAAACATAATAAAATATTTTAAAAGGCTATCGACTCTGTTTTATTTCGTTACAACGAAAAACTGGTTTATAAAAAAATGAGTTTTAAGTTACTTTAATTATAATTTTTGATATTGAGTATTTGTAACATCACTACAATTTATCATTATTTTTATCATTTAATCATCGCTTTATCATCATCAACCTATTTCTGTCACTGGCCACATCTAAGTTGGCACACTTTGTTATTTAAATCTACCCCTTATGCATGTACCCAGGTTTCCACACGTTGTCTTTTTTCACTGTAGACAAGTTTAATTTTTTAAATTAATCATTTATTTTTGCACGACTCATGATGCGAAGCATCAGAGAGTGCTTTACGATCGAAAAATTTTTTTCGCTTCATTTTGGCGGCTATTTTTATTATTATAGCCTTGATAGTTCACGGAATCAAGATATTTTGCATACTATTGTCGAGATAATTTAATGGAGATTAATTCCATACTTTTTAAAAATTGATTTACTGCAATAGAATTGGAAAAAAACACCAAAATAGGTCAAAAAATTTTCCTGTCCGTCATGTGTGAAACCTGAAAACACTGTAACTTGTGAAAAAATCCATCATTTGAGTTAATTTTTTTTTTTTTAAATTCTAATCGACGATTGTAGGTCACGTGAATGCAAATGATTAATTAATTCAGTGTCGTTTAATTGCAATTAATAAAAAACGAAAACTACAAGACTGTATATATCTATAGATATTATGTACATTTATTCCACCAGGGGCGCTTGTGCAGTACCTTCTTCCTACTACAGCTGTTTTTTCGGCAATTAATTTTGAACGACTTAAGTTTTTTTTTTTTTTTATATTTCATAATTAAATGAGCATTATGAGTCGTGCACTTTTGGATTTTCCAAACTTTTTATTTATTTATTTATTTATTTTATTACTTCATTCATACCGGACTTATGCTAGGAGTTCATTCATACCGTTCATTCATACATTCATACCGGACTTATGCTAGGAGTAAAATAAAATTGAAAACGAAGATAAAAAGGCTAGATTCGGCTCATCGTTTCGGTTGGAATGCATCGAGGGTGACCACGTGACCACACATGCACCGGCCACCCGTGACCGCTGACATAGTTGATCACTTTCAGGTACTCGTGTTACATTGCACTCATGTTGTGATACATTCAATTTTTGTCGTGGGATTCAAATGTACGCTACATGTAAACAAACATCTTGCGAAGTGACAAAACACTTCCCAGGCGAGACTAACTACTAAAACTAAATACATAAAATGAAATAATAAACATGCAAGCAAAACGGAAATTATAGTTTTGGATTAAGCATGACGAACACAAAATAACAACCATTGAGAAATAATATAGTAGAGATATTAAGAGTTTAAGACTAAATAGTCATGAATTTAAATCAAATTTTCGTGGCACTGTAACGGACCTTATTGCCACTTTTTGTGTAACGTTTCCATTTAAAGAAACGGCTTACAACAATTGAATTATTAAATTTTTTGGTAACTTACTGAAATTGGAATTGGTCAAGGCTGGCCGTAGTGGACAATCGGTTACATAATTATTGTTGCCCAAGTGTTGCTCGATCTACAAACGGCATTAAGGCGAATACATAATGCGTTGCAACAGACCACGGTAAGGAGAGATAGTTAGTGTTGTAACACGTGACACAACAAAAGTTACTATAGTTAAATTATGGATCGTGATTGCGATCCTATCTATTGGCTACTGGTACACAAGGATTAACAGTATCAAATTTATTACGAATAGACATTGAGTCTTCGGTCTGTGACAATGTTTTATTTGACTGTCATAGTCTCCCAATACTCTCCAAAAGATGGCGCTCCTAATAATCTCTATAGTCTATACCCAGCCAGTTTTCTAATATATACTTCAGTGTGTCATACAAATATAGATAGTCCTAGTCATTATTCACTTCGACGGGAAATAGCTCTTAACCAAAATATTCCATTTTATCATTGTCAACACTTTTATCATAGATTCATTTTGCCAAAACTTTGAAACAGAAGGGCATACAGACTTGACAATAACTTCTATGCAATTGAACCAAAAACAAAAAATATTTTAACATAAAGCTATAACCCGAATGTTTAAAAATACGGAAACTCTTAACAACTCTTAACATCTCCATTGAGATGAGCGATTCTTAAAATGTTAGTATTAGATATTTCATGTGGACCTACATACGAAGAGCGCAATTTCCGGAGCGCGCAACAGAGCGCTAGCTATTTTGCGCTCATTCCGTAAGCATAGACGAAAATAACGATTAATTCCAAAGATGAGGAAATTATACAATAATACAAGTTTACACACCACAACAACCAAGTATAAATGGGGGTTATGAATCCATCATCAGATTTTAAATATATTTATAGACGACCTCGAAGTTGCCCGGTCAGATATAGAAAATGATCTAAAAAATTAATATTGCCGGTTACGTGATTCGACACTTCATTTTTCAAGCTATGAGAAATATTAAAGAAGCGTGAAGAATATGTTATTATTATAAAATTTATTTTATAATATAACTATAGTTCAAACGCATAACTATATTTGCACGATACCAAAACATAAACTAAAAATAAAATAAATGTAGTTTACTTCTTTGCGTTCTATTTCTTCAAACACGTTGATGTTATATCACAACCATTTGATGTTTACATTAACAAATGGACAACAGAAGTCGCATCTGTAGTCGATTACAGGTGCGTTCCTACCCCAGAAGATAAAGTTGGAATGCTTAGAACCTGGCGACTAATACCGCGGTAGACAAGACAATGATACTTAAAAAGTAACTTGATTGTCAGACAGTTCCGACACAGTATTCCGGATGAGCAAAAACCTGAATGTTCCTTCGTGTGAACGAAATCGCGTGTTCGTGATAGCATAATACCTTTAGCTTTCCCTTATTCCGTGTTCATCTTGAAGTACCTTTTTCTTTTTTCGAATAGGAAACCTTTTGAAAGGTACCCGACAACGTGGGAGCGACGCAGGGTTATGTGGGATTTTTACCGCACTAAAACCCCCCCGGTGGCCGTCCTCAGCGCTTGTTGGAGAACTCCAGGATCTCTGATGAAACACAATCGGAGCCCTCCAAGCGCGATGCCCCGTTCGGGCTCTGCCCTGGGGCTCTGTCCTGCCTCTCACATCTGGTGATTACGACCTTCCCGGGGTAGCTTACTGGACGGTTCGAGCTCCCACTGTTGCCGCCCGCAACCCCGGAAGCCTCCTTTTAGTCGCCTCTTACGACAGGCAGGGGATGCCCCGGAAGCCCCCTTTTAGTCGCCTCTTACGACAGGCAAGGGATACCGTAGTCCTATTCTGATCCCGGAACTACAGGGTAGCTAAGAATATGAAACCTAAAAAATAAGAATCTGCTGATGCTAATGTCGAAACATTCAGAATAACATTCTTCTCTAACAAAAAAAGTGCTAAATCCGCTGTTTTTATCCAAGTTACTCAAGTCGTGGAGCGATCTGGTAGTAGTAGTACATAGATGTATATAAAAAAAATGTAACTAACAATACGTAAATGCCCGCCTATATTCATTTCATTTAGTTTCACACAACGTCCACTGGCTAGGACTACTTAAGAATCTACACACTTGATTTTCAACTCGACTCGATGTATAGAGTTGAATCAGTGATGTGCAAACGGTTCGTTTTGTAACGGATCGCGGTACAGTTAGATGTAACGCAACATTTGCAGTAATATTCGCGATACTAAACGATCCTCATTCCCACTACTTGCCGTACTAGATCGTGTGTGTAATTATATACTATGGTATTTCGATGTCAAGTTGTAGGCCTACTTCGTTCCTAATAACAAGTTTTCTCTAAGTACCCGTTAGCAACTGCTTAATAAAATGCCAGAGCAATAGTAATAAACATCACTAGTATTTTATTATGCTTTACATATTTTTGACATTGTTGTCAATAAATGTTATATACCTACCTAGTTTTGGTGGATTTGCTTTCGGTTACACGCGATTTGAAGTTAATGACCGCAAAATGACTTTGTCTTTAAAGTTATTTGAGAAATACCATAAAATACGTACATCCGGACTACGGATTCCATCAGTGAGTGTAGTCTTATACGAACGTTTTTAGTTCATACCTATTTAATATTTTTGAAGTGAAAACTTTTGTAGTGGCGTTGTGCACTTTTTGTGATAGTAAAAAAATATTAAGACAAAATAATTGTAATAGTTCTGAAGTGTTAAATTTTTAATGTAATATAAATTTCCATGTTGGTATACGATAGCGCAATAAATAAATATTGTATTTTACCACATAAATGATAGTACTTTATTACTGATAATTAAAGCAATTCGCGCAAAATTATTCCCTAACTATCCAAAATATCAAAAATGCACAACATTAATATTAAGACACGTTTACGATAACAGAGTATTTTATAGCAAAAGGCATTTAAATGCAAAAGTATTAATCCTGCACAGAATTAATTTTTAACGGACTTTGGATCTTGGTCAAGTGCAACAAGACATTACTTATACAGGTAATTTTATAAATCTAACCCAAAGTTAATACATTGAGCTGTGATAATGTTTATCACAGCTCAATGTATTCACTTTTGGGTACTTTCCGCTTTATAGATTTCCCAATCGTGTCATGGCCGTGCCCGGATGAGTTACAGAGTTAACCTAAATTGCTCTATTTAGGACGCCGTAACTTTCAACTGCAATTTACACAGTTATAGATAAGAATTTACAATGGAACTTTGTTTAATTGATTTTCTAAGGAGATTTTAAGGTGGCCGTGAATTCTATACAACAAAGAGTCAGATTATTATCAATGTTGATACACATTGAAAACGTTTTAGTAAATTTCGACATACGCAAAAAATAGTTGCATGTTTTGGGTAAAGCGGGTCAAACTGCGGATGAGCTGCGGATTTGCATTAGGTGCTTGCGCAGTTACTGCTAAGCAGTGATAGCTTAATAGTCTGAAACTTAATCAGCGTGATGGACTTGCACTGAGTGGAGACCCACCCTCAGGACTGGGACAGTAATACGTTGATGACGACGCTCGCTGTCCGCACTGGCCGTATGAAAGTTTGCCTAAAATCATAAGACGAAAACCTAAATAATTTTATCACAACGAAAACTATAACAAAAGAGAGAAAACCATAGCGTATCCTCAAGACATTTCCAAGGTAACACGATTGTTAAGCTTACGCCGACTCGAGTGTCGCTAATGCAACAAGACACTCTTGTATCTGGTTAGTGGATGTTTCCCTTTGTTCGCAACTTGCTTCGTACAAGTAACTGAAGGCTGATCATATTTTTCGCGCAGGCAACGCAGGGATATAGGCGAAAGGATAGTAAATTACTGACTAATGATAGCAGGCTAGTTAGTCAACTATACTAAACTACTGAACCATTTTACGGTATAGGCAACTAATAAATGATTATAATCTGCGCGAAGGACGACGCGGGTAACAACTACTATTAATTAACAATTCTGAACGTCAGCCTTCTTTAATTAGTATTTCTCATAACGGTCCTGAGCCTTCATAAATTCAGCGATTCCCAGCTGTCATCTCATACTTCTTGATCAAGAGTAAATCTTACCAGCTGGTGCTTGTGCTGTTGTGTACTCTTTCATAGCTAAAATAAAATGTTTACGTAGAGTTTATCTAGCGCAATGCTTCTTTGTTCCACACACATCTTGAGATAAAGAGCCTGCAACGCCTTACACTTAAGACGTAACATGATTTACTAAACAGACAAAAAGTAACATCGTTACTTTCGCTACCAGCGGAAGACCACTAAACCCAATAGACCAATTTAAAGCGCAGTCATTAAACATCCTCATTGTCGTCGACGCGCATTTTTCGCGCGTTGGCACCCACCCAAGGATGAAGACGACAAAAACCGGTCGGACCGTTGTGCCTAAACAAAAGGCCGTAGTAGGAAACATATTAACAAAAAGAATCCTTCCTCGTTCCATCTTCCGAGGAGAGGAGCAAACTAAGCAAAACTGACTCACGACCGAACAAAGCACCAAACGACAAAACGAAAGAGGAAAGCAGCGAGTAAAACGCGTGGTCTAAATTCAAAAGCGTGACTCTCAACTTCCGCGATGTACGGTTCGTTATGAACTCTCGATACCCGAGTGAATACTGTTCGTGAAATCACGTTAAGTAACCGTCATTGATCGTTGCTATTTACGAAATATTAACTATTTGTGTCTGGTGTTATCGTAACAAAACTTGTTTCAATATACCTAATACTAGTATCTTGGCAAGCGCTAGAAGTCACGTTTACTTTAAAATTGAAAAAATAGGGCCATGACTAAGCGCACATTCGGAGATGGAACTCTTGGTCATAATAATTCGGGGAGATACATTTATATAAAAATATCGTAGTTTCATTATATGTGGACGTTTTTTACGTATGTGCCTCATTTAATAACGTATTGGAGATGTTACATTGATGGCTGTAAAACTTCATATTCTAGCTGATGACACCACTCTATTAATAAATTTAGATTTACTTATAAAGAACGTTGGAAATATGGTTGGTAAAAATCTAAGCCACTGTCTTTATTTACTCAGACAGAGGGAATGTTCTGGACTAAACGTAGGACTTTTGTAATACAATATTTTTGTAGTCCATCCACACACATCCGTTCCGGCCATCACACGTCAGTCCCATCAGATCTGATTAGTTATGATACTAAAGTCACGTCATCACCTGTCACCGGCAGATCTCATGGTGCGGATGTTTGTTGAGTCACAATGCAACAACAAATCGCCGGGACTAACACGCACAAAGACCTCTAACCTCTAACTAAATTGATTTTCATTTGGATTACCAAATTATTAATAATGGTCTGAAGCAGTGTTTCTCAAAGTGGGCGATAACGTACCCTTCCGGGCGTTGGAGGCCTTCAGAGGAGAGGTGAAGGTTCAATGAAAATGCGGGGGCGCTCAAGCTGTTTAGATAATTACTTACTGATTATTTATTCTATTTTTAGACCTTTTTCGTCGACTTATTTCAAAGAAGGAAAATTTTTATACAGTTATCTTCTTTATCTTGCCAACCTATTCCCAAAAAAAGGACAATTACTATTTTGGCTGTCGCTATTAAAAAAATATTCTAAAAAAGGGTCGCGCCTTTCGGCCGTAAGTTTGAGAACCTATGGTATAATGAGACAACTTGTGAGAGTATGTGGCACCTTTGCAACAAACTTGTGTTTAGACGGCCACCTAATTATTCCAAAAAAACGCTTAGCTTCATACAAACAGGTTGTTTAAAATATTCGCGAGCCGTCTTCTTGCTTCATTACTCACACTCCCTACACTAGCCGCGTTCACCAAAATAGATATCGTTGAAAAACACTTGTTTGTCAACTTACGTGATTTTTTACTGGAACAACAATTGACACGGCAACAGATACAATTTAAAGATGTCCGACTGGTTCACAGCTTTTAGGTCCAATTTTAATGTTGGGTATGAGACTCCGTACCCGTAACTGGGAAAGTCTTGAAGTATAATCTACAACGCCAAGGCAGATAAGTTTAGTTATCAACTTATGTCGGAACTTCTCAAACCGTCCATAAGGTCTCCAACAAGGTTTGAATGATAAGAATCGTGAGCCAGAGCTAAATATGCTTCGAAAGCAAGATGCGGAAACGCGTATGATATTTAACCACTAGCAATCAGCAATTCATCTCAACGACGTTGCTTCACTTTGTTACAATTTACAAACATTGTATGATATATACATATTTCTAAAGCCATAAAAATGTGTTAACTATAGCAATAATTTTGTAGCCAGGTCAAACATAAAAATCTTTATCGATTATGAGTAAAACGTTTTTTTGTGTTATCGAGAGAATGAATCACATAATGAACGCTGCTAATGAACCTTCGCCCTGGATTTCGAAACTATGTCGAGTCGAAATTGCAAACGTTGAACGCATGTTGCCGCAACCGGCTTACTGAAAAGTTGTTTTCGATAGGCAGTGTTAAATATCCATTACTGCATGTGGGATGAGATTTCATATTTCGCACAATTAATTAGCACGAAACTCTCGACATGTGCGGTTCGATTTTCGAATGCCTACTCTCAGTCCCAATTTCATGCCGCCTTATAACTACGCAAAAAACAGAAATCGTATAATTCCTAAACTTCTATTCATCAAAGTTGCGCGTATTATAAATTAATATGAAAGTTCTTAAATGAATACAGGATGTACAGCAAAGAAAATATAATACAGATCTCCATAATAAGTTTAATTAAGCGTAAAAAGTCGCCCAGAAACGCTACGGAGCTTACCCAAGAATTATGCAAACCTTCGCAAATTTAAAGTTAAGGCAGTCCAAATACTCGTCAATCAGTTATTTAGGTAATTAGTCCCAAAGACAGTTTAATCAAACGGTGGATGTTAGTAATTTTATTGTATGCGCCAAGATGATACAAATAAATCCCAGACAACATATGTGACCAAATGCACTCATAAATATTATTTTGATTTGCATTTGATTGTTTTTGCTTCAATACAAAACTGTTTTCCTGCGCTGTACGCTTTTGTCACTTTCAATTCTTGACAATTGCCTATAATTCATGGTCCTCGCATTCATTGTTCACATCTATCTTAATAAAACCGATAGATATAACAGAAGCTTGTTACCTTAAGCGTTCTAAACAGGCTCTACAGCCATGGACTACTTGATGATGCGGAAATATTTTTGACCTTTGAAACGTTTATTGCGGAAGGCATGTTTTGAAAAACTCTAATGTATGTGCTCTTATTGTTAATTTTACAGTACTAACGTTAATATACGTTAAGTATAATTTAAATGCATATCAAGCCACAGCTTAATGTAAAAAAATGATCTTGAGAGATGAGTTACGCTCAATTCTTTTAGCAATGTTTATTTTTGTCGCTGTTCTTTGGCATTTCGATATTGTATTTCCGTATTTGTAAAATATTACGAGGACTGCAAAATTATATGGCGGCACACATAGTTCCAGTTTTAATTTCGAAGTATTTATTTATTTATTTATTTATTTAAAAATTTTATTGCATCACCTCTCAGAAGAAATGCACAAAAGGGCAAACATAATGCCTGATGGCATTTTCTACCAGTCAACCCTGGGTGGATGAGGAGAATTTGCAGCAGGTGTTATGCGAAAGTAACAAAGAACGATAGACAATAATAGAAACAGCAGATATATCAATATGTATTAAAAATAAAGAAATATACATATTTTAACAATAAAATAAATATATATTATAATATACCTATATACAGATACACATAAATAAACTAATACATACTATTTATCATATATATAAATATAAATAACTAAATAAACACAGGTAGTAACAAAAGTCGTTTAAGAATTAGATGACGAGTTCAGATAATGTTCTCGGACAAGCTTTTTGAACACAGCTTTACTGGGGGCTTTGCGGATATGCACGGGCAAGGCGTTCCAAAGTAGTACCGCCTGAACAGAAAATGAGAAATGAAAAAAACCGCTAGAATGCAGTGGAATATCGGCTCTTAAATTATTGGACGACCGAAGCATTTTATCATGCGTTAAAAACCTATATTGGAAGTGATCCTTCAGATAAGGAGGAGTATTTGTATCATTCAAGATAGAGTAAAGCATAGAGAGAATTCTAGAATTACGCCTCTGACGAATAGAAAGCCACTTGAGTTGGCAGCGAAACTGAGAGATGTGATCATATTTACGAAGGTCAAATATGAACCTGATAGAATTGTTGAGAAGGCGATCTAGTTTATTGAGAAGAGCTTCGGTCAGATCTGAGTAGCACACATCTGCATAATCGATGACAGGCAAAATTAGGGTATTCACTAACATTAGTTTGGTCTTAATGGGAAGGAAGTGCTTTAGGCGATATAAAGATCGCAAGGTAGCATTGACCTTACGAGACACTTCTGTAACCTGCGTACTCCAACTCAAGGAGCTGTCAATATACAGGCCAAGATTCCTCACCGACTCCGAAATTGGAATTTGCGTACCGTCATAAATGACTGCAGGTAAAGAATTCCGGTCAATCCTAGCCAGCAGTCTAGAGCTTCCAATGACGATAGCTTGACATTTGGCAGGGTTGACTGGTACCCCATAGCGCATTGACCAACTCCGGAGAGCACTCAAATTATCGTTTATCTTAGCTATTGCACTGTGGAGGTTATCAACATCGGCTTGAGCGTATAGTTGCAAATCATCAGCATACAGATGATACGAACAGTTGATAAAAGGAGTGATGGAGTCAATAAATAAAGAAAATAATAAAGGAGAGAGAATACCGCCTTGCGGGACACCAGCATCTAAACAAGCCCAGTCCGAGGAGGCATTACCCATACAGATGGACTGCTGGCGCCCGCGAAGATATGAAGAGAACCAATTCAGGGCAGAGGGCGAGAACTGTAAGTGAGTAAGAATAGCGAGGAGAATATCGTGGTCGACTGTGTTAAAAGCGTTAGAAAAGTCAACAAGCGCCATCACCGTCAGTTTACGATCGTCCATCCCTTTTCTGACGTCGTCACACACTCTGACTAAAGCGGTGGAGGTGCTGTGACCGGAGCGGAACCCAGACTGATATATACTCAGCAGGTTATATTTCGATATATGAATAGAGACTTGCTTATGTACACAGGCTTCCAGAAGCTTAGAGAGGAACGGGAGAATAGATATAGGCCGAAAATGGTTAGGGAGCGTAGGATGGGATACTTTAGGAAGTGGACGAACAAAGGCTTTCTTCCAGATAGAGGGATACTGACCAGAGGACAAGGAAAAATTAATGATATGGGTAATAGCTGGAAGAAAGTTATCAATTACGTTGGAAATCATAGTCCTACTCACTTCATCACATCCTACAGCCCTGGATTGGATACTGAGGACAACCTTTTTAACCTCTTCCTGATTAATAGGAGAGAATTTAAAGGCAGGGACAAAAGAAGATTGCATAGAAGCAATGGAAGCAATAGTGTGGCAACGGATTGTATTGTTCATAGGAACCGTGGAAGTAAAATGACGATTTAAGTCATCCAAAGAGAGAGAGGAACAGCAATCCGACGAAGAGGGTTTACCCACACCAAGTGACCTCAGAAATTTCCACATACCAGCGGCTGACGAGAGAGAAATATTAGAGTGGATATATCGGCGTTTAGCTATTCGTACCATCTGATTGCATCGATTACGCACAGCTTTAAATGCTACCCAATTGGTTTCAGTGCGCTCCTTCTTATATTTGCGAAAAGCACGATCCCGTCTGGCCATTGCTACGCGAATATCGTTAGAGAACCAGGGAGCAGGAGGACGCCTCAATTTCACCTCATGCAACGGAGCGTGAGCGTCATAAAGTGAAAGAATGGTGTTGTTAAGGAAAAGGACTTTATCATCCACCGTTGACGCATCAGTTAAAGGGGAAAAATTGATCAAAGAGGCATCTCTCTTGAGCTTGCCCACATCCATTCTTGCGAAATTTCGCAATTGCAATACGGCAGGAATTTGTTTGGGAGACTTAATTTTATAAGATGTGTAGACAAGATCATGCCGGGAAAAGCCAGGGGCAGAAAGTTGACCATAAGACACAATGCACTCCGGAGACGCGACTATGATAAGATCAATCCATGAGTCATCAGTGTTGATATTATGATGAGTTGCTGATAAGGCAAGAATTGAGAAATTAACCGACTCAATTAAGGATTTAAGTCTTAGGGAACGAGGAGTGCACTTAGACATGTCAGTATTAAAGTCTCCCATTATTAAGCAGTGTGTATACTCAGATCCCAGGGTCTCTAAAACTGACTCTAGAGTGTCAGAAAAATCGATGGATGGAGGACAGTATACTACGCCTAGAATCGCCTTAGTGCCCATGACATCTAGTTCTATGAACAGATACTCAGGTGAAGCAGTGTAACAAGACGGCGAAGAGGCAATAATTTTGTACTTAAAAGAGGATCTTAAATAAATCGCTACACCGCCACCCCCTTTCTCTGTGCGGTCATTGCGAATCAGCACAAAACCCGGAAGTGAAAAAGTGGTTGAGTGTAAGGAGGGTTTTAGCCAGGTTTCCGAAATCAAAATGGCATGTAAATTATTTACGTTGAAAGCAGCCTCAAGTTCGGAATAATGACTCGGAATACTCTGTGCATTAATATGGCATACATTTAAATAGTTTTGTTGGGAAGTAAACACTCTAGTTAAATTACAGTTTAAACTAACGTCCGAAGAACTAGAACAAGTGTCAAAAGTGTCCGAGGAATCACTGAGTGACTGATAATTATCTTCATCGAGTTCATCAACTCCTGACATAATAATATAAAGTGATAGATTACAATAAAATATTTTATAAAATTATAGAATTAAATCAAAACAAACTAAAAACTAAATAAAAAAAAAAAGCTAAATTTTATAATCTAAATTAACTAAAAAATTCAACTTAAATAAACCAACACCAAACCCACAGTTGACTGTTTACATCAGATGTTTTAGAATATTTTGAAGTTAAATAACGTTTCAGGTAAATTACATAAAAATGACAAATAAAGATAATTACAATATTACGATAACAAGTAATAAGAACAGTCAATAGACAATAAGAGATTAAAAAAAACATATGAATATATAACAGGCTGTGCTAAAGAGTATAGCAAACCTGTGCTAAGGTAAAAACTACAATAAAATAATAAAATTGTCTATGACAATAGTATAGCAAATGGAAGTCTTTGATTAATTAATACCTATTATCGCATTAATATTGTCACAAGTAATAATAGTTAAATAAAAAAAAAAAGAACAATAATATTATAAATGTACAATACAATTATGTAAAAACAAAACAACTTTTAAATTGCCTTATGATAAAAAAAGAACAGAAGCTAAAACGGATCGCAAATTACAAATATGGACAGGTGACAACAGTGACGTATGACAGATGACATGCAAAGGCAGGCTGTTCTGTAATTTTGACAATTACTTTGACATGAAATTATAATATTGTTGTTTTGAACTTTAGATTGACTAATAATAATACAAATATGACGGTAAATGGAATTGCAACTTTTAGACTACACCCACAGAGTGAAAATATAAAAAAATAAGTTGTTTATGTGCTACAAGAGACAAACTCACTTCCTAGGGGCCGCACGTCTACTTCGCTTGAGGTCATCTCCTGACATACCGGCAAGAGGCAATTTACGCCGGGCATCCTGGACGCGATTTGATGTCTGCAAGGGGGCACGACCACCTGTCTTTTCACTCCCAGAACCCCCAGACCTTGATTCTGTAGTCGGAGAAGTGTCAGTTAATGGAAACTTGGAAATTAGTGAATGCAGTTCTTCGTCCGTGGCAATCCTCTCCCGACCACCGCCAGGAACTTTAATATGGATTATTCCATCAAGCGACCAAACATTCCTTATGCCAAAATGCTTCCGGGCCCTCGTATGAATTGAATGTCTGATGCGGGTTAAAAATTCTGACATGGTGAAATTGGTTCCCTTGAGCTTACTCTTGGACTTCCACACTTCAGATTTGGAGTGATGGTCTCGAAAATGCACCAAGACAGCACGAACACGGTCACTACCCGGAACTCCCAGCCGATGACACCGCTTTAGAGAAGTTTCAGAAATATGAGGAAGACCTAATTTGTCATGGAAAATTTTTAAAACTTCACACTGGACATCCAGCTCTTGGTCTTCAGGAATGCCTTTGACAAGCAACACTTTCTGACGCTGCCTCATGTCCATAGCATCCACTACTCTGGTGCAGTCCATAACCTGCTGACGGAGCATACTCAGCATGTTTCCAACAAGGTCCTTGAATGCTTGGAAATCCTGTGCAAGTTGTACCACCGTTGGATTAGTTGGAGTAGTAGCAGCTTTAAGCCGATCTTCAAAATCTGCCATTCTTCTGTTCCAATTTAATTCCAATTCAGTGACATTTGCCATTTTTATGTATGCCAATAGTGCAATCCAATTGGGAATAAATTGCAATATGTGACAAATGTGTGACAAATACACAATAAGTAGTGATATGTGGTGGCTGAGGGATGGTGCAGGTAAAACTATTTTAGTAATTAATTAAATTAGGCATTTATTATGCTAAAATGACTTTGCCCTAACAATTAATCAAAATAATACTTTAGAAAATATATATGATTATTTAAACCAAATAAATTTAATTAAATATTGCAGAGAAAAATAACAGCTGTTTGTAGTTTGACACCTACCCTCAGAAAAGTATCTATAAATAATTACACATCTAATTTATAGAAGAAGAGAATTTATAGGAAAAGATATCCAGGGACAAAAGGTACCAATGACAATAAGCGAATAAGAGTTTTCTTGGCTTATAGATAAATATGGTCATTTATGGGTCAAACCGCTAAAATGAACATCTTGGACCATCACAAGGAAAGTTGGGGTTTAATTTTAACACGTCGTTTTGCGGGCAAACGACGATTGCATCCGTGCATCTGGGATGAGTAAGCAGGCAACAGGACGCTAAATGCGTTTCACAAACTTATTTTCGATCTGAAGACTCGCCGCATCGCAAAATCTTTTGAGCAAACGCAGACGCATTCGGATATATTCGTGTTTTATATGGTTTACATTTCAAAACAGATGGTGCTGGTGGTGAAGGAAATATTTTATGTTTTGACATGACAAGACGTATACGCCTGATAATAAATATAATTACACGCGAGAATATCATTTCTCTTTATGTGTGTGTATAAACGACCGTGACACAAGATTTAAATGTTGGACATACTCGAGATAAAGCAAAAAAAGTTTATCTTTGTGTATCTAATTTGTGTGTCTGTGTAGTAAATTAAACAATAGGTAAAATAAATCTTCCAGACAATTTTAAGAATTTAGGAAGCAACTTATACAATTTTAGATCACAATCTTAGATATTAAATCTATGGCATACTTAATACGTATAAATGCTTGTATACAATGTAAAGCATTTACTGGCAGTTGCGTTTTATCTGTTCACGGTAAAAATATTAAAATAACAAGCAAACTAATAATAACAGATTGCAGTTATTAAATCGTTTATACCGGATGGCATACATAACTTGGCGTAATTGATAGCATACCCTGCGAATGTTTACATTTGTAATCTTGCATACGTGTGTAGTGTGGAATAAACTTCTCTCATAGGTATTCCCGGAGCGCTGTGATAAGGGGTTTTGTCAAAAGAAAGAATTGTCGTCAAAGCGACGATACATGGGCCATTTCCCTGACACGCAAGTCACGGACGATAGTCGATATCGTGCAGTGTTTTATTATTTGGTTCATGATAAAAATGGGTTTTCGACCGCCAAACATCATTCAGCGAATATTATATTAAGGCGCAAAGTTTAACATTGATCTGAAGTATGCAGCAGAGCTAAGACCTCAAAATCAAATACTTTCACTAAACGTCGCTGTCAAGCTACACGCGTCATCTGTTTATTACACGGTCCAATGACTAGCTCTTCATTCCATACGTCACGCGAATTCTTTTCAAATGTACGCCAAGAAATGACCCGTGAGTCGAGAGTTGAAACAACTTCGTTATAAATACGTCGATATTTTCCTTATGTGATAGATAGGTACATGTTATTTATCTGCCGAGGCGAGACGAATACACAAAAAATATTTTAAACTGCATTTTCATTCAATGTTATGTATTCTAATAGTAGTCGATGGGTAGTCGAAATAACGTCCTTAAAAACATTCAGTTCTTGTCCAATATTCGTTCACAATCTATTCGCTTTAATGATAATCAATCAGAGTTTTATTAAGTAGATTAAAGAGTTCAGTTTGAATATAAATTTGATCTGCTCCAACATATAATTATAATTTACTGGTCCTTGATATGAGACTTTGGTTTCTCTAGCGATCTTGAATTCCGCCCTCCCACGCGCAGTCAGGGCTTGTACACATTTCATTGTAAACAACATATCAAATGAGGTCAACGCACTTCCACCTACTTTCCCTACAGAGTAGTGGTTCTGAACATTTTTAGTAACATCCAATAACTTTTTAACAATGGATATAATGTTACTGTCACCTGCTATTTGTGGTTAAACAATATAAGACTCACTGCACCATAAATGTTACAAAGAATTTAATTGAAATTTAATTTTACAAATCACGTTTAGAGTTGAGAACCACTGCTTTAGAACTTATAAATTCATCAGTCAGTATCAGATAAATTTTGTGTTATTGTGGTGGACATTAAAGTTTATTTAGACAGATTAAAGAAAATATATTTTATGTTGTATTGAGAACTTTTGTATAGGTAATTGGTATATTTTAAATACCTACTCTTAATTGAGCAATCTAAGTAATAATATTGGAAATAGGGCTTATAATTTCACCATTTTCTAAATATACATTTTCTAATGGTTCTTTGTACTAGATATAAATAAATTTATTGAAAGACATAATTTATCACTAACGTTTATAGTACATTTATTTACGAAATAATTATGGAATTTATTTAAGAATAAAAAAAATAATAACTCACTATTTACACAAACTAATAAAGAACATCATTTGCGTATACAATGAAAACAGTAAAAAAATATTTGACTATAAACATGGACTTCCAGCTCTAAGCTTCCAGCAACTAATAGGCTATGTAAGTAAACTCCTTTCACCTGGCTGTTCCTATATTCATCTAACAAAGTTGTACCTTTCATACATATACCAGTTTAGAGTAAGACACACTACCTATAGTTAAGCGTCAGTTATGTAAACAACACCACTTCCTTGTGATTGAAACATGCTAGGAAGTTACCTAAGTAGCTATATTTTATGTCTGTGCGAGAATATGCGTTTTGCAAACTCATTGCTATTAGATAAACCTATTTGATTATGTCATGTTGTGATGCAATGTTTATTAAGACATTCTTTCAGGAATTTGAGAGATTTTTGCATTTTATGTACTGGATCTGTTGATCCAAGAGATGATTATAAAAGTCCAGTATCATTATAGATTGCAATGCTTACACACAGCAATGCTCAGTTCTCCCCGCTACCAATATAATGCTTAACTGTTAACATTACAGGCAAATGTTTATAGTAAAAGAGCCCCCTTAGGTTGGACGCCCACTGGACGCAGTAGCCACTTACCATCAGGTGGAGTGCATGCTCGTCTGCTACTCCTATATTATATAAAAAAAAGTTTTTAATGCTAACATCTACATTCATTATTTATATTCATCACTAATTATGTGGTAAAATAATATAGATTTAAAGTGTAAATGAAGATCATCTCTGCACTAAATACCATTTAATGGTGTCATTATCTAGTTCAAAGGAATTACATAAATAAAGCTTTGTTTGTAAATTAGCCTAGTAACACTTTGAATAGTATAATTGCAGCATAATGAAGTTCAACTCATTAAGTAATGGTAATTATGTACTAAGCAGATGTTTGAATAAACATTTACTTTGAATATTATACAAATAGACTAAAATATTCATTATTTTTTTAACAAAAATTGCATATTTTCTGCTTTACCCAAAGTTTGATTGGTAAAGAATGCTTTTAGCATTAAGTCCGCCTTTTACACCAATTTTTATGCTATAATAAATTTCTAAATAAATAACTAATAAACAAAAACAAACATGGCCAACCAGCATCAACCAAGGCAGTATCTCAGGATAAGCTTTTTCTTAGTTAAACCTCAAGATGGTCTACCTAATATATACTAGTCACCATTGCCCATGGCCATTAGACACCATAGAAGTCGTAGAATGCATTACTGGGCTTTTGAGAAAATCTATTTTTGCATCATTTTTGAAGGGACCCATATTTTAATCAAAGTTAGTAAATAGGTGGAAAATAATAGTTATGTTGACTTCCAAAGAAACAGAAGCAGGTCAAAACACAAAACTAACATTTTGGCTAATTTACAACTTAATTAATACAAAATTAAAACAAGTGTAATAACAAAATATATCAAAATAAAATTTTGAAATAAAATATTTCTGAGGAAAATGTACAATTATGATATACAATAATACATATACAGTATAAGCCACATAAAAATATATATGTGGTAATTCACATGTGTTAAAATTGAAGAATGCATAAGTAAGTATAATTACCACATGGACATTTAACTGTGCAATTATACTTGTTTATGAGGAATTAATTGTAAATTATGAAAATGTATGTCAGAGAATTTATTATAATATATATTATTAAGATAAAATTATTAAAAATTACACATAATATAAATACATATTAAATAATTTTACAAACAATAGAATTTAAATAAGTACTTATGGTTTATGTTAACAAACACAAAAGGCAGTTTTTGAATCTTACCTACAATATACCTAAAATTACCTGCATTATATATACAATATATATCTGGATTTAATATAAACCTTGACTGGTACTCCTTATATATTCGGGGTTAGTTACTGACATCTATGGTCGGTAGTAAAGACAATATAACATAGATGTTTTACATACTAAACAAAAACTATTTTTTTTAAACACAAAATACTCAAGTTATGTTCAAAGTAAGGATTAAAACCATTATGAAGATATGATATGAGTATAATGCAAAGAGTAACAAGATTTTTATTTTAGCAAGCACATATATAGTTTGCATTCTTAAGAAAATATATGGAATAGCATACCGTACACTGATAGGCATAAAATAATAGTCCACTAGAAACAACAGAGAAGTAATATATATAAGATCTTTAGTGCCAATATTTTATTGCTTTATTTCATGGTGTGTTCACTTTTTTAATGTAATGAAAATATTCCAGTTATGTCAAATTATTATTATTATTGTCAAATTATATGTTAAAGTAATAATTGGAAACAGCCTCACTTTTCCTGTGTTCTAATTTTTGCATTGAAATAATTAATCAATGTTTGGTATAAAAAAATCTTTTGTTGAATACAAAATATACTCTCTTTGTCAAAAGTAATATACACTCTTGTAAAACCTGTCTTGGAATTCGTACAATGGGATTAAAGTATAACTTATCCCTATTCTCAGGTACAAAACATTGCAATTTCACTATTTCTGACATGCAGAAATTTTATAATGTTGATCTTTGGTAAGCAAAACATTGGATAGATAATTATTTATAACGGGTATTTTTTCTTTATGATCTCAGTATGCAAAAAAGCTACGGTGAGATGTTGTTTTTAAGTAGGATAATTGAAATAGTGTAATAGAATTTCCCGCTTTACAATTTCGTCGTTGTTCCATTTTCGGATTACGCGTACCGACACCGTACTGCGTAATTATTGAAGTTCACAGAAATCTAAAAATACGAGTAGAAGATACAAAACGGTAGGCTGTAAATACAATAAAACTGCGCAATTCAACGTAGATAACGTTAAAGATCGTAATATATCTATATCGAAAATTACAGAATAATTTATGGCTTATCTTCTTATCCTACTGGTGGATGCATGATCATCGACTAGCAGTTTCATAACAAAATCACTGCTGAGAAAAAGTTACATAATAAATATTTCAACACTGATAATTTAATATCACCTTTTTATTCAGACCAGTCCCGTGCAACCCGTCCAAATCGAATCGGGAGATTACAAAACGTGGAATGTAACTGTACACAATTGCCATATAACGGCAATTCGAACGAGATTATATTTATAACAACTCTTTTCTAAACTAATTTAATTATTTATTTTTCACTTTGCAAAATTATGAAAATTATTTTATAATACTTACTTTTAGTCGTGTAAGATTCCCATCTCGTGCAGCGTTGAAAATGTTTGAAACGGCTGTTTTGAAATCCATGATGGTTCTCTTTGAAACGTAAAACACACAAAAACCTTATTCACACTTCTATAACAACACTTTTTTCTTGAGAATAATCATTTGAAAACTCACTGTTTCACGTAATAAATCAAAGCAACCAAATATTATTTCAAAACACTCCGATATTTCACACTCGTCTGCTATCGAACAGCTGCAGCGCGACAATTGGCAGGCGAGGCAACAATCTTTACTTTTCTCTGCCAATTCTGCCATAAACGTTATACAGAAAACAAATGGACTGATCATAGATATTTCTTCAATAGACTATTTATAAGTTAAATAATATTTATTCATTTTTGTCTTTAATTTTAATACAAAATGGGTTAATAAACTAGTAAAAATAAATATAAAAGCGAAACTGGAAATTCAACATACTTATTAGTATTTAGTTCTTTTATTTATACAGGCGTTAATACTAATAGTATTTGATTATAATAAGCATAACTTTAAATAAAAGTAAATTATAAATGTATTTGTTAATCTGATAATATTATTTTATACTCTGAAGTGTACAACACAATATTAATTTATATGAAAACTCCTTCGAAAACTCACAAGAAGTGCATAATATTTTTGAACGAAAGAGGCCACAGATAAATCATTACATCCCTTTGCCGCCGGACAGCGATGAATGAACGAATGATGGATAGGTGAGATGACATGACAGCTAACAAAAATTGCGGCGTGGATTTATGATCAAAATCTGCTAAATAAAAGCTGTTTCGTGTTCAATGTTTAAAAATTATGATAAAATTTGTTTCATAAGTTTATATTGTCACTGGTGGTCGTAATAAAAAGTTGTGCATGTCAAGATAATGACTGATAATTCAAAAGTTTTTAAGCAAAGTTTGTGCATATCATTGTCTATAGAGCATAACCGTGGTTCGAGCGTATTTAGTGTGTGATAGCGGTCGTGAGATAATTGGAAATGGTGTCGGAAGTGTTTGACTTGAACGGATATAAAGAAAACTTTATTTGATTGTGTGTTTGAGGGCACTGTGTTTGTCGTGTCAGTATGTATCCGACGCCGACGCGGCACCCGGGCGCCGCGGTAAGGGTTTGTGTTATTTTCTACTTCATTCCGGCTTTATTTGTGTACCAAAATTATCAAATAACCACGACACGCTTATTATAATTGAGTACCATATGTGATTGGTTTATTGGTTGAGTTGTTTTTCAGGGACCACAGCCCACGGCTGGGCCAATTAAGTTTACTATAGCTGATACGTTGGAACGTATCAAGGAGGAATTCAACTTTTTACAAGCACAATATCACACGTAAGTTCAAAACTTATTAAAACTTGTGTAAACAAAAACTTAACATGTTAATTAAGCACTAGATCATGTCTTTTTTATATGTTATATGCTTGTATTAAACTTATTTCATGTTATAGATCATATTTGACCAACTGGGTCTCACTTGACATGATTTGTGTAGAGTGAGTGGTTGGCAAAAGTCAATTCTGTTTCAGCAGTACCTTTTATAGTCTCACATCTCATTCTTGTATTGTTTCAGGTTAAAGTTAGAATGTGAAAAGTTGGCTAGTGAGAAAACAGAAATGCAAAGGCATTATGTTATGGTAATATTCTTTATACCTATTTACATTTGTTTATCATTTTTTTTTTGTTGTTATTTATACTACGATCTGTCACACCTGTGGACAATGAGTAGTAGGTTGGTAGGTGTTTAAAGATGGCATGCTCGGTATGTGACCTGTGTCACATCCTACTTTACAATCCATAATTTCATTTTCATTTAAGTATGTCTTGGGGCATTCTTCGTTTCAGCCTACAAATTGTGTGAGTTTCTTTCATGAGGGTCTTTGCCAAGGGGTTTGGGTGGTTTATTATTCTCATATTTAATATATTAATATTTGAAGTTTGAATTTATGTGACCTAACAGTAAAAGGAGACATTGTGAGAGAACCTTCATGACTGAGAGTTCGATATATCATTTGCTTAATCTACTAATCAATGAACTGTCCTATACTTTTCTTTTTGAGAAAATACCTATAATTAGAATGGGACAGTAATGTGTTGACGATATGGTGCAGTAAACTACTTATTTGTTCTTTTATGCTTACTATTTGAAGTAGTCATTCACATTAAGTGAAATATATATTTTAGGCTGTCACGCTATAAGTATATTTAATAATATTTTCTTAACCATCAAATTAGTTTTCAATAAGTCCTTGAAATATATTAACTGTGTTGTTTCTGTTTGCAGTATTATGAAATGTCATATGGCCTTAATGTTGAAATGCATAAACAGGTATGTTTTATCTTTTTTACATATTAATTTACGGGTGTATTATATTAAATACCCAGTGCTTATTTAATTGTATCCTTTTATGTATATATTAATTTTAACAAAAATTTGCTTCGCGCAGGAGGGGCAATAACTTTGTGATTAATTTTAAATCGAAATTTCTATATGGAGTTGGTTACAATTGTCCATGAGCGGCAGTGATCGTGAGGTGGACTGCAACCTCTGCCTGTTTCCTACTTTAATCTTATTAAAAGGAAATAACATCCAGAGTTTGTTTGAATGTAGCAATGTGATATTTTGAAACTCTTTGATATCCACTTTTCATCCTGTACTAACAGGAAGTTATAGAGGAAATAATGTAAAATTTCTATGTCAAGTAATTTAATTACAATTATAACATTATATAATATCTATATATAATATCTTCATTTAAGTTAAATCCAATATCAACATTTTATATTCAACAGCAAACAGTTAACAAAATTTTAATTTGCACCACAGACGGAGATAGCGAAAAGACTAAGCGCTATAATAGGGCAAGTGTTGCCCTTCCTGGCACAGGAGCATCAGCAGCAGGTGGCCTCGGCAGTCGAGAGAGCTAAGCAGGTCACTATGTCTGAACTTAATGCTATCATAGGGGTAAGTAGTTACACCACCTGATTCCCTAAGGTTACCGACTTTTGGCTCTGGTACTTCCCTCTATCTTTCTTTCTATCTTTCTTTTTCTTTCCCTATCTTTCCTCTATCTTTTGTTATTACAACAACTTAATGCTATGAGTAGACGCTATCCTGATAGGACAATAACTGTTGAGTTGCAATTTGTTTCCGTTACTCATCTAAATAGTTTATTGTTTCTTTTTAACTGCTTATTCATTAATATTCAACATCATTTAATCTACTTTGCCCCTAGGTTGTATTTGAATAAATTGTTTATTATTCTCTAATTTATTCAGAACAATTAGCCAGATAACTGTAATTTCTTAGTAATCAATTTGTGGAAGGAATATAGAATCCCCAAGTTTTATTAAGTTGTAAGATTATCCAAGGCACACCATTCTGATTAATTTTTCCTAACCTAACTAGTATTTTTCCTACTAACATAAATAAATAACTTTTTCTATAAGTAAAAAAATAATACAATGCAAAAATAGTCAATTCAACTTAAAAAATATAGTTATAGATAGTATAGAAAGTGAAGCTTATAGATCTTTGTTGTTAACAAATATGTTGATATAATTCAGCGTTGTTTTATTTAACGTTGTCCGCAGCAACAACAACAACAGGGCCTCCAGCAACTTCTTGTAAGTTTAGACAACTGTTGTGCTTGGTTTATCATTTGTTGTTTTGTGATTAACACCTTTTTATTTTTTTGTGTTGCTATCTTTTTCATTTTGTTGTTCGGATGGCTAGTTACATTCATCATTTGCGATATATTATTCGAATATCAATAATTTATTGAAATATGTGATGTATAGTGCAATAAATAATTCTTTATGATACATGTATGAGTAAGCAATGACGCAAGAAATGTAAGATAGAGAAAATATAATTGAACCTATAGTAACTCGTCAGCCGTATGAATAATTTAGTTGCAATAGAAATCAACCAGTATTAAAATCTTAAGACTGGAAGGAACTAAATCTACTAGTCGGGTCTTTATTAACCAATTTTGAAAAGGAGCAGGTTCTATATTGCATTGTACATATGTATTTTTTTAGTAATGAAAATACTGCACACAACAGGCAATTAAAAGTATAAGGTAATTAAAGTATATTGAAAATGTATTTATTTCACAGTACTGAAGTTAGTAAATTACATTGGTGTTGATAATCGAATAATTGCTTTTTGTAATTATCATTTCTTTTTATATGGAAAAAAAACTTTTGGGTCTGTACTTTAAAAATTAGTGAACTTTCCAAAAGTTAAAAAAAGCTTATTTTGAATCCCATCTGAAACTGATGATCCGTTTCCAATGTTTTTTTTCTCTCTGGTAACATATCATGCAAAACCTATCATGCAAATGTACTTCTTTTAATAAGTTTTATAGGTTGAATACAATTTTTCTATGATTTTGTCTAAAATATATATTTAAAAACCGAAAGAGCATGAGCAAACCTGCGTACGGAAAGTCGTATATAGAGCGGGTCATTTAGTTTCATGTGTCACTAATAACGTACGATAATTATATATTTCAATTGGGTTTTTTCGAAGTTCTTCATTCGGTTTTTATTGATTTTCCTCAATACTCGACTGCGTAGCTTTCTAATTATAGTTGACATGCATTATTAAATTGTGATCGATTGGCGGAGGGTAGAAAGACGTCGCCACATTACTTATGTACCACTTAAAAGGTCACGTTGCTTATTGGGTATGCTATCAACATCTGTGCAAATAAATAAAATTGTTTCATTTTTTAAGCGCAAATGCTTCAATTGTACTAATATTCCGTTCGGTTCAGTTGTACTAAATCATAAAACCTAGCTGATGGGAAATGTAATCCTAAAAATATCTGGATAATCGATGCGTTAAAATCTGACAGTAAATGGTCCCTGCTGCCCATAGGTAATACTGACGGGTGATACTAATCAACCAAAAACAGAATCCCCTTTCTGAACAAAGAAATGTTTTAACAATTTTATAACATATTCGTACTTAATACGTAGATGTTAACTAAAGTAGATACGAACTAAATTGTACCAAGTATATCCTTAATCATTTTGACTGCACGCTTCCGAATTAATTTCCCACTCAATTAACATACAAGTATTAACTTTTTATTGCTTCGTTATTCCAAGTACTAAAATGCATACAATAATATTAAACAAATATTGTAACTGGCCATCAGTATAACAACAGTTTGTAATGTCGTTTCGAACAAAACTAATTGGATACAGCTACTTTAATGTCTTTCTAACGTCACATTTTCCAAGCACCAGTCTGTTGTATGCAGGGTTGTCAGATTTGTCATCATAGTTATAAAAAAACTGTAATATCCAAAATAAAAACGTTTAAAACTTTGATATTCAATATTTTTGAGATCAAGTATGACCTAAATTTGTATATTTTAAGTGATTGGGTAATTATAGCTTAATTACTAGAAAGGTAAATGAAAGTTGATGATTTTCTAAGCAACAACGTCAAATAGTGGCTTGTACCATCTTTTTCGTTGTACCAATGTAATGATAAAAGACATGGACAGCTATTATCCTGCTAATAAAATGGTGGTAGAGCCAATATCGATCAACAACGGAATAACCGTAAGTCACATCATAAAAAAATAATAATAGGATATTAGAACGAATAGGAAGATTTAAAACTGACGGCTGGCAACCCTAGTTGTATGCACAACATTTGATTAAGTTTCGCTTTACGATCATTTAACGTCACCTAACTTTGTAGATGTGTGTGTAGGTATTCAGTTTTCGTTCATCACAATTTGCATTTTTATTCATTTATTTTTTTTAGTTTATATGATTTGCAGCTTCTTTGATATTGTTTTAATTACTGAAGCTTTTTAATGTTGAATGTTATTATTATTTTTTGTCGTAGAAGTTAATGTTAACAAAAATATTTCTCTTCACAATTTAATTAAACTAAGTAACTCCAATGTGTTTCAAAATAAGAGTTACGTTGATAAATATATTTTATGTAAAAAAAATATCTCAACTAATACAAAATGATACCTAAATGTATATGATAGTAGTTACAATGCAGCGCAGATGCATCCGGGTTCGAGTCCCGACCAAATTATTCTGGAAGTCAAAATGTTGAATTCAAATATTCACAAGTTTTGGGTAACAAAAGATGAAACTCCTAACTTTTTTAACTAATAAAATTTACACGTATAATAAACTTTGTTAACGTTGTAATTATGTTTATTAACATTCATTGTAATAACTATTGCGTGTTTTGATAACATAACAGCCTAATAACTGCATTTTATTTTATTGGGTGTACTTTAATTGGAAAACTTAGTTTAAAACATAACTTTTTAGACTTATCAATGGTTATCATATGGAACACTTTAAATTATAATCAAACAATAATTTATAAATCTAAATCTATATTTCACAAGGTTTTCCAGAGTGTCACATACATTATTGTATCATGTAATGATTTCACTCCCTTACAAACAGCCCTTTTAACAAGACTTGTATTACCCCTACCTCATCAATCCTAATAATAGTGTAAAAATCGAATATATTAGAAAGCAACAATAAAACATAGGTAGGTGCATCTAATTTATTAAAATGCTGCAATGAAACGTTGATATACCTATGGTCATCAAAATAATTACCATCTCTGATTCCCCTAAACTCACCATGCCTGTTGAAGAAATATCCTGAAAGACATAGGTACATACGAGAAAAAACGATAGATTGGCAATGATTATTGAAATTGTTACTTATAACTGTTACCTGTATTGAACTATCGCCAAGACATTTTAAGAAACACTAACCAGACAATGTCAGTTAGTATATGAATTATTAATATGTCCAATAGTAGACTATGGCATAGAACTTTTAAAAATATAGTTCTCTTTTAAAGGAACTCCTTTGGTATAGGGAATATCTTAAACAACGATGATTATTTTCCATTAGGTGGCTAATCTGCCTCAGTTATAAAAACTGTATGTACTGTATTAAAGTAGAGTAGCGTAACTATTACAGATGTTAATTGTAGCTATTCCTCGTAGCAACAGATCCACGCATCAGCTGGGCTGCCGCACGGTGTCGGCGGCGCGGGGGCGTTGCTAGGCGGGGGGTTGCTGTTCCCCGGCGCGGGACCGCCCCCTCCACACCTACCCCCACCGGCGCATAAGGTAACGTGGCGTTTCACTCATCGACTCTGGCGGCATCACCGCCACACTTGTTTCTGCCTAATAGCAGCAGTGTTAAGCGCTACTGTGTTCTGGTTTGAAGAGTGTAGCAAGGGAGACATACTTAACCGAGGCATTCTAGCTTAGTCCTCAGGGGTAGCGGCGCATCTGTGACCGACCTCAGGTATGAATCTAATTTTGTCTGGGGTTGATTACGATATCCATGGGATGCAGTGACCACTTACGGGTGGACGTTGCACAACGCAAATTACTACCTTGCGACGAGCGGCGTTGCCTTACGTAACTAAACGTTTAATTTTATTACAAATTATTTTAATGAATGAGACCTTGAGTGTATTTATATGCACCTATCGCCAAAATTATATGTTTAATTTTGAATGGTTTTTGTAAATAATTATGCAAATATTTGCTAGTAAGTACTTAATTGGTACTTAATATTGCGTACAAAATTAAAAAGTAAAAATGCGAAGATTGTAAAAATAAAACTAAATAAGTTTATTGTTCAATATGGTTAATGTAGATATATTTATTAAAAAAAAAAGTTATATAAGCACATTTCATCTTCCCTTAAAACAATCTTTAGGTGATTAAAACGATTGACATAGTGTTACAAACTACCAAAAGTCATCAAAATAGGCATTAGTATGAATTGTAATCTTTCATGTCAGGTCTAGATTGTAAATGCCTCATATGCAATCCTGAAAAGCAAGCCTGAAAGTACTTAAAGGTTTCTGAAGACTACTGGTGCACTATAATCCGAACCTTTTTAGTTTGTGGAGAGATCCGTGCCCGTGAGCAATAATATAATATGGCATGATTATAATACTACTACAAAAAAAAATGCAATGTTATTAAACCAGTGTAAAGTAGGTATTTCTTCCCCAGTTGAGCAGGTTTCGTACATTGCAGGTGGAACTACCGCCGCCGACGGACATAAAGCCGCCGGTGCTGCCCGGCGGGCCCGCGCCGCCGCCCTTGCTGCCCGGCCAGCCCCCGCCCCGGGAGGACGATAGACTCGTCTCGTCTAGGGGTATGAGCCAACAGGTAAGAAACTAAACTATTTTTTTATAGGTAGAACCCTTTGCGTTAGGCACTGTCTAACAACGTAAACATCACTATGTTGCGTTTTGGAATCCAGAATCAAAATATTCCTTACACATAAACCACCATAGAAGCTCCTAAGGATACACCAAGAACCAGAGAAAAGTACAACATTCGTCTTTGTTCTCTATAATAACTATATCGGGTGAATTTTTCAAATAGGCCTTCAGGGTCAAATCCGAAACTATAAGGATTATAAGGCTATAAGGCTTCGCCAATGCATCGCCGGCTCTTTTTTGAAGAGCAACATGTCATAGCGCTCCGGGAATACCTCAGGAGGAAGCTCATCATAAACACAGAGTCGAATCACAGAGGGTTTTACCACCTTCAAACTCTACTTGGAGTATGGAAGTTTACGTATCTTAACTATTGAATCATTTGATCCTCAGCAAAGACGCTCAGTATCTCCACACGAGCGCGAGCAGAAGTACCGGCCGCGTTCGCCCGTTGAGGCCGAAGCGCTGGACATTAAGCGTAGGAAGGACGAGAAGGTACTCGGGCATGTGAGTCTATGTAGTGTATGTGTCGGCTTCAAATACGTATTGTTGCTTCTTGTGTTCGTTTGATTGTGGTGTGGCTGTTGGTTGGTATCTAAATTTTACTTAAAAAAGGGTTTCCGTTCTGTAAATAAAAAAATACATTTTTGTAAATACTAAAAATATTTTTTTAAACACTAAAAATACATTTTTTTAAACAATAAAAATACATTTTTTGAACACTAAAAGTACATTTTTTGTTTGGTAAAATCTACTAACAGTCACTCCATTGAAAGCTTTTTAAATGCTTAAACAATGATTTGTATGAAATAGCTTCGTTTTATTATTGCTCCCGTCATGTTCATTAAATTGCTTATTTGTTTTTAATCCAATTATAAATTTTGATCGTTTATTTTAAATTATAATTAAATTTTTAGGATAGCGACGCGGAAAAAAGTGACCAAGACTTAGTGGTTGATGTAGCTAATGAGGTGAGATAAATAGTTCTACTTGAGTACTATGTTATATTCAGTACATATTTTCCTATAAATTCAAATTATTAATAAACATAATATTATAAATTAGGGAACTTGCATTTGAACTTAAATTTCATGCATTTTATACTAACTTCATCATAATTTTCGTTCCTAAAATTTTTAAGGAAAAAGCCTCGTCAGATTAACTCAATCAATGTGTTTTAATTTTTTATAAGAATTTTGTAATTTCATTAACCATAATGGTAATTGTATGTGTCTCAATGTGCCACTATTTTTAGAAATTAAACATTCTTATTATACTAATATTATTTTATTCTAATTTGCTTAAAGGAGGAAAGAGGTTCCCCAAACGTACGGACAGATGGCGGTGAGAGAACAGAAAATGGTCCACGACCACCCTCCAGATCTGGTTCCTCATCAAGTCGGTCAACACCGAAGAGTTCTAAAGACGTAAGTTTAACTCATATTTTTGGTAATTTTATGTGAATTAGGGTTTGTTTACTATTGACCGCGTTAAATTTTTCGTAATATTATTGTACAATGTGTCCTTACAGGGTCTTCATAACCTGTGTATCGGTATTGTGAAAGTATTATTATTTTATTAGTACGCAGTATGCAGCAGTAGTAGTACGCAGGTTGTGAAGACGCTAATTTTTTTATTAAGATTTTAGAAATGAGTAGACTTCGACTAGTAGAGATTACTAATTTAGAAAATGAAAAAAATATATTTGTTTTGAAATTTTTGTTGACAGAGTACAGAGTGTAGAATTTTAAATTATATTTCTTTTATTTAGTTCGTATGCACAATTACACGCAAAATAAACGAACAGGTACGCGATAACGCGTGTTACACGCGTCATATGCACACATACATTCGCGCGCAAGTACTCACACGCGCACGCACTAACACACACACACACACACACACACACACACACACACACACACACAAAACATACGTGAAACGATGGCTATATTTAACTTGTTGTTAACCATGAGTCAAGCCAGCGCATACAAAACTATGACTACATATTTCCATTTGCAGGAGAAGCCGGGCACGCCGGGCGGCGCGGCGGGCAAGGCGCGCGCGCCGACGCCGACGGGCCGCTACGCGTTCCCCGCGTACGCCGCGTACCGCCAGCCGCTGCCCTACGACCCGCCGCACCGGCCCAACGGGATGCCGCCCGCCAAGCAGTACGTACCGTACTTTGTGCATAGATTAGTAAAGATTACTCACGCCTAACAAAAAAATGTACCCAGTTTTGAGAATTGAAATAGTTGCGTAAAAAAGTTTTGCCACGTCTCCGTGCTAAAATGTCCCTAAAATATTTGAAATAAGTATTTATTTATTACGTTAATTACGTTATTATTACGTAAATTACTTATTTATTCGTAAATTTTCTCTAAAAATGTTTTTATTTGTCAAGGATTCAAAAAAAGAACTTACTAAAATAAGCCATTTGTGGCTTCATTCAATTTCAAGGCGGCGAAGTATCTTTACTAATCTATGACTTTGTGTTACACTGTTATGCAGTTTTATGTATTGACATCTTACATTGTAAAACAAATGATAACTAGCGTGCCTGTCTTATATAACAGTAATACAAGCATTATATTTTATATTACATTTAGGATTTATGAGAAAATGATAAGAGGATACAAAATAATATTTAAAATAAATTGATAGTACTGGAAAATGCGTTGAAATACTTACGAAGATGCTACTTTTATTTTCAAAACCATAAAATGAAACAAGTAGGTTTCTTATCCACAAACAAAAGGGATAGATTGAATGTGTGTATCAATAAATAAAAATTAATAAGGTCATTTATAAAGATGAAATAATCATGATACTAACTTAATCCCAGTAGAATACATATTTTTGGGCTTTACTTACTCTATAATGTTATGTTTATACTCAATTATGTTCATACATAATATATAATTATCGTTAATAAATTGAAATTTATTTGTTTACAAATTATTTTGCTTATAAAAACGTTTTCAAACACAACTTGCATATTAATCATAATTTTCTCTTTTATAGGGCGTACTCCTACCACACATGCGGGGGTCCACTTCAACCGGTGCCCTTTCCAGCCGATGCATTAGTCGGTCCCGGTATCCCGCGGGGTACTAGGACGGTAGCGGCGTTACCCCATGGGGAAGTTGTATGTGCGGTCGCGTTATCCCTGAACAATGGTACCAGACACGCGTACACGGGGGGCAAAGGGTGTGTGAAGTTGTGGAATATCACGAATCCTGGCTCGCCGGCCACGTTGGAACCAGTCTCACAGTTGGATTGTTTGGTGAGTGTTTTATACGTATTTTTGAGATTAGACTGATACAAAGATTAGGCATGGTAAATAACATTTTTGCTTTTGTAAAATATTACATACGAGTATCTCGCCTGATGTAAGGTGGTTAATGTTGCCAATAGATTTTTGTTACTAACCATAAATGTACAGTTTGAGTTTAATTATACACATGTTACGGTAGTATCAAGTTAAAATGCTTCAAGTATATTGCTTCGAAGTACTATGTTTGAATATCTTGTGACAGTCTTGTTTACTTACCATTTCATGAAACAAAAGCACTGAATGTTAACACCGCAGTGAATGCCGTTATACACTCTGAACTTGGTTTTACCATTGTCTAGTGCTGTGTACTTTCTAATAATTACTCCTTCCTAGATAGTAACAATATCAAGATTAACAATGTATGCCATTTCTACTCAGTAAAATCTTAAATCCATCCATTAACCTACCAACTAACTGGCTGTATGTTCCTTCGAACGAACACTAATGTTCCTTCATCTACCCCACAGCAAAGGGACAACTACATCCGCTCGGTGAAGCTGCTGCCGGACGGGCGCACGCTGATCGTGGGCGGCGAGGCGTCCAACCTGTCCATCTGGGACATCGCGTCGCCCACGCCGCGCATGCGCGCCGAGCTCACCTCCTCCGCGCCCGCCTGCTACGCGCTCGCCATCAGCCCCGACTCTAAGGTGCGTGGACATATGTACAATAATTAATATGTGAAATACAATAATTGCATTAAATTATATAATCATTCACAATTATAATGTAATAATGTAGTAATTCTAATCAAATTAAAAAATGAAAAATGCTGGAAAATCAATACCAGCAGGAAAATAACAAGTAATTGATAAAAAAATAAAAAAAAATGTGCGTGGAGACATTCGACGATTTGCTAATGAGTATAAAATATATTATAGGCGGTTATAACTGCTCAATCCATGTAAATTTTGTCCAGACAAATAAATTGTTAATGTCTGGTATGAATAGATTATTAAATATCAATATTTGGTAAGCATATCATTGGATTGATTATATTATTAAAAATGGAAGTATGCAGTGCAGTGGGTAAGTCTAAAAATGTCTAATTTTGCATGGGAGATTATTATATACGGCAAATGACCATTTCATAAGAATTAGTGGTTATTAATTCCCTAAAGGGGCTGAGTAGAAAGTAAAAGCTTATGATTATATGATTAAACTTTTTTTTGTTTCTTACAGGTCTGCTTTAGTTGTTGTTCAGATGGCAACATTGCAGTATGGGACCTTCAGAATCAAACTTTAGTTAGGCAGTTTCAAGGTATGATTATTTCACTTTTTTACGTGATTTTAAATTTCAAATGTTCCTTGTTTTTTATTCATGCAATTTTATTCACAATAGTAATTTAGTTCATATTAATTTATTATGAGATGAAATAGACATGCACAACTTTCAATACCGCCATCCAGCGTTTCGATTGGAACTCTACTGAAAGTTTTAATAAGCACTTGTATGATACTTATATTCATATGAATTATTAAGCCTTATTAGTAAAGGGATAATATACAGTAGAGCTGCATATTGACTCTACTAACTTCCCTATATTAACTCTATTAGTGGTAAGTTAAATTAGCATGCTAATAACGTGTTACCCGCAGGTCACACGGACGGCGCGTCGTGTATCGACATCAGCGCGGACGGCACGCGGCTGTGGACGGGCGGGCTGGACAACACGGTGCGCTCGTGGGACCTGCGCGAGGGCCGCCAGCTGCACCAGCACGACTTCTCCAGCCAGATATTCTCGCTCGGATACTGTCCCACTGGTACGTCTATTAAAGTTTAGTGTATATTGTAGCATTGATATTGATTTGGAATTTAGACTCTTATACTGGAGACCTGGATTTATATCCTAGACATCTTACTTTTTTAAATATGTGTCCATTGATATTATTATTTTACTACAACCGTGAAGAAATATATCGTAAGACGTTTCCTTACTACATACATGGTTGAGAGTTCTGTAAGAAAAGTATTTAAAGATGGTAACCAAACCATTCTTGACCATCAATTGTGATGAACTAAAGTAAACTCTTCTTAATCTTGAAACAAAATCTGTTCTGAGCAGTTAGAAAGCAATGAATTATATTTTATTATACAGTGTTCTGCTATGGTGTTTAATGTTGATCAACGATTGTTCGTTTTATAATATTGCCTAAATTTTAATCTCTCGTTCTACAGACAAAAAATATCTATGTTCTATATTAGTATTGTTAATGCATATATCGGAAGTTAATACTTACAATTATGGTCAATATGGATTAATAGATTTGACACTCGTGGATTTTAAAAACATGTGTCATAAAATTGAAAATAAATAAATATTTTTTTCCTCCATCCGCAGGGTCATGGCTAGCGGTGGGCATGGAGAACTCCCACGTGGAGGTGTTACACGCGGGCAAACCGGACCGCTACCAACTATTGCTACACGAGTCCTGCGTTTTATCACTACGGTTCGCGGCGAGCGGGAAGTGGTTCGCGTCCACTGGCAAAGATAATCTGTTGAACGCGTGGCGGACACCGTACGGCGCTAGTATATTCCAGGTTAGTAACTAACTAAAGGTGATAGAACCATCACGAACTCTAGTCGAATCATCGTCGCGGTTTGTTTTCGAGAACACCACAACCACATCAATTTCTGCCTTATGACAGTGTTATGTGTTGCTGTGTTCTGGTTTGAAGAAGTTTTGGGTGGTAAGGGACCAATTAAAGCGAAAAGAATGTACATGAAGTGTTCCTATTTAGCCCTTTAGCTTAAGGGTAGCAAGTAGTAGTAAAGGAAAAACATAACTTATACCTATATATGGTACCCCTGAAGACTAAATTAGAATTACCACTACTAAATTAGAGTATAGCCACACCCTGTGGGAGTAATAATAATCCTCAGATAGAAAATCAGTGGTCTTTGGACTGCATATTCTTTTTCTACTTAAACTCGCAAGAGATAATTACTAAATATAGTGCGCTATGTTAAAATATATTTTATCGTAAAAAAATTAAAACATGTTTTTATATTTTCCAGTCAAAGGAGTCATCATCGGTGCTCAGTTGTGATATATCGGCGGACGATAAGTTCATAGTGACCGGCTCTGGAGACAAGAAGGCGACAGTGTACGAGGTCATGTACTGATGACTGATAATCTCATAGCTCGTAGGCAATAACTGTGTGATGAGTATCGTGGTCCAGTGAGTGAGCGCTTTTGTATTGCACAGCGGGGTGGAAGGTGACAAATTGAGTAGGATACTGTTTATATATGTATATTGTCTTCTCTCGGATATCTTTATGGTATGGTAATACAGTGTAATATGAATAGGTTAAGCCACAGTGAAATTTCTTTTGTCAACTCATTACTGTTACACTCCTGGCACAGATCTCCTCTCAGAGTGAGAGGGGATGAAATTTCCTTAGTTATAACTGAAATGTCTATGTTCATTTGTGGACAGGTTTCTGATACCTTAAGTTTATTTTTGTAAATGTGACTGTAGATTAAATTTTAATGCTTAGCTTACCTTTATATGTATAGAAATAGTTACTAAAAAAGTTCTGTTGCTATTTTCATATTAACATACTTTTACCATGTCAAATAAATAGGTCATTAGTATAAATGCATTCCACTGAACGACCACAGTGATTGTGGTTATATAAAATGAATACACAAACATCCTTTTCCTTTTACGTATATGTAAGTAGTCAAGTGGAACGCGGGTAATATTACCAACCCAAAGTTATGCAAGACTCCACACACACAATTAAAGCACATTCTTATTAAATTCAAGTCGATGAAATATATATATTATAGTTATGATTAATTAAACTTTTCAGAATATCTCATAATTGGTGCTACAATTTATTCATAGAGACATTCTGTTAGTTTCGTTAGTTCTCGCAAGGCACTTACTGTAAAAAGTAATTAAATGGTTTTAGTATTATACTGAATTAGGTGTCTTGTGATTATTTTTTATTAAAATACTTTGTCACCTTTTACTCCGTCGCACGTCAATGTTAGATTTATAATTGGTTGTTTAAACATAAATACATATCTTTGAAACATACATATATGTATATCATGAACGGACATTATGTAAATGTGGATAATAAATGCATAGAACATCGCGCAGGCTGTATCGCGCCGAAAATCTACTTGTATGTAAACGCACCCGCATTTTTTGTTAAATATTGTTGTCATTTTGTGATAAGGATACACAACAACCGATTATAAATCTAAAATGGTAAAATAATGTAATTTTAATGTAACAAATAGATCAATGTTGCACCGTTAAACTTGAATATTTTTAGCGTTATTGTATATTTTTATAAAGAAAAAATCGAAAATCATTTTTTTATTTACTAAGTTTATTTTAGTTTTCCGATGGTCCATTCAGAATAATATTTATTGTAATTACAGATCTATTTTAGGGTCGAAGTCAGACTGAATTATTTCTCTGTAGTAGGTATATGAAATTCATATTAATTGTCATTATATTTCATCATATGGAGAGTATTAAACATAATCGAATTATTTTTATTAAAAGAGAACTTTTTTTAAATTTTATTATAATCAAATGTGGCAATCAAGGCTGCCTTAGCTGCAACACTTTATGTCCCACTGCTGGCCATAGGCTACGCACTACTGGAGAATTCTAGGAGTATATTCCATGTTGTTCTAACTTGGACTGGTGCAGGTTTTTTAAAATAAATAACTTCATAATATTGTCTCAATTAAAAATAATATTCATTCCTTTTTCGAAAATTTATATGGCCTATTTCACAACAGATTATATTTTAATGAATACATGTTCATATACAGCAAGGAATGTGTTTCTAAAATTGAACTTTGTTTATGCACTAAAATAGTTTGTATTGTTCTTTAAAGCATGCTGATATATTGTGATCGTCCAAATACCGATTAATCAATCTCTGTTGGCAAAATGCACGGTTTTTAAATGGTACATATTTTAAAGCGAAAGAAGTGAATCCGTTTGGACGCTTAATTAAGTGAATTTTACCGATTATGTTACTTTCAAACAGGCTCGAAACAATAGTATACTTAATCGTATATATAGGGTTCTTAATATGCCAGAACACATTTTTTTATGATGATAATATTACAATATATCTTCTGTACTCAAGGGTAAATAATTATGTAGTTTCGTCTTTATGTAAAAACTTGACAGTGAGTATTAGAAAAACAAGCTGCAAATTGTGTAATAACTTAAATTTCCACTTATACGGAGAATATAATTATATTGGTTATGATGTAATCTATGAACTCTCATACTTGCATTATTTTAATAACAATTTTGAGAAAGAATATTAAGTATAACTTGTTTATTTGTCCTAATCGAAGCCGCGAATAAGACCTAGTTATAAAAAAAAATGTCATGTATAATTTTATAAGTAATTTTATGTGTTAATTTTTAACACAATTAAAAAATCATGAAGTAGAAAAAGTACGCGCCATGAGTACAAATATTTTGTCAAAGAATTGTTTTGTGGAACATGACAATATTTTACAGAAAAAACGTGGTCTAATTAGAATCCATATTTTATTAAAGATTTTTGAGTTTAGTTTTGATTTCAATTATTGTCGGTACTAAATTGTGTATGTTGTGTTTAGTACAAATTAAAGTTCCTTAGAATTATGTCGTGGAATGAATGCCCGTTTTGGCAGACAAATTGTTGTGAAATGTTATAGCAATTTTCGTAATGTTAAAAAATTATAATGCGGTAGATTTTCCGACGTATGTATGTATTTCTTTACTCAAATATAAATTTTGTATAATAATATGAAATTATTTTATATCAGGCCTTGTTTTCATTCATGTGTATATAGGTTTCTTTAATTAGATACTGTACTGCTGACATACATTATAATTTTTACTCTAAATATGTGTTTTAATCGAGGACGAGGACTCAATCGATCGAATCGAGAGTATAAGCAATTTCCTCAGTAACCGAATCAACAGCTCATCTGCCACACAAATCATCAGCGCCTCTTGTGGTCGTTTAAGAACTAAAATTTGTCAATGTACGGAGATCGAGTTGTCGAGGTCTCAACTCGATTGATTGAGTCTTTGATAGAAAACTCATATTAAGGGTACTCGACTTATGTTTTTATTTTGGATATTTATTATATACTGATTCAAATGTGTATATAAAACATTATTGTTTTTGTTTTTTAATATCGACCGGGACCCATATATGCATGACATGAAAGAAATTCAAAATTTAGTATTTGAAACACTTAGTACTTAAGTATATTTTTTTATTTTTATGTACATACATGACGGCCACGCACGCTAGAATTTATATACTATATCTTGCAAATGTGATATGTCTCCATTGTATGTGACTTGACAATTGAAATGTATTTATATCAATAAACACCAGATTTGAATAGAGGTAACGATTTGTTGTTTCTCTGCAAAATAATTGTATTACTTTAATTATATTTATTATTTCGGAGGTTTACTCGTTTTATTTCGTGATTATCCTTTTTACCCGACTGCCAAGTATGGATAATGGAATATGTTGACATTTTTCATGTATTTTGCATGTTTAAATTTCTTTATTTGAAAGAATCTATATATAGGGATGAGATTATCAAGTCGATTTAATTTAACCCATAATCGATGAATGATCCATATGGTTTTAATTCAAAATGGTCTACCGCAGTAACTTACTAATCGAATCGAGATTTCGAAGGTTGGAAGCTCTACGAAAACTATAAATCAAGAACAGTGTCATGGTCTCATGGAAGTGTTCCACCAGAGGTATCACCGCTATACCTATGGGTGGAAGGTACTCGCGAGCAATCATCGCTGCAGTATTTTACTGAACATAAAGTGCTCTTTCGTTCTTTCCGTTTACACTTTTGTCTACAACAGTTGCACTTTTTTTTACGTTCCACTTGAATGGGATTTTTTGCAGTTATGAGCCGAGGACCCTATGGGCGTTAAGTAGACCATAGTTATATGAATGTCAATGTCAATTGATCTGACATATGTCATCAAATTGATTCGATGTTATTGTTGACGTGATCGGTTTCCTATTTTTCGTAAATAATTTAAAATAATCCCAATGGTTGTTTAAATATTATTTTGTAACGTTGCCAGTGTGAACTATATAGTTATGGCGCATCCCAATTTATTAGATATAGTTCCAGAACAACTGTTCCAAACCCATTCAATAAGTGATATAGACCAAGTTCAAAAAAAGTTGCAATATGAAATTGAAAGGAAAAGGGAAGAGTTACGGGCAATGGTGGGGTAAGTAGCATTCAAACGTAAGTCGACACGTAAGAAAATATATATAAAAAATTCATCTGAAGTATTTACAACAACTATGACAAATGTAACCTATGAAATTAAGCTTGTTTATCTTATGTATGCCTATTTTTGTATGCACATTCATTCATAAGAACCTACTTATCAAATATCAACCTTTGCATATTAAACCGTCCATTACTACTCAACTTATAAATACGAAATAAATTGTAGTACAAATTACTTTAAAAAGGCTTGAAATTGATTCTGTTCTTATATAAATTGTTTATTGTTTAGATCAAACCTAGTTCAGTAAATATAAAAATATAAAAGGACTTAAATGCACCTTATTCATTTTTTTAATACTTACAGGGAAAGGTACAGAGACCTTATACAAGCTGCGGATACTATAGAAGAAATGAGAGTCACCACCACCAGCACATTGGACCATATCAATGAGATGATGGTTGCCTGTAAAAGTTTGCACAATACACATTTGATTGGTTTCAAAATACAGGAAAAACCAGCACCTATGCATAGGTATGTATTGATTCATCAACAACATATAAACAAGATTGAGAGGTACGAGCTTCAAATCCTAGGCACACATCTCTGATTTTTCAAAGCAATGTGCATATTATAAATTAATGAACACTTGCTTAAACAGTGAAGCAAAACATTGTGAGGAATCCTGGGAAATGTTTAAAAAAAATTGTTTTCAAAGGAATGTGAAGTCTACCAATTTGCACTTGGTCAGCTCTGTGGACTATGGCCCAATCCTTCTCATTCTGAGAGGAGACCCGTGCGCAGCTGTGGTACAGCAATGGGTCGGTGATGATATAGACAAAGGATTCTACATGAATCAGATCTTAATAATGTTGCCATTCCTGAACACTATAATGTACACCTCATCTGTATGTTAGGTAGCATATACTTTGTCAAAAGTATGAATTTTTTTAGGGTTCCATTACCATATGCTAAAAATTGAACACAATTATAGTCCGCACCAAACTGCTAGTCCGCTCTGAAGTTGTTGCAAGCAGATACAATTTACTATGGTGACACAATTCATTTCTATATTCAGAGTGGACTAGCAGTTTTACGTGGTTTATGCTTAGGCTCTTCTGTCCATCAATGTGTTAGTAACAGAACTATCTATCTATTGAACTGTAATAGATATATTAAAAAATTTAGTTTTTATTTCACAGTAATGACTTCAATGGGAACCCACTCCATGGTATATCAGTTCAGGTGAAGCTGTTGATGGAAATACCAGAGAAGATATGGCAGTGTATTGGGGCCAATGACTTTGTGAAAGCTGCTCAGTTATTTATCATGGCGAGACATATAAACACAGGTATTCTTTTTGAGGTGTAGTTTAAACAGACTAATAGTTTTACAAATTATATTTTATATACTATTAAACTGTTCAAAATTATAATCACTTGGACCATTCTCATAAATTACTTTTTCCAACATTTTCACCTACACCAATAGTAGAAATCTGTAATCAAGCATTTTTGTTAATAATACTCGTAATAATACTCAATAAGAGTAGTAAACAAGCATGTAGTCCACCTGATGGTAAGTGGCTACTGCCTGCCATGGACATCAGTGATCTACCTTAGATGGATTTCTACCTAAAGTTGGCCACAGATGTGCCACTACACCTGAGGACTAAGCTAAAACCTCGAAAAGTATTTCTCCCTTACCATACTTTTCAAACCAGAACATAGCAGTGCTTAATACTGCTTTGATTAGGCAGAAATAGGTGTGGCGGTGGTGCCGCTGGAGTTGAACCATAGAGGATTCAACCACTTTCTTAAACAAGTCTGTGTATTATCTATTTGACAGGTTTACAGCTACAAATAGGCGGCAAGAACCCGAAGCCTGGTATGCAGTCGATACAGAGACTAGTCCAACAGCAATGGAACTCAGTGGCATACATCAACCAAACTATAATATCCATGTGTGGTCAGAAGCTGCAAGATGTTGATATAACAGTTGAGGTACATTTATGCATGTTGCTATTTGTACTAAGTGTACTAAACTAAATGTTTCACATAAATATAGAGAAATAAGATAAACAAGATTTTTTTACTTTATAAATTTTGTTTTGTTTTAAAAAAACTTAAGTTGTATTTATTTCATCAAATCTATATTTTTCTTCAAGAAAACCTAGATATAATATTCTAAATATAATAATAAAACTTGTATTTAAATTACAGTCTGATGGATTTAGCATTGACAGAGTAGGATTTTATAATTTGATATTTTATAGTATGACAAGTCCAATAGTCAAATCACCACCGAGTTTCCACTCTATAATCCAATTAAACAACAATAATTTCTGTTAAATTTTCAGGTGGCTTGCTCGTGTCTAATAGGCCTCTATCTCCTGGACTCACAAACCCTAGTGCAATTGCTCAACACCCTCATTGGACAGCACAGTAACAGTAGCCTCAAGTCTACACTACAGTTTGACCTAGCTAAGATCCTAGAAGGAGACGTAAAGGCACAGATCAAGAGAAAAATAGTGAATGGCGTTAAGATTGTGCTCAAAACTGTTGAGCTGGTGTATGCTTGTTTTGTTGGTAAGTTTATTTTTATGTATATGTTGTTGTATGAAATTTAAAATTAAAGGATCTTTTTGACTAAAGATTCTCTTGAGTTACAGTCCTGTCAATATTTTCAAAGTTAGCCATTACATAGTAATGTTTTTTTTTTTATAAAATATTGGAGTAGCAGACGAGCATGACGAGCCCACCTATTGGTAAGTGGCTACTTTCGCCCATGGACATATGGACATACTCGATATTCCTACCTGAGGTCGGCCACTGATGCGCCGCTACCCCTGAGGACTAAGTTGGAACGCCTCAGAAATGTATATCTCCTTTACCAAACTCTTCAAACTAGAACACAGCAACACTTAACGCCGCTGTTATAAGGCAGAAATAAGTGTGGCGGTGGAGCCGCCGGAGTGAACCACATAGGGCTCTACCACCTTCTAGAATACGTACGTAAATTTTACTCTAAGTTATTTATTCTAAAAAAATTTACAAGTATGGGGATTACTGCCTCATTTAACATAGAAAAACAATTTTTAAGAATTGGAAATCGGTGCCAGTAAAATATTAATTCAACTTTTAAACTAGTTATTTTATTATTATATCGTGCTTACAGAAAACGAAGGAGGCGCGGTGTTAGAGCAGTTGAAGAATTTGTACGGAATGGACTCTCAGCCATTGGCAGAATTGGTACAGTTCAGTGATCAAAAAGCATTGAAACTGCTGCCATCTGTTATCTCTACTTATAGGTAAATCTTGCATTTATCATTAATTTATTATATGTCATACTGTACATGCTACATCTCTATAAGAAAGATCCCCTGCATAGGTATCTAACATCTATTTCAATCCCTGTAAAACCATGTGTGAAATGTATAACCTGAAAATCTTTGAAGATTAATTGGCTTTTTAAAGTTTCCTACTAAAGCCTATCACGGAGCATACATTGTTCGATTATATATATGTCTAACATTTAAAACGATATTTAAATAGTAATACAATATATAACATGAGACATACATAAGTATAAGAATACATAAATGAATGTTATTCCCAGGTTAACATCAAACAAAGAGTTGAAACCATTAGCCAAGGAGCAAATAACGGAATGCGTTCAGAAATGGAGTGTTTGGGTGAAGGAGTTTATCAATGAGAATGTTCAAGCGTTGCTACAAAACGTGACGAGGGTTAGAGTGCTGCATGAGATACGAGAGGAAACGTTCAAAATTGGTAATTAATACTATGAATATAATTATAGGTATGAGAGACAGGCTCAACTCCGGTGGCAACACTGCCACACCTTTTTCTGTTATAGCAGTGTTAGGCGCTGATGTGTTCTGATTTGACGAATGTGGTAAGGGAAACATACTTTTCCGAAGCGCTTCAATTTAGTCCTCAGGAATCTAATCTTGTCTGGGGTTGATTACAAATGTCCATGGACGACAGAAGCCTGTTTATATAAGTTATAAAAAAACAGGTTTACAATCTTTTTGGGGTCCGGGGTTCAAAGCCTAGGGTCGCATGTGATAAATTTATGTACTTTCTAATCCAAAGCTGGAATTAGAAATGATGTATTGCTTGTATTATTATTGAAGGAATACGTCGAGAAAACCTACTTGCTGGAAAGCTATTATATACACTTTTTGAAGGCCTACAGAAGTTAAAATCAACACAGAAGTTAAGTATCCTTCTTAAAATAATGTAAATTAAATTTCTTTAAAACACTTGCCTGTGAAAAAAAGAATTTGTATTTTATTATACCGTAGATAACAATATGGACATATAATTTAAAACAACATATTATTGAAATACTTATGAAATATTTATGAAAGGTTGTATGGACATGAATCTAAGGATCAAACAGGTGGAATCGAACAGAGCATTATGTTTCTATTGTATTGATCGATATCGATTTACATTAATATCGATTTTATCACTCCATTAAATTCTTATCGATCGACACGATTTATCGGTTATGATAATATCGGTTTGTTATAGATCATATATACTATCATATATAGTAATAAATTTTTAATCTCGTCTTCAATTCTCCATTCATAAAATATGCTATCTCTATTGTAAATGCCTATGTAGTAAATATTTTGTTGGTTGCAACGTTATTATTTTCTACTAGTTAGCTCGGGTATTTCCCCATTAGTTAGTAAGTACGGAGAGTACTTGACAACGCTGCTCCGATGCAGATTGAAGAAAAGTGGTAAGGATTTGTATGATGTAGATATTGTTCTAATTGCTCTTAAGGGCTCTTACGGTTTATCGCTTGTTGTCCAATGGTACCGATGACTTAATAAGTCTTCCTAATTGTGGTATTGGGTTGTTTTGCCACTAACAGTTACTCGATTTCTGAGACTACTTCAGATCGCACCAATGATCTTTTAACTTTATAGTACAGTAGAAATATACACAAGCCGCGGGGTTGTACGCATCGCAAAAGGTTTTACTCTCTAGCGGCTTAAGGCGGAAGGGGCAGTCCGCCCTGGGCGGCCTGGGCCTCCGATCTAGGGGGGCCTCCAAATACAGTTGCTAAAAAAAGATCGCCAGAACGAACCAATCTATGTAATGTCAGTCAGCGAAAAAAAATCATCGAATCACAGGCAAACTTAACTAAACCCCGGGCCTTCGACGACCTTAGTCCGCCACTGGTTTTACTATCAAAGTTATTAAAAAGTATAAAGCGAGCCAACTCTGGTGCGAAAGAGGACAATGTGACAACATCCTAACTCCTAATTCAAGTTGAAATTGATGGGTTAACTAATTACGTTATTTTATTAGTAATTATTGTTATTTCGCATTGATGCAATCTGCTCTAACTATTACTGTGAGGTTCAAATCGGTTATTTACAGAGCACTTTTTGAAAGTCAATACAACTACCACCACTTCACAAGGGATTTCGTTATGGAGAAGAAGCGGCGAAAGAAACTCCATAACACATATCTTTAAAAAATAAGTTTCATACAATGGCTCTTAACCTAGTGGTACATGTGAAGCTGGCTACTTCAGACCACACCGTTTTATCAGTCAAATAATCACTCAGCCTATAGTACGCTTTTTTACATAGCGTTTGTTTAATGACAAGTTCAAACTTTTTTTGTACCTTTATACATATCTCCTAATTCCACTTCAGAGTCGCCATCGAACTGGTCCGCCATTTGCAAGTCGCTGGACATACCGGAGGTGCATGTGTGGTGCCACTACTTCCAGCCGCTTCTGACGTCGCGAGTGAAGGCTATCGTGGACGGCAGATGGCAGAAGGTGTATGATGCTTTCAAGACGCAGATACTTGTCGATTTGACTAAGGTATAGTTAATTATATGTTTTTCTTTTTAATTATACTTACAACGGTAATAAAATCGACGCTATAACGTTGGCTAGTAAATGTGGTATTCTTTAGACGTGATATGGTACCGTTCACTAGATTCTGGTCTGCTTCAGTCCGATACGTATCCGATAGTTACACACGCTTTTTATAGTCGTGTTAACAAAGTTACATTTAAAAGTTTTACTCAGAAAAACTGTGGAATAGTATTATGTTATTCGATTTATAGTCTTATTTTTTTTTTGTTATCAGGTATCATCAGACAGCGAAATGGAAAAAGAAGCGGACATTAACTGGTTCGTCTGGAAGGACCTTATAGGCGAAACCGCTATCGAGTCTAGGAACGAAGTCGTCACGGTTATGAACGCTTTGATGAAAGGTAACATTAAACAAATCAATAAAAAAATATAAGTCTATACCCACTCTACAACACTACATATAAGGTTTTATTTACAATTACTCCAAATATCCAAAATTTTTATTGGTAATGACGGTATTTTTGTAATAGTAAGATTTTCAATTTTGAAAGTAATATCTAGCGAAGATTTCGTTTTATATTAGTGAAGTAATGAAGAGCAGCTTCGATGTAAAGAAGCATTTACCTTTTAAGAGGTGCTTCGATTTTCATTTCCAAAATTTTGGACTAAAACTGTACTAAATTAATTCACTTAACCTTACTAAAGGTAGAATATAATTCCGACGCTTCCCCAAACAGGTATGTCAAGACAGGACCGAGGTTTTACGCCGAATCTAGAGAAACTCTGCAACACGTTAGACGCAGAACTGCAGAAACTGTTGGAAGATCTAAAAGAGTACTTGCATCATGATACCAGGAGTAACAAGGAGAAACTGTTGTTCGTGTACGACGAAGACGATAACGCTGACCAGATATACAGCGATAAGGCGGAAATCGAGCAATACTTGAGGGATACATCCGATAAAAACATACAAAGGTAAGGATACATTGGATAAGCACATAAAGAGGATTCAAAGTACATTTTTATTGGAAGACAAAACAAATCCAGGAGTAAAGACCTGGCGTATAGTAAAAAAAAAACAGAAACCGAACAGAACTTAAGGAATACCTTGTATAACAATAATATGAAAACTATAATGCATTAATACAAAATAAAGGTTCTGAGTAATAGATAGTGATAAAATAGAAACCTTGGAAATTTCTAAACTCATTTTTAAGGGCACTTTCACATGATAGAATTCCTTAATTTCTATAATATGATTTCTGGGATCATATTGTCTATTAGTCCTTTTCGTTCATAATTAATTTTCTTTAAAACATTAGAATGTCAGATCGTAATTCCCCTGATCTGATCTGATTGATCCCTAGAATTAGGTTGCAGAAATTTACATCACTTGCTTAATTTATTGATTAAGCTTTAATAAATTTATATAAATGGTTCCTTCATAATTTATTCACATAACAATACAATTTCCAGTATGTTACTATACATAAAGGCGTGTTTCGAAGAACCAACGCTCCAAACCACAGAGTTGCAACGTAAGACCACAGCTATATACACGGCGAGGTTCACAAAAGCGATCACAGTGCTCATGCCCAATCTCCGTAAGTGCTATATATGCACGGAGGGGTACAATATGGATGTGTTGAGTATAGACGAAGCCGCTGTGAAGAGTTGGAGCGACATATGTGCGGTGTTGAAGGAGAACTGTCATACTTGTTGGGGGAAATGGTTAGATGTTGCTATGGAGAGAGTGGGAGATTTGACGAAGGGACTGCCTCAGGAGTTCACGCTGGAAGCGAATATTGATTATTTGATGATGGTGAGTTTTTTTATTTATATTATAAATGTGCAATGCTTTTCGAAATGGTTGTCTATTGGCAGCTATAATCAAACTTATAGATTTGGTATCTAATATGAGGTCGGCAAGAGATGCATTCCTAATTTCCTACCTGAACTAAGTTGGAATGCCCGTTTAAGTGTACGTTCCAAAACACAGTAGCCCTTAAAGATTTTGTTATAAGACGTTATTGGTTGTTGTGGTAACACCGCTGCCGTCCTTACTAGGTCCTTCTCTAATGTGTAAATGATCACTGTCACCTTAAATAAAACAGATTTTTTATTAACACACGTGTTCCTTTGTTTGGATCGGCACATACCTGTGTTGCATATGACGAGACCAATAATTTAACAGCATTGATTTGTATAAAATCTACATAATTGGTAGTATAAGTATAACCTTGAATTAGGTGTCTAAAACATTTCTATTTCAATGTTATATGTTTTTTAGCAATGGGATGTAATAAAAATAGAAGAAAAAGAAGACGAAGGGAACGCCATCGAATCCACAATAAAAGTACCAGCCGGACCTTCCCTAAAACTACAAGAGTATTTATACTCTATAGGCCGAATATTGGACGAAGTAGTCCCCCACACATTGCCGAACGAAATCCACTCGGCATTCATCGAAAAGGTTACGGCCATCACCTTCACACACTACGACAAAGTCATAAGAGAGAAAGAGACCGATATAAATCAGAGATGTGCGCTTCAACTTCTAATGGATGTGCGGCATTTGACGTTGTTGATGGTGCCACGTGAAAATAAGAAGTATATGGACGTATCGCAGGAGATTTGTGAGTTCTTGAGGCAGAAGATAGATCCTTTCGACTATGACGTGTTCTATCCGTACATTCAGACTAATTTGAAGCGGTCTGTTCAAAGAGTTCAGGTAAGCCAATATTTTAACTACCATTTTAGGTCTGCAGTCTTTATTGAATAGTGTATATTAGTATTTGATTTGAGATTCATATAATTTAATTCACATAACTTATTCTTTGGAATGTGATGTGACTATTTCTTTGGATGTCTCTTGGGCATCATCGCCGCACCTATTTTTGCCCAATATGATTACAGATGTCAAAGGTCGTAGCTATTTATCATCTATCTTGAGTTTTGTGAGCGCAACCAAACCAACATATTTGTATATATAAATTTATATTCCATTTTAGATTTGATATTATGCATTAAGAACGCTCGCCTTAATACTTTATTATTCCCTTCCAGACGCTTCTAGGCAGTTTAGTGCTACACCATCGTCAGCTAACTGGTATCATCGGCCCCAAGCCGGTAGTGTCGGGCGGTAGTGGTGACCGCGCGGCTGCGATACTAGCCGCTGCTGACTCACACTGGTTTTCTGTACTACCTGTAGCTACCCCTGCCTTGCATAGGAAACAGGATAAACCGGTACGTACGATAATCAGTTTTTTTTTCACGAGGTACCTTTCAAAAGGTACCCGACGCTATAGGGAGCTACGCCGAGTTATGTGGGATTTTTACCGCACTAAAACCCCCCGGTGGCCGTCCTCAAAGCTTGATGGAGAACTCCGGGATCTCCGATGAACACAACCGGAGCGCGAGACTCTGCCCTGGTATTTACCGACGGCATGCGGTATGTGTGACACCGCCGTCCTCCCAGGGGTTGATGGACGGTTCGAGCTCCTGCCGTCCGCAACCCCGGAAGCCCCCCGTTTGTCGCCTCTTACGACAGGCAGGGGATACCGTAGCCCATTCTTGTCCCGAAAATACAGGGACGGAACCCTTCATCCCTAATAAACCGTCAACAGGAAGCAAAATACTTACTAGGTTGCATAGGAACCTGGACTAGTGCGTTTTACTTCCACCTAATTTTTCTCCCAGCTAGACATGTTTAGCACCATTGCTTCAAGCAATTATTTTTGTTTAAACGAGATTGTATGGTAAAGGTTTTTACAATGCATTCCAACTTTTATAATGGTTTTGAATACAATTTTGAATTATTTATACTTCCTTACTTTTAATGTTTATACTCTATTTTTATGTTGTAATTAACACTCTTAATAATAATATAATATAGTGCTATTAATTTTATATCTCTATTATAATGTATTACCTAATGACTTTCTTATATTTGTGACAGAATCAAGATATCTTCATTCTGTGATGTTCTTGGTAAATATCGTGTGTGTGTGTTGTGTTATGTTCATAATTTTAACAATTAAACGCGTGATAATAAATAATATTTTCTATTGCATGGTATAATATTAATAACATAGTATTTTTTATATTTAATACTTTTATTCCTTAGAAAAAATAAGTTTGTTATAACATTTTCCACGCATATCATGTACGTAAAATTAATAGCAATATGTTCTTTAATATAACCTATTTTATAATTAAGTAAATCGCATAATATAATTAATTATTATTATTATTGTTTACATGCTTTGTAATTAATAATATTAATACTTATATTGTTTATGAAATCATTAATTATATATTTATTTTTCATTCTAAATTTTAACTACTTAGATAAACCAAATATACTATAAATACCTTTTTATTAAGATAAGGACTGTCACACACGGACGTAAAATATTTATAAAAAATTATAATATATTTCCATCTTGATAAAATATTATTTTCGTAATGTAGTGCTAATTTGAGATATACGGTAAGCGATTTGGTGAAAGATAAGATATTACATATAGTTAATGTTTAATTAGAATTTGGCAAATATTTTTTTAAGAATTTTTGTAGACACTAGTTAGGTACTCTTGTTGTGCGATTTTGTGACTGTGATACTACGCTACGATCTTTTATGACCTAAAGTAAGGTCTTAAGTCACGGGATACCTAAATAAAAATAATTAGACATATTACGTTTCATTTTTAAATAAATGGTAAATAATAAAAATCAAGATTACCGTATTTATTAATATATGTTTATAAAATTCAAGTTTTGAACAATTAATTCTATATATATTTCATTAGTTCTTTAATGTTTTTTTATTATTTTCTAGACAAAAAAGAAGCCAGTGCCGTCAGCGAGCCCCGGGAAATCAAAATCGGACATATCGGAAATCATGACCACTTCTCTACCCATAAACTTTGCTAATGCACGCTCCGGTGCAGCTTCCTTCTTCAATTCTATGACTTCGGATTGGTTCAGCGGTTAAATGTTATGATACCTTACGGATTTAACTATTAATAATGGAGTAATGGTCGAAAACGTTCACAGTGAAATGAAGAAGAAGAATATACATATTTATTGCTTTATGAGCTACGGGCATACAAAACTATAGAGTGATTAAATTAATAAGGGCTACAATTTGTGCACTAAATCTATACTAAAATATAAGACCCATCAAAGGTTCGCAGTCCGCTAAAACAGATAAGTTCAAATAGCAAATTTGTAATAATGAAAACAAATTAAATTATTCTGTGGTTACTACCACCTATTGCTGTGTTTTGCTTTGAAGGGCATGGCAAGGGAGACACTTAGGTAACGTGTTCTTATTTAATTCCTGACAGATCTCACAACTCCAATATCATTTGGGATCGATTACAGATTCCTGAGGACAGCAGTGAGCTCTATCAGGTTGACTGTATACATGAGGCCATACATTGCTGCCTAGGAGAAACATTTTTTGATCATTACGTGTAGATGTATCTGTCTTTCAAATAAGAAAATAGTAGCATTTATCAATACTGTTATAGGCCAGAATCTGGCATGACTGTGGTGTGTAGCTATCAACTACGAAGTCTTGTTTAAAGATTAGAAGTTGTTTTAACTTACACCGACTTCATGTTAATAAATGGTAAGAACTAATCAATTATTGTTATAAGAATAATATTACAACTATACGTGTATTGTAATAAATAAATAATATATCTGTATTTTTTATGTTCAATTGTTAATTAATAACGGTTTAAATAAATATATCATTAATTTGTTCATAATTACATAATGAATGTAAATAAATTATGTTTTAATTAATGAAGCTGTTTTTCTTTTAAAATAGTTGTCTTCTATAAAATATTATTTCATTATACGTCGTCGTCATCAACCCATTACTATCCCACTACTGGGCACGGGTCTCCTCTCAGAATTAGAAGGATTAGGCCATAGTCCACCGCGCTGGCCAAGTGCGTATTGGTAGACTTCACATACCTTTGAGATTTTTTTTTTATAAATCTCTCAGGTATGCAGGTTTCCTCACGATGTTTTCCTTCACCGTTTAGCAAGTGATAATTAATTTCTAATACGCACATAACTTTGAAAAATCAGAAGTGCGTGCCTGGGATTTGAACCTCGGACCTCTCAATTGAGAGGCCGAGTTTCTTAACCACTAGGCTATCGCTGCCTTCATTATACACAAACTTTGTACCTATATGTTTATTTGTTATATAACAATTATTGAAATTGAATTATCAATATTATTGATTTTAAGTTAATGGTAGGTCATCTTTATCGTTTTATCTGAATCCGCACACAGATACGTTGCTACACTGAAATAGGTTTATTATCTCAATATTGTAGGAGTAATTTGACTAAAACAACAGTTTTATAAAAAAAGGTTTATTTAACAATACTGATAAAATAATTACAAACTACAAGTGCAGTCAGATCAAAAACAATTTTGGAAATCACGCATCGACTTCCTTTTCTTTCACTTCACCAGCTTTGCGTCCCAAAAACCTGAAATTATCGCTAAAACCGTCGCCGTAATAATTGCCGGTGTATGGCCGGTCGTAGCTGTTGTAACCAGGTCGGTAGTTGTTGTAGCCGGGTCTGTAGCCCGGGTAGCTCGCGCCCGGATAGTTGTACCCTGGGCGGTCAAATCCCGGTCTGTAGCTCGGGCGGTATCCTGTAATTATTATTATCTCATTGTACATTGCTGTTAATTAAAAGAACTTTTCTGGCAATCACTACCTGTTGGCTTACTAGGAAATAAACCATTGAAGGTGGTAGAAGCCTCTGAGGTTCGACTCCGGCGGCACCACCGCCACACCTATTTTTGCCTCATAATAGCAGTGTTAAACGCTGCTGCAGAACACAGCAGCTTTTAACACTGCTGTTTCAAGGGTAAGGTAAGGGAGACATACTTTTCCGAGGCGTTCCAGCAGTCCTCAGGGTTAGCGGTACATCTTTGGCCGACCTCAAGTAGGAATCTAATTCTATCTGAGGCTGATTACATATGTCTATGGGCAGCAGTAGCCACTTACAGTCGTGTGGACGGCATGGTCGTTTGCTACTCCTATATTATAAAAAGGCCCTTCTAGAACCATCGCCACTTGGCCTACTAAGAAAAAGACATTAGCTTGTCTTAAGTGGGTCAGTTAAGTAGTGTCAGGTCGTGTGAGCTTGATTCATACTAATAAAATAAATTATGATTTCATAAAAAGTAAATCTATATTATTTTATCCATTGCCAGTAGATTTATAGGTAGTACTTGAGATCCTTAACTGTTAAGCCATAAGTGCTGTCGTCAGTTCTGATTAATATACCTATCTATTACGTAAATATACCTATCTTTATATATAAACTTTTCTGTTCCATTTGTGTCTGAAAAACTTAAAAGGTAGCCGATGGATTCACTTAATTTTTGACAACATTTCATTTCTATGTTATATTTAAATTGTAATTATGTCGAAATAATTGAATAATAATACCCATTTAAAAAAGTCATTTTCAAAGTCTTAATGCACGTTATAAAAGATAAAGACTAAACTCGCCTTGTTTATGCATGTTATGCATATGCAATGAGTTTTTCAATGCAAACGAAAGTTCATTATGCATTTACTGAGTCACGAGATAATAATTATTGACGGCGATGAAAGAGAATTTCCCCAGTACCGATAACGTTCAGTAAAACCGTTATCAGTTAAGATAGCTGTAAAATCAGTTGTTATTTCATTAGTACCTACCTAACTAATAAAATTTTGTACTTTAGGTATAAACACCTACTACCTAGAGTATTTTTCCCTGTTTGTCGATACTGTTTTTCCTCCATTAGCCTCCATATTCTTAAAAAATCTTACCACCATAGCCAGGACTTCCAGAGCCACCATAACCGCCTTGGTATCCTCCATAACCGCTCTGATATCCGCCATAACCACCTTGATAACCGCCATAACCTGGGGTGAATATTTCGAAGTTATATGCGTGTTATAGATTGTGTGAAAATTCTCAAAGATTTGTGTTTATTTTTTGTACTATGATCATAGATTAGTAAAGATACTTCGCCGCCTTGAAATTGAATGAAGCCACAAATGACTTATTAGTAAGTTCTTTTTTTGAATTCTTAACGAATAAAAAAGTTTTTAGAGAAAATTTACGAATAAATAAGTAATACTGCGTAAATAAGTAATACTGCGTAAAAAATAAATAATTATTTCAAATATTTTAGGGACATTTTAACACGGAGACGTGGCAAAATGTTTTTACGCAACAATTACAATTCTCAAAACTGGTTACATTTTCGTTAGGAGTTAGGAGTGAGTAATCTTTATTAATCTATGACTATGATAAAAAAACTTACCTCCGCCATAACCAGGATATCCTTGACTCGGGTAACCGCCATAACCTGGATTAACATATCCGGTGTTATATCCGCCGTACGGGTTGTTATATCCGCCATAACCGCTTTGGTAACCATTATACCCGGGTTTCAGCAACCCATAACCGCCAGTACTGCGCCGTTGTCCGTCTGTGATGTCATTCGGGTCACTCACCCGTTGAGCGGTCACGGTCAACGACCATAGTAAAATTATACCCTGAAATATTAAACTTGTTATTAATTTATTCGTTATTGTTATTTGCTTCGAAATTATTTTCAAGCGTTATTTATTGTACTTGTATTAAATTGTCTGTATTTTAATTTGAAACTTTATATTGAAATTTAATTTATTGCTATTAAAATTAAATTAACAATGTTTAATTCATACAAATAAATAATATTAAACTGCCGTGTTTTTTGTAAGTATTTAAAATGTTATAAATTTTCAATACGTTTATCTGTTTCCTATGTACCAACATATAAAAATTAAGTTTAGAAAGGATTCATTACATTTTGACTGGGAAACCTAAGGGATTCTCCAGGATGTAACTTTTTTACATGAAAATAGTAGGTACCTACAGTTCTGTTGTTTTTGTAGTTTCTGTTTTCGGATGCTTTTAAGCTTTAAGAATGTGATAGTAGGTCTTAACATAAGTAATTACTAATCAGTACATTAAGACGGACGTATTGATTGACACGACAATCTATAATTATTATTATCACCGGTTGTTCAACGACATTAATCTATGAATTAATCATAATTAGCATGATTTTTGGCAATTGTTGTGCATTCGTATTCTTTCATAATACCAATTTATTAGTTTTTATAAGGTAGGCAAATGAAGTACAATGGGATATAATGATCGTATCGTACCAGACGTTCCCATCAGTATAAAGTAGTTTAAATAAACATATTTACGTAGAAGTCATTAATTTTATCGACTTACGAGTTTCCCTATTGACGCTTAAGCTTCCTGTATCCTTTTTTTTTGGTTTTGACGAGGGGGAAACCTTTAAAAGGTATTTAGTGCCGTGGAAGCGACACAGGGTTATGTGGGTATTTTTCTCGCACTTAACTCGCCACTAAATTTCTCGTTCCTCGTTCCTCCTAAGTTCCTCGGGTCCATCCCGGGATCGCTGGCCGGGCGGTTCAGGCTTACTAAGAAATTCGAACGCTTGCCGCCTCTTCCTTCCTCGAACGTCCCTTTTCAGTGGCTACATACGACAGGCAAGGGAAAGTGTAGCTCTATTCTGGTCTCGGAACTATAGGAACAACGCTTCCTATACACTACGTCACTATTTGCGTGAACGTCCCGTTAAAGTGGAACCTTTTGTTTCAACGATTAGACCGTAATGTTAAATTGTGAGTTTTGGTTCGTGCTTGAAAATAGAATATCTATTATGGACTCACTAGGTGGCGCTGGCGTAGATATGTATTTATTTATGACTGGGAAATGTTTTCCCGGGCTCAATAGTAATTTTTAAATTAATGAAGGATAATAAGGATTAGTTATCCGTTTTTTAATAAAACATTGCTGCTGTATCATCGTCAACGCTTATTATGTCTGTAAATCAATAAATACTTTGGTATCTGGTTTTAATGGCAGTAGAATGCCTTTATCTGATATTTTTTATTCTGTCTCGACTGCTTACTGTATATCTATAATGTTATCAAATTAACAAGTAGGTAGGTATTGTTAACTCAATATAAAGTTCATACGTGTTCAAATAAATATGATTAGTTTTTAACGTCACAAACTTACTTAGTTTCAGCTAGAAAATATTTTTATTTTTTATATTTTTATTACACTACATCAGGGGTTCCCAATCTTTTGTAACCCGCGGCGCAGTTACAAGTTCGATATTTTTTCACGGCGCCCTGTTCTAGCTAACTATTTGAAGAAGACAGTCGAAAGAAATAGGAACCCACAATAATAGTAGTTACGTTAGGTTGAACGAAACGAAAATTAAAACACCACAATATAAAATTATACCATACTTATGTTATTTTAAAAGACTTTAAACGGAAAACAACAAGAAATACTTGAGGAAAAACAAAAATTAAATACGATATTATTCAGTCAAATCAATGTGAACCAAAACGCCAATATTTGTGGTGTCCATAATTAGAGGATCAACTCACGGCGCCCCTCTTTATTTTCTACGGCGCACCAGGGCGCCGTGGCGCACACTTTGGGAACCCCTGCACTACATAATGTCACACAGTAGAATCCTAATTGAAGTTCGTCACAAATGCGTTGCTAAATCTTTGGAGTAAGTTGAATTCCTTTCAATAGAAGCGGTAGAATACGATTCGTCAAAAATACTGCCAAATGACGAGCTTAAGCCATATTGCCAGTTTAGATTAGTGCCCATTAATTATAATCGATCCAATGATTTGCCAACCAAAGATCGTTCAACCAAGATTCGTAACATCTGACGACGCTACGGATTTCGGAATTGCGTATAAGCTAAGACCTTTAGATCAAATGGTTACGAAAACTTTTTTTATAATATAGGGGTAGCAGACCAGCATTCAGTCCACCTGATGGTAAGCTACTGCCGCTCATGGACATCTGTAATCAACCCCAGCTAGGATTAGATATTCCTACCTAAAGTCGGTCATAGATGCGTCACTACTCGTGAAGACTAAGCTGGAACGCCTCGGAAATGTAGGTATATCTCCCTTACCACATTCTTCAAACCAGAACATAGCAGCGCCATTAGGCAGAAATAGGTGTGGCGATGGTGCCGCAGGAGTCTAACCACAAAGAGCTCTACCTCCTTCGTTATTAAAACTGCCATCGCGGTATTGAGTTGAATCACAAAGTTCAACCATCCTTCGCAAAAAATGCTTATAGTCCACGATAACATCACAAAAATCGACCGGAAGCTCGTCATTACCTAATCATATAATTAGAAAAACACGTGGAGATAACGAAAAGATTCGACATCTACGTACGTCGTACATAGGTACATATATTAAATAACCTGCGATATGATAGGAATCTATGTTTATGACAAGCATGCATTAGGTAATTGCCTGTTAATGATGTTTTAATCTAATATTGTTTAGAAAGAAATTAAAAAAATATTAGTCGTTGACACTTGAACTTATCTAATGTGACGTTTTGTGGCAATTTTTAGCTTGAATTGAAAAGAGTACCTACCTAATACTCAATAATCTCAATAGGTATATCCCTTATTCCTGGCCTCTAAAAGGACAAGTAGACGAATTATTTATGTGACATTTTCTAGCTGCCATTGTATAAAACGAGTTACAGTCTATATCGCACAAATGGGGGAGCACAAAAATCTGAGTGGAGACCTAGACCAATGCCCTAATGATAGTCCATTTATGAGCACTATAATATGATGATAGGACTGATAGTAGACTTAAGTTATTTAGTGGATTGTTAAGTCTATCGTGTATCATCTATCTAATAAGTGGTTTTATCAAATGCCCTAAAACATCCGGAAGTAGGTATTAGAGTAAAGTACTTAATAGATTACCTAGAGTATTATTATGTATTTGTAAACTGTTTGTAGTATATTAACTGTGTTGTTACTTTTTTAAAACGCTTTTATTAGCTTGACCTGTAGTATATACCTATGAATGTAACAGAATATTCGATTTTTACCCACTTTGAATGGCCCGATTAAGTACGATTTAAAATTTTGAAGAATTATCAAGAACCGATGACAATACACTATTTTAATAATTTTATCCCAATCTCCTCATCAGGTTCGTTTCCTTGTGCGATTTTAGTGTGGTTTTCAGTTTTTAAACTATAGATAATTATTCTCTTCAAAAAAATAAAAAACGAGACATGTCTTGATGGTGGTAGAATAGGTATTCCGTGGCTTACCCCGCTATCTATTTCTGTGTTTACGCAATTTTAGTTTGAAGGATAAGGGGACACATATTATGTATTAACTTAGTTCTTAGTAATAGGAACATAACATTCTGTTTTTGGTTTTTGATAGATACTTAAATAAACAAAAATGAACTCGTAATGTCAAGTGGGCCTTCATTATCGTAGTGAAAAAATCAAGTCTAAGGTTACTTTACTACGTAAAAAGTATATTTTCAATTGTGGCTGGAGTGTGATAGGGTCTGGCTCATTACAATCAAGCGCTTAATAGGCCCCCCGCAGGTCGTCTAGAATATTCTAATCCTCGACCCTAAATATATTTTTGCCTTTGAATTTAAATCAGAATAACTTTTTATAAGGTACTTTTAAAAAAGCGCCTGTTTTTGTTTTTATTTGACCGTGTAGCACTTTGTGTTATAAAGCGTGTATTTATTTTTATTTTATATTATCTCACTGAAAATAAGACAATGTTTTAATTATATTGTTAAAAAAACAATTTTATACCATGAATATAGGTACCGAAAAATATTTTATTTGTAACTTTTTATCACGCTCTATGTTTTACAATTCGAATGCCTTTTCTCTTTTTTGTAAACTGCACAAAACTTAACAGGTCTACGAAAAAACGTTTTTAATCACTGACACTATTACAATTCGGAAACAAACTCACCAAATAATACATGATTAATTTAATTTACACAAAATATTTACACAAGCCACTCCACACTGCGTGCGTTACACTGTAATAATTGAATTCGATGCTCTCATCTGACTTTATACCGCATCTCAAGATCAAACCACGGTTTTTACGCACGGTTTTAAGAACTTGTCGCACCATTCTTATGTAACGAGTAACGCAGAACGAAGATATTAAAACACACATATTTTAAGAGGAATTAATTTTAATTTAGATTAATGTTAAATTTGCTATTTATCACATGTAATGAAAGAGCGTCCCTTACCAAGCTATCATTGCACCAAAATTGAAGAATGTACAGGACTGAGTTTGGGATAAGAAAAAACCTTACCAATTATTAAAATAATCTTCACGAGCGGAAGGGACTGTACTTAACATCAGGTAATTTATTTGTTCGTATACTACTTATTACTATTAAAATATCATGTCACCGTAAAATATGTATAATTTGTAGTCTGTATTTACTTCTGTGTACAGGAAATAAGAGAAATAAATAGCCTTGAAAAAAGGTCCTCCTCTTTAAATAATTTTTCATTCCTCTTCTACGCTAAGGGGCCAGACTCAATGTACGCCTTATATACGCCGATGCACTCATCTATTAATAATACGTATCGCTTAACATAACTGCTGACAGTGAGACAAGTGCTTGAGAATAATTACTAACTACGATTATCGTATAAACATACCTAATTGCAAAATTCTTATAACATTGTTATTTCGTTGTACGGAACACCCCTACGAGCTTATGCTGGTAATTGAGGATATAAAGGTAGGAAAGGTAATTAAAAAGATGCATTCGTCTATAAACGTCTTTTTTACCATCTTTTGTTTGTTCTGATTAGTATGATGATTGGTTTGGATCGTTATTGATTGTCTTTTTGTTATATATTAGGAAGGTGTTCATGTTACTTCCGTTCGCTTTTCCGAGTATGTCTGCTTTTTAAATAGTAACTATAAAAGGGGGTTATACTCGTACATAGGGGCTTATAAGCAGTCGTCAACAAAATGTTTTGCAATTCCTGAATGGCTTAGTTGACACAGGGGCTCAAGGTGCATACACATGACACAGGTCTCTTCTCAGTGTTAGAGACTGGCCTTGAGCGGATTGATAGATTTTATATGCCATTAAGATTTATTTAAGAACTCTGTAGGTTTTCTAACGATTTTTTCTTTCATCGTTTAAGCAAGTGATAATTTATTTCTAATAGGTACTCGTATGCCAGGGATTCGATTCGAAACTCGTAGCTACTATAATCATGTCATTTTTTTAATGAATGATTCTCTATGAAATTAATGTGACGTAGTAATTAAGTAATTCCCATTTACCGGACAAAAACATTTAGTTTGCCTACTATTCAAAATTTCTCTTATTCCCCCATCCCTTACTATTCATTAAATATTTTAGTACAAAGTTATCATGGTTAGTAGGTCAGGACACCACATCGATAACTAAAAATATAACTCGTTAATCTAGGACAGACATTAGTATAATACGGTTATAAAGATAAAATAAAATACCCATACACTTAGATCTATTTAAGCGGTGTCAAACCAAATGTAGAGATAAGTTCGATTTGATAATGCTGACGAGGTTGGGTTTTATTAGTTATCTTTACGCATATACTCATATATACAACAAGCAGTAATATTCTAGTAACTAGTAGATTCAAATTCGGTGTCTCATTGTGGGACTCCGGGGTTTTCCTGGTGAATTCCAGGCAATTAGCTCCCAGGCTGATAATAATTTTCTAAAATAAGTGAATTAGAGAAATCGTTTGTTATTAATGTAAGTAAATAAATTAATCTATAAAAATAAATTAAAATGACAATGGGACAGCGTGGTTGACTAAAATTTAAGACTCATTCTAAAAGGCGTCCCGTGTCCAGCAATGGGACAGGAATGGGTTGTAGAATATTATCACATCTTCGCAAATAAAAAAATTACAGCTTGTTAGGCATGAATGAAATGGCTTTTTATTCCTGTCTGTTTGTCAAATAAGGTTAGATAGGCTTCATTTCTACACACGCTACGTTATTCGTATACAATAAATGGTCATAATTTGAAGTTCAATATTTTGTTTGAGAGTATCTTATTTTTGGTGAAGGTAAGCGCTTGTAAAATCGCAAATTAGGAAGGCGTGGATGAAACTACGCAAAATCTATGACGTAATATGAACTTAATAGTAGATTTTACCTTTCCTGATATGCAACCCGGAAGAACCGGTGATAAAGTTTGAATAACACACCGAACACGGCAAGGATAATAGCCTACACAAGGACAGCATGCGTAACTGTGCATTGCCCATTGTTTATATCGATATTGTTTACATTTGCATAAGGGAATACGGTCAGCATTGTCTCTAGTGGCTCCGTGAGTTCCGGGAGGTAGACTTTTTATTTATTCTGTATTATTAATATGCAGCAATGTATGCAGCCCACTTGACCGTCCGTGGACATATGATTATAGTCCCAGTTAAGATTAGACTTCTAACTGAAGTTGTTCTTACCATAGTTGTGTTGTTACCCCTGAGGATTAAATTGGAACACCTTGGAACAGCATATCTCCCTTATCACACTCTTGAAACCAGAATACTGCAGTGCTCAACACTGCTATAAGGCAGAAATGGCAGTGGAGGCTCCGAGTTCGAACTAAAAAACTAAGCAATTGTTATTTGACGACGTGGTGGAGCGGGCACCATACTGGTCTGACGCGTTTCCATCAAAGGTTTCCGTGTTCGGTTCCCGGCCAGACAGATATTTGAATGATGAATTTATGTTACGTTTCTGGGTCTGGGTGTTTGTGTAATCGTCTTTGCGCATGTCTATGACACCCACGTTGGAGGGAATCCTAGTGTGGCGCTATGATTGTGGAAAGCGTTTATTCCTATTAAAAATATATTTTTTTCGAACAGCAAACAGGACGCCGGATTTGTGTCATGTCATAACCGCGGACGACGTAACTTTCGTAACCGAAGTTAATCAGTCTGTACTTTCGAGTTCTTTATCCTCATTACGTAACTGCAAACCTTGACCTTAAGCTCTACCCGTTTTAATCGAGATAAGATCCTCGTTGGAAGTGAAAAGGGCGATTGTTTGAAAGTTTTTGTTGTTCCTACCTCTTGTACTTGTTCTGTCTTGTTCCAGATTCCAGATTGTTTTACAGGAACCGCGTGGGCTAAGATTTTTTGCTTAGGAATAATTAAGTTTCTTTTTAACATCGCGTTTAGCGTTCCGTGGAAAAGTAGCAAAATCCGAAATCTTTATGTTTTTTAATTCTGACTCTATTTATTTTGTCCTCATGTTACCCTTGATACATGATGCATAATCACAGATCGCACACATTTTACCTAGAAAGTACTTATTACATCTCTGTATTGAAATTCTTATTCGGGAAGTATTCTATTTTAGGGCTTCAAAAATGTAGTATAATACATTTCATATTAACTTTGTATTTACATCGTACGTAGATATGGGTAAAATCCATTCCAATGAAAATTGTTCAAAGTTAAACAGTTAACCAGTTAAACAGTTAGACATGAGATACGTAGGTAGAGTCCCCACCAAACTTCTAGTCCGCTCTGAATATAGAAAATGTCGCGTCGCAAGATCTAATTGTAGATATTAGCGGGACCTAAGACAACACGGACCCCCGGTACCCGTCCGCTGCCCGCTCTCGCCCACGGGTACCCAGCTGCATCAGTGTGCCCTTACTGTTGCTACGGAGTATATGCTGGTAGTTGTGTTCGATCGCATTGACTCTCTGACTACACTTGCGCCCAACCACATTAGTGCGGACTACAAGTTTGGCGCGGATAATACCATTTGTCCATCCATCCAATAATATTTGTCCATCCATCCATCCCAACTCTAGAATGACAGTTCTACTTGCAGAACCCCTCACTGCAAGTGGTTTGATACGCACTTGGCCGTTTCAAACTAATTAGGTATATTTCACGTTCCCTTGTTGTAAACTTTATTTTTGTTATCTATTCCTTATTTTTTGTCAAAAAATTTACCGTGTGGCAGCCATGAAATATTTATTATCATATACTGACTCATAACGGTGTTTTATAATGTCTTTGCGTTATAAAGACGTAGGCGGTGGCCTCAGTGCTCTAGGGCATTCGCTAGGCACCCTTGGGAAATCCCCAGCCTCAAAGCCGTATCATATCTTCATGGGAATTAAATCTTGATGCCATATTAAGCTATCAGATCATTTTATTAGGTAGCTAAAATATATGACGGCTGGTAGCTATAAAGATTTGACGAAGGACAGGATAAAAGTTATAATTTTAATATCTATATCATAAACAGCTTTGATATATTGTATTATATTGCATATCCTGTGGTTACATTTTTATTTGTAATTTTTTTATTTCGAAATTAAAAACTTTCAAGGTAAATCAATACCAGTTTAATTTAATATGATATATGTATGTGAAACGCCTGTGGTTTGCCTTCAGTGGCCGGGCATTCCATTTCTTGCCTGGTGCGAAGGGTTAGGTAACTCAGAGACACGAGGTGTTCTAAGTATTCAAGTCGTCATCAACCTATTATTGTCCTGGTGCTAGGCACGGGTTTCTGTTCAACGGGGCGTTTAGCACATAGTCCACCAATTGTGAATTGGTAGACTTCACACAATTTTGAGAACTTTTTATATTTAAGAGCTCTTAGGTATGTAGGTAAAACAAGCGACAATTAATTTGAAGTGATTATGAAGGTGGTAGAACCCTTTGTGGTTTGACTCCAGCACCACCACCGCTACACCTATTTCTGCCTTATAACGGCAGCGTTAAGGGCTGTTGTGTTCTGGTTTGAAGGGTGTAGTAAGGGAGACATACTTTAACGAGGCCTTCCAGCTTAGTCCTCAGGGGTAGCGGCGCATCTGTGGCCGACCTCAGGTAGGAAGATCTAATCCTATCTGGGGTTTATTACAGATGTCCATGGGCGGCAGTAGTAGGTGGACTGCATGCTCGTCTACTACTCCTATATTATAAAAAAAAAACCTAACGCGCACATAACTTTGAAACATGAGACTCTCCTGATTAAGATGTCAAGTTTTTAACCACTAGTCGAGTACTGGTACAAATGTACCAACGCTGAATAAAGGCTTCTAATCGCTTTACCTACCATCTACCATTCACCATCAGGTGGATTACATACGTTTTGGTACGAGTACCTATTTCAATTTAAAAATAAAAGAATACGACCCTAAACCAAGAAATAGTACCTCCTACAGAATCATATTTACTTTTATATTGTACCACATAGAAACTAACGCGATCTTTGACAAATATGAAAGTAACAGAAAAACAAAATGTAATTCGTGCGTGCCTACTGGGGCCTAAGTCCTAAGTAGTTTTGCTGGACTAATTACCTCATCCTTCCGAACCGAGGATTTTTCGAGATAAAAGTATTTGGATGTCGACAATAAATCGATACTTAGATATCGGCATCACACGATTGTATAAATAACTAAGGTAGAGCGTTCACAAAGTAATGTAATATGTAAAAGGTTACGAGTTTTTTCATTCTATTGTAGAACAGTGGTAGCTTATTGGTATGGATTTTGGTCTCTGATACCTTGGTGTCGGTGTTCGAATCCAATACACATATTCCTGTTCTTGGACTACTGTAAGAACCTACAGCCTTATTGTAAAAAAAAGTTCTCAATGGTGTGTGGAATCTACGATAGGCAACATTTATGTATTCCAACTTTCTGTATCTTCATCGAATCTTCAATCAAAAATCCCTGAAGAATAAATTTTATTTATCTTATTTTGCAGGTAACAATAACCTTTATGCGCTATAGTGCCAAGCGTAGCAGCTAGCGCTATCTTCGGCAAATATCGCGATAACGAATAAAGAACGTACTCGTGTAAAGTACCTTCGTGTCTAAGTAGGCTCCCTAGGGAGCTAATTAGCTGCTCAGATAATGAGGAAGTTGCGGGATTACAGAGATTTGTGTGCGCACAGTTTATTTATCTGTGGTTGTTAATTGGGTCTATTGAGTCACGTTGACTAAGTACTTTTCGGTACTATGACACCCCATATGAAAAGGATGTTTATCTCCATAATTAGTATAATTGATTAGAAATAATTCATCATCATCAACCCATTATCGTCCCACTGCTGGGCACGGGTCTCCTCTCGCAATGAGAAGGATTAGGACATAGTCCACTGCGCTGGTCAAGTGCGCATTGGTAGATTACACATACATCTGAGTTTTTTTTCTTTTTATAAATCTCTTAGGTATGCAGGTTTACTCACGATGTTTTCCTTCACCGTTTAAACAAGTGACGATTAATTTCTAATACGCACATAGTTTTGAAAAATCAGAGGTGCGTAGGATTTGAACCTCGGACCCCTCGATCGAGAGTTCGAGTTTCTTAACCACTAGGCTATCACTGTTTCATAATTCAGACATTACATACATTTGAGGAATGTAATTGTTCATAACATAGGTTCTATGAATTCTGTGTGGAATTCTAGTAGATACTCAATACAAATTTTGAAACATGTGGTCACTTCCGCCTATGGACATCTGTAACCATTACCATAATAGAATGATTTTCATCTGCTGTTGATCATTGCCACTCCTTAGGTGTAAGATTTGAAATCATTTTATACATTTTTAATGTTTCTTTCGCATTTTTTTAACAATGTACGTAAATGAAGTTTGTAAGACTCCCACTGAGCAAAACCTCGCCCAATTCATTTGCGGTGTTATCAAAACATCTTTTGTGTTGCCCGAGCTTGCCTTGTTGGTCCTGAGGCAAGTAGAAGCCGAATAATAGGGTTCAATACCCTTTCAATGATCCACTAATTGGTCAGCCGTCCTTACATAATAAGGGTTTAACAAGAGAGATCTAGGGATCAAGATTTGTTTTATTAGAACGCGATAGATTTATTTTTACCATTTTAAAGTATTTTTTAATAGGCTACCTGATGGTAAGTGCTGCCCATGTATATCTATGAGCAATTCAATATCCGAGTAGAACAGGTCCTGCCTGATCACGGATGGGTTGCTACTTTGAGGACCTCATGTGTCACTTGGCATCCACACACCTCGACCAAAATGTAGAACCGCTTCACGCTAAAAATGGGTTTAGCGGTGATGCTTCCTCGGTCTAAAACCAAAGTGGTTCTACCACTTAATAAGGTGGTAATACTAGTCTGTCACTACTGGTCTATCATCAAATCCGTAATACTAATAGAAGGTTTTTATTTACACCTATTTCTGCCCTATAACAGCAGTGTTAAATGCTGCTGAGTTCTGGTGTAAAGGGTGTGAGGGAGACATACTTTTCCGAGGCGTTCGAGCTTAATCCTCAGGGGTAGCGCATCTGTGGCCGACCTCAGGTAGGTATATCTAATCCTATCTGGGGATGATTACAGATGTCCATGGACGGTAGTGGCAACTTACCATCAGGACTGCATGCTGCTCCCCTACTCTGAAATTATAATATATAAAAAGTTGTTATGTAGTATTTATAGAGAAAAACCAAGTGATATATAACTTGGGGCGTTCTAAACGATCTCGTTCCATGTTAATATCGTGAAGCGAAAACAATTTCGTCGGTGTTGTCTGGAAAATTGGGTTTTCGACGAACTGCCCATTTCTTTCCCAGTAAATAATAAATAACCGTTATAAAAGTGAAAAACTGAGCATAATTTTCAATGATGCGACGGTCTAAAAGAATCGTGACGTGGAATAGTTTACGGGGCCCGAAATTGCTATTTAAGAATGACACTAAAATATATAGCAGTTTTACCCGACAATGAAGGCAATGTTTTTCGACCGTTATTTATTAAAAGAAAGAAAGAAAGAAATATTTATTTGTAAAGATACTACAGCATTATGTGACATAAATAATAGTAAACATAACTTTAAAATCAGAACATTGCTGCGGTACAATTTAACAAAAGGCTCCACACTCAGCCTCACCGCGGCGAACCACGGCCACTGATTTTCAGTGAGTATGTGTATTATGAAGAATTTATTTTTTATGAAGATTGCATACCTACATTTATGCAAGGCAAATGACTGATGTAAGGGAAAATTAATCGAGGCAATCCAACTTAGTTTTTAGGGATAGCAACTAAGGTCGAACTTAGGTATGAATCCTATCTTATCTTGGTTTCATTACAGATGTCCATGGGCTGTAGTAGTCACGTACCATTAGGTGGACTGTACACCGGTTTGATCCTTGTATATTAAAAAAAACCTCCTATTTTCTAAGTGATATTCTAAAATAATTCATATCTTAAAACATTTTAAACAGTCATCAAAATTTTGTTCATAATTAAATCTTTCGAGTTTAACTTTGGTAAAAGTTTCATATTTCTTTGAAACGTCAATTTAATGTGGTAGTCAATTAGAGGAACCGAAGAAAACGAAAAACGGCTAAACATCAGCGGTTCTCAACTTAAAGCTAACTTGTTAATATAAATTACTAGTTAACCAAATTTTAAACCTAGATGATAACCATAATAGTGTAATGATTTGAAATATGACCTCTCACGCAGGTAGTTCGATGTCCAACTTGAATTAGAAATCTAAATATATATAACTCAAAGGTGACTGACTGACATAGTGATCTATCAACGCACAGCCCAAACCACTGGACGGATCGGGCTGAAATATGGCATGCAAGTAGATGTTATGACGTAGGCATCCGCTAAGAAAGGATTTTGATCAATTCCACCCCCAAGGGGATAAAATAGGGGATGAAAATATTTCTTCGTAACGCGAGCGAAGCCGCGGGCAAAAGCTCGTTAATTATAATTTGCCTTAACGGTGAATTAAATCCTACATGGTCAAGAGTTTAAGTTACTGCGTGTTACTTTTTTTGCGGATTATTCATGACTCATTGGCACCGTCGTTTAATAAAAATGATATTTAAAAATACTTTATGGGAAGTTGTTCTTTTGGGAAGCGGTATTTTTGGAAATTGTCATTTTGGGAAGAAGGCCTGATGAGTCTAAAGGATCGTAACATCAGTCAATTTGTCGTCATCAACCCATTACTGTCTCACTGAATGATATTTTTCTTCATCGTTAAAGCAAGTGATAATTAATTTCTATTACGCACCTAACATTGAAAAATCAGAAATGCGTACCAGGGATTCGAACCTCGGCTGTCGAGAGGTCGAGTATCAAACACTAGGCTAACACTGCTGTTTTACTGCAGTCAATCGTAACGTAAGTAAGTACGTTATGCTAATTGGCTTGATAATTAACCAAATACAAATAACAACATTAATTAGTGCGTTCCTTACGATCAATTTGACTAATGGAATTATAGTATTAGGACCGATTAATTTGATTAATTTCACTCCAAAATAATGAAACTTTGGGAACCAACGGTCCTAAGTGATGCGCCGAAGAAAAAATGTATTCCTTAGCTAAAGTATAACAAACAGGGCGTCTTAAGTGGGGGCTTAATTAAGAACTGTTGAAGTGTTTTGATGGTGGCACATTAATTTCATCTTGTTTTTCTGTTTTCGCGACCAATTATCTCGGTTGGTGGGGAATTTCCTGGGAGTTTTAATTTCATTCCCTCCCAATTATAATAGTCTTCTGAAGAAGATACTCTCCAAATTATACTTTGGCTTTGTAATAAGCGAATGTCAAATGTATAGTATTAATAACTCTTCTATTAAAATTGTAGTAGGTATTTAGAAAATGTGTGAAGAAAACAATGATGTTAATTTGATATTATAATGTTTTACTTGTAACCAATCAATTTGGTAGAAAACCACGTTTAAATTTTCTAACCTTAATTTAATAACGATTATTATGTAAATAGTGTGTCACTGTGTTCTTATATGCTAACGGCTAACATTTTAATGAATTTTTGTAAATGTGTATGGTTCCGGCTTGAAAGATAGGCGATTTAATCGATACATGTAGAGACTAAGTTTTTTGTCGTTTCCTAGGGCCTACTAGACTAAGAGGACTCCGGTTGCGTTCCTTTGGAGATCCCGGAGTCCTCTACACAGCGCCGAGGACGGCCACCGGGGGGGTTTTAGTGCGGTAAGAGTCCCACATAACCCTGTGTCGCTCCCAAGGCATCGGGTACCTTTTGAAGGTTTCCCCCTCCTCAACAAAAAAAAAAAGGCCTAGTAGTATTCCATAATTTTGTTTTATCTTCTAATGGCGTAATTTTATTACACGAAAGAGTATTAGATACAGAGCTGGATTAACCCTGTTTGGGCCTGTAGGCAATACAATTCTCGGGCCCCTTTTCTTTACCTACTCTGACTGACTAAATAATGTTTTTTTTTGCCTTCTACCCACATTCCTGAATACAATTCCCGATATAGGCATGGATGACGTCCTAAGGGCGAGTTCAGACATACGCAGGCTCTATGCGTGCTCAACGCCTACTCTGCCTTAAGGTTAATCCGGCTCTGACTAGATATAGTTATTTCGTCCGTTACTAGAGCAATTAATAACTGTCCCGTTTGTAGCATTTCTTCTACATACTTATCTATTTTTATTTCGAGCGTTTTTGCGACCAAAAATTAATTACTTGGTACATCAACGCTTAATTTTTGATGATTTTTGATGAAATTTCATTCGCTTACCGTTAACCATGAATCTAACATTAATTATAGAACCGTTTGATGAAATATTTACGGGCGAAAAGGATCATCAAAGGGGTATTTCGAATGTTTTTTACGAGTAATTAATAACGGGAATATATCTATTTCAAATTTTCAATTCGAGTGTATCTGATTAATGGAACATTCACGTTTTTAATAAGACACTCACAACGAATTTGACTCATTTTTAACCGACTTTTTCATTTATCTATGTTTTGAACTTTTATGGAGATATTCTATTTTTTTTTAAATGAAATAGGAGTAGAAACAGACGAGCATGCAGTCCACCTGATGTTAAGTGGCTACTGCCGCCCATGGACATCTGTAATGAATCCCAGATAGGATTAGATATTCCTACCTGATGTCGGCCAAAGTGCGCCGCTACCCCTAAGGACTAAGCTGGAACGCCTCGGAAAAGGTTGTCTCCCTTACCACACCTTTCAAACCGGAACACAGCAGCGCCTAACACTGCTGTTATTAGGTAGAAATAGGTGTGGCGGTGGTACCGCCGGAGTCGAACCACAATGGGTTCTACTACCTTAAAAAAAAAAATAATAAATAGGTATGTTTTAATTCTTAAGGTTACCATATTACTTTTGACTCACATAAATGTAGGTACCTTGATAGGTTTAGAACGATAGATAACATCGGTACAGCCCCGTACGATAAAAAGATAAATAGGTTGTTGATATCCTTCAAATGCTTAATCCTACAATTATTTGATGATCAGTGCGGCTTTATACTAGTTTCCTACGGAGAGTGTTCCAGATTCGATCCCCGGCCAGGTATGTCTATATTAAATTAGGTTTTAAATGTATTTGTTATCTCTGAGGAACTCTGATATCTGTAGTTTACCATATGTGCTGCCAGTTAAGGGCAGTGCTTCCGCAATGAAATTGCCAAATTTATCTATAATTGAAACTATATGTACCTACAAAAGGTAAAAATAATTAACAATTTCTTCAAATGAATTACAAAAACCTTCTAACACAAATGATTCTTTATATTGCCCTCACATCAAAACAATGCTTTGACAACTCACTCGGAACTAAACACAAGAGCTCGGTAAATAAATTCCACAGAAACAATTCGTGACTTAATAATAATTGGGCCATATTTACAAAAGAATCATGTCGCACTTAATTAGCAGGAACATCAAATATGAGTTGAATTGTTCACTTCATCTTATGGACCACAAAAGCTACTGGGACAAAGAGATGAGGCGACCGCGAAATAACGAGCCCGCTGTTCCAATGAGGTTTTATTTTGGAATTCACCTCCATTTGATTTTGAATGGGTATTTTTCTGGCGAATTGGCACGCTTTCAAATGTTAAATTAATTCTTAGACGCCTTATTGGGGCCATTTATGACCTTGATCCGCATAGTATGCTTTAAAACTTCCCTTAGGGTCGTATATAACCTTATCAGCTTATCAGCCTTTAGAATGCCACTTATCTCGAAATCGCGGTATAGCGCGCCCAACAGCCTAGAAGGAACTTGAAACTCTCTAAAAAGACTGCTACTCGCGCCTTCGATTTATTCCTTTTAAAAACTCCCGATAATTTTCAAAAGGTGAGACAATTTTAGTTTAGAGGCACCAAAGTCAACAAAGCTACACCCAATATACACATTTTTGTCCTATATAATATTAGTGTTTTTATTTTTATTTTTAGAAGTTTTACGGACACCAATTTCAAAAAATCTGCATTCGGCTGTAGATAAACTTAATAATGGAGAACTAAGTTATTATGAACTCTATCAATTCTTATACTTAACATAACTTCATCTCACATTCCATAATAGTATTATAGTACCAAAGTATTGTAATTGAAACGTGTAACTACAATTACGTTGACATAAGGTTCCTGTGTTTGTTTGTGTGTCAGCACAATTCTTTTGTACGCCTGTCACAGGTTCCGTTGTACTGACGTGACTCCATTGTTGCCAGACCTTGGCATACCTCAAAATTACCATTTTCAACAACATCCTTGATAACTGACATCTCGTGTGGTCAGTAAACCGGTGAGTGTGTAGGGTTTGGGATTCGATCTCTGGTCAAGCAGTTTTTTTATAATATAGGAGTAGCAGACGAGCATACAGTCCACCTGATGTTAAGTGGCTACTGCCGCCCATGGACATCTGTTATTAACCCCAGATAGGATTAGATATTCCTACCGGAGGTCGGCCACAGATGCGCCGCTACCCCTGAGGACTAAGAACTGGAACGCCTCGGAAAAGTATGTCTCCCTTACAAACGGAACACCCTTCAAAACGGAACACAGCAGCGCCTGACAATGTTGTAATTAGGCAGAAATAGGTGTGACTGTGGCGGTAGTGCCGCCGGAGTCGAACCACAAAGGGTTCTACCACCTTCAGATGTATCTCAAGTTTAGATTTTTCTTCTTTGTGTGTTAGTGTGTGTTTATGTACTTATCTTTTTGTGTTCAAAGCCCCGACACAAAATCTTATTTCCTATTTACTAGTAGGTACATTAAATATCAAAACCTGAAACTTTAAGTAATTGCTTCATTACAGATGAGTTTTTTAGCATGTATTTGTGCAAAATCTTTAAAAAGATCTTTCGTTGTCGACTATTTAAAGTTCAGTTCCTTAGAGGAGTTTACACATTGGGAATGTTTCGAACATGTTCAGCAGTCAGCGCACGTGCGGCGTGCACTGTTAACGGAACTGATCGCTGTGTTGAGTGTTGCACATAGTGATTGTGTTGAAGTCTATGAAGAAATATGCTGTGTCTTGAACTTACACTTAAAGATGTTACTAGATATTACTAAAGGGTAGACAAATAAATAAAGCTTTCGAAAATCGAAAAAATGTTTCATTAAGTCATTAGTGCATTTTATGAAATTTAAAAAACGACGCTTTCTCTAATTTAAAGTGAAATATTCTTTACTCTCGTACCGAAAAGAAGTAGGAAACATCCTCTATGCTATCGACTATTTTAACAGCAGTTAGTGGTTTCTTAATAGATGGGTTTTACGCGTTCGGAATGTTTCGAACACACTCAGCAGCCAGCGCACGTGCGGTGTGCACTGGGAACGGAACTGATAGCTGAGTTGAGTAGTGTTGCATATAGCGATTGTGTTGAAGTCTGTCGGGAAATATAAATAATAAGCTAGATTTAGTAGTTGTCATTAGTACACACAAGTTCTTATGGTAAACAAAGGTATTTCTATGTTTTCACAGAAACTTGTCTAATTAAAAATACGGCATATCACTGGATTAATATAATTATATTTGTACATGTGATTTTAAATTGTTTCTTAACTATTTGTATAGTTTATATTTTTATTTGTGTAAAATATTTAGAAAACGGCCACTGTCTATAGTTTCTAGAGGTCAGGCACTTAGTAAAAGAGTTTCTTTACCCTTTTGTATTTAAAGAAAACCTTAAAAATCCTCTACGCTATCGACTATTTTAAGAGCAGTTAGTGGTTTGTTAATAGGTGAGTTTAACAAACCACTAACTGCTCTTAAAATGAGCTGTGTTGAGTAGTGTTTTAATAGTAATTGTGTTGAAGTCTGTGTTGGGAAATATACTCGTGCTTAAGTTAACTTAATAAAAGTTGAACTTACAAATATTACTCTCTATGATAATGATGCTCTCTATGATGATGACCTTACAGAACATTCGTACTAGGTTTCATGATCGAGCTCTGTCATCGAATCATAGGTAGATAAAGGTGGTAGAACTTTTCATGGTTTTCTGCGGGGGCGCTATCATAACTGTGTGTGCAAAGGTAGCGGCGCATCTGTGGCCGAAATAAAGTACCTAGGCATCTAATTTTATATGGAAAAAATTACAGATGTCAATGAGTGTCAGTAGCCACTTACCATCGGGTAGACTGCATGCATCGGAAGGTGGTAGAGCCCTTTGTGGTTCGACTCCGGCGGCACCACCGCCACACCTATTTCTACCTAATAACAGCAGTGTTAGGCGCTGTTGTGTTCCGGTTTGAAGGGTGTGGTAAGGGAGACAGACTTTCCGAGGCGTTCCAGCTTAGTCCTCAGGGGTAGCGGCGCATCTGTGGCTGACCTTAGGTCCTTAGGTTTATCTAATCCTATCTGGGTTGATTACAGATATCAATGAGCGGCAGTAGCCACTTACCATCGGGTAGACTGCATGCTCGTCTCCTATAGTATAAAAAAACTGTGTGCTTATAACAACTGTGTAGCCATAATATTGTTTTAGTTTACCGAAGAGCATGGTAAGGGAGATACACTTACGTTCTATAGCGTCTGCATCTGTAGCGTCTTTAGAAATGTTCAAATTGGGCACAGCATTGACTATATGCTCGTTTGGTTTCGAACTACATAAAACAAAATAAGGGACTTGCAAGAATACCTAAAATATTTAATAATAATAATATCTAATAAATATTTCTGTAAGACTGCCACAAAAATGGCATTGCAGTTAAAAATAAAAAGAATATTAAGGAGGTTAAAAATAAATATGTAGAACAGCGTGTATTGAACTGCATTTAATGGAGACAAAATATTTCGAATATCCTCAAGTTCTTTGCAATCGAAGCACGTTCGCACGCCGAAGTGCATAGTAAGTGCGGGAGCAAATGCTTTGTTATTGTTTCGTCAACACCTATAATATTGTGAACTAGCTTTGCACCTCATTGTTCTTGAATACGAAATATTTTTGAAAACATGGGCCATTTAAATTGACCTCCTTAATGAATAGAAGGGTGAGATCAAATTGTATCTCAGATTTTTTTAAGCCGATATTTTACCCAGTAAGTTATGTCGTTAAGGTTGTATGAGGTGGGCCGCAGATACGTTGCTATCCTTGATTAAGTTAGAATTTGGATAAGTAAGACTCCCTTAGTCCTTTACCATCAAATCACTTAACACTAATATTATGAGCCAGAATTAGGTGTAGCGGTGATGTCGTATTCATACCACAAAGGATTATACAACTTATTTTTTAGATATTGGATTCAAACCCATTCACAAGCTCATCAGAAGAATTTATTCTACCAGATTATTGCTAATTTAGATATAGCCACGAGAAATCTGTACTATGGTCAATCAACAGCATCATGGTGGCCTCTAACTTTGTCACAGATTTTAATCGAGACGAGGTCGGTTAGTCGGTAAAATCTGAGTCAGTAAAAATGTGTGGGCGTTACTTAGTAGTTACTTACTGGTTTTATTTGACATCGTGTCCTTTAATTGAAATAATAGTACTGACTACTTAGTTTAATCATACATTGAAATTTCGTACCACGATCTCGTTAAAGTAGGATTGTTTTTGTAATATTACAATAAGCAATTTTGTATGATGTTGGTCGAAATTATTCATTCTTTTTTTTGGCAGTAAATTTATTTTTTTAAGCGAATTATGACAATTTCGGTTGCTTTTATACAATGGAAAAGCGAAAAATGAATAAGGATTTAAGTTCACATCGCTCGACAGGTCGTGGTACGAAACAAAATAATTTTGATGCAATATTGAAATAAACCTTTCCTGAATTATGATTGTTTTTAAAAGATGGTGGTAGGGCGGCCCCTGTAGTCCCGGCAATAGGGCTCTAGTCGCCTTTTGCCGTGGTAACATATACTGATTTCACCGCCCATAGTCAATTCATCGCACCCCATGGGAAGTATTATCCGTGACTGACGTATACCTAAAGTAAGGCAGGTATTTACACTTTCCAACTTAGTCCTTAGTAGTAGCAATGAATCTGTGGTACACCCAAATTGATTCATCATCATCACTACTGATTTGAAAATCAGAGGTGCCTGGGATTTGAACCTCGGACACCTCGATCGAGAGGCCGCGTTTCTTAACCACTAGGCTATCACTGCTTCCAAATTTATTAAAACTGTCCATCAGTGGACCTTTGGGGTAGGTACTCAATGGTGAATGGTAAAACTGTGATAGCCTAGTGGTAAAGAAACTCGGCCTTTCAAGCGAGGGGTTCAAATCCCAGGCACGCACCTCTGATTTTTCAAAGTTATGTGCGTATTAGAAATTAAAGATCACTTGCTACAACGGCGAAGGAAATCATCGTGAGAAAACTGCATACTTGAGAAATCTTAAAAAAAAAAATCAAAGGTATGTGTAGTCCATCAATTCGCACTTGGCCAGAGCGGTGCGACTATAGCTCATTCTGAGGGGAGACCTGTGCCCGTCAGTAATGGGTTGATGATGAGGTGACTCAAGGTGATAAAATTAAACTGCTGTTCAGAGAATCACAGTTTTATTAGCATTCAATACACAATATTATAGTCAATTGTAGTCTGAATAAATTAATACTCCCACATATTTATTTTAGGTAGCCTATATATAGGATCTAAATAATATAACGATTATTTATTTACAGATTAAGAGAATTATTTCCGATATACTAGTATAATATAATTAAAAATGTCTATTAAAATTTTGATGTATTATATGATAAATAAAATACACAATTGTACAATAATAAATGTATACGTAATCCGGAAACCAGCTTAAGGTAGTTGTTACAGTGGCAGCGAGTAAAGTGCAGCGATATGGTTATTAGAAACGAAAATGAAATGGGTATTTTTAATGGTAGCAGCACTATTAGTTGCTGCCAGAAAACTAGAAACATATATTATGAATTTAGTAGATCAATTTATAATTAATATTTTCTTACATATTCTTGCGTTGCTGAACAACCATGTCGGCGTTCACAAAAAATAAAAGGCTTATGAATATTAATTATATGCTCATCTAATTTTGGAGACTATAAGACTATGAGACTTATATCCCCAAAAACATGGCATTGTCGCTTCACGACATCTACTGATGATGACGGTAAACTACTAATTTCAATTCTATTTAAAACATCGCCCATCGCTTATCGTTTACCTATATGCAGTGGGTCAATTTAATAAAGACTTATATTTTATCACAATATTATCCGGATTACAATTGAATCCTGTCTGATCCATTATTGCAAAGGACAACCTTTTTTTTCACATTCTATAGAGCTATAGGTACATATTGTAAGCATGCACGCATTTCCTTGTACCTATATACTTGAATTAACAGCTATTAAAATTAAACAATTTTGATGGTTATTAATTTAAAGCAACTCAAAAAGTTTTTGAAAAGTTAATTATCGCTATTAAAGTTTTTAAAACTCTTTGTTTTTAACTCTATTTCTGCCTTGTAATAGCGGTTTCAAGCGCGTCTGTTGTCTGTAGATTTTTGTAAAGGAGACACTTAGTAGATTTTTGTAAAGGAGACACTTATATGTCAATTGAATTCTAACAAATAGTGACGCATATGGGGCTCACTGAAGATTCTAACTCTGTTTGGAGTTAATGTCTCTCTATGGACGGCAGTGGCTAACCACAAAATTGACAGCAAGATAGTGTTTGCTTTTTTAATTTCGTAATAAATACATTTTCTTTACATTTTCACTAACTAATCTAAGTCAATTTAATAAAATCTCGCAAAATCTGAACGGCTGTCTGGAGTGCCGACTCGTGGTATAGTTATCGTCGAGGGCGGTACATCGTCATACGCTGGGAAAGCGTTATCCCTGGCCCTGATACTACCACAGTGATACGCACTAACGGCTACAACCGCAACAACTACCACAACACCAAAAGAAGTTAAGAAGATCGTGAGCGGAGTCCAGACCGAACTTACTTCGGGGTCTACCGGGTCTGGTGGCGTCTCTCCTGAGCCGAGCTCCTCATCTATAAGATCACTGTTTCCAATCACATCCTCCTCTTCAATGTTTAGATCTTTGTACGTGAAAATGATATCTTCGTCTTCATTTTCGTGATTTAAACTTGTGATGTTTTGTTTGTAATCATAATGAGCTGTACTGTTTGGTGTATATCTGAATGAATCTACTACAACGGTTTCATTACTAAGACTTCTTCCTCGCAGCCTTATCTGTAAAGATATCATTAGAGATATTAAAATAGAAAAGTGCATTGCAACAAATATTACACAATATATTTGCTATATTTCCTTAGGTGCTGAAAATTTCACTTTTTATACCAATTTCAACCCTCTTGCGAACATTATAGATTTTGTTTGAAATCTTATATGTTAAATGATGTATTTTAATTTAATTAATACCATTTATATATAGCATTATCTTTAATATCAAACAATGTGAAGATTTTAATGATACATAAATAATTAAATTTGAAGGTGGTAGAACCCTTTGTGGTCCGACTCCGGCGGCACCACCGCCACACCTATTAATGTCTAATAACAGCAGTGTTAGGCGCTGCTGTGTTCCGGTTTGAAGGGTGTGGTAAGGGATACAGACTTTTTCGAGGCGTTCCAGCTTAGTCCTCAGGGGTAGCGGCGCATCTGTGGCCGACCTCAGGTAGGAATATCTAATCCTATTTGGAGTTGATTACAGATGTCCATGGGCGGCAGTAGCCACTTACCATTAGGTGGACTGCATGCTCGTCTGCTACTCCTATATTAAGTACATAAAAAAAAATACGATATCATTAATAATGCACCCGACTATCGGCAATCGAAGCTACAGATGATTTTTTCACATTTTGACTTTGTGTTATTTTCACTTCGGTTTAATGGTCATAAACTATGCGAAATGCGGTCCAAACTTCGACTCTGACAGGCGAAGACAAGTAGTATCAATAAAAGGAATTAGATATACATAAAATATTGTATTTAATGTGGGTCTGGACCTGAGTGATTCTGCTTTTATATGCGTAATCCAAAGGGAATATACAAGTGGATTTCCTCATACCAAGAAACGCCTAAAACCGTTATTTATGTTATGTGTAGGTATATAGAAATAAAGTTTCATAACAATTTCTACTTACATATCCTTTAGCGCACTTGTCAATTTTAAGGCTCAATATCCGCCAGCCTGGTGCATATCCTTCACTCGATTGTCCGTAAGCAAAACGTGTGATTGGTGCGTCGTTTTCATCAAGCACCTCTATGCTTATCCTGTGTCTTTGTGAGAACACGCGAACATAAACATGAAATTCCAAAGTTCCACCGAAGAATATTATAGGGAAAGATGAAGCACAGCTTTTTCCCACAGCCTGTAATCCCTTATCACTGTCCGCGAAGGGAGGATCTATTTCCAGAGCTTCGTATCGCTCAAGTCGCCACACACTTTCATTTTCACATTTTTTACTATCAAAGTTTCTATAAAAATCTACGTCGAAGGAATAATTAACACCAAGCAAGTCTTGAGTTGTTGCTAACACGAGCATAGAGAGAAAAACCTCTAAACGTAACATTTCATGATTGGAATAACATTACAGGGAAGGCACGAGATACACTGTCGATACCGTATCAATGAGTGTTATATTATCAATAATTGCATTAATATTTACAGCCTGATAAAAGTTGTTCGCCCCTCGCGAAAACCCGTAGAATATGCTTAGTAATGTTATCAGGCAATGCAAGCGATTTCGATAAGCAGGTCCTTTAAATTAAACATAAGATAAAGCGATTAGAAACAATAGATCAACCTTCCCAAGATTTTAAAAATAGCATACATAAAATAAATGTCAGGTACTCGAGTGTCATCTAAAATGAATCTAAAAACTATTTTTAAATTCGATTTAGTTATGCATATTCAATGTATTACAAAAACATGAAATGTTATCAAACAAGGAAGCAAATAAAATTGCAAACAGATAAGATTAAAAAATTAATGCGTTGCTACCTCAGATGTCTAGGTTGAAATACCTTTGTCCCTGTAGTTCCGGGACTAGAATAGGGCTACGGTATCCCCTGCCTGTCGTAAAAGGCGACTAAAAGGGGTCTTCCGGGGTTGCGGGCGGCAAGAGTGGGAGCTCGAACCGTCCAGTATGCTACCCCGGTAAGGCCGGCGGTATGTGTGGTCGCATACCGTCGTGAACACCAGATGGTGCGGGAGGAGCGAAATCTGCTCCCCCAGGGCAGAGCCCGATCGGGGCATCGTGCTTGGAGGACTCCGGTTGCGTTCCGTCGGAGATCCCGGAGTTCTCCAACAAGCGTTGAGGACGGCCACCGGGGGGGTTTTAGTACGGTAATAATCCCACATAACCCGGCGTCGCTCCCACGTCGTCGGGTACCTTTTGAAGGTTTCCCCCTCGTTACGAAAATAAAAAAAAATGGTTGAATGGGCTCTGCCCTGGGGGAGCACTTTTGGCTCCTCCCACACCATCTGGTGTTTACGACGGTCTGCATACCTACGACCATACATACCGTCGTCCTTCCCGGGGTTGCTTGCTGGACGGTTCGAGCTCCCACTCTTGCCCCCCGCAACCCCGGAAGCTCCCTTTTAGTCGCCTCTTACGACAGGCACATACCGTAGTCCTATTCTATTCCCGAGACTACAGGCGACCGACTATGCCGGCCTAGCGGACATAATTTACTCCCCGTGTGGAATTATGCGGAATCATAAATATTCATAGCAATGATGGTAGAACCCTTTGTGGTTCGACTCCGACGGCACCACTACCACACTTATTTCTGCCTAATAAAAGCGGTGTTAAGCAATGTTGTGTTCTGTTTTAAAGGGTGTGGTAAGGGAGACATTTCTGCGGCGTTTCAGCTTAGTCCTCAGGGATAGAGGCGCATCTGTAACCGACCTCAGGTGGAATCCGGTCTTGTCTGGGGTTGATTACAGATGTCCAAGGGCGGCAGTAGGTACTTAACATCAGGTGGGCTGCATATTCGTCTGCTAACCCTATATTAAGTATACAAAAATAGTCTGACGTAAAGCCGGGTATCCGCTAGATTCGCGAAATAACTGTACTCCGCGCATCTGCAATCGCCCTAATAGAGACGGTAAGGGAGCTCCCCTTTATGTTCGCAGAAAAACCGCTACCGAGTGAAGCGCCGAGCGCGGAGCGCGCACTATTGCACGCTCCAGGAGCGCGAACGTATCTACTATGTGGAGCAGTTGCAGCAGTTTTTTAAGGTGGTGTTACTGGTGATAGAAGGTAAAATAAAATAAAATAAACCCTTTGTGGTTCGACTCCAGCGGCACCACCGCCACACCTATTTCTACCTTATAACTTATAACAGTGTTCCGTTTTGAAGGGTGTGGGTAAGGGAGACAGACTTTTCCGAGGCGTTCCAGCTTAATCCTCAGAGGTAGCCGCCCATCTGTGGCCGACCTCAGGTAGAAATATATCTAATCCTATCTGGGGTTGATTACAGATGTCCATGGGCGGCAGTAGCCACTTATCATCAGGTGGACTGCATGCTCTGCTACTACTATATTTAAAAAAAAAAGTTGCAGGAGCGTGGAGCGTAGAGTTTCGCGAACATAGTGGATACCCGGCCTGAGCTATATAACTTTTTACTAGGTAAGCAGTGCCATCTATCGATGTATGTAGTAATTACCTTTGTATATAGCGGCATCTATCGACACAATAACAAATTTTCATGATTAACCCGATAACATACAGATACCGTGTAAGTATTGTTCTATTGCTAAAAGTACTTTCTATATAATCTAGATGGCGTGACTATCGCCGTATATTAATGATAATTAATTAAGTGTGGAATGTGAAAAATATGTCGCAATTTATTAATATTAAACTTTTTTGACTGATGGACTCTTATGAACAATACCACTAAATTACCAAATGAATTATAAAACTAAAGATTCGCTTTCTTGTTATTCATTGTAATAATTTTAATTAACATTGCTAAATTTTAATATGATATTTATTTATGTATTTTTAATGTAATGTTCCATCTACGAGTGTACTTAACAATAGGGTTACCAAATATTAGAGGTGTGACTAATATATTAGTAACAGGTACAGGTATCATAATTAGGATAGGCGAATATAGTCGCTAGAGTCGCTTCGTTATGACAATATTCACACGCCGCGCGGTAGAGGTGTGACTAATATATTAGTAATAGGTACAGGTATTATAATACAAGCCATGTATATTCATATTAGGATAGGCGAATATATAGAGTAATAGGTTACCAGGTATTAGTTAAATAATAGCGACGCGTAATAGCGAGGCGAGTAGGCGAGTCGCCTCGTTATGACAATATGATTTGCCGGCCGCGGTCATCTCCTCTCATTCACTCGCCGAGCGGCAACAGTAAAAATATGGACCAGTATGGAAACTCCCTACAAGCGTTCGAAACGGCACACACACAGACATGCGCCTGAAAGCAACTAAGCCTGTTAAAGCATGAAGGAAAATTTAATCACCTTCACCGGTTTACTTCTGTAATAGGCATACCTACGTGATTAATATCGTGCATATTCTCGAGATCTTGTATTTTATATTAATTATTGTAGATAATATTATCTACGCAGGTATCAATATTACATTGAGTAGCTAATAGTGATCGGTTCACTAATATGTGCCTAATATCCTATAATAGTTATGGTATCATAATTCGTATATTATTAAGCTAGCTATTAGCTATTATTAGCTAATATATTCAATAAAAGGATTACGTAAAAATAACCCTAATATAACATCTCTACCAAATATGATAAAACTATTTTTTTTTCATTTTTTAATGACTTGAAAACCAAAAAAAGCCATTTTAATAAATTAACTCGGTAACAAATCCCTCTGCCATAATAAGAACCTGTCTATGTTTTGTATAACTTATCCGCTCTTTACTTGTTAATTGGTTGCAGGTGAATTTTCACAAAAACTGTAAAATCTTTATATTAGTCCGTTTTTCCAACAATTACTTGACTGAAGATGGCAGAACCCTCTGTGGTTCGATTCCGGCAGCACCACCGCCACACCTGTTTCTGCCTCATAACGGCAGTGTTAAGCTGCTGTGTTCTAATTTGAGGGGTGTGGTAAGGGAGACGATACTTTTTCGAGGCGTTCCAGCTTAGTCCTCAGGGATAGCTGCGCGTCTATGGCCGACCTCAGGTATATCCAATCCTTTTTGGGGTTGATTACAGATATCCACGGGCAGGAGTAGTTACTTATCATCAGGCGGACTGCATGCTTGTCTGCTACTTCTATATTTTAAAAAATCTTGATAACGAAAACTATAGAGTACCTATGTTCCGTTCAGAAACCATCTGGCAACTCTACCTAACAATAGACGAGACGAGTTATGTGTAGGAAAATAATCACCGTGGCCTATGGATTACGTTTGCATGTCCCTTGAAAAGATTCATATGTAATTGGGTTTTTACCGCTCTCCAATATTTTAAGGATAACTTTAATCCATTCAATTATGTCGTAATATTGTTGAATATAATTCATAACTTACCAAAATAACGAAACTTTAGTGTATCGCCTAATAAAACATGTTGAGCGACCAGTAAAACGTAGGTAGGTACCTATCTGATTTCCGAAAATTGTGTAAATAGGTTTAATTAGAACACGTGAAAAAATTTAATCTACGAGTAATTCATAAACTTCAATGATATCTGATAAAATTCTTGATTTTTATCATTTTTATTAATCTCACTTTAATCTCTGTGAAATTTCTATAAACACGAAATTTTCAAACTGTAACATACCTACGTACTAGGTATCTACTTATTTATACCTAAACCGTTGATAAATAACACATTTATCATATTAGGATTAGTTGAGCATTTGAGAAAGCCGAATATAAGCCAATATGAGTGATATCCGTTAATGGTGTTTGGTGATAGGTGTTGATGCATTGAGAAACTGTCAATATTGAACGATTAACTTGTTGTTGTTACAATTTTTCATGGTAATTTTTGTAGTCGATATATTTACGATATTTTGTATACGATATACCCAATGTACCTAATATCATAAAAAAATATATTATTATAACACAAAAGTATGGCTTTCATCGGCTCTATCCACTAGTGTGTCTACAAAACAGTTTGCGTAATTGCATTTCAAATTTACCCTGTTTCCAAAAATTGGTGGAATTATACATGTTAGCAACATCATACATGTTTTTCCTACCAACTTCATACTAGCAAAAAATACTAAAGGTTAAGTTCACCCTTTGTAAAATATTTTTCAGGCGGCGTATTATTTTAAATCGTACAACTTAGGTACTATTTTAAAGCGATCGTTGGATTACGTTTGGTTAGACTTAAATCACTTTTATTTTCTTTTTAAATTATTGAAACCCGATAGTTATTATATGATTTAAAATTAAAGTTTAAAATGTTTTAACAAGTTTTGGGCAAAATGTGACAGAAATTTCGTGCGTAGAATGTCACCAGGATATTTTTCACTCCGATCGTTAACAAATTATTCTAGCATATTAGTAGAAATTCGCGAGCTGCAACAACAGGTGGTATCATATTTTATAGAATCCCGTCAAAATTGGTTCATCAATTTTCACATAGTCGTAGATAAAATGTAGATATATATTTTTTTATAATATAGGAGTAGCAGACGAGCATGCAGTCCACCTGATGGTAAGCGGCTACTGCCGCCCATGGACATCTGTAATCAACTTCCTACCTCAGGTCGGCCACAGATGCGCCGCTAACCCTAAGCTGGACTAAGCTGGAACGCCTTTGAAAAGTCTGTCTCCCTTACCACACCCTTCAAAACGGAACACTGTTATAAGTTATAAGGTAGAAATAGGTGTGGCGGTGGTGCCGCCGGAGTTGAACCACAAAGGTTTCTACCACCTTCAAATATATAAGCTTGAATTTAATAATTGTACAAATCGAAATAGTAATTTATTGAGTTAAAGTTATTTTTATGACAAACCTAAACTAATTTTATTCAACCATGTTTGTGAATTTAGAAAAAAAATGTTTTTGATGTAATTAAAAAAGAAACATTTCTATTACAAAATAATTTAATAACAAACATAACAAATATATTATTTACAATTAATTTATGCTATAAGTACATAATATTTATGAATAGATAACGTTAAACGTTAATATCACAAGGTAGTGGCAAGTCTCACGCGATAAAAGTGTAAAAAATATTAAATAATATATAAAAAAATATGGATATGTACTTTTTTGTTAAATATTTCCAGCACATATTTACATCACTCATAATTTTTGTTTTAGAAACAAAGTGCAGTCTGTTTTATAAAATTACAAATATAAATGATTTTTACAAATTACGATAACTTTTATCGTACTCTGTAAAACGGGTATCATTCGCGATAAACTTTGCGACTTCTCTGAATATTCAGCTAATCTGCACTGGTAACAGTTAAGATGATAATAAACTCGCTGACTAGTAGGAACTAGGAACTTTTTTGGGTATACAAAGTAATTTTATAGTAGATACGAGATCCGAACCGTTATGTTATAAAAATATATATTTTTGTACATTATTTTGAAGTGAATATATGGCAGATATTATTTATATTTTTAGTATAATTTATTGTCACAACTCATTTATATTAATTACAATTCAATAGAGGAAATAATACTCTTCAAGTAGTCGGATCTGCGACTTTATAAATATCATCTTCTAATTTAATGGTACATTGTCAATTTGACACTATTATGTAATGTTCTTAAACAAGTAATAATAAGAATTTTACATTAAATATAATAAACTTATCAGTCAAAAAATAAAATTACATTTTTTCCTTATTTAAATACGGCAAAACAGTGTCTACAACACATTATATCTGTATGAACTTAATTTTCTCTCCTCAGTTGTCCCATAGTAAAATTAAAAAAATACATAAATAGGTCATCTTTGATATTAGGTATATAATTAGGTAATCCGGTATAATGCAGTACCTCGGAAATGATTTCGATATTAATTTAGTATTAAGTGTGAAATATAAGTATAGTCCGATTCATAATTAGGTGTCCAAAATGTAAGCAAAGGTGTTGACCTCATCATCCATCAAGAAAATATGTTTCAAATGACAGATTCTTATTTTTGACAAAATTAAATGAATACAACTATGACAAAATAATAATCTAAATAAATTAAAATCAATTCACATTTTCCAATATTTATAGTAATTAAATTTCATTTCATACAGTAATAATAATAAAAAACAAAATTTATTTTAGAAAATTAAATTGAGATAATGGTAACACAATCGGGATCCAAAACATTTATGGTGCCGCCATTTTTAAGTTTCGTAGTTGATATTATTCATTTACGTGATCGTGGTCGAACTCTAATATTTTACAGTTTACATTGCGCGTTTTTTTAAATTGTGTGCTGTTATTAAGTTTTTGTTTTTTGTTGAGTTTGTGAAAGTTTTCGTTTCTTGTTAATTTGTTAGGGTTTGCAATACCTGTAATCGTAGTTTGACAATGACATTTCTTTGTTTACATTTTGGACACCTAATTATGAATCAGACTATAGGTATGTCGTTTTCATTTCATACCTACCATTTGTTGTTAACAATATTATTAACTTTTGCGTTGCTAGGGGAAATCACGAGCACTCAGTCCGCCATCGTAGGACTTTGTCAGTTTGTAGGACCAAGTTAGGACGTCGCTGTGCATCGACGTCGTTAAGTAGTTCAATATGTATAAACATTATTACAAAATTACACAAGATATTGGTCACTATATCTATTAAACCCGGGGAATACCCTCGTAACTCTGGGTAGAGTGATTGGATTGGGAAGATCTTCATCCAATAGAATCGGTGGATTGTCCCTTTTGGCTCTCCATCTGCCAATTCTATAAAATATGCACGCTATAATAATTATGAATATTAAAATAAGTAGCGTTATCAACGTGATTGTTAATGGGGTCCAAAATCCATCATCATCGGGAGTTTCCTCTGGATTTTCTGTGGTATTTTCTCCCGGTGTTGTCTGGTCCGTTGGATTTGTAGTGTTGTCAGGTACTACAGTGGTAGATCCGATATCTGGCTCTGCAGTCGGAGTCATATCAGTGGTAGATCCAACACTTGTTTCCCCAGTTGGAATTAGATCAAAGGTAGATCCAATATCTGCTGTAGTTTCCAAGTCAGTCGTAGACCCAACATCTAACTCTGTGGTAGATCCAATATTTGCATCTGTAGTCGATCCATTACCTGTCTCTGTGGTAGACCCAACATCTGCATCTGTTGTCGATCCAACATCTGTATCTGTGGTAGACCCAGCATCTGCACCTGTAGTAGACCCAACATCTGCCTCTGTGGTAGACCCAACATCTGCATCTGTTGTCGATCCAACATCTGCATCTGTGGTAGACCCAGCATCTGCATCTGTAGTAGACCCAACATCTGCCTCTGTGGTAGACACAGCATCTGCCACTGTGGTAGACCCAACATCTGCCTCCGTGGTAGACCCAACATCTGCATCTGTAGTAGACCCAGCATCTTCATCTGTAGTAGACCCAACAATTGCCTCTGTGGTAGACCCCACATCTGCATCTGTTGTCGATCCAACGTCTGTATCTGTAGTCGATCCAACATCTGCATCTGTGGTAGACCCAGCATCTTCATCTGTAGTAGACCCAACATCTGCCTCTGTGGTAGACCCAACATCTGCCTCTGTGGTAGACCCAGCATCTGCATCTGTAGTAGATCCAACATATGCATCTGTAGTAGACCCAACATCTGCCTCTGTGGTATACCCAGCATCTTCTTCTGTAGTAGACCCAACAATTGCCTCTGTGGTAGACCCAACATCTGCATCTGTTGTCGATCCAACGTCTGTATCTGTAGTCGATCCAACATCTGCATCTGTGGTAGACCCAGCATCTTCATATGTAGTAGACCCAGCATCTGCATCTGTAGTAGACCCAACGTCTGCATTTGTAGTCGATCCAAAATCCGCATCTGTAGTAGACCCAATATCTGCATCTGTAGTAGATCCAACATCTGTATCTGTTGTCGATCCAACGTCTGTATCTGTAGTCGATCCAACATCTGCATCTGTGGTAGACCCAGCATCTTCATATGTAGTAGACCCAGCATCTGCATCTGTAGTAGACCCAACGTCTGCATTTGTAGTCGATCCAAAATCCGCATCTGTAGTAGACCCAATATCTGCATCTGTAGTAGATCCAACATCTGTATCTGTAGTCGATCCAACATCTGTATCTGTAGTCGATCCAACATCTGCATCTGTGGTAGACCCAATATCTGCCTCTGTGGTAGACCCAGCATCTTCATCTGTAGTAGACCCAACATCTGCCTCTGTAGTAGACCCAACATCTTCCTCTGTGGTAGACCCAACATCTGCCTCTGTAGTAGACCCAACATCTTCCTCTGTGGTAGATCCAATATCGGCCTCTGTAGTAGACCCAACATCTTCCTCTGTGGTAGACCCAACATCTGCCTCTGTGGTAGACCTAACATCTGCCTCTGTGGTAGACTCAGCATCTGCCTCTGTAGTAGATCCAACGTCTGCATCTGTAGTCGATCCAAAATCTGCATCTGTAGTAGACCCAACATCTGCTTCTGTAGTAGACCCAACATCTTCCTCTGTGGTAGATCCAACATCTGCCTCTGTAGTAGACCCAACATCTTCCTCTGTGGTAGACCCAACATCTGCCTCTGTAGTAGACCCAACATCTTCCTCTGTGGTAGACCCAACATCTTCCTCTGTGGTAGACCCAACATCTGCCTCTGTAGTAGACCCAACATCTTCCTCTGTGGTAGACCCAACATCTGCCTCTGTAGTAGACCCAACATCTTCCTCTGTGGTAGACCCAACATCTGCCTCTGTAGTAGACCCAACATCTTCCTCTGTGGTAGATCCAATATCGGCCTCTGTAGTAGACCCAACATCTTCCTCTGTGGTAGACCCAACATCTGCCTCTGTAGTAGACCCAACATCTTCCTCTGTGGTAGACCCAACATCTGCCTCTGTAGTAGACCCAACATCTTCTTCTGTGGTAGACCCAACATCTGCCTCTGTAGTAGACCCAACATCTTCCTCTGTGGTAGACCCAACATCTGCCTCTGTAGTAGACCCAACATCTTCCTCTGTGGTAGACCCAACATCTGCCTCTGTAGTAGACCCAACATCTTCCTCTGTGGTAGACCCAACATCTTCCTCTGTGGTAGACCCAACATCTGCCTCTGTAGTAGACCCAACATCTTCCTCTGTGGTAGATCCAATATCGGCCTCTGTTGTAGACCCAACATCTTCCTCTGTGGTAGACCCAACATCTGCCTCTGTAGTAGACCCAACATCTTCCTCTGTGGTAGACCCAACATCTGCCTCTGTAGTAGTCCCAACATCTGTATCTGTGGTAGATCCAATATCGGCCTCTGTAGTAGATCCAACATCTTCCTCTGTGGTAGACCCAACATCTGCCTCTGTAGTAGACCCAACATCTTCCTCTGTGGTAGACCCAACATCTTCCTCTGTGGTAGACCCAACATCTTCCTCTGTGGTAGACCCAACATCTTCCTCTGTGGTAGACCCAACATCTGCCTCTGTAGTAGACCCAACATCTTCCTCTGTAGTAGACCCAACATCTTCCTCTGTGGTAGATCCAACATCTGCCTCTGTGGTAGACCCAACATCTTCCTCTGTGGTAGACCCAACATCTTCCTCTGTGGTAGACCCAACATTTGCCTCTGTAGTAGACCCAACATCTTCCTCTGTAGTAGACCCAACATCTTCTTCTGTGGTAGACCCAACATCTGCCTCTGTAGTAGACCCAACATCTTCCTCTGTAGTAGACCCAACATCTTCCTCTGTGGTAGATCCAACATCTGCCTCTGTGGTAGACCCAACATCTGCCTCTGTAGTAGACCCAACATCTTCCTCTGTAGTAGACCCAACATCTTCCTCTGTGGTAGACCCAACATCTTCCTCTGTGGTAGACCCAACATCTTCCTCTGTGGTAGACCCAACATCTGCCTCTGTAGTAGACCCAACATCTTCCTCTGTAGTAGACCCAACATCTTCCTCTGTGGTAGATCCAACATCTGTCTCTGTCGTAGTTTCTGAGTCAGTGGTAGATCCAATATCTGTCTCCGTAGTATATGGTGTCTCAGTGGTTGTGTCTTGATTATCTTCATATATCTGGCAAAAATCTTCGTCGGTTGATGGGGTGAGATATCGAAATGAGTCGATGAGGACTGTAGAATTCTCCGCGGCCATTCCCATGAATGTGACCTGATAGAAAGAAGTAATGAGAGTCAACAATTGAAATTACTATTTTCTAGGGTATCGTGATGTTTAATAATAAAATTTGACTAAAATGTACCGAGCAGGTAAACTAAAAGAACTTAATATTACAGCTTAAAGAAAATATAATGTGAAAATATAACGTTTGTATGTGTACACTTTGTGTATAGTGTAGTGTATTACTATTTCCAACAAATCAATACAATCGAAGAGAATGGAACCTTTTATGTGTAGGGGTGTGTGTGGGGGGTAGTGTGTGGGGTTTTTTAAATATAACAAAAAAAACGTAATAGACTTGACTCTACCGCTGACTTGACTGACCGCTTCTTCTCCATAACGAAATATCTTGTGTAGTGGTGGTAGTTGTATTGACATACAAAAAGTGCTCTGTAAAGAACCTATTTTGAATAGAAAAAATGATTTGATTTGATTTGATTAGAATGGGCAAGAATTGACAGTATTAAAAAATCGAAGAATAAATGATTTACTTAAAAACAATATGTTGAAAGCATTCTCAAAAATAGCCCAGTTTTAATGAAAACTTCAAGATTTATAATATATTCAATAAAATAAAAGTATAAAATAATGCAGTCGGCCATTTTGTCTATAACGCTAATCGGGGCGAAATGACGTCATTTTTTTGGCGTGTCACTGTATTGCTAGAACTTTTCTATGGGATATCGAAGCGTGACGTCACTCGCGGACGCCATGACACCCGTGAGCGTTTTCGCGCTTAATTCAAAATTTGTTTTAAAAGTGCTAATATTTCCGTTAATATTGCATTTATTGCCGAAATAATACGACTTTTGGAATTAGTAGTGTACCTACATTATAGAAGTTCAAAATTTGTCATCATGCCCATTCTATTTGTTAAGATTTTTCCAGAAACAACATCAAAAGGATATTACAGGCTTAATACTAGTTTAAGGTATAAAATGTTTAAATTAATTATCAAATTGGATGTTAGTTTAAAATATTTTAAACATAATGTGTTGCTAAGTCACCATTCTTCATTATCTTATAAATACAAGTAGATATAACACAATCGGGAATTGTGATAAGTAATTGAAAACAAAAACTGTGATTGAATAACAGATACTTTCAGATATTTATAAATACGTACTTATCGGAGTTCGTTAAACATTAACCCGTCTATCACAGAACCGTATTAATTAAGGTTCCGTACATACAGGAAACCTATCACTAAACCTTTATAATCTGTCTGTCTGTCCTAATTTAAGGTCCGTTATTAATACTCAATCTATCCATATTTTGCCTACTAAAGATCAAAATTATATATCATAAGTAGTAAGTAGTAATCATAAGTATGCATGCCTATATGCAAAAGAAAACATATTTTTGCATACAACACATTTCACAAATATTATGGTACGCTACTTCGACTCACTCTTGACCGTTTTTTCTACTTTGATGTAATATAAGCATCTGTGTTTGCTTATTTAATTTGCAATGTACTTGTAAATACATTAATTTAAATAAAGAAACTGAAATATGCTAATGTTGAAAATACTTGTACTTCTACTTTCCAATGTAGTTACTTTTGCCAGAGCATATCTATTTGAATAAAATAAAGCTAAGTGTTAAGGTAAGATACAGACTATAAATAAGTACCTAGTAGTAAATCTATTGAATGCAATGCATTAATTTTGGTTTAATACGATGTCAATAGAAAAATTGCTATTATTATTTTTGCAAAAATATTGGATAGCTCTTAAAAAGTTAAAGATGGTAGAACCCTGTGTGTTTGTACTTTTTTTATAATATAGAAGTAGCAGACGAGCATGCAGTCCACCTGATGGCTACTGCCGCCAATGGACTTTTGTAATCTACCCCAGATAGGATAAGATATTCCTACCTGAGGTCGGCCACAGATATGCAGCTACCCCTGAGGACTAAGCTGGTACGCCTCGGAAAAGACTGTCTCCCTTACCAATCTCCGGCGGCACCACCGCCACTCCTATTTCTGCCTAATAACAGTAGCATTAAATGGTGCGTTCTGGTTTGAAGGGTATGGTAAGTGAGACATACTTTTTTGAGGCATTCCAGCTTAATCCTCAGAGGTAGCAGCGCATCTGCGGCTGGTAGAAATCTAATGTTACCTGGGATTGATTGCAGATATCCATGGGCGGTAGTAGCCACTTGCCATCAAGTGGACATGCAATACACCTGCGCCTGTAAGTGGCTCGTCTGCTACTCTTATTTTATAAAAAAAGAACATAGAGCGTGGGCCAGCATGGTGAACCGTGGCTTAAGAATCTTATTTGAGAGTAGCCTCCCAATGTGGCCATAATGGATTGCTACAGCTATCAATGATTCATTCATACACGAAACCATATCACGTATTATCGGATTAGCATTTGTATGCAATTCCTTATTTATAAAAATGAAGTAACACAATCATAAGAATAATGATATTTCTTTGAACTTATTGTACCAAGAAACTTTTATTACGTGTGATAACAGTGGATTGATGGATTTACATAAATCACTTATTTTAAAAGGTCACATTTCTTTTTAAATGATCGAAGTACTCAATATAGTAATGATAGTAATAAAATAATAGTAGTAAAAAATAATAATAAAATAATAATAGTAATAAAAGTTCTAATAGTTAATTATTTTTTTCATATTTAAAATAAATAATAAAGCGCGTGTTCAAATTTCTTATAACATAGTTTACAACATTGACACTAGATGGCGTGTTATGTCTATATTCGAAATTTATTTAATTTTACATTAGTGCATGCCTCTGATTTTTCAAATTTATGTGCATTGTGCGTATTAAAAATTATAATTTTCTTTAAGGACAAAGGAAAACATCGCGATGAAACCTGTATACCTGAGAGATCTTAAAAAAGTTTTCTAAGGTATGCCTACCAACACGCACTTGGTCTATGGCCTATAGCCTAACCTTTCTTTTCCTGAGAAGTTCCTGTCCCTTATCCTGTGTCATTTCATAAATAAATGAATGCTTTATTTTAATGAAATTTACTATTTCCTGTAGATAAAAATTTCATCCTGTACCTTATATTAAGGGTGGCAGCCCTACTTATAGTCTTTGTGCATGTCTAAAATAATGAGTCCATTATGCATAGACAGAATGTGATAAAACGATTATGCATTTAACTGTTAATTAAAGATAACATTTTATTATCTAATATAATTTAACATGTTTGTTCTAATTACTTTTTCATGTTTTAACATTGATTATGTTGTATTTAGGTATGTGTGTTTCTTTTAAGCTTTTAATCGACAGCATAACATTATAGTGTCATATTTATTGCTACAGGATGATCAATGATCATTATTACTTTTTCTGTTCTCATCATCAATATTACAAAATTATAATTTTCATTACTAAGGACAGATCATCATAATTATCGTAATATGATAATATAATAGAGTAAATAGTATCATCTCAAAAAATAAAATGTAGTTTCCATCATAACGGTTTCCTTCATTATTAAGGCCATTATTTCTAATAAGTTGTGAAATTGTGAACATAAACGTGTTTGTGAAACACATACAATTGTGAAAAGAAACATTGTGAAAAACAGAGGTTATATTTTTTTAACTTAACTATAATCCGCCGAATACTTTAAATTGAACATTTGACAACAAGTGACTACTTTACAAATAAGTGTACAAATATATTACTACTTTGTTGATTATTTTTGAACGAATTTTAACTGATTTCGAAAGGAGGTTCTATGTTCGATTACATGTATTTGTTATTTACCTTTTTATTATTTTATTTCATGGCTGCAAACGAACTTGAACTACCTGTGTGATTCATGCCGTACCCTAAATACGAAAGTAGTCCAACGTAGAGTTGATTACAGCTGCGTTATGTATCCTACGACTTAGTTTAAATGCCTCATATTGAAATCCTTGTATTCCTTTGTTCTGTTTTGTGGTGTTACACACATATGCATGCCAATGTACGTTACATTGTCCGATTTGTATTATTGTCGTACCTTTTAGCCGATTTTTTTACAGACGTCTGTCTGAAGAAGGACGGGAAGTTACTTATATTTTAAGGGTTTTTCCAGTAGCATAGATACAGGAGCATAAAACTGAATGCCTTTTTTTAGCCGGCTACATTCGTATATAGAAACTTTATTTATCTTAAAACATATTTTATCTTTACTACTTATTGAGAATTTGATAAATAGCAATAACGCCGTACATTTTCAACGTTCATTTCGAATGTCCAAAATTAATTGATTTTTAATACCCAATTATCAATCATTTTAAATTCGTTCAAAATGTCTAATCGTGAGTTTGATTGTAATGTCATTAACATTGTTTCTGGTCGTACCAAAACTTATCATTAAAATATTCCGGGGCCTCTGTGTATTATGTTCGTGTGTTGTGTGACATTGATAATTTTAAAGTGTTTTCAACAATACTTACATATCCCTCGAAGTTTCCCGAGCTTGTAATAGGAATCTGTAACGTGTGCCATCCATCAACAAATCCTGGCAATGACGGGCTGTACATGAAGTTCCCGACCATCCCATCGTTACCACCCACTACTATTTCGTGCACCAACACTGTTATTTGATCAAAAGGCTCAGATGAGTTCATAAACACATTTACTTCTAGTGCTCCGGTTGGCCCCATCTCGAAAGAAAAGGATAGAACGCAGCTCAATCCAGTATTCGGAGTTATAAAGATCGTGCTATTTGGATGTGGGCTCTCCATCGACAAAGATGCGTATGTGCCTTCGACCCACTTGTCGAAACCAGCGCACATCCCTTCGTTAATAAAATTCCCATCGATTCCATCCTCAAAGTCGACCGTCTCACAAAGTTCACAAATAACACTGGAACTGAACAATAGGACACCGAATACGGCTACGACACAATCACGCATTTCCGAATTTCAAGAACTTTATGTAACACTTCTAATTGTTTCGATTGTAACTATATTTCTATGATTTAAGCCTTAATATTATCATAGATATTCAAATTTATCGTGGATAAGATAACGTTTTATGAATCTGAAGAAAACGATATATATTTTATGCTAATTCCTCAGTCGGCGGTCGATTCGATTGTGAATGTGCTTCTATATGTAGAACTGTTTAAATTCTGCTTGACCCCATCCAATCTCGACTGAGTCCTATCTGAGTAAAGCCCCTAACAAGAATTTTGTCGGAACGCCCGATGATTTAGTGATGTTATCGCATTTTTTATCGTCTTTATATGTTACTAATAATATTTTAATGACATCACTTTTACACATGTATCATAAAAATAATAGAATTAATTGAAATATTGTTTATTGTTTGAGACAGTATAAATGTCAATAAACTCTAGATATAATATTTACTACTTATTAATATGGAAATTCCTGATTTCGTTACTTTAAAGTTACTTTAAAGTAACGAAATCAGGAATGGTTATAATGGTTTGGGTTATAAGTGTTTAACACTTTCATCATCATCATCATCATCAACCCATTACTGTCCCACTGCTGGGCACGGGTCTCCTCTCAGAATGAGAAGGGTTACGCCATAGTCCACCGCGCTGGCCAAGTGCGTATTGGTAGACTTCACATACCTTGTAAGTTTTTTTTTTATAAATCTCTCAGGTACGCAGGTTTCCTCACGATGTTTTCCTTCACCGTTTAAGCAAGTGATAATTAATTTCTAATACGCACAAAAATTTGAGAGGTGCGTGCCTGGGATTTGAACTTCGGACCCCTCGATCGAGAGGCCGCGTTAAACACTTTAACAAATCTTATTAGATTTATCATTAGTACCAGTACTGTATGACACGTTGTTACGAAAGACAGACTTTTCTGAGGCGTTCCAGCTTAGACCTCAGGGGAAGCGGCGCATCTGTGGCCGACCTCAGGTAGGAATATCTAATCCTATCTGGGGTTGATTACAGATGTCTATGAGCGGCAGTAGCCACTTACCATCAGGTGAACTGCATGCTCGTCTGCTACTACTATATTATAAAAAAAAAGTCACAGGCGCGGCAACGCATTTGTGATCGACTTCTGATAGAACCTGCTTTATATGTAGTTGATTCGAGATTTTCATGGACGGCAGCGACCACTTACTTTGATGGCACCATAGTTAATTAAATTTTATTGAAAAACTTAAAATAATGTATGTAATAATTCACTGGTTGCCAATATCCTATTGAATTGAATGGAGGTAAAATTTCAGTAACCGCAAAAATATTTATAAATAGGAAAATTTAATTAATTAAATATAGTTACGATTAGGTGTTGTTTTCCGTGGACACTAAATGAACATACACGTGATGTATGCAAAACGCTTAATTTTAAATGCTAAATTTTTATGAACCTATTATGCCAATATAATAATTATAATGCATGGGAATGGTCCACTTGTCCATAAACAGTCGAATGTGAACTTTTATTTTAATAGCATTCAGCCAATGACCAGTCTAGGTAAGATATTTGACAAGGTTAGGACATAAAGGGTGGGTTGCACCATGTAACTACAATGTTAACAAAAGCCCAAACAGCTGCCAAATCTATGGTTAAGGCTTACGGTGCATCCCACTCTTTTTCTTGGATTGTTTTTACCCAAACACCGGCGCCGTAGTTTCTTAGCCGCTGCTTCTCCATAACGAAACACCTCGTGAAGTGGTGGTAGATGTATTGACATTCAAAAAGTTATTTGTAAAGAACCTATTTTGAATTAAAAAAACATGATTTGATTTGTAGTAAATCTGAAACTAGTAAGTATATGGTATATAACTCTAAAACAATATAAAGAATTATGATACTTAACCCTATAATATATAATTATATTGGAGAATTGTAACTGATTGGGTTATTAGATGAAGTACAATAACGCATTAGATAAGCCTGTAGTGTTAGATGTAAGATGTGAGTAAATAAATAAATAAATAACCTTATTTGAAATAATCTGTCCAAAAGCATGAAGTTAAATAAATAATGATGAAAACGAAAAACCCGAGTCACTAAAACTAATTAATTAAAAGAGGGAAAACAAGAATATAAATATAAAAATAGCAATAAGATATTTTAAAATGAGGCATACTGGAAGAAACAATAATTACGAAAATAAAGTAAAAAAAAACATTTGAATTTGAATTGAAATAAAAGCGTGTTAAAAAGAAAGTTTGCGAAGAGAGACGTTTTATTTTTTATAATTCGACGAAGTACCCCTTTTTATGGTAGCAGATGGAACTGGAAGGCAGCTAAACTGATTACCGAGCAATCAAAATTTTACGATATCGATAAATTTATATCTGTAACTCCATAATGCTAATGATTTGGCGGCACATGAAAGTGCATACTAGATTGTAGATAATCACTACCTTATAAATTGCATTGTTTTTATACGAAAATACCTATTTACAAGTGCAGAGTGATTTTTAAAAACATTAAAACTACATGTATAAGACTTGCTGTTTTGCTGTACGTCTTGAGACTCTCAAATATGTCTTGAAATGCTAGAACCTTTTATGATGGTGATGGTAGGGGTGATTTTGTGGCCGACCTCAGGTAGGAATCTAATCTTATCTGGGGTAAATTATAGATGTACATAGGTGGTAGTAGCCACTTACATATTGTGGACTGCATCCTCGTCCACTACAATATATATAAAATCTATCATAAAAAAATCTATATGCATGCTTCCAGCATTTACAAAGAAATTCTTAGTTATTTTGGTAGCAAAAAGTACCTTTTAATAATAATTGTATGTTTTCGAGCGAAATCACGAAAATTTCTAATTTCCAAGAGTTTCCCAAAAAACCTACAAGCCTTTTTGTGTCTTTCTCTGTCTGTGAAATTATAAACGGAATCCGTTTATAACATCTAATAATCGTTTCACTTGCTTACTTTGATGTAAATAGGTACAACATAGACATGTATAAATATGCCATAATTAGTATTTAATTACATAATAATTACTTACTTGTATTTTCACTAATATCTAAAAGGACAGGTTCTTAATAGATGTATAGATTTTTTCAATTAATTCCACAATTATCAAATGAAACAAAATATTTTTAACAATACTTATATATTTATTAAGGAACATAAATTTACTAAGTACTTATACTATGCTATCTAAGTCTGAACATCTACGTAATGTCATAAGTCTCGGCAAAGCTTCTTCTTGCAGAGGTATCGACGAAATTGCCATCGCTCCTTTAATTGCAATTAATTTATAAATAACAAAAATAAATATCCCTAATACTACTAAAGAGGCAGCGCCTATTAATGTTGCTGTAAGAGGGGTCCAAAATATAGGATCAGTTTCTTCGGGAATGGCGGTTGTCGTAGTTTCAGTTGTCGAATCTATTGTAGAATCTGTATCAAGCATAGTTGAAGTCATTTCAGGAGTAATATCGGTCGCATCTGTAGTTATATCTGGTTTTGTGTCCGTAACATTTGTATACTCTGTCGTACTTTCAGTAGAGTATTCAGATGTATTTTCTGTTGTAGATTCCAACGTTGTTTCAGTAGTAATATCTGTTGTAGATTCAAATGTCGGTTCAGTAGTCATATCGGTCGTAAATTCGAATGTGTTACCAGTGGCGGTACCTGTTGTAGATTCAAATGTCGTTTCAGTAGTCATATCTGTCGTAGATAATAATGTGGTGTCACTGGCCGTATCTGTTGTTGATTCGAATGTCGTTTCATTAGTCATATCTGTCGTAGATGCCAATGTAGTGTCAGTGGCCATATCTGTTGTTGATTCGAATGTCGTTTCAGAAGTCATATCTGTCGTAGACGCCAATGTCGTGTCAGTGGCCATATCTGTTGTTGATTCAAATGTCGTTTCAGTAGTCATATCTGTCGTCGATGACAATGTGGTGTCACTGGCCGTATCTGTTGTTGATTCAAATGTCGTTTCAGTAGTCATATCTGTCGTAGATGACAATGTGGTGTCACTGGCCATATCTGTTGTTGATTCAAATGTCGTTTCAGTAGTCATATCTGTCGTCGATGACAATGTGGTGTCACTGGCCGTATCCGTTGTTGATTCAAATGTCGTTTCAGTAGTCATATCTGTAGTAGATGGCAACGTGGTGTCAGTGGCCATATCTGTTGTAGATTCAAATGTCGTTGCAGTAGTCATATCTGTCGTAGATGATAATGTGGTGTCACTGGCCGTATCTGTTGTTGATTCAAATGTTGTTTCAGTAGTCATATATGTCGTAGATGCCCACGTAGTGTCAGTGGCCATATCTGTTGTAGATTCGACTGTCGTTTCAGTAGCCATATCTGTCGTAGATGCCAATGTGGTGTCACTGGCCGTATCTGTTGTTGATTCAAATGTCGTTTCAGTAGTCATATCTGTCGTAGATGCCCCCGTGGTGTCAGTGGCCATATCTGTTGTAGATTCAAATGTCGTTTCAGTAGTCATATCTGTCGTAGATAATAATGTGGTGTCACTGGTCGTATCTGTTGTTGATTCAAATGTCGTTTCAGTAGTCATATATGTCGTAGATGCCAACGTAGTGTCAGTGGCCATATCTGTTGTAGATTCGAATGTCGTTTCAGTAGTCATATCTGTTGTAGATTCGAATGTCGTTTCAGTAGTCATATCTGTCGTAGATGCCAACGTGGTGTCAGTGGCCATACCTGTCGTAGACTCGAATGTCGTTTCAGTAGTCATATCTGTCGTAGATGCCAACGTGGTGTCAGTGGCCATATCTGTTGTAGATTCCAATGTGGTTTCAGTAGTCTTATCTGTCGTAGATTCGAATGTGGTTTCAGCAGTCGTATCTGTCCCAGATGCCAATGTGGTGTCAGTGGCCATATCTGTTGTAGATTCCAATGTCGTTTCAGTAGTCATATCTGTTGTAGATTCAAATGTGGTGTCAGTGGCCATATCTGTTGTAGATTGGAATGTCGTTTCTGTAGTCATATCTGTCGTAGATGCCAATGTGGTTTCAGTGGCCGTATCTGTCGTAGATGCCAACGTGGTGTCAGTGGCCATATCTGTTGTAGATTCGAATGTCGTTTCAGTAGTCATATCTGTCGTAGATTCGAATGTCGTTTCAGTAGTCATATCTGTCGTAGACGCCAATGTCGTGTCAGTGGCCATATCTGTCGTTGATTCGAATGTCGTTTCAGTAGTCATATCTGTCGTAGATGCCAACGTGGTGTCAGTGGCCATATCTGTTGTAGATTCCAATGTGGTTTCAGTAGTCTTATCTGTCGTAGATTCGAATGTGGTTTCAGCAGTCGTATCTGTCCCAGATGCCAATGTGGTGTCAGTGGCCATATCTGTTGTAGATTCCAATGTCGTTTCAGTAGTCATATCTGTTGTAGATTCAAATGTGGTGTCAGTGGCCATATCTGTTGTTGATTCGAATGTCGTTTCAGTAGTCATATCTGTCGTAGATGCCAATGTAGTGTCAGTGGCCATATCTGTTGTTGATTCGAATGTCGTTTCAGAAGTCATTTCTGTCGTAGACGCCAATGTCGTGTCAGTGGCCATATCTGTTGTTGATTCGAATGTCGTTTCTGTAGTCATATCTGTCGTAGATGCCAACGTGATGTCAGTGGCCATATCTGTTGTAGATTCCAATGTCGTTTCAGTAGTCTTATCTGTCGTAGATTCGAATGTGGTTTCAGCAGTCGTATCTGTCCCAGATGCCAATGTGGTGTCAGTGGCCATATTTGTTGTAGATTCCAATGTCGTTTCAGTAGTCTTATCTGTCGTAGATTCGAATGTGGTTTCAGCAGTCGTATCTGTCGTAGATGCCAACGTGGTGTCAGTGGCCATATCTGTTGTAGATTCCAATGTCGTTTCAGTAGCTATATCTGTTGTAGATTCAAATGTCGTTTCTTTGGTCATATCTGTCGTAGGTGCCATTGTGGTGTCAGTGGCCGTATCTGTTGTTGATTCGAATGTCGTTTCAGTAGTCATATCTGTCGTAGATGCCAATGTGGTATCAGTGGCCATAGCTGTTGTAGATTGAAATGTCGTTTCACTAGTCATATCTGTCGTAGATGCCAACGTGGTGTCAGTGGCCATATCTGTTGTAGATTCGAATGTCGTTTCAGTAGTCATATCTGTCGTAGATGCCAATGTGGTTTCAGTGGCCGTATCTGTCGTAGATGCCAACGTGGTGTCAGTGGCCATATCTGTTGTAGATTCGAATGTCGTTTCAGTAGTCATATCTGTCGTAGATTCGAATGTCGTTTCAGAAGTCATATCTGTCGTAGACGCCAATGTCGTGTCAGTGGCCATATCTGTCGTTGATTCGAATGTCGTTTCAGTAGTCATATCTGTCGTAGATGCCAACGTGGTGTCAGTCGCCATATCTGTTGTAGATTCCAATGTGGTTTCAGTAGTCTTATCTGTCGTAGATTCGAATGTGGTTTCAGCAGTCGTATCTGTCCCAGATGCCAATGTGGTGTCAGTGGCCATATCTGTTGTAGATTCCAATGTCGTTTTAATAGTCATATCTGTTGTAGATTCAAATGTGGTGTCAGTGGCCATATCTGTTGTTGATTCGAATGTCGTTTCAGTAGTCATATCTGTCGTAGATGCCAATGTAGTGTCAGTGGCCATATCTGTTGTTGATTCGAATGTCGTTTCAGAAGTCATTTCTGTCGTACACGCCAATGTCGTGTCAGTGGCCATATCTGTTGTTGATTCGAATGTCGTTTTAGTAGTCATATCTGTCGTAGATGCCAACGTGATGTCAGTGGCCATATCTGTTGTAGATTCCAATGTCGTTTCAGTAGTCTTATCTGTCGTGGATTCGAATGTGGTTTCAGCAGTCGTATCTGTCCCAGATGCCAACGTGATGTCAGTGGCCATATCTGTTGTAGATTCCAATGTCGTTTCAGTAGTCTTATCTGTCGTAGATTCGAATGTGGTTTCAGCAGTCGTATCTGTCGTAGATGCCAACGTGGTGTCAGTGGCCATATCTGTTGTAGATTCCAATGTCGTTTCAGTAGCCATATCTGTTGTAGATTCAAATGTCGTTTCTTTGGTCATATCTGTCGTAGGTGCCAATGTGGTGTCAGTGGCCGTATCTGTTGTTGATTCGAATGTCGTTTCAGTAGTCATATCTGTCGTAGATGCCAATGTGGTATCAGTGGCCATAGCTGTTGTAGATTCAAATGTCGTTTCACTAGTCATATCTGTCGTAGATGTCAACGTGGTGTCAGTGGCCATATCTGTTGTAGATTCGAATGTCGTTTCAGTAGTCATATCTGTCGTAGATGCCAATGTGGTTTCAGTGGCCGTATCTGTCGTAGATGCCAACGTGGTGTCAGTGGCCATATCTGTTGTAGATTCGAATGTCGTTTCAGTAGTCATATCTGTCGTAGATTCGAATGTCGTTTCAGTAGTCATATCTGTCGTAGACGCCAATGTCGTGTCAGTGGCCATATCTGTCGTTGATTCGAATGTCGTTTCAGTAGTCATATCTGTCGTAGATGCCAATGTGGTATCAGTGGCCATAGCTGTTGTAGATTCAAATGTCGTTTCACTAGTCATATCTGTCGTAGATGCCAACGTGGTGTCAGTGGCCATATCTGTTGTAGATTCGAATGTCGTTTCAGTAGTCATATCTGTCGTAGATGCCAATGTGGTTTCAGTAGCCGTATCTGTCGTAGATGCCAACGTGGTGTCAGTGGCCATATCTGTTGTAGATTCGAATGTCGTTTCAGTAGTCATATCTGTCGTAGATTCGAATGTCGTTTCAGTAGTCATATCTGTCGTAGACGCCAATGTCGTGTCAGTGGCCATATCTGTCGTTGATTCGAATGTCGTTTCAGTAGTCATATCTGTCGTAGATGCCAACGTGGTGTCAGTGGCCATATCTGTTGTAGATTCCAATGTGGTTTCAGTAGTCTTCTCTGTCGTAGATTCGAATGTGGTTTCAGCAGTCGTATCTGTCCCAGATGCCAATGTGGTGTCAGTGGCCATATCTGTTGTTGATTCGAATGTCGTTTCAGAAGTCATTTCTGTCGTAGACGCCAATGTCGTGTCAGTGGCCATATCTGTTGTTGATTCGAATGTCGTTTCAGTAGTCATATCTGTCGTAGATGCCAACGTGATGTCAGTGGCCATATCTGTTGTAGATTCCAATGTCGTTTCAGTAGTCTTATCTGTCGTGGATTCGAATGTGGTTTCAGCAGTCGTATCTGTCCCAGATGCCAATGTGGTGTCAGTGGCCATATTTGTTGTAGATTCCAATGTCGTTTCAGTAGTCTTATCTGTCGTAGATTCGAATGTGGTTTCAGCAGTCGTATCTGTCGTAGATGCCAACGTGGTGTCAGTGGCCATATTTGTTGAAGATTCGAATGTCGTTTCAGCAGTCATATCTGTCGTAGATTCAAATGTCGTTTCACTAGTCATATCTGTCGTAGATGCCAACGTAATGTCAGTGGCCATATCTGTTGTAGATTGCAATGTCGTTTCAGTAGCCATATCTGTTGTAGATTCAAATGTCGTTTCTTTGGTCATATCTGTCGTAGATGCCAATGTGGTGTCAGTGGCCGTATCTGTTGTTGATTCGAATGTCGTTTCAGTAGTCATATCTGTCGTAGATGCCAATGTGGTATCAGTGGCCATAGCTGTTGTAGATTCGAATGTCGTTTCTGTAGCCATATCTGTTATAGATTCCAATGTGATGTCAGTAGCCATATCTGTCGTAGGTTCTAACGTAGTTTCGGTAGCTACTGTTTTTGGGTATTCAGGTAACGTTTCAGCCTCATCTGATGAACGTTCAAATCTACTTCTAGGTATCACTTGTATTTTGGGTTCAAAGATACTCTCAGTTGTCACATATTCAGTATTCTCAAGTTCAGTTGAATTCATTGTTTCAGTAGTAAGTTCAAATTTTGTGTCAGTAGTATATCCAGTTGTAGTTACAGGAAGAATATTTGTTAGTTCTACAGCTTCCTTCGATTTTGATGTATCCGCTTTATCCAACTCAGTTTTTATTTTCCCGGTAGATTCCGTTAGGCTTGGGAACAAATTGTTAATTTTTAGTGACGATGAATGAGGATAATTATCAGTATCCATATCTAGTTGTTTCGGGAAGTCCAAACGTTTCCCTGTCGGTCTTGTTTCGATTGAATTATATTTGTATATTATTGACTTAACTCTCATGGTTGAGTTTTTTGTTATTCGTCCAATCAAAAGTACCTTAAACAAATTTAAAATTATATTATAAAGGTTTCCGATGTATAAATAAATAACACCAGATAAAGGCAAAGAAAACGGACAATAGTAATTTATATTATTATAATTATATTTTTTAAAGACGGTAATGTTTAATGTATTATTGTTGGCGTGGTAGCAATGGCATACTAATAAAATGTATTCTAACTTAGTTCTGAAGCATAACAAAGTAGTTTGGGTTTGAGATTAGAGTCTGTTCTAGCGTTGCATTGGCGGCAATGACTAAATGAGGTGAAATGCACGCTCGTTTGTTGCTTTCAGCAGAAAGAATGATATAGTCTAGTCAACAAGTCAAAACGTAAAACATAGATAATGCTCATGAAAATACGAGATTCGATACGATTCGATTCAGATTTTCTGAATGGTGTATAGAATAATTCGCCAAGTACGAGTCGAACTCGCACATAGAGGCTTCCGTACCTCCATTCATTGTACGTACGAGTACGTACCTACTCATTATACATACATTCTCAACAATATTTAGTTATATAACACAAAAATAGATAGCGTGGGGTGATGATGAAAAATACGTTAACAACGTATAATAAAATTAAAATAACTATGTTAAAATATATTTTATGGTTCTTGTTTGTATTTATTATAATACCAGTAATAGCATTACTGCGGATTGTAAAAATTTCAACCGTTTTCTAAGTACGGTTTATGAGTTAGATCGAAAAATGCCGAAAAATACCGGTTTGTTGTATGGAGACCCCCTTTAATATTCAACTTATATTTTATTTTTAGTATTTGTTGTTAAAGCGGTCACCGTTATGCATCCTCTGTAAAAAGAAATGTTTCTATCTATTACGGTTCCGGAGATATAGCCCTGTGACAGACGGGCAGACATCAGATTCTTAGTAATAGGGTTCCGTTTTTACCCTTTGGAACCCTAAAAATGTATCTCAAGGATTTTAAGGAAGGAAGGATTTCTCAGCACATAAACATGCATTTTTTAAACAAAATAAAATGTAATCAAATTGAATTTAGTTGTTCGTCAATAAGTGAAAAACTATTAGGACTTGAATAATTTAAGAACTTCTTAATACCCTAAACTCTACTACAAATGTTTACTCTACTTAAATTTAACGCCGAACATAGGACTCAACCCGCCGTAATGACATCGATGATTTACTGGCGAACAGTACCTATACCGCATGAAATAGTTTGTTTTTACTATTATATTAAATATAAACTTAAAAATAAAAAAAAAAAAACTTGTTTACCGAATACTTGAAGGAATAAAATCCTATTAGCTTTTTCCATTAAAGTAGATTTTTCAAAATGTTATACGTGTGTTAACTAACGTCTTTTTTCCAAATCTCCCTTTGGATAAATAGCGACACAATATTTTATTCACTGATCTACATTTTCCCTTACTTAGAGATTCTTTCATATCATATATTAATCTCTATTTTTCACGTTTTTCAATTTGTTGACTGGACTAATAACATGTATATGTTTGTATATTTAGTTGTTGAAATTATTTTCATTTGTGTATGTATATATGAGGTGCAATCAAGCATTACCGTATACGTAAACATTTCTTAAGTAAAATAATTTTGGGTATATTTACATATCCATCGGTGATGACGTCATTCACGTAAATACTCAGTATCCGAGATCTATCGGCATAATTAGAATCAGATCCGTTGATATTATCTTCGCCGATAACATTATCGCCGTCGGCATATCCTGCTTTGTACACTAGAAATGTTGCACGATCATCAGGAGATACTAAATCTATTTCAACACTTGCTTCCACTATACCCACGTTGGTACAATTAAAACGGAAATATATACAACTTGTAACATTACGTGGTGTTAAAAAAACCGAATCGTCACTATCTTTAACATGATTCCACGGCGGTAGATCCCCACAAACATTTTTATCATTGAGTTTGTCTCCATTTCTTTCGGCACTGCACAATATAAGACAGAAATCACTGAAAATAACCAAAGTGAATAATACACCAGTCCGGAACATTTTAAGCCACTCAAATTACTTTTTCACTTAACAATTTCATAACGACAACTATTAGAATGTACAATTAAACATATTTAGTTGAAGTCGGAAGTTTTATCACTATCAAGATTTGATTTCCATTAAAATATAGTAGATAATGATAATAAAATAATTATAAGGCAATTGGCGACTACTCGTGTTACCGGTAGCTAGTTCTACCGTTGATAAGTTATTACAGAACCCGATATAATTAAAAAACTCATTAGTGGTTAAAGATTCGGAGGAAACTAAATAGAAATGCCCACAAATGAATATGTATTTTAATAATTAGTCAAGTGATAATCAAATTAGCACACCGAGGGTTCCGTACCACTATTTTATTTTTATTTTTAGTTTTCGTTATCGTAGCAGGCATAGAAGTTAATGCATTGTGAAAATATGTGTCTACCTATCATGGTTCAATAAATAAAGCGAAAATCGCCGTAAATAAACGTTTTCTTGTATGAGGACACAATTTTATATCCAACTTTTTATTTTTAATATTTGTTCTTATAGCGGTTACCGTATGCATACATACTTTTACACAGTATGTATGTATACATACTGTGTAAAAAATCATCTATTACGGTTGAACTAAATGTTTATCTATTACGGTTCAAGAGATAGAGCCCTGTGACAGGCCGACAGACGGACAGACAGCTAAGGCCGTAATAGGGTTCCGATTTTACCCTTTTGTGTTTCCGTACACAAATATACATATATTCGGAATAATACCAATTAGTTCTTTGCAGTTTTCCTTAACATTAAGTCTAACACAATATGTACATTTAGTTTTTGTATTATAGGTATTTGATTTCTGAAGAAGCTGCTGGAGCTCAGTATTCGCTATTTGTGATGAAGCCAGGGTATCATTTTTTTAACGAGCGGGAAAGCTTTAAAAGCTCCCTGATGCTATGAAAGCGACACGGGTTTATGTGGTATTCTTACCGCACTAAAACCTCCCCGGTGATCGTTCTCGGCGCTGCATAGAAGACTCCGGGGACTTCAAAGGAACGCAACCGGAGTCTACTTAGCGCGTTGCCCCGTCTCGCTCCGCCCAGGTCAGCATGACGCTGGCCACATCGTCTGGTGGGTTTTACAAGATCCACGGGTTTTACTCGATCTAGGTTTTACCTAAAGTCGATCACAGATCCCTGTTTTGCTTTAAAAACCGTTGCAAATTAAAATTCATTATCCTGTTGATAACAGTTTAATCCAAAAATATGTTCCTATTTTAACGTATCTAACTATGCTGTGGTTATAGGTATAGTTTAGGTAGGTTTAAGTATATATTTTTCATTAATTTTACTTCATTTACTAAAAGGTTGAAACAAAATCATTGTTTAATTTTAAAGTGGCTCTCCTATAAAATTATTATTTTTGTGTTGTGCATGCAAAACAGCGAGATGTTTTGCTATCTCTGAGGACTGAGATGGTCACTTCTAACTAATATAAGTTAGACAGCATATACACAGCATATCGCCAAATCGCAAGAATTTATTCAACTTGGTAATAGATGTGACAGTGGTACCGCGCTGGTCAAGCTGTACCACTAATGTACTACTTTTTATATAATATATTAGTAGCAGGCGAGAATGCAGTCCACCTGATGGTAAGTGGCTACTGCCGCCCATGGACATCTGCAATCAACCCCAGATAGGATTAGATACTTCTATCATAGGTCGGCCACAGATGCGCCGCTACTCCTGAGGACTAAGCTGGAACGCCTCGGAAACGTATGTCTCCCTTACCACACCCTTCAAACCAGAACACAGCAGCGCTTAACACTGCTGTTATAAGGCAGAAATAGGTGTGGCGGTGGTGCCGCCGGAGTCGAACCTACATCCAAATGTATTTCTTAATCATAAAATCACTGCGTTTCATATTTTTTATTTGCTTTGATTATCGGATTATCTTCTTAGGATTTAGATAACAATAATTATTGATATTTTATCTACAGTTAATATGCAATCAGTGTGACACCATAGACGTAGAGACCGGATAACCATCTACTAGTGTCGATCAAAATTGTTTTTTCAAACGAACTCGTATTTGATCTTTTTAAATGTATAAAAAAAAATAAACAATTCTCTCAAAGATCAAAGGAACAACGAACAAGTTACCACAACTAATTTTGATTAAAAAAATACTAAAAAAAGTACTAAATAAATAAAAAAATAATTAAAAATAAAATTCTATCTCTAGTGCGGAGTGGTGAAGGGCGGTTTTGTTATAAAAATGAATAACAAACGAGCATGCAGTCTACATAAGGTAGAGGTTAGTGGCTCCTACCGCCAGTGGATACTTGTAATCAACTTTAGATAAGATTAGAGTCTTACCTGAGGTCAGCCACAGACCTTGCCGGCGTCGCTATCCGTGAGAATTAAGTTGGCACGCCTTAGAAAGCAGGTATGTCACCCTTACCATTTCCTTCAAACTAGAATACAGCAGCGTATAATACTGGTTTTATTAAGTGGAAACAGGGGTGGCGTTGGTGCCTCCGGAGTCAAACCAGAAAGGATTCTACCTTCTTAAAAGTTGGAAGTTAGTGGTCCTCGTAATCTGGTCTTGTATATGTTCAAAGCGTCCATGAGACCTCGAATATGGTTTAAAGTTGTATAGAAATTATTTAATGATAAAAACTAAGACCGACGGAGTGGCATGTCCTCGGAAGTTGGGAGGCATAAAGTTTAGCCACTAGCAGTCACCCATCCAAGCCCCTACCGCGTTCCACGTTGCTTAACCATAAGACTTCACGTTTAGGAGTTAAGGATCCTTTAGTATTTACACAAACCTTGCGTATGCTGTAAGCTTTTGTAAAAGTAAAAAAACATTATTTCCCTTAATGTTGCTATTCTTTATCGAAAGGCGACATGACGATTTGCCGGCCGGTTTCTTCGCCATATTAGTCTTAAGGCCCGTAATTTCATCTAGGTCTCATTATACAGATTATATCTGTTTCCAATTTATATGCGGTGAGGTTTACAAATTGGTTTCGAAAACAAACATCGGCTAAAGCAACAGGCGGCCATGCGGCAATTAATATGTTTTAAGCGTCAATTAGCAAAATTGGTTAAAGTACATGTTGCTGTTATATTTTTGCAGGCGCTGTTGCAGGCCTTTTATTTTGTTCTGCGGTTTCGCATGTTTGAACTTGTCTATTTTAATTGGTGTTGTATGGTAATTGGTAATTGGTGCTGTTCGCATTTCGTTTTGATTGTACATAATAACTAGCAGCGAATAATATTAATATTAACAAGTGAAAAATACCCGTAAACATTTGTGGTCAACCCATTATTGTTCCACTGCTGGTCACGGGGCTCGCAGAATGAGAGGGACATAGGTAGACGTCAATCGAACTGGTCAAGTGCATATTAGTAGACTTCACAAACCTTTGAATTTTTTTTAATAATTTCCCGAATAAACAGTTATCAATTCTAATGGCGTAAGTAATGGCAGCCAAAACACAGATAAGTAGGTACCTACTAAATTGCTTGGTGTCATTCCCTTACCACATCCTACAAATCAGAACACAACAGCGCTTAACACTAACGTTATAAAGTAGAAATAGGTGTGGTAGTGGCACCAGCGTCGAGCCACGAAGGGTTTTACCTAGGCAAACTTATGTCGTATGCTTTTACCGCGAAGTGCGGGCCGGCGCCCGGGGAACCGTCACAACTTGCAAATAAACGTGCCCGGATAAATAATATTACAGTTCCGCTGCCCTAGGGATTGCGGTAGGGATGGCAAGGACGATAATCTATATCATACTATTACCTTCTATTTTACCTTGTATGCTAATAGTTAATGTCTTATGTGCTTTGCTTCATGCGTTTGTGCTTGTTTCTATTTTCTTTTTTTCTTTTTTATTTATTTAGTTATTTTATATATATATATTTTGCTGTTGTTGTTTAATTTATCATTGTGTATTTTTTAACTATGTGACGTTTCATATTCCTTCTCCAACTTCACACACACTTCCCACTTTCCTCACTATCCTCTTTACTTTTTCCATGCATAGGTTGTCTGAAAGAGATCGCTGTTTAGTAATTGTGTATTGATGTTCTGTTCTATTGAAGTATGCAATAAAGTATATTATAGTGCATTAAACTTGTGAAGCATCCATGATGAAATTAGATTTTTTCCAGAAATTAACTGAGTGTTTTTGAGAGTACTCACGTAGGGGAATCCTAGTAAAAGATTTTGAGCGTAGAAAGCGATATTTTCGTTTTGATTTCCTTCAGTATTCATAAGCATCAATCCAACCATTTTATTGATAGTCACCCTCAGATGAAGTTTACTAACACATTTAAAGAAATAACTTAAGTATTTCTGATTAACCTAAATTCGAAAAAGGGCATCAACGATATGTATTCTACTAAACATCTATACAAATGCCTATTATTTTTATAATATTATTCATCTATTGCTCCAAATAATAATATTTATATGTTTTTTTAGGTCTTCATTATCTTTATTTGTCTTAAGTTTATCATCATTTTAACTAGTGTAAAGAAGTAGTAACAATATAGTTGTGGTTGTGGCAGCCCTAACCACAAGTAAGTCCATAGATCTTCGGAGCGTCTATAAATAGTTGGGTAATGTTTAATCCACACATCATATTCGCGGCATCCTTTTACTAAAAGAGAAGGAACGAGCTCCTTTGGGAAACACCTCTGTATTTTTATGAAGGACAAAGTCTATTTTCATGTATTGAATAGAGAAAAATATTAGAGAATAATAGCATAGTGTAAGTTAGATACTGCGAAGGCAGTGATAGCCTAGTGGTAAAGAAACTCGGCCTCTCCATCGAGAGGTCCGAGGTTCAAAGCCCAAGCATTATGAAATTATGTACGAAATTATGTTCGAAATTATGTACGAATTAGAAATGAATTATCTTTTACTAAAACGGTGAAGGGAAACATCGTGAGGAAATCTGCATACCTGAGAGATTTATATAAAAAAAATCTCAAAGGTATGTGAAGTCTACCAATACGCACTTGGCCAGCGCGGCGGACTATGGCCTAATCCTTTTCGTTCTAAGAGGACACCCGTGCCCGTGTTGATGATGATTGATGATAGTTTGTAGTTTGTACTCTACCCTTTACTTTCCAACAGCTGGGCACGTGTCTAGACCATAATCCACAAAGCTGTCCAAGTGCGAATTGATAAACCTTACTTACTCACTTTGAGAATTTATTTTAAAGAACTCTTAGGCGCGTAGGTATTTTTCCAATGTTACTTTTCACCGATATAGCACGTGATCATTAATTTATTAATTTCTAATACACACATAACTGAAACCTCAGATGTAATTCAGGGATTTGAACCTCGGACTCTCCGATTGGAAGATCCACTTTCATCTAAGCTTTAACTGCGTCGCAAGGATTGTCTACTGGTATGAATATATCAGATATCATATTCTCATGAATATTCCGGGAATATTTCGAAAATGTCCGGTTGAAACTTACTTTCGCTGCAATTCCATAAGTGTATTCGGATTTTCGGAAATATGGACTATCGTTCTCGCAGGGGGAATGATATAACGACTGCATACATGGTTTCCGTGATTGCTAGGGATTTGTAAAAACTAGCAATTTTAGGGTTGTTACGAAAAAGTTGGTAGATCAAGTATGGTAAGGGCCAGGTTAAACCAATGTTTAGGATGAAGTAGTTATTGCATTTAGGTAGAAGGGCATGGATACCACCTCACTTGCTTAAGGCGAACATCTTAGTCCTTAGAAGTGGCAATCCATTTGTGATCAACTTCACGTAGAACTCCCGTTTTATATGGAGTTGGTTAAAAATCGATACAAATATCATCTTACATATAAAATTCTCGTGTCAGAATGTTAGTTACCGTACTCCTCCGAAACGGCTTTACCGATTTTCACCAAATTTTATATGCATATTCAGTAGGTCTGAGAATCGGATACTATCTATTTTTCATACCCCTAAGTGATAAGGGTTGTGCATCCTTAACATTTTTGGAGTTTACTCCTTAAGAAACGATTTGAGTTATAAGGCCCGGTACGGAAATTTTATGACGAGTAAAATCAAGTGTAACACGAAAAGTTGAGGCGTAACGTAGAAAGAGACAAACATATATATCTGTAGGATTGAACGTGTAAAAGAATGAGATGGAATACATTACACAGCGTATCTCATTCTCGGGGTCTCCTCTTTGCGCGATACTTCGTAGTCTCACTGTATAGTTCACTACCTCCAGTCTGAGAGTTGAATGTGTGCGTATGTTTGTACGTGTGTGTTGCGCGCCTGCGTATTACGATAATTACAGTATTTAAGAATGATATTATAATTCAAAGTGAAAGAAATCAATCATCCTAAAATTGGATTTGTATAAATTGAACACAATTATTATTATTATTATTATTTTATTTATATGGCAACACAACGTTGGCCGGGTCAGCTAGTTTCTTTTTATAAAAAACACACGTATACTAAAGTTCAACTCACATCTCTTTAAATTCATTTTCTTTTTATCATCATAAATGAAATTACTTCAAAATGAAAACAAGGATCGGATTTTCCTTGGGTTTCATTTTTCGCAAGTTTATCGTATTCGCAATGCACGCTGTAAAGTGACAGGCCGCGCTAGGGATTTGTCTGACCGCGACGGAAATAGAGATATTTTTAATATTCTGTAATATATTATTATGAAATATTTTATACAGTTATGTTCGAGCTGTGCTCCCTTTCAGCTGCAATATTGTAAATAGTTTTCATGGGGTTTAAGTTTTTTGCTCGCAACTTTTAAAAAGTGGCTTAAGTAACTTTTTATAACATCAGCTAACTGCCTATGAAAGTCCTGTCAAATTCAGTTCAGTTGTTTCGCAGTTTAGCCGAAACTAACAGACGGGTAGGCAGGCAGACAAAACTTTTAAGATTTTTTAAAATATGTTACTCAAGATACGCAGTTTTAATTTATTTTTGCCGATATTTCGACCAGTTACATGTAGCTATAGTGTAGTACTTTGATATACTAGTGGTAGACTAATCTATGTACACTGCGTCTAGTTCGTTTTTCATTTAGGTACAATGAAGACAGTAAGTGTTCTGTGTCGTGAAAAATCAAAGGTGCATTGTGATTCGATCCTAGGACTTAAGAGAAGGTTTCAAATCACTAAGCTATCACTGCTTTTAAGGAAAATATATAACCATATACTAAAATAGTCGACATAGTTTGAGCAATTCCTCACTGAAATAGTCTGAAATGTGCACATTTTGTATAAATCTTCAGAGCATAGGGGCAACTGCTTTGCAAAACTGTTCTTTAGTTAATTCTAGAATTGTTTGTGCAATTAATTGTCGCTGTCTCTGAGATACTTGTTGTTTATTTCTTGTGTTTACTGATTAATTATGGTAGTAATTGTGGTATTTTGGCAATTAAAAAATATTTTGTTGGTCAAACCAGTAAGTTTCGATGGAAGTACTACCGCAATACTTAACACTAACGTGAAATGGTTCTGTTTTGTTGGAAGGATGTGGATGCTAGTAGACTTGACGATGAGGTGACAATCTTTGTCTATAGGAGTAGCAATGCATGTTTGAACAGCTTCAGGTCACTGGTCAATGGAGCTGGTCACAGATGTCCATAGGCGGCAATGACCAGTAATGACCACTTATCATCTTCGGTAAAATTACGATTAAATAAACATCAAGGCACCTAAATTCAGGATTTAGATGTTTATTTGACCATACATCGGATCCTGTATGTCAGACCGATCGTCACACATAAAATATACATAATATACCCAACTTAACTCAGTAATTCTAACTTTATAAACGGATGAAATAAATTTTCATACGAAGTTATATTAAGGTAGCTAAAGCGATGCGGTCTATGCGGTGCGTGGTACATGCCGACTTGTGAATTGAATCTAGAATTTGGAATAGGTATAAATTCGTGTGGCTTATACTAGTGGAGTGTTGAAATGACCTGTGATTTATAACTGGGATGCGCGACCATGGCGCCGACAGCTGCCCAACACCACGTTATTTATAACTCTGGCTACCAGCCCACTTTATCATACATCGCTCGCTTGCAACCAACTTTAATTTATTAGAGAGAGGAAAACCCGCAATGGATTTGGACAAAGTCGATTGTTGCAAAATTTATTACAGCTTTTCGGGTCACATAATAACTCTTTGGTCTGAAATATGCTTAGCAAGTCAACACTTAGAATATATTACGGATATCAAAGAAGAAAGCTAGTAGAATAGCTTAAGTTACGGCAAAGGCGGTCAAGTGCGGCGTGACTCGATTAAGTTGTAAAATTCCCTCTACTTAGATATTCTAGTTATGTACGAGTTATTTAAGTTATACGGTACAAAGTTATTAATGGCGGACATGTTTGTGTATTTCTTACAGTTTTTGAGACGTTTTATGCGTAGTAGATGTTTCACGTAGTCTAGTCTGAAAAGCAGAGTTTCGGGTTCAATTCCTGGCCAAGTAGAAAACAGTATACGAGTATAACAATTGATTTAGGTTACTATCGTAGTGATAGTTTACTCGATTGACCTGTCAAATTGCAAAAGGTTCGACTTTCTACGCGTTTAAGAACTTTATGGATAATTCTCAGGCATGCAGGTTTCCGTAGGTTTTGCAGATTTATAATACAAATCGGAACCTCCGACCTGTGTGTCAGAGACCGAAACTTGACCTTCATAGGGACTCCCATGAACAAATTTGATTTTTCTTAATTACTTTTCTAGATTGGTTGCGATTGTCATAAGCTCAGGGAACATTTTATATGCTAATATTAATTTAATTTGTTAATTTAAATTTTAAAAAAGCAGTGATAGCCTAGTGGTTAAGAAACTCGACCTTTAGATCGAGGGGCCGAGGTTTAAATTCCAGGCACGCCTCTCTGATTTTTCCAAATTATGTGTATAGAAATTAATTATCACTAGCTAAAATGGTGAAGGAAAACAAGAAAAAAATTTAAAAGGTTTGTGAGGTCTACCGAACCTCACTTGGACAGCGCGGTGGACTATGGCCTAATCCGTCTCATTCTGAGAGGAGACCCGTGCCCAGCAGTGGGACAGTAATGGGTTGATGAATTTAAATTTTCCTTACCCGTGGTCAAATTTCATAAGATTAACAAGCAAGGTGAAAAACAAATGTTATCTATTCTATTTAACGATGTGTATTCAGGAAGGAGTCGTTATCGCCGGACGTAAATCGTTGGAACGATCGTGCTACACTGCAGAGGGTCCCTACGCACTGTGGGTAATGTTTAATTATTATTTTTTTTTATAATATAGGAGTAGCAGACGAGCATGCAGTCCACCTGATGGTAAATGGCTACTGCCGCCCATGGACATCTGTAATCAACTCCAGATAGGATTAGATATTCCCACCTAAGGTCGGCCACAGATGCGCCACTACCTTTGAGGACTACGCAGGAACGCCTCGGAAAAGTCTGTCTCCCTTACCACACCCTTCAAAGCGGAACACAGCAGTGCCTAACACTGCTGTTATTAGGTAGAAATAGGTGTGGCGGTGGTGCCACCGGAGTCGAACCACAAAGGGTTCCACCACCTTCATAATTTGTTTAATTAATAAACCCTACATAGATAGACCAAAGGTCCTGTGGTCTAGGGCCCAGAATAGAGCTTTGGTATCCTCTGCTTGTCGTGGACGACTAAAAGGGCACTTCCGTGGTTGCGGGTGGTAAGAGTGGAAGCTCGAACCGCCCGGCCAGCGACCCCGGGGAGAACGGCGGTATGAGTGGCCGTATACCGTCGTTAGTACTAGATGGTGTGGAAGGAGCGTAAATTCCCTTACGCTTACATCACCGCCTCACTTTTTTCAATTCCGATTTAAAGGATGTGCGGCACATCTGTGGCCGACCTCAGGTAGGAATATCTAATCCTATCTGGGGTTGTTTACAGATGTCCATGGGTGGCAGTAGCCACTTACCATCAGGTGGACTGCATGTCTGCTACTCCTATATATTAAAAAAAAAATACTTATCCGAGGCGATCCGTAGTCCTCAGCAACAAATCTATGGCCGAAATCAGATAGGAAATCTCACCTGGGATTGACAACAGATGTTAATAAGCGGCAGTTCTAGGCCAGCAACTATGACCTAAACCCGTCTTTTACCAATAAAACAATGATGGATAAGTATTAATTTTCAAAATTTTCTATTTCTGATTTTGGTTTCTTTACATTTTAACCGATCTATAGTGAGCGTAGACCATAGCGGTTAGTACGTCGGTAACTAGCGACGACAGCTAAATTTAACAGTTGCAAACCGACCCATAATTTAGAGGCTCTACCCCATATCGATCTCAGTTTAAATGACGCATTACTGCGCCACTGGGACTTAAATATTGGTAATTAATTGGCTTCTTTAATAATCTGCAATGGAACAGTGTGTTGGAGTATGTTCTACCAGCTTACTTGTAGGGGAAAGCAGCAGTGGGCCATAAAATGGTTGATTTTTTTTATTGGCTCTTGCCGCCCCAGATAGGATTAGATATTCCTACCTGAGGTCGGCCATAGATGCGCCGCTACCCCTGAGGACTAAGCGGGAACGCCTCGGAAAAGTCTGCCTTCTTTACCACACCCTTCAAAACGGAACACAGCAGTGCCTAACACTGCTGTTATTAGGTAGAAATAGGTGTGGCGGTGGTGCCGCCGGAGTCGAACCACAAAGGGTTCTACTACCTGCAAAACTTAGTATATATTTCATAAGTTTTTTTGGTTACGAAATTTATTAAGTGACTGAAGTGGTGATGGTGTAGTATTGTGGTTTGATGGTGAGATATGGAAAGATACTTGAGAAGTTCCAACTTAGTCCTTAGAGGTTGCAGTGCTTTCCGTCGGTACCTTATATTACAGATGCTTATGGGGCCGCGAGGACTAAACTGGAATGCCTCGGAAAAGTATGTCTCTATTATTATATTCTTGAAACTAGAATACGACTACGCTTAACACTGCTGCTATTAGGTAGAAATAGGTGTGGCGGTGGTGCCGCCGGAGTCGAACCACAAAGGGTTCTACCACCTTCCTACTGGTACTGTTCCTAGCATTTCCTATCATAAATGGGATTTTAAAGTACAATGTCAATATCATATGTAAAAACGTGACTCTATTTACTTATGTTTTCCAATTACACAAAGTAAATGTCTACGGTATTTCCAGTCCAAGTAACCGCTAAGCTGGAATCCGGCGACACCGCACGGAAGTCACCTGACGTCAAAGTTTCTGCTTGCGTCGTGTTTGAATCAGAATGGAGCCTGATTAGACACTTGTTCGAGAACTGCCGGATGTGTGCTGTAGGACTTATGCTGAGAAGTTTCTGTAATAAACGTTATTACATCACTACCTAGTTAGATTTTAAATATATCTCAGTGACTAAAATCCAAGTTTTCTGTAATCAGAAGGTTTATTTTACTTGAACATAAGTAATTTTTAAACTTATCTTGATCCTACGACCACTCCACTACTGAACACAAATTGGTTCACCGTGTGTGATTAATGATATTGTTATAAAAAGGTAACGCAATAGTGCGGCTATTGTCCCATAATGACAGCTATTACTACTTTTATAGATATTATTGTTATTATTCGTTCTTAATTAGTGTGTGTTTATTTTGTTCTGCTCTCTAATATAACTTACAATAAAATGGCATTTTAAAGTGCAAAGTCGATATCATATGTAAGTTCGTTATTACATTTACATATGTTTCCAGTTCACAAAGTAAATGTCTACGGTATTTCCAATCCAAGTAACCGCTAAGCTGGAATCCGGCGACACCGCACGGAAGCCACCTGACGTCAAAGTTTCTGCTTGCGTCGTGTTTGAATCAGAATGGAGCCTGATTAGACACTTGTTCGAGAACTGCCAGATGTGTGCTCTAGGACTTACGCTCGGAGATTTCTGCAATAAAGATTATAAGACGTTAAATAATTATTTTATAACTGGCATTGTAAATAAACATTTGTAAACATTTGGTATTGTGAAGTTGATTGCTCTAAAATTTGCAAGTAACATAGTAACAATTTTCATTAAAAACATTAAGTACTCATTTTTTATTATATTATGTAGATATATCAGATAAACGCCCGGAAAGGTCGTTTATGGGATTTCTTTCCCACAATATTTTTTATAGTAATAGACAGGACAAAGGCTACGTTGATATGACAGCCTTTATTGTGAGACCGGATCTGTTGTATTGGCTTATCGAATTGTTACTTATCTTCTTTGTTATTAAATAATACTATGTAACGATCGTGCATTTGATGGCAATTGGTCATTGGTGCTCAACCCTTTACTGACGAGCTGAGCACAGGTCTCCTCTCAGAAATGAGATTGATTAGGCCATAGTCCAAAGCGCTGACCAAATGCGTATTCGTAGACGTCACATACTTTTGAGGACTTTTTGTGGTCATTGTCGCCTATTAATATCATCGAGTAGAGATCGGTTAAAAATGCCTTTAAACCTCAAAGATTAGTGCCTTTGCCTTACCACACCTGCACAGAACACATAAGCCTTGCATTAAATGCTTTTGCTACTGAAACGAAAGAATTGTTATTTATATATGTATGTGATTTCCATTCAAGAAACCTAGAACAGAAATCGCTTAGCGTAAATCTATAAATTGCAAAGCACGACTGCTTCCTACGAATGCTTGACGGACCAAAATATTCGCCACACAAATTTTTCCTACAATAGTATGAGATCCGGCTACGGGATTTCTACGTCCACCTGCGTTTTAATAAATATGCTTTTTACCCGACTGCGCCAGAAGAAAGATAAGTAGTCCCGGGGCAAGAATAGGGTTACGGCTTGCTTGTTGTAAAAGGCGACTAAAAGGGGGCTTCCGGAATTGCGGACGGCAAAAGGGAGCTCGAACCGTCCAGCAAGCGACCCTGGGGAGGATGACGGTATGTGTGTTCACATACCGCCGTAAACACCAGATGCGGGAGGAGCATAAATTGCACCTTATATGGCGTCGGGTATCTTTTGAAGGTTTCCCCCTCGTAAACAAAAATAAGCTATGTATTTTCGTATGCATGATTGTATGTATGTCTTTCTTTGGCATGTTACAGCTGAAATGACTGGTGGATTTTCACATAAAAGGTGTCGGGTGAGGTAACGAATTTTAAAATACAACAATTACAAAAAATATATACCAAAATTACTTTTCTCGCTGTTCAACTGCATGTCAGGTAATTATGACTTACGTATCTTTTCCATTTAAATAACATTGAAAATTAAAAGAAAGGTATATTATATCACGGCGTGCGTAAATGGACGTTTTACGCACGCTTCGCGTGCGCAAAACCCCCATTTCCGACCCCGTAATATAAAATTTTATACAACACGCGGACGAAAAATGTTTTTCTGACTCGTGTGATTGCAGTCCTCGCCTGCGGCTCGGCCTGCAAACTCACACTTGTCAGAAAAAAATTTTTCGTCCTCGTATTGTAATGTACTATTCCGAGACCAATTATTATGAAGTAATTATGAATTGATTTAAGAATTGTTAAACACAAAGTCAGTATGCCTTAAATGCAATTTACTTTAAATTTATTTTAACGGTTTCATTGAAATTTTAATCACTATAAAATTGTAATTAAAATCAATTATCATTTGACTAAAAGTAGGTGGATGTATAAATCATGCAGTAGGATCTTAGGCTATTACACCTTCTAGAAAACAGTACAACCTGTGCAGTTTACAAATTCCTTTTAATGCCCATCTCTCGACACATGGGTCTTTTCTATACTAGTAGTTTTCCCATAACATACCTTTGAAGATTCGTTAAAAATAATTTCCACTGTGAAGGCCTGCATCAATATTGCATCTGTAGAAAATTATCAGTTTTACTATAGTCAATCATCAACCCATTCAGGTTCATTTGTGTCCTTGCTGGCTAAGTGCAAATTAGCGGACTTCACACATTCTTGAGATTTATTCTCTTTAACAATTTCCAGACCCGTGCCCAGCAGTGGGACAATAATATATTGACGAAGACGGTTAGTGGTAATTTAAAACTGAAATATCTATGATAATGTTTTAGGTCTATAGAATAGAAAGCATTATTAGACTTAATTCTTAGAATTTTTCTGTACAATAGATTGAATTTAATTCTGTTGAGTATGATGCGCAGTCTTATAGCTAGCTAGCTAGCTAGCTAGTAGTATATATATTTTTTGAAACACGTAACATTTTCATTACAGAGGGCTTAATTAAAAAAATAATAAACTAAGTAAGGGGTCGAGGGTTTATTATCTTAATGGTAGCAGGGTTGTTTCCATCTACGTATTAGACTATTGTTGTACGGGGTCGCTGAATTAAATACTATTAAATATACAGTACTCATAACATTAGGAATATTAATGTGAATAATAATTCTTTAAAAATATTGTTTATAAGTAACGTAGTGAAAAATGTATTTAAACATAATGTGTGTCTCGCTTTAATAATATAAAACGTACAATGGGAGGTTAGAAATACGGCTAATTTAGATTAAAATCTTTTATTTATGAATCTTTTTATAAACAACCGTGTCGAGTTTTCTTAAGAATAAAAAATATAATTTCTACACTCACAGCTTTCCTCACACTAGGATTCCACATTAGGATTTGTATCGTGGTTGCCATAGACACACACAGGCAAATCCAGAAACACCCAGAATATAAATCTAGGTTTAAAATATAGATAACTGGCTGTTGATCGAACCCGGAACCCATTGCGCGTCAGACTGTTATGGTGTGGACTTCTGTAAGGCTGCTAACATTTTTTTTTATAATATAGGAGTAACAGATGAGCATTCAGTCCACCTGAAAAGTAAGTGGCTACTGTCGCCCATGGACATCTGTAATCAACCCCAGATAGGATTAGACATTCCTATCCCTGGGGACTAAGCTGGAACGCCTCGGAAGAGTATGTCTTCCTTACCTTCAAAACGGAACACAGCAGCGCCTAACACTGCTGTTATAAGGCAGGAATACGTGTGGCGGTGGTGCCGCCGGAGTCGGACCACAAAGGGTTCTACCACCTTCAAAAAGACATGGTTTAACGGTGCTGTCTAATGTAATAAATCGGGACTGACGTCTAAAGTACCGTCGAAACTCTCTATGCCTCTAAAAAAGGATAAGAAAAAATACCTCTAGAAGTCACACATCCTTCGTGACCGCGCCCAACTGCTTTTTTACTGTTTAGTGATCACAATCTTGGTTCACAAACTTTGGCTTTAATCGCGAATGCTAATTCTTTGGTCTATGAATGAGGATTTGGTCTATATGAGTTTATATCATAATCATTTAAAAAGGTGGCAGTTTTTAAAACTTACATGCCTTTTCTTTCATCTAAAGATCGCATGATAAAGTGCCATTACTACTTTTTATGAATTGTGAGCTTCAACTGAAAATTATGCTGAGAATTTCTCTCGCCACTTACTCTTACATTTCTCGATTTTTAATCTTTTTACCTTAAAAATCCGAGCGCCCTTTTATTTATTGCCAGTTAAGGGGAGAAAGTTTTTGAAATTTTCTTTTGTTTGGCGCTACATGGAATAAAAGGAAAGTTGTGTTATGCCTTCATAAATGATATATTATTGTTTTGTATATGCATAAAAATATTTTAAGTAATACGTTTTTTGTAATGTACTATTAATATTTTCTTATTTTGCATCGAGTATTGGAAATAATTATCAATTGCTTTAATAGTGAAGGAAAATTGTAATTTGTTAACCCTTATGTCAAACGGAGTATTGTTGTAGGGTAGCTTCATTTAAGGTTGTGTGAAGTTTACCAACTATGACCTCTTTTCTTTCTGAAAGGCAACACGCGCAGTGGGACCTGGGTTGAAGAATGATCGTATTCTGCCACGTAATATGTTCCAGATATGATCCCCGGTGGGGTAAACATGTAAATAGGTTGCTTGTTTTGGGTTTATTTTTTTTATAAGAGTAGCAGACGAGCATGCAGTCCATCTGATTGTAAGTGACCGCCCATAGACGTCTGTATCAACCCCAGATAATATTATATTTCTACTGAGGTCGGCCACAGATGCGCCGCTACCAAGCTAAGTACTAAGCTGGAATGCTTCAGACAAGTATGTCTCTCTTACCATACTCTTGAATCCAGATCACAGCAACGTTTAACACTGCTGTTATTAGGCATAAATAGGGGTATTTTATTTACCAATATATTACCACAACAAGTTGTAATGTGGGTTTATTAAACCGAGGCGCTGAGTAGCGGTGTACTTTTATCTTTTTATCCTAATTTCGCGATTAACATGGATTTCCACAAAGTAACCTTTCACAAAGTATCTTGGGAAGTTGTACCCTTAAAATTTGGAGCCTATTTGAGGCTCTTCCGTAATTGGAGCAGCTCCGGTGCTAATGGCCTGAATTCATCGAGATTTGAATCGCTAAGCTTTGAGTCTTTTCAAATTAGTTTCCACACCATCCGCTCTCTTTTCAAGTCTTTTCTATGAGATTTTTTGTTTCTGTTATAAGTGTTATGTCATGCTTGGGTTTCCGTAATGTCCTCAAGGGTGTGAAGTCTACTAATTACCACAGTGAAGTATGTAAATCTAGATACAGCTAAACGCCAATTTTTCCAGTTTTCGCCCACCAATATCGGAACTTGACAATTTTTTAATAGGCAGAAGTTGTCAAATGTCGGTCTTTAACAACAAAATTAATTAATTCACAAGTTATTTCAATGAACACTTTATTTATTGTTTTCCTGCGTGACTAGTATTAGTCTTTACATCGGATTGATTAGAGCATCGTGGCTACGAATCCAATACTTCTGAAAAGTCCATGTGATTTCGATTACGATCTTGCATATCACGGAACATACAAGAGTAAAAGACAAATTCGGGTATTCCCGCTCAATCCACTTTTGAACCGCTAACACACAAAGCCTACTATTGCGTTACATATTTTTGTAATTAGTACAATTGTCTAAAACTAGTTTTTAATTTAGGAAAGAAGAATCTTATAAGTCCTTTTATGGCGTTAAAGTTTTACTTTTAATCCAGTTATATTCACGCTTTATTGGTAAAAAATAAAATCCCAGATACATTACTCGTTCGCTTTCAATTTAACAAAAATAACAAAAGAATATGGAATTCATTTGTATAAAAACATTGGTTGTTAATTCCCTGTCTAATTAACTCCGAACACCTGGCTTAGACGAAAAATAAAAACTACGTACGTGCGAAAAAGAAAGGTTTTCAAAATTAGGTGGAAAGGTTCTTTAATTTAAGCACTTAGGAGAATGGACGGGAAGGTGTAACGCATTCAGGTTTAACATTTTTATTTGTAATGTTTTTGATCTTGGGTTAATTTTTACGGAGTGGATAAGGAATTTATAAAGAAATGCTAGTTTTCTTAAGATTATTTTGTTGGAGTTAATGTTACCTACTAAGAAATTTGAAGTATAAACATTAAGTTGGATAAATACTAAAATAAATGTGTTTTAGTATTTTTGGTAGAATTTTTAAATTTATTTATATGTGGTAGAACCCTTTGTAGTTTGACTTCGTAGGCATTGCCACCAAACTTATTTTTGCCTCAGGCGGACTGCTTACTCTTCTGCTACCCCTATTTTTAACATGCTTTTATTAGCTTGGGTTGTACTTTGTATGTATGTATGTTACGTACATGGATGCTTTTCGAACCTGATAAATGGAGCACCCCACACTTTTTCCACAATTATACTATTTACTGTTCCTTAATTGATTCTTAGATTGAAAATTATTTTCTACTTTTTAGTTGATTTTATCATAAAAGCGTGTTTTTAAGTTTTTTAAACTATAATTATTTCTTGTAACTTTAAAGATTTTGTATTTATTTACTTTTAATAGTTACTGCTGTAGAGTAAGATCATATTTTTATTTGTTGATACAAAAATTTTGTATCTAAGTCGCGTTTCTAAAATTTCATTAGTTAATAACTAACCCATAGAAAAGAACTAACCCTTCACAGAGAAGGACTCTACAATAGAATTCAAAAAATCTTTTTCATTTTAAAAGTACTAGGTATTAGTAATATTTTATTTAAACTGGGTCCAGTTTAAATATTCATACTCATTGTATTTTTCAATGATACAAAAAATATACATAATGTCTATCTGTATGTTTTTTTAAATGTGATTTTCAGCTTTTTGCCTATTTTTAAATCAGCAGTTCTAGCGTTTCAGTAAAAGGATGGCGATGCCAGTTGACTTATGTCATCTTAACCCTCAAAAGTGGCAACTCATTTGCGATCGGCTTCAGTCTGAACCCTAGTGCAATATATAGTTGGTCATAGAAGTCCATGGGCGGCAGTGAGTTCATTTGCTAATTAAATCTTGAAAAAAAGACTTAAGTACTCCTTTATGTAAATTTTTATGTGTTTTTAAAATCTACCCCTGTGTAAAACAGTCGCAACAAAGGATCCAATCTTTTAGATTTGATATTTATTTTTATTAGTCGAGCAGTCGGGCCAATGTTTGTTACTCTTCGCTCTTTCGTTGATTAATTGCATTTCAAAGTGTTTATTTGTTGTTTGAAGGCAGCGTGCAAAATATCGACGCCGTATAAATTTTGATTTTTCGTGTCGTGTTGGGGGAAATGAAAAATTTATGGTGCGAAGTTGGGATTTTGAATAGTCTTTTTGGGATCGGTTATTTTCGTAGGTCGAGTTTTTTAGCAAGATTTTTCGTTTTAAAGCATGAAAATATATTTTAAGGTAAAATGGTAACGTTGGAAATCTCAGTATCTTTTATTTGGTATAAAAAATTCTGTTACACTTATTAATGCACAGAAAGTAGTCAGCAAAGAGCTTTAGGAGCCAGAAAGGTCATATTTGAATAGAGAGTTTTTTGACATTAGTGACCTCCAGAAAAGATTTTTAGAAATGTATTTTCTGACAGTGAAAAGTACTTTTTAACTTCAGTTATTAAAAAAATGTTTATTATTCTGTGAATGGTTGGAATTCATTTTACGCAACCATACACACACATATACAGACAATTTAGTTTTAATGTTTGAGTTTAGTGTCCTTTATTAAACATTAATTTGAATTAGTACATACTCATCGAATAGGCGGTCACGAAATAATGCCATTACCTACTCAAACACATACGACAATCCCACAAAACGTCGATATATCACGGAAGGTCCCGAGAAATGTCTTATGGGTCCGTGACGTCACCGAGTGACGTAAATCAGGCCACGAGTAGACAGGTTATTGCCTCGCTGCAGTTAACGCAGGCCTGGGCCGAAATCCGAGGATTTATGGACCCGGACCTGAGGCCAAGCGGACAATAGGCCGACGTTTAAGCAATGGACGTTTAAAAAGAAATCGGAAAGGCATTTGTATTTACGTAAGTTTTTTAGAGAACAAAACAATATCTTTGTTTACGACAGCAGCGTTTAGGTTTTTTAATCCATTTAAGGTGGTTTTAATAAAAGTCGTTCGACTGCACTCAGCTCTTACACCTGTTTTGATTAATTGCAGCTATGTAGTAGGTTTAAAGGGTGTACCGTCAGATTTCGTTTTCAGTCTATCGTAGTTGATTTTCGATCAGTTTTAGCTAGCACTCCTACCCAATTTGTAGTTGGTCCATGGGCTAGTAATCATATAAAAATATTTACTAGTTAACAATTTAATTTATGTTCAGGGTTTCCGATACATGCGAGTAGCAACATGTTTGTTTGTAATCTTCAGACCTCAGATAGACTACTGTTCTATTTAGCGTTCAATATTTATAGGTTTTAGGTTTCTGATGCAACAGTCTAAATCTAAAACCATAAATTGTTACTAAAACGTACTATTACTGTTATTGAATGTATCTCAAAACGTACCTAGATATGAATTACAACGCCATCTAGTGGCAGAAATCTATCTCTTCAAGTTCAATGTTTTGGATTTATATCTGGTATCCCGTTGCGTTATTTTGGACGTAAGATATATGACCAAGAGGAGTTTTTGCCGTGTTAACCACCCCTTTGCTTGTTTGATGGGTAGGTACAGTTTTTGCGGTTGTGCGTGCCTTTGAAATATTGTATGGTGATTCCGGGTTTAAAAAATATGGGCGATTTGTTTTTGCTGCCAGATGGAAAAGTTGTTTATGTAGGTTGCAGTTTTCTACATTATGTCGTAGACTATAATGATTTACCAGCTATTAAAAAGAAGTCATGGAAAAATGTGTCGTTTGTAAGAAGAAGTTTTGAATATGGTAGAGATCTCTCTGGTTCAACTCCGGCGGCACCACTGCTACACCTATTTCTGCCTAACAACAGCAGCGTTAAATGCTGGTATTTTGGTTTGAAAGGTGTGGAAAGAGTGACATATTAATCCTAGGCATTCCAGCTTAGTCATCAGGTAGGAATTTAATCTTTGACCCTGTAGTTCCTAGACCAGAATAGGGCTACAGTATCCCCTGCTTGTCGTAAGAGGCGACTAAAAGGGGCTTTCGGGGTTGCGGGCGGCAAGAGTGGGAGCTCGAACCGCCCGGCCAACAACCCCGGGAAGGACGGCGGTATGTGTGGTCGCATACCATCGTGTACATCGAACGGTATGGTGTTTCAATCTTACTTCGCCGGAACCCGACGGGGCAGTGCGCTGAGAGGACTCAGGTTGCGTTCCTTTGGAGATCCCGGAGTCCTCTACGCAGCGCTGAGAACGACCACCGGGGGGTGTTAGTGCGGTAAAAATCCCACATAACCCCGTGTTGCTCCCACGGCACCATACTTTTTGAAGGTTTCCCCGTCGAGAAGAAAAAAAAAGGATTTAATCTTAACTGGGGTTGATTACAGATGTCCGACGGTTATAGATGGCGACAGTAGCCACTTACCATGAGGTGGACTGCAAACTCGTGTAGTACGTATAATATATTTAAAAAAATGTATAAAATGCTTTACATTTTCAAGTACTAAGGCTTTAGACTAAGAGTGGACATATATTCTAAAGCGTACTTACAAGTAAGCCTCTCAGGTCCTATATTGCATACTTACGTCGTCATTAAAAACAGAAGCTATTTGTTTCTCAGTCGCGCTCTTAAGAAAACTTTCCACTACTCCGTACTTTAGAGGAATTTGTAGAAATTTTAATTAAAAATGTCTCTTAAAAATATTTTGTTGCAGTAAATTAATATTATTACGTATATAGCTAAGAGTTTATTTACTTTTTGCTTCTACTGGAATAGAATTTTTGGTACGAACGAAATACGTACGAAAAAAAGAAAAAACACTTTCTACACTCACAGCCCCACACTAGGATTCCCTGTATCGTGGATGCCATGGACACACTCGAATACACAAACACCCAGACCCAGAATAGATATCTAAATTCATTATTCAAATGTCTGTCTGGCCGGGGATCGAACCCGGAACCTTCAACTCCATCAAAAGAATAAATTTCAATTTGCACGTGTTTCATATGAGTTATATTCTATACATTATGTGCACTTGAAATCTAAAGAAAAATTACATCTTAAACAAATTTATAATCGCACGGTTTATATTAATTAATGACAGGTGAAAAAGCTAGTAACAAGATAAAAAAAATGCAAACATATATTTTAATAGACTAATATGATTTGTTTGGTACATTTGTTTTGTATATCCCTAAGGGCAAACTCAGTATGAAATAACTTTTAAAATTGATAATATACTAATTGTCGTCGTAATCAACTCCTTATTATTTCGCTACTGTTCATCTCAGAATTAGAAGAAATAATCCACAATCCACTGCGCTGGCGAAGTTCGTATTGGTTGACTTAGCTAGACAGTAATCGTAATCATATTTAAGTACGAAATATGGGTTGTGATTAATATTTCTATGAAATAAGATATTTATGCACAGGCAAGATAGCGAGAAAGCGCAAGTTTCACTGAAATTTACTGCAGCGAGATAAGTGCTGATTTAATTTCACTCTGCAGACTCTGCACTCATTAATATCAAATTTAAAATATTGCGGTTATTTCTATTTCGAGCGACCGTAATAGCTTTTTATCGTTTGGGAATCTAGTTTTATTTTAATCTGAGTTTTATTTAATGTATCTGGTTTTGAATAATTTGGTTTTAATGATTAATTATAATGATTAATCACATAGAAAAAAACTTGTACATCATCCTCATGGAAGAAGTCCAAATTAATGATAATCGTTGTAATTACAATGATGGTGGCTAATAAAAACATCGTTAATTTTCATGAATCCCAATAAGCACACAAGTAGAACCGAAAATAAGACCCCTAAGATAAATCCAGTTAGACCCTCGCGTAACTAATAATAATAAAGCAGGTGGTATCGGAAACAGTTAAAGCACAAACATTTGTATTCAAACAACTTTAACGTGCAAAATGTTGGCAATAATTCTGAATGTGAAGGCATGAGTGTTGTTAGAACTTTCTACAGCTAAATATAAACTCTATTCTAAAAAGACAGAGTTCAGTTTCCTTTCCTGCGTCTAAACATCAGGTAGTATTGCGAAATCATGAAGAGTCGCACCCATTCGGGAAAACACATGGTCCGGAAGAAGATAGAAGATACCGTGGTTAACGTTTGCTTTTATTTTCCCATACTTACACCCTAATATCAGCGGAGATTGGCTGTGGAGTCGTCAACTCGGATTTGAATGGTATGGGGCTTGTATCAAATTTAAAGCCAGGAGTCCCGCAGTGTTTGAAAGCGGACGTATTCAAAAGATCGTGTCATTTTTTAGTCGAAAGCGAGATATTATTGACTGATTGGTAAAATTAAAGGGTACAGAATCCCGTTGTCATACAAATAATATGATACAGTATGATACAAGTGTAACTTAAAAAAATATTAAATAAGAATTATAGATTTGGACAATGATTCTTCTCTCTCATAACTCTTTCAGTAATGGTAATAGTTTTTAAAAATCAATGTAAGAAGAAAATAAAAAGATTATTTCCTACATCCAATTACATCAAATTGAAGTCATTCTAAAATTGTTCCACGTAGTAATCAGATACCTCATAATGTCCCAAAATTTCTCTTCAACATCAGACAAAAAGATTGTTCCGATGATAAATGCAAACAAATTTGCAAAGGCAGCATTATGATAAAATTGAACGAGAATTGATGAAACCGTCTGTCCTGTTCAATCTGTTTAAATTGAATTTAGGGAACATGAAATAAATAATAAGGGAACTCTTATACTCAGGCACTTAAACGAAGTGGCTGTTGAATGGATAATAAGTTTGTTTTACCTACATTTTGTTATCTGATAAATTGGTTCCCTGTGATTCTTAACGGACGTTTCGTGCTTATTTTCCTTGTCAATTTCCTTGCGTTTAATTTTGCTATCACAGAAACATCTTGGATGTCGATAATGTTTTTCAGGTATCTTATATTTTTAAAGAAGTAGTAGACGAGCGAGCAGTTTTCTTGATGATAAGTGGTCACTATCACTTGAAATGATCTGTCCAAGTCTATATAGAAGGGCCGATCTACATGACGTCAATTACACATACATTGACACTCCCGAGATCTAAGTAACTAAGATGTTTGCCTCATATGTAAGTTACTTAAGTTAAGAACTGCTTCGTGTCAGAATCAGATGTAGCAGTATCGATCGAATCGATAGTTTTGCCATCTTGAATCACAAATTTATAACACAAGGTTTATTACTCAGGTGTAATTACACAAGTACGTGTTTTGAATTAGAAGATTATTTACGGATTTATTAAATTTTCATACGCCATTTGTCATTTGTAGTTTCGAATAAACTCACTGAAACCGTATCAAGAATATTCACACCTCCTGTCAGTATAAGATTACAATATAAAATGACCACTACACGGGCGTCGCCCAAGGCAACACGACAGGCAAATAAGCTCTTATTTTTACATATCCCGGCGAGAATTTGTGGCGTACAGAAGTCGTTTCTCGCAGTTTTTACACGGAAAGCGTTCGAGTGCAAAAACCAAGACGAAAGCAGGTAAGTAAGCAATACAAATAAATAGCCTCATGAATAATGCGGTGGTTGGCGACCACAGAGTGAATAAATTGTAGAAATGGCTACCATATTTTTAGTAAGAGTAAATAAGTAGTGTAGTCTATTGTTTTTAGGAAGTACTGACGAACAGTTGCTATCGAAATATTTTTAGGGAATCGACTTTATTTCGATGTAAGAGTACTTACAGTACCCTTAGTATGACTTTTTACGTTTCTACAAAAATTACTGTTTTAGTAATTGTTTACGTATTTATCCATACATTTCATCCTTCATCCAATCAGCGCTTCTAGCGGATTAGGACTGATTGGAAATATATGGAAATTACGTAGACAAAAACAAAAGCATTCATTTTTGTCAAAACGTAAAATCTCATACTAAGGATACAGGAAACACATGCAAAGTTTTGTATCTACAGTGAGAACCGTGTCAAAATCGGCAGTGATCAAGATTGGCTTCTACAGACACTTTCGTCTTTCACTTTATCTGAATAAAGGTGTTTAGGTAACTTTAAATTAAGGAAGCTTTATGAGGAATGTCTAGTTAGATCGACGTTCCAGCTTAGCCTTCTGTAGTGTCAATACTTCTGTAGACGACCTTAGGTAAGGATAAGCCTATGTGACTACTTGCCATATGAATACCGTGAGGATATCTTGCTACGATTTTTTTTATTATATGGAGTAGCAGACGAGCATGCAGTCCACAAGCTAGTAAGTACTGCTGCCGCCCATGGACATCTGTAATCGACTCCAGATAGGATTAGATATTCGAACCGGAGGTTGATGCGCCGCTATCCTTGAGGAATAAGCTGGAACGCCTCGGAAAAATATGTCTCCCTTACCACACCCTTCAAACCAGAAAACAGCAGCGCTTAAAACTGCTATTGTAAGGCAAAAATAGGTGGGGCAGTGGTGCCGCCGGAGTCGAACTACAAAGGCTACTACCACCTTCAAAAATGAATATATAAAACATGTTTGATATAGTCTCGAATCGTAAATTAATGAGGCCAGTTCTACTAACAATTGTTTGTTCACTAGATGTTTTGTTTTCCGACGACGTTTGGGCACATTCGCCGCAGACTTAAACTCTCATTCTCGTAATGGGAGATAGTTTATTTTGTGACGTAGCGCGGACATAGTAATGGTGGTAATAACTCTTATGGGGCGCGGGTAACACGGTATGGGGTTAACGCACGTGGTTGGTTGCTGGAACTCATTACTAGCCCACTGCTGGGAAAAGATCCTTCTATAATTTGAATATGAGACTTTTAACATTGCAATACATTGATGTAACAAACACACCTTTAAAATCTTAACACTAAAGCACTACACTGTAAGCCAGCGCACTTAAACTCTACTTGAATTCTACCACAACGGTAATACTACTAATAATATAATTTCCTTCATACCTACAATAGTTTGTTGGTTTACCTCGACAATTCCCAGCCGAGCTAATGGCCAGCGACTGAGGTTATAATAGCGGTAATATCCTTAACACGTTCACTGCTATAGAAATATGAAAAGAAAGAAAAAAAGAAAATATTTTGTAACAGGTGAATTACTTAAATTAATAATGTACACTAATTTTCATCTGACGCGACAACAGGTTTAAAGCGGTCTACCAAAATGGACCTGCCCTACCTTATAAGTAATATTTTCATATACCTACTATGCTGCGGTCAAAAAGACCGTATGCGATTTATTTACTCTGCAGCCCTAGATTAATTCTAGAAAGTTATAAACAAGTGGCAAATTTACTATTTGTCATATTCTAGATGTGACTAAAAGTGCATAACTGAGAAAATTTGTTTTTGAACCATCGTATACAGTCTGGGGCAGGCCTGTCATCACTTCGTGTTTTTCGACTACGTTTAAGAAACAAACAGAAAAAAGAAAACACCATAATTTGCCATCACATGCCTGAGAGGTACGCGCGTCAAGTCTATCAATCTAGCCTAAGGCTTACTTTCAGGTGTGAGCCATGCCATGCAGTCGGTCAATGGGAGATGATGCGCATAACGTAAGCATCGGGCCGATTGTGTGTGATCAGCAGTGAACGTGTTAACTAAACTGTATCTCGAGTTACCCTAATTCCACTTTCCTAGTGCCCGTTATGAAGGCCCGTAATGTTTTATTTATGTAAAGAAATAACTCGGAAATTTGCTGAAACACATTTAGGCTGTCACGAATTCGTTTTACGGCGCAATTACCTTACATTTGAAATATGTGCAGTAGATTAGCTTTTTATGCTGTTTTCGGCCTACTGTATGTTTTACGTGGGTTTCAAACTGATGAGATGGGAAATGGAGACAGTAATATTTCGGTTTCTTTCTAAAGATGATTAAAATATATGAACAGTTCTTAGGATGGTAGGAATTATTTTAGTTACTTACAAGAGTACAAAATAATTCCAAATAAATTAGAAATAAGTGACTTAAAATTAAGTCATACTTAGATTAAAAAAAAACTTTCAACACACTCAAACCAGAACACATTAGCGTTTAACACTGCTGTCAGAAGGTCAAAAAGGGGTACTACTATCTTCAAGTTAGAACCCCTGTAACCTGTCCATTCATGGAATATGGCAGTTGACATTTATTTTCTATTTTATTAACTTTCAGAAAACCGAAACGGTATCTCTTTGCATCTTTACTGCGGCTAGGATTCCTTCGAATGTGCTAAATACTGTAGCGCTTAGCCGTTCTTTCGTTGCATAATCTTGTTGTTTCCTCAGACCAAATAAAAGAGAAAACGCCTAGAAATATATTATAGCATCGAAACAGCGTATGCGCTTGCATGAATGACTTGGAATTCCATGGAGATGTTTGTTAACTTTGTTTTAAAGGAACTTCTATGTGGCTTTAAATTGTGTTTTACCTCTCATTGGCATGTTATGCCTTTTAAGCGTTTCATATCGTATAACAAAATTACCAACTGATTGACGACTTTTGTGTATACTGAGTGAGAGTGAGTATCTGCTTGATTCGCATTGAATTACAAGTAATTGTGTGTATTATATATACAAGTGGCTAAGGGCTAATAAGAGAGTCTATCTAATCATTTTTGGTCTACGGTTTTTTAGTATTTTGCAATTCAAGTTGCGGAATAAATAAAAATAAAAATGAAAATAGCGGATGCTAAGAGATTATTTTCTGAGATTTCGAAATACGATTTTTCGCAGGACTCAGGTTGATCTGAGTTTTATTTAGGTTTTATTTACATTATATTTATTTCATATATATCTTATCATAATTTCAATCCTGTCTTTGCTAGGGTGTATTTGAGTGAATTTAATTATGAATTCTATCACGTTTATAAAAAGCGAGATGGAGGTTTGCATCGTCAGTGTCATCCCATTACTGACTCAGGGGCACAGATCACCTCTCAGAGTGAGAAGAACTTATGCCATAGTCCTTCACGTTGGCAGGTGCGAAGGTAGACTTCACAGAACATTAAAACCTTTTAAGAAACTCTCTGACGTGTAAGTATCCTTACGTCTTTTCCCTTTACCTTTATATGTGAGTGATAATATTCCAATACTCACACAATTTTGAAAAATCAAAGGTGTCTAGAAATTGAACTTTGGACATTAGGACGGAGAAGTCGAGTTCCAACTATTAAAACTAACAGTATTGATTCATACCAGGTGTAAATAAATACATTTTTCCATGTACCTTTCTAACTTTTTACCTTACAAGTTAAAATACTTATTTCTTAAGTCGACTCTACGTACAATGGGAATAAGTAAAGAACAAGTGTAAATGCTCTTAATTTAATTCTCTGTAAGCCCTTAGCACAGGTTCTCAAACTTATTTCGTCGACCACTTCGAGTATTAATTATTTTGCATTACCCTTAACATTATTAGATCTCAAAATTATAATCGCAGTTATCAATTTCAGTTAATAGTAGCGTAATGAGTACACCAAAACATGAATAAGAATTAAAAAAAATATGGAATAGATATGTTTCTGATATTACTTTTAAATATTAGCAATAAAATAAACCATTACTCCTTCAAATATAGGTAGACATACCCCATTTTTTTCCCTTTGCCTTCACCTTATACACCTCCAGCGCTTAGTGAGTTTATCACTTTGAGAAGAACTGCCTTAGCGAAAGAAGGTAAGAGCGAACATTAAGAAGATAAAGTAGATCAGCTAATTTGATCAGCATAAAATTTCACGGGAAGAAACACGATAGACTCCTACGAACAAACGGATACTGCGCCGTCAATACCATAAATTTGTTTTTACTACAGGTGAGTCCCTCACCATATTAAAATGTAAATCACACGGCCGATTTAATTTCAGGCTTGGAGAAGCTTAATGCACGAATGTAAGTTATGGACGATAAGCGGGAATGATTGGAAATGTTCACGAGTTATCTATAGTTAAACACGCTCAGAAGGTTCTGAAAAATACAATATATTCTTCCATAATCATCAGCATGTACAACTTTATCCACTAATTTATTACACTTCCTTTACAAAGGATATTGTAAAAATCAAATGACAGTCCATAACTCAAAGCAAGACTGAATATTCCAAAAATATAAAAAATATTCAGAAGTGAGACAAATTTTCAATAACCTAGTGTAAGAACCAACTAAACCTAATGTAAGCCTGTAAATATAAAACGCTGGTTATAAGCGCTTATTTACCTGAACTTGATAGATTGTAGTTCGACTGCCATGTTTTCGCCTGTTTCTGTTTGATAACAATATAAAGTTGAACTTGCTAGGTTTAGCCAGGATATTAGACGTTATACGCTTCGTAGGCAGCATCTCATCTGTGATCTTTCCCTGGTGGAGATCCTGGCATATTTTGCGAAGGTATGTACATATATAGGTAAGCATACTGTTATAAATTGCTGCTTCTATGAAATACCGATTTGAATGACACGATTTGCTTATCTAAAGTACATTATCAAATGTTAATGGTTTATTTAGATAGGTAATGTAAATACGCTTTCGCCTCTAACTTAAATTCGGTGGAACATTTCTCCGCAGCTAGTTGGCTCCTGCCCGAGGCGCCGTGTATTACCCGCACAAACAAATTGCGTTACACTGCTGACCCAACAATATTTATATGGAGCTTCCCGATTGAGAAGTTTCTCTTATATTGGGCTACTAAAAGATCTAAAGGTTGTTTTATATGTGGTGTTGATTTGACATATTACTAACCTGGTGATGGTATTTCGACGCCTGCAGCCTGGAGATTGACTCTTAGACTTTAAAAGGGCATTAGATTTAATGATGCGTACATTAGCATGTGCATGGCTTACTTACTTTTAAGTAACTACTGAGTATGGGCTCCTCCTGAAAACTGCAGGACTATGGCGAAACTGGAGAAAGTATAGATAAAACTATTCTGCAAGTTTCCAGTTTCAGCCTCCAGTCGGAAAGACCCACACACACACAAACAGACGAATAATTCTAAAGGAAATCAAAGCCAACACTATGTAAGACAACAATTAAATGCCAATGATGATAATCACATGTACATTGCACAGGAATTCCACTTTAGAACCTTTCTCTAATGTGTTCTTCCCTGAAGGTACGAGTTAAAGTCTTGGCATGGTCGGCAAAACTGCATTCGAATTTAAGCATCTCAATGAATAGTGTCTTCCCTCACTATTCTATCCTATCATACTAAAAGTGAAGCTAAGCTAAGCGATAAAAACAGCGAAGAAACTGCGTGAAAGATCGTCCATTTCTTTTCATATCAATAAAGTTCCCGCTATCTTCGTCATTTCAATAGAGAATCTGATCACAAACCACAGTGCATAAAACCCTAATCCTTTCTACTTAAACTTTGCTAAGTTGGAAATTACTGAAGTCAGTGATTCAAGCACCTGTGGAACTACGAACCTTCAAACTTATCTCAGTCGTAAAGTTGTGGGTATTTGTTTCAAGCGATCAGCAGTTTAGTGGAATCACGTGCAGATGTATAGGTAACTTGGCGTTAAGTTGTTGAGTTACGATTAGAGGAGTTTGACTAGCTATAGTACGAGCCTATATATAATGTCTCTGGAATATATCGCACTATTTCATTGTATATAGTTTGGCTTAGACAAATCAGAATGTGTTTGTACGAGTACACCTCATATACAAATAAGAAAATCTGTGTTTGGGAAATGGTTGAATTTTGCATATAGATAGACTGATGGACGTAGGTCTCTTTTAGTAAAGTAGATGTGTGAAACACGATTTATAAACTATTCTACCGTGAAGCTGTTTTTGCTTTATGTATTAGAAGGTGGATATCGGTTGACATACGTCAGGTAGGAACCTTGTTCTGGATGCTGTTGGTTACAAATGTGTATGGGAGACAGAGGCGGTATTTTGAAAGTATATTTTTATACTTAAAAATTGCAATAAAGCGAAAGTAAAATCCTCCTGGTACAAGTGCCAATCGCCTGTTTATCGAACAAAGCTCTTGATTTTTGACTGAATACAGATTCGAAGTAGCATTGAAAGCGATTGAATTCAAGTATTCGATTCCATCTCTATTCGAAGTCCGCCACTAATTTATTCCACGTCTTATTATTACTCCAGCTTGTTTTCTTATTATTCCAACTAGACAGGAATCTTTTCCAGACCTTTTGAAACGTTCCTACTTTGATAAGTAAAATAGAAAGATACTTCACCGCCTTGAAATGAAATGAACACAAAACCCTCAATTTTTTGTCAGCTTTTTTTTATATTTTTAGAGAAAATGTACGTGTAAATAACTAATACTACGTAATTTAGGTAAAAACAAATAAGTATTTCAAAAATTTTAGGGACATTTTAGCACGGCGACGTGGCAAAACTTTATTTACGTAACAATTTTAATTCTCAAATCTGTACCCTTTCAATCAGTTCTGACACAGTCCGCTAAGGGAGCTGATTCGCAATGTATGGGCAAATACGTAAACAAATACAAAAACAGTTATTTTTGTAAAAACATAAAAACTCATACTAAGGGTGCTGGTTACACTTTCTAGTTGAAGTGATCTATCTATTTATTTTACTCATCTAAGCGTTCCTAGTTAACATTCCCACTGGATCGCCCAGTGTTCATTGCACTGGTTTCACAATCTTTTTCATTCAATTTTATGGTTTTGACACGACGATATGAATTTTAAAATCCGTTCGTTCGTTGTCTGCAGGATATGGAAGAAAATTGTGGTGTTTGATTCAATCGCTGTTTTTTGTAAGCTTCGGAATGATTTTTTCTTTGATGTTTGCTTGAACCCTGATTTAATGAAACATTTTCTTCATGCGCTGTATTACTCATGTTCAGTAACTGGATATTAAAAGCTTTTTGGTAGTATGGTTGGGTAGTATGGTAGGGTTTGGTAGTTTCGAAGTATGGCTTTTTGGTAATTTGTCCCTGTAGTTTCGGGACCAAAATAGGGCTACGGTATCCTCTGCCATTTCGTAAGAGGCGACTAAAAGGGGGCTTTCGGGGTTGTGGGCGGCATAAGTGGGAGCTCTAACCGGTCGGCTAGCGACCCCGGGAAGAACGATGTTATGTGTGACCTCATACCGTCGTACGCTCCACATGGAGTGGCGAGCTTTATCTGGTCGGAGCCAGACGGGGCAACGCACCGAGAGGACTCCGGTTGCGTTCCATTGGAGATCCCGGAGTCCTCTACGCAGCTCAACTCTGCTCGACTCAGTTGAAAATATATTTAAATTACTTAGACGGGTCATGATAGCCCGATTAACATATTTTCTTGAAAAAGTATTAAAACAACTATGAGACGGGCATCGATGAATTCTGCAATATATTTATTTACAGCAATAAGCTTAATATTTAGGAGAGGTCTCTATCTAGCAATGGACTTTAACGTATGAATATTGTAAAAGAAGAATGCTCTCTAATCAGCTTGTAACCACTGGATTGAATTACACAAACCTCAGGTGATCTCCACTGAGCGTCATTACTTTCCTCGTTTAGTAAGAGAAGCAATAGAGACCAAGAAACATCCTAGGGACTTCAACAGAGAATATGGTTTTAAGTTAGCCCAAACGTGGAATTCAGTGGCTAGTTTATGCAAGTCACAGATAGTGCAAAGTACGGTGCGTAAGGATATTGTTAGTGTTGTGTGTCGTGATATGAAACCTATAAAAAAAAACGAACTAGACTTTGGGTAGATAGATTAATATACCATTAGTACTTGTCAACGGTTTCTCCCCTCCACCTAAGTTTAACCGTGACAACTATCCATGCAACTGGGTCGAAATATCGGTAATAAAAACGCATATCGTGAGTACCCGTTACATAATAAAATGTCTCAATTCCGCGATAATTTTAGTCTAAAATCATATATTGCTCTCTATTCATTCTCTTTTCAAAATCAACTGCATCATCTGTGCGGTAAAGAAAAATGCTTAATAGGTTTTGTATTCAAACTATTTGTTGTTTACTCTCCATGACAAAGCAAAGAATATTTAAACCAACAAGTATAAAGCACAAAATAATTATTCGGTATTAACATGCGGTTGTAGGGAACAAACAAGCTCAGTTCTGCAATTCAGTTTGCTCTGCTTTCAGCGTAATACCGCGTTAGTACTAATTAGCTTTAAATGTAATTACCTCGACTATTCGAAAACACGAACCGTATTACCCAAGTACAAAGAACAGAACAAGGTTCAGGAGTATTTTTCCTACTTATATTATAGTGTGTATTTGAATGTAACTTGTGAGATTTTAAGAAGACCGTGACGTATTCTTTCTCAAATGGATGATGCTGTTCTGGGAATCAAATTCCCATTGGGCTTTCTAATAAGGTTATTGCAAGAAATTCTAAGTTAAAGTGCAAACTAGGGATGTAATATGATTTAATAGGTTAGGGTTATTTCACATTTAATATTGTATGTAAAAATATATATATATTTTTATAATATAAGAGTAGCAGACGAGCTTGCAGCCTGATGGTAAGTGGCTACTGTCGCTCATGAACATCTGTAATCAACCCCAGATAGGATTAGATATTCCTACCTGAGGTCGGCCACAGATGCGCCGCTACCCCTGAGGACTAAGCCGGAAGCGAACCACAAAGGGATCTACCACCTTCAGTATTACGATTGGGTTTAAAGAAAATATCTGGCCAGATTATGAGGAACTAAAAATTAAAAAATTGTTAGTATGTGAATGTATGCACATTGCACGTATAAAAAATACTTAAAATGAGCCTTTTCCTTTAGTCATTATTTCACAGAGTTTGATCATTATAAGCAACTCTATCAAATAGATTATATAAGAGTTATTTTTCAAAGTTTCGTGTGTATAATACGAGTATGTACGCATTTTGTTTCGAAGTATCTATTTTCATTGCGAATGAATATATTGATAGCGATATATTTGAAGTTGTTTACTGATGTCTACGAGCGTTGACCACTAAATCGATATACTATAGACTTGTTTACTAGTTCCAAATCAACAACTAATTGCCTCGTACCTCGTTAGGATAAAGGCGCGTGATTTCATCATGGCATATCTGAATCTTAGACGAGTAAAATACATAGATTCATCAACCCATTATTGTCCCACTTCTGAGCACGGGCCTCCTCTGAGAATGAGAAGGATTAGGCCATAGTCCACCGCGCTGGCCAAGTGCGTATTGATAGACTTCACATACCTTTGAGATTTTTTTATAAATCTCTCAGGTATGCAGGTTTCCTCACGATGTTTTCCTTCATCCTTTAAGCAAGTGAAAATTCATTTCTAATACGCACATAATTTTGAAAAATCTGAGGTTGGTCTGGGATTTGAACCAGTTTTCAGAATAGAAATTGTTGCGTAAATAAAGTGTTACCACGTCTCCGTTCTAAGAGTTCGTAAAATGTTTCAAATATTTATTTATTACGTAAAGTACGTAGTAATAGTTAATGAAACGTAAACTGTATCTAAAATGTTTTTTATTTGTCGAAAATTCAAACAATAAATGAAAACATCATCCTTTTGTGGCTTCATTCAATTTTTTTTATGATATAAGAGTAGCAGACGAGCATGCAGTCCACCTGATGGTAAGTGGCTACTGCCGCCCATGGACATCTGTAATCGACCCCAGATAGAATTAGATATTCCTACCTGAGGTCGGCCACAGATGCGCCGCTACCCCTGAGGACTAAGCTGGAACGCCTTGGAAAAGTCTGTCTCCCTTACCACACCGAAAACCTTCAAACCGAAACACAGCAGCGCCTAACACTGCTGTCATAGGGTTCTACCACCTTCAATTTTAAGGTGGTGAAGTATCTTTCTATTTTACTCATAGATTAGTAAAGATTACTCACTCTTAACAAGAAAATGTAACCAGTTTTGATATTGAAATTGTCATTGTCATCTTTTTTCGTGTTTGAAAAATATTAAAAACATGTAGTTTTTGGATCATTTACGAATGAAACGATATTTCTCCGCACTTTTTCTTCGATTTCGTGTTTTTGCACCACTTAATTGCATGTCGGCATTGTTCCGCGTAAATTACACCATGACAGCCATTAAATAGCTGACAGAATTGTCAGCCGTTTAAGCCATTTGATGGCTTCCTTCAATTACGAGGCGGTGAGGTATCTATACTTATCTATGTTTTTACTAATCAAAGTTTTGAATGCCCATTTCCGCGGGTTTGCGTAACAATACGCGTTATTTGCTTAACATTTCACGTACGATAGTCAACACATACGCACAGACGCATTAATTACGCGTATTTACAAACAACTACGAAATCTGGCAACGTTTATAATTTGAAGCGGGTGAATGCAATTTTGGACACGCGATAATGTACGAATGTGTGTATTGGTATTGTGGTACTGATGTACTATAACTAAAAACCGTTTTTTGAATTAATAAAACTAAAACCGGTTAATAAATAAATAAACATTAGGAAATATAACGGGTTTACAGTTTTCATAAGTATCTGTTTGTCTTTCAATACTCATTAAGAATGCGAATAAATTGAATATTATTGTGACAAAAACACTGCGTTTGTAGATTGGAACTGAAGTGATATCAGTAACAAGTTGAACTTCATATTCGATACTATCGTTATCGATTTGGTAAACAGTTTCCTTTACCATATCGGTACGGAATCCAATATCGGTTACATAACGGTTTTTAAATTTAACTGAAAACGGTCATACTTATTGGATGTTTGCGCGACATTTAAGGGCGGCATTTGCGAAATGTTTCTAGTTATGTGATGCAACGTGAAGTGAGTTTTGAAGGTGGTAGAACCCTTTGTGGTTCGACTTCGGCGGCACCACCGCTACACCTATTTCTACCTAATAACAGCAGTGTTAGGCGCTGCTGTGTTCCGGTTTGAAGGGTGTGGTATGGGAGACAGACTATTCCGAAGCGTTCCAGCTTAGTCCTCAGGGGTAGCGGCGCATCTGTGGCCGACCTCAGGCAGGAATATCTAATCCTATCTGGGGTTGATTACAGATGTCCATGGGCGGCAGTAGCTACTTACCTTCAGGTGGACTGTATGTTCGTCTGCTACTCCTATATTATTAAAAAAAATATATAATAAAAGAGTATGTTACGTGTGTGATAACATCACTGCGATTCTAAAGCGTGGTTGTTGCGTATGTCAATGGTCTTACTGTGCTATATACGACAGGGGAGTCAGGATCTGAAAAATATTATACTGTAATGACACTAATTGAAGACGAATAACTTGGAATGTATCGTGTGCTCCTGTTACACATACTGCGCCGTAGAAATCAGTGCAAATCACCTGACAACTTGTATAAGGCGAAAATAGGCGGGGCAGAAGTGTCAGTGTCACAGGCAAATCACAAAGACTTTTAGTTATCTATTAAAATGCATGCAGAGAAAAGGCATGCTTAGTAGAAGTAGAAGTATCGGGACGTTAAACTTATAACCATAGATAAGTATAGATATATCACCGCCTTGTAATGAAGGAAGCCATTAAATGACTTAAACGGCTGACATTACTGTCAGCCGTTTAATGGCTGTCATGGTGTAATTTACGCGGAACAATGCCAACGTGTGCAGTTAAGACACGAAAACGAAGAAAAAGTGCGAAGAAATATCGTTTCATTAGTAAATACTCTAAAAACTGCATTTTTTTTTTTTCAAAAACGAAGATAGATGTCAGTGACAATTGTCGAAAGGTTATATTTTCTTGTTAGGAGCGAGTAATCTTTACTAATCTATGCTTATGACATCATAATATTATTATGCTCGTATGGTAATTGATACATTAAAAATTGGTTGCTCACCCGTGACTGCGACACTCTGCGACTATTAATTGAACGCGAGTGAGCAGCTTAACACAATGCTTAAAACTTCGCCATTCATATCAGTATGGAACCGAAAACCAAACCCGTTTAGAAGAAGTTTCTTAATATATCGGATATTGCGTTCAATATTTTCCCAAATATCAAGCGCAGAATATCGTTATATAAAATTCCTATGACATGTTCCGTGTATTGTTTTGACATCTGCCTGAATAAGATGAGGGCTCTATGTAAAGTGGGATAGGCCAATTTCAATATTACTTACGTGTTCTATTGTGAAGCGGTTAGCGGTAAGCGATTTTTTGCTGACATAAGCTGCAGTCGTATGAAATGAAATATATTTATTTGGTATAGGCCTTACAAATTGTCAGTTACAATATTTTTTCTTAGACTACTACCGGTTCCGAACGCGACCTCGACTAAGAAGATCCGGTAAGAAACTCAGTGGGTTTGTCTTTTTTACATAAAAAATATTACTAAGTAGTGTGAATTATGTTAGAAATTTGAATGAGAGTTTTTTGTTTGTCACGCTTTCATGCCTTAACTTAACTGATTGTCATGAAATTTTGTAAGTACGTTGTCTGGGGTCTACAAAAAGACAAAGGGTAACTTTTATCTCGATAAAAAGTGCTGTTCTCGAGATACAGATAAAACCTCTGTGGGTAAACGATAGTTATTTATAAATAGGATCAAAATATGAAAATAATTCTTGTATTGATTTACTTTATAAGTTTAGTAGAAGAAATTTGACGAGCCTTGGGGAGTACTACGTCCAGCAGCTGATGATGATAATATATTAGTTAACCGGAACTTTTACAGACTGGATTTTAATATTTTTCTCATGTTCTTCAGGATTTTTCATTTTCATGTTCATCAACGTACTGAATCATATTTTTTATTAACAATGTAATTATGCATAAATCCAATTCAATAACGTTTCATATACTGAATCGTAACTTTGGATAACCAATATTGTTCCCTCAAATTAAAATTAATTTTGATTTTTTTTTGTAAAATGAAAGCTACGGTTCTTAGGAAGTTATTACACTAGCAACAGTTTTTGTCGACAACGTCGCTGACGATGTAAGTTTCTCATGTGATACCTCCCTTAAAATATTAGTGGAAAGAAAATATTTTGCTTAATACCAGATTGGTGCTTTTTTTGCCTTTGTGTCGTACTTTATGTGACAAGTACCTTAACGTTATAAGTAGCAATATTGTTATTTGTTACGGATTTCCGGATCTGGCTAATGTTTCAATACGAATCGTATTATATAAATTAATGCTTAAGGACATTTCTAATAGATAACCATAACTTGGGTTCAATTTTGTAATTTTTGATTCGTTTCGACTATATTGTTTTAGATAACCGAAAAACACATTATGACTCATGTCCTACATCAGACCTTTGTGTGACGATGGTATCTTCGAAACAGGTGCATTTATACACCTTTATTTTCTTATACTAACCCCGTTTACACGATAATTACTGATCAAGTTCTTACATAACTGACTTACAGTCAAAGTCGAACAGGTGGTAAATTTAATATAAAACGGATAATACAATAAAAAAGCTTTGAACGAAGCTTATGAGATTAGAAAGGACTTAGAAAAAAGCTCTCAGGACACCTGATGATAAGTGGCTGTAGCAGACCAGGACGCTAAAGCTTCCGTAGTGCCACTTTAAGATAAAAGCACAGATGTCATTAAATAAAATTGCACTGACAGAATGAGGATTTAAGTTTGCTTTAAAAGGAACATATAGTTCTACTCCATAGTACGAACACTAAAGCAGACTTCCTTGTGGTAGAGAGCAATAAATTTCTGATTTTAGGAATGTGGTAAGGTCTGAAGTCGGCCACACAAGCGTTACTTCCCTGCAGGCTATGTTGGAACGCTTCGAATAAATGTATATCCCTTCAATTCAGACACAGCAGTTCATTACATAGAGTTAATCTATTTTCCGTAATATTAAGACATCTATTTCATAATATATGAACAAACGAGAATGCAGTGCCAGATGGCCAGTGACTACTACCGTCCATGGATCTGTAACTAATCCTAAATTTTGTAAATACTTATGATAATAAAATAACATAACATTAATAAGTCCTACCAGAGACCACAAATAGATGCGTTGCTGTCACTCAGGACTCAGTGGACTTGGATAAGTATATTTGTATTACCACACCCTTTTAACCGGAATGTAGAACTTAACATTGCTGTTATTAGGCAAAAAAATAAGAGTTTTGAAGGTGGAAGAACCCTTTGTGGTTCGACTCCGGCGGCACCACCGCCACACCTATTTCTACCTAATATCGGCGGTGTTTGGCGCTGCTGTGTTCCGTTTTGAAGGGTGTGGTAGGGATACACTTTTCCAAGGCGTTCCAGCTTAGTTCCCAGGGGTAGCGGCACATCTGTGGCCAACCTCAGGTAGGAATATCTAATCCTATCTGGGGTTGATTACAGATGTCCATGGGCCACAGTAGCCACTTACTTAGGTGGACTGCATGCTCGTCTGCCACTCCTATATTATATAAAATAAAATTACCGTGATGCCTCCAGAGTCGCACTTGAAATTTTACGACGTTCAATTCCTATCTGTAATTACAAAACATATACATGTCTGTGTCTGTAACTAACCAAAAATCTAATCCTATTTACGGTTGATAACAGTTCCAACATTTTGTTACAGTATCAACTCTTATGCAGGTAAAGTTGTTACTTCAATTTCTTAAGAAAAGTTCTATATAAGGGAAACAGCGTGAAGTTGAATGTAACAAAGTTAAAACTGCGCTTCATGTCAATCAATGTCCGCTTCCTGTATCCTAGGACGTCTATTTTATTACAACACGCGAAGTTTGGACGGAGACAAAATAGTCATGAAACTCTATACGAATCTTTGTACGGACGCCATTTATTTCAGCTGGATTTCGTTTTAGTTACGATTAGTTTGAGTTTTGAACAAATTGTGTATGTATATGTGAGGGTTTCGTTTGTTTTGAAGCGTCTTTCCAAAGTGGTTATCAATTCCTCGCGTATATTTTGGATAAGTTTTAAATAAGGTTTCAATCTAATAACAGTATTGTTAAGCGCTACTGTGTTCTGGTTAAAAGGGTCCGAGGCGTTCCAGCTTAGTTCCCAGGGACAGCGGCGCATCTGTGGCCGACGTCAGGTAGTTATCTTATTTTATCTAGGGTTCATTATAGATGACGATAGGCGGCAGTAGCCACTTACCATCAGATGGACTGTATACTTGCCTGTAACTTATCTTCTTTGTATCTTAACATTTTAACGCTACATTAATATGTGATGAGATTAATAGTATTACAGTCACACTCACTCACAATTAATACCACATTAATACGTGTATAGACTACATAATTGCTGATTATTTATAAATTAAGTATTTTTATATAATAGTTTTGTAATATTCAGTCTTACTAATCAGTTATTATAACTACAGATTACAAAAATTAATCGTAAAAGTAGTTAACAACATATTGATTACACGGTAGTAATATTTTGATTACTAACTACTAATTATAGTTCCGATCACGATTACATGATTACTTTTCATAACTACATATATAAAATGATGTTGGGCCTTTAAAAATCGCATACACGCGCGCGAATTGTTCATGTACCTACTTCTCGTTTGCTAGGTACGAGTAGTTTGTTAAGAGCCTGTTAGAGCGAGAGTGCAGCGCTAAGTCCTACCACCAAACAGACCATAGGCGAGAATCGAATCGTAATCTTATTTCACGTTTTATTTCATTGCAAAATATAAGTCCATAGAATTCAAATAATCAGCAGTTATAACTACTAGATTGCAGCAATCAAATTAATAACTACATCATCTAGTTTGATTTCTATAGTTAAGTTATGTTACGATGATAGTTAACTACAATGTAATCATAACTACATGTAGTTAACTACTTTTAATCGTAGTTAGTAACTAGAATACAAATTGTAGTACTACGCCCTACACTGCTGTACATAGTGTACATGCTAATGATTGTGGCAGAATATATTGTATTTCTAAAATCCGTTTTGAGCGTTTTAATACTAGGATATATCTATTTTATATCGGTATGTATATGGGGACTGTACACCAGAAAACAATTTCAATACCCGAGTAAAATTAAATAAAGGTTATATGGGAAAGGTTTTGAAACTTTTTGAAAAGGGTACTTTGTTTCACGTGCAATTCTGACGGATGATGGATTCAATAAAAGTTTACTCTCCTACTACGTGACTCCATTACCGTTACAAAGGAACGGCCGTCACAATCTGAGCACTCTCAAATCTGGAATGAATTTGTCTCTGTTTCGTTGTTTTAACAGTTAATCGCTTGTACGACTATTAGCCGTTATATAGAAGCGATGAAAAGTTTTAAAAGCTTTTGACAAAGTTTCATTGAAATAAATAAAAAAAAATTACAATGAAATTAATCCATCTCTACTTTGTTGTTTACCAGTTAATCGCTTGTTATTCTGTGAGTGTATGTGTAGAAGCGATGCAGGTTATTAAAAAAGTTTTATATTATAAATAATTCAATAAAGAGTTGACTTTATTATAAGGCTTTTAGATAGAGTTCTATTAAAATACAATGTTTTTTATCGTTGTTTTAATAGTTCTACTGTTCTACTGTTAGTAGAACAAGTAGGCAATGACACATAAGACTATTTGAGAAAAAGGAATTTTGGAATATGTTGTGATTTTGCTATAAAGCGAGCTTCCAGTCTAACTGATGGTAAGTAACCACTGACGCTCACGAACATCTACTATGAATCACAAATAGGATTAGTGGCCAACTTATGGTTAGCCACGGATACGTTGCTACATTTGCTACCCCTGAGGATTGACTTTGACGCAATATGATTATTATTAATTTACATACTATCAGCTCGCTAGTCGCTTCTGTTTTTAAGTACAACAAGGCCTTTTAGAACGACCTGAAATGTCTCTTCGTGTGGAAATTGTTCATTACACTTGATGGTTATGTGTCAAGACTGAAAATTATCTTGGAAATGGCCTACGGAACCTGTACGGAGAATGAGGTGAGATAACGCTTGTTCACCATTATGGTAAGCGGCTACAATCTGACGATTTCAGGAACCACATACTGCGAAGAAATTGCTTTGCTCAATTTTATTAACGCTTCCTTTTCGACTTTTTGAGATCTTTTTTATAGCGAGGAGTTTTGTATGTGTTATATTTTTACCTATATTTTATCTATATTTTACCCACTAGATTACCATAATACCACTCCATAATTTAATTTAAATTTTAATGTTATTAGTTATAGCAACATAGAATTTAATAGTTATTTTTTCTATTTTAAGTATGTACATCCAATGCATGTTGTGATTACCTGTAATAGTAAGAACAGTTACTCACTAAGATAATACATATAATTAATTGTACTGTATATAGTAGTCACTGGTGTATCTTATGTTGGTAGTTCTGAATAAATAAATAAAATAAAATATTTTTCGTTTTATAATATAGAAGTAGGAAACGAGCTTGCAGTTTGCCCATACACATATGAAGGTGGTAGAATTCTTTGTGGTTCGACTATGGCGGCATCACCACCACACCTATTTCTGCCTTTTTGCAGTAGTGTTAAGCGCTCCTGTTGTATGGATTGAAGGGTATGATAAGGGAGACATACTTGTCCGAGGCGTTACAGCTTTAGTCCTCAGGGGTAGTGGCGCATCTGTAGCCGGCCTCAAGTAACAATATCTAATCCTATGCAGGATTGATTACAGATGTCAAAGGGCGGCAGTAGCCACTTGCCTCAGGTGGACTGCATGATCGTCTTAAGGATCGAAACTGTTATATTTCTAATGCAGAGAGAAAAAGAACAATAACAAAAAAATATTTTATTTTTAAATTAAGACTTTTGATAACCGTTAATAGGTTGGAAATATAACTTTTCGATGTCAAACACGGAATGGAAATTCCAATCAGGAGAGCAGGGAATCCCATGGAATTTTCCAAAAACAATCTCGTGTTTTTTCATCTGAAGAGGCCGGTATGGGATGAATCTTAATAGGGGTCGCTGGCCATTTATCTACTAAAACGTCACCCACACTTAGAATATAAAAACCCACAGTCTGAAGGAGAGTATAAAAAATATAGCGTCATTCTGTTTTGTATAATTTTGAACCGACGTGCGAAATATAGGTTCGATTCCTAGCCAATCCGATATTTTTAACACCTACAATACATTGTCAACCCGCGTAGCGGAACATCACACCGGTCTGACGCGCAGAGGGTCTCGGGTTCGATCCCCGGCCAGACAGATATCTAAATGATGATTTAGGTCTCTAATTCTGCGTCTGGGTGTTTGTGCATTTGTCTCTGTGTTTGTCCATAGCAGCCTCGATACAGGGAATCCTAGTGTGGAGCTGTGAGTGTAGAAAGCGTTAAGCGTTAAAACAGCACCGGCAACTGCAGATTTAAGTAACTGACTTCAAATGTTTTTTTTAAAACCACCAATTTTGAACGATTGACATAATCAAAACATTAAAGCATAGATTTTTGCTCAATAATTTTGAAGTGATAAAGGTGAACGATTATGTTATACCTAATCTACAATATGAATATATTTAAAGGAATTTATAAGGTTGACAAAATTTTTGGTACATTGAAAACACTATTAAAATCGAATAATATTCGAATTTGACATTCAGTTAATAGCCGTAACTATCAGGGTCATTTGTCGGAATTGTTTGTAGCAATTAGAAACGAGAACCGAAGAAGGACCCACAATAAATTATTAAGGAGACAAAGTTGGTCCCACGTTTTTACGTGCAAGAGCGAAGCGGACAGCCATTAATTCTTCGGGCGACGTATTAAACCGGATAGCGCGGTTTTTATGAGCCAACTTTCGAAATGAACCCGATTTTAAATAATATTCCCGTGAAAAATATTCTACAGAATGTAGTGTTGTGACTAAAATGTAATAAAGCACTGAATTGAGCTGTCAAACTCGATTTTCGGAAGTTGGAGTTGGAATTGTATCAAAGATCATTTTACAATTTCGAGAGGAGAACAATGAAATGTCAATTTCGTGTTCTGTAAAAATTGACAGTGAAATACGAGTGGCGCCGCATAAGATGAGATTAACAGTTGTGTGGGAAGATCTGTCATGATTACTTACATAGTGCCCAAAACTTTGAGTTTTAACATGTATATTATAAATTATAACTAGCTGACCCGGCAAACGTTGTGTTGCCATATAAATAAAAAAATACGTGTGGCACTCGGAGACTGCCGCGGTAAAGCTATTGCATAGCATTTTTTATGCTATGAAAACGCTCAGAAGGAATTCCAGAAATACAATATATTCTTCCATAATCATCAACATTTACATTAATACATCTTTATCCACTATTTTATCATATCTCCATTATATAAGACATTGCAAATATCAGCTGACATTTCATAACTCCAAGCAAGACTGAACATTCTAAAATATAAAATAGAAAAGTATTTAATAAGTGACGTAAAGTATTAACAACCAGCAATATAAATGGATCAATGCGATGTGCCTGTGACATTTGGCCGAATGTTACAGGTACATCGCATTTTTCATTAATAAATGCACTTTGTTTATTCATATTTAAAACATTATTTGTACCATAAATCATAATGGCGTTTTGATTTTGTGCTGTCAAGTCTGTCAGTTGTAATTGTACGTTTAAAAATAACAAACACTCTTTTACGTTATTTTATCAATCCAGAATTCAACATAGCTTATGTTGATAAAACATATTATTTGGATAATATGGTAATATAATTTTGAATTTTATAATGGGAATATAAAATATACTTCACGCAATTTTAAGATTTCTGCACGGATTATAAAAAAATGTGTATTACTGCCATCTGTGTTCAAGTTCACGAATTAAGGTTATCAAATAAAATAATAAGGAATGTAAAATAATACTTTATTCAATTATATCCATATTTTTCTATTGACAGTCAACAACTCGGTTGCCTGGAGACTTGATATCCAACAGTCCTCCACCGCTACTGGATGGAGTCTACCTAATCTTCGGATGACGACTCCGAACTCCCATTTAACTCTTGGGTTGGTGTAACTGCGGACTTGTACCTTATCACCTTGTCCGAACTCCTGCGTTGGCGGTGCATTGTAATGTAATCTGGATAGTGGGGCGGATTTCTTAAATAAGGCATGCATATAGGTTCTTACCTCTCTGCCGAACATTAACTGATAAGGTGATAACTCTTTTGTATTAGGTGTACGTCTCAAGCGTGCCTTGACAGTTAACAGTTTATCAAATAAACTTCCGCTCTTGCTGATATAAAAGAACATTCAGGTATTAGCCGATTATTTTCTTTTTGTACATTCAAAAATTTAAATTTTAGCTTTGTATATATTTCTTCAAATTCGTACCTGTATTTTATTTCCTCTTCTAAATTTTCTTCTTCTGTAAGCCATTCAATTTTTTCTTGAATCGCGTAGAATTTGTTCAAATTTTCTTGTAAAGAATTCAGTCGTATATTTATTTCTTCAATGTCAATTTTTTCTATTCCCGAAATGTAATTTTCGGTTCGTTTCATTAACCCACGTAATGTGGCTCGTATTTCCTTATTGTTTTTTAGTTCATTCGACATCTCGTCGCCAATATCAAATAAAATAATAAGGAATGTAAAATAATACTTTATTCAATTATATCCATATTTTTCTATTGACAGTCAACAACTCGGTTGCCTGGAGACTTGATAGTTGGATATCAAGTCTCCAGGCAACCGAGTTGTTGAAAGGTGTTACTTATTTTCGTTACGGAATTTCTCGATTCGGTCGCCGCGCTCAAAGCCCGCGATAAAAGCTATGCAATAGCTTAAAAAATGTTAAGGGTTAATAACCCTTATCACTTAAGGGTATGAAAAATAAATAGTAGCCGATTCTCAGACCAATATATATGCATATAAAATTTGGTTTATTGGTAAAGCCGTTTCGGGGGAGTACGGTAACTAACATTGTGACACGAGAATTTTATATATAAGATAATGCAGATATAATATCAATTTCTGTACATTTTATTATCCGGTTCTTACCAATTCGACTGGATCCAAGCCAGTTTGATCCGGTATTTACCTATTACTATTAAACTGTAGCGGATAATAATTATAATGTCTGTTTAACCTGACATCTGAAATATCAAAACGTAGATATTTGAGATTTATCCAACAGCGCTTGCCAAACAGCATTTGCACTGCATTTGAGTTATTATTAAATACTATTTCGACATAACATGTTACTGTCTACATTAGTTATTGCCAGGTTATTATATTTCAATTATAGATTGAAACCTCCGGCACTAGAGGATTTTATTTTTGGAAATCTGAAAATATTTCTTCATAATTTGAGACAATAAGGTTCATAAAAGTATTGACACAGATCATATTATACTCTCAATTGCGTCACAAACATTAATAAAATTAAATATGTATTGCGGGTTTCAAGGAAACGGTTTATTTCAATATTCGGTCGTTTGCTTTAAAACCTACATTATAATTAATTTCGTTCGCGCGTTCTACATTTATTCCCTACAAATTTCACATTTATCGGCATACTTCCTCATATGTAGTGTGTCATACGTTTTGCGTAGTATAAGGGTTTTCCAAATTTCAAGTAACACGTGCAAGTAAAGGGTTGAAAAGAAAAGCATTGTGGTTTGTATCCAAAGTAACAAAAGTAGATATAATTTATATTAATTTAATTATAGATATGAGGGTTTAAGTGCTAGTCCCTGATGCTCATGGTTCAATAGATATATAAAAATACCCAGATCCAGAAAAGAAATTTGAGTTTATTAATTTGATATCTGCTGCTGTTGCTGCATTCTGCATTAAAGGTAAGCGAGTAACACTTATATGCGGTATACAAATGAAACCCTCAGGGGGAGCATTATAATTATGATCGGCTCAGATAGGACTTTAAATCTATTTGAAGCTTATTACAGATACTCACCAGAGACGGGTGAGCTCCATGTTTTAAAATATCGCGTGGAAACCTGCATACCTGATAAATCTGTAAAAAAATCTCAAATGGTTTGTGTAGTCCACCAATTCGTACTTGGCTAGCGCGGTTGACTATGGTCTAATGCTTCTAACTCCCTCTTCCTCTAATCTTTTTAACTAAGAGGTATCACGTGTACAACAGGCGGAGAATAATATCTTGATGACGACGTCCTTGCTTCTTTATTATATCCATTTTATATTTTTTTATATAGATATAGATAGAAATTTATGTGCGTATTAGAAATTAATTATCACTTGCTTAAACGGTGAAGGAAAACATCGTGAGGAAACCTGCATACCTAAGATATTTATAAAAAAAAAATAATCTTAAAGGTATGTAATGTGAAGTCTACCAATACGCACTTGGCCAGCGCGGTGGACTATGGCCTAATTCTTCTTATTCTGAGAGGAGACCCGTGCCCAGCAGTGGGACAGTAATGGGTTGATGATGATATAGAAAATTAAAATTTATAATTAAAGATTGTCTCCAAATTTCCATGCGGTTGGTGTCACTAATCCCATCGGCCGCAAGCCACGAGACGCAGCGGTACTCCGTTTTATCGCAAACACTTTAGATTTTATGGACGATAATAAATTGAACTAGGGTTAAAGTTAATTAAATTTCATTAAAATCCGCGTTGGATTAGATGAAAATATAATTTCGCCGCGAATTTCCCGTCCTGAGTGATTTTCATGTGTAGGGGAAATAGTTATTTAGTTAAGGTAAAATTATTAAGACTTATCGAGTAATTTGTTTCAATAAAGCAAGCGAAGACATTACATATGTTTCTCGGTTACAAATTTTAAAGGAGCGTGAATTAAATGTTTATTTAACCAAGTTAGGGATTATTGATTGTTATAGTTATTTACTGAACAAAGAAAGTATAGGTAGTAACTATTGTTTGTCCCTGTAGTCTCCGAACTAGAATCCGGTATCCCCTGTCTGTCATATGAGGCGACTAAAAGGGGGCTTCTGGGGTTGTGGGCGGCAAGAGTGGGAGCTCGAACCGTCCAGCAAGTAACCCCGAGAAGGACGACGGTCTGTGTGGCCGCATACCGTTGTAAACGCTAGGTGTGTGGGAGGAGCGTAAACTGCTCCCCCAGGGAAGAGCCCGATTGGGGCATTGCGCTCGGAGGACTCCGGTTGTGTTCCATCGGAGATCCCGGAGTTCTCCACCACGCGCCGAGGACGGCCACCGGGGGGGTTTTAGTGCGGTAAAAATCCCACATAACCCGGCGTCGCTCCCACATCGTCGGGTACCTTTCGAAGGTTTCCCCCTCGTAAACAAAAAAAAAAGTATTAACTATTGTTAATAAAAAAAGAAATACTTAAAACCTCTTGTTTTCAAAAAATACTAACACTAGCGAAATTAGCTGTAGTATTTAAAAAATCTCCAGATCAATTAAAAGTTTTAAGATATGCTTAAGTCAATTACTTAATTATTATTTTTCAAGTCTTTAAATATATTTTCGTGGAGTATATTTTTAATTACTTTTGCAACGAATGACCGATATTTCATTTGAAATAAATTCAATTAAATCAATACTTACAACTACACTTTTTATTTACGATCTACTCTTCCAACAATCACTAAATATACATACTCCACCATTCAGCTCAAATACAGATTGGTGCGCGTTTCTACAATAGAATTTCAAATTCATTGGCTTCTTGTAAATTAATTACAGCCATCCATTCTTATCGTGGGCCGGGCTACACCTGAAAAACACGTCCCTGAGCCCATAAACTTGCCGAAATTTAATGAAACCGAGGATCTCGAGTAAATTATAGAGGAATAAAATATTGGTGACAACGAGAAAAGTAGCCCGTCCTAAAGGGAGCGAGGGACAGACGTCACGCCAGATTTTATTACAAAAAGACACAAAGGACAGAGCAAGCCGCGTTATTCTTTTGGGAGACAAACAAAAAATTGCAAGAGGAAAATACATTTTCTTTCATTTGCCGCTGGACACTTTCTGCTATAGACGCTACTGTAGTTTACTATTTGCTTTATTGCTCATTTCTTTGTTGGGCGATCCTAAAAAGTTTGATTGGTCGAATTTCAAAGATGTGTAACAGTCGCAAGACTTTATTGATAAAACCTTATGTTTCTTAACTTCTATAATTATGAATATTTTTTGTAGATTGAAGTGGCAAACGAATACGCAGTCCATCTACTCACTCCATTTAGAATAGAGGCAGAATCCTGTAACGAATCATATACGTTTCCACTCAAAAGGATGGTCACCTCATATGTAAATCAGTATGCTAGTATTAGATTTAACGGCGGTACCTTCCCAGTCGAATAGTACTCAGTCATATCAGACAGTCGAAGACATCATTGGTATGGGGAAATTGTCAGTGTTTTATCATTATTACCGTCCATCACCATAAGTAAATAATAAAATACATAAATAGGAAATTTTTACTTTATTCAAATAAGCATATGACCTTAGAGCAGCTATATAAAATCACAGACTAAACGCATATTTAAATAAAACACACACACACATGACCTCGAAAATTATTTCACTAACCAAAAAGCACATACTAAAAGCGTCGCAAAAAAGATTTAACCAACTTTTAACAAGCTTTTAGTCTGAAATTTTGTTTTACGTACTTAGCTATTTTCAGTGGCATATTACTCAAAAGTTTTAAACTGCTATAATAACATCTGCGGAATAATTAGCGGTGACGTCATTCACAAATTAACTCCGGCTTGTATTCCTGGGAACTCAATCAACGTTTTATTTGTTAATTTCGCGTCGTTTTCACGACAAATTCAATTTGTCAAGGCGTATACAGATTTCGTACTCGCCCGCGTGATGTTTCGAACAATTTGTCGTTGTGTAGTCGTTTGTTTTAATTATATTGGTTAAAATTAGTATATTTTATTACAATGCAATTCATATAATTCATTGTCTGTTTTCGTTAAAATATTGAGCTTGGATGACTGAGTTTCCTATTGCGTGGCCTTCTCATTATCCAGCGTATTTAATTTAAGTAGACGAATGGCTTTATTTGTGTGGTTGTAAAAATAGTACCTACATTGTTTAATTATTATTAAAATATCAATGTAAATATTTCCAACCGTATTAGCATTTAAGGACAGTTTAAATTATTGTTTAACGTACTTTGTCTTCAGTGGCATATAATTAAAGTTTAAAACTCGGCTATGAGAGAAATAATTAGTGGTGACGTCACTCACAAATTAACTCCGGCTTGTATTCCTGGGAACTCAATCAACGTTTTATTTGTTAATTTCGCGTCGTTTTCACGACAAATTCAATTTGTCAAGGCGTATACAGATTTCGTAGTCGCCCCCGTGATGTTTCGAACAATTTGTCGTTGTGTCGTCGTTTGTTTTAATTACATTGGTTATTAAGTATTGTTAAAATGGTATTACACAGGTAATGTATGATACAAAAATTGAAATAAATGAAATATTACCTAGAAATGTAGTGAAAGTTAAGAAATGTATATAATTATCTGAGCAACTTTATGTTTATTCAAAGATATGTTAATAACTTGTATAAGACAAATTATTACTAAATAGATAGTAATCCACTACCATTATGGTATTTTGGATTTAAACGTCGGAACCCACACTGAAAGGCGGAATTTCAAACCACTAGGCTGTCACTGCTTATGCACCATGTTTTGTTACTTATTGACCAAAAATGTGTCCAACCTACCAACCAATAAAAAGCTTCAAACAAACTTGCGTTTAGCATAAACTTAATATTCCGTAGCGCTAAAATATAATTCCTCAACAGAAACTGCGGGGAAACAATTTCCCAGCTTCAATAGTGTCAATTACGGGAATTAAGCTGCTTCCACACGATCCACCATAATGAAGTCACGGGTAAAACCAATTATATTATCTAAATGTCTAAATGCAGCCTGCATACAGCCGAGCGACCTCGCGTTGCTATTTCGCCTTTGAATCTTTGAAGGACTTTTACATCTTACGACTACGACCTACGACATTAGCATTGTACGCTATGTTGCTACATAGTAGATTGCTGCTTTATTCTAGTTGTGTGGAGAGTATGGTGTGGTACGGACATAGATAAACCGCTTTACTAAGATAAAGTTGTGTTGAAGGGAAGTAGCGTATTTGTGAACATTTTTAGTTATGTACTATTGCTTGTCTTAAGATCCTACTAAAGAAGTGGCTAGTTAAAGTGGCTACGAATGTCTACTAAAATAGTTGTAAAGTCGTATCGTTAGGTCTAAATAATCCCTTTAATACCAAAGATGTTACTGAAACTTAATGAAGTCTGTCTGTTAAATCACGTTCTATTCATATTCAAATTATTAATTTAAGGAACAGTTGCCCTAAACTATGTAGATGGGTTCTACAGTTATAAGATGTCCGTCGTGAAGGGGGACAAATTTGGAAACTTTGGCCAGTGTCCGTATAATAGTACCTATATCTTAGGATGACAGAAGCATAATGAAATAGTAGGTACACCGTACATTTTTCAAATAAATATATCCTGTACAATATGACACCTTTAATTTTCAATGTGGAAGAACCCATGCGGTTTCGTCTTCGGAAGCACTACCGTCACACCTTTTTCCGTCTTTTTTTTTTTTTTTTTTTTTTTTTATAATATAAGGGTAGCAGACGAGCATGCAATCCACCTGATGGTAAGTGGCTACTGCCGCCCATGGACATCTGTAATCAACCCCAGACAGGGTTAGATATTCCTACCTGAGGTCGGCCACAGATGCGCCGCTACCCCTGAGGACTAAGCTGGAACGCCTCGGAAAAGTCTGTCTCCCTTACCACACCCTTCAAACCGGAACACAGCAGCATCTAACACTGCTGTTATAAGGTAGAAATAGGTGTGGCGGTGGTGCCGCCGGAGTCGAACCACAAAGGGTTCTACCACCTTCAAAGATCTTATAACAGCTTATAACGTCTTATAACAGCAGTGTTAATTTCTGCAGTGTTCCGGTTTGAAGGGTGTGGAAAGGGTGGCAAACTTATCCGAGGCGTTAGAACTTGCGTAAGCGAACGTATTCTTAAAATATACCAGTCTTTAACGCTAATCATAAATTTTAAAACACGAAATGTTCGATCGTATTAGTCCTGAAGTTTACATCGAATACCTACATACTCGAAGGAAACAAGCTACATCTTAACAATAGCACTTGTATTAATAGATAAGTCTTTGTGTGATTAAGAATATAAAATTTACGATTAAAATAAACCAATGATAAGAAATTACAACTTAGAAATACGAATCCATGATCTGTTTTTCTAGGAATTGGAGATGCGTTACATCCGCATGCGATTCCAGCTAAATTGAATTTCCTACGGTTGCCTTTGCAAAATCTGATTTCGTCTTCTATATAACTGAAGTCCAACTCCAAATCAAAGATAGTCTTAGTGGCAAATAGTCATGAACCATGTTTGGTGTTTACTGGTTTTAGTATAAAATCCGAATTAAGAATCACTTTCTTAACACTTTTATAAGAAAGTTAGTACATATATTAAAAATGTGGCCAAAAAAGCAAAGTTGGTTGACTAAAAATATTCTGGCCGAACTTTAATAAGTAGAAAAATAAAAATATGGTTTGTATGAGAATGTATGAAAAAAATGTATTTTCTTAATAATATAATTACCGTTTTCTTTTAGTTTGTATCATATATCATACATAATAACAACTCAAAGTTTAATTCTTATAAGTGACACTATCAGAAAAAGCAATACAGGATGTCTTTTTGAAAAGCTAAAATTCACGATAATATTTTTGATAAAATAAATGTCACCTGCAAACGTTTTAATACAAAAACGTCATTGAATTCTCTTTCAGTAAAAGAAAAGAATGTAATCCGCCTTAAATGAAATCGAAGACGTTGGATGCGTTAGATCCGAAGATGGGATCCGGAGTGGGATCCGATTTTACCTAGCTACTTTAGCGGAATAACCTCAGCTCGAATCCCGGACTTGGTTACCTTAGAGCTTTATCTTACAATTTATTTATGTATTAGAAATAGTAAGTTTTCCTTTAGTTTGCTATACATCATAACAACTCAGAATTTAATCCTAATTAGTGACACTATCAGAAAATTCAGTACAGGATGTCATTTTGAAAAGTTAAAATTCACGAAAATATTTTTGACAAAATACAAGTCACCTATGTAAATATTTTGATACAAAAAACGTAATTGAATTCTCTTTCAATACCAGAAAAGAAGGTAATCCGCCTTAAATGAAATCGAAGACGTTGGATGCGTTAGATCCGAAGATGGGATCCGGAGTGGGATCCGATTTTACCTAGCTACTTTAGCGGAATAACCTCAGCTCGAAGCTGGGACTTGGTTGCCTTAGAGCTTTATCTACAATTTATTTATGGGGAAATAGTGAGAGGCAACGCAATCCACCTGATGGTACGTATCATGACGGCAGTGGTGAATGACCACTTTGTCGCCTACATATCTTTAACCAAATGGGACATGGTACCTTTTTAACCGACTCCCCAATGGAAGAGAGGTTATCTATTCGACACGTATATGTATATAATTTTTTTATGTATGACCAGCGATTTTTTGGCGATGCCGCGACCGATCGACATGATTCAAACACCACTGTACGCGGCTAGTTTCACAGGGGGTCCCATTTCGTGGAAATTTGAAAATTTTCGCCAGTTTTCCGGAAAATTGGAAAAACCTGATTTCTTTTAAACTTGAATAACTCGAGTATTTCTTAACCAATTTCAATTTTCTTTTTTTCATATGAAAGGGTGTTTCATTAGTACTTTTCTCCTCAGAAATATGTACTAAACCAACATTTATTTGAAGTATTTTTTACTTTGTAGTGACATAGAAGTCGGTTTTATTTTTTTGTTAATTTTTTTTTTATATTATTTAAGTAGCAAACGAGTAAGTACTTCATGTGGTAGTAAGACAGATATTTGTAATCAGATAAAGTAAGAGCTATCTTAGGTCAGCTCCCTCTGAGGACTAAGTCAGAACGCCTCACATAAGTATATCTCCGTTAAAGACCCTTCAAACCGGATGAGAGCAAGTGATGTTATTGGGCACAAAACTCCACACCAGGCGTTGGTGCCGCCGGAGTCGAACCACTAAGGGATCTACCACCTTCAAGTACCCTACTCACAGCCGATCTGCAGCAGCTAATCAAGAGGATTGAGATGATCATCGCATATGAAAGTTCAATCTCATTATTTTATCTAAAGGCAGGAGCTATTAGTAATAGGTGTGGCAGCGGTACCACCCTGGTAAAACCAAACTTGTTCTACCCTTCAAACTCAAGCTATAACTTTGGTTACAATAAATATTGTCGCCTATCTTTTACCTTTACACAGTGGGACTGAGCTATTAAACTTTGAATTTATAACACAATTTACAACACCAATCCCTTAAGCCCTATTACCAAAGCTTTAAGTTGAACTTTACGTGGTTAAGTAATGTTTATATTTGCGAGTGCCGTATAAATCAGCCCAATATAGTACTCCGGCTAATGTTTGCAATATGAGTGAGTTTTTGCTCTCTATATGGGATTCGCTTCCATAAATATTAATATTGAATTGTCTGTGGGATATTAATGCATTTTAAAGTAAATAGGTTATGCACGGTGATGTTTGTGGTATAAATAACGCTACGTACTGTAGGATTTTGAAGTTTATTTTGCGTTGCAGGATAAATTCATGCAACCAGAAATAAACTGAAGATTAACTGTTTTGAGTGTTTTGGTGTATTTTTATATTTTTATATGTTGTTACATGTATAGTAATATGAATTAAAAACACTAAATGTTAATGTATAAAAATGTTATACAAAAATATGTCTTAGTTCTTCAGTGTCAATTAAATTATTGTTTATTTCATGCTTATGTAATTATTATTATTAATCAAATTTTTTCTATTTAGCTATAATTATTTAATTAGTTTAATTTTAATTCTATTCTGTAAATCACTTGCTAAAACGGTGAAGGAAAACATCGTGAGGAAACCTGCATACCAGAGAAGTTAAAAAAAAAAAACAAATGTATGTGAAGTCTACCAATACGCACTTGGCCAGCGCGGTGGACTATGGCCTAATCCTTCTCATTATGAGAGGAGACCCGTGCCCAGCATTGGGACAGTAATGGGTTGATGATGATTCTGTAAACCTCATACAGGTAGAACTGGACTGTACTAAGTACATAATATCTTTATTTTAACATCGGAAACATTTTTGTTATGCTTGCAGTCTGTTGAATGTTAGTTCCTAATGTACCTTGGACATTTATAGGCCTATAAAGTAGTAATAGGAACATTTCCACCTGTCCCAGGGCAATACAGTTGGGCAATAAGCCCCAAGATGCAAATTACTGGCTGTTATCCAGCAATAACATTAATTGATTTCCTTTCTATGCACCTGCTGCTATGCTACCATTGGAATGGGACAATAATCTCTGTTTAGAGTATAGAGTTTCGGGTTCAATTCCTGACATTTTCTTGTTAGAACCTAAGTCATATATTTTAATGTATTTTGTCTTATGAATAAATCGAAATGGCAGGAAAGTTTGAATGTTCGTGGAGTAGAAAAGAGACTTTTAGTTAGATTTTCAATAATGTAGGGAGTTATATTAGTATGTTTCAAAAAATTATATTGCTTAATGAAAATATAGAAATACTCGTATTCCATTTTTTTTCAGTTTTGTAAAAATTAGGAATTTTTAGGGACAGTAGAAATTTAGAATTTCAGTAGTGGAGGGGAAAATGCTTGATTTTCATATAATTATTTTGTTCGAGATTCTTTCAAGCATACCATAATATTGTCTATATTTCTTATTAGGATTAAGTAGAAAGAAAGAGAGAGAGAGAGCATGTTTGTTAAGTTATATGATGCACTTGATAGGTATACATATCTAATTTGATCTTTACAATTACCTAGTTAATCTTAGTTTATTTGCAGTTGGTTATGGATATTAATAGGCAGTTTCCCCTGAATCATACCAGTTATCCACATAAAGCATTAAACAGGGAAAGAGTAGACGGCAATGACAAACTACACTGGCCGATGCAATTACGGAGCCAGACGGTCTATGGCAATAACGTTAATTGATCACCAGTCGATGCACCTGCTGCCTGGTGGTACTTAATGAAGTGAACTGGTTATATGAGTATTTCGTTAATTTTATTAACAGACTAATTTGGTATTCAAAAGATTTTATTAATTAAGCAAGATATAGACAGCGTCAGTTGAGTTAAGTGGCAGAGAAAAGTATTCTACTGTAGACACTTTCTACACTCACATGTTTACATGTGTGTAGTAGACCTGTATAACGTATATTGACGTTTTTTATCGAAAAATATATTTTTGACTGATACGGACCACATCTGCACAAATTCAAAGATTAATTGATCGCCAGTCGATGCACCTGCTGCTTGATGGTACTTAATGAAGTGAACTGGTTATATTTTTTTTTATTATTAACGTACTAATTACATGCGGAAGTAAGGCAGTATTGAGGGTTGCTTTTCATTTATAGTCATAGAGAGTGTCAGACGTGCGCTTTAGCATACAAAGAAGTATACAATATGTTGTGGTCTTATCGAATGTAACACAGCCGCGAAGTTATAGATTGTGTATGTCAAAATATTGTATAGCAAAATGGTTTGAATAATTTTGTCTGCCACCACCCAGGCCTGACACTTTCAATGACGGGAAATATAATCGGATCATAATTCAGTAGTCAAAGCACTAAGCTTGTAACAAAACGAACAAACAGACCTATCATCTAGCTTCTGTCACAAATTTCATATATAGCTTATAGTCTATCGCAAGCAAAGAAAGTTAGTAAATACACGACCCTATTGGCTTTGCGTCCGCATAATAAAATACAAAACTTTTAACGGGTTTAGTTAATAACGAGCCCGTTTAGCCACGTTCGGGATTTAATTAAAAACAGTACTAAGGGTTCGTATTCCACAAGCGTCAGGGAATAAATTCCCGTAACAACTAACAGATCTTCTTTAATAGGCTACAAGGGAATTAGAATTTAATATCCGTTAAGTGGATATTTATTATTTGGTGCGTATCTAACTAAGGTACTACTGTTTTGTCTTTGTAGTGGTCAGAGTGCTAAGTGGTATTTTTAACCGATTTCATTAACTTATTAATTTATATAAGTAAAAAAAAGGCTTTAAATTTTAATTTATAAGGAATAAAATGCACGTAAGAAAGGAAGGAAATATAGAAAATTAAATTATTTCAACGTTTTACTTCTCCGCCTTTACAACCCGTTAGAAGTAATAAAATGTAATCTAAAAAGTTAAGTTGCTAAAAGGCATTCTTGTCTACAAAAATCGTATTTCTTACCGTTACTGTTATAGGCCAATTTCTGCATTTTATAGGCATAAAAAAAATGTCAAAAATGGAGACCGCGTCTAGGCAAACGTAGTGAGGGACGCCCTCCTGCAAGGTGGCGCGACGATCTGCGCCGGGAGGCGGGAATTAGCTGGATGAGGCGAGCTGAAGACCGGGCTCAGTGGGGCACCTTGGGAGAGGCCTATGTCCAGCAGTGGACTAACGTGGGCTGATGATGATGATGATGATGTAAAAATGTGTATTGATTAATAATATAGAGGTCGTTAAACTAACACTGTTTACCCAATCAGCAGCAAATTATGTATATTTAATTTTTTCACGAAAAAGGTTTCTAAGCAATCCTTTTTCTCTTCATCTGGTCTTCTAACGACCTACTTAACTCGTAATACAAAAATAGTCCACGCAAAGCCGCGGTTTAAAACTAGTAACATAATGATGACAGCAAACAATTTACAATGCGGTTTTGTAAATACATTTAGTCAAAACCAATAATGTAAAACGTTATTGTTTTTCATTCATTGACCGCTAATTATAACGAAACGATATGATTAATTAATATTCATAACACATAATGAATCGATGATCATTTTGCATCAATTCAATTGCGTTTATTGCCTTTATGGATATGAGTTATCGAGTTTTTATATTTAACTACTATTTTACTGTTTTAAAATTTTCCTACAATTTCTACGTGGTCTATAGAAATTTCTTTTTTTTATAATATAGGAGTAGCAGACGAGCATGCTGTACACCTGATGGTAAGTGGCTACTGCCGCCCATGGACATCTGTAATCAACCCCAGATAGGATTGGAAATTCCTACCTGATGCGCTGAGGCCACAGATGCGCCGCTACCCCTGAGGACTAAGCTGGAACGCCTCGGAAAGGTATGCCTTACCACACCCTTCAAAACGGAACACAGAAGCGCCTAACACTGCTGTTATTAGGCAGAAATAGGTGTGGCGGTGGTGCCGCCGGAGTCGAACCACAAAGGGTTCTACCACCTTCAATATACTTATCTTCTATAGACTTATGCCTAATAACATAGAAGTCAAGATTAGATTACGGCAAAATGAAAAGATTATTATTATCGAAATAGAATTTCATTTATTTATTACGTGATCCAACAGCGATACATGCAATATTTTAACAATTTATACAGTACGTTGTACAATAAGCCAAAACATTATAAAAAACCTTTGTTAAAGATATAGCATAAGTCAGACCCATAATTTAGAACGACTCCTTATATGGTAAAATCCGTTAAGCCGTTTAAGCTGCAGGGTGTGCCAAAGAATGTGACATACATACGAACATACATACATACGCTAGAAAAAGCGTAATCTCCAATCGCTTAAAACTCATCATCAACCCATTATTGTCCCACTGCTGAGCACGGGTCTCCTCTCAGAATGAAAAGGATAAGGCCATAGTCCACCGCGCTGGCCAAGTGCGTATTGGTAGCTTTCTTATACCTTTAAGATTTTTTTTATTATTTTGGTTAAAACTGGATTAGAACTGATTTTTAATAACTGTATGACTGTTACATTAATTGTAACTAAGGCATATATAGAAAACAGAACTCATCAGTCTAAAACTCCACCCAATTTGCTACTTGACACGCTACAAACTTATTCAATAACTCCGACGCTTCGGGCAATAAGTTTGTATAAGCAACGCGAATCAATCTGTACGGGAACTTCCTTTACACACAAACTTCGCCCGCAGATTGTCTGTGATTATGCAGAGAATTTACATATCAATGACTTGTTACGTTATATTTCATAAATAACGTATTCTACAATCAACAATCTATATTTTTCTTGCTGTTGTAGTCATCATGAATATACGAAAAGCAGTTATGCAAGTAACAGATAGTGTAAAGTTTAGTGCCTAAAAATATAGTTAGTGTTTGGCATGAAATGGAACATACAAAAGAAAAAATAATTCGAGCGTAGATAGATTAGTTTGTCACTAGTTTTGTCAACGCCGTGACCACGATCCACGCTTTCGGTATCGGCAATAAAAAATTGCGTGTCGTGAGTACACTTTGCATATTAAAATGTTCCGATTCCGCGATAACATTCGTCCAAAATTACTTATATAATTATTTTCATAATCATAATCTTTATTGCATCATGCAGTTATCACATACATATAAAGGTGTTACAAATTTTGATACAGTGGCATGAAACCCTGTAAGGGTGTAGCAATTTAAATTAATTGTAATTAAACATACTAAGCTAATGTAACAATAATTTAAAATTTTCAATTAGGATCCGTTAATTTTACATTTTCGTATGGTGATATACCAAGCTCTATAGTTACGTTAAATGCATTAAAATGATAGGGAATACAATGTCAAAAGCAATAAAATAATAAAGAATACAATGTCAAAATTGGTAGATTATTACTTTAATATTAATATGGAATAAATAGTATTATTATATAGATTGATGTTTGCTGGGTGTAAATAGAACCCAGATCTACGGGTGTCAGATCGGTAGTGTAGTAGTAGTTAATGCTACTGTACGCGATTCGTCTTAATAATAATATCGTAATCATCCAAAAATCCAATTGATAAAAGTTCACAACATGCTTCTCACGTAAGCGGGTGAAACCGTAGCAAATGTTGTACCTACTATACATAGTACGAACAGACAGACGCATAACATTTAAACTAAAACACTGAGTTCCAGATTCACTAAACCAGACACTACAAGTACTGAAACTACAGTACTGAAACTAATCAATTGCGTAATTGTATTCCATGATCTAGATCATGAATCTAGTTATCAAGTATCGATTAACTGACTGAAGTTCGTTTGAGCCCTTGATTTTGAATAGTTATTGCTATTGAAATATGCAGGTCACCTTGAAGAATATAGTTTTAATTTGATTATTTTCGGCTGACTTACATTATGAGGCAAGCATTTGAAGGTGGTAGAACCCTTTGTGGTTTGACTCCTGCGGCACCACCACCATACCTATTTCAGCCTCATAACAGTAGTGTGAAGCACTGCTGTGTTCTGGTTTGAAGGGTGTGGTAAGGGAGACATACTGTCGCGAGGCGTTCCAGCTTAGTCCTCAGGGGTAGCGGCGCATCTGTGGCCAACCTCAGGAATATCTAATCCTATCTGGGGTTGATTACAGATGTCCATGGGCGGCAGAAGCCACTTACCATTATGTAGACTGCATGCTCGTCTTCTACTCCTATATTATAAAGAAAAATAATCATTTTAAGAAGTGGCGACGCACCTGTGATCGGTTACAAATAGAACCAGCTCTGTATGGAGTTTATTACAGGACTCTATGTACTGCAATGACCACATATGATTATCATGAGATAGACAACAAAAGATAACTTTAGGGTTATTATGTTAAAGACTGATGCATTATACCATGCAATATTTTTTAGAAGACTCGTAGTAACTGTAGATTTGATCACGTTCCTTCCGATGTGTAATCAGTGATATTTAATTTCTAATGTAATGACGACTTTGATGAAACAGTAGTCATCATGCTGGTCTGTTATACAGAAGATTCCAAGTTCGAAATCTAGTCAAGCAGTCATCTAATACGAATTTAGATTTTTGTTTTGACTGGTATTTAATCCTCTGTTTTGTTTTTGTGTGTCCATATACACGACATATTTAATAGTATGTGTGTACTGCATACCCGTTGGTTAAACTTCCATATGCATTTTCTATTTTGTTATATTTTGCAACGTATATTACATATAATAACCCGCTGTTTATTACCAACACCAGCGAAATAAAGTTATTCAATGAAATCAGTAATATCGCGATACAAACTGCGTACAATCTCACTAAACTTTCTCAAAGTTTGCGAGTGTATTGAATTTCTGTGCCAATGACTTATTACGATACAGTTTGAGTCCTTGAGGCATTCGAAGTTCTCTATGCTAATTTTATAACGCTGTTTCCATGCTTAAATTTTGAAGACAAAATATATTTAATTTAAACCAATGTCTGTAATAAACAGAGCATTTTGATAATAAACAGAACAGAGAAATCATTATTACATGTAGTGTTTAAATAATATTAAAATCAAGTCTAATCTTTTATAAGCTTTTATTTAATTTTTTGTTAGTTGTTACGTTAGTGAGATTCAAATTTTGCAACTACATTCATGATAAGCTTGGTGTCGTCATTGTAAGTCCAATATTACATATATGGCGGACTTCCGCAAAAAGGTTAGTAATTTGAGAACGCTACGACTAGGCATGAAAATAAAACATGTTACTAGAATTTTGTTTGTTTTTACAAACATTTTTTTTATTTCAATATTAATTTATTATACAAAAAGATTCCTTAGATAACGTTTCAACGTCAATATAAGTGCTTCGTACCTGAAGGTATTAAACATTAAAATGAACGAATACTGTAAGAACAGTATGGAACAGAAAAAACTAAACCTCTGTCTATGGAGGGTTACTGACTGCAATTGAAAAATCTTTGTACAAAGAGTTTGATACTCATAAAATACCCGTACTTGCCAAAATATCAACACAAAGGAAGAAATGTAGGTATTTAAGATTGATATTACTTACTACTAACACAAATTTCCTTTGAGCGGTCGGCAATCTGTGACCCTCTCCGTGCAGCCCACCTGTTTTTTTTTTAACTTACTATAGGCTTGCGTTTGGCTGCAACGTTACCTGATGTTAAGTGAGATGCAACATTGGATAAATCACGCTTGCCTAGAATCAGCCTATTCAACAATCCCAGGTCTTCGCATTGCTAAAAACCGACCATTAAACTATAGAGTATCGTGGTACACCTGGTTTGCTTTTAGTTAGCCAAGATTCTGTCCATTAAAACAGGTTGCAGCCAATGAGATCGCTAAAAAGCTGAATAAGATCCGGTTCACTGGGTTTAAAAATTCCCCTCTTGCCTCCAGTTCTAAGATCGCTCGGTTATGAAAACGGAAGCCTGCGAGCGATCGGTAATATCTTTTTTATTCTTGCCAAGAATAAGAGGAATATAAACATTGAACGTTTTAATTATTTGCTTTATTTAAGGTATAACTGTATGTACTGCTGTTGCGTTTTAGTCTAAAGAACATTCTCTAACCCTTTAGGCAAACTTACCCAAGTTTGGCTTACTACATGAGGCATAAATCTTTTTTTTTTATAATACTCGTGAAATATAGTGTTTCTTAGAAACAGCAAAAATGTAGTATTTTTGGGAAAAATACGGATTTCTTTGAATTTAATTTCTTGCTTCATGTTTTTTTCACCGATAGATATCTAAATAATGGAAACCACTGCTCATGAAGCGATTTTGCAGAGGACCCCCAAGATATCTTTACTCATTACAAATATAGTATGCGATATACGTATTTTCTTAATCTTTAGTAAATAATACATTTGACTAACATATATTAAGATTGTATTCATGTACTAAAATATTGTAGCTTTGTACTACAAGTAGTAGTAGATTTTTATTAGTCATGAGACAACCCTAGGGTTGTACTACTTACTACAAACTACAAAACGGAATAAATATCTACGGCAACGATGATTTGCCACTCAAACCATAATTTCCCATCCCTCACTAATACCAATCATATGTCAGCGTCATAAAGGCTTAAGTCAATAGTCATAACTCTATCATAATTGATTCTGCGTATCAGTTAATCGACGCCTCCCAAGACATGCTAACAATTACGTTAATTAAACCTGTCCTGTTAAATGAACTGACAGACACGTCATGGTTTCGATTGGGGATTACCGGATTTTGATTATCAATTACTTAGCGTTAGTGGTATAGTGGTTTAAACTCGGTCCCTCAATCGAGACGTTTAAGGTTCGGTTCCCAGGAACGCACCAAGTTTCTAAGTTATGTGCGTGTTAGAAATTAATTATCACTTGCTTCAACGATGACATCATCGTGAGGAAATCTGTATACTGACATATCTTTAAGAAAGTTCTCAAAACGTGAAGTCTACACATCTACACTTGGATCTTATTATCTATATCGTATTATTGCTCTAATTTGTAAGTAATTAACTTTAAATAGACGATAGATTAAAAAAAGTCGACCATGATGCCTTGCTACACTGGTCTAATTTATAACGTCATTCCATTTTCAAACTTACATTGCATGCACGAAATTTATAGTTTCGTTCGAAGTTTAGGACATTTCCTATTTGAGTTCACACGGATATCCGTTTCGGACGGGCTTGACATAGTATGAACGGTTTGACAGCTAAACTTTACTTTGTATGTGTCTAATCGAAACTCGCCCGAAAAATTTAATTTGACAGTTGTTTGAACGGATATGTCAAATTTAACGACGGTACAATAGCAAAGTTTCGGACAGGCAGGTGTATAATAGATTTTCTAGAATATAGCATAAATGCTGCTATTGTAAGACAGAAATAGATGAGGCGGTCATAATACAGGCCAACCACGAAAAGTTCTGCTATTTTAAAATGTTTAAATTTTGAATGATACGTGAAATTTTAGCTTGATATGAGTAGGTAATTAGGTAGTATTGTACATACGCCCTAGTGTGTTTTTAATAGTTTTCTTCGATAAAATGCTTCGTCCGAATAAAAAACCTTCGGTTATATCATTACATTTGATAAGACATCACTTTACTATGTTTGTAAAAATATTGTTTGTAATTATTTGCAGTTAAGTGTAATAATACTTTGTAACTACGATTATTCTTTCAAGATTTTGTTATCTGTTATCACTTTAATTTGATTCATTTTATAAAATTTGACTCGATCATGGCTTCAATATAAGTAAAATCAGTAATATTTCGAGTCAATTCTTCATCACAACGAAATAGAACGTTAAACAAAATCCAGCCGATCCCTCCTTCCAGCTCAGTGGATAGAAGAATCGATTCTATATCTTTGCGATTCGAGATTACAAGGAACTTGATTTATCTCAGGTCCCCATCGCCGGGGACAATTTACAACCTCCGTGTGGGATTACCACGACTTTATCTTATTAAGACCCATGCGTACCCGAAATTCATTGCAGTGTCCCTGTTTTTTATTGCGCGTTTTTTAAGCTGCCACTTATTTCACGGTTCATGGGCATGTTCTGGTTAGGACTCAATTTGAGGGTTGGGATGGTAAATCACTGCGTTAGTTTGTAGTTTTGAAATGAGTTTTATTAACTATTTTGTAGCTAGATTAGTATGTTACGAGTACTTTGTAGATTTGAAAAGTGTTGTATTATTTATTTATTGACTGTTTCGTAGCTTAGTACACATATAATATGGAACATTGTTAATGAATCTTGAACACATATTTCCCGATTCTCATCCCCTTGGTAGTAGTATATTGAACATTTGCAAAAACTTTTAAGCCACTTAAAATTTTATCACAGTCAACTTATAAACGGCTAAAAATTAATTACTTCAAAATAATTTTATTGAATAAAGAACTTAACATATAGTTCATCACATCACTAAATATTTTAAGACCATACAAACTTCCTGTTTGGTTCAATGTTTAGCCTGCAGAAATGACGTATATTTTCGGTTACCTCAGTCAGCACCATTCCCGGAACTTTTCTAATATGTAACCGACACCACCGAATGCAGTGTTATTTTTGTAACGGAAAATAACGTAAAGGATATCAAATCACAAAGATTTTGCTCATAGCAATTTGTTTGAAATTGTGTTTTCCTAGCAACCGAATAATGAATATCTTGTATCTTATAATAGTTATGTTTTGATAAATTTACTTTGATACTTCTCTTGTTTGAAGAGGTGAGAAATCATAGCTATGTCTATTAGTGTATAAATATTATAGTTTTAAAGGTGGTAGAATTGTAACACTTGCCAGGCCATAACACATAACTTTATTTAATAACAGGTATGTTTAAGGTTACTGCGTTTTAATTTGAAATGTACACAAGACGTTCCCATTTAGTCCTTAGGAGAATCCTTGGTGAGCTGAATATTACTTGGGGCTTGAGTGGCCGAGACTACTTTGAATTGCATGCTCGTGTGATATTTCAAGTATAAGGGTGTGGCAAGTCAGAGAGACGCTGGCTTGAATCGTTCCAACACAGTTTTCGGGGACCTGTCTTGGACTTCTGAAGGTATTTGCTAATCTTTCAATTCATCTTGACACAAATAGTGTTCGGGTTTAAGATAAACTTTTGGAAGCTCCTATGAACTGCCCTCGAAGCTCTTCAAATTAGATAAAAAAGTAAAATCAGGCGAATGCTATCTCTCCTCTTCTCCATAAATATTGTGAATATACAAACATACGAGAAAACAATAATATTTCTCATTTGAACCCTCTTAGAGACAACAGCATGAAGGTTATCGAATTCCAGGACCAGAAACCGTTATTCGTAGGTGTATAAAATATCATAGTCCGAGATCCTATTACGTGATTACAACATCCATCTGTTCTGTAATCAAAGCACATTTTTAGGTAATTGTTAATAGTTATAGGTATGCTATTTTGCTTATCACAGTAAGGCTGCAAGTACTCATCACTCAACATAAATGTATTTTAATTACATTTTGTCGTGTTTTTGAGCTAATATTAAGTTATCTTAATTAAATAAGGCTTGAAGAGAGATTATAAGTTAAACTATTTATGGTAATTATATTAAACACAAATTAGCAATAAAAATACTATAAATGGTACTTGCAACCATAGGAAACTTGAAAGAAAAGGTAACCTAGCATTTCAAATTTTATATTGATAGGTTTGTTAAAAAGTCAGATGGATTTAGTAATCACGCAATCGGCTCTTGGACTAGTAGGAATTCTCCTAGTAAAACGTAACAAGAGGGCCTCAAAGGGAATCATACTCAACTATAATGAGATATAGGGTTACTTGAAAGCCTGTAATCGTATTACATCACTTCAAACAGTACTATCTTATGACCAAATATTATAAAAATATATAAAAATCTCGTGTCACAATGTTAGTTACCGTACTCCTGCGAAACGGTTTTACCGATTTTCACCAAATTTTATATGCATAATCAGTAGGTCTGAGAATCGTACTATCAATTTTTCATACACCTAAGTGATAAGGGTTGTTCACCCTTAACATTTTTTTATTTATATGGCAACGCAAAGTTTACCGGGTCAGCTAGTAAAAATATATAAAATTGGAGATCATTTAAAAAAAATATCGATAATTTGTATCTTGTCTTGGAGTAAGAAACATTTGTATTTTATTTGCACATTGATGTAACATTAGTGTAATATTTTTAGATATTAAGAAATAATTGATATTGATTATTGATGACTCATCATCATCATCATCATCATCACAATCATCGCTTTACAATGTCGTAGTGATCACTATCACCCGTTTTAATAATCAATCTGTCCAATTTTGTCTACCAAAGATCTAAAGCCAATTTCTGGATTTAAATAAATGTTTTTAAATATATAACGTAAAAGTAACAGACGAGCATGCAGTCCATCTAATGTTAAGTAGTTACTGCCGCCAATACACATCTGCAATAAATTCCAGGCAAGACCAAATTCCCACCTGAAATTGGCCACAGAAGCGCTGCTACTCATGAGGACTAAGCTGGAATGCCAAGGAAGACTGTGTCTCCCTCACCACACCCTTCAAACCAGAACATAGCAGCTTAACACTGTTGTTATATGGCAGAAATAGGTGTGGCGGTGGTGCTGCCGGAGTCGAACCAAAGAGGGTTCTACCTTTAAACCGTGTTCATTTTATAACAAAATACAAATTTGTATATTCTTGTGTAATACAATATTTTATTTTGTGATTCCAATATCCAACGTTAAACGCTAGAGATCGAGCAACTAGGATCGTTTATAGAGCCTCATAAAACTGTAGTCGAGATAACGATGCAGCATCCTTTGACGCTTGTTTGTTATAACTTTACTTGTTAGCAAAAATTGTTTTGAGTTGTTCCGTCGGAAATATTGTGACTTTTACTGTAAATATAAAGTGTATAGGACTGTAAAGTGTAGACTTTTTATATACTTTAAGAATGGTCTCTACAACTGGAGAACGCCTGAAGTATTTCAATACGCTGCTCCAGTCCTGATTAGTTTGAAGGTGGTAGTTCGACTCCGGCGGCACCACCGCCACACCTATTTCTGTCTAATAACAACAGGGTTAAGCGCTGCTGTGTTCTGGTTTGAAGGTTGTGGTAATGGAGACATGCTTTCCCGAGGCGTTGCAGCTTAGTCCTCAGACATAGCAGTGCATGTGTAACCGACCGCACCTAGGAATCTAATCTAATCTGGAGTTGATTACTGACATGGGCATCCATAGGTACTCATCATCAGGTGGAATGCATGCTCGTCTGCTAAAGTATCTGTAAGATATAAGTCAGCACGTAAGGCGTTCTAACTTAGGCTATTTAGTGTGTGGATTTAATTTTTCTCAATGAAACTTAATACGTAAGACAGATAAGTTACTTTTTGAAATTTATTCATCGTCTTCTTCGAACATTTTTAACATTATAATTCGCTATGGCATTTTCGGTGTTGAATAAGATTTTTCCATTTGCATTCTTAAGGGTCCTATATAGTAATGTACTGAGAATGCCTAGAACAGAAAGTAATTGCGTACTTGTACTAAGCATACCGAATTTTAGGGGACCAACATATTTCGGAGAATTTTGGATATTTAGTCAATCTGGATAGAAACACAGTCTATGCTTTGATGCAAGGATTATTTATTATTTTTAGACAGACTTCATTCTAGTTAATGAAAAAAACGAATTGATAATGGACGCACCATATTAAAAACATACCATATTAAAAACATATCATTGTGGTGCTTCATGTTCATGTTCATTTTGCTTTTTAACTTATTGTGAAATTAAATAGTGGAAACTGTTTATTCCTCTGTTTGTGTCTATGAACCATTTAACTATGTTATATAGTATGAATTGTTTGATTCCCAAATAAATAAATAAATACAGTACAATTAAATTATTATATTTTTTTGAATCAAAGAAGGACTATGACGCTCACTGTACAATTGTATTAACGAAAAACACATATTACTTGTATTTACATAAAGTGTTAATTTAATTACAGTATACAGTTAGTCACAGTATTCCATTTCTATTTCATCATCGTCCTTTCTCGGGCTAATGATGTACTAAGTTAATTATTTTAATTATATTTTCATTTCAGACCACAGACTATAGAGTGTGATACTAACAGAACTATCTCATAACAGTATTTACTAACAAGTAAAGTTATAACAAGCGGCATCAAAGGGATGCTGCGTTATTTGTTGTAAAAGGCTTTAAACAAACCTTATTTAATAATGTATTTATTGTTTGATATTGGTTACGTAAATTGTTTTGAGTTGGTAGAATCCTTTGGGGTTCGACTCCGGCGGCACCACCGCCACACCTATTTCTGCCTCATAACAGCAGTGTTAAATGCTGCTGTGTTCTGGTTTGAAGAATGTGGTACGAGAGACGTATTTTTCTGAGGCGATCCAGCTTAGTCCTCAGGAGAAGCGGTGCATCTGTGGCCAATACAGGTAGGAATATCTAATCCTATCTGGGGTTGATTACAGATGTGCATAATGGCTGTAGCCATTTACCATCACGTGGACTGCATGCTCGTCTGCTATTCCTATACTTAGCATAAAAAATATTTATCTTGTAAAATATTTTTGCCCGACTGTAGAGAATGTTTTTCGTATCTATGTCGTATTTTTTGGTAAGACACAAACGGCTTGGCGAATTTTAGAATATGAGGTGTCGTTGGATTCGTCTCAATTATGGAAGTGCTATCGGCTATATTTTTAGTAGTCGGATTTTTCGTTTTTATTATAAATTAAATTAATTTATAATATATGCAGTCTTTTATTGACCTCAAAGGTATGTCCGCCAAATTTAGTGATTTTATGTTATACTAGCTGATCCGGCAAACGTTATGTTGCCATATAAATAAAAAAATGTTAAGGGTGAACAATCCTTATCACTTAGGGGTATGAAAAATAGATAGTAAACGATTCTCAGACTTACTGAATATGCATATAAAATTTGGTGAAAATCGGTAAAGCCGTTTCGGAGGAGTATGGTAACTAACATTGTGACGCGAGAATTTTATATGTGAGATTATGGGAATTATCAGAACTATTATAACGAAAATATAAACATATTTTCGTTATAATAGTCGAGTCTTTGAACTCGATTTTTACTCACTTTGAACGGTCCGATTAATTTCAAATTTTGAACAATTATAACAACCGATGACAATACACGATTTATAAATTTGATCCCATGCTCCTCATCAAGATCATCAGGAATCAGGATAAACGATTTTCCTTGTGCGATTTTAGCGTGGTTTTTAGTTTTTAAACTATAATTGATATTATGTCCGTTTTACATTCAACAGGGTAAAGTGATGCGAACAGAACTATCTTATAACAGAATTTTCCTAACAAGTAAAGTTGTAACAAGGGAGCGTCAAAGGCGTATCCTTGTTGCCTTTTGACTCCACTTTTATAAAGCGCGTTTTAGGAAACTTTGTACGATAACGGCTTGCATTTGATATTGCTCGGTTGCACCGCAACTAGTCAACATATTTATAAAAAAATAGCAAGTGAATTGACAAATAGTTAGCGGAATTGCTAAATATTGCGAAACAATATATTGCGATATTTGTTTGTAATGTTTTTGTAGTTTAAGGATTATTAAATACATTGTGGGATTATATTGTTTAATTTTCCTCACTAACAAAATTATAATAAACGACCGTCATGGTAACGTATCGTTATCTGCTGTATCCGAAACGGTTGTTAAAATAAAACGAACTTACTATAACCGTTAACAAAATGTAATAATTTAGAAATAATGAAATATACTTAAGAAAATTATAAGCTTTTCTTCCGCGACACAGAAACTCGGCTGTAACGAAAAGTCTTCGGGATTTTCACATGCCTTGTTTGTTTCAGTGTTATTATCTACATAAGCCAAATTTTAGGATACATTTCATAGTACATACTGATATAAATACGTCAAAGTATACCAAATGTTACCCACCCCTGCAATACATCACATCAAACGGTTCGGTTGGCGTCACTTATTATTGACATGACGTATAATCCAGGGGTACTAAACACCGCGAGGCGGCGAATTTGCATAATAGCCAATCAGCCGGAGCGAAGGTTCGTTGCTCGGCAGATGATATTTCCATAATGTTCCGCACTTATAAACAAGTGACTTAGGGCCTCACCTCATTCTAACGCATTTTATCGGACTGTATCGGTTAGAAACGGTTTTAACAGCTTTGGATCGAATAATAACGGTTTAAAACGATATTGTCATTGCTGATAATTGCTGTTCACTGTGAATATACTAGGATATACTTAGAACATACTTAGATACTAGATATGATATAATTGAATTAGTAACAATACCAAATTCCTTAAAAACATGAAAAAATGTCAGAGAATATTATACCAAAATTGTATGTAATATTGTATTGACGTTATATTATTATCATAATTGTTGTGACATTTTTATATGAATTTCAATACCTTGTTTGGTCATTAGCTTGGACCTTTTCAAATCGAAATAATAGATAAACGTTATATTCTTTATATTTATACTATAGACTTGCATTGTACTATGTAATTAGGAATATTAATATTTGCGTAGTAGAGTAATCTTTAAGCTTCTACGGACATGAGTGCGAAATGTAAGGCTTTTAGTAACGGAGATTTAATAACACCAAACCATTACTAGCTCGCTGCTCAGCATAGATTTCCTTTCACAGTGGGTTTAAGTGCCTATTCACGTGTAACTATATCCACACTACAACGACACGATGCCACAACGTAACTGAGTGGGCGGGCGCATATTTGTATGAAAATGTATAGTTTTATTCGTTTTGCCGTCTACATCGACAGTATACGATATCAGTATCGTCCACACTGTCGACTGTGGTCAGCCACATCGTATCCTCAACACGTAAGTGACACTGGATAAGAGGCTGACTTCTTACAAGCAAACGAGTATGTTGTCCATCTGACGATAAATGGTATTTTTGTAACTATCTTGTGGTCATATGATCATAACGGCACGACAAAAAACTACAGTAATGCCACTCACACATCTGTCGTTCATCGCTTGTCGCTGTCGTGTGGTGTTGTTGTGGTATGTGTGAATAGACACGTCTCAGTCCACAACGCTAGCTTCATATGTATAACACTTTAATCTCCGAAAATAATACCGAATTCGCCTCGTAAAATAGGGAGCATTCTCTCAAATGTAGGATGTTATGTGGTGAGGGATCGAAATAATTTTAAACTTCATCACGTTCTGTCATGGCAATTCATGTTCGTAAATCGAACTTTTAACTAACCGAATACCATTTTATTTGGAGGATCAGTCAAATTAGAAAATCTGTTTGTACTTATTCGTATCATAAAATGTAATAATCACTATTTGTGGTTGAACTGATAGCTCGCTTTCTTTAAAAGGGTTCGAAATATATGAACATTAAAAAATACCTATATAAAACGTATTAACATACAAAAGCAAGGATGTGTAAACATATGAAGTACTTACAGATTATAATATTTCATTTCTTCTGTAGTCACATGCATTTTAACTGGTTTTTCATCAATAATATAATCTTAACTGTAACGAAATTCATACAATAGTGACTCGATTATGCCGGTACAAGGGAGCAGGTGTATGGAACGGAAATCAATTAATGTTATTACAGAGCGTGGTCATCCGCCTGCTTATTATAGTAGCACATTATTCCGATTGCTACGAATATCTCGGGAATTAATACATCTCTATTGAATATTTTACATGGAAACAATAATTATGTGTAAAAAAATCTAATCAATTCTACTTTTTGAGTTTATCTTATACATACATACGTAAGCTGTTTTTTACAGAATATAATTGTAGTTTACGGTCTATGATTATTGTTTTGATCTGATTTGCCCGAAATTATGATTTAACCGTTTAAATACAAATAGCATATCCTTAACAATAACCAAATTCATACAATAGTGAATCATATATGCCGGTACAAGGGAGCAGGTGTATGGAACGGAAATCAATTAATGTTATTACAGAACGTGGTCATCCCGCTTATTATAGTAGCACATTATTCCGATTGCTACGAGTATCTCGGGAATTAATACATCTCTATTGAATGTTACGGAAATAATAATCGAATAAATCTGTTTTGGGTCCGAGTTTCATTTACCATCCGACAGACACTATATTTGATTACGGTTTCGGTTTTGAGCGATTTCTTTTATTTGTAAGCTTTCTATAGTACCCATGATACGGGGACCTAGCATAGAGCTACGAACATTCGTAGCTCAGAAAACCCTAAGTGAATAGTTAGCAGAAAAGTTGTATAAAAATCGTACATGAAATATGCCTTTAAAATGTAGTAATTTTGTTGATTACAGACAGGATTTTACATCAAATAATTTTGATTGATTAGTTACCTGAAATTTAATGTATTGAATTCGGAGTCTATATAATTATCTCGCTTATGTGTCTACTACATCAAGGTTTCATGGAATAATTAACATCCTATGTCAATGTAATCTTTTTATCACTAAGTCAAGTAACCACATCCAATCTTTAAGTTTACAAGGCGGAGGAAATCAGTGGTAATCCTTTTAATCCAGGGATCTCTATCGACCTTTCCTGATCACTTTGTTATCTGTTAAAGATCTTACCTTTGATTATAGGGACGTTGTTATCGATTGGTATCTGGAGGTTTTGAAGTATTGTTTTTAATCCCCGACGTAGAAATAGATTTGTTATAAGTTTAACATGTCTATTTGTGATTTGTGTAACTGATTGTGGGAACGTAGCTCAAATTTAAATACCTTTTTATTTGTTAATGTTCTAAAATCACGTATTATTGATTAAGAATGATTAAACCCTTAATTCTGACTGTATGCTTAATTTAAATGGCTCGACTTGGCGGAGGCACTGCCGTGCCTCCTGATAGTAAGTGAGCACTGTGATTCTTAAATATATGTAATTTACCCCAAATACGAGTTCTAACTGAGGTCAGTAACATATGCGCTACTACTTTTATGGACTAAGATGGATTATCTCTTATAAGAGTCCCAACTTTACTATCTTTCAAATAACGGAGCAGCGCTTGACTACGCGTATCGATTTTTCTTACAACGAGTTCTACCTCTTGCCAATATGCATTACAACACTACCGACCTCTTCAAACAAACCTCACGAGCATAGACTCGAGACTCAAAACTAGAGAGACTCGAGAGAAGCGTCGCCTCGAGTAAGTGAGAACTGACTATATTTGTGGTGTAATAAAAGCAAATAGTATACAAGTCGTTACAGGTAAGAAGCATGACTCTATTAAACAGAGTTATGGCTGTTGGGGTCTATAAATAGGGCTCATTATCTACCACTGGTGTTATGTTAATTAAGGGGGTCAGTTTATTGTAGGTTTGTGGTGGAATCGTACGTGTAAATATGTAAAGCTTTGAGTGAGACAATTCCTTGTGAGCTGAACGTTGTATAGATGCGTCATAATATGTATATTGAAATAATTACGTTCTTGATTTCTCATTTACTTTAAAGTTTCATGTGGATTCAGATTTATTTTAAAGTAGGGAAGAAAAAAACATATTTATTTCTTTAATAAAGTTATATGAAACGAAATTATTTTTTTAATATTATACAAATTTAATTATAAGAAATAAGGAAAAGAAAATCTTAAAATTTTTGGGAAGCGTATTTTCATTAAAATCTGTAATAATGTTATATAATCGATTCAGAGAATATGCTTTCCATACGCTTTTACTTCGGTAGGTTGTCTTTTTTTACTGAACAATGCAAGTAAAAGAAATTAAATTATGAATTTGCATTATTCGCACCTCATATTATATAACTCAACGAAATATATTGTCTGATATACATAATTACCTACATTTAGTAACCTACCTAATCTAACCTAACCATAACCATAATTTCGGACCTATATATGTTAAGATTCTCGGTAAAATATCTCCACTAAGTGGACGATGTCGCGGGTATACACAAGTTTAAATAAACCCTTGGCAGTAGTTCGTTATATTTAGAAAATATCTTGCTAAGTAGCATATCCAAGTGCAGACAGCTGAGTTCTAAGCCAACATAATTACATTAGTCACTTTAAAAATTGGATCTTATACTCCTACAATACGAGTACCTAAGTCTTTGAGTAGCGTAGTGATGTGCGCAGTTTTATCTTTTTATTTTTTAAAGAATTAGTAAGTGATTTTTTTGTTTTAATCTTATTATAAATAACTCGTTTTGATTTTTTATTATGAAATAATTTAAAAGATATAATAGAAAGTTAAATACTTATAGATCAAGAAAATTAAAGAAAGTTAAATCGCAATCAGGTGTTCCGAATTCGAAATAGCGCAAAGCAATGTCAACTACTACGCGTTTTTCAATTTATGTCGACTTACTTCGGTTATTAATAATCAACCTATCCATAGTTTTGCCTACCAGAGATTGACATTTCTAAATGTTTGCTTACTAGAAAGTTCGATCTTTGATACGGAAAAAAATGATAGATTAATTTTATTAACGGGCGTAAGTCGACAAGAACTTGAAAAACACGTTTACTCTACGAAAAATCCTCACTATACCATAACCATTTAATTTTCCAATAGCAATTTATTTTCAACATCCGTATTTCAGTCAATACTTCATTTCAATTATTTCATTTTCATTCCCAATTTTCCGATCTAAACATGCGAATGTAAAATATCGACAGCTTGGAAAATTCAATAGCAGTTCGCCAACGCTTTGAAAACAGATTACAGAGATCGAGTTTTAATACAAATTAATTGCGACTGTCTAAACTAGAAACCTCTAATAAAAGCGAAAAAAATGCATAGCAATTATATTTTGCACATTTTTTTCTTCCGGATATGTTTCATACGAGTACATTTTTTTTGTTTAAAGAGAAGGCTGGTTTTTAATACTAGAATGTCTTACTTCTATCACGAATACCTTTCTAAGATACGAACTTACACTTCGTAAACTATAGTTTATTTTAGTTTTAATTCGCCTATTCGCAGAAAAAATCAGACGCTATACATTAATGTAATCTCATAATAATTTAACTTTAGAAATTAACTATGTAATAATTATTATAACAAAATACAATTATGCTTAACATTATGTGTCACTTCCTCAATTTAAAGGAATCATTCATATGAAGGTGGTAGAACCCTTTGTGGTTCGACTCTGGCGGCACCACCGCCACACCTATTTCTACCTAATAACAGCAGTGTTAAGCACTGCTGTATTCCGGTTTGAAGGGTGTGGTAAAGGAGACAGATTTTTCCGAGACGTTCCAGCTTAGTCCTCAGGGGTAGCGGCGAATACCTAATACTCTCTGGGGTTGATTACAGATGTCCATGGGCGGCAGTAGCCACTTAGCCATCAGTGGACTGCATGCTCGTCTGCTACTCTTATATTATATAAAAAAGCCATTTGGCCTGCAGGGCTCGCATAAGAATTAGTGATACGGACATACAGTGGAAAAACAAATTACCATCTCAATTACTACCTGACCATATTATAAATAATCCATATCCATCCATATCATATCAATATTTTGTAAAAAAAAAATAATTTAGAATAACTTTCGAATAAGTCTACAAGTTCTTCCTATATTTTTAACAAGTTTTCCGTAGTTGCATACTGTTTATGTTGCTTAAAAACACAAACTAGGGTATTCCAGCTTAACGAGCGGTTGCTTCATTTATAGATAAATCAGTAACTAATTAAAACTCAAGACTTTCCAAGCGAAGTGTAGTGAAGTATAGGATTTAAGCAATTAATGTACGTTCTTTCGAAATATGCATTTACGCTTCTATTTTTGAAACGCGTGGTATAGTGGAAAAAGTTTACCATGTCCCATGCAGAGTTCGGAATTCGATTCCACGGTAAAATTATAATTTGATAGTGAAATAAAGCTTTTTAAGACTTATTTATAATTACAGCATTTAAATACACATTCTACGGGCCATTTAGTTAATGGAATCTATTAAGATTTAATAAACTTCAAACTCTTTTTTACACGCTTTTTATTAGCTTCACCTGTATGTTTGTATGTTTGTTTGTATGTTTGTAACCGACTTCTTTGGGCGCGATTTTGACCCACTTTAAACGGCCAGATTTCGTTCAAACTTTGTAGATTTATTGAGGACCGATGACAATACACTAATTTGATAAAATTATTCCATTTTTCAATTTGCAAAATATGATTTTTGTTAATTTATATAATTTTCATCTATAGTCGATAAGGTAAGAAAATTAATTAAAAAAGCGTGTTTTTTAGTTTTTTGAACTATGTTTATTTTATTTTTAAGTTCGGCACGTCCCTAGCGATGTGAAGAAGCGACATCGTAACAGATTTCTTGAATATAACAGTGAGAGACAGACAAACAGCCCTTGTATCGCAATGACAAGGGTAAAGAGCGGTTGCGAAGATTGCGGGCCCTTTGTAATAGAACCTTAAGGTTTTTCCGGTAAATCACTCCAAGCCCTTCTCAACCTTTCGTGTTGACCTTGGTTTGACGGGCAGTGGATGAAACTTTTTGTTGAAGTTGTCTGGAATGTAAGGAGAAGGGTGGAAGCTTACTGGAGCACTAATAAGTCACAAAGAGAATGAGTTATGAGTATGGTTATCACGCGGGTGAATAACTGCGTGCGGATCTTTTTTTTTTATTGTTTTATAATATATGAGCAGCAGACGAGCATGCTGTCCACCTGATGGTAAGGGGCTACTACCGCCCATGGACATCTGTAATCAACCCAAAATAAGATAATATATTCCTACCTGAGGTCGGCCACAGATGCGCCGCTACCCCTGACGACTAAACTAAGCTGGAACACCTCCCTTACAGGTTATTTTTTATAGATTATATACCACATTCGTGATACTCGCAGACTATCGTTGCATATATACTTTTCCTGACACGTTTGTCACACACGCAGGTTGTGGAAAGACGCAGCGTGTAAATATATGTACGCATGCATGGACATAAACCCGCGTGACAAGAAAAGTAATTTTAATTCCGTTTATTCATTATGAAAAATGCATTATTTATTCTTTCACTAAGCTTATACGAGGTTGATATGTCCAGAGACTAGCACAAAACACTCAGCCCAGAACGGAATACACATTATTATATTTGTACTAGCTGACCCGGCAAACGGTGTTGTCATATAAATAAAAAATTGTTAAGGGTGAACAGCCGTTATCACTTACGGGTATGAAAAATAGATAGAAGCCTATTCTCAGACCTACTGAATATGCATATAAAATTTGGTGAAAATAGGTAAAGCCGTTTCGGAGGAGTACGGTAACTAACCTTGTGACACGAGAATGTTGTATATAAGAAATACCATGTGTGTAATATGTACAGCTAACAAAAAGAAGTGAAATCTAAATCATCATTTCGTCGGGTATAGAACCCGGAAGCCTTTGCGCATAACGGTCATTAATACACCGAATACTTTCACCGTTTACCAGGGTTTCATAAATATTTTTAACGGGGAAGATTTTTGGGTTTAATTTAGCCGTTATTAAATATCTTCATATATTACATTTTTCTTTTTATACGAGCTGATGTAAAATGTTCGGAGGTTTTTAAATATAATAGCAATTCACCAATACTTGGAAAAACAAAAGGATTACTCGTATCATGGTTTATACGAATTAATTGCTTCTGTGTACACTTGGATCCTCTTATAAATCACAGAAAATACATAATACTTTCGACTGGTTTACGCTTTCGTGGAAATTGCAAGTAAAATGAGTACAGTCGCAAATATTTTTATACCGTATATGCACTACAGGTAAATTATCCTTAAAAACAGCAGTAAACTGTAAACTAAATAAAATTTTATTATATGTGTATTTATATGGAGAAATAGTCGACGAATTAAGACGAAATAGTCGACTGAAGAAAGGTTGTCCATACAGTACAATCTCTTAAATGACTTTTGTTGGCTAGGATAAATGGTGAATAGTAGATGTCCTGATAAAACATTAAACACTAAATAAATCCGTAAACAGGAATAGCATTGAAAAAAGAGAAGGTTTCTGTTAAAACAGTCCAGTTGGCAACATTACTCAACAGTTTTGACCACGGCAGGCTCAAATAAAATGAAGCTAGTTTGAAATCACAGACATCTATTTCTCCCGTAGGTTAACTTTCATGGAATATTTCATGTAATTTACCCCACTACAAGTGGATGTAACGAGCACTTTTTGAATTGAATGAATTTACCACCCTTAAGGATTTCGTACAAAAGAGTCATGCATAATTGGTCCAGACATCCAACCCTTGCAGACCTGCTGCGTTTTACAGTAAGAAATAAGCACCCTTATATGTAATTATTCCATCGTATAATGATGCACCTTATTCTAGAGTTCAAAATAATTGAGACCCGCACTTTGGCTGCAGTTTCGCCTGGGTTCAGGTAATAATTATGACAAAACCTGAAAAATCCACCAGTAACTTGATAGTCGGCAAAACATATCGATGACATAAAATACGTATGTAATATAACAAAGGTAACATATGAGTGAAAGCCAGCTGATACACGATCAGCGGTTCATTACAATGACCAGGCTGATGTTGGGTGACGGTAGGCGGCGACACTCGGAAACTATAGCTGACGACTGTTACCAACTGTCTCCTTACGCTGGTACCGATCGTCGTCGTCTGTCATCAGTGACCTTGGGGTTACGGTCACCGACAAGAATAGTCGCTTTTATTAGTTCATTCTGGCTCTGTATAGTCTCCTTTATTTCCCCTTATGATCTAACTGGAAAAATACAACTAAATTTGTAAATGACAAAATATTTAAAATAGTACAAATCAGGCTGATTACAGACGTATTTGTGATTTGACGGCATAACGTCGTCCTTCCTTTGAAATCAAGATTTCAATCAAGAAGGATTCCCTTTTGAGCCAATTGGGGCGAAATTAAAGCTAAATATATCTAGACCTAATCCATCCTTTGTATTTAAAGAAAGAAAGAGAGAAAGAAAGAAATATTTATTTGTAAATAATACTTCAACATTATATGGAATAAGTAATAGTAAACATGATCCTCAAATCAGGACAATGCGGCAGTAAAATTTAACAAAAGGGTCCACACTCACCCTCACCGCGGCGAACCACGGCCACTGATTTTCAGTGTGTCCCAATTCAACGAGTAGTAGATTTATACAAAGTACATTTATTTCAGCTTGTAATATTACTTGACGAAATTTCTTCCTCACTTCTTTTTCCGGTTAGTACCGGCATAGGCCTAAACTTTTCGATCCGTCTTATCATCAATAATTCTTGATTCACTGCTGAATACATATTTCTCTTAATTGACCATAACTAGAAATATATTGGTAATCACAGGAGATAGAACAGTAGTAAATTATCTTCCCCTTCTTGAAGATGCCATTACCCTCTCTTATCTCTAAGAAGAAAGGGAGAGGTACCATTGCTGACTTTGAGGTTCATCAGCTATTGCAATCTTTAAGTGACAGACCCGATGATCTCTTCGCTTCCTCTGTAATTATCATAAAAACAAAAAAAAAAAAACACTATATTTCTGTAAACAAAAGAGTAAGTACTCATAACATCGGTCTTTGAACTGTGAACATTGTGGCATCACAAAAAACATATTTCGAGAATCAACAGCATTTTTGGGAACGTAATTATGCTATACTCGTTATGAGTGACGCTATGCATCAAGTCATTAAAACATTCTAACAATGAAATACCATGAACAAAGCCACTAACTAGTTGGTTTTGTAAATAAATTGAAATGTATGGAAAGTGCGTATTGCTTACTGCGTTTATATCTGAAAATGTACGTGGATTTCTATAGATTTTTGGTGTGCAATTAAATTGATGTTTTATGTAAGTGATCGCATGCAGTGGACGCACACATTGTTTGATCTCATCAATGGAGTTTCCTTTTCTGTGTGTGAGTGTTCATATTTGTTTCTTTGTGTTTGTATATATTGCCCACAAAAAGAACTCATTCTGAAAGTCTAAAAATTACAATTCTTATATTGGTCCTTATACTATACTTACTAAGGAGGAGGTAAATAGGGATTTAGACACTATTACACTTCTTGTTTTAACATGGTAGTAATAGGCTGGTAGGGGTTCTTTCTAGAAGTTATGGCAGCCACTTCTCCGTGTTTACAAGGTGCCTAATAAGTAGCTTCTAACTCTGAACGCGCTTAATAAGATTAGCGTAAAAACTTATAACTATAGTAGTATATAGCTAAGTTATACCTTTTAAAAAGCCGTATAAGCCCCGATATTTGATTGCCTTAATAACGATGATAATACTGATAAGTGCCGAGTGCCTATGATGGATATTTCAATTCATTTGTTGGGTGCAGTCGCTGCAGTCTAATAAAACGCGTTTCACATCCCCAAGCGATTGGATTGCGTTATAAGCTACTACCCTGAAATGTAAAAACTTATAACTAACTAGCTGGCCCGGCAAACGTTGTGTTGCCATATAAATAAAAAAAGTTAAGGGTGAACAACCCTTATCACTCAGGTGTATGAAAGAAAGATAGTTACCGATTCTCAGACTTACTGAATATGGATATAAAACGTGGTGAAAATCGGTAAAGCCGTTTCGGAGGAGTATGGTAACTAACATTGTGACACGAGAATTTTATATATATGACTAGCTGACCTGGAAATGTTATGTCGCCTTTTAAATAAAACACGTTACGGAACAATCCTTATCACTTAGGGATATGAAAAATAGATAGTAGCCGATTCTCAGACTGAATATGCATATAAAATTTTGTGAAAATCGGTAAAGCCGTTTCGGAGGACTATGGTAACTAATATTGTGACATGAGAATTTTATATATAAGATAAACTCCATGACTTATAACTGTTTAAATAGCCGTAAAAGCACTGATATTTGGCTTTATAATGAAATAGCATCGGTAAGTGCCTATGTTGGATTTCAATTCACTTGGCAATTCAGAATGTAACGCCATAGGGAAGGGGTGCGGTCTAATAAAAAACGCATTCCACATCCCCAAGCGATCGGGTTGCGTTATAAGCTATTGGCCTGAACGTCGTTACATATGATTGGCTTTTACAAGAATTGGAAAGTAACGAGACAGTATCGTAAAGTTTGTACGGTTGGTTTTAGATTTTGTATTTCTAAGGAAAAATCGAAAATGTAATCTAAGAAATTTTACATTAATGAATTGTTAAACGTTACCTTAAAGAAAAAGCCATCGGTTTACTTCCACACAATTTAATTAAAAAACATATTTTTTTTTAATGTAAATTGTGACGTCAAAATAATAAAGAATATCTCGTGGTTTATAGTGTCAAAATATTGCACATCAAGGTTATCCTGAAATTGAACTACACTCGGCTGCAAACGAATCGACTCACACTCCAAGCGCGCACTCAAAGCCGCTGCATTTGAAAACGCAGATGTATTTTTGTTACAAAATTACTTTATCTTAAAGATAAAAAACCTAGATATTTATTATGCTAATGTTTTTAAGGTGGTAGAATCCTTTGTGATTTGACTCCGGCCTCCTACCTATTTCTGCCTAATAACAGCAGTGTTAAGCGCTGCTGTGTTTTGGTTTGAAGGTAAGGGAGATATACTTTTCCGAGGCATTCCATTTTAGTCCTCAGGGGTAGCGTGGCAGCTGTGGCCGATCTCATTAGGAGTGAAATGAAATGTAATGAAGTGTAGTGAAGTGTAGTGAAGTGAAGTGAAGCGAAATAAAATTTAATGAAATATATTTATTTTGTATAGGCCAACGGCGGCATTTACAAATTGTTCATGTTACAAGTTGTTTGTTGTCATTTATAATATTTTCTTAAACTACTACCGGATCGGAACGCGACCTCTATATAATAATAATGAGTCTAATTTTAGTTGATGTCAGATGTCCATGGGCGGCAGTAGTCACTTACCATCAGGTGGACTGCATGCTCATCTCCTACGCCTTTATTGAAAAAATATATCGTAGAGACAAAGCTACAAAAGTAAACATCTTAAACACAGTACTAGTGAAATGTCTATTAAACGACTGACTCCTTTATAAAGTCAGTCAATGTACAATCTCGTTTTGAATTTAAATTTCGTTTTACAATTCAAATAAGTAACGGCAATTGCAAAAGTTCGAGACCATGAAAAGGTAAGAAGTATGCCAAAGTTAAACCAGTCACGTTATTTTTATTACTTTTTAAGTAAACCGGTATAATAATAATGAGTTTTGGTAAACTGTTGGAATTAGTACAATTAAGAATTTGATGTTAAAGTAAGCAATTAGCCTTATGGTTGCAAATTGGCTTCCGGGGGTCCGAATTTCGATAGCAAAGAAAATATAAAAAAAATGAAAATTTATGGGGTCTAAAATAGTTTTTTTCTAGCACTACTTCGTGATTATATTGATTAAATTATATTGATACATATTATATTATAAAACAAATATCTACTACATAACAATATGTATCAACTCGTCGATTTATTTAATTATATTTTCATGTATTTCATTATTGGAAGAACAAAAGTAAAATTTTATCAAAATAACAAAAAATATTACACGTAAGTTTTATTGTAGATGTTTCCATAAAAACGTTTTAATAATTTCAATATTCCATTAAATTTGCTATGATTAAATTAATTTATATTAATACCCTTGATTTCGTGTTTACTTAATCATCTGAGTTGTATAATTATAAATGGTAATAATTAAAATACGGTTGTATATTTAAACCAGAAGATTGGTAATAATAATGAATTACAATAATTTATACACATTTGAATTGGTCGGAATGAGATCGCTAAATGAATAATTATTTTATTATTCAGTGATAAAATTTATTAATAAATAATTAAGTTTACAGATTATTTTTGGAGGTGATAAAATCCTTTGTGGTTCGGCTTCCGCGGCCATACCTATTTCTGCCTAATTACAGCAGTATGAAATGCTTCTGTTTTCTGGTTTGGAAGGTGTGGTAAAGGTGACATAGTTTGCTGTTTGGCGTTCAAACTTATTCCTCAAGGATAGAGGCGCATCGGCGGCTGACCTTAGCGAGAATCTAATTTTATCTTGGGTTGATTACAGATGTCTATGTCATGGCAACAGTACCCACTCACCATGAGATGCATTCTCTTTTGCTACTTCAATATTATAAAAAAATGATGACGTTATCACACCAATGGAGTGTTCATCCGACCGGTGTAGATTCTGCGCAACTTTTGACATCCAAGTTAAATTTGGTCTTTATACCAATAATCTTTTCCGATTTAATCCATCTCCCAGGTCATCTATCTAAGCAGATTGTCCCATCACGTTAAGTACTGCCTTAGAATATAACAGTTCCACAGAATTCGCGTCGTTCAAACAAAGTAGCGGATTTAGGATGCCGATTTAGTAAGTTACTAAGCTGACGAACGTAAGTTTAAATCACACGCAATTTTTGATTTTTCAAAAATTGCGTGTGATTGTGTAAATGTAAGTGTAAATGTAGTGTGAAAATGTAAGTGTTTTATAAATATGATGTTTTTAATATTAATGGAGCACAACGTGAATACATTTCTCTAGAATGTCCCTGTAAGTGTGTGAAAACCAATACAAATTTACATACGACGTAATCTTTATCTATCTGAAAAGAGACTACAGTCTAATAATGCAAGTATAAGTCTAGACTTATAATACAAGAACTAATGTAGAGCCAGGGTCATTAGACCATGGTGGTACCACTGTTCTACTCACAATCAGCAGGGAGATATTTCGAATTACTATTTTTTTTTAATAATATAAAAGTAGCAGATGAGCATGCAGTCCACCTGATGGTAAGTGGCTACTGCCGCACATGGATATCTGTAATCAACCTCAGATAGGATCAGATATTCCTACCTGAGGTCGGCCACAGATGCGCCGCTACTCCTGAGGACTAAGCTGGAACGCCTCGGAAAACTATGTCTCCTTTACCACGCCCTTCAAACCAGAACACAGCAGCGCTTAACACTGCTGTTATAAGGCGGAAATAGGTGTGGTGGTGGTGCCGCCGCAGTCGAACCACAAAGGATTCTACCAACTTTACATAAGTATTGACCCTCGTAATTTTAAGAAGACAATTATAAGTTCGAATATAATGTACATGATTAAGTAATTTAATTTATTAATAATGCTATGTTTCTATAATTTAATTCAATTGGATAAACTTTATAATTAGTATTTGGTATTAATTAAAATTTTGCATACCTCTAAGAGGTGGAATAAAGAGGACAATCTTGACGATATAACAAATGTACTTACCTATATTAAGCAAAATAAATGATTTGATTTGATTTGATTCTACTCGATAATGCCTAGCTTACACTCATTGATGTTAATTTTAACGACAACCAAACCAGCCTTATCAACCAAATAGCATTACTTTTTACACCATCTAAATATTTCCTACATTCTAAGAGCACGGTTTATCACGTCAGGTTCTGATCGTTTAGGGTTTGACATTGAGACCTCTGACTTGGTGGCCATGGCCTGTCACTGCTAAGCCCCAACGCCATGAGCTATTGGTTAATTGAGAAACATTGATCGGATTATTGCCTATTACTGACTGTATTGATTGACTTCATTGCTAGCTTTTATGCATGTGCGGGTTAAGTCTTATCGACTGTGCTGAAATTTTATATGCACATTTGGTTTCGATGGTACTGCATAATTAGCTTAATGACGTCATTCTAAATTTAATATGGCGGACGCACTCAAAATAAAAAAAATCAAAATCTAAAATCCTTTATTTACACAAATATAAGTTAGATTACATACATGGTAGACCACTTTTAATTATTTTTTATGCACCCCTACGATATAGATATCAAATGAAAGGGTGTTGCGGTTAAGAATACGAAACAGCTGGTTTTTTGTAGTTTTTTAATAGAACTTAGTATTTTTGTATAGATTTGGGACCTCTGTTCATGAGTATATTATAATTTACCTTCAGTTTATGGATTGGTAGAAATTTCTCTCATTATATTTCATTGTTATACCTATACGGGGCATTCCAAGTTAGATCGTATGATCGAGGGTGGGTTTACCACGGACGAGTGCTACTAGTGTACCCGCTACTCGTGGTACAGACAAAAGGCGTCCAGAGGAAGCGTGGGGTTATAGCTGGTAGGAGTACCGCATATTCTCTCCGCTGCCCCCGCAGCTGAGAGGAAACCATGTAGGGTTTCCACAGAAAATAGTTAAAAGGTGGGTACAGACAAGTGGTTAGCGCCCAATCGTTTCTTTTTCTACAAAAGAAACGCTTATGGAGTGCGCGTTTGTCTAGTGCCAAAAGGGTTGCTTTTGTACGGCTTTTCTTGATAGGGACGTTTTGTTAAATAGATTTTTTTTAATTTGCTAATCGTTTGGTCATTTAAGCGACATTGTAATAGCTTATGTCTCTACTTGTATTAGCATTATTTCGCTAGCAATAAAAAAACTGTTTTTTCTTTCTTTAAATTATTTTACGTTACGTAGGTATTTTTAGACGTTTAACATTTCTAAACATTCTACAGTTAATGCTGTAACTGCATATCCGTTTTTAATCTAACGATATTAATGATAACATCAAACATGAAATTATTTTACAAAAAGTATTTACGGTATCACCAGTTGATCCCATCGTTTTCAGACTGATAGGAGCACTTTGAAAAAATTTTTTTTATTTAAAAAAACAGTATCAGTTTTACGAGTTTTATTTAAATAACAAATCCAGCCTACAATCCAAAGGAAACAAAAATAGAACTAGTGATAAATTGGATAAATATTAGGTAACGTTGTTTACTCGGCGAAGGCCAATAAAAACCGTTATAATTGAATTTGGATGGGTTCGTCCTACCGCCGAGTCGCGCGTTGATTGGCCGATATTCAAATTTGGAACTAACGAGATGTTTCACGGGCGACGCGTGATGTCGTTTCACGCTGTGGCTAATATTTTTCATATTGCCGTGGGGCAAATGGAGAGGTAATGGGGAGTAATGGGGGGTAATGGGGCGAGGGATTGGGGAGTGCGCTGTTTTGGTCGGCGCCCTCCAAGGCGTAGATATTTGCGTTTAGAATATTTATTTGCATGTAATAAACGTGGCGGTAATCTGTATGCTATGTACGTAGCAATATACATAAGTGAGGTATTTTGTGAATGCGCATCACAAATGGATATACGATTGGTATATCAATTTGGAATGTAATATTTTTCTTTGCTACCAAATCCAAAATTGTCAATATATTCATATACCCCTTATTTCTCTAGATCAGAGTGAGTAGCGATCATCTGTTTTAACGAGTGAAGACATTGTAAGAAAACCTGCACACCTGAGTGCTAAAGTAAATATTCTGAAAGGTTTGTAAAGGTTTCCAATTTACACTTGGTCAGCACGGTATTCTGTGATTTAATCCCGTCTTATTCTGGGAGGAGACCCATGAACAGGAATGAGGTGGTAATGGATTGACGTTGACCATTTTTTTTCTTTTTTTTATGTTTAACCTAACGATTAAGCAGACGTGCTACCTGATGGCAAGTAGTCAACACCGCCTATGGACATTTGCAACACCAGAGGATCCGCCAATGCATGGCCGGCTTTGAAAGAAAGCTCTTTTTGCATCGTTTTGCATTTTGCTATTTTGCCCATTCTATAATATATTTTAGAGTAGACTAAAATATGTTTCAAATCTGCCTGGGAATATCATAAAGGCAAGAAAGAAAACCCATCGTGTTAAGAGCAGACTCGTTATTTTAAAATTTAATTAACGCGAATTTCAAATTTCGTTTCGCTACCTCAAAAATGCCGTACATAGAGTACATAGTATATATATACAGTACATAGAGTAGGTCCAGTAAAACTAGTTAACGCTAGCATCCTATCAAAATCCGTCCACAGATGTTTACGCTGTTACCTTGTACGTTTCGTGTTGCTTTGGGTAATAATTACTTAGCCGGAGGATATTTTAAATTATCTGAATGGAGACTTCGTTAATTAAAAATTAATTGGAGTTAGACTTAACAAGGTACAGCAAAACTTGCGTCTTTGAGATAGGTATACTTTTTAGGGTTCCGTACCCAAAGGGTAAAAACGGAACCCTATTACTGAGACTCCGCTGTCTAAAGTAATAGATAGACACTTGAATTTGTACAGTAACATCTGTAATCAACCTTAGATCGGATTAGATATTCCTACCTGACCGAATTCGCCGAGTAAACCAAATTATCCGCTGTATCCTTCAGTGGAGTCTTCGGAAGACACCGTGTACTCCTTTTGTGAAACTTTCTTACCCCATCATACCTAAAAATACATCAATAAACAACTTAATAAAAATTCGTCTTTCCACAAAGAAAACGTATGTTTATTCCTAACTTCGCTTGTTACGTATATTGTGTTACGGAACTTTTATTGGAACTTATGAAAATTCCACGAAACTTCTAATGAAGGTCGGAGTTTTATGCAAATATTTCTTGAGACATCCAACCGGATTAAGCCTCGTATAGCAACGATGTAAGAGTTGCTAAACTAACGGCGGAAAGTTTTGAATAGAGATGAGCAGTTGAGCTCTGTAGGTCTTAAGGCAAGCGCATGTTACGGCGCGTCGGGGTAACGAATTGAGTTTCTTCTTGCGACAATGGTGCATATAATGTATAGGTGGAAAATAGTTATTAATTTGAGGGGATTTTGCAATACGATTTGATGCGGCATGTCAATACGTGAAGTAAGCTTTACAGTTGATTAGTTCTGCATTACCTGATTGTTATAATGCCTCAAGCACACATATCCCTTTAAATCGGAACAACGTAACAGAATAATACTCTTTGCCATAAAGTACAATAAGTAAATATATATATAGCGTAATAAACACCAAGACATTATAAGCAAGCCTTCTGCGAACCTACGATAATTCTTTATTAAGTATTTTCAAAATTCAAAACTAGTAGCATTAGTATGGTTCATCGGCAAGGTACTGGACTTTGTAGTCATTTGTATCATAAAGCAGTTTTTGTGCTTCGCTGGAGGAGTATAGATGTACCGACTTAAACATATGATGCGACCATTTCATATGTTTAAGTCGACGATGAACTTAGTTGGTTACAGATGTCCATGAGCAACAATAAAAACTTGTCATCAGATGAACTGCATTCTCGTTTTCTATTTATAATGTCGTAAAAAACCAAGTAAAGTTGAACTCTACTTCGTCTTCGCAAAACATACTAGAAATACTTTTATAACGACATCATCGTGTATAAAAGTAAGTGAATTGTTTCAATAAAAGTTAAATTTTACAACCAACCTGTCATAAACCAAGCACTTAGAGTCAATGAACGGAAATGTCTTACGTCAGTGATGCTCAAACTTTAGTATTTTACCATTCACTTTAGTACCTGCCGAGCGAGCTAAGTTTATTTAAATTAAAAGATATTCGAGAAAGGACCTTTGAAGAAAAGGACGTGACGAAATTTAACAAGGATTTGCTTTATAATTTGGTGTTTTAATAGAGCGAATAATAATAGGCAATCATCAATACAGCAATTGAATTTAATAAGCTTCCTTTTTCTTAAACTATTTTTTCCTAATTTACATATGTACTTGTTTTTTTTTAAATTTAGAATTGGAATCAGAATTACAATTTTTTTTAATAAATCCTAGTACTTCAAATTCGGATCAGGATGTAAGTTTAGAACATACTTGGTTTTAACAACTATGAGAACAATTCACGATCGAACATATTCGTATTCTACACGGAAATAATTAATCTACACTTTGAGCACCGCTGTTAAAACTAAAGGGAAAATCGATTGTAAAACAGGGCGGTATTTTCAAAAGGAGGGCGTCGTAAAGTTTATTTCTTACAACTCGTAAAATTAGACTTGATTAAATTGAAATAGATTAGATTTCGTGATAGACTTCGTTTGATCCAATTGTTGTACATCTATTCTTTTCTAAGTAATTGGAAATGCCCGGCGACTGTTTTTTACAGTCCAATATTTATTTTCGAGGGGTTTTGTTAATTTGTATGGCAACGTGACTTAGGTTCTTAGAATATGTAATGAAAGTGTCTCTTATTTACCGATTTGAATATAAACGTTGTTCCAGCGATAGATAAAGATACATAGAAACATAAGTAAACCAACAGTAAACAAACGCTAAAATTCTTCAAATAGTTTTACGCTTCACAGAGTTCTTGGGAAGTGTTAGAACCCTATGTGGTTCGACTCCGGCGGCACCACCACCACACCTATTTCTGTCTAATAACAGCAGTGTTAGGCGCTGCTGTGTTCTGGTTGTGGTAAGGGAGACATGTTTTTCCAAGGCGTTCCAGCTAGCTGCGCATCTGTGGCCGACCTCAGGTAAGAATATCGAATTCTATCTGGGTTTGATAACAGATGTCCATGGGCAGCAGTAGCCACTTACCATCGGGTGGACTGCATGCTCGTCTGCTACTCCTATATTATAAAAAAAATAGTTTGGACTTACTGTATGATTTCATTAGATTTTATATCTTCATAAATTGTATTACTACTATTCTGCTTCTATTATAACTACTTCGATGTTTAACTTACAGTATTAAGCATCCGCCCATTGTGACATTTTTTTATAGCAAGCGATAAATAATTTGTAATATAATATAACTTTGAAAAATTACAAGTGCTTGACTGGGATTCAAACTTCGGACCTCTTGATCGAGAAGCATAGTTAACATTACCAAGCAACCACTTGACAGCTTTCGGCCACTACAAATAAAGCCGCTATAAATGATACTGCCGCTATAAATGATACTGCCGCAATGAAGCGCCATACTATTTCGCCACTATATTTTGGCTGCTTTCTATCCTATTACGTTATTGCTAAACCTAGATTATATATTCTCTGTATCTCAGTCAACATCAGCTTAATCCAACTCAAATCATATTTGACCGAGCAACAGTGCAATGAGATTAATTATCATAATGGTCAATTAGTTTATTGCATTTGATAATACCCTTCGCAGTGGGCGAAACAAGTCATGTTTGTTTCAAAGCTTTGGAGAATAAAACTAAGAGCACAGCCACTGTGACAATACGAAGCATAGTGTACATAGTTTTGTATGTACATTTGTAAATTACAAAAAAATAAAAAGTAGTAAAAAGTGTTGTTTGAGGAACTATTCATGTCAGCGAAAGACCATGCGATGCGAAAGACCATATGTCATGAATCTATGTTTGAAAGCTTTCTAGAATGTTCTAAAAAAAATATGCAATTTACCAATACTTAAGCAAGTGGTTTAATAGTTAATACCTAAGTCGTTTTTATTCTAAGGCACCACTTATTTCTACAGACACTGAACGTGTCGTGTCAGACAATTATGACACAATATTTTGACATACACGGCCCATTTCCCATACATTTCCAATCAGTTCTGATACAGTCCACAGGGGGCGCTGATTGGAAATGTATGGGCAAATACATAAACAAATACAAAAACATTTTTGTAAAAACGTATAAACTCATACTAAGGGTGCTTTTACGGCAGATGTAAATACGCATCGTGTCTGTGATGTCTGTACATACGAATAAACCATAAGTACACGTATAGCTATCAAATTGAACAAAGAACTTAAAATAAATTCAAAAATGGAATTACCCAGATAGAGCATTTTAAAAATTGAAATAGAAACGCCGAGAGCCACTTTATTTCATTTGAAACTCGAATTGACAATCGAAGCTGACACGTAAATTGAGCTTAATGTCGGCGGTCCCGTTATTACCTCGTCTAGTATGCATTTCAATGGATATCGAATAAAAATGTCGCGGCTACTTTGTAATTGGAATGACAAACGCGCAATCTGTTGTTAAGGGGCTGTCAGACTGTAAAATAATTTACATTAAATTCCAGTACCTAGTATTATTACCTCGTCTAGTATGCATTTCAATGGATATCGAATAAAAATGTCGCGGCTACTTTGTAATTGGAATGATAAACGCGCAATATGTTGTTAAGGTGCTGTCAGACTGTAAAACGGTAGTTTGCAATAAATTCCTTTTAAGCATTTTACTATAAATTTTCTTTTAATGACCTAATGATGTACTTTGTGATATCACTGTTCAACACATTATAAAACATCAGGTTTTATAATGCTTTTATCAGCTTGACCTGTATGTAACGGAATCTTTGAACTCAATGTTTACCCACTTTGAACGGTCAGATTATTTCAAAATTTGGAACAATTATCAAGGATTAATGACAATACTCTATTTGAATTATTTTGTTCCATTTTACTCATCAGGATTGACAATTTTAGCATGAAATTCAGTTTTATGAACAGAACTTTTGATTATTACCTACTCTGCTTAATTTATTAATTTGTAAAATATACATGCTGTTCTTACATTGAAGGAAATGATACGGTAGAAATACTTGCACGTGGCGTTAAGTAAACAGAACCGGAATTAGAACTCTAATCCTATGTAGGTTCAATTACAGATGTTTTTAAACGTCCTGTTGAATTTGTAATGTAAATACGTTGTTATCAATATAAGTTAATCAATTAAACTGAGAAGACACCACAAAATTGTATCGTCCATAAAATCTTTACTATGTTGTCGGATAAAACAATGACGTAGGATTTTTCTGGTCAATTTAAAGTGACTCTGTTGGTTTAATGGTCGGATTTATACCGGTTTTATGTTGTCATAAAACTCCTAAGAACGAGGCAAGACGGTTAATCTAACCCCGTTAATATGAACCTCCTGTGACGAAGATGTTTGAAGAATCGCTGATTAAGTCGTTGGCAAACATTGACATTTGCGAGTGAGTAAGTAAAGAAGTAATAGCCTAGTAGTTAAGAAACGCGACCTCTTGATCGAGGTGTCCGAGGTTCAAATCTCTAGGCATGCACCTCTGATTTTTTAAAGTTATGTGCGTACCTATTAGAAGTTAATTATCACATGCTTAAACGGTGATGGAAAACGTTGTGAGCAAACATGCGTACCTGAAAATTCTTAAAAAAAAGTTTTCAAAGGTATGTAAAGTCTACCAATTCGGATTTGACCAGCGCGGTGGACTATGACCTAATTATGCTCACTTTGAGAGGAGGCCCTTGCCCAGCAGTGGGACAGTAATGCCATATAGAACAGAGGTTTTACCTGAAGTTGGTCTCAAATATGTTGACACTCCTTAGGACTATGATGATCGTCTCATAATTATAAAGGTCAAACGTTTTGGTTTAGATTACATTAATTTAAGTAGATTTAATTATGAAATGAATATATAGTTGTTTTATTTGCTGGATTCGTACGGTGCGAAGCTCATTTTGCCTTAATAATAAAATATGTGTACTAGGGGAAAACGCGGTGTGAGTTCAGTGAGTGGTGGTAAGGTAGTAGCTATAAAGCGTGTTTACTACGAATTTGGACCTGTTGACTAAAAGTTTTAGCCGCGATAATATCCAAGTTGTATGTAAAAAAAATACAGCAAAAGTTACTGAAAAACATGTAATTTTCAATGCTATAATGTTATGCTATGAGGCAAATTAAGGCAAAGTAAAGAAATAAATAGCAATAACGAATACCACTCCCAAAATGGATAAGTAGTTTCAATAAAATCGCGGTCATACAATCTGACATAGACATACGGCGGATAACTGAAAATCCTTTTTTGAAGTCGCTTAAAAACCAACATGAAATTATAAGCGAAAATATTTGCAACTCGTACGCAGATTTCAGAATGCGCTGAACACCGGCACGGGACCCACTCGTTTTGCTTAAACGACGAAATATACACATCGGGGAGAAATAACGCGGAAAAAGTGTTTTCGCTGCGGTATCACGAATTTCACTGGGAATTTAGTGATTTCGCCATTGTTTTCCGGAAAAATTCCCAGTTGCCGCACGGTCTTGTGATATAATATGGGAATTTATTTCCCGTTTAAACTTTTATTTCGTGATAAAAACTATTGGGATTTTGTGTGATGGTAAACGGTCACTGCCGTCGACATTTTTAACGCCCTAACAATTGGGGTTCTGTTTCATATTACTCACAGATGCATTGCTAGCCTTGATGACTAATTTGGAATTTCTTGTATAAATATCTTCCACCTCACTCTTCTAAACAGAACTCAGCAGCGCCACTTTTCTTATGAGGCTATAAAGGTGTGGCGGTGGTGCCTTTGGATAGCCACAAACGGTTCTACCTTCACTCATTACTATCTCCTACTTATCTTCAATCAGTAAAACCTGAACTTAATTTCAGATAGCAATCAGGCATCATATCTATTATTGCTTGTCAAAATTGAACGTTTTCCAAGAAAATAAATTAGGAAAACGGTTTAAAGAATAAGTGGTATGTATTGATGCTCCAAAAAAAACGTTCGAACGTTCTTGGAACTAACATAAACGGTGAACAATGCAATTTAGCACAACTCCTCCGATTACAGGAAGTGCCTAACAGTATAGCCAATACTGGGAACTGCACTGTCATTTCTTAAAGGATGAAGTAAAATATTAGAGGCTCAATCAAGTTAATAAATTTGCAAATAAAAATGCACGTATGTATCTCGAATTAAAAACAATTACAGTTAACTTAAGCTCACTACTCACTTAAGCTTCTATTAACCTCGCTGTGTAAGATTAGTTCTTATAGATTCTGAAATATCATAAGTAATAACAAAACCGTTTCACACCTTGGTAAATTTAAGAATTACTTAATCAATTTGAAAAGTACACAAATTATATAAAAAAATGACAAGTAGGATACACAAGTGTACAGTACCCTTAGTACTCGTATGCGCCCTTATAGCTGTATCAGAACTGATTGGAAATCTATGGGACATACGTAAACAAATACAGAATCAGTATTTTTTCTAAAAACCTAAAAACTAAGGGTACAGGTAGATCATTTAAAAAGTTCTTTATTTTGACAACTTACATAACTTTCACTCAAAAATAAATATTATAAGGGTATACGTTCAACAAATACTTTGATTATATTTTATTCAACTTAATTAGTATAAAGCACAAAATTCATCTTGTGTAAAATATCCTACAAAAGTTACATTGTTTATCAGAGCACAAACTAAGATATCAAGTCACTGCCGTTTAACTGGAAGTAACTGAAAGTAACTAGAAAGTAACTGAAGTACCGGGAAGACAAAGGTAATGAGTTCTGCAAAGTTAAAACCTGGGGAAATTGCTTTCTGGTAACCTATAAAGTTACTTCCTTTTAAATTAAAGGTCAATTAACTTCAACCCGTTGTGCCATCGGTGAGCAAAGATCTCTTGCAGAGGCAGATAAGTTTTTTTTAATATTGAAGTAGCCAACTAGTGTGTAGTACACTTACCATGAGTTTTACGTTTTGACAAATATAACTGTTTTGGTATTTGTTTACGTACTTGCCCATACAAATTCCAATCAGCGCCCCTAGCGGGTTGTATCAGAACTATAGTGACAGTAACGTTAAGTGTCTAAATCGTAGATTAGAAACTCACCCCTAACAAGAAAATGTAACAAGTTTTGAGAATTGAGATAGTTGCGTAAAAAACTTTTGCCACGTCTCCGTCCTAAAATGTCCCTAAAATATTTGAAATGCTTATTTTTTTATTAAATAACTATTACTGCGTAATAGTTATTTATTCGTAAATTTTCTCTAAAAATGTTTTTTATTTGTCAAGAATTAAAAAAAACTGACCAATCAGCCTATGCGGTTTCATTCAATTTCGAGGCGGCGAAGTATCTTTACTAATCTATGGTCTAAATTGACAAAATGGCGCTTTATGTTTTGTCTCTTTTTTGCGAAAATGTGAGGCAGACAACAGGCAGGCACTTACTTATTTTTACGTTTACTCGGTGGTGCGCTTTCGACAACTCATTCTAACGTAGAATTGTGGGATGTTTTGAAAACTCGTACTAAAGGTACTGTACTACCTAAATCATATCTCATTCGCCGTTACATAAATCCGTACCTTAGGCCGATAAACCGAATAACGTTACGAAATCCTCTGTAACCATAGATATCTGTCGATAATGACCGGCATTCATCCTAACAATACGTTCAATTCAATCCACAAAGTCGGCCCATTCAAGACGTAGGTGGTATTCAACTCCTTAGAAATGAGGCTCTATCACAATTTATAATAATACCCTTTGGACCCTATTCTGGGGTGCTCATTATACACTCATTTAAGCCGTTCAGAACACAATGCCTGTCACATTTCTGTTCTTTGGAATGGCAGATGGCTTTATCTACCGCTTAGCTTCTAAGTCAAAGGTCTTTCGATAAAGTGGAATCATTTTTGAAAATGGAAAAGAATATTCAAGTTATTGTGAAGTCTAAGAAAATAAAAATATCTTCTTCTCATTTCGGTTGGTGTAAAATAAGTTGCTTGTATTTAATTATAGAAGTATTTGAATAATTTGAAGAATAAAAAATGCTTATTAAATTCAAAGCAACCAAAGCAGTTACAGCCTATAATCTCGGCGTCTTAATCAGGAAGTCCCAAGATCGTATCCCAGGCAAGCACCTATGATTTTTTAAACTTATATGCATCTTAGACATCAATTTTCAACTAAAACGGTGAAGGAAAACATTGTAAGAAATCATGCGCGTCTGAGAGATCTGCAAAAAATAAAAGTTCTCGAGGTCTAGGAAAAGTCTATCAATCTAGACTGAGCGGTGGTCTGTGATCTTAACCTCTCTCACTTCGAGAACAAATCGGTTCCCAGCAGTGGGACTGGACCGCGAGGACGCAATATCACCCTTACAAATATTACAACATAAATTACCGATCCCTCATCATTCCACAACCTTTTACATACATTAGCGTAACAAACAAGAAATAACACTGATCATATGAAATATCTTACATCATATTTTGACGTGAGCTGTAGACGCGGGGAATATTAAATTAATCACCAAGTGTCAGAAGTGGGGACGCGAAGTATGTGCTGTTAACGAAGTTGTTTCATTATGCGAGAGAAGCGATAGGCGAATATGTTTAGCTCATCGCATTATTATTGGTGGTAGAATCCCCTGTAGTTTGACTCTGGCGGCAACATGGCACAACTATTTTTGCGTAATAACAGCAGTGTTATTGCTGCTGTGTTCCGCTTAAAAGAGTGTGGTAAACGAACATTTTATTCTGAGACACTCCAGCTTAGTATTCGGGGGTAGCGACGCATCTGTGGCCGACCTCAATCTTATCTGGGGTTGAATATAGATGGCAACAGAGGGCAGTAGCCACATAACATCAGATGGCCTACATGTTCGTCTGGTTATCCTATTATATTACAAAAAGGTCCCATATGTGTGTGCATTCTTATTTAATCTATCGTTGTTAATGTACATAATAATCTCCGCGATGAATATTCCTCGTCGTTAGTAAGCGGTGAAACATATTCCTCACACACCCAGTGTAATTAACGACAGTTTGACACACCATCTTGTAAGTGTTAAGGGCATTTGATGGTGTGTGTTTGGTGCTACATACACTTCTTTATGGGTTATTGTTATGTTATAAAATAAAGGTGAACATTGTAAAACATATTAAGTTATATGATATTACAATAAATAATAATAAATGTATAATTGAGTGTGAAAAAATGTAGAATCTGGGGTTGATTATAAATGCATATCCGGAAAGTAAAGGAACGTGAGGCTTGGCTGAAAATTGGATGGGTGACCGTTAAAAGCATAAATTTTATGTTCACTTTTTAACTTTAAATAGAATATTAAGGGGGATTAAAATACCCTATAGGAGTTGCTACCATTCGGTAAACTCTTCATATAATATGCTTTGGAACAGCTGCTTTGGCGGCCTGGAGTACGCTTTAGTCTTGTCTAAGTGTTTTGGAGAGATCCGTGCCCAGTAGTCAAACATTAAATTAATAAAGACCCATACTCAGTCGCAACATCAGAATCACAAAAAAGTTTACAAGACATTTTCAGTATATTAAGGATATGTTGCGAGCTCATTTGAAATGCCGCTTGAATAGGCTCGTTGAAACATTTTTCACCACTGAAAAGTTTCGTTACGTAAAATTGCGGGATCATTCTGAAGTCGAACACAGATGTTTGTTTAGCGAACTTCACAACTTGAAGTTTGGAAGCCGAAGTATAGATGGCGTTACGTTCCACTTTGAGATGTTGGTTTATGACTCGTTTTAGTTTAATTCGTGATTTGTGTGATTTTGTGTGTGTATTGTAATTCCATGCAATTTATCGTAGTTTGTACGTAGTGTATTGCAATGTAAATAAGTTTAAACGAACGAAATATATTTTTCTGAAATACTTATTTTGTCAGGCGATTAGATTTTTCGTGACGTTACTGTATTGATAATATACAAGTAGCACATGAGTATGCAGTCCACCTTATAGTAAGTGGATATTGCAGTCCATGAACATAACAATGTAAACAATAATGAACATAACATAAGTAACAAATTTTTTTTTTTTTTTTTTTTATAATATAAGAGTAGCAGACGAGCATGCAGTCCACCTGATGGTAAGTGGCTACTGCCGCCCATGGACATCTGTAATCAACCCCAGACAGGATTAGATATTCCTACCTGAGGTCGGCAACAGATGCGCCGCTACCCCTGAGGACTAAGCTGGAACGCCTCGGAAAAGTCTGTCTCCCTTACCACACCCTTCAAACCGGAACACAGCAGCGCCTAACACTGCTGTTATTAGGTAGAAATAGGTGTGGCGGTGGTGCCGCCGGAGTCGAACCACAAAGGGTTCTACCACCTTCGAAATTAACCCTAGATAAGATTAAGTTGGTCACAGATGCGTTCCTACCCTTGAAGACTAAGTAAGACGCCTCGGTTACATATGTTTTCCTTATTACACCTTTCAATTCGGAAGGCAGCAGAGGTTAACACTCCAGTTATAGGGTAAAAACAAGTGTGACAGTGGTGCCTTTGGAGTCGAATTACACGAATTATCTTATCTTCAAAATATATTTAGATTTTATAATGTTACGGAAAATAGGAACTAAATGTGGTCAATAGGAACTAAACCTAGTTTTAAGTCTAGGTAATATCCACTGCTAATAACACTGTTATAAGGATTATTTCCTACGAACAGAGCTTCTAGTTGAATTTCATTCGCTGAAACTATTGTATGTGAATTTTAATTCCCAAAATATAAGGCGCTTAAATATCGTCAGTGCAGACATAATGCGATTTCAGGAATTCTATGACCGATTTTAGGGAAATGTATGTAATAGTGTGAAATGTTCGTTATATAATAATGTTTTTAGTGATTGAAATAGTTAACTGAAATAATTGATGCATAACTAACTTGAAATAGAAAAGAAGACTCTTGATGTACTTTAGAAGCATTTATAATAAATTTAATGACATCGTAGGTGTCTACGACGTCCCCTCCGAAGGGCTGCCACCTTGTCGTGGTGGGGGGGCTTGCGTGACCCTATGATCCCCAAGGCTATACCGGCAGGAATACCCATACCGGGCAGGCTTGGTGGTGAGGGTCCAGACTAAGAGCGGCTCATCCCCCGTCGGGACTATTTGTAAGTCTATCAGGCGGGGGAGGTGCGGGAATACCCTGCACTGGGCGTTTCTCCCACAGTGGAGGAACCGGGACGGGCTCGGTGTGCACTAACACTGCCGCCGGGCGGGCTAGGTACTGTTTGTGCTTAGTCACCGTCGTATATCGTAATCCCATCCACGAGAGGTGCCGTGGTCATGTCTCGCGGCCTCGGGTGGGACCGAGGGTCTTGCCTTAATTGGCCGGACCGTGAGGAAGAAAACCTCTATAAAAAATTACCCCAATCCCAAGCGGCAGCGCACCGCGAGGGGATGCATGGCTGGCGGGTGGCCAGTCATTAGTGCGACTCCCGTCACGGTACCGGCCGACACCGTGGCGGGTTACACTTAGGCTTACCCGGGTACAGGGGGCACTGCCCGGGCGGACCTTCCTTTCCCCCATACTCGTGGGATCAAATATGGATTCTTTTACTCGTTTGAATAAAAAAGAGGAGGAGGAAAAAACACCGGCATCACGCACTACATCGCCGGTAGTAAGGACAACCAGATTGTCAGTACGTCAATCTGAGAAGTGCACATCAGAGGCGGAAGAATTTTCGGACTGCTCGGTAATGTCCGCTAAATCTGGGCAGTCCACGGCCATGCCGGCTACGCGAAAGCGTTTGCCGGCCGGTAGCGGCAGCAGTGAGGGTGACAAACCGAAAAAGAAGTCAGCAAAGGCTCCGGCTCTGTCAGGAGACGACTGTTTCGTAGACCCACTCGTCCCTGTGGCAAGGACAAGGTCCCAAATGGCCCTACCTAGTCCGGAAGAGTTAGGCCGAGAGATGGCGGCGCAGCCAACGCCGGATCTTGGTTCTCGCATAGTCGAGAACCTAGAAATAATAGAGAAGGCGACCGACAAGTCCCGTAATATTAAGGGCAGTCTGGCGCACGCTATGAGGCTGGCCGTCCGCCAGATCCAAGCGGCTGCGACGGAAGTCCTGCAACGGACTACTTCGATTTCCCTTGAGCAGGAGAACCAGAGGTTGCGGTCCCAGCTCAGCGAATTGAACCGAAAGGTGGAAGTTCTCACGGTTGAGTTGTCTGAGCTTCGTAAAGGCGTTAGCCATAGTCAGCCGAGTCAAACCAGACCCGTGGTACAGGACTGCTCCGAAGTTCTCCTGATGGAACGTATCGGAAACCTCATCGAAGGTAAGTTGGCGGCTTTCAAAGACGAGCTGTTTCCGGGCAGGGCCATTAGGCCTCCTCTGGGCCAAAAGGTGGTCCCCGCTGCGGCTTCACAGCGTCCCTCGAAAGGGAAAAAGAAGACGGGAGTGGAGGTCGGGTCGGGTCAAGCGGCATCAGCGCAGCAGTTGCCGTCAGGTGGATCGATGTCAGCGTTGCGATCGGAGCAACCACGCGAGGAGGCCTGGAGCACTGTTGTTGGCCGAAAGGCGAAAGCCAAGGCCCGGGCTACTGCTCGACCCGAATCCGAGCGTGGGCAAAAAGCGCGTAGTCGGGAACCGGCAAGAAAGCCCTCGGCTGTACCGGAGACCCAAAGGCCGGCCCCTAAGGTACAAGACGTCGTTAAGAGGGGCAAAGGGACGCTGAAAATAGGTCGGCTACCCAGAGTGCCAAAGACCGCGGCGGTGACGATTACAATACCCGAGGGATGCACCGCGACATACGCGCAAGCAATGACGGCGGCCAAAGAGCGGGTCAAGCTTTCCGAAGTCGGAATATCCGATATTAGGCAGAGGAGAGCTCTGAATGGCGGGCTTTTGTTAGAGGTGGCCGGGGAGGAATGCTCCGAGAAGGCGAACCTCCTCGCGGCCAAGATCCAAGAGGCCGTTTCGGATATGGGCGTTCGGGTTGCGCGGCCGGTAAAGCTGGGCGAAGTGAGGGTGTTGGACTTGGATGACTCCGTCACCCAAGCGGACGTAGCCAACGCCATCGCTAATTCCGGCGGTTGCAATGTCTCCGAAATTAAAGTGGGAGACATCAGAAAGGGACGGTCATCATTGGGGACGGTCTGGGTGCGCTGCCCGCTCGTCGCCATCAGAAAGTTGGCGGCTGAGAAGCGAGTCCGAGTCGGCTGGGTGTCTGCACGGGTGGAAGTGCTCACTGCCAGGCCTTTGCAGTGTTTCCGGTGCCTAGAATTGGGTCATGCTAGGCACCAATGCACGAGCACGGTTGACAGGAGTGCTCTGTGCTATGTCTGCGGCGAAGCCAACCATAAGGCTAGCCAATGTGTAGCACAGACGCCCAAGTGCATGGTGTGTACAGAGCTCGGCCGCAAAGCTGACCATCGGATGGGTGGCAAGCATTGTCGACCCCCAAAGAGAAAAGGGGGTAAGGGTGGAGCTGCCAGATCCGTACGGGCAGATGGGCTTGCGCAGGCGAAAGCCAGCGCATCGGCCCATCGCTCGTCTGAGGAAATGATGGAGCAAGCTTAATGAACGCTGCTCCATCATTCAAGCTGCTACAGGGGAACCTGAACCACTGTAGTCGAGCCCAGGATTTGCTCCTGCAGTGCCTCACGGAGTGTTCAGTCTCCCTGGCAGTGGTGGCAGAGCCATACCGGGTCCCGGACCATCCGCGCTGGTTCGGTGATGACGCCCAATCGGTCGCCGTGTATTGGACTGGTGGCGAAACCGACCCTCCATGTTTGAGGCGGCATACGGGGCAGGGCATAGTTGCCGTGGACTGGGGTCCCCTGGCGGTGTTGGGGTGTTACATCTCCCCCAACTGCAGTCTGACGGCGTACGAGGCGTTCCTGGGTCGGGTAGGAGACTGCATTCGCCGTTGCCTGCCCCGGCCTGTGTTCGTCCTCGGTGACTTTAACGCCCATTCCAGGGCCTGGGGGAGTAAAAGGGACAACGCCAGGGGTAACGCGGTACTCGAGTGGGCGGCGGAACTGGACCTACGCCTATTGAACCGGGGCTCGGTTAGCACGTGTGTGCGTTGGCAGGGGGAGTCGATCGTGGACCTTTCATGGGCGACTGCCTCTGCCGAGCGCTTGGTGACGGGCTGGCGGGTGGCGGAGGAAATTGTCACGCTATCCGACCACCGTCACATAACGCTGGACGTGGTCTTACAGCTCCCGGTTCACAATGGTCGACAGGGAGAAGGTCCCCCGCGACGTTGGGCTCTGAAGCGGCTCGATCGAGACATGCTCATTGCCGCCGCCCACGTCGTGGACTGGTCCGGTACCGCCGCTGAGGGCGCGACCCCAGACTTCGAGCAACAGGCTGTTCGGCTCCGAGCAGATATGGCCGCTATCTGCGACGCCGCCATGCCACGGGTCAGATCCGGCAGAAGGGGACCGGCATACTGGTGGTCCGATCACATCGCACAGTTGCGTGCAACTTGCTTGCGGTCCCGACGCAAGTACACGCGCGCCCGCAGACGTCGGACTGCCAGTGCCGAAGAGACGGAAGAAAGGTACAGGGAGTACCGCAACGCGACCGTGGCGCTTCAGACTGCCATCTCTGATAGCAAGTCTCGAAGCTGGTCGGGACTCCTGGACGAGCTGGATAGGGACCCATGGGGGCGCCCTTATAGGTTGGTGCTTGGAAAGCTGCGTCCATGGGTCCCACCGTTAACGGAGACCATGGATCCCGACTTTGTCATGGTCGTTATGGGAAACCTGTTTCCTTTCACTCCGGATAGCCCCGATGCCGCGACAGGGCCGTCGGTACTGCCCGAGTGGACGGAGGAGTTGACAGTCAGTGAAACAGAACTAGGATGGGCTGTAAAACGGTTGGCCGCGCGAAACACCGCACCAGGCCCTGACGGAATCCCGGGTCGGGCCTGGGTGTTGGCCCTGACCGTCCTAGGAGAGAGAGTGCGGTCTCTGTTCACTGACTGCCTACGTGCCGGTCGCTTCCCAATGGAATGGAGGCAGGCGAAGGTGGTACTCCTCCACAAACCGGGCAGACCTTCAGACTCACCCTCGGCTTACAGGCCGATATGTCTGCTGAACGAGTTGGGAAAGCTTTTCGAGCGGATTATTTCCGCCCGTATCAGCAGACATTTGGCGTGCAGCGGTCCGGATCTATCCGACAGTCAGTACGGCTTCCGAAAGGAACGCTCGACTGTCGATGCTATACTCCGTGTTCGCGCAGTGACAGAGCAGGCCGTATCCAGTGGCAGAGTGGTTCTGGCTATAAGCCTGGACATTGTTAACGCTTTTAACACTCTGCCCTGGAAAGCGATAAGGGAGGCCCTCGTATACCATCGGGTGCCTCCCTATTTGCGTGATGTGCTGACGGCCTATCTGTCGAACCGGAGTATAAGCTATCCGGGCCGTTACGGGAGTGTCGGGGAGAGGCGTGTCGTGTGCGGGGTTCCGCAGGGGTCGGTCTTGGGGCCACTCCTGTGGAATCTCGCATACGATGTCGTACTGCGGACGGGGCTCCCTCCTGGTGTAAGCGTTATTTGCTATGCCGACGACACTCTCGTACTGGTCGAGGGTGAGTCTTTCGAGAGGACGGCGAGGTTGGCCGAACAAGGGGTGGCACGCGTTGTCGCGAAGATACGTGAAATAGGCCTTAGCGTTGCCGGCAATAAGACCGAAGCGCTATGGTTCCACGGCCTACGGCGGGGCGTGGAACCACCCTGCATGTCAGTGCGGGTGGGTGACGCGGATATCGAAGTGGGCAGGTGCATGAGATATTTGGGGCTCGTGTTGGACAGCCGCTGGCGCTTCGACGAGCATTTCGACCGCCTGGTCCCCCGGATTCACAAGGTAGCGGGTGCTTTGCACAAACTGCTGCCAAATCTAGGGGGACCGAGGGAGGAAGTCCGCCGCCTCTACGCAGGCGTCGTGCGCTCTGTCGCGCTCTACGGTGCGCCCGTATGGTCTAATAGACTGTCGGGCTGCCGGCGCCGCGCGGCCAAGCTGAATGCCGCGCAGCGTATGATCGCGATCAGAGTCGCACGAGGATACCGGACGATATCGTATGAGGCGGCCACAGTCCTAGCGCGATTTCCGCCCCTGGACATACTGGCGGATATGACCGCAGAGATCTTTTTCAAGATCCGCGGTCTCCGCCAGAGTGCCCACCCTCCTACCGATGAGACGGTCGAAGTGCTCCGGACGAGAGCCAGCTGGCGCGCCCTAAGACGCTGGCGTGATAGGCTCCAGGAGCCACGGGGCGCACGCCAACGCGTGGTCAGTGCGATCCTGCCCAACTTCCGTGCCTGGCTAAAGAGGAAGAAACGCGTCACTTACCGACTGACACAGGTGCTCACCGGACATGGCTGCTTCGGTGAGTACCTGCACAGGATAGGCAGGGAGGCCTCAGCGCGGTGCCACCATTGTGGACATGCCCAGGATTCTGCGCAGCACACGCTCGAGGAGTGCCCAGCGTGGCAACCTGAGCGGCAGATCCTGGTGCAGCACATAGGGCCGGACCTCTCCCCGGAGAATGTTGTTGCTGCGATGGTCCGTTCTGGCGAAGCGTGGGATAGCGTGGTCGCGTTCTGCGACCGCGTTATGCTCGCAAAAGAGGACGCCGAACGGGCCAGGGAGCGCGCCGATCCCGCGCGGAGACGGAGACGCCGTAGGCGTCGATAGCGCCCACTGGCGCGGTGTCCCTGTAGTTCCGGGACTAGAATAGGGCTACGGTATCCCCTGCCTGTCGTAGGAGGCGACTAAAAGGGGGCTTCCGGGGTTGCGGGCGGCAAGAGTGGGAGCTCGAACCGTCCAGCTAGCGACCCCGGGAAGGACGGCGGTATGTGTGGTCGCATACCGTCGTAAACACTACATGGTGTGGGAGGAGCGAAAACTGCTCCTCCAGGGTAGAGCCCGATCGGGGCATCGCGCTTGGAGGGCTCCGGTTGTGTTCCGTCGGAGATCCCGGAGTTCTCCAACAAGCGTTGAGGACGGCCACCGGGGGGGTTTTAGTGCGGTAAAAATCCCACATAACCCGGCGTCGCTCCCACGTCGTCGGGTACCTTTTGAAGGTTTCCCCCTCGAGAAAAAAAAAAAAAAAAAAAAAAAAGGTGTCTACGACGTAGCACTACATATATGCTCAGGCCTGCGACGTAGACTATCGTAGACTATTTGCTACGAGTTTTTAATTTTTGTTGTTTTATAAAATTGAAGTAGAGATCGAATATGTAGTCCATCTGTTGGTAAGTGTGATAACTGCGGTTCATTGACCTCTGTACTGGTCACAAGACAGATTCCTAAAGTCGGCTACAAATTCCTTACTGGTCCTGAAGACTAATTTAAAAGGTTTTTCCACTGTAATAGTCGCGCCTAAAGGGCGTCCTTTATAATTGCTACATAAATAATACTTAACAAAAATATTATATAAGTATAGTAACGAAGTTTCAGCAATATGAAGATTAGTCAGTTGAATATAAAGAAGTAAATCTGTATACTTAAAATTAAGTAAATCTGATTGTGACCTTCTCGTCAAGTTACCGAGTAAATACAATATCTAAAGGTCAAAGTACTGAGTCAATACAATTAAATACACAAATTTGTGCTTTAGTAATAAAGTATGAGAAATAACATAACAACCAGAACATTACAATACCTCGTGTAATCGTAGTGTGGATGTTTCATTACCATATCACTTTGACACCATTTCGTTATAGTGTCCTTACGTAGATCAGTGATTAATACTCGTATGTATAAATAAATAATATTTAATGATTTTTCCACATGTAATTCTAGAATGACCTGTGTTGTTCTCAAAGATGTGTGAAGTCTTCTAATTCGCATATGGCTAGCGTGGTGGACTATGGTTTAATCCTTTCTTACGCAAAGACCTTTTTTTATTTACGAGGGGGAAACCTTCAAAATGTACCCGACGACGTGGGAGCGACGCCGGGTTATGTAGGATTTGTACCGCACTTAAACCTCCTTAGTGGCCGTCCTCAGCGCTTGGTGAAGAACTCCGAGGGCTCTGATGGTGTTCTATCTGGCGTCCTCCGAGCACGATGCCCCAATCGGGCTCTTTCCTAGGGGAGCAGTTTACGCTCCTCCCACACACCTGGTGTTTACGACAGTATGCGACCACACACACCATCGTCCTTCCCGGGGTTACTTGCTGGATAGTTCGAGCTCCCACTCTTGCCGCCCGCAATCCAGAAGCCCCCTTTTAGTCACCTCATACGACAGGCAGGGGATACCTTAGCCCTATTCTAGTCCCGAGACTACAGAGACCTATGCCTAGGAGTGTGATAATATTAAGTTGACGCGACCTACAGACCAACACATAGAAAAAGAATCAAATTCATAAAATAGAAGTCTACTGAGTGCTGACCAGAGGTTAAGTTCTTGCATGGTGCGGCTCTAACTAGGTCAACAAGGTTGACCAATTAACTGTAACACGTTTATAAATGGTTTAGTTTATACGAAATCATCAAAATACCAATCACACCATCGTGCCATTATAATGTCCCCATTATTCAAGATCCTATATTAAAAGCCCTTTTTCCAGAATAAGGAGAGTAAACAGGCCATTGTTGTATTAATTATTGTAGGCAGTTGTTTTAATAAACTTGGCAAACATTTTGCGGAACTCTCAGGTATGTAAATCTTACGGTACTTTCCTTCACAGTAAAACGATAATTTGCGACCACGTAAATCACTTTGGAAACTTAATTCGAAGTTAATTCTCCACAATAAAATACCATCAGGCATCAGGACAGTCTCATAGGGCTAGCAGTAACTAGTATTTACCATTGCATTTGGTCTCAAAATCACCAGTATGTTTTAATTAAAAATCGTTACAAAGCCAACAAAAGCTAAGTACGCAACTCGCTTAGCATACTTATCAGCAGATCCCCACGACCAGAACGGTTCGAGTGAATTATGGACCCATATATTCGGGTCTTGATCCGAAGCCTATCAGGAGCCTAAATAAACAATTACATAGTGGTTACCGTCGCTTACTGTTTAGCCCTCAGTTGACATTTACGATCAGCCGTAAATAACTATCACAATAGGCCACTTACGCTATAGGTGATAGCGGGAGATATATGGCATAGGTTGAGCACGTGGTTTTGGCTGAAAATTGTGAAAGTGTTGAATTTCTGGGTACCTTAAACTGATGTACGTAGAATTGTAGATTCGAGTATATTGACTGATTCCGTTCTGGGGTAGATTTTTGTTACGAAGACCACTACTACTATTACCACCACGAACGCTACCACTGCCACTATTCACTGGATTGAATCTTTTATAAGAGTGGTACCATTTGGGGAAAACCAGTTAAATTTATATTTCTCAATTTTTTATTAAATAAATAAATATAATATACAAACTCAGTAATATTTACCATATCAGTGTTCAGGGATGGCTACTGATTCGAGTTCAAACAGAATTCCTATTTCATTTTAAGATATATAAGTACACATATAATTATGAAAGATAAACTCGTAATATCTATGTCATAAATTAATTAGAACATTAAAATTACTATCTTTTCACTTGAAGAAGTGTTGATGTAGAGAGACAAAGAATAACAAGGTATCAAATATCATGCTTACAAAAGCCAACCGCCAACTCTATCAATCACCTAACAATACATGCATTCATTTTCTTGCATAAAGGTTTCAAGTATCGACACAAAAATATCTTCGGTAAAGGAATTTTCATTGGATTTACAAATAAGAGTAGCCAAGAAAAAAATAATTATCATTATCAAAAGAATCGACTGGTTCAACAGAACAATGGATAAAGCAACTGTACGTACCAATAATTAATACCGAAACCTTCACATGTGCCCAACAATAGACAGGTACCAGAAACGTCAAGCCGCGATCCAATTAAGTATTCGAGTCAATTGATGCCATGCACACAATACGTTTGGATACCAAGTACTATGAAGAAAGGGCGCCAAGTCGTACGCATGCGTGTTTCAGGGAGCGAGGCAAGGGACCAGTCACGCGAGTTCAGTTGCCGATTGGACGTCGTCCTGGACGGTCGTGACGGACCCACGCGAACAACGAGTACTGAACGTACGCGAGTGTTCTGCGAAAAAAATAAGTTCCAAATCCAATAGTTCGTAAATGCAAGTTGTCCTAGGAACGTGCAATGCGCGACGTGAGTTATGCTTTCGCTCGGCGTGATCGTGCTGCTAACAGTGTTGGACTTGTGTGTGCCGTTGTACCACGATCAGTTCGCGCTGCACGTGCCCAATGGACGTGCCGACGATCTCGCCCACAAACATGGGTTCATCAATCATGGGCAGGTATGTTTCTTGAAAGAAAACCGCAAATGGTTTTAAACGAAAAATTTCAAATGAAGATATTTTTCCACTCGTAATCACGAACCTTGTCAACATTTTGAAGGTCTTGAAGATATGACTTCTGATTGAGAATTATAAGTTTGCATTACAGTTTTGTTGTAAAAAAAAAAGTTGCACCAATATCTGTACATTTGAGCAAAACCTTACTAGAATATTATAGAAATCATCTTCGTTGATGTCGATTTTTATTCGTCCTAATGATCATTGACGCATAATAATAGACCAATTACAAATAGGTCAATTAATTTCTAACCTTTAGATAAAGATAGACATAAGGTATCCGTGTTCCCGATCGCGTCTATTATATCGTCGATTGCTGATCCAAGGCATGATCCATCAACAAATAAAATAACGCTTACAAATACATTACCCCATTTCTGATAAAAACTTTACGGAACGCTTAATGTTACTATGAATAATAGTATATTATCCATTTAGTAACATTTGAATAATGGAACAAATAAATTTAAAATTTCAATTAATCTTTGTGCAGAAAATATCAAATAGCAACATAACATAACTTAAATGAAATTACACATTACGAGTAAATAGCAAAGCAGCAATGATCATTCCCAACGATTCCGAGATTGTTAATCCTTCAGGCAGGCTTCAGCATCTTATTGATAAATATAGACCTTTGTCATAAGATGTATGTGTACTTATATGTACATCTTTTTATCCATGCTACTCACCCACATATAAATACTAAGCGCTGTGTTATTTGATTAGGAACATCAGTTGGATAAAATAATTTTCTGGGAAACTTTACATCGATATCTATATTTAGATACTACAAACGAATGGTATTTTCTGTATTACATATCTTTTGAGAAACTAAGGAAGCATATTCATAAACAAAAGACAGTTACAAAACAGTATTTTGGGTACAAATTCGCGGGAAGTTAGTGAATGAAGTAGACCAGAAGTAAACTGAACTTTTCTACCAAAGCCTAAAGAAACTTTTCCCAGCCCGGTACCCAGACAATCGCCAACTTCATAGCGCTAAGGCACTGAATCCAAATTTTTCATGAAAATCAACATCTGACCCAGTTCGTTCCCAGCGGGTTTTAATGTTCCCCGCCACAGAACTGGTAGCAAATAGAAATGGCTTTCTAATTATCTTGTTCTTTGGTCTTATTTAAATGGGATCTGCTTTTAGTTACTATACGGTAGAACGCATATCCTACTTATAAACAAAGTAGTCCTATTGAAGGTCTGTAGAAATGATATTAAGAACTGAAGTGATAACTTAATATGAGATGTTTCTTCATGTGTTAATCCATCGAATTAATCAATGGTATCCCATTGAGTCTTTCTCAGTTTGTCAGTCTTGTATTTCTTTTGCCTTTTGCCATTTCAGGACACTGTTTTTCTCAATAGCTTTACCGACAGATTTAGCAATCTTTCGAATGAACCGATAAGTTGTTGCTACCAAAAAAATGTTATGAACTGTATTATGAAAACTGTGTCATGAAAAAATGTTATAAATATATAAAAAATCTGATTTAAGATTGAGAGTGCGCCATTAAATAATTTCTGTTAACAACCAATTTAAACGTGAAAAGAGACTTATAATAAAGCGTGACTATTTGTTTTACCGACAAACGAATAAAAACACGTAGCAACTTCACAATTTTAATCTCATTTGTCTCGTATTCCGTACTTTTTCTTCGTAAAACAACAAATTACATTTTCATTTGACTGACACAATTATGTGCCAACGTACATTCGTTATCATTTCTACCAGATGTTTATCCCGTGTTTCTACTCTTCCCGCTTTTCCAAGCATATATCATCTGAGCATATAAGTGGGTACTGCCACCCCTGGATATCTGTTATCAACCTATTAGGTAGAAATAGGTTTGGCGTTGGTGCCGTCGGAGTCGAACCACAAAGGGTTCTACCACCACACCCCACACAGTATGTCTCCCTTACCACACCCTTCAAACTAGAACACAGCAGTGCTTGCAAATTGATGTGTGTTTGTGTTCCCACTGTCTTCCCGCTTTTCCGAGCAAGTATCATCCGCAAGAGAATCCATATTCAGCTTATCCCACATTACAAATTCCTGCCGCATATTCACTTGATTAACATTCTTGAGGCAAGGCTTCCTGTATGAACCTAGTTCTGAAATTAAATTCTTCATTAAATGCATCAAAAATTTACGTATGTTGTTAACAATTGACTATCAAAAGCTTTTAACTAAATAACAAACTTATTATAACACTTTCATTAAATTGGTTACAAGAGAAGACGACAAAAATTAATTATAACGATTGGTAATGAGAATAGTATATGAGGAAAATATCAACCAAAAACTAAAAATAAACAAAAAAACAATATGACGGAAATAAGAATTTTAAAGAATAAAAAGCACAGTATAAATAAAATGTCATTGTTAAAAATAAAACCAATACTTGATACCCAAAATATTTTCTGTATTTACACTGTGCTACAAGTTTACGTCACTCCTTAACTATTTATTAACTTTCAAAGTACTCTCAAACTGCTGAAATATTTACTATCTACGATCCAAAGATCTAGACTGAACAATGTTGCTAACGGAATGGAGTTTTTCTCGAAACTATTATTAGACTATTGTTTGAGCTAGAATTTGTTCTTAAACGACGTTGTTACTGTAACTTCTATAATATATTTTTTTATATATATAATATAAGAGTAGCAGACGAGCATGCAGTCCACCTGATGGTAAGTGGCTACTGCAGCCCATGGACATCTGTAATAAACATATCTACGGCTAAAAAGGCACGTTTTATACCGTAATTTTTAACCTAGGCTAGTATTTTTATCTAACGAAAATATTTCTTTGAGGATCTTTTTTTTCTTGTCGATCTTTTTTATTATACTTTTTTTAAATATTAAGTTATGGATTCTGGTATTGTTTCATACTTACTATTTTTTGTCATGATTCGTTTATTGTTGTGTTATTTTGGAGTTCTAATTTAATTTCTAGTAGCAGATAAATTTAAATTAACGATTATTAGATATTTGCGTACATGAACGTATGAAATACAATCACATAATGTATGAAATTAAATAATGTTCAATTTATAATAATGTTCTATTTTATGAAATTCTAACAAACAGACGTAACTGTTTTATATGAAGTGATATATTACTTAAGAGTTACTTAGAAAAAACAAACTTGCTTAAATGGTAAAGGAAAATACAATGAGGAAACCTGAACGCCTAAGATATCTCACAAATACAAAAAAATGATCTCAAGGGCGTGTCAAGTTTATCAATTTGCAGTGGGCCAGTGTGGCGGTGGACAATGACCTAAACATTCCTCACTTTTTGAAACCCGTGCCCAGCAGTGGGTCACTAATTATACAAATACTTATCAATAACACAACTCGATATTTAGATGATAAATTCCAATGTTTATTATTTCCATCGCTATTTACTGTGACTGTTTGAAACTTCAATCCCAGCTTAGTTTCACAAATTGACAGTGATGAAGATAAATTGAATTTCGACAGTGATTTCTAGTACCCTTAATGCATAAAGTTATCGAGACAAATAACTGGTCAATATTGAAAATACGGTATCTAATGGACTGCAAAATGGCTTAAAAGGTTTTTTATTTTAAGTTATTTATAGTTTGTTTAAATTTTATATAGTGGTATACGAGGTTTGGAGGTGGTAGAATCCTTTGTGGTTCGACTCCGGCGGTACTACTACCATACCTATTTCTGCCTCATAACAGTAGTGTTAAACGCTGCTGCGTTCTGGTTTGAAGGGTGTGGTAAGGGAGACATACTTTTCCGAGGCGTTCCAGCTTAGTCCTCAGGGGTAGTGGCGCATCTGTGGCTGACCTCAGGTAGGAGTACCTAATCCTATCTGGGTTGATTACAGATGTGAGCGGCAGTAGCCACTAGTAGTATATTAAAAAAAAGAAATGTTCTTACTATGTTTTTAAATGTTTTTTACTCTTATAATCCTGCACTAAGATTACATGTAATGGGTGCCAAGGACTAATAAACATCTAGATCAATTTTTATTTTTATTGTTATTATTATAGTATTATGTTTATCCTTTGCTTCGCAAAAACCCTTTCATTTGATACCCATATTTGCATGGGTTACATAAAAAATAACTGTTCCATCATATTGAATTTAGATTGACGTCACAAAACTAATCATGCATTGTTATCCAAACCAGCCGTATATGCAAAATTTCAGCTCAATTGGTAACTGGTAGCTCAATTAATTGGTTTTAAATTTAATTGCAAGATTTTCCCTCACATACATATAATAAACTTACAAGGTCTGCTAAATAAAAAATATTAAATTAAATTTATAAAATTTCAGTGAGTTTTTTCAAATCTACTTTAAATAGTATTTAATTGTATTAAAAAACTGTATTATATTATGACAGTTATTAAAAGAAGCTAAATGAAATGTTAATAATATTTAGCATTGTTAATAAAAGAAATGATAAACATAGGTGGTATGGAGAATATTTTCGAGAAGTCTGGCATAGGATTCAATAATAAATCATATTTGAAGCTGTAAGTTGAAATTTTCTGCGGATACTCTGAGCTGGCTCAGAGCCGCTGACAAAGTCTTTCGACGGCTGTTCCCCGGTTATTCTGCACTCTGATCTCGAATGCAGGTAAAGATTTGTAAGTAACGAGATATCTCAGTAACCAAGGAAATGTTGTGTCTGTGATCTTATCTTACTTATGTATTATTTGTTTGAATATGTAAAGTTATTTGTTTTTATTTTAACCGTGTGTCAGATATAAATGGCTTTTACTTTAAATGGGATGAGTGAATGTCTGAGCTATTTTTAAATTTTGTTTATAAAGTAAACAAAGCTTCGGAATTCAAAGCGATTCAAATTGAAAATAAAAGAGTAAAATAAATCCATGCCCTTTTTATTATGAGCGGATATTTAAGCCCTTTTCCATTAAATTAGGGAAAGCCTGGAGTAAACTTTACCACTGTGCCTCAATGTAGTGTGGAGTGGAATTGGACAAGACTACTTAAATAAAATAATCTAAATAACTGGAATTTTGATATTATTAATTTCATTTCAAAATGTAAGTTGAAATTCTCTACGGATACTCTAAGATGGATCAGAGCCGCTGACAAAGTCTTTCGACGGCTGTTCCCCGGTTATTCTGCTCTTTGATCTCGAATTCAGGTAAAGATTTGTCCGTAACGAGATATCTGAGTAACCAAGGAAATGTTTGTGAACTTTAGTAGAGTAGACTATAAATATGTGAAGATATTTGTTTATCCTTCAACTTTACAAAAGAAAGGAGATAAAATAATTATAGTTGAACGCGGAGATCCTAGAATATTTTTACATAACTATTTTATTATGAGAGGTCCATGAACATGAGACGTTTTTAGAACTTGTAGTTTGTATCAAATACAAAACAAAGACTTAATAACAAATATAACTGAACACAGAACTAAATAATAATATTTGAATAAGGAAGAACTTACATGTCACCACTTGTGATTTTCTTTATTCTTGCCTATTAGGACGACGTATAAGTCGACATTTTTAGAAGTCTATTTGATCTCAATGAAAATGCTAACAAAAGGAATCTGTTTCTCTTGTTATTCCACTCTTTGATATCGGGATGCAGATAGAGAATCGTCGGTAACAATAGCACTAGAACAGCGTAGGTAAACCAGTAACAACTTCACGGAAACAATTTTATCTCACGATTTTAACGGTACCCAAAGAGTTAAAACTAAACTCTATTACTAAGCCTCTGCTATCTGTCCGTCTGTTGAGCTGTACGTCTATCCGTCTGTCACAGAGCTTTATCGCTAGAACCGTAATAGATAGACACTTGAAATTTTCACAGAACATGTATAATGGTGGCCGCTATAATTAATACTAAAAATAAAAAGGTTGAAAATAAATGGGGTCGCCATACAAGAAATCATTATTTTTAACGTTTTTCGCTTTATCTATTCAACCGTAATAACTGATATGATAAAAAATACTGAAAATAAAAAGCAAATGAAAATTTGGTGATACGGAACCCTATTACTAAGACTTCGCTGTCTGTCCGTTTGTCCGTCTGTCACGGGGCTCTAGCTCTGGAACCGTAATTGACACACACTTGATTTTTTACAGAGAATGTAAAACGGTGCCCGCTATAATAACAAATACTAAAAATAAATAAAATAAAGTTGAATATAAAAAGGGGTCCCCATACAACAAACTGGTATTTTATTCGATATTTTTTGAAATAACTGTTGAACCGTTATAGGTATACAGTTAACATTTTCACAATGTATGTAATTAAATTTCTGCAATAATAACAAATATTACAAATAAAAAAAATGAAAACTGTGGTGCTACGGTACCCTCCGGGTGCGGGTTCGACTTGCACTTGACGAATTATTTATTTATTTTCAGTATGCCTCCTTGTACGAATTCGTCTTCTATTTCTGCGCTTAAACCTTCGCTGTAAACTAATTTTCTCTGTTCATAACAGTACACATACATTACTTTTTCATTTATTAGACAAAAAATATACAACACAACAATATTACAAGAACAACAAATGGAATTATTTCATAAAGCCTGCTTTTACCTAGTCGCAGTGTAGGAACTTAATCTACTTGTCATCTATTATATTAACAGACTGGTAACACTACTAGCGATAAAACGACAATCGATGTGGTCTCTCTGAAGAATTAGTAAAATAATTTAACGAGATGTAACGCGATTTAACGAATAATGAAATAGTCTCTCTGAAGAATTACTCGTAGTAAATTAATTTTGTGACTTATTTAACATTTTGATAAAATACTTATTTTTAATATCCCGCTGCTTTTCCTCTCAAAAATTAGATCGATTTTTCAATTAATACCTGTTACTAATTAATTATCCATCGACATTTTCCCTATCACGGATTCTTACAGAATTTAATAATTACTAGAAGAAAGAAAATGTCAATTATCAATCTTTAGCAGTCAAAACATTTCTTTAAATATTAATATCGAAAAAAAAGCATGTTAAAATGCTAGTACATACTAATTGATCTAGAAAATAGGGGCAATGACCATATTTGATTTTCTCTTCTTCTTGTTTCTTCTTTCTAAAAATCTGACATAAATAGTGGTCACTCCTACGGCATCGGACACTTTTTGAAGGATTCCCCCCTTGTCGACAAAAAAGGCTATTTTATATTAATAATTTAGCGTTTTTCGCAACTAGCTGGTAGTGAGACATGCGTCTTATCGTAATTCCAGCGTTCATTGCGAGACGACGAAGACTAATTCAATGATTTCTTTGTACGCGTAATCCAATTTTATGAAGCAGCCTTTTGTAGACCTCCGATGCCTTAACGAGCAAAATGTTTATGTACATTATTTTTCTCGTTGTTAATAAGGTTGCTTTTATTCATTAATGTTCGATGTTCCATGTATTTGATTTTAATGGTTTATGTTGTAAGAATTGGTAAGAATTTGGTATATTCACTATGGGGAACGCTTGGTAGAGAATGTCTCAGGAAGATTGTTACTGAGCGAGAAATAATTTTGTGTTTTGATAGAAGGTGAGAATTTCGGATGACTTACATGTGAGGTGGTCACCAGTGAGTACTCAGGAGTGCGAACGAATCTGTAATCGGCTTCAGGTACAACCATAACACCAGACGGAATTCATGCCTGTTTGCTACCTCAATCTTATAAAAAAACTAGCTGACCCGACAAACGTGTTGCCATATAAATAAAAAATATGTTAAGGGTGAACAACCCTTATCCTAATATGCATATAAACTGTGGTGAAAATGGGTAAAGCCGATTCGGAGGAGTACGGTAACTGACATTGTGACACGAGAATTTTATATATAAGATATTATCTTTTGTATGGCTGTAAGATGTGAACCTTGGGCTGATCGATTTTTTTCGAAATAGTGTAAGATAAATGTATATATGTTTAATCATATACCTAAAAAGTATATAGTCAAAGTTAAGATAATAAAGTATTGATTCTTGGAAGGGAAGACAAAAGATAAAACATTATTGTTTTTACGTACGTTGTATTATTATTGTTACAATTATTTATATATCAATTGTTATTTTATGTCATGTTATTGTTATTCCTTATTAATAATATTGCGTATACTATTTCACTTTTAGTTATGTTTCCTTGCAAATTTTGCTAAATGTTATGATACGTTCCAAGTGGTTATAAATATATCAACGAAAATAACCCCATATAAGCTTAGATGAGTAAAATACTAGATTGATCACTAACAATAAAGTGTAACCAGTTTCGAGAATTTAAATTGTTGCGTAAATAAAGTTTTGCCACGTCAGCGTTCTAAAATTTTCTTAAAATGTTTGAAATATTTATTTATTACATAAATTACGTAGTATTAGTAATTTGTACGTAAATTTTCTCTCAAAATGTTTTTTATTTGTCAAAAATTCAAAAAATAAATGATCAAATGAGCCCTTTGTGGCTATATTCAATTTCAAGGCGGTGAAGTATCTTTCTATTTTTCTTATCAAAGCATATGTGCCTAAACTTGGCGACAAAACACAAATATGAGAGAACGGTTCAAGGTTACGAAAGCACTATCAACTATTAGTATCGTACATCACTATAATAGTGAGTAAGTAATGAAAAAGTGGGAAAATGAGCAAAGGGGAATACTTCGCCGTAAAAATAGGTCAATGTCTGCTATCTATGTGAGTGTACGTAAAGTACTCATAGATAAGGCGGTGGGTACACTAGACAATAATTTACCCTTTGGTTACGGAATCCAAACAATATGTTTAAGATAAACACTAGTATTTGAGTAACTTTAAATGCCATTTGTTTATGTGACAAATGTGGTAGAAATCTTCGTGGTTATAGATAATCTTCATATATTTCTACCTAATAACAGCAGTATTACGCGCTGCTGTGTTCTGCTTTGCAGGGTATGGTAAACCAGAGTCACTGGTAGAAGTCTTTTAAGATTAGTCTTCAAGGGCATCGATGATATAGACTGCCTGATACTTTTAAAAATGTACCGGAAAAATTGTTTAAGTTAAAACTTAAAAAAATCTTATTAGAACATAACTTTTATGACATTCGTGAATTTATGACATTTAATATAAATTAGTTAACGTTTAATATAGTAATAATGTATAATGTAATGTTAAATCTTTGTTGAATTAATTGTATTTAATTATAATGAAATTGAATTGTAATATTAAAATATTAGATTAAGAAGACAATTATGTATTAACTAAAATTTTGCATACCTCTAAGAGGTGTAATATAGAGGACAATTTTATGATATAACAACTGTATACCTATATTAAGCAAAATAAATGATTTGATTTGATTTGATTTGATAATATCACCGAGCTTAGATAGAGCCCAATTTATATTTGAGATCGGTAACAGATGTCATTGGATAGTAGTAACCACTATTGATAAGAGTTAATTTTTGGAGTTTACTCCTTAAGAAACGATTTGAGTTATAAGGCCCGGTACGGAAATTTTATGAGGAGTAAAATCAAGTGTAACACGAAAAGTTGAGGCGTAACGTAGAAAGAGACAAACATATATATCCACACTGTTCGAATTCGGAGAGAGGTGAGGGGGCTGAGGGGTTGTTACTAACCACACTTGAATAAAAAACACACTTATATGTTCCACTAAATATATATGAAATAATTTACAAGGGGCCTCTTATAGTATCTACGAAAGGTTCTCAACAGCGTGATTCTACGGCTGTTTTAGCAGCGCCATCTAGTTTAATATTACGGAACTATCATATACAAATTATTTGAATATTGAACACAAATTTGAATATTGAACACACACTTTACGCGCAACACCAGTGAAGTCACTGAATAGAAATGTCATAATTTTATTTTTTTGTACTAGTGACGTGAAGGAATGCGTTGTATCGGTAAAATAGGTTCACAGACTACATATTAAAAGTATTTTTAGCCACAAATAAAACATAGATAATTTAAAATAAGCCAAATACGAATATTAATGATCCATTACAATCCCTCCTTTTTATTACAATCATCATATCCTCTCAAAAAGGAAGTAGCGTTTTTAACCAAAATATGAATTAAGAGTGCTTTTATTAATTTAAAATACAGTAAGTTCAAATCCCATATGAAAGTAATTATTACAATAAAAATAATTAGCAATATATAAAACATTAAAACGTCATTAACTAATTTGTTTACATTTTTGCATAAATAAGTTATAGGTTTGATCATTTATAAACACTGTGAAAAATATGAACATTGGCGCCATAATATGATTAACAATCTTTTAAGAACGTTTTTAAAGAAGAGTAACATATACAATCAGTAAGCAATTGAATAAGATATAATATTAGCAAAATAAGTTTTTAACATAAAGAGGCTTTTGTAAGTTACTGATATATTAATTTAACTTATAAAAATGGATGCATTATTGATCAGCACCATCTATCAACGATAAACGGGCAAAATCAAAACAGTATTATTTAATATTTATTACAGAATTATTGCTAATGAATTATGTTCAAAATAAGTTATATAAAATTAGCAATACGTTTTAAATGAAATCTAGAATTATAAAACATTCAGAAACAATCCAAATTACATATAATAACATGTTTATTGAGTCTCATATAAATTGCATCCGTAAATTGCAACAAGGATATTTTAAAGATGGCAAAGAAATTATAATTATTAAGTTTTAAGTTATTAAACGTTTAACATTGTTTTAAATATAAATAATTATATTAGATTAAAATTTACTTTAATATAAACAATTATATTAAGTTATCATTATAATATTTGGAACCAAAATACATAGATTGATAAACTTGCAAACTTACAATTTATAAAACTTGCCACTAGATGGCGCTATTATACCCATGCGTCCATATATACATCTATATACAACGTACATAAACAGCAACCTAACCATCAAGTTTTAATGTTTTGATTTTAAAGTTTTCTTGTACTTCTATGCATTGATACGTGTATTTTTATGTACTATTAAACAAATCATCAAGTGATTAAAGTTGAAAAAATATTTGAAAATATGCAAGAAATTGATTTAGATGATAATGAAGAAGAATCCAAAAAACACATGGATGCGGTTAATTGGTATTTTCTATTCGATATATATCATAATTATCGTTCGTAAGGAGTAAACTCCAATCGTGCGTCGTAGCTGACACACACACACTTTTTTTTTTATTTTTTTAATTTTTTCGACCTAAAATAAGGCATAAGCGACAAGTCAGACAGGCTATCGATTGGAAATCATGGAAATGCTTCGTCTGGTTTGAAGAGGAGTTCTTTTGCAAGAGTCCAAACGTCTCGGGAATAGTTTAGCAGGAAGTTCAAGGACAAGGTTGTTTATAGTAATGCCATCTCTAAGCATTAAATTATATTACATATAAGCACTTTTTCCTGGGAATTCTTAAAATCAGCAGCTTCATACCTTAGCGGAAAGATTAGTAGACTTGTGGTGATAGTATGAATAATTTTAGTATAGAAGAGTACTGAAATGAAATATGAATGACACTTAATATGACACTAATAGTACCTGCACTACACTTTAGATAACCTTGAACTGTTTCATACGTGTTCTCATACTGTGCGCAATTTTAATGATGTTGGCAAAAGTTGCTCACAAGAGCTTCATAATGACGTTGTGGTTAATACTATGTATGACTTGTGTGAGTCGTTACGACTTGTATGCGGTTTCGCATTCGTAAGCATACGAGTGTTTGCCTTTCTTTGAGCTCATTCTTTCGTTTACCAAAAACAACGTTAATTTTGAAACGTGAAAATAATTAAGGGTGCCACACTTTTAAAAACTTTTGTAGTTTTAAACGTAATGTTTGTGAAATAATTGATATGTAGTCGTTGATTGCTGGAAATAAAACGCTGTTTATGGACACAGTAATCATGGTGGAAGAACGACTATGGTTCGACCGGGGAAGTATCACCGCCACACCTATTTCTATATTACATCTAGCTGACCAGGCAAACGTTGTGTTGCCATATAAACAAAAAAATGTTAAGGGTGAACAACCCTTATCACTTAGGAGTATGAAAACTAGATAGTAGCCGATTCTCAGACCTTCTGAATATGCATATAAAATTTGGTGAAAATCGGTAAAGCCGTTTCGGAGGAGTACGGTAACTAACATTGTGACACGAGAATTTTATATATAACAATGTGTACTTCAGCTCTAACTGAGGGAATTTTAGTGTGTGGATTATCCTATACTAGGAATATCTCAGTATTGTTGCTGTAGTTCCAGGACCAGTATAGAGCTACGGTATCCCTTGTCTGTCGTAATAGGCCTACAGGGTTACGAGCGGCAAGAGTGGGAACTCGAACTGTCCGGTCTGAAGAATCCCACATAGCCCCGTGTTGTTTTACGGCATTGGGCATTCTTCGAAGGTGCCTCCTCGTTAACAAAAATCCTATATATCTCAGTAATAAAATTTAATAGAATTAAGAGATTGAAGGTGTCTACGAGGGGTCAGCGGTGGTTATTTCAAATAAAATAAAATATATTGGTATTTCAAAAGAAATGTTGATTCACATAAAAACTTAGAAAACATTTGTCGCTATTTCCCAGGCCCCAAATTTATCGGATCCCTATCAAGGGTCTACTTTGAGAACTACGGCCAATTTATTGGGATCCCTCGGGGCTGAATATTTGAGGATGACACATCGAGGTCCGATCGCACAAATAACCTAATATACCATTTTTATATAAGGATTTTGATAAAAATAGTCGTTCTAAGAAAATAATATAATGAGACGTTATTAGTATTTCGTTATCAGTCGTTTTAAAATATTTTATTATACTTGCTTTATTAGTAGGAATGTGGGATCAAATCATGCATGGATTTTAAACCACTTAATTTCAATTGATTGAGCTGATATTTTTCATACCTGCATGTTTAGATTTTTTTTTAATTTATGTATTAAATGCATTAATGTATGACAGAGCATGATCAGCTTAGTTACAGCATTCTAATTGTTTTTCTAAATGTAGGAAAAAAGTTGTGGCGACGGTGCCGCCGGAGTCGAATCAACTTCTAAGTGTTGACGGAAAGATGCATAGCTTGGGCTTCTACAATAAAAACTTCCTACCGTTCATACTATTCCAGTTAGGTCACCATAAAAAGGGATCTATGACCCAGAGTAAACTTAGACGAAGCCCATAAATATTCCAGTTATTTATATTGCTCTCCGCAGTACGGAACTTGCGTAGCATTCGTAGCAATGCGTAGGGCTCGTAGAGTTTCGTAGCTCGCTCTACGAAACTTGTCCGATATCGTTACTATAAATATACCCTTTCGTATTTTGGTATAACTTTGTGATGTCTTCATGTTTTATGTAAATTGATATGAATGATGTTTTATATGATATTAGGACAAGGTTTTCAAGTATACATTGGAAAAATATAATATTTCACGTATTCTCTCCTATAACAATCGGCCGAGCCTAATTTTTGCATATACTTTTTGAGTTCCAAATGCTTACAGTCCTTCTGACAATATAAAGGCGCACATTGGAAAAAGTAAGATCTAAAGCCTTTAAGCAGTTGACTGGAAATATTTTTCTGAATACACTTGTATATGTCTCTAAGAATGTTTTTTTCATTTTTATGCTGTCCATACTTTGAATTATTTTCTTTTTATATTTTGAAATATTATCAGGTGTTTTAAATGCATTTTGCGTATATTTTAATATTACGTAATAATATAAAAATTAGGTAATGTGTGTAATATACACTAAATTACTATATATATATATATATATATATATAATATATATATATATATATATATATATATATATATATATATATATATATATATACGCGTATCGTATCGCGCCATATCATATTGTATCATATCGTGTAAGTAAACCTTGGTGTTACGCTCGACGAATTTAATTAATGCCACAATAAACAAAATGTATTCTGCTAATTTCCGGTAGCCTTCTAAATATAATATTGTATTAAAATACGCCTTAAAATATACAGCCCTTAAAAAGGTACTATGAAGGGTCAAGCCCTCGTGCTCGGTAATAAAGCGTTTCATTGGTTCACTGATTCGGAATTAATTTTAGGGTTAATATTTTGGTTATTTTAGCTTCTAGGATTAATAATATAAAAGTGTTTATTAGAACTCTAATCATAGATATTTAATCTTTAAATTTCGTTTCGTAATTTATTATTTGGTTTCGTAATTAAACTGTGAACTGTGAACTGTGAGTGAACTGCTCAAAATATATCTTTCCATAAAAATAAATAACTTAAGATAATGTATCTACGCATTATGTGATTAATTTAAAGTAGGATTCCTGTCCTATTCGTATTACGTAATAATATGAAAACGACTATGAGCAGTACCTAATTATTTATGACCTATACGGAGGCTATGACCCATTTAAGAAAAAAACGAACGTAACCACACCCTATCATATCGGTTAAGACGTTTAAGTTAGGAAATTCACAAAGAAATGTACCAAAAAAATCCGTTCCACAAACAAAAAAACATTTCAGAGAAGAAATCGTGTAGAAATTCAAACGAACTGTACGTATAGCTATAGGTTCTCAAGGTGATAGAATCCTTTGTGGTTCGACTCCGGCGGCACCACCACAACACTTTTATCTATCAAATAACAGTCGTATTCAGCGCTGCTGTATTCCAGTTTGAAGGGTGTAAGCGAGACATACTTTTACGAGGCGTTCCAGCTTAGCCCTCAGGCGTAGCGGCGCATCTGTGGCCGACCTCAGGTAGGAATATCTAATCCTATCTGGGGTTGATTACAGATGTCCATGGGCGTCAGTAGCCACTTACCATTAGGTGGAATACATACTCGTTTGCTACTTCTATATCATAAAAAAGATATATACATAGATGTGTATATACGAGTATATTTGAACACTCGTAGCAGAGCCTCGACACAATAACGTGTTTAACAAAACGAGATCAACCTAACCTCGGAAATTGATTTAGAAATCGCCTCGTTGACCTATTTCGCGTGTCAATTGTTCTCATAACGATTTTATTGATGACTATTAGCAACTTGACAGTCAACAAGACCGGGCGAACCGTTCTATTCGTTTTGTCTTTTTGTAAGCGATTCTATTAAGTGTTCTTGTGGGTGATATTGTGATTTCTGTTTGTCTGTGTTTCATTTATATATTACTGCTGACTCGTTCTTCGAATCTTTCTTTTTTATAAGTAGAAGAAATTGTTACAAAAATCACATAAGTCGTATTGAACAACATTTTTATACAGTAACATTAATCTTACAAAAGAGAAATGGAATTAGATAATAATGTGTTCTAGGTTTAGAGTTTTGTATATCTTTTTTTTATAATATTTTTATCTAGCAAACGAGCATGCTCAGTTCAGTCTAATCATGGACATGTGTTTTTTAATCCCAGATTAGATTGCTACCCGAGGTTGTTCACCCATTAACCCTAAGGGATAAATTGGAACGCCTCAGATGAGTCTTCTACACTTTTTTAAAGCGGAACACATCAGCGCTTAATATTATTGTTATTAGGCAGAAATGGGTGTTGTAGTAGTGTTTCTAGAGTTGAACTAAAAAGAGTTCTACCACCTTTAAATTATTTGTCTTTGTATGTGTCTAAGGCACCCTCAATACAGGAAAAATCCAAGCATTAATAAGTGTACAAAGCGTTACCTTTTCTTACCAATATTAATTCTTAAAATAAACTAAATATATATAACTCAAAGTTGACTGACTGACATAGTGATGTATCAACGCACAGCCCAAACCACTGGACGGATCGGGTTGAAATTTGCCATGCAGGTAGATATTATGACGTAGGCATCCGCTAAGAAAGGATTTTGATCAATTCTACCCCCAAGGGGATACAATAGGGGATGAAAATATTACTCCGTAACGCGGGCAAAAGCTCGTCACAAATAAGACAACACAAATTATCTTACAAATACAAACACTCAACCGTTCTAGAGAAAAACATCACTCAAAAATAACATGAAGAACAACTGCCAAGACTGTACGGAATGACGGGCAGAACTTCAGCTTGAACTCCCCCGATACGGGCGAAATGCTATAGAATAATATATTGTACAGAAACAAAACATCCGGTTGGCGGGCGAGCGTAAAAACTGTTGGCAAGTCTCACAGGGAGACAACAAAGAATTGTATATAAAATGTATGCATGTAATTAAATTATCGAATGGGTACAAAGTCCATACATGATCGTGATAGCCTAGTGGTTAAGAAACTAGGCTCATTCGGGGGGTCCGTGGTTCAAATCCTAGACTCTAGCCTGTGTTTTTTCAAAGTTATATGCATATTGAATTTGATTATCACTAGCTAAAACGGTGAAGGAAAACATCGTGAGGAAACGTGCATTACTGAGACCTCAAAAAAATTCTCGACGGAATGTGATGTCTACGAATTTGCTTTAGGCCAGTGTGGCAGTGGGATAGTAGCTGACGATGAATATATTGCACCGAAACAAAACATCCAGTTGGCGGACGAGCGTAAAAACGTTAGCAAGTCTCACAGTGAGACAACAAAGCATTGTATGTAATTGAACAGAGTCCATACCTTTTTTATGTATCTGGGCTCAAAAGTGAATATGCAGTCCGTATCGATTTTATAACATTGAAATAGAATGCTCGTTTGCTATCGTCAATACACTTATAACAAATTCCATATAGAACAAGGGTTTTTGTCTGATTGAACACAGATTCCTTGCCACATATGAGGTCTAAGATACAGTCAGAAAGTTTGCAGGCATTAATATACTTTTACCCGAACGCAAGAACTACTATAATCTAGAATTTTGTATGGCATGAGTATGGGGGAGGCATAAAAACCGTACCTAATGGTTCTACCGCCTTTTTAATTTTACGACTTTGAGTACTTTGTTGCCTACAACAGTATTCATTTGACATGCTTTTTGCTGTTTCTAAGTTCAAAAGCATAGGAATAAGAAAGGCAGGAATAGAGATAAATAGTTATGTTGTGAAACGTGTGGGATCTACTTGTAATTTTAACAGCAAAAAGAAGCAAGAAGCAACTTAACTTCAGATGGACCGCATGCTCGTCTACTATTTCTATATTATATATAAAAGTTCCATTTACCGGTAAAATAACGCCAAGAGGTTATAGTCAATTTCAGGCATAATACTGCTGTTCACCACAACAATGCACGGCTCGTGAGCTCTCAAGTGACTGCGAACAAACTTGGTAATAGAGATGGCGATGAGGTCGATTAATCGAAGAATCGATTTTTGTACCAAAAAAATCGATTATGTAAATCGATCTCTAGTGAATCGATCCATTCTAGAAAATCGAAAGTCGGTCTTTTTTAAGTTGATTGAACATTTACAATTGCGATGTAGACATTTTTTGACCTGATGCCTTTTTTTCGCTATATTCGCTCTCTTTTTAGCTGGAAAGATCGAAAATCGATTTTTGATAATCGATTCCTTGGGCCTCGATTTTTTTGTGAATCGATTTATCACTTCGACTCGAATCGATTTAAGAATCGATCTTTTGCGGAAGGAATCGCCATCCCTACTTGTGGAACTAAACGAGCGTAAACGAAATGATTGGGCGGCGTATTCGAGGCGAGGACACTTTCCTCAATTTGTAATAAGGAATGTTCTATTAACCTTTTTGAGGAATTTCTATACGCGACAATTACCTACACACTCGTGTTGGTGTTTGCGTTACTTGTATCGTGGTGTTATATGAAGACAATGCTCAAATTCGGAGGAAAATGAGAGCTTGAACTCTGTGCACGAACGTGGGACAGCAGTATACGTAGAATTTTAAGGTGTAAATAAAAGATAAATAACCGCGCGATTTATTTCGCCGTGATGTTTCGGTTACTTGTGTCGTGGTGTACGAAGACAATGCTCAAATTTGGATGAAAATTAGAGCTTGAATCCACTGAGTACTTTTCTGTTGCATCCATGTGTGGAGGGACCACAACATGCGTAGCATTTCTGTGCACGAACGTGGGACAGCAATATACGTAGAATTTGAAGGTGTAAATAAAAGATAAATAACAGCGCGATTTATTTCGCGGCTTATGTGGTAATCAACTGTTTCAACTACAACGAAGAGCCTATAAAGTAAATCTGAATTAATTTTTAACTGGAAAATCATTGAACTTGATCGTTAATTTAACAAAAGGTTACTTAATTAGGTATTTTTTTTTGTCAATTTTCCAGAAAATATTTTCGTAATTTTTTACACAAATATCGACACGTAAAAGTGGAACAGGGCTTTTTTGGAAAGTTGAGATTTTAATTCTTTTATACAAAGTTACATGAATACTACATGTCCTTGACATATAATGTTGTTATACTCCTTAAGTTTATAAATATTATTACAATATTTTCAAATTACCAGATAGGTACTATTTTTCTTTATTGATTATATTACAGGAGTTGAAAATTGGTCTCCTGAATTTACGAATACGATCTCATGCTTCAAAGGTCTCGGTGTTTTTGTTAACCTACTTTCTGTACGTAAATACAGATTTTCCTCAATTTGTATATACGGATATGGCAAGAGATAAATCTGACAAATCTCTTCCGATTGATACATTGTCCGATGGCATGTATGTGTAATGTACGAGTATGTATTTGTATTGACGAGTATTGTGATATTGATTGAGGGAAGATACGAAGGGTTGGAAGTTTCTATCAAGAAAGACGTTTAACTTGTCTAAATGAAGATTATGATTGACAATGGCTGCATTTCTATTCTCATCTAGAGATCTATACAGAAAAAAACAAATATCCACACCCAGAAAATAATTCTAAGTTTTTTTTGCCTATTTGGGAATCAAAGCTGGGACCTTAAACATATTATTATCTATTCCGTGCAAGCGCGTACCATTGTAGATTCATGTGTTCCTAAAATTGTAATTAATTATAGAACAATTGTATTAAAGTGATTGTGAACGTGATTGCAATAAAGTGTTGAATATTGAGCGCTCTATCAAGCGAATTCTTATAAATATTTACCCTGTCAATATTTATGATTGAAATTTATTTAAAGAAATTTCACTATATCCATGACTTATTACTAAGTGGTAACAACTTGTTCTAAAATATATCTTAAACGTCAATTAATCCGAGTTACTCTCAGTAAATATTTTGTAATCTCATTTTCAAAACTCCTTTTCCATAATACATTTTCTAAAACAACATCTTTCGTGTATCAATTAACGCTATGTGGCCAGCGTAATTAGAAAAGTGATTAGGACGGGATTAGTTATTATGTCCCGTAGTAATTTACTGAGTTAGTCCGTTGAGGTGCTTAGAAGATTTTGTCGACGTTAATGAAGAAACAAACGAACTAGTTGTAACATTATATAAATATAAACCGAATTGTTCGTGTATCTTTTTTATAATACTAGAGTGGTACTTTTTTATAATACAAGAGTGGTACTTTTTTATAATACAAGATGGTATGTGGCTACTGCCGCCCATGGATATCTATAATCAACCCAAGATAGGATTAGATATTTCTACCTTAGGTCGGACACAGATGCATCGCTATTCGTGTGGACTACGCTGAAACGCGTTGGAAAAGTATATCTCCTTATCCTTCAAAGAACAGAACATAACAGCGTTTAACACTGCTGTTATGAGACAGAAATAAGTGTGCCGGTGTTTTTTTTTTATAATATGGGAGTAGCAGACGAGCATGCAGTCCACCTGATGATAAGTGGCTACTGCCGCCCATGGACATCTGTAATCAACGCCAGATAGGATTAGTTATTCCTACCTGAGGTCGGCCACAGATGCGCCGCTACCCCTGAGGACTAAGCTGGAACGCCTCGTAAAAGTCTGTCTCCCTTACCACACCCTTCAAACCACCAAACCAAACCAAGTTTATATAAATTTAATGAAAGTTATAACTTTACTGTTTTAAGTAAATTAAAGTACATAATTACTCGTATATTAAGCGTCGAAATAACAAAATAAATAAAGGGAGCGCGAACAAACAAAGTCATAATTTTCTTTAAGTTTCCCAGCTGAAAGTCGAATATAAGACAAATACAGAATCTAAGTGGGTTAGCGATTACTGTGAAATAATATTTTGAACGTGGTAGAACCCTTTATGGCACGACTCCGGCGGCACCACCGTCACACCTATTTCTGCCTCATAACAGCAGTGTTAAACGCTGCGGTGCGCCGTCGGTGTTTGGATGGAAGACCCCTTGATGGTATTTTAGGTAGTCGGTCCTGATTCATAACAATGTTTAGATGTTAGTCTTATGAGCATCCGTCTCGGAGGCCTTATAGAGAAGTTTGCATATCTTTTGACACGGGTTGGCGAATTACTTGCTACTTTTTTTTATAATATAGGGGTAGCAGACGAGCACGCAGTCCACCTGATGGTAAGTGGGTACTGCCATCCATGGACAACTGTAATCATACCCAGATAGGATTAGTTATTCCTACCTGAGGTCAGCCACAGATGCGCCGCTACTCCTGAGGACTAAGCTGGAACGCCTCGGAAAAGTCTGTCTCCCTTACCACACCCTTCAAACCGGAACACAGCAGCGCCTAACACGGCTGTTATTAGGTAGAAATAGGTGTGGCAGTAGTGCCGCCGGAGTGGAACCACAAAGGACCTTCCACAAATTTAAATCAACGATTGTTAAATGGGCTAGTATTGTAGCAATTACTATCTGCAATAGTACAGCGTAAGAGTGATAAATATCGAATGTACTTAATAATACTTGCTGCAATCTCAGCACAAACCATTAATAGTAAAGTTACTAATAGTTTAACGTAGCATTGCCGCGTTGCGCAACGCAACAATGTATCTCATTATGTACCTTCATCTCTGTAAGTATGTATGCATTGGGAATAAATTATTTATTTATTTCTTTCAATAACATATTGCCTAAGGTATCAGCAATATAGCCAAGCAACATTATAAAATATAAACAAAATTTCCAGCAAGATGCAATTTTTACGAGCTGTTTACGAGCTGAAAGAGATGTGTAAAACCGAAAATTTGTAGCACCTTACTGTACAAAATGTAGCCTCTTTTACTTCTATGAAATATTGGTTTATAAAATTGAGTTATTCCTAGAATCTTGATATAGACATATCGTAAATGACTCAAAGGGGAGACATCTTTTAAATATTTAGATATTTGATCTTTATGGTTTTACAATGCACGAAAAACTTACTATTTTCTCTCAATCTTTCGTTGCTCTACGTATTATGTTAGTTAAGGGGGAGAGTGGGAAGTCTCAATAGTGTTAATTTTAGTAGGGTTGAATTCACAGCATACTAATGGGTCGGCGAAAAACTGGCCGTTGAGAATAGCCTGTTTCGTCGAAATTCGAAGTTAAATGGTCCTCTTGTTATGATTATTTTGGACTCCTAATGGACCTTTAAATAGCCTGATGCGTCGAAATTCGAATTATGGTCATGATTATTTTAGACCCCTAATGGACTCCTTTCTAATTTATATAAATTAGGATTACAAAAACTTAATATTATATGATCACTATTTGCCATGTTCTATCATGAATCCGCATTGGAGTAGCATGGTGGAGTATCTGTCTATCTCAAAGGTGGGCAAGCAGTGGGACAATCTTGCCGTAACTAGAGTCTAATAACATAAAGTGTAGATGAACCAGTCAAAAAGCATTGGGAGTCGTAACAGCAGTCGCCGTGACGTGGTTACTTACAGAACAATAACCGCCTACGTCACGTATTATCACTGTCACGTACCTTTATAATATTACGGTGTACGTTGGAGATTTTATTAAGATTAAAAAGTATGAATACCTGGCTAGATTAGGGTTATGTTCGATCGTTGTCAAGCGATTTGTTGTTTGGCCTGTTTATATAAATACAAGGAAATGAATGAAATTAAGGCCACGGTTTTTACGTTACTACATCTGTCAGAAAATGCAAACAGAAAAAGAGTCCAATCTGACGCAAGACCTCCGGTGGATCAAGTCATGCATAATTTTATACGGTATACAATACTCTTAAAAAATCTCAAATCAAATCAAATCAAATAACTTTATTCTGGAACATAGGTTTAAAAACATAGGTGTGCATTGGGTAGTTATCCGCCATATTCCGGCCTCATGGGCATACAATATTACTATTATATATTATATTAATATTATTACAAAAATTATATCTATTATTAATAATTATTAATTATTCTGTGCTCTTCAAAATATAGCAAAAATATAAGTTAAAAGATAGGATGGTTTATCGAATTCTTATCACGTTTTTTTATATTCTTAAGGTTTTTGTCATATAGGAATTGTATCTTATAATACAGACTTAATTCACAATTTATTTTTGTCAAAATAAGTTTTTTTCTTCAAGTTTATCGCATTTATTCCCACAATGGAACAATTGGCTAACGGATAAGTAACTTAAAATTTGTAGTCGTGGTTTTGTGAAGAATTTTATCAGATCCATTCTTAGATATAGTTTGAGATGAAATATTGTAAAAGAGTTCTTGGCAGCCACATTTTGAGCAGTTCAAGTTATGAATCTAGATCTTTCCCGTGAATAATCCCTTACATGTTGTGAACGTTATATGATTTTAGATCGCTCAAAGTTAATAATGTTTTGGTAAATGCTAGTAGAATTGTAAAGGAACTTTGTTAGTACAAACAAAATAAATCTTATAACATACGTTATAAGGTAATAAGACATGTATGAATATTTCAAAATATGTAGATTTTTGTTATATCTACTTTCTTTTTTAATTGCGTAGGAACTACGTAATAATAAACATCCATACTTAGACAGTGATAGAGAGTATCTTATACATGCGCTCTTTACACGTCCGCACTCGCCGGCGGCTAGTAGAAAATTGATTGACGTTCTTGACGCCAGAGGGTAGGAAATAGCTTTACGCTGTTTGTCCACCAACCACCGATACCGAGTCGATACCGATAAGTAATGACGGCGCCGAAGTAGCGTACATATATTTACTATAGCAGCTTGTCCACCGAACGTCCGTCACCCGAGCACCGTCATCCTGGCCGCCGATATTCCGAGTAGATTGGCGTGACCGCTAGATCGGCACCGAGTTTTTGACGGGCCGATGTGCCGGCAATGTAAAACACATTGGAACTTGTCCATACACTGCTGTCACACGAGTGACAGCTGGAACAAAATTGACCGCCGATATCGGTCGCAGTAGAAAAACTATCGCCGTCACGACATAATTAAAATCGGCTCGGTGACGGTGCAGTGGACAAACAGCCTTACTGATGCTGGCATACTGATATGCAGGCATTTCCCGCGTATAAGTCTCATTATTTATTCAGAAAAGATTAATAAATGATCCACTGATCATCAGATGGACTGCATGCCATATAGCTATTCCTATTACATAAATAGATTGACTAGCAGTCGCATTGATCCGAATAGAGAAAAAATATCATTCTTTTAAAACTGTACTGCTAAATATAAACTTCCCTCGTAAAAGAGAGTATCTCTTGCGCATCATCTTCATCGCGTTTGATAAAATTCTACTTAATGACTCATGTCTCCCCACTAAACATCAATTTCCTCTCGCCATAAAAAAGAATAATAAAAATATTAAAGAAAACATTCACGTAACATAATACAAACTCCCCTCCGTTCTACTTTGTCGGATATCATCATTTATGGGACTGGAATTGTGTTTATGGCTGTTTTCCCCCTTAGACCGAGCCGTACCCATAACTTGAGACCCACGTCATGTGTCGAATGCGGCTGTGTTTTAGATATTGATAATGATGATGAAAAAGAAATGACGAACAAGAAATATAGCGGAGTTCTCTGCCAATTTTCTCAGTTGGAATCTTGTTTCTATCGGCACTTCGTTTTATGTCTTTAAAGCAAGATCTCATCCTACATAGTTACAGAACGGGCAGACTACATGGTTAGACTTTGTTGCTAATCCGTTGTTTTTGATTCCTCTTTGTACGAAGAAGTTTCTAATCATATCGAGTTTCTCATTCTAAGACATTTACGGAAACATAATTGATGTTTTCTAGCTCTCTAGATTTGTACTAAGAAAGACAAAGGAAGAAACATACTAGGCATATTAGCGTAATCCTTGTGTGTTGTGCAAGGTAGCAATGCATCATACCGACCTTAGGTAGGAATCCAATCTTATCTGAGGTCGTTAATAGATTTCAACAAGCGGTAGTTAATTGCCATCAAGTGGACTGCGTGCTCTGTTGCTACTATTATGTAATAAAACACAATCACTCGAAGGATGGGTTAATGGGCTCCACTTTATTGTTACGACACGACGCCGGCACGACAATGTCAGATATCAATGGACGCATAAGTCAATGAAAGTTTTTTTTACACGCTGTCTGTACCCGGCGCAGACAATTGTCGACGGAATTTGTGTGTCAATAACGTGTCATATTTGTGTCATTTACACAAGTAACCATCCATGTATTAAAATATTAAGTTACGTAAATAAATAAATTATTATTCTTTCACTTAATAATAAATGTTATAATTAATATTCAAAACCATTTCGTGTCGTGTCAGTGTCGTTTAAATTAAAGTATGTCGTGTCGTCACAATAAAGATCCCATTGAAGATAGTATAAAATCTCAGTCGCAACCACAGCCGCTACCCATCAAGTACCCCATCAAGACATCATAACTCATCTCTCACAAACTTGAGATAAGTTTCTTTCTGTGCGACGTCGTAATGTTTTTCAGATAACATGAGCTCATGCATTATGCAAGATTAGGATGTCTTTGTATACACTTTGTTTTTACGACTTGATACACGATTATTTTAACATTTATACACATAAATGTATTGTCTGTATTGAAAATAATCGTGAGTTCTGTCGTAACGATTTTATAGCAAAAATAGATATGATTTAGTAATTAATCTATTTATAGGAGCTTAAGTTCCAGTATTCTGATATGGGTTTTAGTGTAAATCATTCAAATATAGTAATATTCTGATTTTAACATAAATTGTTACTTTTCTAATGATGTCTTCATCTTACCAATAATCGCACATTTTGCGAGATTACATCTTTTGCGATATCCCACAATCTGCCAGATTAATCATTAAGTGTGATCATACATTCTTCAAAATCACAAATTCTGTGACATTACACATATACCGACATCACACATTCTACTTCATCACACATTCAAATAAATCACACATTCGACAAGTTTCCGCGTTTGATCACATTCCACAAGACCACACATTCCAAAGTTCGCTCACGAATTCACGTGCCACGTGTGATCCATTTAGCCAATAGCACCAAAAAGAGCACAATAGTGACGTCATGGATGACGTCACCGCACTAAAAGCAAAAATGGACGAAAGCACAAAGCTTTGTGAATTCAGCGACGAACCAAAAATTCATTTGACGGACGAGCTACAGTTTCAAAGATGGCCTAAGACAGTGGTACGACCGAATGCATATGAGCTAAAAACTATGTAAATAGTAATTTTTCCAAAAGATACTTACTGATAATTATTTTATCGTGTTGTAACATAATTCGATTTTTGATTACTTTTACTTATGTTTTCTTATTTTGTTCTCAATGAAATATATATTTAAATAGAAATAAATAATATTAATTTGGTAATAATTATATCTCATATGTTATTGTACGGTTTGTGGTTAGAATCTGGAGTAGGACAACGGCTTGAGTTAAAAGATGGTAAAAGAGACATACTTATTCGAGGTGTTCCAACTTATTTAGGGGCAGCAACGCATCTGTGGTCAACATAAAGCAAAATATATTTTTATCTGGGGGTTGATTACACATTTGTATAAGTGGCAGTAGCCACTTAACACCGTGTCATAAAAAGAAAAATATACAATAAAATCCTGATAAATCCTAAGAGGTACTTTCTATCAGAAACTCCGATAGTACGACAAGAGCCTAATCCTAACGAGACATTAATACGTAAACAAACCCCCCTATTTTTCTAACAAGCCTAGCATGACGGAGCGAACAAAGAGAAATAAATGATCAGGTCAACTTATACCTCTTGGATCGTCACAATCCATCAATTACTTAACTGTCCCCTGGCTATTGAACCCATTTTGGTATGTATGATTTATGATACCCACATACATTGTCAAGTTATGTTAGTTTCTATCGGGTTGGGTTGTGTCCTTGTAAGAAAAATGCCCGTATTGTATAGACAATACAATGTAATCAATCAATGGTGAAGTGTGCACGTTAGGGCTCGTTTATAGGATATTGATACTGATATACGTGACAGGCACGAGCCGTAGCAGACAAAATCATATTTTTCTGTACAATTTTTGAAGCAAGGGCCGTGTCAGGGCGGTTATGTTACAGTACATTTTTATAAATTTATAAAATAACTAGCTGACCCGGCTAACTTTGTGTTGCCATATAAATAAAAAAATGTTAAGCGTGAACAACCCTTATCACTTAGCCCTTTACACCCGAGATGATATGAGCGTGAGTTTCACTTTAAAAAAATTCCCACGTGATAGCTTCTTATTTTTCGAAACGCAACCGATGCCGATCGATCGTGAGGAGAGTATCGCACGTGCTACCGGCTAAGTGAGCGGGGTGCAGGCGGTCAGTTGTGCTAGGGACTCGTCCAAAGATGGCAGATTTTTTCGACCCGCGCACTGTCACAGTTATATAATTATTTTTGGTATTAAATGTTTAGTATCTATTATTAATTATAGCTAATTTGAAAGGTAAAAGAACACTAAATACGTGGCATTTAGTAGTTTATTCGATTAACTTGCAATTTAGATACAATTAGGTTGCAAATTTCAACTGTTACGATCGTGTGCCTACGGTTGTTGGTGCAGAATCACGTTTGATGAAAATGCTTTTATTGCTATTACCAGTTATGTGTAAGTTTCGTCAATATCAATTTTGTTTGTTTCAATTTTAGGGGTACATTTAAATGACGATCAGATTTTGCCAGTGCGGGGTGAGGAGAAATGTATCGGACATTGAAGATCTTCATGAAAGTGAAGAGCTTCAACCAAATAGATTAGAAGAGTTTCAATTTGAAGAATTGTGCCCTGAAACAGATCCAGAAGCACATGCAGACCCTCAAATAGAAACTGACCTAGAATTGGATCTGGACCTTGAGCCTGAACCTCAACCATCTACTTTAAAATCATCCCTAGAAATTTCTCGCCGCCGAGCATCTTCATGTCCAACACATCGAAAAATAGCTTGGAAAAGAATACGTTTTCTGTCTTGAAAAGGTCTACACATCCCTATCAACATCTCCAGTAAAGTTTCCAAAGAAATATTTTTCTTAATATTTTAATTATGAGGCTCTTGATATGTAACCAGATGCACAAATTTATATTATCTAAGAAGAACCGGTCGAAAACTTAATTTAATTGCAATAGATATGGCTAAAGTTTTCTCCATCTGCATTATCATTGGATGTATTCCCTAGCCAAGAATACCTACGCCTTGGAGACCTGGATTTAAGACGGAGGCAATAACGGAAGAAAGAAGAATGTTGATTTTCATAGAATTACGTAGTTTAGGTTTCATTGCCAAGACAGATTTTTTATAAAGACTAATGAAAATAAAGACAGTGATGTTAAATATCTCCAAATTGTTTTAATTTTCTAATATTTTTTGATAAAAAACTATTTTTTTTGCAATTTTCACGATCGTGAGTGTGACAGTTCTCACCGGAGACTCACGATCGTGCGGGTCGATTTCTGGATTACGTATCAACTCTGGATTTTTTTTCGTATTTTTTGTGGATCCCTTAAGCTATATAAAAAGCCGTAATAAACGTTTTGAATCGGAAATTGCGAAAAAAAATCTTCGGGTGTAAAGGGTTAGGGGTATGAAAAATAGATAGTAGCCGATTCTCAGACATCATAAAATTTGGTGAAAATCGATGAAGCCGTTTCGGTGGAGTACGGTAACTAACATTGTGACACGAGAATTTTATATATAAGAGATATAACAAATATTATTCAATAAACATTTTTGTCTGCCACGGCACGGGTCTGGCACGCTCTATGACTGAACATGTTAAGAGGACTTCTTGTCGACATCGTATTAAAAAAAATAATATTAAGTAATTTATGTTTGAAAACTATTTTGAGTTGTCTAATTATAATTGTCACGTGATCATTATTATTTAACCTTCTTAATTTCTTATGTTAATATTGGACACAATACAAAAGCCCACCATTGCAGCCACGTATTTTCCGGATTGTATGCGGCGCAACACAACACACCGCATTTTTTTAATTAAGTTAGTTATTTGATGTAACCATGGCAGTGATAGCCTAGTGGTTAAAAAACTCGGCCTCTCGATCGAGGGGTCCGAGGTTCAAATCCCAGGCAACTCTGATTTTTCAAAGTTATGTGCGTATTAAAAATTAAATATCACTTGCTAAATGGTGAAGGAAAACATTGTCAGGAAACCTGCATACCTGAGAGATTTATAAAAAAAAATCTCAAAGGTATGTGAAGTCTACCAATACGCACCTGGCCAGCACGGTGGACTATGGCCTAATCCTCCTTATTATGAGAGGAGCGCCCAGCAGTGGGACGTTAATGGGTTAATGATGATGATGATGATGTAATCTTAAATTGTAGTCTTCCAATAATTCCTTCGCTAATCAAGGTGTTAAGTAGTTCAACTTCTAACGCCATCGCCCCATTCTCGTAACTCGCAATACGCTCTGTAGTTGCTCTGCACTTTGCACAGCAACAGTTGCAAAGCTCTTTATAACTTTGATCGTATGCACTTTCCTTCAACTATTGTTGCTAATAAAACTTGCTCTAGCATAGTATTAACAAGAATAACTGTGGATATGAATTATGAATGCAATAATACACATTGTATAGGAGAACACTTTTATCTCTAACGGCACGTGTCGGACACGTTTTATGTCTGTATTGATATAGTCTTGGTTTGTGTCATGTTACTGTAGACGAATTTCAGAATATTTGGTAGCACGAGTAGAGTTTTTCGTCCTATTGCTTCTTATTTTACATTACTTATATTTTTTTAATTCTTTTATACTTTCCAATAATAAGTCACCACACACGATTCTTTGTTATAAGCCAGTTTTGACTTAATCTTTAATTGTAGTCTTCCAATAATTCCTACGCTAGTCAAGGTGTTAAATAGTCCAACTTCTAACACCATCGCCCCATTCTCGTAACTCGCAATACGCTCTGTAGTTGCTCTGCACTTTCCACAGCAATAGTTGCAAAGCTCTTTATAACTTTGATCGTATGCACTTTCCTTCAACTATTGTTGCTAATAAAACTTGCTCTAGCATAGTATTAACATATTGTATTCTAGTGTGTTTTGATTAGATTATTCCTATTGCAGATGTTTGTGGCGTACCCTTTTAAATATATAGTTTTGAGTACTAATTAATGTTAGTACTAAAAATAGCCATGTTTAGTGGTCAATATTGATCGGTATTGAAACATCCTCAAGCCCACGAGTTGGTCTTAAACAAATGGAATTTTAGGTATATACCTTTCGGTATTGCAGAGTTTCGGGTTCGATTCGCGACTAGGCAAACATTTAAATTAATAAAGATTTCTGCTTTGGTTGTAGGCGTTTTTCTACGTGACCTCTAAACGGAGCAAAACTACAAACGGGTTTACAATCTTAAAAACTACAGAGTAATTCATATTTCGTACAAATAGTTTGGAGAAAATTAATAAATAATTCACTTAACTTTATACTTCGTTAGAATGCTTTAGAGAAAATCTAATTTCTCTAACGCTATTATTTTTTAAAAGTTTCTTAAAACACAAGTTAAACTCTAACGTAGGACTCTATTCTCTATACTCAAGTCAATTCTCTATTCTAGCAACTCAACAGCACTCTCCTTAGTTGCTCGACGCTTATAACTTTGATTTTATGCACTTTCGCTTTGAGAACATAAACCGAGCTATTTTGAAAATACTATGGAGGACTTTGTTTACTGGATGAACTTTCTCGTAAGAACTATTTATAAAGTGAGAGGAAAGGAGATAATTCTTTGTACTAAACTATGAACTATCACGTTCTTAAGTGTTAAGAAACATGTTGAGGAACGCGAGCATTATTATAAAAAAGAAAAACTTAACTGCTAAAAATATAGCCTATGTCATTTCAAAAGTTTAGACGAATCCAGCGACATCTCATATGCTATATTTTATTAAACTCCTTGTCCTGTGGGCCGTGTCTAAGAATCACATATATACATACATAATGTATAAAATTCTCGTGTCACAATCTTAGTTACCGTACTCCTTCGAAACGGCTTTACCGATTTTCACCAAATATTATTAGCATATTCAGTAGGTCTGAGAATCGGCTACTATCTATTTTTCATATTCCTATGTGAGAAGGATTGTTCACCCTTAACATTTTTTATTTATATGGCAACACAACGTTTGCCGGGTCAGCTAGTATTATATAACATGAACTAAATCTCTACCGAAGTATTTTATGATACTCGTACAATTGTTTCAGTCTTATCAAAGTAATATCTTAGAATATTAATTTAAGTGACTTGGTAACAATGATATTTTGTAGTAAGAATTACTAAGCGCACAATTTATACGACATAGTTTAGGATTTACTATTCACGTAAAAGAGTTGGCCAAAGAGAAAAGAAAGTAACTAAAACAAAACAAGATAAAAATAGGTGCAAACATTTATAAATGTAAAAATAACGGTCCAACTCAACGTGGGTGAGAGCTAACTTAAAAATATACTTAAAGGAGTTGAAGTAAAACATTAATGACTTTATTTAATTTAATTCAAGGTGATAAAACTTTTTATAGTTCAGCTGCGGCGCGGTGCTACGGATTTTTTTATAATATAGGAGTAGCAGACGAGCATGTAGTCCACCTGATGGTAAGTGGCTACTGCAGCCCATCTATGCTCAACCCCCAGATATGATAAATTCCTATCTGAGGTCGGCCACAGATGCGTCGCTACCCTTGAGGACTAAGCTGGAATGCCTCGGAAATGTTTGTCTCCCTTACCACACCATTCAAATCAGAACACAATAGCATTGAACACTGCTGTTATTAGGCGGATATAGATAGATATTCTTTATTGCACACTTCAATAGAACATAACAATAGTACACAATTATATAGGTTAATTGTATGCAATAGGATGTTGTCCCTGTTGCTCCGGGACTAGAATAGGGCTATGGTATCCCCTGCCTGTCGTAGGAGGCGACTAAAAGGTCTCCCGGGGTGCGGGCGGCAAGAGTGGGAGCTCGAACCGTCCAGTATGCTACCCTAAGAAGGACGGCTGTATGTGTGCTCGCATACCGTCGTAAATACCAGATGTTGTGGGAGGATCGAACGCTCCCCCAAGGGCACAGCCCGATCCGGGCATGGCGCTTGGAGGACTCCGGTTGTGTTCCGTCGGAGATACCGAAGTTCTCCAACAAGGGCTGAGGATGGCCACCGGGGGGGTTTTAGCGCGGTAAAAATCCCACATAACCCGGCGTCGCTCCCACGTCGTCGGGTATTTTTTGAAGGCTTTCCCCCTCGAAAAAGAAAAAAATAAAAAATAAAGGCAGATATAGATGTGGCGATGGTGCCGTCGAAGTCGAACTAAGTGTACAGTGTTCTACCACCTTCACAATAACTGTCCAAAGTTATCTATAATATGTTATGGTTAGAAATAATATTTAAATCCACAAAACTCAAATACACCTACTCAAAATTCCAAAATGATAAATGTAATATTTTTTTTACTTTAAGTCTTATTCACAGCGTAATACTTTACTTTTTGCCAAAAAGTAGGTCAATTCATTACACAAACCTCTCGTTTAGGTAAATCTGTAAATAATGCAAATCAGGGAATATTGTGTTCAGTCAAAAATCTAATTTTAAGTTTGCATATCGAACTAAAGTTGGAACGGCCGTCAACAGATGGCGTTGAATGTCAGAAGTTATGGAGGTTTGCGTGAAGGACATTTTTGACCCGTTTTATCGACTGCGGAGAGTTATGTGGAGTATTGTATGTCTGTATGTATGCAGTGGCGGATTTAGCAGCAGGCTGAGTAGGCTTCAGCCTAGGGCGGCAGATTTTTGGGGCGGCAAATTTGGGGACCGATTTTTTTTTTGTTAATTAGGAAGCTAGTTCGTTCATGCCTTTAACGTGTAACCAGAAACTACCTAGTCCCTAAACCTATTCCAGTATATACGCCTCACCTCTAGTAAGACAAGACAATTGTAGAAGCAGGGGCGGCAAATACTGTACAGCCTAGACCTTACATTTTTTTTAAAATTCGCCACTGTATGTATGTATGTGTGTGTATGTATGAATGTATGTTTCAATATTTGGCATTCACTGCAGCCTAAACGGATTGACAGATTTTAACAAATGAGGTGTCGTTTTAGTTGTTTATACTGTAGGCACTCCTACCCTAAATTTCACTATATTGGCTATATTTTTAAGCAGCCGGGTATTTTTTTTATAATAAGCCTCTAGTTAATTTGTATTGTAAGTTTATACCTACAAAATTCGAGACGTAATCAATAAGGCAACTTTTTAAACAACGTTGCGATTCTATATTACTATAGAGGTATTTCTAAATGCTTTTTTCCAGAAATTGTCACGGATTATATCAAATTGAGTCAAAGCGTGATTGGATTAAGCCACGATTTTAAAATAGTAGTTATAATTTACTTATTAGATTGTATGGGTACAATAGAGTACAATTGGAAAGGCCAATTTTATTCCAGAATTCCTGTGATTATTATTGTCTTTGAAATATTTCCTAATTCATTTATACATTATCACAGTAAAAGGATTTTACTTTCAAGTATTCGTCAAAAGTTTACAAATCTAAATTGTCACAGTCACCTTCTAAACTTTTTAGACATAATTTGTCTGAAAACTTATGAATTGTTCCCTCGACTTTTGTTTTAAATGTTCTAAATTGAATCTTTTAGTACGATGTGATTCACTTCTAACTTTGATAATCGTGAAGTTTTAAATTTAACATTATGTGGGTAAAGAGTACGTATACCATATATTACTATAAAATGCCTTACTTTAACTCTATCAGGTTGCTATAATTTTTAAGATGAGAGAACCCTTCGTGGTTACACAGCAGTGGTACCAAAATCTTTGTGTTCTGGAAGTGTCTAAATATAAACATTAGATAACTATTAAAAAAGCAATCAAACGACTGCTTAAAAATATATCCTATGTCCTATCTTCTGCCTTATTCACTCCCACCTTCAGATGAATCCAAAGACACCTCATATGTATATCACCTTCAGGTCGTGCCAAAGGATAAGACAAACATACATAAAACACATATATATATACATAAAAACGCTCGAAAAACACTTCGCTCCGCTCTACTAATAAAGACATAAGACTTTCTTACTCCTCAGAGGTAGCGTCGTATCTCAGGTAAAAATACAATCCTATTTAGAATTGATTAGTTGTATCACTATGTCTGAAATAACGTCCACTTCATGGTAGAACGTTGTTCACCTCCAAATTGAAATATAATATTTTCTGTTTAGTTGGCAACAGGTTCCTGTATAGAAACTATTTAAGTTAGTAATACTAGGAGTAGGTAAGTGATAAGCTATAAATTAAATGAGAACTTAAAGTATATAAAGATTTTTTAAGAATAATTTACGTTTTAAATTATTGGAAAGCAGATACAGTTTTGCCATTCAAATTTAGTATTTAAGGGTAGCTATGCATTTGTAATCGATTTCAAATAGGATGTCAATCTTATTTTGTGTCGTTACTCATACCAGAAGTGTATGGTTTAGATCTCAGGCACGCACTTCTGTTGTTCCAAGCTGTTTGCGTATTATAAATTAATTATTACTTGCTAAATAAACAAACAAGAACTTAAATCAGGTGGACTTCTATTGTATCTGTTTTAATCATCAACATATTGGTCCCAGTATTTTTCTACTTAGCTATTGTATACGCTCGCTCACTAGTAACACGTTTGATATCCAACAAGTACCTTACAACAGCCGCACAAAGGGAAGTTGAATCCGTAGTAACAAGATTTTTAGCTTTAGCTACAAGATTTTTCCATTTGTCCTTATAGACATTATTCTATTGGCTTACTTCAATCCCATAAATTGGAGGTTATGGAGTTTTGGCCGTAGTTCATTATATCAAGTCACGAATTCACGATTTTATTAGAACTAGAATTTACGTTAACGGTTTCTAATGGACGCTAATGTTTTATGAAAAGCTTTTAGTTTTAAGTGTAGGTATAGTAGATACTGGCCTACAAACTGATGGAGTTCGGGTTTATGTTGAAAAAGTCTGAACTAAAGGTGCTCCAAATTATAAAATGGGCTACAATGGCGGCTTGGTTGTCACCTGTGCAATGAATGGATCAGATATCAATAACGCTGATTTGTGTGATAAAATTAAGAGAAAAATCGAAGTAAACCTACAATACGGTAAACGATATGAGGAGAGTGCCGATTTATAGAATAGTCTCTCTCAACCGAGAAGTCCGAGCTTCAAATCCGTGGTAAATATGGTGAAGAAATCGGCGTACCTGAGAGATCTTAAAAAAGTTCTCGATGCAATGTGCGGTCTACCAATTTCCACTTTGCCAGCACGGTGGACTTGGGCCTAATCCTTCTCTTTTTAAGAGGAAACCCATGCTTAGTAGTGAGAAAGTAATGGATATATTATGATGAACGTATAAGTATAAAAAAGATATTTAATTTGATTGCAATTAACTCAAATTAAACACTGCTTTGTCTCAATTGCAATAGTAATATAAGTAATAAGTATAACAAATATAAAACAAATGGCATTCATTGCGTTAATTAAGAACACAAAATACTCTAAAGATGTACCGGATTAGGCACCCAACTATTTTCATCATATTCATTTGAATCTCCCACACATAGACACTGTCTGTGTGGACTGTCTCTGTGTGAGTGGATTTAATTAATTTTCTCGCTTGTCCTTAGAAGCATTTATTGTCTTATGTTCGTGAGATTAGGAATGTTACACGTATACATTAAAGTTCTGTAAGGGTCAAAAGTTTTGCTTGGTTTTGGTTGGTATTAATAAAGTGTAGATTTGAATTAAGTTATTTTTGTTTGTTTTATTGTTATTATTTTTTTGATTAAAGTTGGGTAATATAGTACTTAATTAAGTTTAAAAAATATACTAATACCATGTCTGAAAGACAATATTCGGTCTAAAATTACTTAATATTCAAGCTTTAAGAGCTTAACCGCTCGTGTAGATCGTAGCTGGTCGATAAAGTTAAGCAACGTTGGACGCGGTCACAAATTGAATGGGTACCACTTGTGGTTAATTTTCCGCTTCTTTTGGTCTTTGGCAGGCAGGTGAAGTTCTGTTTCTGCTGTTTCTTCCGTGTCTGCTTATTATTAGTTAGTAGCAGTCGTTAAAATATGTAGTTGTTCTGTAATCAGTACGATTTCTTCACCAATTCATATTACAGCAGGTAATGCATTCTCCAGATCTACCCCACTTGTGGGGAGCCTCTTGCTCAGCATTTTTTTATAGCATAGACGTAGCAGACGAGCATGCAATCCACCTGATGGTAAGATGCAGTAGCATCATGAACCCAGATAGGATTAGATATTCCTACCTAAGGTCGGCCACAGATGCGCCGCCACCCTTGAGCACAAAGCTGGAACGCCTCGAAAATGTATGTCTCCTTACCAAACCCTTCAAACCAGAACACAGCAGCACTTAACACTGCTGTTATAAGGTATAAATAGGTGTAGCGGTGGTGCCGCCGGGGTATAACCACAAAGGGTTCTCCCACCTTCAAGCAATGGTACAAGGATCACTTAAAAATATTTTATTTACATCCTCCCATTGTCGAATCACACATCCATTGTTTTCACGCATGTGTGAATATTTTCTTGTGAATGAATTTTATATTGTGTGTATATTGTTGTATTTTCTCTCGTCTTCACAAGCGGCTATTGTCTCATGTGGATAGAATTAGAAATGTAACACATGCATCTATGTGGGTCAACGGTTTGTTCAGTACATTACTTAAATGTACTGCTGTACTGTAATGTTAAACGTACATGGGATGAAATGTAATGCGAGTACATAGAGTATGTATTTGGTTGGTTGCTTATAGCTACTTACAAATTGTTACTGCCGAAAGCTTGTACAAATTAAATATCGTTGCCAACCGTTTAAAGTCGCACTACTGTACCCTTACCATGAGTTTTCAAAACATCCCACAATTTTACGTTACGTTTCCTCAATCTATTATTATGTTCCGTTTGCTTCAGTAGACTGAGTAAACGTAACAATAAGTAAGTGCTCAAGTCTTTTTGTCTAACTCACATGTTCGCAAAAAAGAGAGACAAAACATAAAGCGCCATTTGTCAATTTAGACATTTAATGTTACGTTACTGACAGTATAGTTCTCATACAATCCGCTAGGGGCGCTGATTGGAAATTGTATGGGAAAGTACGTAAACAAATACCAAAAAAGTTATATATGTAAACGTAAAAACTCATGGGCACGTGCCTTTTTTTTTAGTGAAAGGCATAGACCATAGACCACGGCGCCTGCCAAGTGCGAATAGGTAGACTTCACCCACTCGTGAGTTTTATTTTTTTTGGCGTGCAGGTTAGTTTGCAATGTACTCCTTTTTGACCATTTAACAGTTAAAATTGTTTTGTAATACGCGCGTAACTTTGAAAAATCAGAAGTGCCTGGGATTGAACCTGAGACCCCTCGAATGATAGGCCGAGTTTCTTAACCACTAGGCTATCTCTTCTTATAGAACATCAGTTCTACCTAAGCTTTGCTACTTCCGAGGACTAAGTTAATAATAACGACAATAATTTGTGCCTAAAATTCGATAATCGGCTCCATTTATTGAGAGGCCCACTTTCAAAAAACACTTTTCTAGCGAATATAACTAAAGCAAAAATAGGCATAATTAGTAAAATAACGTGTTCTTGATGGAAAATATTTTAGTGAATAATATAAAATTATGGGCTAGGTCAAGCTACGTGGCAAATAGCCTGTAATGACGTGAATATGCCTCTAGCAATCAAAATAATTTCGGTACAGCGATTAAACTTTCGACCTTCCTAAGTAACTCGGTCAATATGACTTAGGGTGGTGGCACACGACGCATAAATAACTGAGATATAAAATTAAAAATAACATTTTAAAATAGGAACGTTACCCTTATTTATGATGTAAAAGTAGTAAGTATTACAGTCTTAATCTAAATATATATAACTCAAAGGTGACTGACTGACGTAGTGATCTATCAACGCATAGCCCAAACCACTGGACGGATCGGGTTGAAATTTGGCATGCAGGTAGATGTTATGACGTAGGCATCCGCTAAGAAAGGATTTTGATCAATTCTACCCCCAAGGGGATAAAATAGGGGATGAAAATATTACTTCGTAACGCGAGCGAAGCCGCGGGCAAAAGCTCGTAAGAAATAAAGCGTTTGAACACCTCATCGTTAATACATATTGTCCCACTGTTGGGCGCGAGTCTCAGGGTTAGAGAGGGCTAGGATATAGTTAAGAAAATGTCAAAGTGTAGCGTATCTTGCTGAACAAACTTCTTTTTTTAGATAAATGTAAAACAAGGTACTGGAGCTGATGCGTTATTAATTATATGTAAAAATGATGGCATTTTAAAAAAAGGGAAAAATATGAGAATAATTATTATTAAAAAAAAAGAAACCCACTGAGTTTCTTACCGGATCTTCTCAGTAGAGGTCGCGTTCCGACCCGGTAGTAGTTTAAGAAAATATTGTAACTGACAATTTGTAAGTGCCGCCGTTGGCCTATACAAAATAAATATATTTAATTTCATTTCAGTGAGTCCCTTGGACAAGTGCGAATTGGTAGACTTTACACCTTCGTTTTTTTTAAAGAACTATGGCCTGCTGTTTTCCAAAACAATTTTTCCTTCACCCTTATGACAAGTGAAATGTAACTTCAAATACGCACATATTGTTTAAAATAGCGTGTTAAAACAGAGATGCCTGTATGGGCTTCGAACCTTGCACCCCAAATTGAGAGGACTGGTTAAACCACTAGTCTGTAGCATTTGTTTACTTGTTAAATGACATAAAAATCTATAATTTCATATTAACACGGCAACCGTAAGGCCTTTAGTATGAAATAATATTTATTTTTTCTCAAGTGTATGAAGTCTACCTATTTCTTATTGAGCGTGTGTACAGATCCTTACTATATTACCATAAATAACTCAGTGCTAAGGTATAGAATTTGCGATTTGACGACGATAAATACCTAGATTTTAATCTTAGTAATTTGGATATAATTGGAAAAGGTGTTATTTTCAAAGGATTTTTTTCTATGAATGGCTTGCGTATTTAATATTATTATGATATTTTACCAAGATGTGAATTATTTTTAAAATATTATGTTAATTAAGTATTGCGTGTCATTTCAATTAATGCGATATTTATTTATTTGTCTGCTCTACAATGTAATGTAGATTTAAAAAATAATCATCCATAGTTATTAATTAAAAAGGAGCAAAAAAGATGAAATCAAAAAGCTGTACTAAATTTTTCCTGTGGGGGCAACTCTCCCAAAGACGATACACACAACCAGGCACAAAAATTACTTACTACTTACTCCGCTGGCGCAGCGACCCAAAGTGAATCTTGGCCTCCGACACAAGATTTCGCCACTTGTCCCTGATTTGCGCAGTCACAAGCCAGTTATTGGCTTTAAGTTCGCGCAAATCTGCCTCGACCCTGTCTGCCCAGCGGTATTTTGGGCGGCCAACAGGGCGTCGGCCATTTGGACGCCCCAAGTACGCGCGCTTGACGCCGCGATCCTCAGCCACAAAACAGTGATGTAAATTCGTGTCTGTCTTTTTTATATAATATACGAGTAGTAGACGAGTATGCAGTCCACTTGATGGTAAGTGGCTATTGCCGTCAATGGTCATCTGTAATCAACCCCAGATAAGATTAGATTTCTACCTGATGTCGGTCACAGATACGACTAGCCCTAAGGATTAAGCTGGAATACCTCGGAAAAATATATCTCCCTTACGGCACAATGTCATATTCATTTAAATCTTTTGTTTATATACCCATACCCACACAAACTCGCTCGCTCGTGTGCACAGTTCGTGTCTATTTTTACTTATCTACTGGAGATTTTATTAATATTCTCGTTTGCTCTCGGCAGCGCCTATTGTCTTCCATAGGAATAAGGGTCTCTCCATATATCGACGCACAATTGATTTCAATACAACGCTTCAATCTGTAATCCGTCTTTTTGGTATAGATTATTTTACTGCATATACTAATAGTGCCAAAAATTAATTGTCCTTCTTACAATAGAATAACTACTGCAGTGTTTGTTGACGGTGTTTTTTTAACTCTTAGGCTCACAAGTTTCTTGACGATGTTCGCCTTCGCTATCATAGCAATTGTTAATTAATTTCTAATACACGCTTGGACCTCTGATTAACCACGAAGCTTATGGTTAACCTAAAATTAGTAAAAAATAACACTCAATGTCAAATAAATTTTTCATAGAGTTATTCCTTTCTACTAGACAAGGTTAACACGATGCAAATTACGTCATTTACTGTTCTATGAGTGGCATAAATTTTTATCATCAACTTAAACCGATTCTAAGTTGACAAGTATAGGGAGCCCCTACATGTAACACGTGCAGTCTTTACGGGTCAGTTAAATCGTGTTATTGTAAAGGTTGGGATATGAAGATTTAAAATTGTGTTACATATTCATATTCGTTATTCATAAATGCTTATTTTTTATCATATACATAACAATATCTTGTTTTCTTTTAACGTTCGAAAAATTGCGAAAATAACACTTTTAATCGTCAAGGTGATAGAACATATTGAAGGTGGCAGAGTTATTTGTGTTTCGGCTCTATACATCATCGACATTCTTATATATTTCTGTCTTCCTGCCTTCTAAGACTGAGATGGGGCGTTCGAAGTTAGTTTTCAGAGTAACATAACTGTGACTAGTCTCTGGTAGGACACCATTATATTTGAGGTTGATTACAGGTGTAATGGGTGACCGAGACTACATATCATCAGATGGCCTGCACGCTTGTTCACTAACAATATACACGAAATTTTATATAGAAAATACATTGCCATATAAAATATCTAAAAATCACTTAAAACAAACCCGTGCTCAGATCTGGAACAAAAAGGTTAGAATTTTAGCACAATTTAAAAAGATAATAAGAAAACGTACCCCGTAAATAGTAGAAGAATATACAAAGCGGGCGATCTTAACCGCTCCGTAAATATTTGATATCGTTCAATACTTTCCGCTCATCCCATTGTTGGGGCGAAATGCAAATGTTTGTACTGCCGATCTGTTTTGGAGCTAATAAAATTACCCACTCTACGTGTTTTTGTCGATAATGATTTTCCTTCCCTATCCAAAATCGGTTGTGAATGTTCAAATGTTATGTTATCGTAATTAAATGGTTGGGCTTTGTTCGCGCTGTAAATCGAATTAACTTTTTAAGTGTTATTGAGGAAATGTTCTAGATTTACAATGTAGACTTTGATATAATAAATTACAATTATTTCACATTGAATCTTCGGTATTATTAAATATTAGCGATACATCGTTCAAAACATTGTATAGATTGATTATTAATAACAGGCATTATATAATTTTGCATTTTGCAAACCATTGTTAAATGACCAATACCTACACTATTAATTAAAATATGGAGATTACCTACAACTCTGGAATTCCCAATATTATAGATACTTAAAAACAATAAGTACCTAGTCTAATTTTAGTATTTAACTTTGCCTGAAATAGAACCCGGAACCTTTCACTTAGATCACAATGACTATACCTCACACAGTACCAGTTCAACTAAATGACAGCTAACTTTTAGCTTCTTCTAATGTACCTACTTATTGTTGAAATAGTAGAAGAATATACAAAGCGGGCGATCTTAACCGCTCCGTAAATATTTGATATCGTTCAATACTTTCCGCTCATCCCATTGTTGGGGCGAAATGCAAATGTTTGTACTGCCGATCTGTTTTGGAGCTAATAAAATTACCCACTCTACGCGTTTTTGTCGATAATGATTTTCCTACCCTATCTAAAATCGGTTCAAAGGTTATGGAAGGTTTAAATGTTATGTTATTGAAATTAAATGGTTAGACTTTGTTAGCTGTTAATTGAATTAACTTTTCAAGTGCTATTTAGAAAATGTTGTTCATTTAAAGTGGAGTTTTTGATATAATAAATTACACTTATTGCACATTGAATCTTCGGTATCATTAATTAGCAAACGATCGTTCAAAACATTTTATAGATAGATAATAAATAACGAGCATTGTATAGTTTTTCAATTTGCAAACCATTTTTAAATGGTCGAAACAAGCACTGTTTAATAAATCCTAGAGTTTAAAACTCTATTACTCTATTATATTTTCCTTCCCTACCTAAAATCGGCTGTGATGGTTCTAAATGTTATGTTATCGAAATTAAAATGTTGGACTTTGTTCGGGCTGTAAATCGAATTAACTTTTCAAATGTTGTTCATAAAACGATGTTCGTATACAGTAAAGTTTTAAGATATTAATTGCATTGATTGCACATTGAATCTCCTATCATAAAATATTTGCCATGACATTTTAAAAACATTGGATACATTATTAATAACGGGGATTATACTTTGAATTTTGATAAAGATACAGAACTATAGTTAAATGGTCGAAACATACATTATTTGATAAAGTCACAACTATAGTATTATAGATACACAAAAAACGTACCTACCTAATCAAATTTCATTATTTAACTTTGTCCAAAATCGAACCCGGAACTTCACTGGAATCACCGTGACTATTATACCACACATTACGCTACTACTTCAATTAAATCACAGCGAACTTTTAGCTTCTTTTAATGTACTTAATGAGTGCCATACTTATTATCAGTGACCCAACAAAATTGGGAGCTAGCCAAGAAGTTAGTAAATACAGCAATAAACTGACTGAATTAAAACGTCCGAACTAAAGTACGGGTTCTAAAGTTGTTAAAGTACACACAATAAATTAAAATAAAACCTCGTGTGGGACAGTTGAACCGAAAATAAAAACAAAGTTATTTCTATCTTCCCGTGCTTTTCACACTTTGGTTATTTGAAGTGTAGGTATTTATATTTACAATATAACATTATCTGATGCGTTGTCCTTAGGACTAAGTTAGAATGTCTAATGTTACCATCTTTTTGACACAAAAATGTTGAAAGAAGTTAAAGATTACATTAGTTTGAAGATTAAATAATATTAGTTGTAAACCTTTTTTGTTCCCGACCCGTGTCCGTCGGGGTACCCGACGACGTGGGTGCGACGCCGGGTTATGTGGGATTTTTACCGCACTAAAACCCCGCCGGTGGCCGTCCTCAGCGCTTGGTGGAGAATTCCGGGATCTCCGGCGGAACACAATCGGAGTCATCTAAGCGCGATCGGGCTCTGCCCTGGGAGAGCGTTCGCTTCTTCGACAACATTTGGTGATTACGACGGTTTGCGACCACACTTATCGCCGTCCTTCCTGGGGTAGCTTACTGGACGGTTCGAGCTCCCGCTCTTGCCGCCCGCAGCCCCGGTAGCCCCGTTTTAGTCGCCTCTTACGACAGGCAGGGGACACAGTAGCCCCATTCTAGTCCCGGAACTACAGGGACATTCGTTTTAAACCTAAAAGCTGATTACGTAAAAATAGCATTCTAAAATATGAAGACTGTGTATAATTAGTGTTTTAAAAAGTAGAGACAAGAAAATATGATTATTGTCCAACATTATTGTGTACGAACTACGAAGTATTTAATATTTAGCAACGAATAATTCGAAAACTTTCATATAGATACATTTCATGTCATGTGTATCGTCGTATGTGTATCTATAATTTTACGATACATAATCTTTTCTTTTGGACATTTTTAAAAATTAAATAATTAGAAATTAAAAAAGATTTTTCTTTTAAAATTGTTGAAAAGACGGAGTGTAATAAATTTAACCGTGTAAGAGTTAATCGAATTAAAAAATAATAGTAGTAAATCTGTGTCCTCTCCATTCTTGATGCTAGTGCTAGTTTGATTAAAGGACGTGATTGCCAGAACGCAGTAGTATGCAATCCAATATCCTTCACCGGAGTCCTGCGGTCAGCTGTGAGCACGTCGCCATATTTCATGTGACTTGCTTGATAGATGTTCTGCTCTTCCAGTAGATGGCGCGATAAGTCAGATTTAGCAATTAAATGTCTTGGTTGAGATTGAGAAAATGTAAATTTAAAATAATCAATAATGTGACTAATGCTGTCAAATGTATTGTTGGCACTATCTAAATGTATATACGTTACGAATATTTCCAATAAGAGTAATTTTGATACATAATTGGAATACAATTAACTTTACGAGATTATTGAGTACAGCGCCATCTATCAAACGACATACAAAAAATCTTATAAATCTATTTTAACCGATTAGTAATATTTTGTTTAAATTTATATTTATATTTATACATTGTTGTTACTATTATTAAATGTTGTACAAAACAAACAAAATAAATACGTAAAATAATAAAATTTTCTCTTTGTTACAGATTGGAAACCTGAAGCATTTTTTCTTATTCTCACATCCGCACGTCAGTAAAAGATCCGCAAATCGCAGTGCAGAATATGTAAATAGATTAAAAAATGATCCCCAGGTGAGTTCATAGATTTATTACATTAACATTTTTCTAATAAGCTTAGGTTTTTGAAAAGTTATAAATATGATTGGAAGCGGTTTCGAAAGTGGGTTTTATATGATGGTTGACTTACGTTTAAGGCGACCTTCGTTCTTGGAAGTACAATGCATCTGTGATCGACTTCAGGTAAAACCTGTTTTATACGGAGTTAGTTTTTTGATAATACAGGAAGCAGACGAGCATGCAGTCCACCTGATGGTAAGTGGCTACTACCACCCATGGACATCTGTAATCAACTTCAGATAGGATTAGATTCATACCTGAGGTCGGTCACAAATGCGCCCCTATCGCCGAGGACTAAGCTGCAACGCCTCGAAAATGTATGTCTCCCTTACGACACCCTTCAAATCAGAACACAGCAGCACTTAACACTGATCTTATCATGTAGCAATAGGTGTGGCGGTGATGCCGCCGGAGTCTAACAACAAAAGGATATACCACCCTCAAACCAGTAGGTCACAAATGTCAGATATCAGTTACCATCATACTGTTTGCTGTTCTATGTTCTACTACCACGGCAATACTCAAAAACACTTATGTGTTTAACTTTAAAATATGATGCATATTTATAACTATTGTCTGTATGCCCGCTCTTTTTTCAAATCAAAACAATATTTTTTTATTAAAAAAAGGTTATTTACAGAGCTCTTTTTGAATGTTAATACTTCTACCTCCAAAGTATTTCGTTATAAGAGAAAGCGTCTTATGTTTACTATAACAATAGTATTTTTTTAATTTATTGTAAGCGAAATCTTGTGATAAACGCAGTTCAAAATCATATAAGTTTTTCCAAGAAATCTAGGTATAACTGATAAAATCCAGTAGTACTTAGTTTCCATCACTCTTGTAGTCAGAGCGGTATACCTACATTACGTAGGCTAAGAAAATTGATTGCGTACCTTTGTTTATTGTTATTTCTTGTTAATGGAAGCTATTAGCTAAAAGTATATTTAGAATTACCGGGTATGAGTTGCGAGTACTTTAAGAATTCCGTGAAATAACCTAGTGGAGGTAATAAAACATTCAAATTATGTTGCCAATTAATTATTTAGAGCTACCTACTCGTAGACTAAGATTTTTTTTTTATAATATAGGAGTAGCTGACGAGCATGCAGTCCACCTGATGGTAAGTGGCTACTGCCGCCCATGGCCATTTGTAATCAACCCCAGATAGGATTAGATATTCCTACCTGAGGTCGGCCTCAGATGCGCAGCAACCCCTGAGGACTAAGCTGGAACGCCTCCGAAAAGTCTGTCTCCCTTACCACACCCTTCAAACCGGAACACAGCAGCGCCTAACACTGCTGTTATTAGGTAGAAACAGGTGTGGCGGTGGTGCCGCCGGAGTCGAACCGCAAAGGGTTCTACCACCTTTAAGATATATTTGTATGGCGAAGAATTGACACTATGAAATAAGATCAAGGTATAGTCCGCGAGTTTTTATAAGTTGCAATTTCATGAATTGTACCAAGTATTAACGTAACATTTTTAGTTAATTAAAAAAATATTTGTGTTATTTTAAATTATTTGCCACATTCACGTTTATTTATATTGGATGATATTTTTCTGAAAAATCGAGCACAAAAACAAAATATTAAAAATTAAAGAATTCTGCTAACAGCACAAGAAGTGAGGAAGATGCACGATTGCCAAAAAGCAGTATAAACCGGTTTAAATCATTAAAACACGTAATCTGACTACACACCTACACTATCCATGTGCACTCACTCACTCACTCACACTAATGCATAGCTCAGCTTAGACCGCGCGGACTATCAATAGATTGACAAATAAAAATCTTGTATTGCTTTGTAGGTACATTTCCTTTAGATCACACATATTTTTTTGTAAGTCCTTACTAATATTATCAATGCGAATGTGAGTATGCTTGCTCGCTACATTGTTACGCATTGAGTCTATAACTGATTGTTAAGAAATGTTATAGAGATCCCGATCCTTAGCGATCGAAAAATACCTTTGAATGCAAGTGAAGCCGCGGGTAAAAGCTAGTATTCTCTAAATTCTAGGTCGGATGGTGTGATATATACTTTATACTCAACATTACACTAAGCGAGGCTAAGAACGTTAAAATTATAGTCCTAACTAAGCGATCTTAATTAAAACCGGTACAACGAAAATTAATTATTTCCCTTTATGTTATCAAGTCTAAAGACTTATCAGAAGTTAGTGTACTTTGTAGTGTGTTTTAGTAATTACCTTTTAAGAATTATGTAGTAAATGAATTACCTTGTTAATATTATAATGTATTTGAAAGGTGGTAGAGCCTATATATTTGGACCGGGGAGGTAACCCTGCCACACTTATTTCTGGTGTGGAGTAAATTTTTGCCTATTAACAGCAGTGTTAAGCACTATTGTGTTGTGGTTTGAAGAGTGTGGTAAGGGAAACATACCTTTCCGAGGCATTCCAACTTAGTTCTCAAGGGTAGCAGCGCATCTGTTCCGATTTCAGGTGGGAAAACGGTCATGTTTGGGGTTGATTGCAGATGTCCATGAGCAGCAGTAACTACTTAACATCGGGTGGACTGCATGCTCGTCTGCAACCTCTATATTAAGTAAACAAATAATATAAAAATACGCGTTGATTGCATTTTGAGCCTGTGGAATTTCTTTTCTTAAATTAAAAATATTCTATTCTTTCAACTCAATGAACGGTTTAATGCAAATTCCAGTGTCTTAGCTCAAAACTTAATGCAAAGTAAATACCTTTTAACTATTCCCTTCTTTAAGGAACTGCGAAGTCGCAATTAAGAACTATTAGTTAGCGCTCAGTCATTTCAAATTCAAAGAAATTACTGACACAAGTACTAACGACTTCTAGTTGTTAAGACATCAATGGCACGATTTAAAGTGAAATATATGTCTATAGCTGTTTTTTGAACTCTGCATGGTTCGATTTCGATGACGTCATCACCATTTTTTAAGAACACCGATTTTCTGATGGAACCTACACTCTTTGTTAGGTTTACTTTTACAACTTTGTCCTCGAAAGTAGACCAACTTAAAGCTGTGAGTTTCAAATATGAATTTCTAATTAATTAATTAATTTACTCTTCTATGAATTAGGAGTTGACGACGAATTTCCAAAAGCAGCAATAATTACCTAACATTTGGGTGACTATCACAATTTAATAAAAGTAGCAGTAATAATTCCACATCTCGATGACCATCCTAATATAATTCTTCCAATACCCCAAACAGAAATTTAATTAAGATCTGCAAAACAAAGGTTAGGGTTCCGTAAACAAATCAGGGTGGTTAAGCTATTGTTTCGGAAATAATTTGTTACAGGCAATAAATTGTCGTGATTCGACAAAGCGTCATTCGCGTCAATTCCCAATCACAAGAATAATTGAATAAGATCAAAGGCGAGATTTAATGTTTCAGTTTGTTGCCTGCTTACTGAGTTGTTTCTGTGTGAGTAGGTGATTGACACTCTAGCAATACTGTTTAAGCTATAAAAATTAAGGTATAAGCAATAAAGTAAATAGACTAACTGATAAGAATTGGTCAGTCTCATTTTCTGGAACTTAGCGATATACAGTCTATATGGAACGATCAATATTTTTGAAGCTATACTTAGCAATAACGAAAATAAACCATGTAATGAGAATTGGTGACAGTATCTCAGTCAGACTTTTTTGTCAAACTTACTGATAAACAGCTTGTCTTATGGAAATTGGTCATCTATTCTATGGACGTTTTAACCTGGAGAAGTGACCAATATGTTGCAATTTTCAACAGAGAAGATTTCTTTTCACATCATTTAAGATTTTTCTCATTAACTTTATTGGATTTGAATTTTTAGTCAAATGTATTCCTACCAGTATATGAATTTCTCAAGACACGAAAAAACAAGTTCACTACTTTCCAAGGGGAACAAAACTAAATTCTTGTTACTCAGCAAGTAAAACCGGTTCCTGATATAGTTTTTTTGTTTTTAAAATCGAGTAGCGAATAGATGTAAATGTTGGACCGACTTTTACTTTGAATACCTAGAAGGTCAATGGCTATGCCAAGAAAGTTCGAAGAACTGTCTACTCAACTTCAGTTTTGCTAAGTTATTTGAAAAATTTAGTTCGGCTTTTGTTATGCAAATTCCTCTTTTTCTTTTTTGTTTTGATTGAAAAAGTTGGGTACCATTGTAAAAACAATTTTACCATACTATCATGAAATCTCATCGCAGGACATAATGTGGGTTGCATTTTAGTTTTTAAGGCTCCGTATTTTTGCTATTATACTCTTTATGTCCAGTAATTTCTTTTTCTTCTCATTTGCTTTCTTGAACAACTCTTTTCATTTTCCAGTCAATTGGTACGACTTACGAGTATTTTTTTATGATTGTCATCTCTTTGTGCTATTTGTCTGAGCTACTTTATATACGCATGTATATATACGCATGTATACTTTATATATGCAGGGTAATTAGCTTGCTTCTTAACACTGGTTTTATTTTGGAGAAATCAGGAATATAAAATACAATCTGATATTAACTAACAGATCATCAATGTTACATAGTTTATTAACTTTGTATTCCTTTAACTTGCTTGGAAGCAAGTATCCCGTATGAATCCGCAATATTATTTCTGCATTGCTAAGGTGGAATTCCAGAAAACTCTCTCAACCGGCACTTGATTTACCAAACGGTTCGAATGCTCTGAATAAATATTCCATACCTCCGACCAATAAAGATAAACTTAAAGCAGGTTCCACGGGCATTGCATACGGATTTGGAATTTACTCGCAGCGTGTAAATATTTAAATGTGGTCATAGATTTTGTAGGAATGGAAATAGGAGAGAAAAAATAAATGAGAACGAAAGTTTAGGAAAATGTTTATAATGATTTCATAGGATTTTTAAACATTTTAATATTGTGGTATATTTGAAATTCGGTTTCAAAAATGTATAACTGATCAAATTAAATAAAATTTCGAGAAAAAACAAAATTATCAACGTAGAGCGAGTTTAATTTAGTAAATGATTTCGAATAGTTAAAGAATATCATAAAATCGTTTTGTGTCTGTTCAGGTGAGATGGGTGATGCAACAGCGAGAGTTGAAGAGGAGGAAACGGGACCACCAATCGAAGCCGCGTCACGTAATGCGACAGTCCAGCTCACCATCCTTCCCTGACCCATTGTTCAAAGAGCAATGGTATTTGGTAAGTGTCTTGTTATAATGGTATAAAGTGAAGAAGTATGTAAGGAATTCAGATCTCTGTTAATATAATTCTATCATGATGTTAAAATATCTGCCTTATAAAGTAGTGTAGAGCAACAAGTGCTGAAGTTGACTACTCCACACCTATTAAATTAGAAAACAAAAGCGTTACAACGTTATTTTAAGGCTGAGATGCCGCTGCTATCAAAATAGTCTTTGTTCTGCTACTTTCACTGCTTATTGCTGCTAAAAGGTATTTAGAAGGTAAAGTATCTAAAGGAGCAGTTATAGTTAGCCCTGTCAATCAGGTAATCCGAGGTTCCAATATCAGACTTTTCTCTACGAAGACGGGATAAGACAATATGAAGTAAAATAGGTATAAAATAATTGTAACAAATCTGCAGGATATTATAATTAATTATAAAATCTCAATTTTCCACAGTTACAATATTATACAAATAATTGCAAATATACCAGATGATAATTATGTACGAGCTATGTACGAGTATACGAGTATGATAACACTTGATTGTGGTAATTTATTACTTGTTAAAAACCGAATTCACAAAATACAAACAGAAATCAAGATACATTTTGAATTTAAATTAAGTACCGATACGCTGACATGTAAGTACTACGGATATTCATTTCACGTGTGAAATAAATTTATAATAAATAATAGTACACTAATTGAATAGTGTATTGAAATGAAGCTTTGCAATAATATTATTCTTAAAATATGAGTATTTCACATTTTGGTTAACTCAAATAAAATAGTTAATATTTTAAAGTAAACAGTTTGCACAACAAAACCTTTAGCTCCTCTAGCCCCCTCTACCTCTAGGTACCTGTTACTAAAAGTTATTTTAAAAATATCTACCTTTATCCTTTTTTATTCAAGAATCTTAACCACCGCTATCGCATCGCCAGGTAATGTAGGTTTTATTCCCATGTCCTACTTTTGTAACTGGCCGGATTTCTCAAGTCCGATAACATCTTCGGAAAGCAATTGACCAACTTACCCGAGTTCTTCGCTCGGAAACATTGTATTGCCAATTACTCCACAATACTGTCAATAGATTCTTATCCATCAGAACTGTATTTCAATGACACAAATAAATGAAATGCTAGGTTAATTTTCCCATAAATTTTAAGTGAGTAATATGTCACAATAAAAATGAATTGGTATTTAGGTTCCATTAGATTTATTAGAAATGATGTTACCTGTAATTTTGTATCATCATGACATCCATAACAAATGAATCGGTATAAATAATATGGTGGTTATGTTAGTATTTGTTCTACTACCGTTATATCTTATTATTCTTTTTATTCTATTATTGGTTGTTTTACTTTCTAACCTTCTATATCTATTAGTTTGGATAACCAAAGCTTTGCACCCTTTCCTTAATACTAAAAAATTAGTAGGTCTATTGTTACTGGAATCAAATCAAGTTTATGTTTATTTCTATCACTTTACCTATCACCTTTACTGTTTATTTCTATGACTTATATTAATTTATATCACTATACCCAGATTATAAATTATTACTTGTTTAAATGGTGAGAAAACACTATCGTGAGGAAACCAACATGCTTGAGAGTTCTTAAAAAAAGTTATCCTAGGTGTGTGAAATCAACTAATCCCCTGTTGGCTAGTGTGCGGACTATAGCCTAAATCGTGCTCACTTTGACAGGAGACCCATGCCTACTTGTGTTAGAGTAATGGCTTGACAACGGTATCTAGAATACAAAATATACAACTAAATGAAAAAGAAACATTTAATACAGTTGTCCTACTTTCAATATTTACATAGCACTAGCCACTGTAATCGTTTGGTTGATCAACTTGTACGAGATACCGATCTAAATCGACGAATTGAATGTAGCGAGTATGTGTTAGGCGTGTTTTATAGCACTTCAACATTAAGGGCAGCTCACAGGTAGTATGTGAGGTTTACATAGGATCGATAAAATGTAATTTATATTTCAACGGTGTCTTTAAAATTTGCAGATAGTATTCTTTTTGCTAAAACTACAGTTTACCTAGCAGATGAGCATGCATCCACGTGATAGTAAGTGGCTACTGCCGTCTATGGACATTTGTAATCAACCATGGATTAGATTAGATTCCGACCTGAGGTCGACCACAGATGCGCCGCTTTCTCTAAGGACTAAGCTAGAATGCCTCGGAAAAATATTTTTTCCTTACCATACTCCAAACCAGAACACAACTCCACTTAACACAGCTGTTATTAAGCAGAAATAGTCGTGGTTTTGCCGCCGGAGTTGAAACGCAGAGAGTTCTACCATCAGACTTATTTTTGCTTCTTACTGCTTACCTATTTTGTTCAGCTTAGGATTTGGCAATGTAAATACAATCTCTGTGGTAGGTCATACTCAGACTTTGTACAGAAGTCTTCGCTCTAATTTTGTTTTGATTTACCACCGTAGACGACGTGTTTTCGTAACTGTCTCGAATAATTCTTTCAAGTTAGCAAAATCATGTTTACGCTCAACATTTTCCATAATCATATTAAAGCAGATCTGCGCAGCTTCCATTTTGGCAAAAAACACTAGAAGTGTGAAGTCAACGTACTCTAGAAGTGTCAAGACAAAAAACATTAAGCGACTATTCACGGAGCAACTGAATTCAGAATTCCAAGAAACGCCATCTAAATCATGAAGTTTATGTCCCAGAATCTTAAAATTCGCAAGACAAGATTACAGAAACTTGCAGTGGTGGCTGTAATTTTATTATCTTTGCACCTTGCGTGGACCCTTCGTAATAAATTTTCTTGGGACGGTGTGGGTAGTGGTGTTTGAGTTTGCAAGAAGAACTTGAGACAAGATTAATATGATTATGTACTTAGTTTTAAAGCAAACGAAACACTATATTTGTGGTATGTTGTTATTAGTCTTTTTTATCAGACTGCAAAAAGATTTTTTTGGAGAGCTTGTAAGTTTATCATTCTTTGGCACAATCAACTGCCCAAACTGCTTGAAGGATTAAAAAATATAAGATGTCGTTGGATTCATTTAAATTGTGGGAGTGACATAAGTTATATAACGTCCCTTTTCAGTTTATTTTCAAGCAGTCGGGTTTTTGTTTTTAATAACAATTACTATGTTTTACTACATAAGAGATCCACATTATACTTTAAGTTAGTCTTTAATCAATTACTTTTTTCAACAGAATGGTGGCGCCGCGGATGGATTGGACATGAATGTGGGATACGCGTGGCGGAAAGGTTATACAGGGAAAGGAGTAGTCATCACCATACTGGATGATGGCATACAACCTAACCATCCAGATTTATCTCAAAATTACGTAAGTCGTTTGAACATTACCCTCATATGTTTTATTTCTTTGTTTCACTTAAGCATACCTTAGAAATCGGTACAAAAGGCGCACTTAATACTAGAAGAATTGTTATTGGTTACCCTTAAAACTTAATCAAATGAAAAAGTTATTGTTCTTTTTTATTTTTTGTAGTTAACAAGTATTTAAAAAGTAAAAAAGTCCTTCACGCCGTGTCTGTTAATTTAATAGAAATAATAGATTAATATAATTGAATATGTTATGTGTGAATCCATAATTCCCTTATTAATTTCTGCTAATTAATCTTTCCACAATTAATTATATTATTAGTATTACTAAATTACATTATAGTTATGTGTGTAGGTTTTAATGAAAAATTGTATTATTATGAGTAATGTTGAATTAATTACAAGTATTGTTTCATTATTGCAAAGTTATTTCAGAAGTCAACATTTCATTTTATAAGCAGTGCTGACTTTAATAAAAGTAAAATATTACAAGTTACTAAATAAGTCTCCGAACGAAATATATTTCCCATTTATAACATTTAATTCTTTTGAGGTCAATTAAGCGTAATATTTCGCTACATTGACACTGCCCGTATTGATATTAGTACGGCAATTAATGTGGTTATTGAACTAGACCCTAACTATAACAATTACAATTTGGGCATCACAATGTTCATTCATCTGAATTATTAATACTCTATGACCACTAATTCTCATCCAGCAAATATTATTTACTGTGAAACGTTCTATGAATGACACAATGAATCTACGTGATTAACAACTGATATTGTTCTATTTCAAAGGAAAATGAAGCAGAATATTTATTGCCTGATATACGTTTCTCGTTAATTGTAAGGATCGTATTGTTAGGTAGGCAAAATTGTGTTTGCGTAGAGTATCTAATATACCCTACGAAAATTACCTCCTGAACCCACATTTTCCCTTTTTCCCTAAGTCCACGTGAATTATATTCAATTAGAAACCCGATATTTAGGACCCGGCGGCATCGACGGACATAAATGGAAACGACACGGACCCGACGCCACAGGACAATGGAGATAATAAACATGGAACCCGTTGCGCTGGAGAGGTCGCCGCGGTCGCCTACAACAGATACTGTGGCGTAGGTATCGCGTACAACGCTAGCATAGGCGGCGTTAGAATGCTAGACGGACTTGTTAACGACGCAGTGGAAGCTCAAGCCCTAAGTTTCAACACGCATCACATAGATATTTACAGCGCTTCCTGGGGCCCCGAGGACGACGGTAAAACTGTCGACGGACCTGGCCCCCTAGCTAGAAGGTATTGTCTAATTGCGTACAAACGTAGCAAATAGCTACAGGCATGCTCATTAAGAACCGTTCCTTTTTTGTTGCAGAGCGTTTATAAATGGCGTCACAAATGGGCGGGGTGGGAAGGGTTCAATTTTTATATGGGCCTCAGGGAACGGCGGGCGACACACGGACTCCTGTAATTGTGATGGTTACGCAAATAGTATATTTACTATTTCTATATCAAGTGCGACTCAGGGCGGGTACAAACCTTGGTATTTAGAAGAATGTTCGTCCACTTTAGCTTCTACTTATAGTTCCGGTACTCCAGGGCGAGATAAGAGTGTAACGACCGTCGATATGGACGTTCAGTTAAGGCCCGATCACATATGTACAGTAGATCATACGGGCACATCCGCGTCTGCTCCATTGGCTGCCGGAATATGTGCATTAGCATTAGAAGCTAATTCGTTATTAACTTGGCGAGATATGCAACATCTCATTGTCATGACTTCAAGATCACAGCCATTAGATAAAGAGGAAGGTTGGATTGTGAACGGTGTGAAAAGGAAAGTAAGTCACAAGTTTGGCTACGGACTAATGGACGCGGCGCAAATGGTCTCACTGGCGGAACAATGGATAAATGTGCCGCCACAACACATTTGTAAGTCGCAAGAAATAAACGAGGACAAGTCGATTGAAACTTCTTTTGGATACACTATATCTGTGCACATGGATGTGAATGGGTGTAGTGGAACAATGAATGAGGTCAGATTTTTGGAACATGTTCAATGTAAAATTTCATTAAGCTTTTTTCCTAGAGGAAACTTACGAATACTGCTTACGTCGCCAATGGGGACGACGTCCACCCTTTTGTTTGAAAGGACCCATGACGCGACGAGTTCCAACTTTGACGACTGGCCGTTCTTGAGCGTACATTTTTGGGGCGAAAGCGCCGAAGGACGATGGACTCTTCAGATAATAAACGCTGGGAATAATCATGTTACCCAACCAGGAGTGCTGAAAAAATGGCAGCTGATTTTCTACGGCACCGCTACGAATCCTATTCGATTACGAGATAAAAGCTATTTCAACTCCAATAACGTTTACCAGGACGAAAAGACCTACCATATTAACGATGTTTATGACGCTTCTGAATATTCGCAGTTCCTTAACGAAATTGAGTTGGGTGTGTCGGATAGACATAGCTATCCCAAAAACATTCCTTCGGCACAAAGGAAAAATGTGTTAGCGGACGCTAATGATAAGCAAGTACAGCGACTTTGCGACCCAGAATGTGACTCGCAGGGTTGCTACGGAAAAGGTCCGACACAGTGTGTTGCATGTAAACATTACCGCTTAGATAATTCTTGCGTATCAAGATGTCCGCCTAGGAGTTTTGTTAATCAGGGAGGTGTTTGCTGGCCGTGTCACGAGTCATGTGAAACCTGTGCTGGAGCCGGTCAAGACTCCTGCTTAACATGTGCCCCAGCTCACTTACTAGTAATAGACTTAGCAGTGTGTTTACAGCAATGCCCCGATGGTTATTACGAAGATCCAGATGCAAATGCATGTTTTCCATGCGCCGAGCACTGTGACACTTGCACTGATAAGGCTGATATGTGCGCATCGTGCGCTCATAATTACGTTCTGTATAACGGATCGTGTTTGGCCACATGTCCGCCCGGTACTTATCAAAAGGATGATTTCGGTTGCATGGAATGTCATGAGACTTGTGAGTCTTGCAATGGCCCGAGCGAAACAGAATGTGTATCGTGCCGGATCGGAAATTACGCATTCAACGGTCGTTGTGTCTCTAAATGTCCCGTCGGAAATTACGCGGACGTTCAAAGAAGAGAATGCATATCGTGAGTACAACCCAGCTTGCTTTGTTCTCATTTTATTGCAGCCATTACCGTTTTAAAGAGGAAATGTCTCTGTTATTTTAGGTGCCCAATCGGATGTTCAATTTGCACATGTGTCATTTGTTCTGTTTGCCAAGAGAAATGGATTCTCACTAAAGGAGGAAATTGTCTTCCGGATGGCAATGACAAATGCGACACCAGTGAGTAATCTTTCGTAAACAATCCTTCATGTTCCACTGCTCTTTTGGAAATCTGCACTGCGTTATGTTAACTTTAAATCATAATATATTTTTTGGCATAATACGCACTCTTTGTTAAACTTAATACTGTATAACTGGTGTCTGTGACCTACTTATACTTTATTTTTGACTGTGTTAAATGTGTATACAACATTGTTATGTGCTTTAATACATAGAAATACTTTTTCATATACTATGAAACATTAATTTATGACAAAAAATCAACATCTCTTTAAAATATCTTTCTAAATTAAATTATCTCTGCTATGTTTATTGTTTCCTTGAATTGAACTTGAAGAAAAATAACATATTTTTTATAAGCTATTTTATATCACATTTTCCTTAGTTACCAAGCGCGGATTTATTGTACACGAATTTCTTCAAACCTTTGCACAGAAACGAAGAAACGATATACAAATAAAAGCTGTACAAAGAATTCCGACATAAACGCTAAGGGGAGGTTGAAAAATGTCAATTTATGAGATACCAAAGCTTTTTACCCCGTGTCAAGATGAGTCCTTTGTTTAAAAGGTTTTTATTTTCAGACGAATATTACGAAGGCGGACGTTGCAAAAATTGTCATTCCACTTGTGAGAAATGTAGCGGACCAAATGAGTGGGACTGTTTATCTTGTTCAAGTCCGCTGTTATTGCAGGGATCGAGGTAAGGGTACTTTATTAAGCCGGACCCTTCCATACCCGTGTCGAAAATTCTGTTAACAAACATTCCGGTTTTAGGTGTGTCGCGGAATGCGGACAAGGGTATTATCAGACAGCTGGAAGTTGTTCCCGATGTCCGCATACATGCACGGCGTGCGTGTCGCGGCTGAACTGCACGTCGTGCTCTGGTGCCTTGAGACTGCAGTCGGGGACGTGTCGAGTGACATGTGCTCCAGGATACTATCCGGATGAAGGAACCTGTTCGAAATGCTATTTATCCTGTGAGACCTGCACTGGACCGAGAAGAGACCAGTGTGCGTCTTGTCCGCCAGACTGGCGGTTAGCGGCCGGGGAATGCAGACCAGAGTGTCCTCAGAATTTCTTTTCCTGGAGTGACAGCTGTCGTCGCTGCCATCATTACTGCCAGGATTGTCACGGGGCTGGTCCCCAGCGATGCACATCCTGTCCACCTCATTTTTCCTTGGAAAGCGGTCTTTGCGTGGAGTGCCTTAGTTCCCAATATTATGAACCTAGGACGAGAACTTGTCGACCTTGTCACGACTCCTGTAGGTCCTGCTCAGGACCTGGTCCAACGAGTTGTGTGACGTGCGCCCACCCACTCCGCTTGGATAGGTGAGATTATACTCTTAATCTAGAAACTTCTGCTTTTTTGAAAAGTAGGTCAACAGATTTAAACTTCAGATACGTCAACAGCAAAACCACAAAGTTATATCCATTGCGAACTACAAAACTATGTTATCTCTTATTGAAAGCCGTTCACAATTTCATAGAAGTTAACGTTTGAGGAAGATAAAGATTTCTCAATGTATTTTGTTTCTGAAGCTAAATAAAGTAGGTAATCTTTTGAGCGCCGTAGAAAATTTTCCTTTGTGATTGTAAATAATGGATATTGATTGCAGGGTGAACCACAAATGCTTGCCTTGCTGTACAGAAAGCATGGTCTCATTCTACTTAAGTACTAATCAAACGACCGACTGCTGCCATTGCGACAAAGATATAGGTGAGTTTACGATTGCAGATGGGTGGGAGTATTGTGCAGTTTTGTTCATATTGAGGCGGTTACCTGTGAGTTATATTAACGTTCATTTAACATATTTTATTACATAAAAAAATACTTTTAACTTTCTACTGTCCCTTGATCCGAAATAATTGAAAGTAACTAAATTTTTGACGGGAATTTTACAAAAATATATAAAGATTTGAAGTTGTCTTTTTACTGTTAAAGAAGGCGACTACAACAGAGTCTGTAATTAAATAAAAAGAATATTACAAAATTAAATACCTTACGAAGAAATGTTCGCATTTCTCTATTAACTAACGGACAGATTATCAACCAAAATTATGATAGTAATATTCTACTAATTTTCTTAGACAAAACAATTTAATGTTTATTCTGTAGCGATTTTACTAAAGCATTCTGCATAAACAATGTCATTACGAGTCTCATTAGCGAAACAAGCAATACGGTCCACGTCTACACTACTTAGTGAATTCTTGGCAATCGCAACTCGCTAAAAGATTGAGCTAAAAGATAAATATACTGAATAGAACATTTGTCGCGAACGTAGCGAAGCCGGGCATTCGTTGTGGACCGGTTATTTTATTCTATCTGATAAGTCGTTCACTTACGAGGGTTTTATGTACGCACATAATATGGTTAGATGTGTGCCAAGTTCCACTACTTTTCCTTCAAACATTCGACAATCTAACATTTCAAATAGTTCTTAGTATTAGAATAATGTCCAAGAAGGCACTTCTATTTTTATTTTGGATGTTGTTCCTTATTTGCCAATGTACAAAAGAAGAAAAATCCGTTCTAGACATCCATTATTACCATTCCTTCTCGTAAAATTCTTTGACTCCCTGTTAAATTCTCTTACTATTTGCTTCAATTCACAATTAAATTGAACTCAATTTAATTTGCAGTTGCGTTTCAAATTCATTTATTGCCTTTATCGGTCATATTAACTTCAATTTATATTTTTATTGTTTCTTTTTGATGATGATCTCAACATCGGGTTGATTAGTGAATTCTTGGCAGTCACAACTCGCTAAAAGATTGCTAAAAGATAAATAGACTGAATAGAACATTTGTCGCGAACGTAGCGAAGCCGGGCATTCGTTGTGGACCGGTTAGTTTATTCTATCTGATAAGTTGTTCACTTACGAGGGTTTTATGTACGCACATAATATGGTTAGATGTGTGCCAAATACCACTACTTTTTCCTTCAAACATTCGATAGTCTAACCTTTTAAATATATGTTCTTAGTACGAATTTTGGTTAGATGGTGGTAGTTTAAAACGATGTCCAAGAAGACACTTCTATTCTTCTTTTCTTCTTTTCTTGCTTCTTATTCACCAAATAAAAAAGAAGAAAAATCCTTTCTACACATGTATTATTACCATTTCTCCTCGTAATTTTTTTTGACTAGCTGTGAAATTATTTTACTATTTGCTTCAATTCACAATTAAATTGAACTTAATTTAATAAGCAGTAACGTTTCGAATTACTTCTATTTCATGTAATGATGCTGTCTTTCTGATATCCATTTGTGATCCATCTGATCCATTGTGAGCTCGATTCACTTGTGAATAATGTAGAACAAGCCTGCGTATATTGTAATATTTTTCGACATCAGGTTGATAAGTACATTTGAAGTACCGTGTTTGCGTACAATTACGGTGATTAAAACCTTCGCGATAAATTTATATCATTTTGCTTGTGATCTTGAATTTTTCAAGACACACAAGAGTGAAAGCAAAATTCTGATATTCTTCGCTTGATCTGGTTGTGAGTTCGGATCATTTGTAAATAATGAAAATACAAGCCAACGTTCATTGTAATAATTTAGCTTCACCAACCACATTGTTCTTTTCTAGTTCTATTGAATAAATATTCCGGAGAATATTTCATACATTGGTTTGCGGGTTAAATAAACTTCGCAATAAAATCAACTTAGCTATTGGAAGTATGAATGGCGATGGAGTATGTTTTAAAGGCTCCAGGCCAAATAGTTATGGAGAATGTGTGTTTTTAGATTTATTTTTAGTATTTTCTATAATGCGAGATATCCTTTGCAAAGAAAATATATCCAATGGCATGTAAGTAATTGATTATTTTAAAGTGCCTACGATTAATATATTTTTGAACACAAAATCTAAGTTCGAAATTGATTTTCTTTTAATTTTAATTTATTCTCAGTAGTAAGGGATGTTACACGATAAAATTGCAATAAAAGTTAGTCTTAGTTCATATTAACTTAAATTGTCACATAGAAAAAAGATAAGTACCTATATCTAAGAACATGTACAAAACTAAAAATTGATACAGAAGATTCTATATTTATCATCGCAACTTTGTATATTATCACTTGTATTACATATTTTATGAAAAAAAAAATACGAAATCCGTTACTTGCGAATGATATTGAATAATACGACCAGCAGTTATTCTACACTTCCAGATCACACATACACATTTCCTCCTACCATTTCTGTTACCAGGTGGTTGTTTGAACGGGTCATCGGCGGGCAAGCGTCGCATTGCAGAAAACATCGGGGCACACATGACGGCGTCGTTTTTTGTCGACGACGCAAAGGACCCGCCTAATATATTGAATCGTGACTTATTGTTGGTGTGGAGTGTCGGCTCCACTTTTCTTGTGGCGGTCGCGCTTGTTATTATATTAAGGGTGAGTTTATTCGTAAGTTATGACCTGACGTACTTATACCTGTTTTTTTTTTCTTTCCGAGGGGAAACCTTCGAAAGGTACCCGACGTGGGGCAGTTTTTGCTCCTCCCGCACTATCTGGTGTTTATATAGATATGCGACCAATCATACCGCCGTCTTTCCCGGGGTCGCTTACTGGATGGTTTGAGCTGCCACTCTTGCCGCCTGTCACCCCGAAAGCCCACTTATAGTCGCATTTTACGACAGGCAGGGGATACCGTAGTCCTATTCTTGCCCCGGAGCAGGGACAACTGTACTTATACCTAATGTCACCATACATCCCGGTTTGAAAGACACTCCGTTTGGAAGGTGGTAGAAACGTATATGGATTTTTCCTTTTTTTTTGTTTACGAGGGGGAAACCTTCAAAAGGTACCCGACGACGTGGGAGCGACGCCGGGTTATGTGGGATTTTTTCCGCACTAAAACCCTCCCGGTGCTCGTCCTCAACGCTTGTTGGAGAATTCCGGGATCTCCGAGGGAACACAACCGGAGTCCTCCAAGCGCAATGCCCCGATCGGGCTCTGCCCTGGGGGAGCACTTTTGGCTCCTCCCACACCATCTGGTGTTTACGACGGTATGCGACCACACATACCGCCGTCCTTCCCGGGGTTGCTTGCTGGACGGTTCGAGCTCCCACTCTTGCCACCCGCAACCCCGGAAGCCCCCTTTTAGTCGCCTCTTACGACAGGCAGGGGATACCGTAGCTCTATTCTATTCCCGAGACTACAGGGACAACCTATTTCTACCTAATAACAGCAGTGTAAGCGCTGCTGTGTTTTGACGATTGTGGTTAGGAAAATTACTTTCTTTTATAGAATCGACCTTCTAAAAATATTATGCTCATTTAAGCTATAATTGACTTATAATTTTACCGTCAACACTAAATTAAAGTAATTTTATAAATAAGCGCCTTCCTTAGCATTTAAGGTTCTTTTTATAGGTACTTTTAATGGATAATAATTTAACAAAGCATTCCCAAAATACCTCAAAAGGCCAGAATTCTGTTCAGGTCGCAAATGTCAATGACACCTTAACATCGGGTCATGTATGTACGTCTTTTAAGACTTCGTATGTATTGTCGTCAACCCTTAACTGTTTCACTACTAGGCACGTTTTTTAGGCGGTGCTGCCAGAGTCAAACCACAAAAAAATTGCAACCTTCAACAATGTTATTCAAGAAATTTTCTCTTACAGATAAGGTCAAAACGCAAACAAGTGTCGCTGTATCCACGCACGGTGTACTCCCAGCTGACCACCGTGGACGAGGACCTCGTGGCTCTGACGTCACACGTCACCACCCTAACAGTGACCAACGACAAGTTGAGGGAAGAGGAACCAACATAGCAATTTAAAAGTCAATACAATTAGAATAAATTTACACCGCAGACTGATACGTAGTTTCAATATTTGTACATATAACGTAACGGTTTCCATGAGGCCATAATTGTTTGGTTGGTAACGGATAGAGGCTCTGATGCTAAGTAGCTACGAGCTGTTGTATTGTTTTAAGTCGATTAAATCTAGTGATTGGACACCCTAAGGGTAATTACATACGATGAAAATATTTTTAATAAATAAAAATTAATAAAAAAATATTTTCATATCTTAAAATCATTTATGATCTTTATCGCGATATAAGGTTCTTTTTATTGAGGCAACAGGGATTAATTATGGCCACTGCACCCATAGACTCCCAATTAAAAACTGATTTCATCTTGTTATCTTTGTAGTGTGTTATAGCGTAACCTTTATCTTTTTACATCTTAAGATAAATAATTAAAATGTCGTAAAATGTTCACGGTATGTAATAGCCCTAATTTTTTTGATTAAATTGAAGTTCTAACAGCTCCGTCGCTACTTAATATTCGGAACGCCTGCACTATAATTTGACTTTTTATTGGCCCAAAATTGGTCAAAATTGTAAAAATACGTAAGGCTTTGCTGAAAATACTCGTCTTAATAAATAGACACACGATGTTTGCCAAATCATTTGGCCACCACGCTTCGTGTGTCCACATATTTTATATATACATAATATTATAAAGTTATTTGTTTGGTTGTCCGCTTATTCATCAAAAACAACGCGACTAATATTAAAGAAAGTTTTTCGTATAAAATCTTTGATTAGACGCTCCCGTCATCGTAACTAGATTTTTTTTCTAGATATATAACAAGAACTACCTTCTCCGAGGTCCCAGATACTATTAGGTCACTTTTGAGTGTATACCGCATCTCTAGAATTGCAATAAGATAAGTGCAAATACCAAGTACTCAATATTTTAAATCCGAAATTGAAAGTACTTTTTGACACAATACAATGTTTTGCGCGGATTAGATACTCGTGGTTTATGGTTCTTTTTAAAGTGTTTTATAAGTCCGTTTGAGATTTTTTGCACTTTCGTCATTGCAATTCTGGAGGTGCTATATAGGTACAACACGTAAAAGACAGTAAAAGTTTTGAAGTCTTTAGTACACAGCGAGAACTCAAAGTTTATAATTATGTCCAGTATAATATGTGATGTCGGTCACCATACCGGTCTCACGTACAAAGGGTTCCAGGTTCGATTCCTGGCATGACAGACATCTAAATGATTAATTTAGATATCTGTTCTAGGTTTGGGTGTCTGTGTAACCGTCTTTGTGTGTGTTTATGGCATCCTCGACACAGAGTATCCCAGTCTTAGGTTTTTGGAAAATTTTGGTGTAGGAAGCGTTGTTTTTTATGTTATTCACAGACAAAGTCGCGAGCATAAGCTAGTACATAAGTTGTCTGTTTTCTCCGTCACGATAAAGATGTAGATGTAGATAGCAATGCATTTAAAATGTTATTATGTGTCCTGTTTGACGTTTGTGCACTTTATGTTTGCTCTTAACGAATAATGACATTGATGTACCGACTAGGAATTTATGTATCGACTAACTCGATTAATCGAATAACATTTTGATCAATTGATATGTCACTTGTGTCAATAAGGATTGTAATTTTAAATGATGTTCTTTATATTTGCCTCTCGCTTGGTTTCTATAATGTGTGCGGGAAACAAACGAAAGGTGTCATTTTAAATTACATCCTTTGTTGAAAAGTTACAATATTTTAATTTCTGTAACTGTTGAACTTTTCAAAGCATTATTATTTTGACTGTATCTTCAAGCGTGAGCACGTTTATCCTACTGTTGAGCCTTACTTCAACTTACGTTGAAATTTACTTCAAATACTTTGGATTCAATATACCAAACTAATTAGTCCTTGTCGGTACATCCTTGAATATCTTTAAGATCTAAGTTAAATGTTTTATGACCAAGTAAATTTAGCGTTATGTTAATGTTAATGTTCAGACTGTTCGATAGTTCCTCAGTCAATTCTTCTCTTGCATAATCTAGTCGAAGTCGTATTACTATGTTTATGAAGTTATATTTAAATATTACACGGAAAGTTAATCTAAAGGACACGTTTCATCGAGACTTGTGAAGCGAGAAGCGAGTCATGACCGACGAAAAGCTTTACATAGACATCAAATGGTATATGTAAAGTTGCGCGTATAATAGCCGTTAAATAATGGCAATGAAAAAATGGCATTCATTCGCATAAATGGTATTTCAATTCTTTATATTGATAATTCAATCTATTTTATTTCTATTATTTATTGCCGCTTATCCACTCATAGTAAAACGTGCTTATTGTAAATATTTTAAACTCAATTATAATTATTAATTCAAGTTATGATCACATTAATTTTCAATTTAGTATTTACTTAAGTTTTATTATATTAATTTCCAGAAACAGGTCAAATAGTAAATTTATTTAATTACAGTTATTGAATTAATTATGAATATTTTCTTTGATTTCAGTTTAATTGTTCTAGCTCCACATTAATTAATTTATTACAGTCTTCTATTGAATTTTTTTCGCTATTTTGATCACATTTTCCAAGCATGATAAAAGTCTATGAAAATATTAATTATAGTCGCTTAGCAGAGAAATTCAATTACATTCCCGGCAATAAGTGGGCGTATACATTTTTTCTTAATATTTTATATTATAACGTTTTAGTCAAGGACTTGTTTTATACTGACAAGCCAGCGAGTAGCGATTTCAATACTAAGATATGATCATTTCTGGTATATGTTATAATGTATGGGATGGGAAATGTAAACAGACGAATTTGACATAATGTAAAAAATCAAAACCAATACGTTATATTCGTGTTTATAGTACAAGCAAAACACCGACACTACGCATGAAAAATCAAGTTAAGGTATAATTATTGTAATGTTATAAATATTTTGAATAATGATAAGTGTATACATTTTTAATTAGTATCATTATATTTTTATGTTTTTCTTTCATCATGCAGGTTCTTTATTTTGTAAGTTTCTTTAAAATATATCTTTCATCGTTTATCGCTTACTCGTCAGCAATAGGACAAGTCATTTCATCACACCCCGCTAGAGAAGTGTGTGAGAAAATTAAAATTGTTTGAATTATTTCCCTCAAAGTTTTTTGACTTAATTAACTGAGTTTTTGTCCTAGCGCTTTTTTAATTTCTTTCAGTAGCGGAATTTGATAGCTTTTAATTTCACTTTTGTCCAAAATTATTTGATCTTCCTTTTACACCTGAAATTTGAGATTAGGGAAAATGAATTCTTTGTGATCATCAAAGTTCTCTTGTAAAGCAATATGTACACATTAGAACTGACCATTGTCAGTAGCGGTCATTCATACATCTCCCAAATGCGCCCCAAGTCGCTTAACTTTGTATCAGTTAATATCTACAAAATCTTAAAAAAATGGCTTTTAATTTTTCATATTTCATGTCATGCAATATGTTATCATTTTACATGTTAGTCGTAAATGAACCTGTAAATCTGCTATTGTTAATTATTGTATAACTCATTTTACGTCAAGCCTTATAGAAACTGCAACGACCAGTTTAAACTATCTTTGTATGGGACCCAAATTTGTTCCTTCTTACCCGTACTCTGCACTTGTAAATTTTACAAAATTAACAATAAACATAACTTTTATTAACTACTTGTTATTAAGAGTTGATTAACCTTTGATAAAATAAAGGCTTACGATTTCAAATAAAAAAGAAAATGCATCATACAAAATCCAAGGACTTATGTATGTACATCCATACATACATGCGTATAATGTCCTGTCCAGTATGTATATACATTATACATACTCACATACAACATACACTTTTAGTTTGATGACGTCATGCTTCATTATTTAAGTAAGATCTACTCTGATAATACCTGCGACTAAGTTGCCACAAGTCTGTACTTCATTATCATAAAACTTCTTCTGTTCTATTTAAATTGCATAAAACTTTTTGTGAATTACACTATGTTGTAGCAGAAATCCGTATTCATTTCTTTTGGTAGTTACTTACATTGATGTATCAGATCTTGTTAAAAACTTTATCAATACCAAAAATAAAAAACCTTAAAGTAGAAAAAATGTAATTGGACCAGTGACATGAAATATCATTATATTGGCCCATATTGATTTATCATATTGATATTATTTGAAAAGCAATATGAACATAAAATAACCATATTGCTTTAACAAAATCATAGTCGGGCAATATGAATATGAATGATTATTGCCGTTATGATTTGACGTGGATATTTTGTAACTAACAACTTGTAAAGTTTACAAGTGCGTCTTCACCCTAAATAATAAATTATTGTAAGTATTTCCTTTACGCCTTCAAGCCTAGATTATAAAAATAACATATCTACAATAATTTAGCTGTTTGTTTGTGTATGACGTGTTGGTTGGAACTCCGTGTATATATTATAAATCAATTACTACTGTAAACTGTAAACGGCGTTGTGTAAATATGTAAATAGTTACAGTGTAAATATATTGATGGTTTTTATGACGGCTTATGTTGTTTCATTTGTAATGAACCCTTATTATATTCAATATATTCATTAACAAATTTATAATTGAATTAATTACTCTAAAAGCTCAGACATATAAGTCCGCAGTTCGCAGTTATGCAATAATTATTATATGGCTCTGATAAAACTCCAGGTTCGATTCTCTGTTAAACACATTAAAATGATGAATTTTGTTTCTTTTATTTGCATCACTGGTGTCCGTAACTAGTCCAATATAACTCAACAATATTATCTGAAATCACATTTAGATGCATTTAAAATAATACCTTTTTTATAGTTTAACCTAACGATTAGGCACACGTGTTACCTGATGGAAAGTATTTAACGCCGCCTATGGACATTTGCAACACCAGAGAAGTCGCCAATGCATCGCCGGCTTTGTATCAGAGCTCTTTTTGTGCCTTTTTTGAAGAGCCCCATGTCATAGCGCTCCGGGAATACCTCAGGAGGCTTCTCATTCCACCATTCCGTTAAGTAGAAAGTATTCAAAGGTTGAACAGTAAGATGAGATTTACCTATATTAGGTATGAGCTGTATCTCACTGAGGTGGATCATTATGTCATTTTTTTAATAACACTTTTGTTATTGTAAATTCTTGGTTTAATTAATTGCATAAAATTGAAAAAACAATTATTGCAAGATTTTAAGGGTAATGCAACTCATTATATCCTAAAGGAATACACTCCCGAAATTCAATATCTTTAAACCTTATACCGTATATGAGTAGATATTATATCCTTATAGATAGTAATATAAAGATTTACGAAAATATAAAGTATTATTTAAATACGAATGTTAATTTATTAAAGTCGTAACGAGTTCAATACATGTTCTGAATAAATATTTTCACGATATTTTATCTTGCAAAGTTTTCCGATGCCTTTATTTGCATGAAACTGTAAATTAAAGTACATTTCTGTGGTCTTTATTCCTGAAGTGAACAAAAAATACAATATTTTGTTTGATGGAAAGTTTAGCAATGTTATTGAAGTTTGTTTTTTAAATATAGGACTAGTAGACGAACATGATGGTAAGTGGCTACTGCCGCCCATGGACATCTGTAATCAACCCCAGATAGGATATTCCTACCTAAGGTCGGCCACAGATGCGCCGCTACCCCTGAGGACCAAGCTGGAACGCCTCAGAAAAGTCTGTCTCCCTTACCACACCCTTCAAACGGTACACAGCAGCGCCTAACACTGCTGTTATTACGAAGAAATAGGTGTGGCGGTGGTGCCGCCAGATTCAAACCACAAAGGGTTCTACCACCTTCAAGTGTACATGTTATGATAAGACAAAGTGTAAAATCTAGTACTTGGTAATACTAATGTAATACTGGTGTTATACCATTAGGTGATACACGTTTTCACTTGTTTAAACGGTGAAAAAACGTCGTGGGGACTTTCAGACACCACGTCTGCAAAACTTTCAGACGTGGTGTCTGATAGTTTTTGGCCAGTGTGGGGGACTATGGCCTAAGCCCAAATGATCCGTGCTGAGCAGGATAGAAATTGGTTGACGTAGAAGCAACAACTATATGATAAGCAGATTATATCAACAGCCTGATACACTTGTGATTGAGGCGACTTTAGCTGACTGTATTTACTTACCATTACATGATTATTATTTAAAATATTAAAACGGAAAATGAGCGTGAAATACATCTTATGATAAATGGCTATTGCCGCCCAGGTCTGTTTGTATAATAATTAACCCCAGATAACATTAGAGTTTTACCTGAGGTTGGGCACAGATACGTTGCTATAACTAAAAACTAAATTGACACGCCTCGGTTACGTATGTCCTCCTTACCACATCAGTCAAAGCGTAACACAGCAGCGCTTAAAAGCGCTTAAAAGCGCCTAAAAATGTTCATAAAAAAAAAACTTATATATAAAATTCTCATGTCGCAATGTTAGTTACCGTACTCCTACGAAACGGCTTTACCCATTTTCATCAATTTTTATATGCATATTCAGAAGGTCTGAGAATCGGCTACTATCTATTTTTCATACCCCTAAGTGATAAGGATTGTTCACCCTTAACATTTTTTTATTTATATGGCAACACAACGTTTGCCGGGTCAGCTAGTATATATATAAAACGGCGGACGGAGCCGTGAGTGAGTAAATGTATATTTACTATTATTAAAAATATATATTATTCTTCATCCCAACAACGTTACTTACAGCTGGTAAGTTTTCTCCAAGAAAACATTCCATTAATAACAAAAGCAAAATTCTACGAAGTAATTATGGTACGCTAATTAAATTTTTTGTCAAAGTTCTTGTGAAATTAAAAAATTGTAATTAATTTTTGGCTTCTCTTTAATTGTTTTTCACCTAAAAATGGGAAAATATTAATTTGAGGACCCTTTGTGTTTTGTAACCATTTTGAGTGAACTATAATAACAAACGTCAGATGTCAACTTGAAAAGGTTTAGAGGATGAATTAATTGAATTTCTTTCTAGACGTTTTTGTTATTATTCATAAAATACTTATTATTTTGATTATTTAGAGTATTCTTGATAATTGTTTTTGTCCTAAAACGGCTATTAGATATCTGAATTGGATTTTTAATGCCAGGTATGTTTGCTAGAAATATCATTAAAATATATGTAGATGATTGGTTGAACACTAAATGTTTCGAGTTAAGTCAGTCTTGTGTTTTCATTTAATAATGTGATTAGGTTAAAAGAACATCTCCCTCAAGAGTATAAATATCGTTAAATTTTTCCAACGTTCACGTAACGTAACGTAACGTCAACGTCAACGTAACCATGACCAGTGATCATCTGTCTAATCTGAAATATATATTAGTTTCTTGTTCATTTATTTATCTGTCTATAATTCAATTTTATTAACTTAGTGTCGTCATCCTTGGGCAGATGACCCGAGATGATGGACCAAATAATTTTATCCCCATGATATTAATATCGAAGAGAAAAAGGGTTTTATAAGAAGAACATAATAAAGTTCATGCTTAAAATAATCATAGTCAAGTGATTTTTTTATGAGTATTTTATGTACAGACAAGAAATATCTCCAGCATTATACGTAAGGATACGGCCCGAACTAATCCGCCTAGTAAGTGTTTACCATTCCCGGACATGTCATTGTCACTGAAACTTAGAACCCTTATTTCAGCAGTTCCTACTTGGTCATCATCAGCGATAATTTTGTTAGCAGTTTGCGTCTTCGTAACACATGGCCTGTTTGTCTGACCTATTATTTGGGTATCTCGAAACTGGCTTATGTTGACATTATTTGTACATTGCTTCTAGTAATATTATGGACTTACTAGAAAGACTCAAAATGCCTCTCTCCTATCGCACATTTCAAACAAGTTGTTGTGTTATTTTGATAAATCGTTGGAAGGTTCAAGGTTCGAAGCTGTCGCACATTTCTCTGATTTTTTCAAAAATATTTTCCGTATTGATTATAACTCGCTTATAGGGTGAAAGAAACCTTCGCGAGGAAACCTGTTAAAAATAAGTTGTCAAGTGTGTGATGTCCTATCCTCACGTAGCCACCGCGTTGGACTATATTTATATTCTAAACTCTTCCCAGGGAGAAGAAATCCGTGTCTAGCAGTGGGATAATAATCGGATGTCGACGAAACCCTTCGACACATTGCTTGCTGCTATAAGGCAAAAGTAGACCTGCAATTCTTCAAAGGATCCAAAACTTTATCGATTATTATATTTGAAGACTGTTTCCATATAATTGTATAAAATTGTACTTTATATTCATTACCAACTCCTTCGCGCTTAAAGTGACCTCATTTCTTGGGTGAGTATAAAAACAGATTACCGTCAGCCCTGACAACAATACGTAACCCACGTTACACATGGTCGATTAAATAATTTGAATTTCTAAGTAGCGACACGGTTTTTGTCAGAATACAAATAAAATACGAGTACACGGGAGGTTACAAGTGGTTACGTATAATTAGAGGCGTGATTATGTGAGGCGTTATTATAACATGAGGTCTTTTTTTTGTTCGCGAGGGGGAAACCTTCAAAAGGTACCCGATGCCGTGGGCGACACAGGGTTATGTGAGAATTTTACCGCACTAAAACTCCCACGGTTGCCGTCCTCGGCGCTGCGTAGAGGACTCCGGGATCTCCAAAGGAACGCAACCGGAGTACTCTTAGCGCGTTTGCCTAGGTGAGCTTGACGCTCGCCACATCGTCTGGTGCGTACGACAGTATGCGACCACACATACCACCGTCGTTCCCCGGGCCGTTGGCCGGGCGCTTCGAGCTCCCACTCTTGCCACTTGCGACCCCAAAAGCCCACTTTTGGTCGCCTGTTACGACAGGCAGAGGATACCGTACTGCTACTGCCGCCCATGGACATCTGTAATCAACTCCAGATAGCATTAGATTTTCATACCTGGGGTCGGCCACAGATGCGCCGCTACCCCTGAATACTAAGCTGACTAAATTGTTGTTTTAGAGGTTTATAATCTGAAATTATTACGAATATATTCATTTCATATTTATACAGAGTTGTTATGCACTATTCGTTTCTGTGATAATCTGTGATTTAAATTAAAAAAAGAAAATGTATATTATTAGGGGGATGTACTTATCCATACATTGTCGACTTAAAAGGTCCATGTTATAGCGAACCGGCATCAAACAAAGAAAGGAATCTACTCGTCACAGTCAATTCGTTCGACCCGTGTGTCCCATAACTAACTTGCGAGATAAACAGCGTCGCATCCGAAATACATCTTCCGGAAGGAAACAAATGCTGTGAGAAAATAAGCCTGCGCTTCCGCTGCGGTAGTGAACGGACTCGGGTTCACGCTTCTATTGGCACGTGCTTCTAAATCTCGAAGAGAAAGAAGAGAATTACAACTAGGTATGATATTTGGGGTTTATTCAATATTTTTGTAATTGTTTGTTTAACATATTATACTAATTATAGCATATAATTATTACAATTTAGATTTTTTTCATAAGATATTTTAGAATACTAGCAATTTTTGATCGATATATGTATGTCTATTTTTAAGTCGTATTTTCGATCGTTTTAGTCAACGATAATTGTTTGAGCGAGACTTAGATCGAGACCAAGGTATAAATAAACCACAGTTTTTTTAAGTTATGTATTTATATGTGCTATAACGATGAAAATGATGAACATCGTGAAGAAACCAGCACGCCTGAGAGATTTATCAAATAAAATCTCAAAGCAATTTTACCAATATGCACTTGGCCAGCGCAGTGGCTATGGAATAATCGTTCTCATTCTGAGAGGATATCGTGTCCAGCAGTGGGACAGTAATGGGTTGACGACTACTCTGAGACCCATATTCAACAGCGGAATAAGAATATGTACACGATGAAATTTTTTACGACTATACAATTGACTATTCCAGATTTCGCCTGAATGGAGTTCGTTGTATTTACAATCCCACCTAACTAAATTCTGAACATGAGAAGTGGATATCATTGTAACACAAAAGTCCGCTTCCGCGAACCAGCGTTATAGTTTACGTTGCTAGCCTTTTATATTTAGTTTTGCGTATTCGGAATTCATTTGTCGAGCATTTCATAGAATCTAAAACTTTTACTAATCTAATATTCCCGGAACTAAATGCACGAGTATTGTTTGATTTTGCAAAGCATTATATGTATATAACAGCTGATAGATAATAATTACAATTAAATGTTACAAAACAATTCCTTTTTTTTTTGCAATATTATATCTTTGTTGTAGTGTAAACTTAAACATATATTTTAAGTACTTACCTGATACTCCGATTCGTAAGCTTGTCACTTCTTTTATATCCAATTGTTCATCGTAGTGTGCTTATTTTTCATTAATTCAAAGCACATACAGTTAAAATACTGGCGTAGAAACCCAGAACATAAACCAACCTAAACATAAATCCAAACTTTTCCCCACAGTCGTATAAATGGCTCACTCGTCTCCCACCGCTCATAACGAACATTAATGTCCATTTCTGCAGCAATCTGAAAAACAAAAAGGTACAAATGAAACTCACGAAGATTTATTCTAAGCGCCCACTGAATTAACTCCGCAGGTGTTATTTCTGCTTTTTATTTTTATCATAAACCCCGCTTTTTATTAAAGCGCCTAAATCAGGGGTTATCGAAAAAACGTGTTTTATAATAAACGGGTGTAATATAAATGTTCGTGGCATTAGTGAAAGGGTATTACGAAATACCAACTATTAAATTATTTTTGATTGTGGAGGGTTATGTCTTTTACGCGTAACGCGTATGTTTGTCTACACCTACCTGTACCTGCAGCCCAAATGGGTAGATGGATTATAACATATGAGGTATCGTTTAATTCTTCGAATTGGTGGGAGTTACATGCTACAATACATCCCTTTTCACGTAGTTAATTTAAGTAGTCGGGTTTTGTTGGTGTAATAGCTATTAGTAGTCTTTGTAGTGTGTAGTGGTGCTGTGTTCTGCTTTGAAACTTGTGCTGAGGCAGACTCAATAACGTGATGCGTTCCAAATTATGATTTTTAGAGAGCAGTTAGGAGCGTAGAGGATACATTTCTAAGTCTGGTATTTTAGTTGACATGCATATTTTTAGATGCCCGGATGACATAAAACCGAAACCTTTGTGTATCAGACCGGTACAGTGTAACAACTATTTTTTAAAATTATAAACTACTAGTTTTTGCCCGCGGCTTCGCCCGCGTTTAAAAGAAAATAATATAACATACTAACATACATAAAACTGAAAATTCGTACCTTCAACTTTGCTAAAGATCATCACTTGATCAAATGCATAGTTTACGATTTAATCCTTACTAATATCGATTAAAATAATCGATGATTTGGGTCCAAAAGATCGATTCTCCGATTAATCGATCTTAGATCGCCATCCCTAGTTCCCGTGGGATTTTCGGGATAAAAACTATTCTATGTCCTTTCTCGGGTCTCAGACTACCTTTGTACAAAATTTCATTAAAATCGGTTTAGTGGTTTGAGCGTGAAGAAGAGACAGACAGACAGACAGACTGAATTACTCTCGGAATACATACAGAATTACTTTCGGATTTATAATATTAGTAAGGATCAAACGCGCATGTAGTTTACCTGATGGTAAGAATTGCCCTCCATGAGCATCTATAAACAACTCCAGATAAGGCAAGATTCAATTTTGAGATTGGCTACATATGCGTGGCTAAATTTAAGAACTAAGTATGATATAAATATGTATGATCGAATAATGTACTTGTAACAACTTATAAGTCAATTATCACAAGTTTGAATACATTGCTATTTTTATCACAACAGTAACTTGACGACAGACGAGCTTCGTCTAAACACCTAGGGACGTTTTGAAGCAGAACTAAAGGGTGTACAACTAAAGTTAGTTGCCATAATAGGTACACAAATGAAATTTACTTCGTAGAACTTAACTTTGTTTAGCAAAGCATTTAATCCCGTAGATAAACTTGATTAACTTTCAAAGTTGAGACCTAGCCAAATCCCGTTAGGGTTGCTATATTCTAATATTATAACAAGTTTTTGGCCTTTGAAAATGAGTAACATGATGAATAATATTAATGTGATTATAAATTTAAATTTAATTTTTATTTTGTGTCATGGTATAGACCGTGTTTTAAATTCTTGTATGCTTAATGATTGAATTAAAATAAGCTGTTCTGTGATGTTCTGTCATGAATATCATATAATTCAAATTTACATTATAAAGGGCCAAGGTTTAAGGATTTTTCGAAGTTCAATTCGTAATTTTTTGGTTAACCACTATCCTGACAATTTAAGATAATTTTTCAAAAATATGTCTTATCCGTAATGTTAATAAGATAGTAATAATCAAGACGATTTTAACCATATGACAAAGACATTTGTAAAAAACTGTCGATTTGTAAGGGTAAGCTTAAATACGGTAGAACTGATTTTATATAAATAGTAATGACATTTCGTTGATACAACAATACGAAATAAGAAGTCTTATAAATTCCCTTTCACCTAAAAATATTAAGAGTTTGGTGTAAAAATTTAATTTTCGTACACGGGGTCTGCACGGCGTTGTCTTATGTAAAATTCTAAACCCCCTTTCAGCGTTAATCAACGTGCTTGTTACTGTATCGCAAACTTTTGACAAACGACCACCGCGTCACCGGAACTGGCTGGTATGAAACGTTGGCAACAAACAACAGTATGTATATAACATATATGAGGTTTTTGTAACAAAATATCACAACATACAGGTTAGTATATGCGATTATATAGAATCTACCACACTTATTTCTAACAGTAGTCGGTTTTCCGTTTCGATAGAAGGGTGTAGATTTTTTTTTTTTATAATATAAGAGTAGCAGACGAGCATGCAGTCCACCTGATGGTAAGTGGCTACTGCCGCCCATAGACATCTGTAATCAACCCCAGATAGGATTAGATATTCCTACCTGAGGTCGGCCACAGATGCGCTGCTACCCCTGAGGACTAAGCTGGAACGCCTCGGAAAAGTCTGTCTCCTTTACCACACCCTTCAAACCGGAACACAGCAGCGCCTAACACTGCTGTTATTAGGTAGAAATAGGTGTGGCGGTGGTGCCGCCGGAGTCGAACCACAAAGGGTTCTACCACCTTCAATGTAGATACCGCGGAACTTACATATAATGCGGCCATCTTAGTCTCAGGATTGGCAACGCCTTTGACTGGCTTCAAGTCAAACCTGTGTTATCATTATATGGAGTTGGTTACAGATTTATTGTTTACCATCAGGTGGACTGCACATATGATTGGCTACTTCTATCTTCTACGGACGTGTTTTCTAGATCTAGCAATTAAATGTTGTTATAAGAGTTCTGGTTCAGAGAGCTGAAGTCCGTCTCCGGCGGCACCACTGTCATACCTATTTCTGCCCAATAACCACTGCTGTCAAGCATTGCTGTGTTCTGGTTTAAGCGTTGGTAGAGTTTGTTGAAGGGTTGGTTGAACGGATGGTAAGGGATATATAAGATATGATGTTGTTTAATTATAAGATTTCCATTCGCGTCAACAGTCCCTTACCATTATATGGACTGCATGCTTGTCTGCTACTCCTATACCATAAAAATATATCCATTGCTATAACCCCTAGAAATAACTTAAATATACTGCTTTAAAAACCAGCGTATCACAGTCTGAAACAACGAATAACAATAACAGTTATAAAGTATCATTAAAAAGTAACAGTTGCTCAATTATAACTCAAATAATATATTCCCAGTCAGTAAAACCGGTAACATTTAATGCACAGATAAAACAATCGTTAATACGGACGGATAAGGATTACGTTCGGTAAAGTTTAATTTTATTTGCGAGCTGCATCACGATAATTTATTCAGGCTTATTGTTTGGTTTTAAACTTCATGAAAAAGTGATATTTAAGGTAGATTAACTTTACAACTGCCTTTAAAACGGGCCTTCTCGGATTTATTATGATTCTCGTATTTTTAGGGTTCGTACACGCAATAAACTATTATAAAGAACCTCGTAAGGAAATTATTTAAAAACAAGTTTTTATAACAATTAAACGCAATTTTTACATCAAAAGTGGCAGAGTAACGTTCTTTACAATGATCGTAAAATAACTACCCAGTTAACGATCTACAGTGCCCTTTTATATGCCCACTTTTAGTTAATACCCTCATTTGACAATTGAATTTTCTTACTTTTACCGTTATTCCTAACACTATCATTAAAGTGTGTATGAACCGTAAAATAATTGAACCATGTGGCCGTTCAAACAGCAGCGTTTGACATTGCTGTTAGGCAGCAATTTTAGGGTCAGCTTTTAGGGTCGAACCACAAAAGAGTTACGACAACTATCGGAGGGTACACTAAGAACTAAATAAGAAATTAAAAATGAACCATACAAATTGGAACTTTCAAATGAATACACAGCAGCACTTAACACTCCTGTTAGCTAGAAATAAAAGTGATAGTAAATCTTTAGTACTTGAACCACGAAAGGTTCTACCACCTTTAAGTCAAACCATAGTTTCGTAATCTGTTCTGGCATTTCTATCACCCTTATACAATCTAACAACAAAACCACTTAATTTAATGTCTTTAAAATATCGCTTCTTAGCACGAAATGTTACAAAGCTGTGGTATTAATAAAGGATATTGTAAGATTAGTCAAATTAATAAAACACAAACATTACGAAGAGGATATTGCTTTCTATAGATAAATGATATAATATTAATTGTAGAACTAATGAAAGAAAAGATGATCTCAGATATCTCAATGTAATAATAACGGAGCCACACCCTTATCGACTTGTTGTACTTTGAACGGTAAACTATAAACTATGAACGATTATATTTTCCAGGCATAGTCTGTAATTGTATCTAATATTTACGGTACCGTTCATTATAATTCACAAAAAAATTAATTACTCTTTCAAAACATACAAAAAATATCATAATTGAAATTATAATACTTGGAAGGGAATAAAAGGTGATTTTCCAAAAATGAAATTAGTGTGTCTGCGAAACTTCTTTTTAACGTTTTCTGCAATTAATTCTAGAGCATCTTTTTATATCGCCTGACCAATAACAGTTAAGGATAATATTGGCACAGTTGGTAATTTATTTATAGTTTCCTAATTTACGTGTTCCAACAACCTCATAGACAAGTTGTCCTTTAAAGATATACATATATGTACCTTCCTTAGTCATGAAATATATTATTATTTCATTCTTTCGCTTTAAGCTACTCGCTTTCGGTGAGAAGACTACCGTGTTATCTTTACGATCTTTATATTAATTACGAACATAAAAATGATTAATGGTAGGAATCTGGAAACAATGCGAGGATTCCGTATTTATTGGACGACCCCAGTATTTGTCACGGAGACAAATAGCGTAATGCTCGCTTTCATGATTTTTAACGTTTAGGTTACTTTTGCTTTCACTTTAGTATGGAAATTTTACTAGGGAATCTTGTTTTGAAGTGAAAACTTCTTTAGGTACGTTTATTGGGTTTTTTTTGTAGAATAAATAGGGTTCGAAATAACAGTATCTATAGTTATGCATATTACGTCTCACGTTAATTGGTTGGAGTGTCAAATGTGAATACCAAATTAAAGGTTACTTTCACTAAAGCAAAGATTAATGTTTGGTACAACTACTGGTATTCATAATTTTACAAAACATCTGTTATTTCATAGTATTGACTTTTAATTTCTGACGGCATGCCTGATATTACACAGCATTTTACTGACGGATCTATGCATAAGCCGTGAGCCTAAAATTTTAAGGCGATTACAATTCACAATTCATCGAACTCGTGAATATTTGTCGTTTATTTGTGTTATTTAAAAACAAATCTAAATATAGGAATGTAGGTAATACTGCAGACTATACACGTATGTGAACTGCTCTCATTATTACAGGAGATTTACGTATAGTTAAGAGAATAGCTTATATTTATTTATAAAAATCGATTTGAATTAAAGTTGAACTGGTCTAATAAGTAACTGTGCTCAAACCTAAACGGTATAAACATTGCTGTTACAAGACAGAGATTCGTGTGTTAGTGATTATGTTACTATCAAACTACAAACAAAGAATGAAAAAAATGTAAGGACATTTGCATACATATTATAAAATATTGAGGATTAGCAAAAATTCGATAAAGCTGCCTACTCGAATAAAATACTTTTTCCACATCCAAAAGAAACTTGTACAAAGTTAAGTAAGGATAGTTGAAGAATTTGGTTTCCCGTTACCGTAAAAACTATGCCACCCGAGCCATTTCGAGGGAACCAAAGGGACCGAAAAATTCGAGGTCCAATGAAAACAATTTTACGTAGAAAAATTTCCAGACATTCTTCTCTGTAATCATCTGAACAACGCGTTTGATCCTAGCCTACAAGAAATTGCTGATTGGCGGCGAAAAAACTTGATTTTGACATAGAAATATTTCAAGTCCCTAAAATTTAGGTTATTTGTATACTATGAATACGATGTAAATACTTTGTAAAACATATTCCAAGATAAGGATTTTTCTGAAATAAATCTTAGTCTTACACAACATAATGATTGACGTTTATACTCCAGCATCTATAGTAGGTCTAGTATCATATAAAATTCATAAATATTAACAGCATATATAATTCGTAAACATTTAGATTCCTGTCTTTATAAAAAACGGACCCAAAATCCTTTGTCCTACCAAGAACGGTGCCGATTTTAACTCGATTAAGTTTTAAGTATGTTTTTACCATCTATATTATCACCATCCGTAAATATGATGAATATCATCACCATCTGTAAATATAATGAAGGAGTTAATTGATGTAAACTTTGTTCGCGGCTTTTAAAATTTCTTATTTATTCCTCTAAATTTGGACATGACTTAGACACACTTAAAAGTGAGTATCTCTATAAATTGCTTTGAGATGTTACTAAGACTAGAGCCCTTCAGAAAACTACAAGATTTACTGAAGGTTAATGTAATTCAGAAGCTTTGGATAAAGTCATAAAAGGTCCGACCAAAACAAATCAATAATTCAACACTCTCAATCTCATCCAAATATCTTTATTTCTGCTATAGATGTGTAAATAAAATAAATGGAATATGGTTAGGTGTTGATGAATTTAACCAAAATAGTTATGTTTTTTGATAATAAATAAATAAGAAAAGAATACTATTAGTTTTTTACGTTATTGTATGGTTTTATCTTGTGACAAGAGAACTTGAACTACGAGTATTAAGCTATAACTGCCTATAAATCGTTTTAATATTATTAGGAAAAGTGTGTATCTACATTTCAACATTTAAGAATTTACCAGGACAAAAGTTTCTATTTATATAAGATATTCTAAAAAACTATTACTATTTATTTTTGTACTTTTGTTACATACGGCTAACGTAACTGGTCATTGCTAAAAAGATTGTCAGGGATTTTCTTATTTCAAAAGAAATGAAGGAAGCAAGAAGGCTTTACACGTGTCTGCAGGAACGTGTTTCTTCCTTCAATTTTTTTCCAAACGGTAATCGAGGTCCAGGAAAAATGTGACCAAAAGCCCCTTGGTCACAATTTTTCCGGACTAATGTGATAATTTTGCAGAAATTGTGAAAGCAGATAATAAATAATACCATATTTCTTATACATGTTTTTGCTTTTTATCAAACAATCTTTGCCAGATTTCCCTAGAATAAATTTGGGTCTAAATTACTTCTCAAGCCGTCAAACAATTTAAATATTTCCATGAACAAAAACTTTAACACAGCATTGCATTTATAATAGGAATAAATCCGAATCCGCATTCAATTCAAACAATATAACGGAACGACGGCGAGACCGTACAATTAATGAGTTAAAGCATTAAAATTAAACTTGACTCACTTTATTGGCGAATTCGAATTGTCGGCCTATCGTGATTAAATTCAATTTCATATAAACGGAAAACGACCAAGTGTCAGCAAGTGATAAAATTCTTTGGTTTGTCACAAATAAACATGTTAATGATTGGTTCAAAAATAAAAAGGATACATTGAAGGCGTCTTAAGATTTTAAAATCGATTTTGAAGGTAAGCAATAACAAACAATATTATTGCAACGCCTAAATACTACTCGAAGATTTTGTTGTAGAAAGTATACTTAAGCCTAATAAAATTTAAAATGTATCCAGCTAAAATTAGGTAACATAAAAGCGCAAGAAAAGAAAATAGCCAAACCCACAGCACCTGAAAGCAATGCAAATAGCCCGTCGAAATTAATTATCTCGAATTTATAAAAAGACGGACTCCGAAACTTCAAGAGAACGATCGCTTCATAGAAAAATTGGAGCTAACAACTTGTTTGGAGCTCGCTCACAAAGCGACCATAATCACCAAACGGCGCACTCTAAGATAATAAAATTTAAAAGGGCAAACTTCGTCGGGTGCGGGATGGAATGAAAAGTGATTTGCCTAATCCACTTCTCAATTTTCCGACCCACTGGGCTCGTGGATTTAAAGTCACTATCGACCCCACTCACTTGCAAGTGGCAACGTTCTTTGTTTGGAACCATAGCTTAGAACCACAATTTCTCTTTGTTATTCGACAAGGTTATTAATTGAGGGATTTGAAGTCCCAACAAACTGACCCACTTTGCATTCTGCTGGGGATTAGTAGGAGCGCTAAAATTGTTGAGACAGATGCTCTCTGTGATATGAGGTTTTATGTTTTGGAGGTAAAACTTGGCTGTCGGATTAGCCATTAGACGACAGACGGGTCAACTGAATGTATTTTGAAGTTGTATAAAATTTCTAAAGTAAGATTTATGGTACCTTGGTGTAATATTTTTTGTGATTAACTGGATTCGTATTTTTAATATGACTTACTTACGTTTACTGATGTTTTACTTACGAGTATTTTCATTTGTTTCGAACAAGTTCAAATTGCTTGTTTCGACATACTTCATCGATCTTGCTCAGTATTCCTTAATATCCCTTTGTAACGCCTTTAACTGAAGGTGGTAAAACTTTCGTGATTCCTCTACAGTGATATTGTTTGAGGAGCATTGATTACTTACAATGAAGTGGACTGCTTTTACTTATTTTTAGGAACAACAAAAGGCTGATTGCATCACTATGACGTATTATTTTACACTATACTAGTTTAATCCATTGTTTCATTAAAAACATGCTGCTATTATTTGTGTTTTTGTTAAAGGTATATAGAATATTTTGATTATCAGTATTTGCGCTAGTTGCTTCAAATGGTTTGCAAGCAACTAGACATTCTGCGCAACCAATTTACTAACTTCCATGCAATTTGGTTATATTGGTTCTTCAGAGTACTTTCATGAATATGCTATGTGAATTCCAAGCAGTTTTCCGGTCAGTTTGAGTTATTTGTTTAATAATGATCTAGAGTCAGTGGATGTTAGCACAAACATTTAATAGGTAACTGGGAAAGTTTCGTTCATTTTATGTAGATGCAACTCATCTGAAATCTGTGGAGATTAAATTGTCTTACCTAGCTTTTTACTTTTTGATTCGCCTTAGGTTACGAGCTTACTAACGTTAGGTACTATTTGTAATTGAAAATAACAACTGACTTTTAGTATATCTGAAAGTTGACCACTGACTGAAATATTAACCATTTTCATTACAGAGTCTTTTAATTGTATTATACAAAATGTAGTATTTATACACACGTATTATTTATACATATATCTGTATATTTTTTCATACATCTGTACACGCTTTTGTCACCAACACCATCATTATCATAAATATTCCAAGTCTTTATAATTTCATTTCTGTATTAATTTCTGGAATATTTTTTTCATATCCACTGTTCTCCACTTTCCTCTCTATAACACAACTAGCCAATTCATAATATCTACCGTTAAGTATATTGATGAAGATACTTAAGTATTCTCTATATGAAAGCGTAGCAGATTTGAATGCATATTTGGCTAATAACTTGATGCACAGACAAAGTTTTAACGAACGAGGTGAACTGACCAGACTTTATCAGTATGTTGCATTGGAAGTTTAGCAAGTCCTACTATTTATACAGGCTAAGCTGAATAGTTCATGTGTGGGAATACTTCGGGATTATACCGTGAGTCCGATTTAGAATTTAAATCTTTAACTGAAAATATTTTATTCTTCATACGAATAATTTGAATACTTTATTACAGCCTAATTTTATAATTATGTTATGGGCACAGAGATGGCTTAATTTATAGCAGTTATAACTTAATTACTGTAACCATTAAATTCATCGATTATATCATCCAAAATATCACCTTCATCACCAAACGACTCATCATTTTCACCATAATCATTATCATTATTATATTCATTTTAGTTAACAACCACATCATCTTTATCACCAAAAGCAATTACATTGTTATCATTAATCCATTACAATTTTACAATCCTGTTACTATTATATATTTCCCAGTGTGGGAGATTTCAGTCCACTATTGTATAAGTAAACATTTTAAGGTCCACTTTTTTCGGGAATCAAACTCGGAACTTTTAACATATATTGGCATAGTGTGAAACATAAGGGTCGTCATTTTATCTATATGAATAAATTTGTACGAGAAATTCCTTAAGCTTAGATTTTACTATGAAGTTGGGTATTAACATACGTTACGTGCATACAAGCAGCTCATTATGAAAATAGGTACGTTACTAATATTGTTGTTTAGGCAAACTTTGTACTAGTTTTGTTCCAACTTAGGGGTACTATGCACGAATATATTACAGGTACTGTACTGTACTGTATGCTGTATACAAATACAGACATAGGTAAAATAATGGCTGAATAAATATCTAATTATTATGTATTTTTAGTCATTCAAAAAGCAGTGATAGCCTTGGCTAAGAAACTCAGCCTCATGATTTTTCAGAGCTATGTGCGTATTAGAAATTAATTATCACTTGCTAAACGGTGAAGGAAAACATCGTGAGGAAACCTGCATACCTGGGAGATTTATAAAAATAATCTCAAAGGTATGTGATGTCTACCAATACGCACTTGGCCAGCGCGGTGGACTATGGCCTAATCCTTCTCATTATGAGAGGAGACCCGTGCGCAGCAGAGGGATAGTAATGGGTTGTTGATGATTTGTCATCATTCCGTCACTCCTAATAAAAATAAATATTGTATGTACTACTGTTAGTGGTATGTGTTACACGTCTGTTATAATAGTTTCAACTGATCTGTTAAAATCAGTTTAAAGAACATGTATATAACAGTATGTGCGTTAGAATCAAATCGTTTGATTCTCAGTAAGTTGTGATCTTAGATGTTCGAAATAGATACACTATAATTATGGTCATATGATAGTTTGCTACTTAATTTCATAAAAAAATATACGAGGTGCCAACCATATATATATAAAAGTAGTCATTGAAATCATTCTAAGTAATGATTCCTATTCTAAATGAAACAAGAAATATCTTATGTCACTGACAAATGAGTACAGTACCCTTACCATGACTTATTACCTTACCATCCTTACCATGACATATTAAATTCCAATCAGCGCCCCTAGCGGATTATATCATAACTTGGAAATAGTATGGGCCAATACGTAAATAAATACCAAAACAGTCATATTTGTCAAAATGTAAAAACTCATGGTAAGGGTACAGTTTCAGATACTCTTTCAGAAAGAATTTAGGTTAAAACATTTTTTACATTGCCTATAGGTATTGCTTTCGTTGCAAAACGTTCCGATATAGCTGACTCCCCTTATAGATATAAACACGTGTCTAGCATTATAATGTTCGGTTGCTAAGCATCTGTTTTACGCATGTACGACGCAGTTAGAAAATAGACTCCCAATAAAAAATAATGTTTATAATATAAACTAACGGGTGTCATGTGTTTGTATATGCAGAAGTGTTCACGAACACTGTGCTTCTATTCCTTTTTTACTCTCTCTCTTGCTTTTTACGATAATTTCAGGTCATTTCAATATAAGAACTATTCTTATGTAGTTTAATTGTATATTTACCCTTATGTTTTGTCCTTGTCTTGGAAAAACGCTTTTTAGGGAATGATTAAAAAATACTTTTTTACTTCATTAGTTTATGCGATGTAACAGATAATACTTAAAAGCATTTGAGATACAAAGGTTAAAGCTTAACATTGTCTATTAGTAAATCAATGCCAGACTACTTATTATTCATTAAAATATATTTTTTTCAAGGTGAGAATTACATCGATGTGAATCGGAACGTAAAGTAAATTTTGAAGAAGTCATCAATGAATATTGACATCGAGTTTATGTGTTACATTACCGTAAAATCCGACACACTCAAACATGAAAGTGAATTTATTTTATTAGCACTCTATTTTTACACCCTCTGGGTAATAACACATTTATTTCCGAACACAAAAATAAAGGCAAATCCTCATGATAGAGGTAACAAAGGAAACCTTCAAACGGAACATCTGCACATCAACGCTTCAAGATAAAAGCCTTGATAATAATAAGTTTGGATCCCATGCAAATTTACTATTTATTCGCAAATAACATCACTTCTGGCGAGCCCTTTTTGACAAGGGTCAAAATATCCTTCGCTATTCCATATTTCCGCGTAGTTTAAGGGTTCCGTGAAAAGTAAGGCTAAAATAAGGCTCCGGTCTCTGGTCTTGATGCTTGTCTTTATATTTATAGAACTTTTTGATAGGAATAGGTTTCCTGGTAAAGAATATATGTTTATTGATTTATCAACTATTTGACTTCGAGTTGGAAAAACGTCCAATCTAAAAGTGCTACAAAATGTAAAAAAAGCTCTATTTTATTTTATTTTTATTTATTTATTTATAAAATCCACAGCTACATGTTACAAGCATACTTATCTTACGTTATAAACTAAAGCCAATAACGGATTTACATTTTATATACATTAATTATACACCTGTCACTAAACTACACACAGGTACAATATGTTATTGTGTGCGTGGTGTGAGTGTGAGTGCGTGCGGGCGTGCTTGTGTGTGTGTGTGTGGGGGGGGAGTGTATTAGCGTATATATATATTTAAAATATATAACTATTATATATGTACAATGAGGTACCATTCATGATTGCAATTTAAAATTATGTATATTTGGATGTATGTCTGCTTCATAGATTTTTTGGCAAATTTGATCCCTCACGTCACTTTTACGGACTATTTTATCATGTTCGTCTCATAAATTAACTTTTTAAATAACATTTATATAACGTAGTAAGTGCCTACGTTATATAAATGTTACTTATATAATAAAATAAAAAATATATTTTAATACTATAATTATTATAATATGTACTTATGAACTTTTCGCAGGATACCTAACAACTACTAAATACCTTCAGATACCGTCTAATGGCATTTAAATGAGTTTGGTATTAAACCAGACTTTAGATCGAGTCTAAGTCTGTTAATATAATATTTTGCAACTGAGCGAGAATGATACAATTTCAAAGTAAAACCGCTCCAAAAAGACTTAAGGCTGATAAAAAAACTATAAAGTAAGATTTAAAATAAACTATTACCTATAATTACTAGATAATGAACAACAAACTCCATTTTTTATTTTTAAGAAAATATATTTTTTTTGTTAAATTAATTAATATTATGTATTGATTTTGAAAAAATACCTTTTTCAAGTGCTTGCTACTGACTTTTTTTAGTACGGAATCCTTTCTAGATAAGATTCAGGCTTGACTTAACTTTTCGTAGATTTGACAGTTTTGTGGCTTCCATATATTACGCGAACGGAATTCTTAAGGGTTGATTCGTAATGAACATCAGGTATCAAGGTATGATGACGAGCTTGACAGGAGAAACGCCTTATTTTATTTATGATTTAACTTTTTATATCCCACTGCTAGGAACGGGTTTCTTACCACACCTAACGAGGTCTATAGCATACTCAACCATGCTTATTTAAAGATTGATAACTTTCTAATTTATTTTTATTTTAGTAACTATATAACTATAGCACGATGTTGAAAAGTGGTAGAAAATTCCACCAACTGCCGAGGCTTCACCACTACCACTGTAAAATATTACGTATTAGCACTGTTCTATTTTGATTATATCTATAACGGTGCGTTATGAGATACTAAATAATTACTTTAATTTACGTCTTGTCTACCAAAGATTGAACATTGTCAATTTTTTGCAATTCTGCATTTTTGAAATTGACAAGTTTAGATATTTGGATATCCTATTTTGTAATAAAACATTTGACTAATCCTTAATAAATAATTTTAAAAATTAATATATAAGAAATGTAGTAGCCAATGTCAGCGAGATTTCGATGTGACCCAGTCGCATATCTTTGTAGGAATTATGAAACATGTGTCATTCCAAATTCCAAGTCAATTCGACTACTTTTCGAAGCGGACACAAACGAAGCCGACTTTATATATATAAATAAAAATCGTAATAATAATCATAAGTTACAGCAGTACGCAACACTTCCGTACAACAAATAAAACAAACAGAAACCACACTTATTTTCACGCACACAACAGAAAAATCTTGTATTATGGGAAAAATCGCATCAGTGGCGTGTGTTCGCACAATAAAGGGCAGGGGTCGTAAACATTTGGCACAGCTATAAAGATATTAGTGGTGATGGTAGGACCGGCGAGACCGATTACACCATGTTTGTACGTCCGTACGTACGTGTAAATCTAAATATGGATAAACGTTCCCCCTGGCACGTAAACACGCGACAGGGTGTAAAGAGCCGCAGTTAAACGCTGCGGGTTCCGTATGATTGTTTTTGTTTGTTAATGTCTGTTTAAATGGTGGATGTGAAAACGATGTTGTATTTTGTGCATGTTTTAACATGTGAAGTGTTTTAACGGACTGCGGAGGGTAATGTTTATCGATTGTATGTATGTATGTCTTATTTTTGCACGCGTCTAAGTTCTGGAAGTGACAAAGGAATGTTTTAAAAATATTTCTGATTAATTAATTTTGTTTTATTACCTGCTATTGAAATACGAAAGGAAGCCATATATTGCTGCATGATTAATTAAATTTGTAATTTATATACTTGTAATTATCATTAGCAATCATCCGTTACATAAAATTCTTGAATCATCGCAGTAACTATTAATTATTAAATATACAGAAAATCCCGAAAATAATGAAAAGGGAAGTAATATATCCTATGTCAAAATTTAGATGAATCCAATGATATGTATTAAAATCCTTTAAGCCGTTTGGGGTGTGGGGCGTGCCAAAGAATGAGACACATACATATATAAATCGGTTTTCTATGAAATAAAAGTCACAATTATATCGGTTCTCCGTTTTGATAACATGTCTGTATGTTTGCTTGCCCTACAGAAGACATACAACCATATTTGTACTTATATCACTCTTTTTTGTCATTGGGAGCTAATATTTATAGTATTTTTGTATGAAATAGGAGTAGCAGACAAGCACGCAGTCCACCTGATGGCAAGTGGCTACTGCCGCCCATGGACATCTGTAATCAACCCCAGGTAGGATTAGATATTCCTACCCGAGGTCGGCCACAGATGCGCTGCTACCCCTGAGGATTAAGCTTGAATGCCTTACCACAACCTTCAAACCAGAACACGGCAGTGCTTAACGCTGCTGTTATTAGGCAGAAATAGGTGTGGAGGTGATGTCGCCGGAGTTGAACCACAGAGGATTTTACCACCTTGGAATGCAAAAAACACGGTCATTTTCTATTTCTATTTCTGTATACGGAACCCAGGGAACTGTTACATAAAGTTAGGTGTCGTGATAAAAGTGTTGTAGTTGACTTTTTGTTTGCAACTCAACACGGCTCAGTAAGTTTTATTCGAAAACTTGCAAGATGGATACTGTGAATTGTTATTGCATGTTCTGTTTATGTACTGTCACATTTGTTACTTGATATGTGACCTGAAATAACCCAAATGGCGCAGTAGTTAAGTTTACGGGTTCTGAGTTCGTGTCCCTGTCACGACATATACTAAGATTTTTTTGCAGCTGTTTTGATGCTGATTTTAGGTGTTGTGTACTGAATTGTGTAGAGACCCACAACGTAGTCGACTCTAAGGTTATGAATAGAAAACGTTTGTCGTTAAATGAGGCTTAACATTTTTAGTTTAAAAAATACTTGGTAATTATACCAAGTATTTTTTTTACTTATATGAATTTAGCACCAGGGTACTGTTGCTGTGTTCTTATTTGATGGCAATGTTAACACAGACTTACTTAGAGAAGTGGCGACAATAATAGACCTCAGGTAGACCTTTTGTAGTGTGACTCCTTTGTTCATTGTCCCTACCCTGGGTTACTAAAAAGCTGAGATCACGGGTTGATTATAAATACTAAACAACTATTATGATCTGAACATCAGTTATACATGTATTAAATATTCATGTATTAAAAAGTATTTTACAGCATCCTACCAAACATTATACAACATAATAAACGAATAGAGTTCCCAAGCTATCAGGCCTGGAGCTCATGATTTAGTGTCATTATTAGTTCCGCCATAATCTTTATTGATGCACTAAATGGCGAGGACTCGAAACTTTCGCTAACACATCGTAAAACACCGAGATGGCGCCAGTCGCCTGGGACATAACTTGGTTATTAACTAGCAATATTTTTGGTAATTTTGGTCGAATTTGAGTTTGGTAAATTATGGGTATATCTGTGGAGGTTAAGCCGGCGGTTCGGAGACGGAACAGAAAATATATCCTACCAATCACCATTGAAGTAGGCATAGATAAGTATAGATATCTCACCGCCTTGTAATTGAAGGAAGCCATTAAATGGCTTAAGCGGCTGACAATGTGTCAGCCACTTAATGGCTGTCATGGTGTAATTTACGCGGAACAATGCCTACATGTGCAGTTAAGTGGTGCAAAAACACGGAATCGAAGAAAAAGTGTGGAGTATCGTTTCATTCGTAAATGATCTAAAAACTACATTTTTTATATTTTTCAAACAAGAAAATAAATGACAGTAACAATTTCAATTGTCAAAACAGTTTACATTTTCTAGTTAGGATAAAAAACAAACCTACTTCCATAGATTAGTAAAATGTTTACGTTTTAAAGTAGGTATGTTTTTTTATAATTTTAATAGCAAACGAGCTGTGTGTGATCAACTATAAAGAAACGCATCACAGATTTGTCACAGTTGCTACTTCTGAGGACTAAGTCACCTCATATGTAAGTCAGTCGGCATGCACACCCTTTCATCAAAACATCGGACTGCTTCATGGTAGAATTGGGTGTGACGGTAGTAGAACCCTTTGAAGGCGGCACCACCGCCACACCTATTTCTACCTTATAACAGCAGTGTTAAGCGCTGCTGTGTTCCGGTTTGAAGGGTGGTAAGGGAGACAGACTTTTCCGAGGCGTTCCAGCTTAGTCCTCAGGGGTAGCGGCGCATCTGTGGCCGACCTCAGGTAGGAATATCTAATCCTATCTGGGGTTGATTACAGATGTCCATGGGCGGCAGTAGCCACTTACCAACAGGTGGACTGCATGCTCGTCTGCTACTCCTATATTATAAAAAAAGTACCTCCCTGGGTGAAATGGTTCAAACTTTCAATGCCACATCTCCCTCTTTATGATAAAGTAATAAAGAGGGAGATATGGCTTTGAAAGGTAGGAGTACAAAGTGATTAAGACAGACCTCGTGCTCATGATTGGACACAAGCGCTTACTACCTTCAATAGCTAAGCACTGTTAAGTGCACGAGTCATTCCAATTTAGTTCTCAAGAGTAACAATGTGATATAAGGTAGAAATATGTGCGGGCATTACCACCTCAATCGTAACACAAAGGAACACACAAACACACTTGCCCTACATTCACAGGATTATGATCTACCTTAACATCACAAGGATTTAATTTTATTCCCACCTCATCCATGATTTATGGGCGACATTTTCAGCAAAAATACTGGGAGCTGAATACAGACTTCTTTTACCTTGGAAATCTGTTTTAAATCCTTTGATATTCGGGCCCAGATTCAAAGCCCTATCTTAATTGAAATCGCAAACGTACGATCGTAGGAAAATTTGGAATTTAATGGTAATATCAATCTTATGTAAAGTGTGAATGTAGCCGACCGAGTGGCACAAATTGAAAGCGTTCAAAGGGGTATGTGCCTATTGGTGCCTCTTTTGAGGTCTGGGATTCAAATCTCAGGTGCTATATGTTATGTATCAATGACTTATTGAAGCTATGTACAATGTACATATTGGAAAATTATATATCCCCTTACTTATGTCGTTAAAAATACACTAATAAAAACTCTTCTGTCCCTTAATTATGAGGAAACAGAACTTCTTATCTCTTAGTTACTTACTCTCGCGCATGCACGTACACACACCCTCTCACACACTTTTTCCTTTTATAACATATCTTTGCACATAGGTGCAAAGGTGATAGCACCATTGTAACCAATCATATTTTTGTAAATAAATTTAGATTTGAAATTGTTAATGTGGCCTTGTTTTGAAGAGCGGTGTACCCAGTAACACAGGTTTTTCAACCCAGTGCACCCTTTGCTACTTTTCTTGTAGACACCATTTGAAAGAAATAAACTATTTTTATTTTTTTTTATTTTTTATTATCTTGATGACACGTCTATCCTAGCAAGCATATCGGTTTGTAAAGCAAGTGTTAAGGGATCAATTTCCAGCACATACACTTAAAAAGATAGATTTAGATATCTGTGCTTGTCCTGAGTGTTTATATACGAGTACTTCAAATTAAATGAAATCAAAAATATGTTGTTGAAAGTAGATCCTTACATAATTATTTTTAACCGACTTCAAAAAGGAGGTGGTTATCAATTCGGCCGGTATCTTAGACACGCTGTTTACATCGTTATCCAACGAAATATATTGAGCGCCGACTTCAGAAATATGTACTAAACCAACATTTATTTGAATTATTTTTTACTTTGTAGTGACATAGAAGTCGGTTGTATTTTTTGTTAAAAAATTTTTTGATCGTCAATTATCTACTAACATTTCCCATCGTGTAGGTACTTATTGTTGTGTGCGTGTCCATGTTCATGTTGTGTACATAAGCAATAAGTTAAGTGTAGGCTCATGAATTCTTAATACGTATATAGACAGTAAACAAGCATCAAACATTTATTTAGCTCGATCAAAATACGGCCGGAATCGTGGAAGCGTCCATTCAAACATGAATTTATTAAGATCATCAGTTGAACAGTGGAACTTTAAAAGCTGCCTTTTGATGCTGAGAGAAATGAATAATCCTTTACGTTCTGACTTCGCACTCTAAAACAATAGACTTCATCACGAACGACGATGGTCTTAAACAAAACAGAGCATTTCGGAGCATTCGTCGCCGAATTGCCTTGTGATTTATCTGACGGTTCGAGAATTAATAATTTCGAGTTTGAAGTAATCTTTTGAGTACTGCTTTTGTTTTGGTTTCGACTGGATTTGAACAGTAATCGGTCGGAATTAGCTGGACGGCATTGGATGAGTTTTGTTCGAAAATGTGCTTACGTTGATTACATTTTAGATTGATTAATAGAGAGATTGATGCACATAATATAATGGTATAACATAGTAAGTTTTGTATATTATATACAGTGGTATTAATTTTTTGAAGAATTGTAAAATGTTCTACCTATATTCTCATTTTCTCAGGGGGAGCAATGTTTAGGAAGTAGCCGAGGTTCCTACCCCAGCTAAATTCCTATTTAGGCTTAACTTTTGGGAAGCCACATTACTTAGTAATTAGGCCATATACTTAATTGACGTGAATACATACATAATTATAGTAAGTACTTTAAGTAAAAAAAATGTATTTTTTACTTGCCAAAAATTACCACTGGTTATTTTCTGGAAAAATACCTATAAAATATAAGCTGGAGCGTTCGTACTAATAGACGAAATATTTCTCACCGCGATCTTCAGAACCGCAATATATCACAAAAAGAAACAGTTTCCTGATAGCAGTTTCAGCGGTTTTTCGGCTTCGCATTGATACGTACTGACGGGGGCTTTAAAAACCTTGGCAGTTGATCCCCTTGTGGTCCAGACCGAGCCATTAATCAACGTCCGGAGTCTGCCTCCATCAAAAATTCGACTATTCTGAGCATTGTTCGACATTGTACCAGTCATTCTTAGATCGTGTTGTTAATTGTTGCAAGTGAAGGGTTATGTGTAACGATATTGGATGTACAAGTAAGCACAAATTCATATAGAAGTATTAAAATGTATTGAGAAGTATAATCACAAACATAAGTTTATATTGTTTTTATTTTAAAATAATTCTAAAGAGAAATAATAAAGGTTGCATATAGTACTCTGTAGGATAAATGAATAAAAATATCGTATGTACTAGATAAATATATGGTACGAGCGAAATAAGTAGTACTAATTTACGTGCTACTCGTAACGTCAGTATTTTAAATAAAATATAACATTTCAAGTGCGTCTATATTAATTGCGTTAATTAATTTCCATTCTCACAATGATACCCTAGAGTGTGTTCCAAATGTCTAAAACCAGACAATTAGATGAAACCACAGCCTAAGATTCTTGAAATTAGATGCGAAATTAGAACCAAGAAACGCTTATGCATACGAAAATAGTATGTACGTACACGTAATAAACACGAGTATTGCTTGCTTCTTCTAAGCTGACCCAAGAAGTTCTCTTCACCTCTTGAGCAACTTTGATAAGGATGGATGGATTGTAGTCATAAAGTGGGTACAAGGTTCCGATATCAGCCTTAATTACCCACGAGGGTACTGTTGTTTAGGGTGAGAATGTGTTTATCTGCTACCCCATAACTTTTGAATGGTTTATTTGAATCGTAATTTGCAATTGCGGTAATATGACGTGTGTGTTTTGCTGAGTTTAATTTTTTGTGACAAAAAGCGAATGTTTGTAATAATGGATTAATTTTAGTATTTAAAGTACTTGAATTTTAGTTACTAGGTATAGGTATACCTAGATATGTACGAGTATGTTCGTATATACCTAATTGTGACCTCCCGATCGATTCCCGATCGGACAGAAATCTTGATTTTAACTTTCTGATCTAAATCTGCTTGTTTGTGTTCATCTTAGTGTGTGTATATGGCGCCTACGATGCAGGAAAAATTCTGGTGAGGCATAGCAACATCTCATAAAGGCGTTACTTAATTAAAATTTTCTCGGATTGCGCGTGTATGCACGCACCCATCATCTTAATTACATTAAATGTGATACACATTTCAAAGTGTTTTGAAAAGTTGTAATTTCTCACATCTAGAGAAAAGTTTAAGAAATGCCACATAAAAAGTGACTTAGTTAGGGCTCACTCCCAGACTCGCGTCTCAATGAGCGCTTGTTGTTACGCCATTGTTGGTCTCCGCCATTGTTCTGCAAGCTAAGACGCGCAATGAAAGGGTTGCTCCTTTATACAGCTCCGCTCAGTTGTGATAAATTTACCGGCTGCGAATGACGTAACAGAAGTTTTTTGCTAAATAATATACATTAAGGCAATTGGGAAATTACTTCTACCTATGTGCATTTTCTTTTTTCCGGTGATTCCCTTATTTAAAAGAAAAAATATGTAAATAAAAAACCAGACTTTAAAAATTAATCTTATTAAGTAACATTAAGAAATTAAAAAAGACATTTCTTGTTGATGTGCGCCACAATGAGCGCTAGTTGTTACGCCATTGTTGGTCTCCGCCATTGTTCTGCAAGCTAAGACAATGAAAGGGTTGCTCCTTTACACAGCTTCGCTCACAGCTGATGAATTTATCAGATGTGAATTAAATATAAGGAGACCTTTTAGTTCTAATTAATGAATGAAAAGTTGCGTACACAAGGTAATTATTTTAGTTAAATGCGTATTCACATAAGTTTTTATTTTAGTACTTAGTAGCTTTTTATTAGTATTGTTTTTATTCAAATATAAGGGAAAAAATAACATGAAATCAACCCTCTAACAATAACAGTAGGAAATAAGTCATAATCAGATAATTATTTCCTTGTGACTTATTTCTTCCTGATATCCGCGAAGATAAGCTGTGGTTAGAGCGCCATTGTTGGTCTCCGCCATTGTTGTTGAAGCTAAGATGTACAATAAAAGGGTTGCGACTTACAGTTCAAACTTACGTCTGATAAATTCACGGACTGCGGGTGACATGAAAAGACTAAGCAGAGGCTTTTTCTGCTAAGAAAAAGATATTTTATCTCAAACGTCTCGTTAAAAATAAGGTGAGCAATATTAATTTATGTCTCAAATATTTTTTAATCTTCTTTGAACTTACAAACTGACTAAACTGTGAAAAAATGATTGCTTGAAATGCTTACAATAATTTTTCGTAAATATCTGGAGGCACGGCAGTGCCTCCGCCAAGTCGAGCCTAAGCCAAAAAAAGCGGCACGGCCGTAGCATTCTTTTCTCGAAGCAATTCGGCCCATTTTTGACCCCCTGTAACTTCGTTGCATATGAAGCTAGAAGCCTGAATTTTCAGGAGCCAATACAATATACAACGCTTGTGTATAGACACGGTATATTTCAAATTTACACTATGATAAAAAAAAAAATCTTTAGCAATGACATCTAACTAACCCCAGAATCTTTACAAAATATACATTCAATAAACAGGGTTTATTTACCCTGTTTATTGAATACCCGTAAAAGCTATTGCACATTGTTGCGACTTTTATCCACTTTGAATAAGTTTCGGTTGCGCCGCAATGCGCTGGCCTTAAAAGTGTTACGGGTTACGGGTAATCACAACAGCAGAGAAACTTCGAAGAACTTTGGTGTTGCAGCCTCGCAGAAGTTTCTTCAAGGAATAAAGAGCGTAAATTGACAATATTAGTTTGTTTCGCTTAGAGGAGGCGATGTTAGTAAGGCGATGGACTTGTTATTAGGTTTGTAATAAGTACGAGTAAGTTTGACCAAAAGCATTTTCACTCTTATGACACTGGACTTATATATATCTCTTAGGACTTATTTAAGTTGGAAGCCATCGAGTAAGTACATAAAAACATATTTCAAAACAGTAGGCAAAAATGAATTTGTTTGTTAGTTGATCTTCAAAAATATTATTTATTTTTAAGACATTAGGCATCATAAAACCATTTTTAACCAAGTAAGTAAATTTCAAAACTAACCTTTTAAAGTTCCGTTTTCTGTATAAATACAGTAAGAAATAATTCAATTGGAGTTAAACTCTTTAACATGTAAAAAATATTGGTCCAGAAACACTCGAGCTATTTAATGTTATAAGAATATACTTATTTACTTTATAACCTCATTACTTTAGAAAATCGGTCATAATACTAGCAAGTACTTTCTAAGTATATGAATAGTCTTAAGTAATTTTACCCAATGAATATAATTACAACAAGTTCTCAAGTTGTTATTTTTTATTGAATGAAAAGTTGGTGTACCGGACAGTTTTAATTTTAAACGTTAGATTTTTATTAGCTTGTTTACAATCACTGAACCGTGTATTTCGCATCACGAACAATAGTTTCATGAAGAGAAAATTGCTAGTTGTTTCAATTTTAGATGAAATTAAAAATTTAATGCTTCGAAATACTTTGTAAGCTATAAATATACTATGTAAGCTATAAATATAAATAAATTTCTTGTGTAACAGTGTTAGTTACCATACTCCTCCGAAACGGCTTTACCGATTTTCACCAAATTTTATATGCATATTGAGTAGGTCTGAGAATCGGCTTCTATCTATTTTTCATACCCCTAAGTGATAAGAGTTGTTCACCCTTAACATTTTTTATTTATATGACAACACAATGTTTGCCAGGTCAGCTAGTTATCACATAAAAATAACTCCATCTTAGTTTATGTATAACAGATAAACAATTTTTTAATCTGAAAATTCACGGAAACAATTTCCGAATAACATTTAATGCTAAAAACGTTCCAACTATATCAGTACCTAGGCAGCTATTATGGTCTCAAACCCTCTTAATCCCATGCTGAAAACGTACTCAAAAAGGACGAAGCGTCATTCATCACTAAATGACGTGTTTCATTGCCTACTGTCATCATAACTATATTCATATATCATACTTTAATTCGTACCGTTATTAGTACTTCAACTTCTTTATTTTCTGATCTTTAAAATTTATATACATATCAAGAGTGACAACAAATATGATAGAATGTTTTGTCATTGTTCTTACTTAATATAAGTCAACCCATCATCAACTGGCCAACAACAGGTATGTTGCACACTTATGCATTATTTTTGTCAAGTGTGTTATAAGAAAGTCCCTTACAGGAGACGTTAAAGCCAAATGTTTTTGAAAAAAATCCATCAGGTAGTTATCACTTACCATCAATCATGAAATGAAAAAATATACCTAGTATAATCAATTTATCATTTTTTTTTATAATAGAAGGGTAGCAGACGAGCATGCAGTCCACCTGATGGTAAGTGGCTACTGCCGCCCATGGACATCTGTAATCAACCCCAGATAGGATTAGATATTCCTACCTGAGGTCGGCCACAGATGCGCCGCTACCCCTGAAGACTAAGCTGGAACGCCTCGGAAAAGTCTGTCTCCCATACCACACCCTTCAAACCGGAACACAGCAGCGCCTAACACTGCTGTTATTAGGTAGAAATAGGTGTGGCGATGGTGCCGCCGGAGTCGAACCACAAAGGGTTCTACCACCTTCAAAATCATCCTGGTTATGCGCTTACAACGTATGCCCGTATACTTAATCCACACAATTCTATAAACGATGCTTCATAGAAACAGTTGCTTATAACTAACCCATCAACAGTGTAGCAAGGGACGTTGGAGTCAAACCCATAACCCCGTTAGGGTGTCACGATTGAAATTGTAAAACGAAGCCATACAATGCCTTGGCGTCCTGCCAGTCATGCTAATTATACAGATACTTTAATACTGAAACTAGTATGTGTATAACGGAAGTTTTGAACGCGAATGGTCACTGATGTTAAGTAGTATTACTATTGCGTTTGCTACGCAATGCAATTCGCCATCTCGATTAGAATCCGTAGTAGGTTGATATTTGGGTAGTCTTCGGCTGTTCCTAAAAGTATTTGTCCTAAAAGTATTTTATATTAAAATACTTCAAAAGCAAAGTATTTTAATATAAAATAGACTAAAATAAATGCTTCCTTGTAGTGAAACGAATCTTCCACTTATTTAGTGGGGGCATTATACCTAGATTAAGGCTTAAAGATTTGGTATAATATGGGCGTGTCGTGCTAAAATTTGCCTTGGACGCAATCATTGCACCTACGTAGTAAATTAAAGCATTTATATAAAATATTTTTCGTATCTAAATTGTACAAAAGTACATCTAATATTAAATCAACCTTAATTTGTTAAGAGCGAAAAATTATATTTTTCTGTAAAGGGATCTCAAACGTAAAACGAAATTAAGAATATCCAGGCAGCTTCTTTTAAAACTGTGGTCAGGACGAAGCTTAAAAATACTAAAGGCTTAAATTATTGAACCCGTCATCACATCAACTCGTTTCTTTGGTGGCAAAAAATTGCGGAAACGTCGCAAGTTAGATTAAACAAGTTTTCAGTGTCGACTGTCGGCGGTTTTATCTAAATTTCTTGCCTGTTCTATATTCGCTGGGGAATAGAATTTGATATTCGTGTTCTGCGCTTAGTTCAGTATTATGTTGCGCTAACAAACGGCAGCTATAATATAAGTGCGAATTGCTAGCAATATATTTCCTTTGTTGCAATTTAGAGCGTCATTTAATTAGTGTATAATATAGATGTAGTCGAAATATAACTGATGTAGATATGGCATCATTTCACCTCTACCACCATTCCCCTATTTCTCTTCCCATTATAATACATCTAGTATCTATATTCTATCGTGGTATCAATAAGGAAGTGAAACAAGATGATGGGAACAGCATCTTGTGGACTTATTCATCTACGCAGATCAACAACCATTCCTCTGCAGAAAAAATCTATGCCCTGTATCCTTACCATGAGTTTTTAAAACAACCCACAATTTTAAGTTACGTTTACTCAATCCATTATTTTGTTCCGTTTGCTTTAGTAGACTGAGTAAACGTAACAATAAGTAAGTGCTCAAATCTTTTTGTCTGCCTCACATGTTCGCAAAAAAGAGAGACAAAACATAAAAGCGCCATTTTGTCAATTTAGACATTTAATGTTACGTTACTGACACTATAGTTCTGATACAATCCGCTAGGGGCGCTGATTGGAAATTGTATGGGCAATACGTAAACAAATACCAAAACAGTCATAATTAAAAAAAAAACCTAGAAACTCATGGTAAGGGTACTGAAGTAGTACGGACTGTCGGACGAAAAAGTGTAGAATGTTGCATACTTCGAATATTATTTTATTAGAAACACGCAACACGAGAGCAAAATATTCCCAATAAAATTGTCCCTGCGGTCACTTTATTACCGGCTTGTTGGCTGCAATTCCAGATATTGAAATCCCACCGCTTACAATGCGAGCGCTTGCTACGAACAAACGCCGGCAAGCGCTCGATTCATGAAATTTTTATTCGCAATTTTTATTGTAACTTACTGAAGGATGGCAAAAAATCTATTGAATCAACGGTGGCTAGATTTCCCATGAGTGTGGCGACTGACCGGCGGTTGTTGATAAAAAATAACCTCTGTTTTTGTCAATACGTACGAAGAACCAATGTTTGGATAGCCTGTTTGCGAATTGCGAATGCGAATTGTTGTTTTATGTTTTTTTGAGTGAATACGAATTATCTGGCTTTATCGTGTTTATTTTTACTTTAAATTTACATTTAAGTAAAAATAAACACGCATAGAAGTGTGTTCTCGACTTACCACTTACCAAGTGAATGTTATTGGTAACCTTAGGCTTTTTTGAAAAGCTGAATTGGAATGAATGAATGTATGGAATACTTATACTCGTATACATAAGTATATTGAAATAAGTCGTCTGTTGTCAACAAGCTGGCTTCATTGAAGAAGGTGATAGTGATAGAATCTTTGTCTTGGCAGCTATGAAATTGGCTGTTTTTAGCATCTATAAAATGTTGAGGATTTTACAAGGTAGCAGTCAGAAATTTACAGGATCTTTTAATTTCGTGATGTTACAGCGTAGTTAAACCACATATCATAAATTTATTTAAAATGATATAATAATTTGAAACTAATAGAAATTTAGAAACTGTGTAGGTTCCATAGCGACGCCTATTAAGAAGCAGTAATAACATGGAATAAGACTTTTTCCTTAGAACGAGGCTTTTGTATATTTTATGAAAGAACTCCAAGAAAAACTAAATGGAATAAAAAGTACGCATGGCTTAACGAATACTGTACGAGCAAAGGAATTAAGTACAGGGCAAATGTTTAAAGTCATTGTAGCTTAGTGTCCTACATATATCGATCGGTACCAAGTTAGAATATTGTTATGTTAAGGTTTTTTTAACCAATTACTGTCTCCTTGCTCTGTAACGAGTCTCCTCTCAGAGTAAGAGGTGTTTGGATCGTACCACCGCGCTGGTCAAGTGCAATTTTGTAAACGAATGGTAAGTAATCACTACATCTAAAATCAAACAAAGAGAATCGGCCACTTAAAGTAAAAAAAAAACCATTGTGCCACCATTTTTAAGACCTTTTGAGTTTCTAGCCCATGTAATGTTAAGTTTTGGGTTTAAATAGTAAATTATTTATGGAATTACAAGACAAACGTATAATCTCTTATATTATGTTGATAAAATGTCTAAGTATCTCAGCGTTGCCGCTGACTTATAAACAAAGTAGAGTGAATAAATACTTTGAATTCAGACCTCTTCATAGCATTAGCATGACAGAGCTCTAAAATACACGTAAGCAAACGTAAACAGTAACGTTTAATATGAGCATGTTTACTTTAATCTCCAACTGCAAAGCTTTCAATTTAAATGCAAGAATTCTCTGGTTATATTTTTATCTGTATGAGAAGTAAGTTTTTGTAGAAGATTATTTATGTTTGTTTTAATTTCAACCCGTTTCTACTGAATGGCGTATTCTCAGGTTAAGATAAGGGTTTAGTTAAGCTGTTACATAGATATTATTCACTGGTGAAGAGTATATTTTGTCACACAAATTTGTACCTGTGAATTTGAAGGTGGTAGAATCCACTGTGGTTAGACTCTGGCGGCATTATCGCTGCACTTATTTCTGCCTTATTAAGTAGTGTTAAGCGGTGCTGTGTTCTGGATTGAAAGGTGTGGTAAGGGAAACATACTTTTCCGAAGCATTACAACTTAGTCCTCAGAGGTAGCGGCGCATGGGCGGCCAATTTCAGGTATTAAATAAAATTTATCTGGGGATGATTACAGATCCATGTGTAGCCACTTACCAACCGGTGGATTGCATGCTCGGCTGCTACTCGTATATCTATACTAATATTATAAAGAGGAAAACTTCGTTTGTTTGTTTGATTGTAATGAAGAGGCTCAAAAACTACTGGACCGATTTTAAAAATTATTTCACCATTCGAAAGCTACATTATCCACGAGTAACATGGGCTATATTTTATATGAAAAATATTTGATAAATAGATTTTGAGGCGGTACAAAGTTGCCGGGTCAGCTAGTTATTAATAAGATGCGTTTCCTGTCATGAGCACGCACATGAAGATACTGTATCGAGCATTTATGCGTGCGGGCGTAGACCCGCGTGACAGGAAACAGGCACTCACAAATTTTTCCAACAAGTTTATCATATTTCATGCGGACAGTGAGCAAATGCTTTTAAGCTCATAAACGAGCACTACAAGCACTATTTACGAAAAGTCTTCCAAAATAAATAGCGTCGTCAAAATAACCATCTCGTTTTATTGGGCAGAGGAAAGTCCTCTAATTAGTAGTAAGACTTTATCCAACTCTTAATTAGTAGACGCACTACTAATTGGGCCGTTTGCGTTACCTAGATTTTCTCCGAAGTCTAGCATCTATCTCACCTAATTATCATTCGGATTAATTAGTGGACCGTTAAAGTTTTTTCGCGATTGGCACGGATTTAGGTAATGTTGTTAAAAGAATTCAGCGAAAGCATTTTTTAGCTGACGGATGAATAGAGGGTTAGATTGGAGTAGTGATATTAAAACATTATTGAATTTATCAAATATCCTTCAAAAAATAAGATGAAAATATAAATTTGACATATTAAAATAAGCGAAGAAAAACCATTATATTTCAGGCGAAAGTAATTAATATCTAACAAAACTAAATAAATAAATAACAAACAAATACTCCAAACGGTATGGGAATAGATGAGATCTAATGAAATTATATGGAATAACATAAGTTGTTTTAAAATTTAGAATCAATTGCGCTTTAAACAAGTTCATGAAAAAAAATATATATATATACGGTCGAATTGAGTAACCTCCTCCTTTTTCGAAGTCGGTTAAAAAGACGTGATGGAAACTTTCCAACCACAAATAAAATTAAATAATTCACTAAATTCAATAAATAAGTTCCTAAATACAAAACAAATAGAACGGAACGGGATGACTAGATGAGATGAAATGAAATGACATGAAATAATTGTTGACGTAGAACATACGAATATAATTTTATCTAATAAATAATTTAGGCTTATCTTTATTTCATTCCAAATTACATATTGTTGTTTGTTGGCTGCACTTCAAGATAAACAGACTTTAGAAATCTTCAAGAAAGCGACAAAGACTTTATTGTTCAGTCTGATTACGATCTTATACGAACAGTGAAATTACCCGTCTCCACAACTTCTATAAGTAATGGCTGCATTATAAGCGATGAAGCGTTTAATTTTAGTAGAAGCTATGTGCAATATAAATTAATTTTGCAATTTAATTCTAATAATTTAATTTCTTATCAATCCGATACTACCTTACGGTTAGGCATATGTTACAATAACATTAAATTTACTTAAAAATCGTAAGCATTCAAACTATTAATCACTACGATGCCCAAGTAGTGATGAAATATATCACATATTTATCAGATCTTTGTGGAAACTTCCAGCAATGTAGTTTTTCTTGCAATATTTCACCATGAACAATACAAATTTGGGGTTCGTGAGAAGACATCTTGAATAATCATGAGAAAAGTCCTTAAATGCATAGTGCTAGGTAATTTTGTAGAAAACATAAGAAAGTCTATATCCACACTTCAGACCATAAAGATACCAGAAGAGTAACATTAACAAAAAAATACTTATATAACGTACTTATTTTTAATTTGTATTTTTTCATAACTAGTTTTTCGTAGCACGCGGTCACTGAAACCAGATCCCAAATACCGTAGCGACGAAGCGAGACAGAGGAAAATGAACCCATAATTTTATACGATTTTGAATCGCGGAATTACATAGTTTGAATGCTTTAATGCTATACTCATCTCGCTTCCTTTGACTCGAAGTGGTAAAAGTTTATAGGCGAAACAATAACAAAGAGAGTGTATTAAGAAACGTAATAGGCTATTACTTACGGTTGTGGGCTGTTAATTTAGTAAGAACAATGCCGTTTGGTCAGACAAAGGCTTTATATGCGAGGGTTTTGGGGCGTGACGATGTGCTAAAGATATTTCGTTGGTAATGTTAATGATTATGATTATCTATTTCTCCTTTATAGATTTTGTTACGTTGTAGATTGAATTTGTGCGTTATAATACGCAGAAATATATTATTGGAAAGCTTCTGAGCAGGTGTAAGAACATGATACCAGATTATTAATATGGATTATTCTTAAATGATGTTTATGTATTTTCATTAACTTTAGATACTGTACAAACTTTTTACACTTATAGCTGATTGAAGGGAAAGTTAGAATATTTGTATCGTAATTTGAATTCTATGTATGAAAATTAGGTTGAGATGAGATGTAAAATAATAATGATTATAATTTAACTTGTCTTGACAAAATATGTTTGATATTTTATATATTAAATTCGTGTAAATTACAATTCATTTAAGATGCGAATATTATTTCTAAATGAATATAAATATATATTATTTATATTAAATATTTCAATTATAATTCAATTGCAGCAGCAGTGATAGCCTAGTGGTTAAGAAACGCGGCCTCTCGATCGAGGGGTCCGAGGTTCAAGTCCAGGCACGCACCTCTGATTTTCAAATTTATGTGCGTATTAGAAATTAATTATCACTTGCTTAAACGGTGAAGAAAAACATCGTGAGGAAACAACCTGCATACCTGAGAGATTTATAAAAAATCTTAAAGGTATGTGAAGTCTACCAATACGCACTTGGCCAGCGCGGTGGACTATGGCCTAATCATTCTCATTCTGAGAGGAGACCCGTGCCCAGCAGTGGGACAGTAATGGGTTGATGATGATGATGAATTCAATTGCGCATCCTGGGCCCATTTTATATATTTTACCTGCTTATTAATTAGTACTAAGTTTCAACTTCAGCGAGCTAAGTTCCAACTTATATCACTAACTAGAGTAATAGTTTGAAGAGTCGCTCAAGTCGTAACTTAGATATCAAAGCTTCTCGAGTTTCATTTGAGACATCTATCCGTCGGCTGGAGTATTGTAACAAAGGTGTCTCATTATCACTGAATTTTATGGCATATATTACTTAAAGCATAATAGAAATAAATTTACTCTTTAATCGAGTAATCTTTAATTTAAATGGATATAATAATGGATCAAATAATGGATTATGGATTATGATTATAATAATCCGCCCATTTACATCTGTAATTAACCCCAGATAAGTTTTAAGTTTCTACGTGAAGTCGGCCACAGATGCGCCGTTACTCTCGAAAAATACTCGAGTATGTCACTCTTACAACAACTTTCAAACTAAAACGCAGAAGCGCTTAACCAGTATTAGAACCACAAAGATCGACGAACATCTGAACCATGATTGTGATTCTACTATCTTACGAGCACTAAAATTATCGCCAAATATGTAAGTTAGCCGTCATAAGTTCGGCTGTCATAAGTTCAAAATGTATCTCCACAGTCGAGTCAGAAGGGTCCATATTTAATTAACCCATGTTATTAAGTTTGGGTTCTTAAAGTAACTCGTAATATAATTTATCTGATGATAACTAAGATAGTTTACCAGTATTATGTTTGTAAGGGCTTACAAGACTTTGCTATCTCAAAGAGACTTGAATTTCTGTTGAGACTATTTGAGCTTTTCGTTTGTAGATTTCGTGAAAGTTTCTTAGGGATTAATACTAATTGATGTTTATCGCATGACGCTTGTAGTTTGACGCTAAAAGCTTTGTGCTCGTAACTTGATGCTCGTAGCTTGAGGTTCGTAGCTTGATGCCCGTAGGTTGATGCTCGTGGCTTGGTGCTCATAACTAGACATTTGTAGCTAGTTGCTCATAGCGTAACGCTCGTAGTCTGGAACTCGTAGCTTGACGCTCGTAGCTAGATGTTCGTAGCTTTATGTTCGTAGCTTGACACTCGTAGCTTAAGGTTCGTAGCTTCATGCTTGTAGCTAGACGCTCGAAGCTTGATGCACGTATTTTTACGCCAGTAGCTTGACGCACATAACTTAACATTTTTTAGTTGATCCAATGACATTTCAAATGTTAAAATCTATCAAGCATTTTGGGCTGCAACGCGTGTTATAGAATGAAATACATACATGCTTGAAAAATATTACCTTCCGCAGTTAAGTACAAAAAGCTTCTTCATTAATTACCTTAATAAAATATGAATAGAAACAATTGAGCTGGATCCATAACGAAGCTGTGGCAAGATTCGGATATCCCGAATTGGGAACTTGATTAATCCCTTGAACAACCCCGAATTAACCTGAACCCTCAAGTTTCGCTAAAACTTTGGTAATGTTTAATAGTTGATAGATTGGAGCCCTTTAAATTGTAATTGTGGGTAAAATTCAATAAAATTACTCTCGGATAAACCTTGATACATAATTGAATTTTAAAGTTAACGATACTTTCCTAATTTATAGGAATGAAGGCAGGATTTAGAAATAACGTTAGAATTTAAAATTGTTACTCACCTACCTACAGGTGAGAATTGCGAGTACAAAATTAATTATGAACGATGACGTCATAATATGTACATTATGTTTGAAGGTAATAGAACTTTGTGGTTTGACTTCGAAAGCACCACCGCCTATATCGATTTCCACCTAATAAGTATTAAGGGCTCCGGTTTAACGGGTGTGATGAGGGAGACATACTTGTCTAAGGGATGCCAATTTAATCCTCAGGGATTGCTATCCCTCTGTGGCAAGTATCAGGTAGAGCTTTAATCTTATCTGGCCCTGATAATAAAAGTCTATGTTAGGCAGTAGCTATTGACAATGTGGCACTACTACGTTAAAAGACATTAAAATTCGTAGTAAGATTATTATTTTATCAAGTAGTATTAGTTTCTAAATTTTGTATCAATCCCATGGGAAAAACTTGTCCATTTTATAACTGGTTTCAACAAACAAGAGAACCATTAGCGCTCTCATTATTCGAACGCAGCGTTAATGTAGAAAAACGGGATACATTTAACATTTAACTATGCAAAGCGGAAGGAATTCTTCGCCGCAAATGGCCAATTTGCCGCTATTTGGCAAATATAATTGGCGAATGGAGCCGTGAAACTGGTCTTTTTTGCCTCTACAGAGTAATTTCAAAGATTAATCTGCGAACGCCCGTGAGATTATGAATTCTGGCAATGTGTTGTAAATATGCCGTCGGGGATACCATAGCGCAGGTAACATGTAGAAAGGACTTTAAATTTAATTTAATTAAAAGCAGCTAAATTATATTAGCATTATTTTGTAACTTTTTAAAGTGTAAATCATCTGTGGTTCGACTACGGCAGCACTACTACAACACCAATTTCTTCCTAATATCTTCAATGTTAAGCGCTGCTGTGTTCCAAGGCAATTTCCAATTTAGTTCTCAGAAGTAGTGGCGTATCTGTATCCGTATCGAAAATAAAATATGTAGCGGCCCTTTTGCAGTTAATCTAAAACGCGTAGCTTATCGCTTGCCCGTCTAAAACCAGACCACAGTAGTGAGGGCCATCACTAGGTAAATAGATGTTAGTGGTTTGCAGTTTCAGTCCAATCACTACTAGTTCTACAATGTTTGCATGTTTTGCATTCTCTATATAATTTCACGAGCACAAATTTACTTACAGAAGTTTTACTGAGTATAATTAACTGCAATACATTATGTATGTTAAGTGAAAGTCTTACAATAATTGAACTTTTAAGGATATTTTTATTCAAAATGTTTGTAAATATACAGATGACATTAATAGAATCAATTTATACATCATACGTGACGTTAAGTGAATCTGAATATCTAATAAATGTAGACGAAAGGGACTATTAAAAATGCGGTAATTGATATAAATTTGTTCAATTTTTTGAAGGTACAGTGGAACAATAACAATCATACTGACTAGTAACTACTATACTGTCATAGGGGTTATCTATTTCATACTAGGTCTATGGGAAATATAATATGAGGCTTACACAACTTTAGTGCGGTTGTTAAATATAACTTTAGCGCAGTGCTCTGTTAATGGGTGACAAGCAAAAATGTGATACACTGTGCAATTTTCCGTATTGCTGAATCACACAGGTACTTAAGTGTGTTTCCTGTCATAGAACTGTTTAGAACGTTATTCTCTCATGTAATGCACGTCTTAATTACGGATTCTATAAAGGATAAAGCTTTGATGTAACTAGCCGTGTGTTTACTGGTAAGATGTGTTGGGTATCTTCAATATTTAATGCTTAATCATTTTTTGTAGATAGAAATCGAAATTTGCTAACCAAACTACCTATATGAAACTAAAATTAAATTTTTAACTAACTTGCATACTGTTAAAGCACGTTGTTTTTTCTCCAATTGAAGTAAATTGGTAAGCTGAACAATTTCATATATTAATTAAGAATACATTAAATTCTGGACGCAACTTTAACCCCATACCGATTCTAAACATACCAGCAGCTCTATATCATTCCCCATATAATTTCCTCATCCCACAAACCTCTCTATATCATTCCATAAACCATTGCCATATACCGTACGAAGGTGCTCATATAATAAGTCTGCAGGTAAGCAGTAATTCCCCCTGAACCCACTCGTCACTAAACCAAGCCGTATTTGAGTCTACAGGCATTAAGCTGTGAGATTAAACCGAGTTATTAAATCTTAGTTGGTAGCGACGCTTTTATACTTGTATTTTATATCTGTGTTCTAATGTTCCTACGAATGTTTTACGATGTAACATTTAACGTAACATTAAATTTATTACATGAAACATGAATGTTGTAGTATTTTTTGTATCTTTGACAAATTTGATAAATTATTATAAATAAAAAGAAACTAAATCAATCACGTTATAGAAAGTACGTATTTTTTTAAATACCAATTATTCAACCTATTATAAAAATAATTTTAAAAATTAGAATAACTATTTTCTGTGCGTTTATTTTTATTGAATCTCATAGATATTTATAAAACAGCATGCACGAATAAATCAATAATAAAATTAATGATAAAATAGCTTCTCAGAATAGCCCATAATAATACGGGTAAATTTGCGAAGCCATTTAGTCTAGTCTAGAAACCGAAGACCTTATAAATACACGGAGCTAACAAGATATCTCAAGATATCAGTGAGGATCATCGAAGCCGCTCATCGGCGTCTTCATTAATTACGACAGTGCTGTTCCAATTTCATTAATTGAGGACCGATATCTTAAAATAATATTTACGTTTCCGTTTACGAGGTAGGTAAGCGTAAAGATCGAAAGAAGCGTAGACTAGGGTTGTACTTTCGATATTATTGGTACAAATTGAGACGATAGATTAGATATGAATTAAGATAGCTTTGTTATTTTTTATTAAATGTGTGATGATCTATTATAACGAATATAAAACGTATATAAAATATCAGTATCCGATGAAATCAATTATTAAAATACTCAGTACTTTACAACGAAGTATCAAAATTTTCTTTTATATTTAAAAAATCGAATTTATGATTTTAAGCAATTTATGTTCTACCATATATCGGTATTACCTACAAGCTGTTTGTAGATAACGCTGCTATTTCTAATCAGTGATAATGGTCTTGAAGGAAAGGTTGCGTTCTTCCTTTCTTTGTCTAGTACCCTTACCATGAGTTTTTATGTTTAGACCATAGATTAGTAAAGATACTTCGCCGCCTTGAAATTGAATGAAGCCACAAACGGCTTATTAGTAAGTTCTTTTTTTGAATTCTTGACAAATAAAAACATTTTTAGGGAAAATTTACGAATAAATAACTAATACTGCGTAATTTACATAATAAATAAATAATTATTTCAAATATATTAGGGACATTTTAGCACGGAGACGTGGCAAAACTTTTTTACGGAACTATTTCAATTCTCAAAACTGGGTACATTTTCTTGTTAGGAGTGAGTAATCTTTATTAATCTATGATTTAGACAAAAATGACTGTTTTGGTATTTGTTTACGTATTGGCCCATACAATTTCCAAGTTCTGACACAATCCGCTAGGGGCGCTGATTGGAAATTGTATGGGCAAATACGTAAGCAACTACCAAAACAGTCATATTTGTCAAAACATAAAAACTCATGGTAAGGGAACAGAAGTTCTTGCGCATTTGTTTTAACCGATTTCTATGAATGAGTGAGGTTAATGCTTCATCATATGCTTAAGTCTAAAAAGAGTATGTATAAATATTGTTACAGTGTTTAGCCAAATATTTTTGTTTTTTTTACACGTTTCTACGACTTTTCTTTCAGATGTAATTATAATTGGTATAATTTAGGGAGCTTTATCATCTGATGTTACAATTTTGAATAATTTCAACATCGCTTACAAAGAAACAAAAAGATACCCGATAAATAAGGAAGACCGCTAATTGAAGCGATCTTTGGAAAGAGGATTACGGGATATTTTCCGGTATTCAAATGGAGTGTCTTAATTGAGGAGGAATTAGGTGGCATTAGGCGGTTTAAAACACATAATTAATTCGTTGCAAGCTGTAAATTGTGGTATAGATGTCGGTTCGACAGTAATCCGCGACAACCTTGTGAGTAAGATAAATTAGATCGTTACATTCAAACCTAATATTTCGTCATTAATTATTTTCGTAAAATTACTCATTTTGTTGCGTGTAAAACGCGCATAAAGCGATTAATTTTTGGCGTGTTTTTCATTTATTTTTCTTAATTCGTGTTTTATTGTTTACTCTTTTTCATTTGTATGTGTTCTGATTTTAAATTCATATTTAAATGTAATATAATTTCTAATTCAAATACAATGTAATTTGATTTTTATTTTAAATTTAGAATATCCAGAAGTCTCTTTTTTATTTCTTTATGGAATATATTAATATGCAGTTATTTTGTCCACAAGTTTAATTTTATTACCCAGATGTTATCTAGATGTAAAATCAATTATTTTCATTATTATTAATATTCAACTAGAGAGGTGCAGCATAAAAAAGATAACTAATTACACAGATCTTTGGCAAGAGGATTAAGAAATATTTATTGGATATCCAAGTTTTAACAATGGATGTCTTAACTAGAGAGGACGGCGGTTTAAAACACATAATTAATGTGGTACGAGCTGTAGATTGCGGTATCGATGCCGTTTCGAAGGTAATCCGAGATACTTGTGAGTAAGATAAATTCGATTGAAATATTCAAATCTTACGTTGTAATACTCAAATCTTATGTTTCATTTAATATTTTTGTCAAATTTAATTAAATTTTCTGCTTTTTAATTTTTCTTTACATCCAATTTAAATTGATTTTATTTTTATTTTTGTTCTGGTTATAAAGCCAATATTAAAATATTTATAATTTATGTATAATATATATTTTTTTTTTATATTATTATTTTTATTTATTAAGTTTTGTTTATTTTTTATGGTTCATATTTTCTTTCTCTCCATTTTAATTTTATATTGAATGTATAATGTTAGGGAACAAAAGCGATACGGGATTTAAAAATATAAGTAATTTTTCGGTAGTTATTAACGTTTAACTAATGAGATATTAAAAATATAAGTAATTATTCGGCAGTTATTAACGTTTTGTCAATGAGATATCTTAACTTGATTGGAATTAGACGGTGTTAGGCGGTTTAAAACACATAATTAATGTGGTACAGGCTGTAAATTGCGGTATCGATGCCGGTTCGAAGGTAATCCTCGGATAGCGATTACGATAAATTAATTATACATGTTTCCTAGATTATTACGTTATGTATGTACATATGTCTTTTGTACGGCTACAGTTCGAATTTAAGGATTTTATACGTATTATTTGTAGAAGTACTTTTAATTTTTAATTTTAACTAAATTTTTGGGTTAAACCCATCTCACATTACACCCGATTACACCCTGCATAATTGAAAAACAAACAATAAATCAATATTGACGAGATTTTTAAGCATCTTTTGTTAAAAAGCAATTTTTAATTAAATTTTTCATCTAGAAAGGTGGGTAAAAATGTAAATAATCATTTTATTAAATTAATTACAATACCTACTATAAACATATAAACAATACGCATAAATATAATTTATCTTAAACAAAGAAGTAAAAGCTTTTAGGCTTTATCCATAAGTAGTACAAAAAATATTGTCAGTTGCACGTTAAATCTAATATTTTTTTATTCGTAATTTACCTTTTACGAGTATACTGCTGATTTGTACTGTGGAAACCGAACATCTTAACTAAAAGGGAATTAGCTGTAATCCGCAGCGCTCTCTCTGATCTCTGCGATTACGGAAAATTAATTATACATACTTAACGACTGAATATTCAAATAGGTTCCGATTTAAACTAAGGTTTTACAGCACTTACATTTTTGTTATGTTTTTTTCTTAGGACTGATCAATAACAAAATTATTAGTTAATTAAGAAAATGTTAAAGTGTAGCGTATCTTGCTGAACAAACTTGTTTTTTAGATAAATGTAAGCAAGATACTGGAGCTAATACTTTATTAATTACATGTAAAAATGATGGCATTTAAAAAAAGTAGAGAATAATTATTATTAAAAAAGACAAGTCCACTGAGTTTCTTACCGAATTTTCTCAGTAGAGGTCACGTTCCGATCCGGTAGTAGTTTAAGAAAAATATTGTAGCTGACAATTTGTAAGTGCCGCCGTTGGCCTATACAAAATAAATATATTTCATTTCATTTCATTTCTAGTCATATTTTTCTTTATCTAGTATTGTGTCGGGCACTTAGGCTACCAGAAATTAATATATTAATTGAGTAATTAATGAGTGAATAAATGAATGATTGATTAATGAAATGAATTTATGAATAAATAAATCTCTAAACTTGTTTAAAGCTAAGTAGGCCAGTCGGCAATAGAATCCAATATCGTATAAATTGCAGTCTATTCTAGTTAGTGGTCATTGCCGCCCATGGACATCTGTGACCATATAACAAAGTATAAATATATATAAGTACTACCTGAAGCTGATTGTAAATTCAACGCACTCCTGAAAATGATCGGCTCCTATGTAATTAACGCAACTTCCACATATGTTTCCGAAATGCAGAACTGCTTTACTGTCGATCCGTACTGAATGGCATATAACTGCCTTACTCTTCCACACCCTTAATAAAGTAATAATATTTCTAATTAAAAGCCATAACTGCTGTTATGACTTGAGATTCGACCACAGAACTTGGAATTCTGGAAATATTTAATTTGATTCATGCGCTTACGACACGTCTGTCTCTCGCCGCTACCGGAGTAGGACTGACTGAAATCGACCTACGGGTTGCAATCTCACATTTATTACAAAAACCGCGGGTAGTACAATACATTTTCTCATACGAACGATGGGTAGTTCCCATATATTATATTTTAGTATATGATGGGTAGTACCACAAGTACCCACCAACAACTATGATTGCAAAAGTAGAATCCTCAACTTCTTTATACGTTTTGTTGATAAAAGTACATAACATTATACTGTTCATCATTCCGAACAGCTACGAAACTCCAAACTCTCATTGGCTTGTACTATCTGATTTCCATCAAATCTTCTCTTATAGCCGATCTTATTGCGCTACTTCGATTACAACCGAAAGAAAAATAAAGGTCTTTACACAAAGACGTAAACACAAGGAATTAGTGATGAACTTTAAGCGAAAGTTTTGTCATATTTGGATGTGTTCATGGACTCTGCCTTACACAAAATATTTTTTAAGTATGGTGCATATTTTCCATTTCAAATCACACTTATACATACAATAAGTGATAATTAAATATTACTAGATGTAGCACTAGATTGCACAATTGAGTTAATTCTAAAAAGGAGTTTAAGATCAAACGGCGACAAACCAACTTACAAGAAGCGAATTTGACCTCAGTGACGGAACAGGTGAATTTTTGTGGCAAATACGAAACTTTAAGAAATAGCGATATGCTGAAAGAAGTACAATTTTAATAAAAACTAAAACTACATCATTAGATTTTTAAAATCTAAATTCCTAATCAAACGACTTCATTTTGCAAAGAAAATCTGTATTGTGCCCATTGGATAGTATTGCTTCTAAGAATACAATTCTGGGAAGTAATGATAAATGAGAAACGTAAAGGCTATTTTTAAGCTATCAACAAAATATGTAACTATTCCCCAATGTCCAAAATACAATTTTCACGGATCGCGTATAACCCACATTATCGGCAAAGTTCACACAATGGGCGTCAGTGAGACATCCCGTCATATCGGTTTCCAACTAAAAGATATCTCAATACATTGTTCGGAGAATGGAAAGAAACAAAAAGTTTTGTAACGACATACAACATGTCCGAATGTGGTAACTTTTATTGCTTTATACCACTATCAGAGTTTCTGCACAGATCTATTGGCTTCAGTGGGAATCGTCCGTTGAATTGTGTTGTAAATGGCTGGATTCTCGGAAACGGCGAATTTCCTTTAACATTTTATTCGATTTCATCTAATACAACTTTTACAGATCTTTTAAGGTCGTTTCCATACAAGACTATTAAGAGTTTTTAAGTATTTATTCCACTAATTACATATTTACAAATATGTCCGTTTATTATGAGTACACCTCTGGTATTTTTGGAAATATTATTTTACTTAATTAGTAGCAACTTGCTAGCAATTGTAACAACAGTGCTTAATTACAGACGCGCTGATTAAGTTGGAATACCATAAAAATGCTTATTAATTACATCTATTTGTTGATTGGCTATTAATCATGAAGTTATTGTCCCTGAGGAATTAATTAGAACACTTGATACAATACAATATCGATACCTCTTCAAATCAAAACATTACGCACAACTACTACGAATATTTTGATACAAAGATAGGAATATTTTGGAAACAATGCGGAATCCTACAAATTATTAAGATAGAAACCCTCTCATAAATAACAAGTCGACCCTCAATCAAAGAATAAATCTCAGAAATCCAATAAGTCACGTACCACCATAAATATTCAAAGCAGAAACCGTTTAGCATGTAATTCAAAACAGTGAGGCTGTGCGAAATATTTGACAAATGGTCGTTGCTCCCAATTTCGACTGAATGATTGATAGTTTTTTGCAACAAAATAAGTAGAAAATTCTATTAGAAGAAACGTCGTGCTGCTAGCGAGGAGCGAGTAGCGAAGAATGAGTGACAGTGTGTATTTTACTGACGTGTGTACTCCGTACGGTTTGATAATGGTTTTAAGTAAGATTTTTAACGAATACCTAGTTTATCTTAGTAAAAATAAATAAAAATATAAACAAAAGAGGCGGCTACATAAAAAGGAGTGTAAGATATCAATACTTTAATAAGTAACTGAATCAATAGAGAAGACCAAGTATGTCTAAAGAATATAGATATAAATATAAACAAGCAGAAGGTAATAGCTTTAAAAGCTAATGTAAATGAAGCATAATGATAACATACATTCGGAAATATAAAGTGAAATTTTATTGATTGACTTAGATAATGGATATTTACTATTAAAGGGTCTCTATACCATTTAAAATTTAAATTATTATTATTTTAATATACCAATAAATATACTTAAAATTTGTTTCATTATTTACAATACTATTCTAATCAATACAAAACGTACAAAAATATTTGAATTAATTATATTTATTTATATTAATTATACGAAATTATATCGCTTCCCATTTCATTATCAGACGGCACGTTAATAGAAAATTCTCTTACAAGGATACTTGACTGAAAGGCTTGAAAGGAGATTTGATGATTAATGAATCAACGATGGCCGATTCAGGATTGTTAGGACGAGGCCTTATTTGAAGTCTTAAAGCAATTTGTCGACTGCGAATCAATCTTTTTACATTCAATTCGTGACATCTGAATTCAATAGGAAGTTAAGGTTTGAATTCAAGTTTAGATGATGGGACTTTGGAGATCGAAATGTAAAAATTAAGATGGTTATAACGCCTTTTGAAACGTAAATTAATAATTAAGACAAAATTAACACAATATTTATAAAAATATTCTCACTTGTATGCTTCTAATTAGAGTAGACGTCTATAATTAGTCAAGATGTTAGATACAAAATTGTGATAGATGTGAGGAAAGACCTCTAATCGTTGGGGGAATGACTTGAATCAATCCTCATTCGGAAAGTAGCTATCAAAGCGATGGTTAGTGGCCTGAGGTTGGCCGCAGACGCGTTGATACTACTGAGGACTAAGCACTAAGCCGTACTATTCGAAGGTGGTAGAACCCTTTGTGGTTCGACTCGGCGGCACCACCGCCACACCTATTTCTACCTAATAACAGCAGTGTTAGGCGCTGCTGCGTTCCGGTTTGAAGGGTGTGGTAAGGGAGACAGACTTTTCCGAGGCGTTCCAGCTTAGTCCTCAGGGGTAGCGGCGCATCTGTGGGACCTCAGGTAGGAATATCTAATCCTATCTGGGGTTGATTACAGATGTCCATGGGTGGCAGTAGCCACTTACCATCAGGTGGACTGCATGCTCGTCTGCTACACTTATATTATAAAAAAAAAACTATATTTACTCGTATGTTAAACTGAAATAAATATTATTTGACTGCAACCAAAATAATAAATGTTCTATGCAGTGTGTAGTGCAGTTTATACCCATTATAAATTGCCCGGTAATTGTAGAAGAGATTATGAAAAAATAAAACTGAGACCCCTTCCAGCTTTTTTCTATAAAAGCACTTATTTACGGCCACTTCCGCAACCGGCGAGGGCAGTGAATTCAAAACATCCCATAGAATTTTATTTTGTGGAAATGCAAGTTATAAATGCCACGGACCTGAAAATAGCGGGAATGGTGGATAAGAGATTACCTATATGTAGCTTTTTTGTATTTTTTGATCAAACTAATTTTAACTGTCAGTTATTCTGAAGAACGCTGAAAGTCAGTGGTTAGAAAGTCGGCCTCTTAATTGAAGGATCCGAAGTTCAAATCCTACCCCGCACGAGTTCTTCAAAGTTACGTATGGAAATATATGTACGTAGGCAAATATAAACAATTTGCGATAAATAATAATTGCCCACTGCTGGGCTCATACTTTTTAGGATGAGATTTGATTTTTGATTTGACTGGCTTTGATAGGACTATTTGTTTTACATAAAACTTAAAAAAAAACAATCATACATAAAAATATCATACACATAAAAAATTCACTCATAGTCCCACAAATCGTGTCATAAACGCATGTTTATGGCACACAACTATATTAAAATAGAGTTATAATTATCATTTAGTTATTTACTTTGCGTTTCAAACCGATATTGTATATAGTCATGACAGACAAAATGTGCGAAAATCATCGTAATTTGCCAATCTCACGTGAAACAAAGTCAACAGTATGAACGTTCATTAATTTAACTTGAAACTTCATTAATTAAAAACACTATGGCCCAGTAAAGACCTTAATGAATTATTGTCTACTTATAACCCCTCAGCTTGTGATGGCTCTATCAGTCTTAATTAATTTTGATTGAACTCTTTCACTAACTAGCTTGGTGTTAAATAATATTTTTCAATTTATTCGTAGTAGATGTTTACTATGTATCTGTAGTAGGTATCAAATAAAATAACAAGAGTAAAAACTTTTAAAAAATATATTCTTATAGATTTGGAGGAGTATTCAAAGGAGATTAAAGGTGGTAGAACTGTTTGTAGTTTACCTCCGACGGCACCACCGCCACACCTATTTCGACCCAAGAATAGCAGTGTTAAGCGCTGCTGTATTCAGGTTTGAAGGGTGTGGTAAGGAAGACAAACTTTTCCGAGGCATTCCAGCTTAGTCATAGCCATAGCGACGTACACAGACACAGGGCTGACCTCAGGTTGGAATATCTAATCCTATCTGCTTGATTACACATGTCCATGGGCGACTGTAGCCACTTACTATCAGGTGCACTGCATGCTTGTCTGCTACTCCTATATCTTCTATATTATATATATAAAAAACCATACTTCGTCTTGAAGTGTGAAGTGTACTAGGAAGAAACTAAACGCAGTTTGTTTAATAAAATACATTGACAAGCTACACCCAAATACCACAATGCTTTAAAAATGCAAAACACAGTTTTAACTACTTTAAAATAACATTTTACTGTTATTTATAAACGCGATAGATAAAACTGTTATTCATTAAACACAGTTTATTTTAAGTTTCATTCCAAATGGTGAATAAATGTTTTAAAACTAAAGCGTATTGTGAAAGTAAGCAGACACGAAATGAGTTTATTCTGAATGTGTTTGTGGCTAGAACTGTGTTATCGGCCTAAAATAACGTTTGTTTTTGGTTCTCTGTAGCTAAGTGGAAACAGGATCGTTGTAATTTTGTTCTGTCCTTCCGTTCACGGGCTTTTTATTCGGGAAAAACTGGATCGAAAAAATCCTTATGTATCTTATTACACACACTCACATACATCTTTACATCACACTCTCTTTACTCGGACGATAGCTGTATATAGGAAATATAATAAGATAAATGCATCGCCTATTACATTGAAGTCCTAGCCTAGGAATCCCTGTGTCCACAAAAAGGTATTCAAAGATTCATAGACACCTATAATACACATGTAATATATTTTTACGTACATGTCCAGCTGAGTATCGAACCCGGAACCCTACGTACTACAGATCAACGGTGGCAGATATTTAGGAAGACAAACAATATATTAAAAGTTTATTTTAAATCTTATATATAAAATTCTCGTGTCACAATGTTAGTAACCGAAACGAAACGGCTTTAACGATTTTCACCAAATTTTATATGCATATTCAGTAGGTCTGAGAATCGGCTACTATCTATTTTTCATACCACTAAGTGATAAGGGTTAACATTTAACATTTACCCTTAACATTTTTTCATTAATTTGGCAACACAACGTTTTCCGTGTCAGCTAGTATTTATATAATAAATAAGTAGGTACATTTTTCTTAATAAAGTTCTCATAGGTATAATTAACAGCAGTAACTTAGCCTGCGTAGTAAACTTATCCTAAAACCTTCATTTTGAAAGGATACCGTAACCAGCAGCACAACAATAAGTTAACGATAAAGTACTTCATAAGGAACAAATGAACATATGTTTATGAAATATTAATTAATAAAAGCAAGGCAAAGGAAATTCGCTTTATAACAATGTTCTATTAAACTTGGGGTCTTGCCTGAACAGGGTTCCTAATATATTTCAGAGCTCACATACTTAATAGGAAATCCTTATTTAGGGTCTTAAGCCCTTCGCCTTCGTAGTAACAAGGTGTTAATTATTCAGTCCGTTTCATTATTACAATATATTGCTGTGTATACAGGATGTTATTTTTATAATGTTAAGTCTGTTTTTTGGACAATTTGGATTTTGGACGACTTTTTCTTTAAAAAATAGAGTTAGAGAAATAAGTATGATTTATAATAAAAAATATACTTATTACATCTATAAAAAGAACTATATGAAAATGAATAAATATCAAAAGTTATATGTAGTAGCAGTATGTACGTAACTATTACGTATTACGGTCTTAATTCAATTATTATTTTTTGGAAAATTACCTAATTTTTACGGTTACGTTTATTTTCTCAAAAAAATTTACAATAATCGCTTACTGAGAAACCTACAATTATTAAATAATAAAAAAAAATATTGAGTCTTTCATAGTACACACACACACAGACAGTAAACATTTGATACAAATAATGAGACATACATACTTTTATACGCTCAACAAACATACTCTAGTTACGTAAGGGGCAGCCCTACACGTTAAGACTACATCACGCAGCCCTACACCGTGCTTACGCTGCGTCGTGCCTTCGCAGAACGGCCAACGCTGACGAGGCGCGTCGCTCGTGCAGGTGGCCGTCCGCCATGGGAACAGTTCACCTCCATCACGGAAAGTGACTAACTAACATATCTTTTTTTTTTGTTACAAGTTGTTTTTAAATTTAAATAAAAACTATTAATTCGTTCGCGAAATAGACTATTTCATTATTTTCCTCCACGCCCAGCTCCCATAACTCTCTCCACAACACGAAAAAAAGTTTCTGTAAATATTGAAAAGCTATTCTTACACTATGTGGACAGATCTCAAAGCCGAAGCTTGTGCAAAATGAAATATGGAAGACTGGATTTCAAAAATCCATTTTTCTCCGGCGTCGCGGCGAAGCACCTTTAGGGTTTCCGGCTGAACTGAGTAGTAGTAATTGAAGCCAACGTTGATTCCCAGTTCATTTCAAATGCTTTTCATAGCATGAAAGAATAGTCTGAAATTTGTGCCGGAAAATGAAAAACGAACTTTACCTACTTTGTAAGGTATATTTTTGTATTATGGGATTCGTTATTGAACTTAAAATGGACGGTTAAAATCTTAAAGGAAAATCAAAAATTTTCAGTCATTAAACACTTTTCCAATATTGCATACATCATAAGTGGTGGTGCTATAGTTTAACTGGGAAGGTTATATTTGGGTATTTCCAGTGTGAACCAGTTCATGCATTTCCTTAGAAAGGTGACGAGTGGATGACGGCTGATTTAAATTTAAGGCGACCACCATAGTCCTTATGAGTGGCAAAGTATTTGTGATCGACTGTATGTAAAATTCCTGTTAAACACGGAGTAACCAATTACTATGTGTAACTACATGTAGTTACAGCTAAAGGGGAAGGAAAACATCGTGAATGAAACGGTATGTCTGAGAGGTTTAAAAAAAGAACTACATATGTATATGGTGTATGAGTTCTACAAATTGGCCAGCGCGGTAGACTATGCCCTAATCCTTTTTATTCTAAGACCCATGTTTAGCGAGACTATAGGGTTTGATGAGGAGATGAGACTTCAATCTTATAGACCAAAACTAAAATAGGTGTTTCATTTCCGTCACGTATCCATGCTCCACATCCAGCGACTGCCAAGTGCGGTTCCTTAGTTTTCAATTTGGACGCATACGTGTTTGTCTCGGTTGTTGAGTGTCGGGAAATATTGTGAATACGTTGGAAAATACGGCACGAAATAAGAATGCTCGTAGTGCCGTGCCAAACCAATTGTGGTGTTTGCGCGTAGAATTCAGCAAAATGTATATTAGGGATTTCTATCTTGTTGGTTTTTGTTTGTGTGCTGTATGAAAATAGTTTTTCCTGTCGCGCGTGTGTCGTTGCACGTGCGTCTTTCCCGTGCGCATGAATTGACTCGCTGCAGTTTCCTCACGACCCGTATGCGTGACGCGTGACAGGAAATGCACTCTTATAAATGGATAGATCAGACTTAATAATATACGGAAATAACAAAATAATAAAACATTGCTTATGAAATAAGTAGCGAATGGCCGTACAATTGATTCTTGGTAACTGGTCATTACCGTCCATGGACATCTATAATCAACTCCAAATATGACAGGAATCCTACATGAGATTAGCAACAGATGCTTTGTTACCCTTGAAAACTAAATTAGAATGTCTCGAAACGGTATAAGTGTGACCATCCTTCAAAAGCAGAACACGGTAGCACTTAGGTGCGGCGGTGATACCTCCGAAGTCGATCCGCAAAAGGGTACTTAAATTATATTGACAATTGTTATTGTAATTTTGTGGTCTATTTATATTGTTGTAATGTGGATAACCGGGATTCAAATTGGGACCAGTCTACATGGTAGATACATTTGCATCTACCTAGTAAAACCGAAATTTCTAAGGAAACAAGTCTATAAGTAATAAAATATAAGAATATGTTATTGTTGTTTTTATTTGTGCAACCTCACTATGAGTGGTCGTAAGTAAGATATTTAGACCGTACGAAACACTGACGGTCGGTCGCTGTTACGGTACGCCTCGTTGGGACCATTAAGATTGCGGTCTAAGTTATAGGAGTTTAATTTATTTATTCAATAGTATCAATATATGTATAAAATATTTATATATTAATATATATTATATTCAATATAATGTAAATAGTCCATTAAATTGTTGCATTTTTGTACAAGTCAGAGGATGTCATTTTCTTTTTGGATATCAAAGAGGTTAATGCAAAGCTAAACCCAAATTTTTGAGGATGCTCTTGTTTCTTGGCCGACATTTTAAAAAAGTAGTATAAATCGATTTCACGCCCTTCAGGCAAAGTATTAGTCACATAGGACAATTAGAGTCACAAATTGTGATGTTTACCTCTTGCTTTGCTTTTTAAAATAACACTTTAGCTACTACTTACTACTTTACTGATATAAAATAAAAACGATTCCGCATGTAATTTGCACCACATCAAAACTTTTACGGAGCGGGGTCCGTCATAAACCAGGAAGTGGCGTTGAGCGCGTCACTAGGATGTGATACGTCACATGCAGCGAGCAATGTATTTATCGCCGTCCACCGTTATTGTGATGCCTTTGTTGCTTCAAACGTCTGGTTTACTGTTATACTGTGAAAATAATAGTAGAGTGAGTGTTTGTATCTCATATATACATAAGGAGTATAAATTATTACACTCCGATTTAAGGGCATTCCAACTAAGTCCTTAAGGATTGCAATGCACCTCTGGCTGAATTTAGACTGAGAATTGCTTCTATTTCGATTTGTTTACGGATATCCATGGCCGATATTGACCGCTTTTTAATATCATGGCAAGCTCTTTTGCTACCTCAACTTTTAGAAACATATCTTCGCTTGTAACTTGGACCATATAAAAACTTTTACGGAGCGGGGTCCGTCATAAACCAGGCAGTGGCGTTGAGCGCGTCACTCGGACGTGATACGTCACATGCAGCGAGCAATGGATTTATCGCCGTCCACCGTTATTGTGATGCCTTTGTTGCTTTAAACGTCTACCGCGTAACATAACATGTGAAAATAGTAAAAATACCATATGTTTTTTTTATAAACCTTGGAATGTCAACAAACTGCATGCCTTGAATGGTTGTTATATACACATTAATTATGGGAGCTGGGCGTCGAGGAAAGAATGGACATAGTCTATTTCGCGAACGAATTAATAGGTTTATTTAAATTTTACACAACTTGTAACAAAAAATATATGATGTGATAGGTAGAGTCACATTCCGCGATGGAGGTGAGCTGTTCCCATGGCGGACGGCCACCTGCACGAGGGACGCTCCTCGTCAGCGTTGACCGTTCCGCGAAGCCACGATGCAGCGTAAGCACGGACTAGGGCTGGCGCGATATAGCCTTGACGTGTAGGGCTGTACCTCACACGTAACTCATTATAGTAAAATCGCATTTTAATGTTAACGCTATTTTTTATGAACTTGATGGGTAAAATAGTATGACGAAATACCCTCGCATAATAAATGAGTCGCTCACAATTAATGAGTAAGGTTTATACTATTGCATGTTTAGTATTAAATTTTTATTATTGTAAATGATATATTCTCTTTTGCCATATGGAAAAGCTTGCTTGTTATTGAATTTACTGAGTGTTTCTGTATAAAATATATTTCAATTATAACTTTAATTAATTATTAAGTAGGTATATATTATATACAATTATATCATTAACAACAATGTAAAATAACAGGTCTGTGGAAAATATATGATACTCTATTAATTATTCTAGGTAATAGTCTGTTACTATCGTTACAATTAATGTTTCAATAAATTTAATTAATAGAAGTCTATCAGACGCGATCTACACATACATTAGAATTTATTTCACTAATTAACTAAGCTACTCAACTTTAAGCTCTTATTAGTCGTAGTTTTAATTAAGTAGAGGCATTATTTCGGATAGATTTATTAAGTGCTTTTATTAGTGCCAAAATAGAAATAAATTTTAGGTTACGATTCTCTCCTTTGCCCTTAATTAAAGTCAGTAGCTATTAATATGGATGACATACTAATCGTTAAAGGTTTTTATTCTTTGGAGGGTAATGTTCATCGAGTGTATGTCTTATTTGTAGCACACTCCCCAGTCCAAAACGTTTAATGGATTTCAACATAAAAGTGTCATTGGATTTGTCTAAACTATGGATGTACTTTATATTATGTTCCCTCCCAGTTAATTATTTTAAGGTTCTTTGTTTTTGTAATAATTACTTGTTAATTATGGCCCTATTAGGTAAAATTAGGTTTGTAGAGGTAGTGTTTGAAATGGAATAAGTACCTGGAATAACATCAGTCAATTCGAACATAATTTGACCATCCATAAAGTTGACATTTAGGATAAACAACGTCTAATTTAGTTACGTCTTTTTTAAAATAGGTAAACCACTAAATTCCAATACCATTAGAAATAAACAAGTATTAGGTAAATGATTTCAGCCTCTAATTTACTCATTCGTATTTATTGAAACCTTAGTACCTACAAAGATGAACAGAAACTATTTACAAAGATTTCGACTAAAGTAGAGTAGTGTGAACGATCCCATATGACGTTTGTATAGATCCACTAAAATGCAATATTGCAAAATAGTATTTTAGGTAAACACTCTGAATTTCGCCTGACTCCAGAAATAAGGCAATATACTAAAACTGAGGCGACTGGTAGTGGAGACATGCCTAGAACCGAAACAGTAATAATAGGCACAATGGCCTATTAACTTCATTGAGAGATCGAGTTTGGAGCGTTCAGTCCGGGCCAACTTCTGTCGGGGCGGAGCAAACAAAAGCTGAAAACAAACATAACAGTATTTGGCCAAGTGTTTGGCGAACTCTTGACTTTAGTAGGTTTGAAATTCATACGGTTGTAAGGGCTATTACAGACTGTTAATTAAGAATGTTGTTGAGTTCATCATATTTTCTATTTTTTTAATAGTTTCAAAAGAAATACTAACATTATACATAATGGCTTATTAACTTCATTGAGAGATCGAGTTTGGAGCGTTCAGTCCGGACCAACTTCTGTCGGGGCGAAGCAAACAAAAGCTGAAAACAAACATAACAGTATTTGGCCAAGTGTTTGGCGAACTCTTGACTTCAGTGAGTTTGAAATTCATACAGTTATAAGGCCTATTACAGACTGTTAATTAAGAATGTTGTTGAGTTAATCACATTTTTTATTTTCTGAATAGTCTTGTTAATCATGTGATGTCGTTCTGCTTTTTGAAGTAACTAATATTCTTGTGCCCTAAATGATTTACAAAGTTAAGCGACGTCGGGTGCAGTCAGGGCTTGGATAGGCAACCGCTTGTTAGTGGCTTTGTAACTTAAATTGTCAATCAATAAGATCTGAGTTGATACTATTGAACAGAAGCCAATTCAATTTCGTTGAAAGCTTATAGGCAGCTTATAGCAGAATATTGATACGACTTTACCAGGAACCTGAACCTTCGTTCACCAATTCTCATAACAACAATCGGTGGATTAGGCTCCAAGCTTCTCTAGCAGTTATCGAGTAACTCGACTCTTGCTCATCAGACAAACATGGGAAATTCGAAAGCTTTTTCTTCTTAGGATATACATATATAACACAATTTACTGTTGTTGTTTGAGTTTGAAAAAGCACATTATACCTACACCAAATGCCCAAAATACTATAAAAATCTGAATATCCATTACTTGGAAACGACCCCTAATTTATGTATACTTTATTTCACGAAAGCGTTGAAAGCGCGAATAGTGTTCTTTCAGTAAATCGAAAATTTATTTGACAGCGCTTCGTATCAACACAATTTTCTTGTCTCCATTAAAATTCGATAACATCCTACGCATCAGCATTGTTCTAGAACAATTGTGCCTTTATATTATGATATCGAAAAAATATTAATATATATTATTTTCAAGCATTCAAAAGCAGTGATATTGGTTAAGAAATTCGGCCTCACGATCGAGGGGTACGAGGTTCAAATCCCAGGCAACCACCTCTGATTTTTCGAAATTATGTGTGTATTAGAAATTAATTATCACTTGCTAAAACGGTGAAGGAAAACATCGTGAGGAAATCTGCATACCTAAGAGATTTATAAAAAAAAACTCAAAGGTATGTGAAGTCCACCAATACGCACTTGGCCAGCGCGATGGACTATGGCCTAATCCTTCTTATTCTGGGAGGAGACACGTGCCCAGCAGTGGTACAATAATGGGTTGATGATGAAGGGGCTATTATAAATATAATAATATTAGTATACTATAAACATAGATTGTGTAGTGAACATAAACAGGGTTACTTGTGTTTTATTTCTTTGACAGTAGTAGAACCCTCTACGGTCCAACTCTGGCGGCACCACCGCCACCTTCTTACCTCGTGTCTTACTGCAGTATGAAACACTGTTATGTTCCGCTTTGAAAGGTATCGTAAGGGAGACATATTTTTCCGAGGCATTACAGCTTAGTCTTAAGGGGTCGCATAGCATCTCTGTCCATCTTCACCTAAGACTCTAGTCTTATTTGAGATTGATTACAGATGTCCATGGCCGGTAGAAACCACTTACCATCAGGTGGACTGCATGTTCGTCCGCTAACTCGTATGTTATGATATTCATAGACGTGGCGTGCCGCGGTGGAGGCGGATAAAAACGCTCCGTGAGTTCTAAGACAAAGTTAGAACGCCTTATATCTTACCAGTCTTTGAATCAACGCGTTTCATTCTTAAAGCAAATGTTATCACTATACAAAATTACATTTAAAAGCATTCATTTTTAAATAAAGGCTATCGATGACAGAAAGTGGCACTACAATAAAGCGAATTAAAATTGTTATAGTAGCCGACTTAATTGATTTGAGCGTATAAAGTACTATAAAATAAATTGTATGATATATTCTATAGCAGGATATAATTAAATTATAATGTTCAGAATACTTATTCACAGGGGTGGATTTGGAGGTTTGGAAGCCCTGGGGCAACAACCTAATTATTTTCGGAATAAAAGGATTTTTGCCGCCTTTAAAAAAATATTGACAATAAATAAAATTATTTCAACAATGCTATAATTAGTTTGGTACAAGTATCGTCGGTGCGAAAAAATACTGTTTGAAAACCTGAAAAATACTGATCCGTCGATGTTTTTATCGTGGAAGCCCTTCTCTTGTGGAGGCCCCAGGGCAGTAGCCATGCCTGCTCTCTCTCAAATCCGGCCCTGGTTATTCAGTTCTCATAATACGGGCGTCACTCAGTTTGCTTAGTCGATATTCTGAATACGGTATATTTCCTCGATATGCTTAAGGTAGTTGTAGCACCGTGAGCTCCTAACTATTATGCGATGCTTGGAATGATATTTATCTATTTTCTTAGAAAGTTCGACTATCGATATAGTACTTACTACCACCATACTTATTTCGGTCTAATAGCACAGTGTTAAGCGTTACTCATTTGGTTTTGAAGATATAGTAACACAAAGATTTAAGCTAAGTCTTCAGTAATAGTAACACATTTGTAGCCCATCTTAGGTATTGAATACATGAAGGGCGCGGTATTATCATTAGGACTGTATGTTTGAGTGTAACTTCAATTAAATAAATAATTTAATGTCTATATTTTTAGCATAGCGTTACCTTTTTTCTTACACAACTCGCTATAAGTAATATTGCTAGTGAGACATATACCTTAAGTTGAGAGCCAGCGATGTATGCCGCCTCACGTCGTATTGACGGTTCCGCTATATCGATAAATATAGTGCTAGATCTAGAATTATCTAAAAGCATTTCTCAATAGCAAATATGGAAACGCTCAGAACGGATTCCAGAAATACAATATATTCTTCCATAATCATCAACATTTACAATAATACATCTTTATCCACTAATTTATCACGTCCATTATAAAAGATATTACAAAAATCAGTTCACAACTCATGACTGACTGACTCAAAGCAAGACGGAATAGTTTAAAAATATTGTAACTGCTAAATTGATAAATAGCTATGATATGAGCTACACAAATAAATAAATTAATCAGTTATCTATTAAATAGCGGAAAACGTGTTTCCTTTGTTAATCAAAAAAGTAGTCGAATTGTACAGAACAAAGCAAACACAATTTATAAATTGGCATGAAACTATTTATGGTATTAGCTATTAAGCTTCAGCAATAAATATATAAATCCGTTGTTTATTAAATAGCGGAAAACATGTTTCCTTTGTTAATCAAAAAGTAGTCCAATTGTACAGAACAAAGCAAACACAATTTATAAATTGGCATGAAACTATTTATGGTATTAGCTATTAAGCTTCAGCAATAAATATATAAATCCGTTGTTTATTAAATAGCGGAAAACATGTTTCCTTTGTTAATCAAAAAGTAGTCCAATTGTACAGAACAAAGCAAACACAATTTATAAATTGGCATGAAACTATTTATGGTATTAGCTATTATACTTCAGCAATAAATATATAAATCCGTTGTTTATTAAATAGCGGAAAACATGTTTCCTTTGTTAATCAAAAAAGTAGTCCAATTGTACAGAACAAAGCAAACACAATTTATAAATTGGCATGAAACTATTTATGGTATTAGCTATTGAGCTTCACAAATAAATAAATTAAATCGTTATTTATTAAATAGCGGAAAACATGTTTCCTTTGTTAATCAAAAAAGTAGTCCAATTGTACAGAACAAAGCAAACACAATTTATAAATTGGCATGAAACTATTTATGGTATTAGCTATTGAGCTTCACAAATAAATAAATTAAATCGTTATTTATTAAATAGCGAAAAACGTGTTTCCTTTGTTAATCAAAAAAGTAGTCCGATTGTACAGAACAAAGCCAACACAATTTATAAATTGGTAAATTGCTATTTGATACGTTCAATACGATTTATTTGCGTTTTTAATAAAATTATCAGACCGAATATATCTGTATTCAGTAGAAACTGTCCATATTTGAAGTCCAGTTATGTGGAAAATATTGAACGGTTTTTAACAGTCGAAAAAAGTGTTCATTGGTTTTAGCGGTTAATATTAATTAAAAGAAATAGAGTAGAATTAACGTTTATGAATTTTATGTTTCACTGTAGAACACGAATTTCTACGAATTCGGAAGAAGCCTAGAGCACTGAAATGTAATATATTTTGTCTTACACTTACAAAATTGTCAGTTACAATATTTTTTCTTATGGTTATAACTTCTCCATCCCATTGCTGTCCTACACTGGATTCCTGTATCGTAAATGTAGTGGACACAAACAAAGATGTGCACATAATCATCCACTGTGAAAAGAAAAAAAAAAACTAGAGATTATTAAAATGTTTGCCTGGCCGCGGGTAGAATCCAGAATCTTCACATCAAGCCAGTTTTGTGGTTTTGTTCACGAAGTAACCAGTACCCTTAGTATGAGTTTACGTTTTTACAAAAATGACCGTTTTTGTTTACGTATTTCCCATATATTTCCAATGAGTTCTGATACAATCCGCTAGGGGCGCTGATTAACAAACACCATAACAGTCATTTTTGTAAAAACGTGAAAACTCATATTAAGGGTACAGTTGATATTCTTAAGCGTTAGGTACGTAGTACGTTACGTAGGCTGCAGTCGCTAAGTGCTATACATGTTTATTTCCCCTTTATATTTACGAAATAAGCTTTAGTACTCCAGCTTTTTTCTTTTCACATAATTTAATTAAACTCCCTAACTAAACGCTGCAAAATATTGAGTGTTTTTTATTAGCAAGCAAAACTCGACTTACCTTATAATTTCACGCATGTATTGAAGGGGGATTTTCGCTTAAAACCGTTGGGTGTAGGGGATTTTAAAGGGTACTGCATGAATATTCGCTTAGCTATTACTATTGGGTAGCTGATTGGCATTGCGATGGTCCTCACGCGCCGTTAGATCAGGAAATCTGATCAATTCCTCATAATTTAAGGGAAATGTTTACACAGTCCCCTTTTTAACTTAGTTACCGCTTCGCTGTATTAGCTTTTAACGTTTTCGATGTATTTGGTTATAATAGCAACACATTTTAATAACGGTTACGTCATTTCTCTAATACAACGTTACAACGTCATGGAAATGTTATTTTTGTAGTAAGTACTATAACAATATTTTGTCTGTTATAAACTATTTAGGTATAGATTAGCTATAAGGTTATAACAACGATTCCAAAAACGGCTTTACTACAGCATAAATATATTGTTATAACTGTTTAACTGTTAAATATCTTTATCCGTATAAATAGTCACATAGTAAGCGTAGAGCTAATCTATACTAATATTATAAAGAGGAAAACTTTGTTTATTTGTTTGGTTGTAATGAATAGGCTCAAAAGTTACTGGACCGATTTTAAAAATTCTTTCACCATTCGAAAGCTACATTATCTACGAGTAACATAGGCTATATTTTATATGGACTATATTTGATAAATAGATTTTGAGGCGATACAAAGTTTGCCGGGTCAGCTAGTTGTAAATCTTTCTGCAACATTTGAGTACTTTTGATTCTGGAGGTACCACCGCCACACCTTTTTCTGGGCAATAACAGTGTTAAGCGCTGCTGTGTTCCGGTTCGAAGGGTGTAGTAAGGAAGGTACTTATGCGAGGTGTACCAACTGAGTCCTCAAGGGTAGCAAGGCATATATAATCGACCACTGGTAGGACTCTAATTTTATCTGAAGTTAAGTTTAGTACATGGGCGGCAGTACCCACTTACCATTAGCTGGCCTGCACCTTAGTTTGCTATTTCGGTCATATAAAAGAAAATCAGTACTCCTTTTTATTTAGTTATTAAAATATAAAACCTATGCAAAGACTGTCTATACTAATAGAAGATATTTTTTTTTATTCAACAACGAAGACGTTCAAAGTCTATTATTTACCCGTTTAACATCAAACAAGAAGGTAAAGCCCCAGTTAGTGTTACCAGGTACAAAAATAGAAATTCCGGATTTAGGCGAAATTTTTGAATTGGATCGAATATACCGTTTTCAAAGCCCAACGTTTTAATGGATTAATGATGCTATGTATTTTAAATTTCTCGGAAATCGTATGCATTAAAATAGCGAACACTAATTGGCTTCACGTTATTAATAGTGGTGACAGTTGATGAAATTCTCAATACTATTGATATATCGATACTTATATTGAAGGCCAAAAAATATCGAAATATATTTAGCTTCTTAAAATTGATTTTTTTTTTCGCTGACCTTTTCGTAAAAGCAGTGGTTCCATTTTTTATCGATACATATGTTTTGACAATGGTTCAATTTCGATATTCTAGTATCGATATTATCGACTTTTGATGTATATTTGCATTCTTAAATACCAATACGAATTGGAATCTCGATACATAACAATTACAATTGCTTTGAGGCGACTGATAATGACAAGGGAGTTCATGTTTCGGAAACAAGGAATTTCAACATTCGGGCATTTAATAGCATGTCAAATGCATCCCATGAATGTTTAAGTTTCCACGTGTACATTTCATCTCGACATTCGAAAGTGCAGTGCTACCGTCACTATCGTCTCATAGAAAATACCTATTTGATAGACTCTGGTATAGAACTTTTTTAATTTATATTATGTGTCATGGAGTTTCTTTCGTCAGTTGCATAAACAGTGTTTAAAGCGAATTCTGTAAAGTAATTTTAAATTTTTATTTTTATTTTAATTTAACAATAAATATCCAACAAAAATCAGACTCATGGTGGCCCTATCAACCGTAAGCTGGTGTGTTTGTGGGCACTACGGGACCAGTTCGACACTTACTTGAAAATTAATGGGCTTGATGGCGTTGTAACGTTGAGAAAAATGTCGCTTTATTGTAACGTTATCTGGTTAAAATATTTTTTGAACCTAGCTAATGAATATATTTTATAACTAGCTGACCCGGCAAACTTTGTACCGCCTATTAAAATCTATTTATCAAATATATTTCATATAAAATATACCCTATGTTACTCGTGGCTAATGTAGCTTTCGAATGGTGAAAGAATTTTTAAAATCGGTCCAGTAGTTTTTGAGCCTTTTCATTACAATCAAACAAACGCACAAAGTTTTCATCTTTATAATATTAGTATAGATAGGACTTAAAGACATTTTTTTATTTAATAAGGATAGGATATTAAAATGTACTTGATGGTAAATGAGTACAATTGTGTATCGACATCTGTAAACAATAATATTTAAAATAAGAGTCTTACCTGAAGTAAATTTCGATTAAATGATTCTTCCTAATTTCATAATTCAAACTGCACTACAGGCAGGAGCTACACTGCTGCTTTAAGAAAATATGACTATTGTGACACCGCTAGTGAACGGGAAAGAGCCTCTAACAAAGCACATTTTGCGTATTTTACTATTATTATAAAAATATAGAGCTAAATTTGTAGAATATAGAATTACTTAGATAACGTCAAACATATCCTACTAATTGACATAAAAATTGCATAAAACCTGTAAGCCGTATTTAAAATTATGATATAGTGAATAACGATTTTTAAATTTGATTTCTAAACGATATAAAAATCATCAATCCTGAAGCGTCCAAAATAGAACACATGGTATCAAACGAAATCTATATATTTATTCAATCTAAGAATGTGCCTTTTTTGAGACTTTAAGCGATTTTTGATGTCAACCCAACCGTAGCAACCCGACCTCGGAATAGCGCATCAATGCTTCGGGCCACTTTGGGACCGTTTTGACCCTGACCGGGGCATAAATGAAGGTACGATGGCCTCGTAAGTAAACGAGGATGTTTCCTTAGAGGAAAACTAGCGGTTAGTACTATTATAGTGGAAAACATGCAATGAAAATTGTTAAAGTGTTTATTGGGTAAACTTTATGAGAAATTGTTTTGAAGTTGTATTAGTTATAGTACAGGATCCCTGGTATAGTTTTCATCATTTATTACTAACAAGCTGATTTTTCGTGAGTAGCTTCGTTTCGACAAGACGCCTAACATTTTTCCTTACAGCAATGTTGGTAAATGGTAGCTTGATAGGGGCAGCAAGGATAAAATATGTTGACCGGACGAATTCTAAAAATTTATTACTAACCAAATTTTTCTTTGTTAACTATCAAGATAATTATTTAAATAACGTGAAAAAATATTTGTCCTACAAAATATAAGGTTTTTTAGGTTTTTTAATAAATGATGAAAACTATACCAGGGATCCTGTACTATTACTATTGTTTAGGAGGTGATTAAAAATAGGTTCTATCATCTTTCGAAGTACCTACCGCGTATGTATGTACCATGTATAATTATACATACATATTAGTTTGTCTCATTCTTAGGAACACACTTAAGTTTAAACCTCTTGAAAGATTTTAACATAGGAGACGTCGTTGCACTCGTATTAGTTGTACTGCTTTTTTTATATATAACTAGTTTTTGCCCGCGGCTTCCCCCGCGTTTAAAAGTAAATAATATAACATACTAACATACATAAAACTGTAAATTCATACCTTCAACTTTGCTTAAGACCATCACTTGATCAAATGCATAGTTTACGATTCAATCCTTACTAATATCGATTTTTAGGTCCAAAAGATCGATTCTCCGATTATTCGATCTTAGATCGCCATCCCTAGTTCCTGTGGGACTCCCGGGATAAAAAATATCCTATGACGTTTCTCGGGTCTCAGACTATCTTTGTACAAAATTTCATTAAAATCGGTTCTGTGGTTTAGGCGTGAAGAAGCGACAACCAGACAGACAGACGGACAGACACACAGAGTTACTTTCGGATTTATAATATTAATAAGGAGTAAGGATAAGGATTTGAGTTTCGACATAATTTCTGAGTAAAAAATTCAAGTAACCCTAATGAAAGACTAATGTATAAACGGAATGGCGATAGGGAGGAAGTGAAGTCTAATAATATAACATTAGATAGTAACATAACTGACAGCAAGTACTTCACCTTTTAAACCAATATTACAATTTAAAGCAACCACTCACAAACTTAAAAAGTCAAAAGGAACGTAATAGTAGAAAAATATTTTGAGAAAACGCGGTTAGGAGGGAAGGACGGCGGTGTGTGTGTGGCCGCATACCGTCGTAAACACCAGTAGGACTACCATGAGTTTACAAAAGTATTACTCGCTAGCGACTGCGTAAAATAAATGTATGAAAAATTGTACAGCGCCTCTGGTGGTTACTCGTAGAACTAAAATCCGTAGTGACGTGACTCGATACGTAAAAAACCTATCGAAATCAAATCGCTAGCGAATGTCATTATGATCTATTGCCATACAAATTCGGTCCCATGAGTCATTAATTTGACAGACGTTGTCAAGAAATACCGTAACGATAGTAGTTATGTTATTTACTAGCAAAATGACAATAGTTTTCTATTTACCATTTCTATAGTGGCGTTTCTATGCCAACTCATGGTAATGCTACAGGTGTGCGGGAGGAGCGTAAATTGCTCCCCCAAAGTCAGAGCCCGATAGGGGCATCGCGCTCGGAGGACTCCGGTTGTGTTCCATCGGAGATCCCGGAGTTATCCGCCAAGCGTTGAGGACGGCTACCGGGGGGGTTTTAGTGCGGTAAAAGTCCCACGTTCTAGGGTAACCAGTAACGTATTTGTCTTATTTAAGAGAAAGAAACAAAAGTAGAAAATTTTCAAAAAAAATCAATTAAATCAAATCGTGTTGCACGATTGATTTCTATGGTAGAATTTTTGAACGTCAACATAGATTAGTAAAGAAAATTATCCGCCTTGAAATTAAATGAAGCCTTTTTTTGCAACAATTTCAATTGTCAAAACTGGTTACATTTTCTTGTTAGTAACTTATCAGTAATTCGAATGAGTTGCGCAATACTCGTTAATAATAAATCGTTGAGTAATATCGTTGTCTGCGCGGGGTGCCCCGCAAGTACATGATTTATTAATTATAGGTATAGATATAGTTGTACTAACATAGTTTTAAGTTTAATTGTAACTAACAAAATGGATCTCTGTTATCTGGAATAAAAATTTATTATTATTATTATTATTAATAAAAGGTGTCTCAGAAGAATATTTTGATTGTTTTGAATACTTATAAACAATTTGTTAATGGTTAAAATTTCCCTAATTTTGCGAAGTTATGTGTGTATTATAAATTAATTATCACTGGCTTCTACGACGAAGAAAAACATCGTGAGGAAACCTGCAACTTTAAAAAAATGTTTTCATAGGTCTGTGAAGTCTAATCCGCACTTGGCCAGCGCGATGGACTATGACTAAATCCTTCTATTCTAAGCCCCATGCCCAGCAGTGGGAAAATAATTGATTGATGATGATTATTATTATAGTCACCTTTATCGTATACTTAAAGTTATGCTAGCCCTATTAAGTCAAGTAAACGGTAGAAATAAAGCAGAAATAGAATTGCAATGTAAAAACAGTAAAGTTATTTTAAAACTAAATTGCAAGACGATTGAATCCTCATAATCGGTGTTTCGATTTGTATTGACTTTGAAAGATTACTTTTTTAATGGGTTGAGAACTTAGAAGAATAAAATACAAATTTATTTTTTCTACAAGAGAGAAACTTATTTTTTCTACAAACTGACGAGATAACTGAAATCTCTATAAGATTACCTTTATTGTAAAAAATATCTAAAGGTTTAGTCTAATTTTTTTACTAAAAAGAAAGAAAATTTAAATCGTCCTTTTTATTACGAGTTTAAATCTAAAATCTTATATTAATAAGAAATTTTATTTTATTAAGAAAAATATTATTTTTATACTGTAGAAAAATGTTAATTGTCCCGTATTCGAAATATAAAAAGATTATACTTAAGATTTTGATCTCTATTGTGGAGTTAATCTGCACACTGTAAATATCCAAAGACTAAGATACAAAGCCAAATATGTTTACGTTCTTTATTCAAACAAAATATTTATAAAATTCTATATATAAGATTCCACATAAACATTTTCATCTCTATTGTGTATAATCAATCTGTAAGCCAATCTGTAAGCTGTAAATATCCTAAGAGGGACTAAAATCGAAAGCCTTTATTCAAACAAAATCTTTCTAATTTATCTCGTGTAGACCCAAATAAAATTAGTCTACATAAACATTGTATTCTCTTTTGTATAGCTACTCTGCGCCCCGTAAATACCCGACATGCGGGACAAAAAATACAGAGCCAAATATTTACGTTCTATATTCAAACGATGTGTTTAATCTTCCGAATGACTTATGTTCAGCACTTTATTTTTTCTGAGCGTCGACTAAGGAAACATTTCGTTCATATCGTATTTTCATAACCTTGGCTATGTTTATAGCTAAAATAGAACAGCTTAATGGTATGTTTTATGTTCTTTGACTTCCTTTACTTTATTTTAATTTGATTATTCATTCGACATGTTGCCAGCTGTGGTAATAAATGTTATTGTTTATACTTCTGTGTACTTTAACTGGTTCAATTGCGGTAGCTCTAACTTACTTATTAAAGACGATTAACATTGGTTTATTTACTTGTATTTCACATTTAAACTATTTATTTTATATTACTCTAGTTTGAATGGTCGTAGAAAGAGTACCTATGGTTCGATTGGAGGGCACCATCGCCACATCTATTTCTAGCGTTCTATATTTGGGTGCAAGAGTTTCTATAGATGCCGGCTGACATATATCCTAAATATCCATGAAGCCGGTTTGCTAATTTTATATTATTATAAAAATATATGTCTAACTTGTTTTTATAATAGCCAACAAAAACCAAACATCGATTAATAATTTTAAACATCGATTAATGATTTTAAAAAATTCTAACATATTTAAAGGTATTTCTAGTCACTTAAATCAATACTTACTTCTATCCACTACTAAAGGTTCGTAACTTTGAACAGCTCAGAAGCGAGACTTTGATTGATAGTGTGACAGTAATCGACTTCTTAGGGGAAATAACACGAGCTCACGACAAAAACACGCGAGTATTAGATAATGATAATGTCTGTTGCTGATTGATTAATCCGACCTTGAGTTTTGATTGAGACGTAAATATTATTTGATTGAAATAGCAAAAAAGCGTGCGGTCCACTTAATGGTAACTGATCACAACGGGTAGTAAACATGAAGAGAGTGGTTAAAACTCGGCCTCTCAATTGGGGGACCCGAGGCTGAAACCTCAGGCACGTATCTCGGATTTTTTAATGTTATGATTATACTTAAATTAATTATCATTTGCATAATAACGGTGAAGAAAACATCGTGAGGAAATCTGCATACCTGAGAGATCTTAAAAAAGATCTCAAAAGTATGTGAAATCTACCCAATTTCCGAGAGGAGACCCGTGCGCAGCAGTGGGACAGTAATGCTTCCGCTGACGCCACAAAGCCGTAAAGAGTTCTACTACCTTTATGTACTCAATGTCCCCAAGTTTTATATACATGTATTACATTTCTAACATTGAGGATGCTCACAAGAGCGACGTTGATTGATAACGCGACATCGACCGCTCCAGGGAAATTAACACGCAACCCTGACAAAAACACCAATACATGAACACGTTACGAATAACGATTGATCGACACGAATGAATCGCGAGATTAATTACAGATTAGTGATAGACACCAATTTCGATCTAGTCGTGAGGTCAAGGGTTCGAATCCATGGCCCACTGAGTGAAATTAAAAATACACAATTTTGGTTAAAATTACGTGTTTTTATGTATACAATAGACATATTTTTAACTTTAAAATAAAAACACGCATCCAGTCGACCTGATAGTAAAGTGCCACCCATAGACATTTGTAATCAACCCCAGATAAGATTAGATTCCTACATGAGCCAAAGATACTTTGTTATCCTTGAGGACTAAGTTGATAAAAAACTAAGCCTAGGATGATATTCATCCTTCCTTATCACACCCTTTAAACTGGGACGCAGCAGCGCTTAACTTATAATTAGGCAGAAATAAGTGTGGCGAAGGTGCCTCCAAAGTCGACCCATAAAGAATTATTACCGCCTTATAAATATTATATAAATAGATACTATCATAATATATATCGTTAGTAAAATAGACTTCTGGTTAGCAAAATAAAGTAATACTAATCCTCAAAATATTATGCAAGTTTTCTTTGTATCATACAGCCTCTACATTCTAGAGTGCGGCGTACAATCGAAACTTGTTCAAAGAAAATGAAAGCCGCAGTATGCAATAGTGGCTCTTAACAACATACAACGGTAAGTTGTACAGAATTGCTTGCTTATTATTATAAATAATCTTTGTTACCTTTGTCATATTTTGTTTAACAAAGGTATAACTTATATTTCGGTAGAAGTAGTATTTGAAGAGCCTACATTGAGTTTCTAGGTTTAGATTTTATTTCCTTTCTTCGTTAAGAAGAGAAGGATTTATTTATTACAAATATTATAAAGAGAAATATATTCAGGAAGGTTAACGACACGAGCAAAAATATACATGTATTTGATGTAGTAAGAGAGATATATTTTTTCGTGGCATTCTATCTCAGTCCTCAGGGGTAACGCTTCTAGAGCCACACTCATTTAGAAATCTGATCTTATCTGGGGTTGATTATATCTATGGGCGGCAGTAGCCACTTATCATACTTAATAATATAATGTTATCTATACTAATATTATAAAGAGGAAAACTTTGTTTGTTTGTTTGATTGTAATGAATAGGCTCAAAAACTACTGGACTGATTTTAAAAATTCTTTCACGATTCGAAAGCTACATTATCCACGAGTAACCTAGGCTATATTTTACATGAAATATATTTGATAAATATATTTTGAGGCGGTACAAAGTTTGCCGGGTCAGCTAGAGTAACATAAAATAATAGTAATGTAAGCATTACTTACATTTAGACTGCGTGCTCGTTCGCTACTTCTATGTTATAATAAATATCCATAAATTAGTAGAGTAGTTGGCCCTAATACAAATTGTCCTGCTGCAAAAAAAATGGATAATACGATAAAAATGAGGTTTAAAAGCTTAAACTGACGGGATATTCTCGCAAAATTCCATTGTCATCAGAAGAGCGGTTTCGGAGAACGAACACTGACACATGAAGGTAAATATATATCCAGACTAATATGAATATAGAAAAGGCCAATGTTCTCTAACCCCTCGTGAGGACAAAACCTTATAAAATAATAGGAAAATATCAAGTTAGACGTGTATACCAAAATAGACTTTCACTCGAGACGTGTGATAGCGATCATTGACCGAGGTATCAATTTACGTCCAACAAAATATGACTGAAGCAACGGTATATTATATTGGAAATTATAATGATATCAGATAACATCAATAGATGTCAATTGTCAATGTAGAATGCGAATATGTTTCTAAAAAGCAATCATATTTCTTATTGAGTTTACAATATAGGTATGTTATGATAACAATGAATAAAATGATGATTATATGCGCATTCCATTATAAAAAGGCAATATTAATGAAAAAAATACAATTAGATTTAAAAATGAAATAATGTAAAAAAATGCGTATGTAAATGAAGAATAAAATTTTGAATTTAAGCATTAAATTATTTTTTGTAGGTGCGAATTAACATTAAATATTCATTATTTCACTAAATATTATTTGTTTCAATTAAATTTGTGGAATTTATACTTAATGACAAAATATCCGTATTTTAATATTAAATCAGATTAACAACAAAAACAATCATTTCAACCAATATTATCCGGATTATAAGATTAATATCCGTTCTCTACAGCGGACATATCCAACCGCGCCAAAGTTGTCGATTGGGGAAACGCAAATTGAATAACAATCCGAACATAAATCACTTATAAAAGCTTAATCAGATGCAATTGTTTGTATGCCAAGGTTTACGGCACATTTTGGGATAAACCCATTTCCATTGTCATTTCGAGTAGGCTCTTTACAGAACCCTTTATACTATAGATGATTGATTTATAAGTCGTATCAGTCTCGGATTTAGTAAAGTAAGTAAGCTATGTTAACCAATAATGACAAATAGATGATTAATAAAGAGTGATGTGATTGATGTGAGGCAGTGATAGCCTAGTGGTTAAGAGACTCGGCCTCCCGATTGAGGGGTCCGAGGTTCACATCCCAGGCACGCACCTCTGATTTTTCGAAGTTATGTGCGTATTAAAAATTAATTATCACTTGGTAAAACGGTGATGGAAAACATCGGGATGAAACCTGCATAGCTCAGAGATTTATAAAAAAACAAATCTCAAAGGTATGTGAAGTCTACTTATTCGCACTTGGCCAGCGCGGTAGACTATGGCCTAATCCTTCTCATTCTGAGAGGAGACTCATACCCAGCGGTCGGACGATAAAGGGTCGATGATGATAATGTGAGTGATGAGTGCTTAATATTGAGGCTTTTCCTTTCTCCGACCGTAGTGTAATGTTTTCAAGACCCTCATAAGGTCTCCAACAAGGTATAAAGATTTTTGTCTAGTGATAAGAATCTAGACCTGTGGCTTTACATGCCCCTTCATAACATGAAACTGGCATGGAATTTGTCCACCTGGCCACTTATTGAAATCGCGAGCAAGACCCAAGGTTATTTTAGATCATAAATTTTTAGATCATTTGCTATCTATGAACGCTCAAAACTTTTACTGACGGTATTACATTCATTGAAAAAAGTATTAGACATCTTGTCATAAGATAGCTATTTTGACAAACTTTAATTAAACTCATGCTCGTTAAAGCAGAATTTATTAATTTTTCGTATCTCGCAACTCTTCCAATATTTTAGAACTTAATTAAGTAAAAAAAAGATACTTCAAAATATTTTTATAAACTTCTTTCATATTTTACGTAACATTGTAACAGTTCATCAAAGTAATCCAATTAATCAACTTTTAATTTTAACGACTTTAACAGTCGGATTTGAATAACGAACTAAGTTGCGCAGTTCTTTTGTTTTCGATTTGATTTTAGGGGTTTCATTTAAATATTCATTCGATTTAAATTGAAATTGACAAAGTGGGATGGTTTCAAAGATTGCGTGTTCTAAGTTGAATGTATTCGGAAAATGGAATTTTGTTAATTTATTTTTTTAATCGAGTTTGCTAATTCAATAGCATTTTCGCGTCAGTATTTTCTCTACTATCAATTAGGACTCCGATTTTTTAAACTATAATTTGCACATAGCGATTTAAAATTGGGTAATCTTTACTCAGAATTTTACTTTTACTCAGAAAATGTTAACTCGAGAGACTAAACTGATTTTGTTAACGCAAGACGTTAATGATAGAGCAAGCAATTTGCGTAATCCTAAGTGGTGGCGAGCTCCAAGCTTCAGTCAGACCATATCTAGACGGGGCGTTATCTAGTTTTTTTATATGTTCTTGTATAAATGTTTTTCTCCTAAGGTAAATAATACTGGTAATATATATTGAATAGTAATCCAATTTTGCTAAAGTGAATTTAGTTAAGTTATCATGATTGAAAGTATTTCATTCGAGTTTATAAAAAAAAAAGGTAAGGATAAATATATTGTAAGAATTATAAGAATGGAGCAGCAAGAGAGCTTACAGTCCATCTCGTTGTAAATGGTCACTGACCTCCATGAACATCTGTGACCAATTCTATATAGAATGGTCCTGAAGCCCATTACACATACGTTGGCATGCCGTGCGACTTAGATGATGGTCTCATATATAATATACACCCTTCCACCAAGACGTGGAATTGCTTCATGCATCTACTGCCTTTAGGCGCTTCCAATTATTTTTTTATATTGAAGTAGATAAGTGTCTACTGCCTTGTGGACATCTGTCATCTACTCCAGATGATTGGAGTCTGACCTGAAGTTGGCCACAGATGAATTGCTCAAGTATTTGTCTCTTATTATACCCTTCAAACCTAATTGCTTAATACTTTTGTTACTAGGCAAAAATAAGTGACGCGGTGGTGTCTCCGGAGTAGAAGCACAAAGGATTCTACGACCATACAATATATTAAACAGAAAAACATGAAGTTGTAGAATTTGCAATTGTACAAAATAAAATTCTAGTCGAATACTGTTACTATTTTCTGAAAAAACGATTGGGTATTCATCGAAGATTTGATATAGGATCGTCGGTGGTATACGGGAACTTTCCCTCACTAATTGGTTTTTCCTGGAATTGTATGTGAAAAACAAAAAAATCCAATGGAATTGTATCATTGTTGGTTCGCTTTATTTTAGTAAACTCATTTTAGAATTAGAGCCGTTATTAATTGAGAGCCGTTCGTAGTTTTTGATTTTGCGTTTTCACTGGCAAATGGCTAAAAAACGTCTTTGTAATTTATATAACTGTCTGACTGTCTGTTCCTCCGTCCCTTTATAACGTAACGTCACATACAAAATTAATATTTGTAATAAATACTTTACATTCAATGTTGTAAATATGTGGGTATACATTAAATCATGTATTTTATATTAAAATTTATGACATAAACGTACTTTCATACCAACTATCTCTATCTAAAATTGAGTTATTTATAACAGGAGCCACCAATTAGTATTCGCGTGCTATCATAAATTTCGAGAGAGAATATTATTTCCCAGTTCCATTTCTAGTAATAAATAACTGCCGAGCTTAAAGATTCCAATTCGCGCATTTTAAAATTGGATAAGCAGATATTTATGCAACGTCCTTATTTAGCGAAGAACGAAGAATAAATAAAAAATGTTAAGGATTTTAATACTCATCTTAAAGATTTAATGGAAAATGGATATAATATTTTATATTTAGGAAATGCATAAAAATATGTTTATGGTAATTATTTATAAAAAAAAATATGTAATTATTAATTGTTTGTTTGTTATTATTTAAAGTAATGTACTGGCGTACTCGCATTGATAGAATGATTTTTTGCATTACCAGTGAAGGAAAACATCGTGAGAAACCTTACAGATCTGAATGTACTTAACAAAAGTTATCAAAGGTTTGTAAAATATACAGTAGATGAACTCATGCTTGGGCAGCGCCATGTATTATGCCCGAATCCATTTCTCTCTGAGAGAAGAATCATACCCAGCAGTGGGACAATAAGATGTTATCAACAAAGACGATCTATTTCGCTATTTAAACATGGTTCTTATAGGAGTCAATAAATCGAATTCTACTTGAAGTACATAGACGGTACTTTATTAAGAGCTAAGTTGGAACGCCTCATTTAATTACCTAGGCCGAGTTATAGACGCCACTCCACTCAACTTGAACTGTAGATCCTCTGCATATGGCATAACCCTTCGCATTTACTCAGTCAATTGAGATAATTACCAGTTCACCAGAAAACCGCCCGTTGAATAGCTCGGGTTAAATTTTAAATTCGAGTGTATTCGCCGGAGCATAATAATGAATTGCGTGCTTAACGGAAATATGCATCCTTTTAGTTTTTACTGTGTCGGAAACATAACAGAACGAATGCCTTCCTAATTTAGTCGTCGTTTACAGAGTTTGTAGTTATTTGTTAGCGGCACCGGCATTGTTAAGCGTTACTGCGTTCTGGTTTGAAGAGTGTGGTTAGGTGACACTTGTACAACAGGACTACAAAGGGCTACGGTACCCCTGTCTGTCGTAAGAGGCGACTAAAAGGGGTTTCCGGGGTTGCGGGCGGCAAGAGTGGGAGCTCGAACCGTTCAGCAAGCGAACCAAGGATGGACGGCGGTATGGGTGGTCGCATACTGTCGTAAACGGTAGTAACGGAGGGGGGATTGCTCACACTTCGTCGGTTACCTTGGAAGGTTTCTCCCTTAAACAAAAACAAAAATAGGTAACACTTATACAAGACATTTTTATTTTGTCCTCATGTTTCAAATGCCGCTGGACGGCATGCAACAACTTATAACTGCTTGCATTAGTAACATCATGATAAAAATATTATTTACTTAAATCTTGACTTTTTTATATTTAACCTAACGATAAGGCAGACGGGCTGCCTGATGGAAAATGGATGCTTCTTATTTTGTATTTAAAACGTATAAATTCCTATTGCAAATCTTATAGCAAGTAGTATTGAATCAAAGACATCAAACAAACTTGCAATCTTCTTCGATTTATTATTTGATAAGTAACTAAACCCGGCCAGTCTGATATTTCCCATGGGAGCTTCGGGATAAAAAAGTATATAAAACAGTCTTATAGAGAAATCCTACGATGTGTGAAAAAGGAATCTGTTGATAACTTTTCTAAAAGATATTTTTATATAATATAGGAGTAGCAGACGACCATACAGTCGACCTGATGGTAAGTGGCTACTGCCGCCCATGGACATCCGTAATCAACCCCAGATGGGATTCCTACCTGAGGTTCGCCACAGATGCGCCGCCACCCCTGAGGACTAAGCTGGAACGCTTCGGAAAAGTATGTCTCCCTTACCACATCCTTCATAACGGAACACAGCAACGGCCAACACTTTGTTATTAGGCAAAAAAAGGTGTGCCGGTGGTGTCGCCGGAGTCGAACCACAAAGGGTTTTACCACCTTCAAGTCTAGTTGTTGATACTCGATCTCAAAATCGGGGAGACTGAAGTTCGAATCTCAAATCTCTAATTTTTCAAGTAATAGAGTAACTAACGAGTGTAATAGAAATTAATTACGCTTGCTTAAACGTTGAAGAAGAACATCGTGATTAAACTTACATAACTGAGAGTTCTTTACAAATTCTCAAGGATGTGTTAAGTCTACCAATTCGCACTTGGCCAACGCGGTGGATTGTAGGCTAAGTCCCTCTCATTGTAAAGGGGATCCGTCCCCAAAAAAAGCACAGTAATACCGACGTCAAAATTTTCTATGTGTATAATGATATTTACATATCAGTAAGCCCGCATTATATGGCATACCACGTATGCTAAAATATAAATTATTATTAATAATAACAATATCTCAAGGTCGTTTCAGATAGGGAAGCTTTAAACACGTGCTAAATATCCCTTTAATTTGGAAATTTGTTAATAAGGCATATATTTAAGTGCCCTTATTAAACCCTCGATTCCAAGAAGATTTTCACCTACACGGCACTGTATTCTGTAACCAATTAACCTAATGGCTGAAACAAATAGGGTACTTAAACAGAATTTACTGGAATACTGGAATTTGAAGAATGAATTTATTATTCAGGAGAGGAGTACGCTGATATCGGACAGCGAATGTCAAACTGTCAGGAAACTTTTTGGAAACATAAAGAGATAAATACTTATAAAATAGATCGTTATGTATGTTTTTGGTTGTATATAAGAAGTACTTTAAACTCAAATTAAAGCCCTTGTGGTTCATTTCGGTAGAATATATTAACGCCTTTGGGGAAATCCAATTCCGGTCTTTAGGGCTTGCGATGTGTGTTTTGCACGCTGATCTCTTGGGGGACACCACTAAGAAACATCTTTCTCTCGAGACGTGGTCGGCGTTTAGACCAGCATCTGTACCAATCGTCCCGAAGAACGTTGTGGAGTTTTATTTCAATCCTCCGGGCAGGAGGAGATTCATAACCATATTTCCCCTTTACAAAGAGCATATTTGGACATGAGCACATGTATTTTGAGGGTTGGAGACAAAGGTTGTATTAATTATTTATTTAAAGGATAACTTGTTTTTATACTTGTTATTAATTTAGCCAACATTCTAACTATATTCAATTAATATTTATATTCGGAGGCGTGGGCGGGGGTGAACAGAAGTGGAAAAGGGGTCACATTTCAATAAAATTTGTAGTTATTCGCCACAGTTGTAGTTAAAACTTCATTCTATTCGATTGAGTATCTAGTACAATATATTCAGTTCGACACAACGCGATCACGAAGACGACACCAAAACACAAGAGTTTAAGAGGCACTTATATTAAGAAACGGTAGACGAACCGCCAATATTCTAAAAGCATTATAACACATTCAATGCACGTACTGCATACTTTATAAATTCGAACGAAATGTGGGTTTGCCCTCATGTGGGTGTGGACATTCGGATAACTTCACATATTGAAATACTCTCATAAAGAATGCATTGCAAATATAGTTCTTTTTTATCATATAGGAGGAGCATGCAGTTCACCTGATGGTAAGTGGCTAATGCCGCCCATGGACATCTGTAATCAACCCCAGATAGGATTAGATATTACTCCCTGAGTTCGGCCACAGATGCCCCGCTACTCCTGAGGGCTAAGATGGAATGCTTTGGAGAAGTATGTGTATGTGGACGACATTAGTGACTTGAATACTATTTCGAGTTGACAATAAGAGTACAAAAATGGCAGTGATAGCCTAGTGGTTAAGAAACTCTGCCTCTCGATCGAGGGGTCCGAGGTTCAAATCCTAGGCCTCTCTTTGATTTTTCAAAGTTATGTGCGTATTAGAAATTAATTATTACTTGCTAAACGGTGAAGGAAAACATCTTGAGGAAACCTGCATACCTGAGAGATTAAAAAAATCTCAAAGGAATGTGAAGTCTACCAATACCACTTGGCCAGCGCGGTGGACTATGGCCTAATCCTTTTCAATATGAGAGGAGATCCGTGCCCAGCATTGGGACGTTAATGGGTTGATGATGATGAATAAAAGTACATCATTTACAGAATTATTCTCACGACCCGTGTGGCGGAGCGGTCACCATGCCGGTCTGACGCGCAGAGGGTCCCGGGTTCGATCCCCGGCCAGACAGATTTCTAAATGATGAATTTAGATTTCTGTTTCTGGGTCTGGGTGTTTATGTATTTGTCTATATGTGTGTCCATAGCACCCACGATACAGGGAATCCTAGTGTGAGGCTGTGAGTGTAGAAAGCGTTTTTTTAAAAAATATTTTTGGACGTACTAATCTACAACTTTTATGATAATACAACTTCGGTCATACGACAACGACACGACTACGACTTCCAAAAACTACTTGAGACTATTCAAGTTCCTTAATACGTTTATAGCCTTAAATTTCCCGACGGATTCCTTCAAAGTGGAATCATACGTTAAAAAAATCTATTCAGACGTAAGGCTATTAACAAGTCTAAGATAAAGGCTGTGGCCGGTGGGACGAAAGTTTCGGTCGCCATTTTCCTTTTTGTTGTTTAAAATTAAGATGGATGTCTCATTTCCAAAAGGCTTTGAAGTCTCGCAAACAAGTTCACAAGATTATAGGATGAGTTTTTACAAAAATCTTCTAGTTAAATTACTTTTTTGCATCTCATTCATCTTGAGTGTATTAATGTTTAATAGTTCGTAAGACATGAATTAAAGTTACAGAACGTTCAATTATAGAGAATACCTATAGTTTGTTGAACTGGCCAATTGATATTTTTTTATTCTAAGACTTATCATGTTGATTATAATGTCTTTTTTAATGTCACTCTACATTATTCTGTACCAGCAAGTATAAAACCATTTATTCAGAATAAAAGAAGTGAAAACATAACAACACGTATAAACAAATAGTAAAAATACGAAATCGATCCGAAATGACGAATTACGAGTTGAAAATTGTAATAAACACATTTAAATAAATAGAAAATACTATAACTTATCATCTGATTATAAAAATACAAGTATAGATATACATATAAAATACATACACATTTAATTATAAACACAATTACCTATTACATTAATTCACAATAATGATAAACTTTTTTTTTACAAAATAGGAGTAGCAGACGAGCATGCAGTCCACCTGATGGTAAGTGGCTACTGCCGCCCATGGACACCTGTAAACAACCCCAGATAGGATTAGATATTCCTACCTAAGAATAAGTTTGAACGCCTCGAAAAAGTATGTCTCCCTTACCACACTCTTCAAAACGGAACACAACAGCGCCTAACACTGTTGTTATTAGGCAGAAATAGGTGTGGCGGAAGTGCCGCCGGAGTCGAACCACAAAGGGTTCTACCACCTTCAGAGTCGAAAGTCCTAAATAACACATTAAAATAAGTAAACGATACATAAATTACCGGCTATATACAGTAATCCTACTGTTATATTAGATGTTTATATACTGTGATAACATATCATCAAGAGACTGCATAAATACATAAAAAATATTACGTTAATAAAGAAGGTCTTGAGACATCGCTAAAGTAGCCACGCCATATGGACGTATTATCTCTCAGAGGACAAAACTTATTACCCTAATATGACATAGCGAGCCTTATATGACATAAAGTATGTTGCCAATACAATTATTTGTAATAGAGGCGCTTAGATTTTTTTTAGGATACCGTACAATAAGAGTAAAAACGGAATGCTGTTATTATCTAAGTCTCAGCTGTCTGTCCGTTTGTCACAAGGCTGCTTTTAAACAGTAATATATAGACACTTGATATTTTGAAAGAGTTCTGATACAGTCCGCTAGGGACGTTGATTGGAAATGTATGGACAAATACGTAAACAAATACAAATACAAAAACAGTCATTTTTGTAAAAACGCAAAAACTCATACTAAGGGTGCAGTACTTTGGTCGGTACAATGAAAATCCTTAAAATAATAAGTAAAAGTTAAAATTAAAGGAGTTCCCCATAAAAGAAACAGTTTTTACGGCGTTTTTCGCTTTATTTATTAAACCGTAATTAAAATACACTTTTAAAAAATATTTTACAATGATAAAATCTATGTAGCTGCTATGATAAATACAAAAAAAATGGTGACACGAAACTCTGCATGCGAGTTGGTAACATTCATGGTAACATTAGTAGAAATATGTAATGTAACATAATTCCTCGGATCTAATAATAAATTTACTACGATATATCCATAACTAGATTCATACATATTGGTCAAGCAAATAAATGCGTTGTAAAAAGCTAAAATACATTTCGATTACATTTCGTAGTTGACAGGCTATTATGAATTTGCAATTCCCATACGGCGATATCAATTTCGTATTATCATATAATATCGCGGGTAAGTCCGCACTTTGGGACCCGGTACGTCAAACGTGATGTTTCCATTAAAGCGTTGACGTGTGTCTTGCCTTTAGTGCGTTGGGACCGCTCGTTGGAGTGGTGCAAGTGACAAGAGATTATCCATGTAACTTAACGATCGTTACATGAAATATTTTTTTGGAAAAAATGCTTTTATTCTTTACGTGATCAACGTAAGCAATTTAGAGCCCGCAGCTAATTAGACCTTTTTCTACATCTAGGTAAGTTTATGGAGCATAATGACCCACGCTGCAACTATTCACTTCTACATGATTCAGACAACAGAACATAGTTTTTGGCAATTTTGTCTATCTGATTGTATATCACATAACATATCATAGGTATTACCAAAATAATGTTTTTATCCAGTAAATAAATATGCATACCAGAAAATGGCAAAGTAAGAATAGCTTTTGATAAGTATTATTACTATACTACATAACCTTTAATTCATGTAGGCACTGTTTGCACACATACAAACAAAATAAATGTAAATACATAAAAATCAATCCATTATTTACATTTACAGACAAAAATCGAACCCGTCATTCACCTGTTATAACGAGAAAATTCTTCCAAACCACCAAAACGCCTCCACTTTTGTTTTAAGTCATACATTCGACGCTACTTGTAAAGAATGGCGTACTTTGTTGTTGTAAATTGTATTATTTTCCTTCCTTTGATGAGTTCATATAAATATAACTTTTATATTTAGACCGGAAATTAAAGAGGTATATGTTACTGACATGAGGCATTTTCTTCCGCCACGTGTTCAAGAGTTTAAATATATTTTACGAGAGAGTGAGTAACAACTTATTTAAGGTAGACTTTTTTAAACTTAAACGGTGGTAGGACCGGTGGACTTTTTCTGCCTTATAATGGCCGTGTAATGGAGACACTTATACGGCGTCCTAATTTAGTCTTCAGGGTAGTAACGTATCCGTGGCTGACCTCAAGCAGGACTCCAATCCTATCTAGGTTTGATGATAGATAGATAGATGCTCGCTTGCTACCTGTATATTATAAAAACTATTTAGTTGTGGTATGAGTATTGTATGGCATGTCCAAGCAAAATTGTCAGAAGATTACAAACCCTCTTGCATACTTAATTTTATAAATCTTTTTTGAGTACATCCATGCCCTCATACTTACTAAGGTTTTTTGAAGAGATAATAAGACACATCACTGCAAAATTGCACGTTTTTGCATCTGCAACTAGTATATTGAAATTTTCATTTATTTACAAAAACTACGAAACTACACGGCACAGTTCACAGCGCTAAAGATATAGTTAAAAAGTTACTTGCTAGAGAAAAATAGCGTAATTTATATAATACATCAGCTTACAAAAACCCTAGAACACTTGTTCGCAGTTGGCCGAACTCAATCTAACTTTAAATAGTTTCGTTTCGTTTACAGGAACGCGATAAAAACACGCAAGTACGAAATATTAACTGAGTAATTTCTCAACTACTTTTATGTTTTTCTTGCAATTTTCTCGACATCATGTTTTGTTTGTTGTAGTTCATTTTGTTATACTTTATAAGGGATTACATTAGCAACGCAGCTTGGTTCAAGTTTGAAGGGTGTGGTAAGGGAGACATACTTTTATGAAATGGTCCAGCTTAGTCCTCAGGGGTAGCGGCGCATCCGTGGCCGGCTCAGGTAGGGATATGTAATCCTATCTGGGGTTGATTACAGATGTCCATGGGCGGCAGTAGCCACTTTCCATCAGGTGGACTCCATGCTGGTCTGCTACTCCTATATTATAAAAAAGATTGAAATAAGCTTACTTATATCCTAGAAGAGCTTAAAATGATTTATACTCGTAAACTTTTTCTTTTGTTTTATGTTATTTTTATTTTTTTGTCTCTTTCTATTATAATATTTCATTTGTGTTGCAATTATCCGAATGAAATGTTTCTTTCATTCTTACTTTCTAAAGTTACAAGATATTTACTCACTTACGGATTATTTACGAAAATGTACTATTAGAGGGATTATTCCTCTATTTTCAGAATCCAATAAACAAGAGCCTAGCGAAAGACAGCATTAGCTACTAATCCGATTGTAAGGGTGCGTTCAGTCTAGTCAGCTAGTCTAATTCATTATTATAAGGCTTCGTATTACGAGTATGTCAAGTCCCGACAACCTTATTATTTACTATCCTTCCGCATTCCTATTTGTGTGTGAAGAATATTCTCCATAATATTACCCATTTTAGAAGTTATAGTTAGTTATCTTTTGATAAATATATGCATTATAGGTATCTTCTCCTGATTTGTATTTTTGGTCCTTCGAGCCGGATCTGAGTTAGAGACCTTCATTAAAGTAAGCTCGACCTAAGAAAACATTCTACTAAACGGTGTGTTAAAATCAAAATATTTTATCACAGGTACATACATTCTTTACAGAGTTATTTTAGTTTTATTTAGTTTTAACCCTTTAGGTACGGAACCCTAAAAATGTTTAATATCTAGCCTTTGAACTACTTTACAGATTTTTTAAAGTACGGTGAAAGAGTAATTATTTTAAAACAATGTATTACGTTGAAAAGGATTGAAAGTAACCTCTTTAAAAATGAACGTCTTGTAATTTTTAGTGTAAACATCTCTATATAGATCAAAATAAAAGAGCCGTAAACTGTTTACAAACTATTTTACAGTTCAAACGATCTATTAGAATTTTAACTGAATGTAAACATTACTTTGGGCGCGATCATTGAAATGTAATGAATATAAACTTGGATCAATAAATGTAACCCAAAATAGCGACTATTGTGTAATGTTCTCGCTCACACATTATAGAGAATGAGCGAGAGGTAAATATAAAGCAGCCATTTTGTTTTTAATTTTTATTGGCCCAATTAATGCTAGTAGTTGATATAAAAAAGTTAAATGTCTATGTTTTTTATAGTCAAAAAAGTTGTGAAAGGTGTATTAAGGTGGTCTACCACAACATAAATCTTGTCACGCTAGCCCCTAAAACTATAGTTATTACGCAGAAATGTGCCTAGACTATTATAACTACAATAACTAGTTTTTGCAGTAGTTGAACTGATAGTAAAAGATATATAAAATAACTTTCGACGAACACTATTGATATTAGAGATAGGCTGGCATAATCTTATATATAAAATTCTCGTGTCACAATCTTCGTTACCGTACTCCTCCGAAACGGCCTTACCGATTTTCACCAAATTTTATATGCATATTCAGTAGGTATGAGAATCGGCTACTATCTGTTTTTATACCCCTCAGTGATAAGGGTTGTTCACCCTTAACATTTTTTTATTTATATGGTAACACACCGTTTGCCGGATCAGCTAGTTTTACATAAATTAAATGAATTGCAGTTAGACCTACAATTATATTCATACTATAATATATTTACTTGCTCACGTTGACAGACTGCTAAGCATAATTAAGTATACATATGTAGGTAAACACATACAAATGACGACAAGAAAATCGTAAGAAAACCCAAAAAACCCTTTACAAAACCCTACCCTCACAAACGCACTTATATTCGATGAAAGGGAGAAATGGTCCGCGCTATCTCGAACACATTCGAATACCTCGTGATGAATACCGCACATCTAGAACGTAATGGACCGAAGATGTTATAACGGTACTTACGTGATATGACTGCTATAACACTTTTTGACTATAGGATATAAACTACCCTTTCTTGTTGCATAAAATTCGTAGAAGACATACAAGTTTACTAAGTATATTTGAGTGCAAATGGTGGTGATCTCAAGTACTTACGAATACCTTGTCATTATGATGAATACCGCACATCTAGAATGTAATACAATTTATTATTATGGCTAATGAAACGTTTTTTGTGTATTGGACATAAAACTAGTAGAAATGGTGCGCTTTATCTCAAACACATATACGAATAGTATGGTAATAATGAATACCGCACATCTATAACGTAATGAATCGGAGATCTTGCAACAGTTTATATATGCTAAGACTGCTGAAATGCCTTTGAACTATGTATTAAATAGAGTGACATACACCACTTTTCTGTGCAAATGCAAGGCAGAAATGGTGCGCTCGATCTTTAGTTAATTAGAATACCTAGTCTATTGATGAATACCGCACATCTAGAATACATCCGCTACATCTTACTTATTATAAATCTTGTAACTATTAGTTAAACTACTCTTTTGTTTATTCAAACCTACATAATATAATATATGAGTACAAATAAAGACGAGAATTTCGAGTAAATTTTCTTTATTAAATACAAATTAAATTCATAATAAAAATCTAGAATACAATCTAAATCTAAACTTCAAACTTAACATAAAATGTTTTCTGCCTTGGAGACATGATCCAAAAATCTATCCGATTAAAACAAATTAAAACCTAAAAATAAAAATACATAATATAAAGATAAAACCCAAATTACAAATTAAAAACTATCTACTCATACAATAATGTACCAGCAATATTTTTGCAAACGAACATAGTGCAACAAAATGAGACTACGTTGGTAAAGTTGCGCTTTGCGACTAACTTTAAAAAGCGGTAATTCCACACAAGGCCGTTAATTAAAAATGTGGCGAAACACATAATAAGCTTTTACGCTCACGTGACCCAGTTCTAACTGAAAGAGACGTTCTCAACTACGCAAACACCTATTGCCCGTGATGAAAGTAAGCGATTTGATGCAACGGAGACCCCGAGGCGACGATGCCGTAGCTGCCTACCAGCCAACACCCTGACAAACGACTATATCCTCTACACCGCCTGCGTAAGACTCTCTCACATGTCTACACAAATTGGCAGCATCATACCGTTTGAAGCTATGCAAATTCATAGGCTTACAGGAATAGACAGACAACTCGATTTCCCCGTGAATAGAAATTTCTGTGGTAATATCAATCGCATAACATAAGCGGCGCGACCCTTTTCATATCTTTATTGCTATCTGTCACATTCCGATGGAACGGAGATATTGTGAAAATGATACACGATATACTGCATTGCTAACGTGTTGGTTCTAATCGAATGTCTTAATAATCTCGTCAAAATATCTTCGTGCCTGAAGTCTAAATTAATTTTGTTTCTTGAGGTAAGCTCAACATTATAATTACGACAAGTTTTTCAAACCTGTTTATTTTGGTTTTTATTTTCCCATGTGTATTAGAATGATATATAAAGCTTTTTATTTTTTTTTCTTTTGTTGCGTCGCTAATTTTTAGTCTGTTGATACAAATTAGTAACTAAGTACTGATTAATACAAATTAGTAACTGAGTAACGATTGACACGGATTCATTTAATAAAATAATATAAAAAAAAACATTTCATAAAGTAAGTAATTAAACAAATATTTGGTGATATTACAATTATATAATGATGAGATACGTACAACATAGAAATAAGTACTTATCGAAATAGTTTTACTTTTAAATCTAATCATACTGGTATGCATTGTGTCATTTACTTTTTGTACCCAGAGTTAGACTCAATACACTTTTCATAGTAAATAAACCCTCGAAAGAGCTTTACCGAGTAAATTTGAAATCTCGTAAGTGTTATGCTAACTGAGTTTACCGCGTCTACATCACTTACTGTTTTTCTCACTTCGTTGACACGTAACTGCGACATTTTAGCGCTCTCAAAGGATTACAATGTTATAGTTCGCGCCAAACTGCTAGTCCGCTCTGAATATAAAAAGGAATGGCGTCGCCATAGTAAGTTGTATCACTACACCTGTTCGCAACAACTTCAGAGCGAACTAGTAGTTTGGCGCGGACTTTTACCTATTACTTTTAAACGCACTTTCGTGATTCCGATATCGGGGACATATAGATGGGACATTAATGGGTTGATGATGATGACGTCACTTACTGTTTGTCTCACTTCGTTGACACGTACTCGTCGTAACTGCGACATTTTAGCGCTCTCCAAAGCTAACAATGTTACCTTTCACTTTTAAATGCACTTTCGTGATTCCAATAAACAAATTAACCGTGTATTTTTTATCCGACTGCGGAGAGAAATGGTTTTCAAGCGTATGTTTGTATATGGCCTAACCCTTCTCATTTTCAGAGGAGCCCCGTGCCCACCAGTGGGACAGTAATGGCTTGATGATGATGACGTCACTTACTGTGGTTTCTCGCTTTGTTGACACGTAACTGCGACATTTTAGCGCTCTCCAAAGCTAAAAATGTTACCTTTTACTTTTCAATGCACTTTCGTGATTCCGATAAACAAATTAACCGTGTACTTTTTATCCGACTGCGGTGACAAATGTTTTTTGAATGTATGTCTGTTTGTATGTATGTATGTACATATGTATGTATGTATATATGTATGTATGTATGTATGTATGTATGTCTCATTCTGTGGGCCGCTCTACGAACGTCTAAAGAGCTTTACTGATTGAGGTTTCGTTGGATTCATCGAAATTATGGAATATTACGGGCTTTTGCAGTTAATTATTTTTTAACAGTCAGATCATTTGTTTTTATAATGACTACTTCGCTGTGCCAAATACTGCTACTTTATATATAATTATTAATATAGAAATAGGATAATACAATTTCGCACAAAGTTTGCTTACACAATTCAATAAGTAAGAGTAGTTAGTTAACACTACGCTAAAGAACTTTCTAGAGAAAACTTGTAGTTTCGTTATGCTAACTAAATTAGCTGTGTAACTGTGCCGTTGAATATATTTCCCCGACTTGGCACTTTACACAGTGATGAATGAAGGACATCTTCTTCATGTATACTTTTAAATAGTCTTGTGCTGACTGATTCATCATCGCAGAACTTTAACTACTGAAGATAGAATTTCACAATTTCGTTCACGTCATAAAGGGAACCTTATGACGTAAACTAAGGAAGGATTTTTTTTATATTTAGGTGGTAGAAACCCTGTGTGGTTCGACTCCGGCGGTACCACCGCCACACCTATTTCTACCTAATAACAGCAGTGTTAGGCGTTGCTGTGTTTCGGTTTGAAGGGTGTGGTAAGGGAGACGGACTTCTCCGAGGCGTTCCAGCTTAGTCCTCAGGGGTAGCGGCGCATCTGTGGCCGACCTCAGGTAGGAATATCTAATCCTATCTGGGGTTGTTTACAGATATCCATGGGCGGCAGTAGCCACATACCATCAGGTGTACTGAAAGCTCGTCTTCTACTCCTATATTATAAAAAAAATATTCCCCCTAAGAGGGCCATACAGGGATTAAAAGGTTATTGTATGGTATACATAACATATTAATTTGTCTATTACTTAGGATTGGATTATAGTCTTGTACTTAATAGAACTTTAAGTCGAAAATAAAAAAGAAATATACCGTACTAAAACTTCTGCTTTCAAATTAATATAGTTCACTATTTTACCAAATGATATTTTCTATTTCATCTCGCAAGCGGCATTTTAGCGCTCTCAAAATAACAATGTTACCGTCCAACGAAAGACTTTGATGCGATTTTAGAGTTCGAAAAAACTGAATAAAGTTTTCATGCAGTCTAAAACAATTTAATGGATCAACAATTCTACTGAAATATTTTATATTCGAAAATATTTTATGCGTACAAGTTTCCGTTACATTGATTGTCATTAATTAAATATATAAACTTTAAATATATAAACTTTGTTTATGTTTTATTTATTTCTACGTGTTTTATGTGCCAATCGTTCAATTGACCCAAATGTTTTAATGGACGAGCTTCATGTATTACTTGGTTCAAATTGTATTTCATGTTGTTAATTTGGTCTACAATCTGATTCAAAATATAAACCATTACTGGAAAACTCGATGTCTGTGGGATTTGAAAATACAATCATTTTTGCCGCGTACGTGCAAAATGTGGAATGAACTTTCTCCTGAGGTATTCCCTCAGGACTACGACATGGGGCTCTTCAAAAGGGGTGTAAAGCCGGCGATGCATTGGCGACTCCTCTGGTGTTGCAAATGTCCATAGGCGACGGTGACCGCTTTCCATCAGGTAGCTCGTCTGCCTTATCGTTAGGTTACATAAAAAAATACAAGGAACATCAACAGTCCAGAAATCTGGAAGCGACTTCAGATAACCTTCTTTTTGTTAAGGTTTTATTGCTGAATTATTATTGAACATAATATTTAATTAATGTCGAATACAAAGTTGCGTATTCGAAATTAATTCGAACTTCGGTGCTACTTGTTCTAAAAGCAACTTCTCCAAGACATTCCAACTTTGTTCTCAGGGTAGACATCTAGTCTTATCGGAGGTTGATTACAGATATCTATGGGCGACAGTAGCCACACTCACAGGGTGTACTATCAAGTCATGCTCATTTGCGACTTGTATAATCTTATATATAAAATTCTCGTGTCACAATGTTAGTTACCGTACTCCTCCGAAATGGCTTTACCGATTTTCACCAAATTTTATATGCATATTCAGTAGGTCTGAGAATCGGCTATAATCTATTTTTCATACCACTAAGTTATAAGGGTTGTTCACCCTTAACATTTTTTTTATTTTTATGGCAACACAACGTTTGCTGGGTGAGCTAGTAATATATAAAAGTAACAAAGGAATATAAGGTGGTAGCCTAGTGGTTAAGAAACTCGGCCTCTCGATCGAGGGGTCCGAGGTTAAAATCCCAGGCTAAAAATATTCTAAGTTATGTGCGTAATATAAATTAATTATCACTAGCTAAAACGGTAAAGGAAAATATCGTGAGGAAACCCGCATATATGAGAGGAGCCCCGTGACCAGATGTGGGACAATAATGGGTTGATGATAATATGATAAACAAAGGAATATTCTATTAAAGAAAGTATCTCAAGTTATTCAAAATTTACGCTTGCTTCAAAGTAATAGAAATTAATATCTTTGAAATACGCAGCATCATAGCTACGTACTTCAGAGGAGGGTGTTTACAAACTGCGAAATTTTGATTTGAAAACTCTTCCAATTTTAATAATTTATTATATCGAGTCCCGCTCTTTGCTTCGTAAACAAACAACTTATTTATTTACAACGCAAAATGAATAATAATAATCCAATAACTTGTTTTTTTACATTTATATAGTACATAGTTATAAATAGGTAACTGTTTTGTTTGTGTTTACGACCTTGATATAGGTATTTCTATTTTGTACCCTTACCATGAGTTTTTACGTTTTGACAAATATGACTGTTTTGGTATTTGTTTACGTATTTGCCCATACAATTTCCAATCAGCGCCCCTATCGGATTGTATCAGAACTATAGTGTCAGTAACGTAATATTAAATGTCTAAATTGACAAAATGGCGCTTTACGTTTTGTCTCTCTTTTTTGCGAACTAGTGAGGTAGACAAAAAGACTTGAGCACTTATTGTTTACTCAGTCTACTAAGCAAACGGAACAGAATAATGGATTGAGTAAACGTAACGTAAAATTGTGGGATGTTTTGAAAACTCATGGTAAGGGTACAAGGGTAAGGATAAATTGAGGGCTTAGACATAAATCTACCGTGCTGACCATTACGGATTAGTAGACTTCAGACATCCTTAAATACTATTTTTGGGAATACAAAACAAAACACTACTAATCTAAAGGAAAAAACGGATCCTTTGATTGAGACGCCGTGTTTCAAACGTACTCGTATAGCCTAATGAGGCGATCACTCAACGAATACGCAGTATATCATTACAGAATATTCCAGTAAACAGCAACACGAACATACAAAATATTACTAAGTGCTTCTCTCGTTACAAAAAATAGGACTCCGCCTCATCAAAAGCACATTTACTCGTTTAGCGTCGAACGCTATAGAAATGGGACGTGGGCTATTCAGTATATTAACGCGATCATTACCGGCGAGGTTACGGCACATGCCGAAAGTTACAGTGTTTCAGAAACCTAAAGAACTCGCCTTTATTCCGCGGCTGGAGAGCGGCTAATTGTCCATTTGCGGGCAGTCGCGCGTGCCACGCGAAAACAGAGAAATTCCCGCCCGCCATTTTTAATTCAATTCTTCCGAACAAAGCTGCCGGTGCATTTTTCGTTGCGCTACGTGTTTCGTTTTGAAACAACTTCGGGAATAAAACGGGATAAAAGACATCTTAATATCCTATCCCTTTGCTTTCGCTGCCTCTTTTTGTATGTAATCGGCAGTTGCAGATTACACCATGTGTGGGAAACCATGTCATTTTTTCGTTTCGTATTCGGGAATTTAAAGTAGAATTGTTTGTGCGTTGAAATTAACACGAAACAAAGAACATGGAGCTTTTTGCGCATCCGTGCATAAATTAAAAAAATCTTTCCATACGAATTGGTGTTTTACACAGAGATCTTTTATTTTTCTTTTTTTTACTAGTTTAGTACTATATAAAATATATTTCCTAATTCAGATGTCTCTCCAATAATTTAAATGTAACCCTTGGGTTATCTTAACATAAACTTATACTAGAAGTAATGGTTATGTAAATACGGGAAATTTGATACAGCCTGCAAAGTTAGTGAATATAATTATTCGATAAAGCTAACTATGAGATATAACATCGATTTATTTTACATCGACGGTGTGTCTTTAGTATAATTATGAATAAACTCGCAATTGCAAATATTTCTACAATTTCACTAAATAATACTAAACTTTCTTAACTGAAAGTAAGTAATTAAAACATAATCCATCAATATTAGTTTTCATTTCAAAGAATAGACATCTGATTAATTATTTAAAAATTTGAATTACTCATTATAGGTATAACACTAAAATTGGTATCATAAAAGCAGTGATAGCTTAGTAGTTGAGAAACGAGGCCTCTCGATCAACGGACCAGCTTCAAATCCCAGGCACGCACCTCTGATTTTCAAATGAATGTGCGTATTAGAAATTAATTATCACTTGCTTAAACGGTGAAGGAAAAGATCGTGAGGAAACCTGCATACCTGAGAGATTTATAAAAAAAAATCTTAAAGGTATGTGAAGTCTACCAATTCGCACTTGGCCAGCGCGGTGGACCATGGCCTAATCCTTCTCATTCTGAGAGGAGACCCGTGCCCAGCAGTGGAACAGTAATGGGTTGATGATGATGGTATCATAAAAACAATGACAGCACCTAGCTTAATCTAGCTTTATCTCTGTAATCTGTTGTAAATACTAATCTTCGTCCCGTCTAATTAATATGAATATAATAAAAGTCATTCATTCAGTCATCTTTTCCTTCTAAAGGTGAAAAATAATGCCTCACAAACTTTTTGTGAGGTAGCTTGGTGCGATAAGATAGATGTGTTGACGTGAAGTTATTGCTTCAGTAAGCTTTTAATACAAAGTCGCAATCACTACCAACTTGATAACTTTTATGACTTACCCACCCTCAAGCCCTTAGGCTTTCTCGGCTTCATCTTACGATACCCATGGGAGAAAGCGGTTGATATTAAACTTTTTCTTGACAATCTATAAAACAAGTAGGTCATTTTTTCTTTACTAACGGATGAAGACTTTTAAATCTTATATACTCGTATGAAATTCTCGTGTCACAATGTTAGTTACTCCCCAAAACGGCTTTACCGATTTACACCAAATTTTATATGCATATTCAGTAGGTCTCAGAATCGGCTACTATCTATTTTTCATACCCCTAAGCGATAAGGGTTGTTCACCCTTAACATTTTTTTATTTGTATGGCAACACAAAGTTTACCGGGTCAGCTAGTATATTATATATATATATATATATATATATATATATAATATATCTTATAATGTCATAAGCACTTATACACTTTTTTTATAGTTTATACTAACGATTAGGAAGACGTGCTACCTGATGGAAAGTAGTCAACGCCGCCTACGGTCATTTGCAACTCTAGAGGAGGCGCCAATGCATCGCCGGCTTTCTTTGAGAGCTCTTTTTGCACCTTTTTTGAAGAGCCCCATGTCATCGCGCTCCGGGAATACCTCAGGCGGAAGCTCATTCCACATCTTACACAAGAACGTCTGTGCAAACCAAACCGTGGAGGACCGCCAGGAGTCCAGTTGGTGTTGATGGAACTTCATCCTTCAACTTATTATAAAAAGGTTTTCTCTTAGTGCTCGTCAATTAAACGAGAAGTTTCTGTTCATGTTTCTAGAAACAACAGTTCAACCTGTGTTTCCAGCAGCACCAATATCAAAATTGTGTTAAGTAGAGTTTGGTACGAAAATGAGAAACGGCAGATTTAGTAATAAAATATGTCTCTATAAAAAGTAGCTGCGTATTTACACCTACAAACATTGTTATACAAACGACAAACGCATAATAACAACTTGAAGCTTGAAAATACGCACATTCTATTGTTTCATCTCATTTAATTCTACAGACATTTTTATAAACACTAATTCAACAGAAATGCGCTGGCTGTATTTAAAATTATTTAAAAGAACTGAATTAAAAATGAAGCGCGGGAATCTTCCTGTTTTTGCGTAACACGTGACTTTCCAGAAATTGTCAAAGAGTTAATATTTAACCATTGAATTCATGCAAACTCTGTGGGTGAGATAATGACCATCGTCATTTTTCGATGACACGTTAAACAGTACCCTTACCATGAGTTTTCTAAAAATCCCACAATTTTACGTTACGTTTACTCAATCCATTATTCTGTTCCTTTTGATTAGTAGCCTGAGTAAATGTAACAATAAGTAAGTGCTCAAGTCTTTTTGTCTACACATGTTCGCAAAAAAGAGAGACAAAAAATAAAGTGTCATTTTGCCAATTTAGACATTTAATGTTACGTTACTGTCACTATAGTTCTGATACAATCCGCCAGGAGCGCTGATTGGAAATTGTGTGGGCAAATACGTAAACAAGTACCAAAACAGTCATATTTGTCAAAACGTAAAAGCTCACGGTACAGAACTGAATTAAAATTGCAGTCGGGATTTTCTGTTTTTGTGTAACACGTGACTACCTGAATACGATCTATTAGATAAACTTTAGCGGTGACATTCATGTAAGCTATTTAGGTGCGACAATAAATAATATCATACAAATGATCTCCTAAGCCAAAAATATTTCTAAATGACATTCAGCTTGGTGGAGCGGTCACATACATCTAGGGGATTCGATTACATTCCAGCCATATCTAAATTTAATATTAAATTAAGATCATTACATAAGAATGATACACGATAGAAATACGCACATAAAACTGACAGTAGGTACTGATAAAAAGTACGAATATATCACAAATCATAACAAAACAATATAAAAAGCATTATTTACACTTACCCTACATTAATTAATTATTTTTCTGTCATAAATTATGAAAATTCTGCGAGTTTCCAACATCTAATATTTTCGCAGCTCGTAAACAACTACAGTTGCTTCGAAATGGCTCCCATGCTACAAATTTCGAAGCGCCATATTTTTATTTTTTTCGTGTAATATTTAATTAAGTCGGTAACAATATTAACTTTTTGTTTTTGTAGTCATAAATCACAACTAATATCCATAATTCAATGCACAAGTTTGACAGTTTAGCAATTGTATATGCTTTGACAATTGTATATGCACAAACGTATCGTTACTGATAATCGAAAAAAAAAAAAGTTTTGCGGCTCTAAAATATTGGATTATAATTATTTTATGTTACAAATGTCGACTCTCCCACCTTAATGAATATACTGAAATACCAAAATTCACATCATAATTATCAAATATCATTCATACTTAATCTATTTAATTAGATCTCTGAATTTTTAGATTCTACTGCTATAGATGTATTCACGGCAACACCACTTAAACGTGGGTAAAGACAACCTAATGAGAGGAAAAGTGACTAAATCCAAGCAACACAATTTATGAAAGGGGAGACGCTTTGCATTTCCTCAATCCCGATGACTTCTTTCATGGGCTATGAATTGCTTTGAGGGACATAGTATCCACACTCTTTCAGAGCTTTCCCGACTGGCAAAGGGCATATCCGTGTCAGCCGAGGCCTTACTGCATCAACATAATAGGCAACCTCATTCCACATATCATTTCAATGCTTTACCGTAAAGGTTAATTTATATTTACAAACTTTGAACTTGTCAGGCATCAAGGCAGAAAAAGTGTCAGGTTCTAGTAAGTGTCTTTCTAAACAGTGTCAGCGTCTACGAACCCACAAGGCCGTAAGTAGTGTTTGTCATAAATATAGAGTAATTAATGTATTTGTGTCAACAATATAGACGGATAATAATAATGTAAATACTTATACATTATTATTTTGTCTGCCACGGCATTTGTCTGACACTTTCAAAGTCTGTAGATGTAAAAGAACTAATCGCTATTAATTAAAAAGTATGTGTGCAAATATGGTTTCTACAAACAAAATCTATACGTAACTTTCTACATTTAGATGAAAAATGTAAAAATAAAGCTTAAAATTTTAAAATAAATTGAAGTGTCGAAATACTGCAATCAGATATTGGAATAACTTCGAAAGCCATCAAGAATACATGAAGCGCATCCATTAAAAATTAACGGTCAAATGAGCGATTGAATTTTTAAGTTTCTATAAAATATCAGCGTGTTTTAATTTTATGAATTCGAACGTATTTTAATGATCATTATTTTATGTGTGAAGAGGTTTAAAAGTTTGACCGACAATTATATAAGTATTTATGTACAATTGTACATATTATTATGTTTTAACCGACTTCAAAAAAGGAGGAGGTTTCTCAATTCGACCGTATAAATGATTTTTTATATTTCTTCGCGGATAACTTCGTCGTTCATGAACTGATTTTGATGATTTTTTTTTGTTGGAAAGAAGATATATCCAAGGTCCCATTATAAGGAAATTAGGATCTGATAATGGCAGACCAGAGAAATCGAGGGGAAGTTTCAAAAATTGTATGGGCGACTAGTGCCGAGTGCGTTTGTAAGTTTTTTCATCAAGTATTTTTATTTATATTAAATAATCCTTAGTATGTCATCACTAAAAAGGGTGAAATTTTTTTAACAAAAAATACAACGACGAATATAATATGACTTCTATGTCACTGCAAAGTAAAAAATAATTGAAATAAATGTTGGTTTAGTACATATTTCTGAAGTCGGCGCTCAATGCAATGCATTTACTATCATTTTTTATGACACATCTGCCGGGTTTGTCGTGATTGCGTTTTTATATAAATAAATAATTAAAACATATAGATATCTGTAACTATTTATACAATGACATTTTTATTCTAAACTCACCCTGTTTATCCGGACCACGAAAATTGCGACAGCATTCTAGAAGCAGAGGGTAACTTCGTTATCTTTCGGGAGCGCTAAAATGTCGCCGCGTTACGTGTCGCCGAAGTAAGGAAAACAGTAAGCGACGTTGTCAGACAAATGGAGAGTTTTATCTCAAAGTATAGGATAATACAACATTATATCACTTACTTATAATGACGAGATGGTATTGTTGAATATTACTGAATGTTATACTTCCTGTATTAGACTTAGTTTTTATTTATCTATTAAATTAGTGGACTTACATATAGATTAACTTATTGATGTTAACTTTTTACTACCCATTAATATCTGTAGTCAGCAACAAGTAGCAGGAATCTTACCGGACGGCTGATCACAGATGGATTGTTGTCCCTAGAAACTAAGTAGGGACGGGGCAAAATAATATGATTAATTTTCTTTCTAACGGCAATCATGCAGCACACATATACTTTATTTAGTTTGAAGTGTGAAAAGAGAGAGATACGACCAACCTTCTCACTTAAGTTTTCTTCTTGAAGAACTATTACTAATCGACTCTTGCAATGTAAGTGATTACCGTCCATACCATAGGAGCAATGACAACTTCATTACAGTAATGAATCACTTTCATTTCATTTCCTATAATAAAGCAGAAACTAATATATCCAAACCCTAAAAATGTAAAAGCAACTACATGAAGAATATTCCTAACGGTATTATCTCAAAGCGCTAAAATGTCGCGTTACAACTAAATAAGGAAAAACACTAAGCGACGTAGTTACGGGGTAAATTCAGTTATTATAATACTTATGAGATTCTGAGCTTCTCGCGTAAGTTTTGAGCGTTTTTGCGTGTCGAGTTTATTCACTTTATCCAACGGTGAATTAAGTTTTGTCTAAAGGAAAACAGTATAAAAATCAAAATTTATATTTTTTATGGTAGGTAGGTAGGTAGGTTAGGTATTTTTAATGCTTCTTAGAGGCATTCAAATTATGATTATTTGTGAGCTGCTAATCAGAGTATTTAGTGCGATTGTATCTTAGTCAATATTGAAACATTGCTTCAATAACTTATATTTTTAAGAATTACTTCATTTATTTTTTAATAAATATTACCCATTTTAAATTATTTACAACCTACTCAAGGTAAAATCTGTTTGATATTACGATTCAGAAGAGTTGATTTTAAAATAATATTGAATTTTCAGCACCATTAAATTTAAACTACATCCAAGTATACAAGCATACAAACAACAAATAAAATAATGAAAAAGTCATTTTAAATCAGTCTTATTTATCCGGCGTTCATTTCGCAGTACATACAGGCATTTCACAAATTATAGGCACATATTTTTGAAACAATATTTTGTATAACTTGCTTTATATATAAAGGTCGGATCACCCAAGCCAAGGCACTTGTAACGTAGTCTTATTAAGTTGTTTGTAGGTGGTAGAACCCTTTGTGGTTCGACTCCGGCGGCACTACCGTCACACCTCTTTCTGCCAAATAACAGCACTGTTAGGCGCTGCTGTGTTCCGTTTTGAAGGGTGTGGGAGACATACTTTTCCGAGGCGTTTCAGCTTAATCCTCAGGGGTAGCGGCGCATCTGTGGCTGATCTTAAGTAGGAATATCTAATCCTATCTGGGGTTCATTACAGATGTTCATAGGCGGCAGTAGCCACTTACCATCAGGTGGACTGCATGCTCGTCTGCTAATCCTATATTTAAAAAAATAAGTCGTTGAAACTCGGCCTCTCAATCGAAAGTTCCAAGTTTCAAATCCCAGGTACGGACTTCTTACTTTTCAAATCTATGTAGGTATTAGAAATTATCACTTGCTGCAATGGTGAAGAAAAACATCTGAGGAATCCTAGACGCCTGATAGTTTTAATACAAAACAATTCTCAAAGTTGTGTAAAATCTAATAATTTGCATTTGGCCTGAGGGGTTGATTATGGCATTAACTCCTCTCACTCTAAGGGAAAATCCGTGGCTAGTGAGACAGTAATGATACCGGATTATCGAATAACAAACATAAGCCAAATGTAATAAACACACGTACCTACTTACCCTATTCTCCAAATAGTGCCTTTTTATTCGTATAGCTTGCACCAGACAAGCCAGATGGAACTAACACTCAGTTAAAACGTCGTAATTCCAGGCAAAGCGAAATGCTTACATTGCAGCAGTATTTAGGGTTTTTGCTACACGCTTCTAGTCTGTACGAACTTAAGTCCAACAGGAATTAGTGCTGTGGGGACAACGTGTTGAGTGGATCGTAATACTCGGCTTCAAATAAATACTGAACTACTCGTTTAAAAAAAAACACCGCTTAGTAAGAATTAATTATTTATGTATTTATTTATTTATTTATTTAGTCAATTAGTTCGGATTACTCCAATTACACTAATGAACAATGATTGATAAAAATTACTAATTATTTATTGATATTAAAGTTAACGTATTAGATACTAGTACGTACTCTTTTTAATTTTCTTTATAAAGCTTTCACATATTTAATTATTACTCATTATTGATATTGTAATTATAAAAACGTTCGCACAATACTTATTATTAAAGTATTCAAAGAGAATAAGACGTTGACGGCGTCATGGAATATCGTGTATCATTTTCACAATATCTCCGTTCCATCGGAATGTGACAGATAGCAATAAAGATATGAAAAGGGTCGCGCCGCTTATGTTATGCGATTGATATTACCACAGAAATTGCTATTCACGGGGAAATCGAGTTGTCTGTCTATTCCTGTAAGCCTATGAATTTGCATAGCTTCAAACGGTATAATGCTGCCAATTTGTGTAGACACGCGAGAGAGTCTTACGCGGGTGGTGTAGAGGGTATAGTCGTTTGTCAGGGTGTTGGCTGTTAGGGAGCTACGGCAGCGTCGCCTCGGGGTCTCCGTTGCATCAAATCGCTTACTTTCATCACGGGCGATAGGTGTTTGCGTAGTTGAGAACGTCTCTTTCAGTTAGAACTGGGTCACGTGAGCGCAAAAGCTTATTATGTGTTTCGCCACATTTTTAATTAACGTCCTTGTGTGGAATTACTCGCATTTTTAAAAGTTACTTCAAAGCGCAACTTTGTCAGCGTTTTTTCAACATTGTTTTCTCGCGTTCGACGTAAAACGAAATAAATGTTTGCATACGTTTTGTAGGGTGAAAAAAAAGTTGAACGCGTTTCAAATAAGCTTAACGGATTAGTTTAATGGAAAAGATAAATATGTTTTTGGGTGTGAAAATATACCTAAAATCATTTACTTATTAGATTGAAGTTAGATAACTTTGCATAATAAATTTAGCTACTAGCTACATTATACCAACATATTTATATATCAACTTTGTTTTTAGCGATAAAAATATCCCAATTTTGCCAACATTTCGGCAGCCGTTACCTTACGCAATAAAAACTTGGCAAATCGATTAAAATATTAGTGCGAGCCAATATCGGAGTGCTACATAAATTCGGGGGTAAAATGAAAAATGTGTCAGTTTTATTGTCCAGCTATAAAGTTCTTAGAATGCTTTTAGGCAAATTAAGTTGGTAACAACGGTTGTATGAAACGCGCATAAATTATTAAAGTCATCAGCCATTATAGCTAGTTTGGGATTTGCTTCGACAGAAACGAATGCGATTACGTTTGTTAACAATAATATTAAGGGGTTCCACCATGTCACTTTAACGTTAACAAGACCCTCACAAGTGGTTCAACCCTTTGTAGATCGATTCCGGTGCCGTCATCGTTATACCTGTTTCTACTTAAACAACAGTTTTAAACAGTGCTGTGTTCTGCTTTGAAGGGGTGATAAGGGAGACATACTTTTTCGCGGCGTTCTAGCTTCGTCCTCGAGGGTAGAGGCGCACCTGAAGCCGATTCCAGGTAGAAGTCTCATCCTATCTGGGGTTGATTACAGATGTCGACGGGCGGCAGTAGCGACTTACCATCAGTGGCCTACTCTTCTGCTACTCCTATATTATAAAAAATACGACCAAAAAATACATAGGTTGCACTGGGTGCATTATTTTATTTACAGTAAACAAGACGTCATAACTAACACTTAAGTGTAACCGGTCGATTTCGATCAGTTAAAGTTATTGTTATGTCAAATTGTATTTGTCTACGTCAACAAAACTGTATTTGTCTACGTCAACAAAAAATCGTGGTGACAGCGACATAAAAGACGTTAATGGTAGTTATTTGTCATTAACGTCATTTATGTCATCATTTGCGAAACAGAATTATTACACTCCATCGCTATCGTCAAAATTATTGTTATAGTTAACTTAAACGCAAATTCTAACCGGCTCTCGGTGCAACCAACCTTAATGTTTCATTTCAATTAATTAAGAAATAAAAGCACTTCGTCTGTTTCAAACTTTAAGTAATAAATAGAAGCTTTAATATTGAGCTATATTACAGCTTTACTACAAATACCTTTGTGCCTTTGAGAATATTATTATTAAAGAGAACTCTCAAGTATGTAGGTTACATCAAGTTATTTCTCCGTCAAAGTTAATAATATTTTATTTGTAATACACCTATGTACACACCTATTTCTACCTAATAACAGCAGTGTTAGGCGCTGCTATGTTCCGGTTTGAAGGGTGTGGTAAGGGAGACAGATTTTTCCGAGGAGTTCCAGCTTAGTCCTCAGGGGTAGCGGCGCCTCTGTGGCCGACCTCAGGTAGGAATATCTAATACTGTCTGGGGTTGATTACAGATGTCCATGGGCGGCAGTAGCCACTTACCATCAGATGGACTGCATGCTCGTCTGCTACGCTTATATTATAAAAAAAAAAACCTATGACTGTGACAAATTCTAGGTTGTTTCTTGTGATTCAAATGTACATTATTTGTACAATGGGTACTTAGTGTCATCACATAATTTGGGAGGGTTGAATAATTGATGAATAATAACAAATTATTAACCCAATATAGGGGATATGCACTGCTAAGGTATAATAAAGTTAGAGCTTGTGTTAGATGTTTTCAAATGGCCCATAAAGCCCACTGAGATAGCGGTAATGCCCTCCAAAGTATAGCAACGTGCTTGAAAGGGCAATAATGGTCACCCATCTAACTACTGACCGCGTTTAATGTTACTCAACTTTGTAGATCGGTTATGACCTATATTTGCCAAATTTATCAATCAACCAATCCATGCTAGGTGATCCTGTAGGTTGTCCCTGTAGTTCTGGGACTAAAATAGGGCTACGGTATCCCCTGCCTGTCGTAGGAGGCGACTAAAAGAGGGCTTCCGGGGTTGCGGGCGGCAAGAGTGGGAGCTCGAACCGTCCAGCAATCGACCCCGGGAAGGACGGCGGTATGTGTGGTCGCATATCGTTGTAAACACTAAACGTCGGAACATCCTGGAGTTCTCCTACAAGCGTTGAGGACGGCCACCGCGGGTGTTTTAGTGCGGTGAAAATCCTACATAACCCGGCGTCGCTCCCACGTTGTCGGGTACCTTTTGAAGGTTTCCCCCTCGAGAAGAAAAACAAAAAGGTGATCATGTAGGTACGGGGAGCGGCTGTACTCAGACAGTCTTAGTTCGGAGCTTGCATATATGCAAGAAGTTGAGAAAACTTCGATAGCGTGATTCACAGTTGCTAGTCACCACGTATGTAAACCACCTTTATGCTTTATTCAGTGTTATAAGTCTACTTTTGAAAGCCATTTTCCACGTCAAACATCTTGTAAAACTGAATGTCTTCCTACTTACCCATTCTTACAAAGTGTACCTACCCTTTTGCATTTAGCCCTTGAATTAATAATTATATTACTGGTACGTAAAACATTAATGCTATTGTTTGGAGGGAAAACTTTGGCTTAAAGTTTTATCTTTGTGTATGGCACGTTAACGCGTACTTTTGACTTTTTCAATAATGGTTGGGATTTTATGATATTTTGGTTATTGAGAATTATGTAGAGATCTAAAAAAATATATAATAGATTTTAATATACATTATTTATAAATAGTCGTATAGTAGTTCTGTCAATGTATAAAAAAATAACAAAATATAGAACCAACTTCAGTATCGCTACAATGTAAAAAAATATTTAAATATAAGTTGTTTAGGTACAGTCCGCAGCGCACCAAACGTCAAGTTCTCTCTGAAGTTAATGCGCACAGGTGTCAGAGAGCCAATGCCGTCGAACACAACTACAAGCATATACTCCGTAGCAACGGAAGGGCACACTAACGCAGCTATGTACCCGTGGGCGAGAGCGGGCAGCGGAGGGTGCCGGAGGGGAACCGCGCTGACTTCGTCCCGCTAATATCTACAATTTGCTATTGCGACGCGACTCATTTTTATATTCGGAGCGGATTAGCAGTTTGGCGCGGACTCTAAATACATTTTTAATTCGGCACTTATGACTGACACAGATTATGTCGTGATTCAGCAATTAAGTACCGTGTAACAATATGTTTAGAAATGAGTATGTAATATATAGAAGGAGTAGACGAGCATGCAGACCACCTGATAAGAAGTGGCTACTGCCGCCCATTGACATCTGGAATCAACCCTAGATATGATTACATATGCCACCTGAGGTCGGCCAAGGTGCGCCGCTACCCCTGAGGGCTAAGCTGAAACGCCTCACAGAACACAGCAGCGCTTAACACTGCTGTTATGAGATAAAAATTGGTGTAGCGGTGGAGCCGCCGAAGTCGAGTTATACTACTAAGTAGTTTTCAACCCTCAACGCCTCGTGTATAAGTTTTCACTTTCCATACCTTAGGCATTTAAGAAAACGACCGATTTCATACAATTCCAGCTACATACATAAAGAATGTCCACATTACATCGCAAGTATTTGCGTAGGTCGGAAAACACCTGATTTTTTGTTATATTTATTAAGAACGAGACAAATAGTGGCCTAAACAAACATTGCGGGAATAGTGCTTAGTTTGTACGAAAACATGTAAGTCACTAAATTCATAGTGCTGTTCATTGTTTGTCGAAAAACAGTACGAATAAAGGTGAGCAAGTACGCAGAATTGTTATTATTTTAGCTCTTCAAACATTTACAACCGTCCCACTGTTGGACAGGGGATATTCCCCGGGATATGTCTAAGACATCCATACTAGAAAGCGCCAAGTATAAGTTAATGAACTTTATACAATTTCAAGAATATTATGTTTAAGCGAGATATACTTATCTCAGGCGTTAGAACTAAGTCTACTAATGACTTAGCAGGAGTTTTTACGTTTAGACAAATATGACTGTTTTGGTATTTGTTTACGTATTTGCCCATACAAATTCCAATCAGCGCCCCTAGCGGATTGTGTCAGAACTAGGAAATCGTATTGGCCCATACGTAAACAAATACCAAAATAGTTATATTTGTCGAAAAGTAAAAAAATCCTGATAGGGTGTAGTAACACATCTGTAGCCTCAGGTAGGTACTTTATCTGGAGTTGATAAGAGATGTCCATGAGCGACAGTTGTAACTTACCGTCAGATTAACTGCAACCTCTTTTGTTATTTGTATCATATAAAAAAATAACTTCATTATTAAAGAACGAAATAATCATAATGTAATAAACACATAACTTTGGAAAATCGCAAGACCTTGAAATTCGAACCTCGATAATTCTACTGGACCTGTGTAACTTTTTACGCTGTTAAAATACTGCATTACTGCATAAATGAAAAAAGAAACAATATCCTCATTTCGTCTCAAAAAACCGGATAACGAATATACATTATTATAATTATCATTCAATATTACTAATTAAAGTTATGTAAATATTTTATAAATTACAATTTATTAAGTATAGTGATTCCAATAATATCAAATTCCCAGTATTTTATTTATTCGATATCAATATTGAAATGTTCATTTATAAATAATTAAATTAATTGTTCACTTTATCCTTATTTCAAATTTTCGAATTGTACTCAAAATGCCTACAGCAAAAACCACAGAGGAACGAAATGAATGAATATGTCTGTCTCAAACGTAATACGGACCCTATTTAAATTTTTACCCGACTGCCAAGGAAGGGTTATGTTTTTCGCGCGTATCTTGTATGTTTGTCTTTCTTTATTTGATCCGATCTAACAAACGGCTGGATGAATTTCAACAGTTAAAGTGTCATTATATTTGTCTCAATGACCCGAGTGTCCTTAGATAGGTGTTAGTAAAAAAAAAACAAAATGGCGGATTTTTGGCGCGAAATAGTAACACATTTAAAAAAAAAAGTTAACCGAACCTATCGAGTAGGGTATCAAATGAAAGGAAATTAAACGGAGATTATAAAAACATATTTGTATATATATAAAACAGTAAGGTGACTGACTGACTGACTAACTAAATGACTTTTTCATTTTTCAGAAAGCAACGTACAGCCTAAACCAAGGACTTTACAGTTCTGAAATTTTGCACACAGGTTCTCTATATAGCTTGAATAAGTACTAAGAAAGACCTCTTGGAAATTCTACCCTTAAGACGGTAAAATAGGGGAAAACAGTTTTTTTGAAATTCTTTAATTTCGAAGCAACTACTATAAAATTTTGTATTTGGCTTTCTGGATAGGAACAAGGACGCACTTATTTATCTCCCTCCGAAAAATCAACCCCGTAGAGGGTAAAATAAGGGTTAAAAGTTCATTTGAACTATCGTCAATTTTGAAGCAAACACTATGACATTTTGTATCAGGCTTGTTGGGTAAAAATAATGAAATGCTACCTCTAACGAGGTAAAATAATGACCGAAACTTTGATTTACTGAAGTTATATATTTTATAGACCGTAAATGGTGAATTTTTTCGCGAAATAGTAACACGTTTTAAAAAAGTTAACCAAACCTATCGAGTAGGGTGTCAAAATAAAGGAAATTAAGAGGAGATTACATATACATTATATAATATATCTTATATATAAAATTCTCGTGTTAGTGACCGTACTCCTCCGAAACGGCTTCACCGATTTTCACCAAATTTTATATACATATTCAGTAGGTCTGAGAATCGGCCACTATCTATTTTTTTTACACCTAAGTGATAAGGGTTGTTCATCCTTAACATTTTTTTATTTATATGGCAACACAACGTTTGCCGGGTCAGCTAGTTCATATATACTCGTATATACACATCGAGATGACTGTCTGACTAAATGAGAGAGTTGATGTGCCAGAGATCAACGCAAAGGGAAACCGCTGAACTTAAGCGTGCTGGAATTTTACACATAGGTTCTTTATATAGCGTAAATGAACACTACGATGATAAAATAAAATAGGATAATATTGTTTGAACATTTTTTGTTTTTGAAGCAGACACCTACTATGAAACTTTGTATTTGGCTTTCTGGATAAAAATAATGAAATGCCTATTTCACTGCTTTTGCAAATTCTACTTCAGCCTTTTTGATGCAGTCGGGTTTTTGATTTTTTAAATTAATTACTTGTTACCTTTGCTCTGTAACTGCTTTTCAATTATTCTTTTATCCAATATAATAGTCATCGTCCTACCAGTACTGAGAACACGATACAAACAGCCTTAAAAGTGAATGATTATTTATACAACAAGACCACGATATGTCGGAGGCAAGTTATTGAAGATTGTAGATTGATTTGTTATTAAAGAGCGGCCTTTCGATCTGCTTTATATGGTGTAATGTAATGTGCGATCCTTTATTTTCTTTTAAAGTATGCTAAGAGAATCATCCCAATAAAATAATTTTAACTTAATCCGCCAATTTTTAGTTTGTCTTATTAGGTACAGGTTTCTTGTAAAACAGTGATTTGTAATAAAAAAATCTGTTTTAAAATTTCTTTTATATCACGGCGTGCGTAAATTGACGTTTTACGCACGCTTCGCGTGCGCAAAACCCCCATTTCCGACCCCGTAATATAAAATTTTATACAACACGCGGACGAAAAATGTTTTTCTGACTCGTGTGATTGCAGTCCTCGCCTGCGGCTCGGCCTGCAAACTCACACTTGTCAGAAAAAAATTTTTCGTCCTCGTATTGTAATGTACTATTTTAAAGCACATTACGATTTACGGTGTCCTTAACATAAAATAAATTTAATGAGACTGTAAAATATAAGAGTTCCAAAAAATATCAAAAATTATACGACCATTAATCCTTGAGTACCAAAGTCGTAATGTCGTGTCGTAATCGTATGCAATAAACATTTATTTTTTATTCAACAAAGCACGGGGCTGCGGGCTGCGGCTGTCACCTGACAAGTTCTTTTTAAGCATGTCTTTCATAATTTTCTTTCTTCCTTTATCCTGCGGAGCTCTAAGATATTATCTTTTATCTATTTGCAGAATTAAAAGACTTTGCTGCTTCTTTTGAATAGCTCCACGTTTTCTCGGAGATAATTGATAATGACGTGGATTTTTCTGAGCGGACGTTCGTTATTTAAACAGAATTCTCAGCACTTAAGTTTGAAATCAGAATGGTGTGTAATTAAATTTTTACGGTGAAATACTTGTTTTATTATCGACGATTTTCTAGAAGCGAGTAAAGCGGTTACAAAACAGCTAATTACGTACGCATTCATGAAAATATTGTTTTTAAATACAGAGAAAAAAATCTTTAGATGCATGGCAGTGTATACGCCAAGTTCGGAAGAAAAGTCTTACACGTTTCCTTTTATACACATAATCATTAGGACAAAACTAAGACTGTGTACCGTCTCTTCATGACAACAATGAAAACAGCTTATTTCATGCTCCACCTCTCCGTTTTACGAGCATAGATTTCACATACCTTTGAGCCTTTGAGATCTCTCAGCTTTAATATTTTACCCTCAACATTAAAGTGAATAATAATTAATTTTCTGTAATTCGAAATTGCACCACTGCATTTGCACCATTGCGCCACCCGGTAATTTGAAATTTATATTAAAGTAGCACGAATTTATTATAACAATAATAATAATATAATAAACAACATATTTTAATATATTTAATATTTATTAAAATATGTTGTTTCGAGAATTTTATGAAGCTATGCGTTATATGAAGCGTTGGCGTGAAATATTTACGTTTATGAGAAACAAAAGGTAACACAACCTGTTACGGTTCCATTGTGGAGGCAACACCACCACACTATTTCTGCCTTCTAACCGCCACGTTATGCGTTTATAACAGCTGACAGCTTGAGACGCTTTGAGGAATGCGGTGAGGAAGTTAGTCCTCAGAGGTAGCAGCATCTGTGATGGACGTTGAATAAGAATCTAATCTTATTTGAGTTTGATTGTAGATATCCATAGGTGGCAATAGCCAATTACCATCAGGTAAACTGCAATCAAGTTTATTAAACGTTAAAAATTAAGTTAATAAAACTTGAATTTTTACGCTAATTAGCATGAATTCGCGCCTCGCTTGCGCTGCAACAAGCGAAAATATCACTGATTCGGAAGACAATTCAATGAAACAGATTTCCCCAATGGCAATTTAATTATCGGTACAACGATGTCAAATGAATCTATTTTGACGGGCAATAATAAAATTTGTGCCAATTACCAATTGTAAAAACGATCGGGGCCAACCGGCGTGTAATTTGAATCACGGACATGTTGTGTGCGGTTTTCTTTGTCATTCGGTCGCTTTTCGAAAATTATATGCTTTTGTTGACTCTTTTATGCCGTAAAGTACAATTTCGCTAATTAATTGAAATTTCACTTAAAATTGCATGTGTATGTCAGGTACAATATGAAAAATAAAGGTTTTTGTGACGATACCAAAAAGCAATAATGGTCTGTTCTGGTTTGGAGGGTGTATATAGTTGTTAAGCCAGAAACGCTTACACGGGGCATTTCAACTTATAGTCTGATTCATAATTAGGTGTCCAAAATGTAAACAAAGAAATGTCACTGTCAAAATTAACAAGAAACACAAACTTTAACAAACTCAACAAAAAACGAAAATTTAACAAATATACACAATTTAACAAACGCATTATGTAAACGAGAAAACATTAGAGTTTGATCACAATCACGAAAATGAATAATATCAGTTACGAAAGTTAAAAATGACAGCACAAGAAATGCCTTGGGTTCCGATTGTGTTACCATTATCACATTTTAATTTTCTACCATAAGCTTTGTTTTTTATTATTATTACTGTATGGAATGAAATTGAGGTGATATAAATATTAAAAAATGTGAATTAACCTTAATTTATTTAGATTATTATTTTATTATTGTTGTATTACTTAAATATCAACAAAAATAAAAACTACCATTTCTAACGTATTTTCTTGATAGGTCAACACAAAAAAAAAGGTGAAAAAGTTTCAGTGCGGTAAACATTGTACATAACCGTGTCGCTCCCACGACACTGGGTACCTTTCGAAAGTTTGCCCCTTGTTAACAAAAAAAAAGAGGTGTTTAAAATGTATGTCATCACCGATTAGGTAAATAACTGTAAGCTCTTAAAATTTACAGTTAGTTAAATAAAAGCGATAACGTTTATACATACAGGGCTCATTTCATTAATTTTTCAGTTTACTATTGTGCTATGAACGTAAACTCCCGAATTTATACCCGTCAATTCCACCGGTACTAAATTCCACAATACTCTATTGTGGATTTTGTTTAATCCAATTAATCCAACAAAAACGTAATATACCGAAATGAATAGGTCGCTTTTTAACTTGTAATCACGTGCACACAATAGGATTTCTATATTTGCTATGTTTTCGTAGGCTTCAGTTATTCATAACATGGACGTTTATATAAGGTGGTAGATAATCGAAATTAATTATGTTATTCAAGCTCATTATAATAATTATAAAGGGCATAGTCAGGTTTGCAGGTTATTAGATTTAAAACGCAACAAAAATTATTAATAAAATATATAAAAAAAAGCAATAAAATGTTATAAACATCCCCCATAACCACCACACCACAGCGTTGGCAAACTATTTTTAATATTTGTTTTTTAGATTCAATTTTTTGCCACTATATTATTTTGCTAGTTTTTCGCCGGGCTCAATATTTATCAATATTTAGTTTTATGGATAATCCTTCCCAAACATTACATCAAATTTGCTTCTTAAAAAGAAGGAACAACAAAACTATATGAAAATACTTAATTATTTCCATCTTACTTAAATGGAAATGCCAACCACGGTATCGTGTCGCGAGATGTCTTTCATTGAAATTGTTTCTAGAGTAATATACATCCTGCCGGTACTTTGTTCAAAATAAACCGTTAATGAAAATAGTTCTCATAGATAGCAACGGTTGTGTAACGAACACTTCGAAGGTACATGAAGGAAATCAATCTCTTTACCACGTTTATTAAATAAAAAAGGGAAGTTTATGACTTACACGGCCCTGATGGGAACCAAGAGTGTAGCAGTAGCTAGTGGTTAAGGAACTCGGCCTCTCGCTCGAGGGGTCCGGAGTTCAAATCCCAGGCACGCACGCACCTCTGATTTTCAAAATTATGTGCGTATTAGAGATTAATGATCACTTGCTTAAAACGGTGAAGGAAAACATTGTGAGGAAACCTGCATACCTGAGAATTCTTAAAAAAAACAATTCAAATGTGTATGGTTTCTATATACATTATACATTGCTTCTGTATACATATTACGAACAAAAACAAATATTACATTAACCCACAACAGAAATCTAAATTCATCATTTAAATGCCTAACCGGGTATCGAACCCGAAACCTTTTCGAAACTTTATGGTGCCCGCGTAACCAATCATCAAGGAAGTGCCCACTTACCTCAGGGTCAATTTATCATAACACAAAAGCTGTTCAAACTTCAAGTTAACCCATAGCCGACGATGGGCTAATCCGCATTACGCTATCAACCCTCCGAAATCATTCGTAAAGGGTTGGGGCGATTGCACATGAATACTAAAGGGTTGGAAAGTCAAACCGATTGCCCTTAATCGAAGGGATTCGGCTTAGTCTATTAGTCACAGAAGACATCAGTGACTTAATTTTCTACTAAGTTTAACAGGATAAGGGCCTTGTCCCATCAAGGGCTTAACGAGAAGGGCGCTGGACCATTATATTCTTAACGCATCAATAACAGACAATAAAAGCTCCTTAGGCCAACCAGGTTGTAAAAGCTTTCAGGTAGAGCTTTCTCTGTGATTCATATGACCACCACCTGATTTTAAAACTCTTTTCAACTTTAACTCTCAGGCGTGTAGGTTTCTTCACGATGTTTTCCTTCACCGTTAAATAGTTAATTCAAGTGATAATAAATTTATATTTATAATCTTATTTATAAAATTCTCGTGTCACAATGTTAGTTACCGTACTCCTCCGAAACGCCTTTACGGATTTTCACCAAATTTTATATGCATATTCAGTAGGTCTGAGAATCGGCTACTATCTATTTTTCATACCCCTAAGTCTTAAGGGATGTTCACCCTTAACATTTTTTTATTTATATGGCAACGCAACGTTTGCCGGATCAGCAAGTAGTGTATAGAAATCAACGGTGGCCTGGAATTTAAACTTGATTGAGAAAATGTTTGCTTCGAAAGAGTATGTCTCCTTTACCACACCCTCCAAACAACAACACAACAGCGCTTAACACTGCTGATAAAAAAGGTGTGGCGATGTTGTCGCCTGTCACTCATCAACCCACTGTCGCACTGCTGGGCACGGGTCTCCTCTCAGAACGAAAAGGATTAGGACATAGTCCACCGCGCTGGCCAAGTGCGTATTGGTAGACTTCACAGGCCTTTGAGACTTTTTTTTATAAATCTCTCAGGTACGCAGGTTTCCACACGATGTTTTCCTTCACCGTTTAAGCAAGTGATAATTAATTTCTAACACGCACATAATTTTGAAAAATTAGAGGTGCGTGATTTGAACCTCGGACCCCTCGATCGAGAGGTTGAGTTTCTTAACCACTAGGCCGTTGTTGTCGCCGGAGACGAACCATGGGTTCTACCATCGTCAAACCAATAACAAACGTAACTATGTTTTTAGCTAGACTAGTAGCAAAAGTAAATATATTTTTAGAAATAATCGCTTACTATTAAATAGTGCTCCGTGAAACAAGTCAGGTACGTACCTTCATAATTTTGTGCATTTGAAGGGTAACTATGTGATTTGTAACGCCTAGTCGCTCTAATAGGTTAAGCACTTGATCCGACTCGTGGGTTTAACTAGGGTAAGTAATAAGCGTTGCCGATAGTTCTGTTTCAACTATATGGTATTACTATTACTACTTACTACAGGATATTTGTACGGAATTAAACTTATATATACGTAGATTAGAGTGATATTGCGCTTAGAGGTTTACCTAGCTATATATATCTACTTCGTTTTTGTTTTAGTTTGAGGCTTTGGTGGTTTATGCTTCGACTGTGATAAAATTAGTACAACATATTTTTCTGTTGCTTTATATAGACTTAAACTTAGCTATAAGGTAAAGATATAGCATATGGGTCAGTTGGGACAGCAAGTGGGTACAATCACCTGAACATTTTCAACGACAAGTAATTTGCTATAATTACAATATATATATTAAATTATATATTTGTTATATAAGTCTTATAATATATGCATAAAAGCGTTAAAAGAAAACTATTAAAAAAACCATATCACAGCGCTCTCTCAAAAAAACTCTCCGAAAATAAAATATATAATATTTCCTGTATTTTCTTATAACTATAAAGGTCATTGCGGCCATTAACTATTTAATATCCGATTATATTTTATTTCAAAGGCAGCATAAACACAGTAAGCATGAATCTATTCTAGGTACGAATACGGTAGGTACGAAGTATTTGAACCAGATATTTCAACACGCCTTTAAAACACGAAAGATACATAGAACTAATTTCCGTGAAACCCAAGATACGAGTTAAGTTCGCAACTCTTAAGTTGCTGACTGAAAGCGTGGCAGTAACTAAGGATTTAATTCCGCTTCGATCGAACTTTAACAAAACAATACTTGGCAGTCCGAATACATTCGTGTATCGAGCTCGGCGTGAGTGCACAAATGTCTTTAGAAGAACCAAGTTTTTCGATTCATTACAACTTCGAACTCATTCTGTAAGAGAGCGCGCTCACTGGTCGTGGAGTGTAAGTGTAATTCGTGTTAGACCAGTCAAGCGTGGTGTAAATGTGATTCAGATTACACAATCTAGTGTACAATCATTAACTGCCATACTCTCTAATATTATTGTAGAAGTAATTGATAAATAAAAAAAATCGGTTGTCTGTAAAGTCGGTTTACTAACGATAGTTGAACGTGACAACGTCATAAGAAAATACTGATGACACGGTTGCATTTTTCAAAAGAAAATAATTAATTAATTAATTAATTTTAAACTAATAATTTACTTAACACTATCAACATTTATCAATAGTATGACATAACCTATAAACTCAGTTTCTCAACTTTTGTGTCAATCTAACAATTAATCAATCAATCATAGTTTACGATAATGAAATATCAGTGTACAATTATTTACCTTTATTGTTGTAGTTGTTGTAAATGATAAATGACGAATCTAAGCACTCCATATTTTCACTACAGACACAGCTGACGATACTTTAACCACACGTGTGAACTTGTATTGTGACGCTTTCTTGTTTTTCCAACGCCAAGAACGTTCGAGAAAGACAAAGACAGAGACACAAGCATGCGCCGATTCAATGCGCCTAATTCTCTAGTGCTGCGCGCGCGGCAGACCGATCATAGTTGAGTGGGAGAGAGACGCAAGGCATTCGGCGGGCCTCTCTCTCGTTCGGTGACTCATCGTAACGTTACCGGGCGTTACACTTTTTCATAAGTGACTCCCAGCCGCAACCTAATTTAAGACGTTGTCACGTCAAAAAAACTAAACTGTTTAAAAATATAAACAATACTTGGCAGTCCGAATACATTCGTGTATCGAGCTCGGCGTGAGTGCACAAATGTCTTTAGAAGAACCAAGTTTTTCGATTCATTACAACTTCGAAGACTCATTCTGTAAGAGAGCGCGCTCACTGGCTATGTAGTATAAGTGTAATTCGGGTTAGATTAGTCGAGCGTGGTGTAAATGTGATTCAGATTACACAATATAAAAATGTAGTGTAATCTGATGAAGTGATCAATGAATTAATTTGTGGATTGTAGCGATAAATATGGTGGTATAATTGTGGATTGTAGCGATAAATATGGTATAAAGTATTAATGTGTTCAAATTTACTAAATAAATTTGAACACATTAATACTTTATTTTTGTTTTGTTTTATTCTGATTTCATTTTGACATAAATAAATAACAAGTGTTTATATACCACTGCATTGGATAATTTTCCTGTTAATAGTAAATAAAAAAAAATATTATCTATATTTCTTAATCAATTAATTTTAAAACTCAAGGAAGCATTACCTGCCTTTATGTCTAATATTATTGAAAATCAAGCGAAGAATATTCAACTAATTATTCATTAAAAAAAAATCGAATCTTAGTCAGAGATTCCTGGAACTAATACAAAGTTTAACGTTAGTATCGTTCGGTTTAAAAGTAACTAACCTACAAACCTGACACACTTTCAACCTGACATTAAATTGGTGACGCAATAAAACGAGGAATGAGCCGATTTCGATTTTCAACGAAGGCGATTCCTTCGGGATTATTATCAACAGTTACGGCACAAATTGAGTGGGAATTGAAAAAGTATCCAATCGCTAACTGACACAGTTTTAATCTGTAATCAATATTCTGATTCCGAGTTGTTGTTTAATACAGGTATAATAGTTTTAAGCTGTTTATTTTATTAATGATTTACTAGTAGCACCGCGGCTTCGCCCGCGTTTAAAAATAACATGACACACATATAACGGAAAATTTGCATTCATTGCCTTCATTGGAATGACAGTGGCGTCATCTCTCGAAATTTAGTCGTACCAACTTTAAAACCTTCATGGGCGCATGCACAACAACTTTACTAAAGATCATCATCACACGATCAAATGCATAGTTTACGATTCTATAAGAGACATACAGACAAACATTCATTTTTTTTATAACATAGGAGTAGCAGACGAGCATGCAGTCCACCTGATGGTAAGTGGCTACTGCCGCCCATGGACATCTGTAATCAACCCCAGATAGGATTAAATATTCCTACCTGAGGTTGGCCACAGATGCGCCGCTACCCTTGAGGACTAAGCTGGAACGCCAAATAGGTTTGGTGGTGGTGCCGCCGGAGTCGAACCACAAAGGGTTCTACCACATTCAGATATATATAGGTTCATTTATAAATAGATTATGGATGGGCGCAGCACATTTAATATTCCAAGCACGCTATATGCTAAGCACGGCTGGGCATAACTCAGGGAGTCCTGGAGTTTATTTTATCACCTTCCAATTGAATTGGTGAGGGTCATTGACACATAGTGTCTGGTGATTTAAACGGCTCGTAAGGATTGCGATAAGGTTCAACAACAGTTAACCAACGACATAATAACATTCGGGATCGAAAGCTCAACATACCCTCTTAATACTCAACATGACGGAAGTATGCATAATTTCATTTTTTTACGCTTAAATAGACGGATGCTAGCTGACTGTAAAGCCAGGGTTCCATTTGGGAAGTACCAGCGCCATACAAGCTTTTAGTTTGAAATAGTTTTACAGATGCAGGTCAGTAGTGACCACATACCCTCGGGTGGTATACCAGATAAGCGCGTTTACTACTCCCAAAAAAAATAGTAGTTATTCAACCAACATCCCAGCGAATACCCTTTTATTCTGTGATCTACAACGTAAAGTAAAATCGTATTCGCTATATACACAAATTACTCTGTTACATTACTTCCATCCACGAGGATAGTGTACAGTGTCCTTTATTCCATTCGTATCGATTGGTATTATTCGAGGCGGAGTGGATTGAACCGGCTTTATTACAGTTAACCCGTTCGGTTTTGTACGATTACTGAATACTTTACCCGTTTTACTGATTACAAGTAGTATGAAAATAGGTTATATAGATTACCTGTTTTTATATATAAAACTAGTCTAGCGAACGAACTTGCAGTCCATCTGATGGTGAGTGGTTTCTGCCGGCCATGGACATCTGTAATCAACCCCAGATAGGATTAGATATTCCTACCTGAGGCCGGCCACAGATGCATCGCTATCCCTGAGGACTAAGCTGGAACGCTTCGGAAAAGTATGTCTCCCTTACCACACGCTTCAAACTAGAACACAACAGTGCTTAACACTGCTGTTATGAGGCAGAAATAGGTGTAGCGGTGGTGCCGCCGGAGTCGAACCACAAAGGGTTCTACCACCTTCATGACATTCTTAGTCTTTAAGAATGGCAACGCAATTTGATCTACTTGAAGTACTACCCCTATTTTATATAGAGTGGTTACAGGTATCCAGTGACCACTGACTATCAGATGAATTGCATGCTCGTTAGCTACTTGAAGTTTACAAAAAAAGTACAAAAGTCCCTATCGCATCGCCATAAAAACTCCTTGGCAACGCGTATCTCCCGACACTTTTTTACCAATTACAAGAGCATTAACATCTTCCCTCCAAGTTTTTCCAGTATTAAGACATCAATCTTAAAAAGAAATAGTAAAGCTATTTGGACGAGAGCCAAGCAAAAACAATAAAAGCGAAACCTTTGAGAAAATAGAGTTCGAAAATTCATTTAGGCAAAGCTTACGAAAGCGATGTTTACAAAAAATATTGGAACTCTTAAGACGCTTGCGTTTTGTAACACAGATTTGCTTATTCGATTATAAAACGTAGTGTGTTATATTGTAAATTATTGATTTACCTAATATTTTTAATATGGATAATATTCTCACTTATTACTTTACTTTACTCTACAGAGAAGACCTTAATAAATAAAGAAAGAAATAAATAGGAAGAAATATAAACATTAATATAATTATTATAAAGATAAACATAATTTTTTAAATCAATTTTCTACAATATTCTTTATTTTTTTCTTTATTAATTTAATTTATTATATTAATTCATAAATTGCATGACATATTAAATTATCAATTGTAAAATTTAATTTTATTAAGGAAATAAAAAGGCTAATTTATTATATTCTCACTTCATTTTGTTATCTAAAATTAACGCAGAATTAGTGACAATGAAAATGACGTACAGAAAATTAATATTAATATATTTTGTTAATTATGTAACTTAATTTGTTAGAAATATTCTTTCTATTATTTAAATGTAGGTACATATTTTAGAGACAAATAAAATTTTGGAATTCGATTGGAAATATTTCTGATCCATATGAGATTAATATGGATTAGTTTGGAATTTTAAATTCACCGCTACCGAGTACTAAGCTGGAATACCTCCGATAAGTATGTCTCCATTACCACACCTTTCAAACCAGAACAGAGCAGCGTTTAACTCAACTGTTATTAGACAGAAATATGTGTGACCGGAGTCGAACGACAGAGGGTAATATCTCCTTCGAAAAGTGTGCACAGTAAGATACTTCTCTTATATACAAAAATGAAGCTGCATGAGAAAACGATCTCAGAAAATCGGTGTGCCTTTTGTACTCCGGAAGAGGAAAACTGATCAGTAACTCGTGTTATGTCTTTTAGATGATCCCAAACCCACACTGAATAGAACGCTCGATCATTCGATCCAATGCGGCTTACTGCTCTCATTATTATATACTAGCTTCGTCACACCGCTTTGCTTGTGTTGATTTTTTTAAATAAAATGTTGATCGGGTCTGTTTAAGGTTGAAATGATTAACAAATAAAATAATAAAACATAAAAATTGTTTGTATGTCTCTACCGAATTAAAACCGGTATGTTAGGTTTGATTTAGCCTCTTGGACTTGAATTTCAAGCAAAGTTAGAGTTAGTAAGTATTATGTATGTATGTATGTATGTACAGAATCTAATCCAGAGTTACCCATACATACATTTAAACACACAATACACAGACATATAAATACATTCACATATACACAGACGTACGTTACAATAAAATACACAATCCCGTAATCACAAATGCAAGGAAGCACTCAACACTCAGCCGGGCAAGCAAGCACGACACTACACACACAAATATGTAGGTACATATATTTATGTGCGTGTAATGTATGTATGTATACGTAAGCACAAGTAGGTAACATGTATTTTTAAAACTATCAATAGAAATAATTACACTATCAAATATTTTACAGTTTTAATAACAAAATAATTGCAGACTTTGGACTTTTGTTTTAATATAGATAGATGATTAAAATTCTCCTCCGTGAAGTAAACATGTTGAGTCTGATTCCTTGGCACGGGCTCAAATGCTGTTAATACGTATTCTATAGTCGATCATATTATTATGTTATTACGTTATGTCTGTTTTTTCCTACTTCCTGTTCTAAAAACACAATGATTGTGATTCAAGTTGAAAGTTCTAATAACTGTGATAGTATACTAGACTACTAGCATACTAGAACTGGTGGATTACTATTTTTTAATGAAAAATGTTTGTGCTAGAGATCTTGGGACAGAATGTTAATTGTAAATGAAGAAAATAAAGACAGGATGCATGATTATTGTTATTTTTTTCAACAATGTGAAATGTGTATCAATCTGCACTTACGAGTAAATGCGAACTTTTAAGTGCGGACTACTCAATGAAGACTTTATTATTATTTAGTTGTTAACATTAGATTTTTTTTTTATAAAATACTAGGAGCAGACGAGCATGCTGTCCACTTGATGGTAAGTGACTAATGCCGCCCAAGGACATCTGTAGGATAGGATAGGATTAGACCAGATAGGATTAGATATTCCTACCTGAGGTCGGCCACAAATGCGCCGCTACCCCTAAGGACTAAGCTGGAACGCCTCGGAAAAGTCTGTCTCCCTTACCACACCCTTCAAAACGGAACACAGCAGCGCATAACACTGCTGTTATTAGACAGAAATAGGTGTGGCGGTGGTGCTGCCGGAGTCGAACCACAAAGCGTTCTACCACCTTAATGAGGTAAAATTAGATTCCTACTTAACTGTCAATGATGCGCCGCTACGCTAAGTTGAACTATAGGGTTCTAACTTCTACTATAAACAATAGATTACAAAGGCTGATTGTACGATCAAACCAAGATTACTTGATCTAAAATCAAAAACATGCGTCGTAGCCAGCAAGCGATTTTATCGTTCAACACCGCTTACATAGGGGTGAGATTTCCTCAGTTTGGCCTATGACGCCAATTCCTCGGTAAAGACCAGGGGTTCCCAACCAGAAGCTTTAATATGGTCCACGAATTTCGATTCCCAGCTAGGAATCACATTAATATAAAATTACAAAATGTTATCCTATAGTATTATTTACTTTTATGTTCCTATTCAGTTTTTAATGAAAGTTTCAGTTTGATTATTACAATTTATTTTCATTATACCTACATAAAGTCGCGTAACTATAGGATGGCAGGACTGGCGAAATGCCACGGGCCCTCGGCCTGACGGGCAAGCCCGAGGCCCTGCGAGCTCAAAATAATAATAATATTTTATTTCAGACAATATAAACAAAAGTGACTATAAATGTGTATGAATCAGCTAAAAATATACATCGAAATGTTTATAGGTAAGTGCATGAAAAAAGGTCGCGAAGACCAAACAAGCACTAAAGTATTCGTGAGCGAAAATTTCTTAGGGGTCCTGCCTTTACCACTCATACGGTATAGCTTTTTTTATAATATAGTAGTAGCAGACGAGCATATAGTCCACCTGATGGTAAGTGGCTACTGCCGCCCATGGACATCTGTAATCAACCTCCAGATAGGATTAGATATTCCTACGTGAGGTCGGCCATAGATGCGCTGCTACCCCTAAGGACTAAGCTGGAACGCCTCGGAAAAGTCTGCCTCCCTTACCACACCCTTCAAACCGGAACACAGCTGTTATAAGGCAGAAATAGGTATGGCGGTGGTGCCGCCGGAATCGAACTACAAAGGTTTCTACCACCTTCAAAAGCTATGCCGCTGATAACATAGTAGTCCCTGCCAGAATGACATAAAAGTGGTCCCTGAGCAAGTAAAGGTTGGGAACCACTGACAGAGCGTGTGTTATTGCGAGCTAATACAATTTCTCGCAGCAGTGACCCCGGTCCCATGGTCTCGGGACAATTAGTGGGACGTTTGTTTTTGTGTCACTCTTGATATTCTTGTGGTTAAAAAATATTGGTATTCGATAGCGAATGTTTACGTTGGAATATTATTTTCCGAAAGTTTATTTTTTAATAAAAAAAAATAGGGCTCATTCCTGAAATACTATTTTGTATAATAAAAGATTCAATTACAACTCCTTTATTTATTTTCTCTGACAATTTTCATTACAATACTTTTACAAGGGTATATTTTCATTACAATACTTTTTAGTTAATTTATGTTATTCAGAGTCTATTTAATTGCTGGTGAGCAGCAATGTAGCGGAAAACTATATAAAAAGGAGGAAGGATACTATATGTCAGAGAAAATAAATAATGGAGTTGTAATTGAATCTTTTATTATATAAAATAGTATTTCAGGAATAATGACCTTACAATAGTAAGTATTTAACAAAATGTATTACTTAACAATTTGTAAATGCCCCCGTTGAAACCTTCATCTAACGTTTGAAAAAGGAAGAAAGGCCAGCAGGTAATGTCTATACGTTTTAAGGACCGCAGTTAATGAAAGAATAACTCCTTCTAAGCGTTTTAACAGCTCTAAAAGTTAAATTTGATTTGCATAGATAACCGGAAAATCTCAGCCAAAACCTTAATTAGCTCTTGTAAAATTGCACAAATATAATCAAATTTATTTGATTTCGTTATTTAATTTCCAATTACTCGAGTACTGTGATATTTTCCTTGAACATTCAATAAATCATAATTACGAACGCAACGAACACTTCAAATTTGTTCAGGGATGTAATTATCGTGGAGAAGCCGAGGTCTGTTGTAATTATAATAAAGCTGATATCTAGGCAGTTATGGGTGGAATTTCCGGACTTCTTTATGCATTGAAGAGTCTAAATGGTAAAAGTTTTGTATTCTAGATGCCCGTGCTAGGTTTGATTCTTTTTTTCAATATTTATTGTGACCAATTATCATGTTGTTTGCAAATCTTTTTAAATACCACTGCTAGGCCGATGTATCTCCCCGCAATATAGGGAGGTCAAATATAAGGATCACAATACCGATATCCGTGAATTTTCAATTTCCATTGTTTTACATGGTGATCTTAAGCCAAGTTCCCCATGTTATAAAAGCCAGCCAGCTCTGTAAGCAATTTGAAAATCTTCTCTTGTAGAGACTAATAATATTATTGATCGTCAGGCTGGAAATCTTCCATTTGCTCCTTAAACTCACTACCATGCCTTCATTACAGCTTTAATATAGCCCTAGAGTAATAATAATTGGTATATCAAGGAACTCAAGGAAAATAAAAGATTCCTCTCTGCAATAAACGAAGGTCTAATTGCCGTGGTTTGGATTCTAAGAGGTCATTTATTAATTATAGTAAAGCCGATATTTCCCCAATAATAGGAGGAATTTTGCAAATTTTATTATGCGACCCAGAGATTTGGGGAAGGAATGGACTCATAATAATTAAACTTGACTGTCCCCAAAGAGAACCTAAATTTAATTACTTATTTGACCCGAGGAGGTCCGTGCTCAACGAAATGAGACGTATTGAGTCTCCACTCTATTACTGAAGTCCTACCACCAGCTCGTAAGCTATAAGCGATGATGTCGGTTTTATTACTTGGTCGGTTTTATTAAATAAAGCAATGTGATAACGCTGACATAAACCGCATCAAACCATTAGTTCCCCCACGTTCGTTGAGTAAAAACTGCTTCAGTAGACATTAGATGTATTATAGACATAAAATTCAGATATCTTCACCGATTTCTCAATATTTTTCTTCACAAAAGTGAAAAAATGTTAAATCAAAAGATGGAGAAAAGACAAATAATTAAAGTGGCATAAAAAATTAAGTGAAAATAATTTTCAAAGCAAACATAAATAAAGTTATTGAAGCTGTGGTGCATAACGTAGATATAAAATTATTCCCGATATGCAATACTAATAAATATTCTAGTTTTTCTTTAATTTCACTCGTTTCGCGTGCGTGCATGTGTCCGTGCGTGCTTGCGTGTGTGCGTGTATGTATTCATACAAAAGTGTACGCGGACATGCGTACGTGCATGTGTGTATTCTATCTTATTTGTATATGTGTATTTCCTTCTTTACACATTATTCGTTACACAGGCGGTGAAACCTGTGACTCAATTTTGAAATGAATATTGTATTTGACGTATAGAGTTTCTGGAGGTTTGGATTTGAATAGAATAATATCAGCAATAGAACGGACATTGTTGTAAAGATTTATCGTGGCTATACAGCCTATTCTACTGCCTTTGTATTTTAAGTTTCTGGAATATTGTTTGGTCGAAATGGAACTAAAGACCATGTAGGTAGAACGCTGAAAAAATATATTGATACCTTACTTCGCAAACCAGCCAACTCCACTTTTTAATACGCTTTTATTAGCTTCAGACGTATGTATGTTGGTATGTTAGTATGTAACGGAATCTTTGAACATGATTTTAACCCCCTTCAAAACGTCGGATTAACTCGAAATTTGGCATACTTATTAAGGACCGATGACAATTCAATATTTTAAACATTCTGACCCGTTATCCTTACTAGGATAATCAGGATCAGCGATTTTTGTTTTCCTGAGACCCGGAAGGTCTGCGTTAAGACCAATAAAGGAATCTACCAAGCGCGCGGATCACCTGACCTAACCTAACCTGACCTGACCTGACCTGACCTGACCTGACCCGACCTGACCTGACCTGACCTGACCTGACCTGACCTCAACTTCGACGCGTCCGTTGTTAATAGCATCATGAAGCGGTGTCTCATCATCCTTATTCATTCAGCACTTCAACATCTGCACCTTCCTTTAACAAGATTTCCACTATTTCATTGTTCCCATTTCTTGCTGCCAAATGTAAAGGCATATATGATTTCAGCTCATCGTCATAGTCACAACTTATATTATTAACTCGAGCTGTAAAATTAATTAAACTACTAACAGTTTTAAAATCTCTGCAGGCAGCAGCAACACAAAGAGAAGAAATTCTAGAATTAATTTTGATATTAACATCATCATGCTGTAATATTAAATCGATGATTGGACGACGTCCTTTTGAAATGGCTAGATGTAAAGCAGTTGACCGTTTTTCTCTTGAGTATTGCCATCAGCGCCTGTTTTTAAAAGATGCTCTATCATCCTTTTTCCGTGATTACTTTTATCCAAGATAGAGGACCTGGGATATGGTATAAATTATGAAAGAAAGCAGTTAGCATTGGCAATTCGGATGTCATTCAACAACTCCTCTGGGATTTTCACGTTAACAATAAAAATAAACACCAATGTAAAACACCACTTCATACAGCTGTGTTAAACAATGACCCAATATTCATTTTTGCACTGCTAAGCAAAGGTGCTGATGCTGATTCGAAAGATAAACTTGATAATACGCTACGTAATAATCGTTAAAATAATCGCTAAAATAATCACTAAAAAATGAAAAATAAATAATAGTTAAAAAAAACTATAAAATACGCTTTTATAAAAAAATCTACCAAAAATGAAAAATAAATAATAGTTTAAAAAAACTAAAAAAATACACTTTTTATAGAAAATCCAACTAAAAAATAGAAAATATTTTTTTTTCTATTTGAATTAAGAATAGTGTAAATAAGATAAAAATATTTTTTATTGTAAAAAAAGCGTGGGGTGCTTTTTAAGATATCAAAATGATAATCCTTCTACTCAATATCTATCAATAAAATATTTATAACTATTGACACCATGCACCCCACGCTTTTTTACAATAAAAATATTTTTATCTTATTTACACTATTCTTAATTCAAATTTAAAAAAAAATATTTTCTATTTTTTAGTTGGATTTTCTATAAAAAGTGTATTTTTTTAGTTTTTTTAAACTATTATTTATTTCAAAATGTTTTATTTAATTTATTTTGATAAAAATTGGCGTTGAACGAAATCTAAATAAATAAAATAAACATTTTGAAAAAAGTGGAGTTGGATGGTTTGCGAATTAAGGTATCGATATCACAAACCTTAAATTGTAGAAATGTAAATATTTACTTTTTGATATTTCGTATTGCCTTTATCTCTATTCTATTATTTACAATAAATGATATTACAATTGGTCATAATATTTCAATTACCTACAATAAATTATATAATTGGTCTGTCATTTCCAAATATCTGTTATTTCTAAAAGCTAATCTTGAAAACTACTTCACCTTTGCATTGCCGTAGAGTCCTTGAAGCAGGTATTCAAGGGCTTTAGGTAATTAAAAAGTTTAATAGACGAGTCGGCCAGTGACTCTTAGAAAAAAAAATCGTTGGAAAACGAAGTGTTATAGGTATGCACGTAGCCTTAGAAATTTAAAAGATATTCGTTTTTGGAAAATGAAACAAAAGACCGACGATAAATATGAGAGTTACCTGTGTATATATTTGATATTTTCTATCGGGTATTGATAATAAATAAATAAACGCTTGGCTTTCAGATATTTATCCCTGTTGAAGAAGTGATATTGATCAACTATCCTCAGTTTTATAGTCAAAAAGCATAGTGTACAGAAATGAAAACATGTTTAAAAAAACTAAGAAACATGCTTTCGCTTTTGCTATGAACCAAAAATTTAAGACTAGTAGCCACTGAAGAGTTCCTCCTGACTCCATCATCAGATCAGTTCTAAGATTCCAAATTATTGTCAAAATAAGTCCATACACATACAAAATATCATGTCGACACAATAATTATATTTTAGTTAAAATTGACTTACAAGATTGTTGTGTGTTAAAAAATATTATTGCACATTGCAACTGTAAATTAATTAAAAAAATCAAAAACCCGACTGCACCAAAAAGGCTGAAGTAGAAATTCCAAAAGCAGTGAAATAGACATTTCATTATATTTATCCAGAAAGCCAAATACAAAGTTTCATAGCAGGTGTCTGCTTCAAAAACAAAAGATGTTCAAACAATATTATCCTTTTTTATCCTCGTAGTGCTCATTTACTGTCTGAAATTTCAGCACGCTTAAGTTCAGCGGTTTCCCTTTGCGTTGATCTCTGGCAAAGCAACTCACTCATTTAGTCAGACAGTCATCTCGATGTATATATAGGAGTATATATGTACTAGCTGAACCGAAAAACGTTGTGTTGCCATATAATAAAAAAATGTTAAGGGTGAACAACCCTTATCACTTAGGGGTAAGAAAAAAAATAGATAGTGGCCGATTCTCAGACCTACTGAATATGTATATAAAATTTTGTGAAAATCGGTGAAGCCATTTCGGAGGAGTACGGTAACTAACATGAGAATTTTATATATAAGATATATTATATATTGTATGTGTAGTCTCCTCTTAATTTCCTTTCTTTTGACACCCTACTCGATAGGTTTGGTTAACTTTTTTAAAACGTGTTACTATTTCGCGAAAAATTTCGCCATTTACCGTCTATAAAATATATAAATACAGTAAATTAAAGTTTCGGTCATTATTTTACCTCGTTAGAGGTAGTATTTCATTATTTTTATCCAACAAGCCTGATACAAAATTTCATAGTGTTTGCTTCAAAATTGACGATTGTTAAAATGAACTTTTAAACCTTATTTTACCCTCTACGAGGTTGATTTTTCGGAGGGGGATAAATAAGTTCGTCCTTGTTCCTATCCAGAAAGCCAAATACAAAATTTTATAGTAGTTGCTTCAAAATTAAAGGATTTCAAAAAAAACCGTTTTCCCCTATTTTACCCTCTTAAGGGTAGAATTTCCAAAAGGCCTTTCTTAGTACTTATTTACGCTACATAGAGAACCTATGTGCAAAATTTCAGAACTGTAAAGTCCTTGGTTTAGGCTCTACGTTGATTTCTGAAAAATGAAAAAGTCATTTAGTTAGTCAGTCAGTCAGTCACCTTGCCGTTATATATATATATATAAATATGTTTTTATAATCTCCGTTTAATTTCCTTTCATTTGGTACCCTACTCGATAGGTTCGGTTAACTTATTTTTTTAAATGTGTTACTATTTCGCGCCAAAAATCCGCCATTTTGATTTTTTTTTACTAACACCTATCTAAGGACACTCGGGTCATTGAGACAAATATAATGACACCTTAACTGTTGAAATTCATCCAGCCGTTTGTTAGATCGGATCAAATAAAGAAAGACAAACATACAAGATACGCGCGAAAAACATAACCCTTCCTTGGCAGTCGGGTAAAAAGCAAATCGTAAAAATACCACACATAACTCAAAGGTACTATTTTTACGACAGTTACACATATTGATAACAGAGTCAATTTAAACAGAAATCCGCCCCGTCGCCCCACTCACTGCAATTTTTTACTCGGGCAATGTAATGTAACACATTTTGTTGATAAATTATTTGGCTGGCAACCCCTTCATTCAATTTCGTGAATAAATCGTTGGTGTCAGGCGCAATTGGACCATTGTTTATTTTTTCTTACTTTTTGTAACAGTAGCAAAAGGTGTGCTCCTGATTTCAAGTAAGAATTGTCATCCGAAACAGTGATTGCAATCTGTTTTTTAGAAGGTTCAAGGTTCTAACACCAGGCACACATCTCTGATTGTTCAAAGTTTTGCGTATCAGAAATTAATTATATCTTGCTGAAACGGTGAATACTGAAAATCAGCACGCCTTTTAAAGAAGGTTCTTCAGGATGCGTGAGTGTGTTAAGTTTTTCAATTCGCATTTCGTCAGCGCGGTGGACTGTGGCCTAAATCCTGTGTGGCCTAATTTCTATGAGGAAATCCGTGCCCAGCAATGGGACAACAATGAGTTGATGTCGACAATGACATACAACTGAACATATTTAAGGAATTATACTTGAAGTCGATCAAGATGTGTTACTGGTTCTAAGGAATAAGTTGGATAATTTGTCCCTTAACCAGATCCTTAAAATCAGAATATAACAGAGCTTCACACTATTTTTATGAAGCAGGAATAGGAGTGGCGAAGGTGTCGTGCGCTTGACCCTTGAAAATAAAAATTAAGACCACCTTTTATTATAAACTATGTACCTATTATTTTTATAAATATATGATAAACATGTGGTGTTAGAACTTTGCGATTAGAATAATCTAATATCCTACTTTTTTCTGCTTTATGAAAAGCTTTTTCATCATATATTATCATCGAAATACTTATTTTATTTCGCATATAACTTATCAATGTCAGACGCAGTTGAATATATTTCTCCTTCTTACTTATTTTTTCAACCTTTTGCATTTTCGAAAACCGTTGTTTAACCCTTATCTCTAGGGTTACGTCGATCGGGCTTTGAATTTTTTATTTCACCGCAAGATACTCGGGGATTCTCTACGTTTCTGTGAAATAAATGAACTCAGTAATTCTATAAGACAAATTTCTCCTAGGACTTTATTTGTATTTACAATCTTTAAAATTCAACGGATGGTTTTTAAAGTAATATAATACGAGAATCATGTAATGGCAACATAATTTAATTGTGTTGCCATATAAATATAAAAATGTTAAGGGTGAACAACCCTTATCACTTAGGGGGATTGAAAAATAGATAGTAGCCGATTCTCAGACCTATTAAATATGCATATAAAATTTGGTGAAAATGGGTAAAGTCGTTTCGGAGGAGTACGGCTACTAACATTGTGACACGAGAATTTTATATATAAGATTGTTAAGCTCGGCCGGACTATGTGAAGTTTAGCAATTCACACTTGCCAAATTCGGTGGACTATGGCTTAATTCTTCTTATTCTAAGAGGTGTCCCGTGCCCAGCAGTGGGACAGTGATGGGTTGACGACGACGACTTAATTATGTCGCGAGGCTATCTGCGATTTACTCCATGATGCATACCTAAAATACTAAATCTTAATTTAAACCATAATTTCGATGTAAGCCTTTCCCGGAATCAAACCCGTTTCTTCATGTCAGCCCAGTACTATACTTTAATTTTACTACTACAACAAACAAACAACAACAAACACTACTTCCATTTAATAAAAAAATACCTTTCTTTCTAAACTCAGCTTATCACAGCTGTATAAAACTCAGATAAAAGTTAAAGCGTAAGAAACCATAAATTGAACGATCATTTATAACTCGATACAAACGGAGCATCGAATATCCCATTAGCATAGATACTAAGCTCATAACTTATACGATATTGAGATAATAGACACGTCCAGAGAACATGTATATCAATTCATGATTTGCATAACAGTAACCGTCAACATGACAGGCTACAGTTAATAAGTTATAATTGGAGTAATTCGATTGTCTGTTAAGTATTTATGAGCAATGAAATAAAGGCTTGGAAGTTTTATTTATAAGAGTTTAAGTGGCAAACAAGGAGGTAAGGTAGTAGAATCCTTTGTGGTTCGACTCCGGCGGCACCACCGCCACACATATTTCTGCCTCATAGCAGCAGTGTTAAACGTTGCTGTGTTCTGGTTTGAAGAGTGTGATAAGGGGTTCTACCTAAAGCCAATCAAAGATACGTTGTTACTTGTGAGGATTAGGATAGTCGCAAATAAGTAATTCAGTCGGCATCCACACCCCTCAGTAGATGCTACTGCTGAGGACTAAGCTGTAACGCCTAGGAAAAGTATATCTCCCTTACACCCTTCAAACCAGAATACAGCAGCGTTAAGCCTGCTGTTATGAGGAAGAAATAGGTATGGCGGTGGTGCCGCCGAAGTCGAACCACGAAGGGTTCTACCACCTTCAAATTTGAATAGATTCTTGCACTTTGATGCGATAGTGAGACATACTCGATTCAACTAAGCCACTGATTTAATTCCATTAATCAGATTCATATTGCACCATCTGTACTCAAGTGCCGTCTATAGCAAAGTGCATAAATTAATTCATTTCGGTTCACGACCAATAAATCCTTACGAAGGCCGATGCCCTTGAATAATGACTGACGTTTTGGACGTCTTAAGTCTACGGTCACTTACACACAATAACTTAATACTATGTTGTTAAGAAATTAAATAGTTATAAGTTAATATATTCCGAAAAAGGAAAAGTTAATGTAAGGTAAATACACAAATGTAAGCCAAGATAGTAGGTACGTCTTGATCTTGATAACGTTTGTTTGAAAACGCGTATTTCCATATCTAAGAACCTCTCAAAGGTTCAAAAGAGATAAAATATATAAATAGTATATTTTCATATAAAATATGTTATGACATAAAATATTTAAATACATATTTCATAATTTACGAGTATACTTGCCTACTTAAGAATAAAATGCCACGCTAGAGTAAGTGGTAGGTTTGAAGGTGGTAGAACCCTTTGTGGTTCGACTCCGGCGGCCATCGCCACACCTATTTCTGCCTCAGGGTGTGGTAAGGGAGATAAAACGGTATCGGCGCATCTATGGACACCCTCAAGTAGGAATATCTAATACAAAAAAATGGAGGATTAGTAGGTGTAAAATTGCAGTCCTAAAAATTTCTAAAAGTATATATTAGGAATCTTAACGAAATTTAATGTAACTATTTAGTTACATGCCAAGTAATTGTTGATATCAAAACTTTTTCCTTGATAACACCAACCCGAGGCAATGTATAACGGAATTGACCCTCAAAACTTGGCGCAACTTTTGACATTTACCCCATTATAAACTGTCGGGGGATCTCGCCCCTAAATCTTGAATTAGCCACATTCTAATCTGTCCAGAAACAATTCCAATTACATTCTTGGTGCTCACAAACTGGGCGATCGTGCGGGACATCTCCGAACTTTGCTCTTTAAAAAGACGGGGTCATTTGATCCGGTTTGAAATTTCGTGGTCAATATTGCAATACTTTTGTGAATACTTTAATGAGTTATTAATTTACCTTGAGTTTCACTGTGACAGGTTTGAGATAAATTTTAATTATTTTGAGGTACTTACGTATATATTTTTTCAGTTTTTGCGTTTCATTGCTTTTGTTATGTATTATTTCTTGTTTTATATACTCGTAAAAGCACATTATAATACTTATTATACTAATCAATTTCTCAATATCACATAATCTCTATACCATAAAAGATATGAAAATAGTTTTTTGTGTGTTATAAACGTAGTAAGGGAACAATTACGTTAAGTGGCTATTGATATTTTATTGGTTCACGTGGATATAATATTATAAATCCGAAAGTAACTCTGTCTGTCTGTCTGTCTGTCTGTCTGTCTGTCTGTCTGTCTGGTTGTCTTTTCTTCACGCCTAAACCACTGAACCGATTTTAATGAAATTTTGTACAAAGATAGTCTGAGACCCGAGAACGGACATAGGATAGTTTTTATCCCGGAAATCCAACGGAAACTAGGGATGGCGATCTAATATCGATTAATCGGAGAATCGATCTTTTGGACCATAAAGTCGATTATTTTAATCGATATCCTTACTAATATTATAAATGCGAAAGTAACTCTGTCTGTCTGTATGTCTTTTCTTCACGCCTAAACTACTGAACCGATTTTAATGAAATTCTGTACAAAGATAGTCTGAGACCCTAGAATCGACATAGGATAGTTTTTATCCCAGATAGCGATCTTAGATCTATTAATCAGAGAATCGATCTTTTTGACCAAAAAAAGTCGTTTTTTTTAATCGGTATCCAGTAATGGATCCTACTTACGTTTGTGGGTCTTTTGGCATACTCTAAATAACCATGAGTTTAAAAATATCAATTCTTGCAATCGGAGACGGTTGCAACATTATATTTGTTTATATAGATTTATTGGGATTATATTAGGGGTGGCGATTCTTTCCAAAAAGATCGATTTTTGAATCGATTCGAATCGAAGTGCAATAAATCGATTCACGAAAAAATCGAGGCCCTAAGAATCGATTCTATCTTCGATCTTTTTTCGAGGATAGCGAAAAAAAGGTTATCAGGATCAAACAAGCACTGAAATTATGTATCCGTCAGCAAATCCTTACTTCCTTACTAATCCTTACTAATATTATAAATGTGGAAGTAACTCTGTCTGTCTGTCTCTTCTTCACGGCTAAACCACGGAACCGATTTGAATGGAATTTTGTACAAAGATAGTCTGAGACCCGAGAAAGGACATAGGATAGTTTTTATCCCGGAAATCCAACTACGGATGGCGATCTGAGATCGATTAATCGGAGAATCATCGATTATTTTAAGGATTGAATCGTAAACTATGCATTTGATCAAGTGATGATCTTTAGCAAAGTTGAAGGTACGAATTTTCAGTTTTATCTATGTTAGTATGTTATATTATTTTCTTTTAAACGCGGGCGAAGCCGCTAGCAAAAACTAGTCTAAAATATATTTTTATTTCTATCTTAGGTATTACTGTGACCTACTATTCTTTGGTATAAAGCTGAAAGAAAAACTGAGTTTCCATGCAACTGTGACCGATTTCAGGCTTAGATTACAGTCAAAAACATTCTTAGTCAATTACAGCTGTATAAAATATGGGTTTTAATGCTCATTTTCGTAAAGTTATTCTAATTATATACTAAAATAAACTTTATTTAAAAAGAAAACGAATAGAAATTTGCATGTAAAACTCTTTTACTGAGAGGCAAAAACGTTCGTAAAAATATCCAACAAAAATATACCCCGAAATTCTCAGCATTATTTCAACCCCAAAGCCGGAGTTATAAAATAGTTCTGGAAGTTTCAAATGAAGTTGGGAGGGAATCCGAAAAAGTACGCTTTGACTGGTCACGAGCTGAAACTTTACAAAAACTGTATGAACAAAGTGAACAACAATAAGTTATTAACTAACAGGGTATTACGTCACGACTTTTATTAAAAACTCCATGTCGAGGCAGCTCAGAAAGTCAGCGTAAAAAACTGTAACTACTTTGCGCTAAGAGACGAGAATGCTATTAAGGAAAATGAATAAAATGTACGAAAAACATTAATTAACACGATGTAAAGTTACGACATTTATTATATTATATTGCAACTTAAAAATCAGCGTAAGATGCAACGACAAAACCATTTCGACCATAAATTATTAAAACTAATTTAATAAAAGTTAAAAACATTAAGTAACACGATGTGAAAATACGGCATTTGTAATATTATATTGCAGCTTAGAAATCTACGTAAGATGCAACGACAAAACCACTTCGACCATAACATTATTAAAACTAAATTAATAAAAGTTAAAAATATTAACTAACACGATGTGAAAATACGGAATTTATAATATTATAATGCAGCTTAGAAATCTACGTAAGGTGCAACGACAAAACCACTTCGACCATAATATTATTTATAAAACTAAATTAATAAAAGTTAAAAACATTAACTAACACGATGTGAAAATACGGCATTTATAATAATATAATGCAGCTTAGAAATCTACGTAAGATTCAAGGACATAACGACTTCGACCATAACATTATTAATAAAACTAAATTAATAAAAGTTAAAACTCAACCACTATATAAGTATCAAACCACTAATGAACACTATGTTATTAAGTAACATAATATTACATTAGACCATTTATTAAATACTTCATGTCCAACCAGCTTAAAAAGTCAGCGCAAAATGCAACTATAACAACATTTTACACTGAAATACTATAACACTATTACGGTTAATAGAATTACAGTTTAAATATAACATTATCTATACATACATATAAATAAAATTGGAGTGTCTGTTTTTTATATTAGAATAACCGATTTTTACTACATGCACATAAATACCCTACGGTACATACACCAAAATAATATATTCTACAATTTTTGTCTGTCTGTCTGTTTGTTCTGGCTAATTTCTGAAACGGCTGGACCGATTTTGACGGGACTTTTATTGGCAGATAGCTGATGTAATAAGGAGTAACTTAAGCCACTTATATTTTAGAACTAGCTGTGCCCGCGTTAGAATTACTTTTTAACGCGAGTAAAAACGCGGGGCACAACTAGTATTATATATAGAGACGAGAGACTTATTTAAAAGTAAGTAAGAAACCCAATAATGTATGACGAAGTAACACTGTGCGTACTATTTTTAAAGTCGTGACGTCACCACGTCAGCAGCAATGCCTCAATGTTGCCAGTGCGGCCGTTTTTATAGGGACCGGCGCACGTGCACTTGTTTTCATATTTTAAGATACAGGTGTTTAACATTGTTTTAACATTAATTTATCTTCAAAACAAACACAAAATGATTAACTGTTGATTAATGAATTAGTTGTAGAATAATTAAATAATCATTTCATTTTATAATAGGAGAACTGTCGTATTTGCTCCGACATGTATAACTTTTTATTGAAGAAAAATAATGTCGAAGCAGCTCAAAGCTCTATAAGACTTCGCAACACCTCACAGTCCTTTCAAAGGCTATTAAAGTAAACGCTATTAAAACCAGGCGAATAAAAATAAAAGTGCATGTACAATGTTGAAGCTAACTTAGGTTAATAGGACTATATTGAAAAACGATAAGACATTAACACAATATTACATCAGCGCTTTAATTAAAATGGTCGTGCAGCTCAAAAAAGTAAGCGTAAAACATGAAAGGCTTTTTGCGCTTAAACGCCATGACATTATTATAGTCGAGGGAATGAAGTTAGAGAACAGCGAACTATGAACGTACTAGGTACTTTTTTTTTATTTTTTATTTATTTTTTATAATATAAGAGTAGCAGACGAGCATGCAGTTCACCTGATGGTAAGTGGCTACTGCCGCCCGTGGACATCTGTAATAAACCCCAGATAGGATTAGATATTCCTACCTGAGGTCCGCCACAGATGCGCCGCTACCCCTGAGGACTAAGCTGGAACGCCTCGGAAAAGTCTTTCTCCCTTATCACACCCTTCAAACCGGAACACAGCAGCACCTAACACTGCAGTTATTAGGTAGAACTAATTCATACAGGTATAAAATATTATACTTTTTTTTTACAATATAGAAGTATCAGACGAGCATGCTGTGCACCGGATGGTAAGACGCTAGTGCCACCCATGGACATCTGTAATCAACCCCAGATAGGATTACATATCCTACCTGAGGTCGTGAGTCCTCAAGGATAACAAGACATCTGTGGCCGACTTTGAGTAAGACTAATCTTATTTGTTGATAACAAATACTCATGGGTAACCAGAACCAGGCAGTAATCTTCCAGAGGTCACCATCGAGTGGATTTCATGGTCATAACATCACTGAAACTATTTAACAAATTACTTTTCAAATCCATCTAACAATTTTGATCACATAAAGCGTAAAACTGTATGAATACACGTAATCTATTTTAATTACATATAAATAAAGCTTTAAATAGACATGCAATTGATAATTGTATCAATTAGCCTCACCCATGAACATGCGAAACAATTTCATGTTATATTTTAATTTACTTAGCGTGTGAAAACTAATTCAGTTACACATGCATTAAGGGGTACGGTATAGCGCGTAATTGAGAGTGATTGCACATTTACGACCGCTTGACTTTACGATTTGACGACCCGCGTGGCGGGGCGGTCACCATACCGGCCCGACGCGCAAAGGGTCCCGGGTTCGATCCCCGGCCAGACAGATATCTAAATGATGAATTTAGATTTCTGTTCCTGGCTCTGGGTGTTTACGTATTTGTCTATGTGTGTGTCCATGGTACTTGTGACACAGGGAATCCTAGTATGGGGCTGTGAGTGTAGAAAGCGTTTTTATTTTGTACTCCTACATATAACATAGAATCATTTACAAAAAAAATTTAATCAATTAACAGTATCAAGTATTGAACCGTAAACGTATGCTAATACGCTTTCAAAAAGCCAAAACCCCATCCAAATTGGATCAGTAGTTTTTGAGAAAATCGCAGACATACAAACTTACATACATATATACTGACATAGTTGTCGAATACAGAACCTTCTTTTTTGAAGTCAGTTAAAATGTTAGGATACAAACTACTTCGCAGCAATACACATATCCAATATGCTTTATATTTTGAACCAATATGCACCAAACACCCTTCAATATAGGATAAGTGCATACAAATAAAAAAATAAATATCCTCTACCATACATACCACAAACACGGCTTTAACTCCAAAACAGAGCATCATCAGCGTCAGTTGACTGTTCGGTTAATGGTCAAATCGACGTTAATTAATCGCTAAGATAAATCCTAATAATTAATATTATATTTTAATATTTTATATTGTCAATATTTCAAACCTTTTATTATATTTTTTTATAATATAGGAGTAGCAGACGAGCACGCAGTCCACCTGATGGTAAGTAGCTACTGCTGCCCATGGTCAACTGTAATCAACCCCAGATAGGATTAGATATTCCTACCTGAGGTCGGCCACAGATGCGCCGCTACCCCTGAGGACTAAGCTGGAACGCCTCGGAAATGTCTGTCTCCCTTACCACACCCTTCAAACTGGAACACAGCAGCGCCTAACGCTGCTGTTATTGGGTAGAAATAGGTGTGTGCGGTGGTGCCGCCGGAGTCGAACCACAAAGGGTTCTACCACCTTCAAACCTATTTTACCTTCATACACTCACCACGAGTAAACAAACCGTAACTATTATTGCAATTCGAATAACAAAAATAGAAATCCAAGGTAACTGAATGGGTACTTGCATTTGCAAACCAGTTAGCAATAACAGTAAACATTCATATCCTACACTCTCGTCTCAGAATATAAGAAATATACAGTGTCCCCATTCTCGGGTCCCTATGGATCTTGTATCTCACCGTTTCAATTGCACTTGGTCGCTTTTTATTTTTTTAATCACAACTTCAAGAATGTTTTATACATTCTTGAACTTGAATAAAAAAAAAGTGTGTGTGTGTCAGCTACGACGCACGATTGGAGTTTACTCCTTACGAATGATAATTATGATATATATCGAATAGAAAAAAGGGTAGGTAAATGAACGAATCTGCTAAAATGATAAGAGAAACAAACATATATCTGTAATTATTCGGATTATTTATATTACTTCAATAATGCGTATTACATAAAGTATGTTACAAAATAATATAAAATAGCGCCATCTAGTGGCAAGTTTTATAAATTGTAAGTTTGCAAGTTTATCAATCTATGTATTTTGGTTCCAAATATTATAATGGTAACTTAATATAATTGTTTATATTAAAGTAAATTTTAATATAATATAATTATTTATATTTAAAACAATATTAAACGTTTTATAACTTAAAACTTAATAATTATAATTTCTTTGCCATCTATAAAATATCCTTGTTGCAATTTACGGATGAAATTTATATGAGACTCAATAAACATGTTATTATATGTAATTTGGATTGTTTCTGAATGTTTTATAATTCTAGAATGCATTTAAAACGTATCGCTAATTTAATATAACTTATTTTGAACATAATTCATTAGCAATAATTCTGTAATAAATATTAAATAATACTGTTTTGATTTTGCCCGTTTATCGTTGATAGATGGTGCTGATCAATAATGCATCCATTTTTATAAGTTAAATTAATATATCAGTAACTTACAAAAGCCTCTTTATGTTAAAAACTTATTTTGCTAATATTATATCTTATTCAATTGCTTACTGATTTTATATGTTACTCTTCTTTAAAAACGTTTTTAAAAGATTGTTAATCATATTATGGCGCCAATGTTCATATTTTGCACAGTGTTTATAAATGATCAAACCTATAACTTAATTTATGCAAAAATGTAAACAAATTAGGTAATGACGTTTTAATGTTTTATATATTGCTAATTATTTTTATTGTAATAATTACTTTCATATGGGATTTGAACTTACTGTATTTTAAATTAATAAAAGCACTCTTGATTCATATTTTGGTTACCGTTACGCCTCAACTTTTCGTGTTACACTTGATTTTACTCCTCATAAAATTTCCGTACCGGGCCTTATAACTCAAATCGTTTCTTAAGGAGTAAACTCCAATAAACTCCAAAAACAAGTTGTTTTTTTATTACTTTAATCCCATTCATACTCTTCATAGAGTATGAAACACACTAAAGTAACAAAAAAATTAAAACGACAGTTGAACTGAATAACCGATATCAACAATCTTCATACTATTAAATAAGTATTGTACCCTGAAAATAACGTTATAAAGCGTGGAATAGGCCTACCAAGGAAACCACTCCAAAAAAAGCATTGAGTACACTATCTCAAGGTGGTGTGGAAATGTGTGCATATCATTTAAACGTGGTTCTTATAAGCGAAATATGTGAGAAATAGTTGGTCTTAGAGAAAAAAAATTCTGATGACCAAATTTATAACAAATTTTTAGATCTATTACTTTGGTTTGCGGTACTTTTTCCATAAAACTTGCAGTTTTCGATAAAAATCCAAAAAACCTAAAATTTTGACCTTTGATTCCGAATAACTGTCTTAGCACGCTTGAAATCGATTGGGACTTTTGGCACTTTATTTGTAATGTTAAACCCAAGATCTCTAAATTGGGTAATGTAGGAATTCTCATTATTTCATCACTCACAAATCTTTTTCGCCGTCCATAGACATAATTATGCAAAATATGCAAAATTTCAAGAAGCGCGAAATAGTCAAAAAGCACGAATTAGCACTGAAGAATTGAAAAGCAGACCTATAGATTAGTAAAGATACTTCGCCGCCTTGAAATTGAATGAAGCCACAAACGGCTTATTAGTAAGTTCTTTTTTTGAATTGTTGACAAATAAAAACATTTTTAGAGAAAATTTATGAATAAATAACTAATACTGCGTAATTGACATAATAAATAAATAATTATTTCAAATATTTAAGGGACATTTTAGCACGGAGACGTAGCAAAACTTTTTTACGCAACTATTTCAATTCTCAAAACTGGGTACATTTTCTTGTTAGGAGTGAGTAATCTTTACTAATCTATGAGCAGACCTAAGTTTAGTAATTTGACCTAAGGAGTTTTTAGTTAGACAAAATACCTAAATGTTGCTTATTATTGGCTTTGCCGTAAGAAAAGCAATCCTAGCAATATTTAAAGCCAACGAACAAATGGTTAAGGGACCCGCGAAAATCAGTACATTCCTATTCAAATGATTATTGTGTGGCTCGCGATTACATTTATTGCATTTATTTTGGCTATTCCTTGTGATACTAAGCCGTTTTGCTGTCTTTGCATAACATCCGTAATTACATGGACGTGAAATGAGATTCAGTGAGTTTTTAAGCCCAAAACTTAAGCTTTACTGTTTCTTATTATGTCGAAATCGTTATCTTAATTTTCAAAGATAACTAACGATACCTAAAAATAAATAAATAAAGATATTTTTTTTTGATTCGGCATTAGTGGGCACCGTCTTTATTATTAATGAATAATACTATAGCAATGTATTTTCAGTAGTAATTTGGCTCCAAGTATATGAAAGGCATTTGTACTTTTTATGGTGTTTCTTTTATAATACTGTAGCAAACAAGCATACTGTTTACTTGATGGTATATAACTATTGCCCATGGACATCTTTAATCAATCCTAGATGAGATTAAATTCCTGGCTGAGGTTGGCTACCGATGATTCGGATAAATATGTCTTCTTTACTACACCATTTAACCAGAACACAGTAGCGCTTAACACTGCTGTTATTAAGCCGAAATAGGTGTGTTAGTGACACAGGAGTCGAACCACAAAGGTTTCTACCATCTTGAAATAGTATTCAACATAAATAGGAATTTGTCCACTTCAGACTTTTCAGAACTTAACTTTTAAAAAAACTTACACGAGCCTACAAAAAAGTGTAAAAAATATAAATAATCTTTAAAAAATAAATTCTCAGATATATCTGCAATCATTCTCCGTTAAAAATAAATGTACAACTTTGAAATCATCAAATATTGACACGAGAGCCTATTTCATTACTGCCCAAGGCTTCGCTTTGATAAATGCAAACAAATTTAAACCTTATTGAACATGAATTTTGTAGCACACTAGAACGGGTTTGGCATATAGATCAAAGAACTTTTCACTCGCAATATGTTAGACGTAAGAGCATCAAATTAAGATATACTGTAATGGAGGAGGTATATTGAAAGACTTTCGTAATAAAAGACCACGAAATAGCAAGAAATGTTACAAATATACCCTGTTATTTCAACTTCTATTGTATACTTTTTATTTTATGATGTATGATTTTTTATTAATAGAAAACTGAAATTAATTAAAATTGTTTATAATTAACAAGAAAATTAAAATATTCTGAAGCTACTTGATACCTCTCTAATATTATCGTGAATAAGATGAAAATGCGTAATATACAATTATACATTTCTACTTTTTACTGTTTCCTATTTAATACTTTATATATAAGTAAGAACTATAACAACTAACACGTTTGATGTAGATAACAACGAACGATAAGCCTAGTGACGTCATTCTAAATCCAATATGGCGGTCGCCTCCAAATGATGAACTAATTACTGTATGCATCCCGTGATTTATAAATGAAGCGATTGTTTAAGAAGAATGCGAAAAACACCGAATTTACTTAACAAAGCTTGCTTTTTGTTCCATATGTATTTCAATAGTGTAACGTTAGGTGCGAGCTGCGCCTCGCCATCTTACTTGCAATAAACGAGTTTGCATCCGACTGCGCTGTGTATTAGTTGTTGCACCCGCGCTCCCTGTCTTTGTACGTACAGACCACTTTTAAACACTTATATGACATATATCTATCATACTTCATGTATTTATATTTCAAATAATATATCTGTATTTGGACACATTATACATCCCTTCTCTAGTTTTCCTACATCCTAGTCGCAGGGTATTCATGAGGAGCAGGTAGCCCCAGTTTTTAAAGTTAAGTAGTTTCCTCCTGGCCGCCTTCCAAACCTGTAATAACCGCATCGGAAATAAATGTCCTCTAACAGACCGCATTCGGTTTCCCTAACCGCATTACGCGGTATATCTTTTTAAATTAAAATATGTTCTGTGAAAATTGCCGCTCTTTTCCTTAGATGAGTAAATAACATAGATTAATTTCTCCAAACAAGAAAGTGTAATCAGTTTTGAGACTGTAAATTATAATAAATTGTGTGCGTAAATAGTTTTGGCACATCTCCGTTCTAGAATGTCTCTAAAATATTTGAAATACGTATTTATTTATTATATAAATTACGTAGTATCAGTTACTCATATGTAAATATTCTGTAAAAATGTTATTTTCTTGTCAAGAATTGAAAAAATAAATGATAAAATCATCCTCTTGTGGATTCATTCAATTTCAAGGTGAAGTATCTTTCTATTTTACTTATCAAAGCCCTTTTCCGTAATGTTTTCGAATAATAACTAATCTATAACCATTAATATATTTGATTACTTGTTTAATTGTGAAAGCGGTCTGTTTCCAGTATAATTTTGATGATTACTTTAATTAAGTTAATGTAACCTAGTATAATTTCTACGGTTATGTTGATGCAATCAGCTCTATTTTAATCACTCAAGACAATTAATATTATTAATATTACACAATTTTAAGTTATGCTATAACAATCATACGGTATGTATTTTTCTATAATTTAGGAGTAGCAGACGAGCATGCAGTCCACCTGATGGTATGTGGCTACTGCTGCTTATGGACATATGTAATTAACCCCAGGTAGGATTAGATATTCCTACCAGAGGTCGGCCACATATGCGCCGCTACCCCTGACGACTAAGCTGGAACGCCTCGAAAAAGTATGTCTCCCTTACCAAACCCTTCAAAACGGATCACAGCAGCGCTTAACACTGCTGTTATTAGGTAGAAATAGGTGTAGCGGTGGTGCCGCCGGAGTCGAACCACCAAGGGTTCTACCACCTTCTATTTATATTAAAGCTACTGTACCTTTTTTTTCCGGAGGGGGAAACCTTCAAAGGGTACCCGACGACGTGGGAGCGACGCCGGGTTATGTGGGATTTTTACCGCACTAAAACCCCCCCAGTGGCCGTCCTCAACGCTTGTTGGAGAACTCCGGGATCTCCAACGGAACACAACCGGAGCCCTCCAAGCGCGATGCCCAACGGGCTCTACCCTGGGAGAGCAGTTTTCGCTCCTCATACACCATGTAGTGTTTACGACGGTATGCCACCACACATTACGCCGTCCTTCCCGGGGTCGCTTGCTGGACGGTTCGAGCTCCCACTCTTGCCGTCCGCAACCCCGGAAGCCCCCTTTGAGTCGCCTCCTACGACAGGCAGGGGATACCGTAGCCCTATTCTAGTCCCGGAACTACAGGGACATAAAGCTACTGTACCTACATTAATGAATAATTTTAGAAGTAAAGTAGTTATATTAATTAAAAAAAAATTGTAAAAATAATTTTGTGATATTCAACGTTACCGTATCGTAAAATGATGGTACATTTAAATGTAAATCAATTTCGGAAGCTGTTTCAGCAGTTTGAAAAAGTTTAATATTTTCGGACCTATGTCAGTCAAACTCATGTACAGAGGAAAAGTTGAAAAATGTTCCCTTAAAATTAAATTTAAATATTCGAGCATGCTGTTTCAGTAAATTATGCGCATATATTGAGTCAATTCATTTGAAATAGATTTAATGTTGATTTGCATGAACTGTGGTTATACAGTTGATAAACTTTAAACTAATGTACTAAACTTACTTATATAAACTTTAGATTTAACATTGAAGTTAATTATTAAATGCTTCTCTTTTTTTAACCTACTTTCAGCCATTTCTGGGTCTCTTATTTTATTTTACGCCATCGATTCTGTACAAAACATACATATTAGCATATTAAATTATGAATGAAATCATACTTGCACACTGAGTAAATGGTGAGAAGGTTGTATAAATTTCACCTCCATTGTTACTTTTTATGTAATTCTGTGTTCTGTTTCGAAATAGGTAGTAGTAGAGATCATTTATTTCAAAACCAAACATATTTGTAACATCATTTGTTTTCGTATACTTTACAGTAAACCCTTTCATTTGGTAGCTACATTGTTGAGGTGCATAAAAAAATATTTTGCCATATTGAGGCGCCCGCCATAGTAAATTAAGAATGATATCACTAAGCCAATCATGTATTGTCATGCAAACCAAACGTGTATGCGAAATTTAAGTTTAATCATTTGAGCTTAACTGATTTCGAAACAATTGCAATATTTGACCCTCATATACCTACATAAAATGTTAATTAATAGATTATATGATATGCTATTGTTATTAATAATTTATTGTTTTGTATCTTACATTATCGTATCTTAATTTACGTTAATTTTATTTAACATTTTTTATCATTGCATACCGATATTTGCCAAATATGCAGATCATTGTCAAATATATAACATCTTGTGTACCATTTGATGCAATAAATAAATAAGAACTCAAGGCAAGTTAAAAGCTTTTAAAATAATTCTACGTAATTAGAAGTAAAGTAGTTATATTAATTAAAAAAAAATTGTAAAAATAATTTTGTGATATTCAACGTTACCGTATCGTAAAATGATGGTACATTTAAATGTAAATCAATTTCGGAAGCTGTTTCAGCAGTTTGAAAAAGTTTAATATTTTCGGACCTATGTCAGTCAAACTCATGTACAGAGGAAAAGTTGAAAAATGTTCCCTTAAAATTAAATTTAAATATTCGAGCATGCTGTTTCAGTAAATTATGCGCATATATTGAGTCAATTCATTTGAAATAGATTTAATGTTGATTTGCATGAACTGTGGTTATACAGTTGATAAACTTTAAACTAATGTACTAAACTTACTTATATAAACTTTAGATTTAACATTGAAGTTAATTATTAAATGCTTCTCTTTTTTTAACCTACTTTCAGCCATTTCTGGGTCTCTTATTTTATTTTACGCCATCGATTCTGTACAAAACATACATATTAGCATATTAAATTATGAATGAAATCATACTTGCACACTGAGTAAATGGTGAGAAGGTTGTATAAATTTCACCTCCATTGTTACTTTTTATGTAATTCTGTGTTCTGTTTCGAAATAGGTAGTAGTAGAGATCATTTATTTCAAAACCAAACATATTTGTAACATCATTTGTTTTCGTATACTTTACAGTAAACCCTTTCATTTGGTAGCTACATTGTTGAGGTGCATAAAAAAATATTTTGCCATATTGAGGCGCCCGCCATAGTAAATTAAGAATGATATCACTAAGCCAATCATGTATTGTCATGCAAACCAAACGTGTATGCGAAATTTAAGTTTAATCATTTGAGCTTAACTGATTTCGAAACAATTGCAATATTTGACCCTCATATACCTACATAAAATGTTAATTAATAGATTATATGATATGCTATTGTTATTAATAATTTATTGTTTTGTATCTTACATTATCGTATCTTAATTTACGTTAATTTTATTTAACATTTTTTATCATTGCATACCGATATTTGCCAAATATGCAGATCATTGTCAAATATATAACATCTTGTGTACCATTTGATGCAATAAATAAATAAGAACTCAAGGCAAGTTAAAAGCTTTTAAAATAATTCTACGTAATTAATATAACAATAGGAATGAATGCATTATACGGTGTAAACAAGGTTTTCCTTTTCCCTATAATATTTATCCCCAAGACGATGTACTGACCCACAATCCAAGTTGTAACTTAACTATGAGGGTGGTTATAACTTATGTAGGGAGAGTGAGTGCTATAGTATTGTATGGCCTTGAGCCCCAAGTGACTAACGGAGAGCGATTGATGATACTGTACGTGATAATGTACTAGGATGTAGGATTCAGGGTATATCCTTACAATGTGAATAAAACATTCGCGGAAGTGTAAATAGTTACACAATGCAGTGTGTCGTAAACTTGTTACTTATAAATAAGGATAGCCGTAGTAACTATAGGTATCTGGTCTAGTCTAATATTAGTAAGTACACTATACATTCCGATAAAACTCGGTTTGACCACAAGGTTTAGCTTTACTTTTGCGTGTCTTGGTCTCTAGTTCAAAGTTTCAATTTGTTTGTGGTTTATATACGAGATACTAAGTAGGTATATAATTTTGTAGTGTAAGCAACAGATAAGTAGGTAAATAAACTGATCACAGATTTACACTGACTTAGATGGACTACACTTTTATTGGCTATTAAATACGTGGCTTACATAATTTAATTATGATTATGATTTAATTTTATATAATTCGTTCATTTTTTTCATCCTTAATGAGGTTTGTTACCTCCAAATTATGCCATTATAATTATGTTTAAAACGTATTTAAGTGCCCAAGAAATTATATGTGTTTGTGTAGTGCTTAGGTATAGTGTATAATATTTTTTATTCCGACAACTAGAACACCAAATTGAACCCGCTGTCACTTGCACCACACCCCACGTCCCTACGGACAGCGGAGCGAGCGGCTACCAAGTGCAAGCAGTTAATTAAATTCTGTCCTCCATCCAACCGCTACATAAAACTATTCCGAATGGACTAATTTAATAATATTATTACCTCTCATAATTATACCGCGGCGCTGTGTTTCAAACTGCAAATGATCCTTTGAAATTAATATTTAGTTCGTGCTTAATTTTGCTGACAACGGTATACGGTATTTCGGTATTCGGTCACGGCGCGCTTACAAAATGTTAATAAGCATATGCAAAAATATTGTGAGAGACTAAATTGGTTTAGTGCTTGAAAATGAATATTCAAATATTATGTTAGATATAAAAGTGTGTATAAATAATTATTTTTTAATCTCCGGTTGATATTTTAACACAAAACTTTAATCACAATCGAAGCGGTAAGGTATTTGTTTTTCATTATAATTTACCAAATACTGATCTTTTCTGTTTAAAAGTAATCTTAGTCTTAAGGAATCTTGGTTCAGATAAAATAAATAAATTAATTAAATACATTTCTTTTACAGACGAATGAGCCTTATATGGCTAGAATAAGATATTGTATCGATATATTTGATTATATGTGTTTGTTTACATCATAATTCATTAACATCATGGAGATTATTTATCCAACAATATTAAAAAAATCCAATATGAGTATGTATTACGAACGGATTTTCTGATTTTAAACTACGTATTCTACCTCGTAGCGAGCTACATTTACTACACATCCGGATCGCTACGAAGTGCTACGTGTGTGGTTGCTACGAGAACCGTAGTTGTAACGTCTACGATCGTATCACGAGTCTTAACACGTTTCTAGTTAAGAATTTAGTTTGAAAGCTTCTTTAACATTCTTTAACTTACATAAAAATTATTAATTAGGTTACGTGAAAAAAGTAGCAATACATCCATTCAAGTGTTAAAAAGGATTAAAATTAAAAAGTTTCTATGGAGAAAATATTGAGGAAAATTAACAAGAAGAAAGCAAAATACCACCAATTTTGAAGGTTCCCAAACATTTAAGTAGTTTGGCTATTATAACGATTTTTTTCCTGAGCAAATAAAAAAAATGAATTTACACATTAATTTATTCTGAATCTTTATAATTTTTTCTTCTCACTTAAATAACGATACATGGTAAAGAGTACAATATTTATTTAAAATCATTCCATCTTTAATAACTTTTCTACCCAATTGGTAAGTTCAAGTCTCATCTCCGGATTATACAGGTGTAAGCATTAACCACCCTGGGTCAATACGGAATACTTCTGAGAAATTTGTGGAGTACTTTCAGACAACAGTCTTCACGACGTTTACTTTCATCATTAAATATAGTGATAACAACAAAAATACAACAACAACTTTTCAACACGAAAACCTAACATAACAAAAGAATATTACAATAGCTACAACGTGTATGGTCATAAGCGAAGCATTACAATCAGCTCAATTCCAATCACAGATCCGATGGCCCAGAGCTAACAATGACTCTATAATTGGATTCCGTTGTGCGAGTGCTAGAGTCGAATCACCATACAATTTAAATTCGATACCCTATCGTATCAAAATTTGATACACATAAAATATATTTTTTGAGTAACAACACAAATGTTATTCTTAAAAAGTGGGTGACGTCAATTTCAATAGAAATGAATTATTTACGTAGAGAAATATTATTTCATTTTATTTATTTAATGATATATTTTTATAAATACTCATTCAATGTAAATATTACTTATGTTTTATTATGCTCACATAAATGATAATATATCAAAATAAACGCTGTGAAAATATACAACTCATCATCGTAATATAGAATAAATATCTTCAAAGCAAACATTGTACAAAAATACATAAGGACTGGTTTCTTTTTATTGCTATTTCTTCAAAGCATCATTTTTACATATGTAACCTAAAACAATTTTATTATAATAACATGTTATTGGTATAAAACTATTATTCTTTTTTTTATCATAGTTTTATCATACATTTATCTTTGATTAGAAAAATAGGTCAGTAATAATAATTTTCATCAAGTAGTTAAGTCGAACGAACTGCAAAATAATTTCAAAGTTTTCACCTTTCCTTTAAGCTTTTAGTAACACTCGAATCGCCTGTGAACGTCTGAGTGCTTTTTGCATCTTCAATATCGATTCAAAAGGAGCGACTTATATCCGTAGCTGTATAGATACTGTATTGTTATCCGCAGATAATAAAGTCCTTCAGAGATATCGTTGAGATGGTTTGATGGTCGATACACGTGTTAATCAGGTGTGGATGAATAAAATTTTACTTAATAGAAAAGTTTGGTTTGTTTTACATTTTTACACTAAACAGTTTTATTGTTACATACGTTTACATTGTTATAAGTGTATGCATTTTGTATTTGCATACGTGTGTGTAAAGTGAGTGAATCTGCACAGGTACCTGTATGTGTGCACTGTGTATAAATGCTTGCGTTAGCTAATATGTGTGCGGGTTTTATTGTATATGTGTGTGTACATGTAGATATGTATGTAAAACAATTAATTAAATTACAAAATTAATATTTGTTGGTATATCGTACAGTTATCTTTTATATTAAAAAAGAGAAAAGTAATAACATTCTTATGAATTACGTCAAAAAACATGAATTATCAACATTTTGAATATCTCCCCTTTCCTTTAAGCATTTAGTAACACTCGAATCGCCGTGAACGTCTGAGTGGTTTTTGCATCTTCAATATCGATTCAAAAGGAGCGACTTACATCCGTAGCTGTATAGATGCTTGTATTGTTATCCGCAGAGAATAACGTCCTTCAGTATCGTTGAGACGGTTCGATGGGCGATAGACGTGTTAATCAGGTGTGGATGAATAAAATGATACTTAATTGAGAGGTTGAGAAATTGGTTTTGTTTTACATTTTTACACTAAAGCTGGTGGGTAGTACCGCAAAGATTTTATATATAGCATGCGAACACGTTGTGCGTTTGTTTTGTGTGTGCACACGCACGCATTTATTAGCGCATTTATAAGTGTGTGTGTGTCACGTGAAGTGTGTAAATCTGCACAGTATATTATCTGGGAAGTGCATATAGGCTTGCATAAGTATGTGTACGATAGGTATGTGTGTATACATATTCACACAAACATTTGTGTGCATATATCTGCATGACAGCTATGTACGAATTTGCATGCACGCGTGTATGCGTTTCTGTTTGTGTGTTTATTATTGCATAGCGCGTGCATTCTTTGTGTGTGCATGTGTGTGTTTTGTGACTTCGTTTGCGCGCATGCCACAAGAGCGTTTATTAAATTAATGCATAGCGCATTGTACACATTATTCGCATAATAAAGCAGGCGGAGGGTATTATAATTTCACTACGGCGAAAGTTCTGTTAGTTTAAAACGCATATTATTAACTCGAGCCAGGGGATTAATATATGACGTCAACAATTAAGCAGACCGTGCACCTCTCTGTACGTTCAAAATCACTGCTTTGAGCTCTGCGGAGTAATTAAATCGAGACTAGAGTAGGGTGACAATGGGCTAACTTTAATAGGATTATTTTAAAACGATTTTTGTGTAATGTGTCGTATTTGTGTACAATGATTAATAGTGCTAGTAGATATAATTTCATACATTAATAAATATGAGACAATACTCAAGCAATTAAATGTGCTTAAATATGTTGTGAAAATATGTCTTTCTCTAGAATGGGGTGATGTGTTTTACTAGTTTTCATTGGATATACATAAAATCAATATGTCTGGTAATGTAGATACTTCTATTTCAAGATTCGATTATACAAATGGACACAAGAAAGTTTTTTTAAAAGAAATCTAAACGCAACCCTTCAAGAGAAGAAACAGAAATAAAACCCGAACAACAATAGCAAACTATGCTGTTGGTCGAAAACTCTGCTATGATCATAAATCAAATTAGTAATGATTATGAAAACAAAAACCCAACTTCTTAAAATTATAGCTTATGTTATGCCTACAATTAGTATGAATCCAACGACACCTCATATTTTTTTAATCCGTTAAGCCATTTGGACTGGAACGCACGACAAATGACATATTCATAAATACGCTCGAAAAACATTCCTCTCAGCAGTCGGGTATCATGGTCACCCGAGCCCTCGGTGTCTCCAGACGAGATAGGTAAGTAAATTGCCTTCATTTGTGTAATTGAACAGCTGATGTTTTTAATCATTACTCCGAAGGGTACTCGATTCACGGATCTCGTCGACACCAGAGGTTTTCGAGATCCCGTATCTACTTGTGGTATACTAATGAGTTTAAATTCATATATTTTTTGACTTCAAAGTCATTCTGTTCATTAAAAATTTATTTTAGTAGATTGCGGAAGTTATTAAATTTTTGATATTAATTTTCATATTTAGTTCAAGGTATATACTTAGTCTAGATAATTAATAGAATCAGGCGTTCTTTTTCAGAAATATATGCTATAAAATGAAAACAAAAACTCCTTGATAACTATGACCAAGTCAATAGTAAAAATAAGACGAAATACTTAGCGTAGTCGCCAAAGCTCTGAAACTTTTCTATTGTTTTAACTCTTTTTATATCCCACTGCTGGGCATACTCTGATTGCTACTGAGGCGCAAAAAGGTGAAAGTACTAATCTTCTATAATGCGGATTTACATTCACATCTTGTTAGTTTATTCCTAACTTTAAAAAAATGCGAAGAAACAAAAGCATCACTTTTTTCCAAAAAATTGTAACGTGTGCAGTGCAATAGAGTAAATATGTTTTGTTACGTCGTCGTCATCGTCAACCTATTATTGACCCACTGCTGGTCACGGTCCCCTTCGGAGTAAGGGAGAGTTTAGGCCATAGTCCACCGCGCTATCCAAGTGCGGATTAGAGTTAATATACTAACCAAAATTTTTGAAGAACCCTCAGGCATATAACTTTCCTCACGGTGTTTTTCTTCACCGTTTTAACACATAATAATTAATTTGTATATATAATACGGACTTTGAAAAATCAATAGGCCATTAAATTAAACCTCATAGCCTTTGGAAAACGAAATTTAAACGCACTAGACATTCTGATGCACTGATTTCTTTAAATTCTAGAATAATTTTAGCAAAAAGATTCACGCTTAAGCTCAGATAAACGCATTCTTGTTAATAGCAAACTTCCGATTCCACTTGTTCAGAAGTTGGACTGACTCAATCTTTGTTCTCGAATCTAAATACTTCACAAAGTTGAGAAACACAATAAAGGAAGCCTTCAAACTGTTTTCCTATTTGTGTTCCAGAAAGAAAATTTTCTTGTGTTACTTTATTAAGTTGTTTCACTATGAAGAGTTAAGCTATAACTAATAAGGAAACAGTGATACCGTAGAGTTGTCATATTCTCTTGAGTAGTGCATGATTCAAATTTTCTAAATTATAAGTCTCTTTGACACAAAGACAACATTTAGCGTTACTGTGCTCTGTTTTCATGGAGTCGTAAGGATTAGATATTCGCCGAGTACAGACGAATATACGCATATACGAATATAGTATTTAAAACACAGCTCGGGTGTAAATATATCTAAATAGTACTTGCAACATTGTTAGCGGCGGTATGTTCGCGAGTATGCAATTTTACCATGAAGATAAAAAATCATGTGCGACCGGTTTCTGGTAAAACTCCAATCCTATTTTGGGATTAATTACTTATCACATCGACTACATTGCATGTGGTACGTGCATGTTCGTATGACTATACAAATTTATGAGCAAAAATAAATAATGTCACGTGACACTACTTACCTTCTATCAGTTAAACACCTGCCTAAAACACGAATAATGCTTTGTATATGCTCCGAGGAACTTAAAATGGAAACAAAAAGCGTAATGAATCTCTTTGTCCGTTATTTGCTCTTCATTGTGCGAAATAACTTTGTACATTATTCACTTCATTAAATTGTTAAGAATGCTTACGTAACGATTTGTTACTGACCTTTAGTTTACTCTTTTAACATCATTATTAAAATTATCATTATTTAAAGAGATAAATTTATGCTTAAAAAACTTCAGTGTTAATTTATCCTGGTTTAAAAATGTAACAAAACTAAAACAAAAGGAGTTATCCTGACTTCCTGACAAATTCATCATCGCATAGTCCAAACTACCGATGATAGAAGCGTGGAATTTGGTCAATAAGTTCCTTTTATGATGTGGGCATCTACCAATGAAAGATTTTGCTATATTCCACCCCTCAGGGGATTATATAGCGGATGAAAAGTTTGTCCGAGATTCCCCCATTTTGAAGCAAGGTCTTGGAAACTTGGTATTTGAAACTTGCTTTCAGGTTATGGTGTCAAAGAAGATGTTTTAAGATGGTATTATATATTATGTATGATTTACGCATACGAAGTCGCTAGCAAAAAGGTGTTGCTTACAGATGCCCATCGGTGGCCACTTACCATCAGGTGGACTGGAAGGTTGTCTGTTACTCATACTTCAATATAATATATTTAAAGAATCCTATTATTAAAAATATATTTTTATTTTTTTATCATTTATTTTGGCTGATCCATTTTAATTATTTCTACTAATCCGGTGGTATTATGTGTCCCTGCGAATCCGATCGAATTATACGACGGTATCCACAAACCTGGAATAAATATCTGAACTATCTATTCAGAAATTAGAATAAACTTAATCCTTTGCATTATTTCTCCTAAAATGTTCTACAAAATGCAACATCATAATTCCCATCTTTAGTTTTAAAATTTCTTTCATAAATACACTTTTTTCAGTTTAGCTTTATATAGTGGCATTTTGAAAAGATACTCAGTGGCTCGCCCACAATCGGTGAGTTCCATCTCATTCACGAGACATTCTAGCCTCAATGTCACATTCATACTGGATTCATAACATCTTAGAGATGGATAAAGAACTTTTTGGATGCTTTGTAAAAGAAAATTGAAGGTAAAGTAGGGTCACTTTAAAAGATTGTAAGAATTTATACTTGCATTTTGAAATAATAAATCTTTTGTGTATGATCGTGTATGATATTTTTGTTTGTTGTAACATAAAATAGTATATTTTCTAAACTTTCTCAAGTAGTTCTATATTTATTGAAATTAAATAATATATAGAAGTTCATTCATATTATAACTGAAGTCAGAACAATAGTTAAGTTACTTTAAAATGAGACCACGCCAAAAATAGGACAAGAACAGACGTCAAAGATTTTCTGGATAGAGCTTCAAATTCTTCCTCAACAGAAAAAACAATTACGATTCATCCTATTCAACATAAAAATGTCAGTTTCTTGAGAACAAAATACATTTTACTATATATTCCTGAAGTTTGAAAGAGAACGCGTAATATAAATGTTTGTGCATTTATTTATTAACAAATGAACAAGATGTCGTGTTGGAATGTAATAAGCAAGTTCATACAATATTTCTCAACGTGTGAAGTATCAAAGTCTGCTAGAGTATGTTATGTGGGATTGAAAATGAATTTTATACGTTACAACTAAAGTTGAGTACCGCTTGCGATGGATGCACTGCTATTGACCCTGCTGCATTGTGTAGTATTACCATGTATTTTGATTAGTTAGGACATTTATAATAATTATAATAATAATAATCATTTATTTCAGACAATATAGACAAAGATACAAAAGTATAATTGAATACCGAGGTCCATCATTTTTGAAACACCTTAAACTAAGGGTTACAAGGGCGGACTTAATGCCTAATAGCATTATCTGCCAGTCAACCCTAGGCGATGGCGACAGTATGTGGTAGGACATTCTTGCAAATGTCTCTGTACATTTTCCAATAAATAAAATTAATAATTAATGTAATAATTATAGCATTACAAATGTTTTAAGTACTAAGATATGCTTAAATTCATAATTTCTGTTCTGACACTTACTTAATACTGACAAGAAAATCTAACTAGATAAATCATCTTTTAAACTACTGACATTTACGATAAAACTGTTATTATTTAACAAGTATTCTAGGACTTTCATCTCGCTAAGAATTTAATTGATTCTTACTTTAATAGTGGGGAATGCCTGTTCGTTAATACCTCAATTAAGATGTAATACAATAAATACGCTCTTCAGTATATGTTACTGTTACTAACCAATCCTAAATAAATTCATACCAGTTTGGTATTGGTTAGGTTAGGTTGGAACATATAAGAAAATGGAAAACTAAGCGAGCATAAAATAGGAAATGCAGACGAGCATGCAGTACCTACCTGAGGTTAACTAAGCAGGGAATGCCAAATAATGAGAGATATACGCTCAAAAACATTACCCTTCAGAGCCGGGTAAGAAAATAATAAATCCCATTTTGAGCATGGTTACTCTAGCTGTAACTCGAAGCGCTCAAAAGTCGACGTGTCAATGCTTTAGAGCTATGTTTGCGGTGGATAAAGTTTAATATAATATTGCAACCTTATTCCAGGAAAGCATTCGCTACAGCTTTTCTAAAGATAAAAGTGCAAAGGGTATAAAGTCATGGAAAAACTATAAAGCTTTTATAGAAAATACTGGAATGCTAAAAGAATGTGTAGAATAAAATGCGATTGCAGTTCTAATAGCTTGTTCTTTTGAGTTTCAAAATTGTTCCACTTATAAAATTTTAGGTTTTATATTTTTATACTAAAGTTTCGGGGCATGGGTGTATACACACATGGACACACACAAATACCCAAACCTAGAATAAAAGTGTAAACTTATCGTTTAGATGCCGATCGATAGATGTTTAGATAGCCTGACCAGGTATCGAAGCTAGAGCCCTCAACGTATCTGATGAGGTAACTCCACTGCACAAAAATCCTTTTATTCAGATGAAACTAGTTACAACGAACATTATTTTAGCAGTAAATTCCAGTAATAATAAAGATATTCGCTATAAACAAGTTTTAACTAGACCTGTTCCGGATAAAACCGGTTTCACTGTGACGTATATTTAAAACAAGCAATAACAATTCGGCCCCGAGCATGCTGACTCGGTAAGAATTTGCAGTAAAGTGTCTCGCGGGCGCTAAGAGACGATTACGGACATTAGAGAGCTCGTAAAGCCGTTAGGAGATGTTTATAGATCGGACGTGACCGTTCGCAGTACTTTAACTATGTTGTGTAATAAATTGAATTCGATGTATACATACTAGATACTGATTATATTATTGTTATTGGTTAGAGTTCTACTTATAGATACTCGTAGAGGTGTAACATTTTTTTGTTTAACAGGTTTTAAAGAACTCAGATAAGACATTCAATAAATTAAAATTGATTTTTGTTTGGCTTGCATTCTCTCAGGAAAATAATGGGTTAAGCAAAAACGATGAGAAAATTCTTGTTACTTTGATTCCACATACATTAAAGTATTAAAGTCTTACAACTTAAAAACTATTTAGATTTAGACTTAAAAAGAAGGAAATAGACTTGGAAAGAAGCATAAAGATAATTGCAATGGTTTACACTTACAGTAGAAGATTACACTCATATTTTTGAGAATAATTCCCTAAAGAGGACAAATATAATAAGGTTGTTATATAATAAATAATATATGACAAAACAATATAATTTTCTTTCACAAAACCACTTCACAAAGCCAAAGACATTAGAATTTTCCCGAAGCACACTTGTAAAGATATCATAAAAGATAACGTTTTATTCAAACCACTTTTAAAGGCAGCGGAATTAGAATTTTCTTGACGGCTACTTGTAATATTTACAATCATAACAATTAGAACGAAGCGAACTTGGGAAGCACCTTAAACTTCCTTGTAGACGTTAAAAGCCATAAGACATTAGAGAAACTGGGAGCCATTAACGGAGGTTTATGGAGTGAACGTGACCGATTTGCACTATTTTGTTTATAATGTAGCACTTAAAATCTAAAATCTGGCGACGTTAAAGTAATATTGAAACAAAAGAAATAATGATGTGATACTTATAATAATATCACAAAGGCTGCTTGTTGTTCATCTTCATTTAAAAATACTTCGATAACATAAAACATACACTTATGATGCTAATTACTTGACAGGACAAATAATATGATGGGATCGTAACAGATAATGAAATTTGAGCAAAGTAGGAACACCTTAGTCAGATGGCTTAAGAAGTACCCAGTAAAATAATAAATTATATAAATACTCGTAGAAAGTACGAGTAACAATTAAAACAAATTCAAATATTATAAGAAAAAAGTTACAAATACATTATTGATAACTCCTTAATTGAAATAGAGTATAGTAATATAATTCGGAATAATTATGTGCTCTTTCCGTCTCAATGACAGTAATAATATTAACGAGGTAAACTTCATAAGTATTTAAGGATTGTTAATATAATACGAAGTTAATATAATACGAAATAGTGAAGCGTTAAATCTGCTAATTTGAAAAACATTACAGCAAACAATTGCAATCAGACCAATCTAAACTTCAACGATTTCAATGTACTTTTGATTTTAAAGAACAAAAACGAGACAACTTGTAAGGAATTCGCAGTAAAGTGTCTCACGGACTCTAAGAGGCGATTAAAGACATTAGAGAGCTCATAAAGTCGTTAAACGATGTTTATAGACCGGACGTGTCTGTTCTCACTATTGTTCAAGCGATAGGGATATGTGAACGTTTCTCAATGTCACAGAAGTAAAGAAATTAGTTCGGTATACTTCATTTTATTAAGGGTATTAAAATATTGAGCATATATAAATAAATAAATAAGTTGAGGATTATATTTGCTTTGATTTTTAACTAAGCACAAAAACGAGACAACTTGTAAGGAATTCGCAGTAAAGTGTCTCACGGACTCTAAGAGGCGATTAAAGACATTAGAGAGCTCATAAAGTCGTTAGACGACGTTTATAGACCGGACGTGTCTGTTCTCACTATTGTTCGAGCGATAGGGATATGTGAACGTTTCTCAATGTCATAAAAGTAAAGCATTTGCTTCGGTATGCTTTGTTTTATGAAAAGTATTAAAATCTTAATATGATGAAGATGATACCATGCGCTGCTACCACTGACTAAGCTAGTATTCTTCGGAAAAGTATGTCTCCTTTACCACACCCTTCAAATCAGAACACACATCTTTAAACTGCTGCTGTTAAGCAGAAATAGGTGTGGCGGTGGTGTCGCCGAATCCTCTGTGATTTAATTCCGACGTTTGAGTATCATATAAAAAAAAATTATAGCCGCCTTATTTCTAACAATGCGAGAAGTATAACTAAGTAGGAAGTATAGTACAAATGTATTTGCAGTAAAACGTCACGAACTCTTAGAGGCGATTAAAGATGTAAGAGACCTTTTAAAGCCGTTAGGAAGTTTTTATAGACCGGACGTGGCTGATCGCTACTGTTCGACGTGTAAGGAAATGTTCTCGTATTCAGGTTGATAGAGAAATTCACATAGGTTAGTGCGTTTGGTTGGAATCTCTGAAACTTTTCAATGAACAGACGTGCGTTTAGACATAGAATTCAGTGATGTTATGTTATTAAGTATAAGACATTAAGTGTACAGAATGCATGTAGTATAAGTTAAGCAATCGAGAGTCATATAGGTGAACTAAATTTCACATTTTCGATAAGTTTTTGTACTTCGGAGAAGATATTTAGCTTTAAGAATTGGTTTAAAAATCCTTTTCTGTTATGTTCTCATGGTAGATTGTTTTATATGTTTTATATTTTTGTATTCACAACAATCCTAAAAAGAAAATTTAATTAACTTTGTCAAACCACAATAAAATGAACAAAAAAATGTAATAAACAAAACATAGCTTCAAAGCTCATAGTAATCAAACATGATTAATATGGGCTTCAAAACTGTCAACCATTTTGGATTCTTCAAAAAATATTTTCGTATCATTTATGTAGATAATCCGTTTATCCGTTAGATGCATTCTATATAGACTATTACAGTAACGAAATTTTTACTAATTAAAATGGATGTTTGAAATAAATCAGATTAGCCCAATCATGATAGGCGTAAAAAGCTGTATCTTGTATCTATTAGATTAAATCTGTGATACTGTTTTAGCACTAATACTGATTAAAAGATTTTTAGATTATTTATTTTGAACCAAATTTTGGAGCAAAAATATTTTAAACACGTTGAACAAATTAATTAAAGTTTTAAACTTGTAGTAAATATAATATCTCCGTGGATTAATATGTCAAAACTAATCTTAGTAGTTACAAGTTATGATCGTTTTTAATAAAACGTCATTAACTTATATATTTTAATACCGTTTGAATCTTAGTAACCTTATAAGAGGCAACTAGACTAGGTTTATGAAATTTAATTTATTAAGTTCACGGAGTATTGCCCTTTTAATACCAAATTCATTATAATATCTAATATCTTTATTTCTTATGAAATAAAACTAGCAAAGGGGATTACAGTTCATTTCATTAGTAAAGATAGAAATCAATCTGTAGAAATAAGCAACGTCAGACGAGGTTGCGAGTTAGACGAGTTGTTTTTCTTATTAGATTGAATTAGAAAACGAGTATATAGTATACTTGATAGTAAATAACCACTGTCCCCCATAGACATCTGTAACAACTTCAAATAAACCTGAACCCGATAAAGCATACGTTGCCTCTCCTGAGGACTAGGATGATTGCGTCACACGTAAGCCAGCCGGTATTCATGCCCTTCCACTGAACCCCAAGAACGTCTTCCCGCTAGAAATAGCTGTGAGCAATGGTACCACTTCCATAGAATTAGGTGGTAAAACCCTTTGTGATTCGACTCCGGCGGCACCACTGCCACGCCTATTTCTGCCTTATAACAGCAGTTTTAAGCACTGCTGCGTTCTGGTTTGAATGGTATGGTAAGGGAGACATACTTTTCCGAGGCGTTGCAGGTTAGTCCTCAGGAGTAGCGGCGCATCTGTGCTCGACGTCAGGTAGGAATGTCTAATCCTACCTGGGGTTAATGACAGATGTCCATGGGCGGCAGTAGTCACTTACCATCAGGTGGACTGCGTGCTCGTCTGCTACTCCTATATTATAAAAAAAAATACTGATTCTACTACTACTACTGCAGGTACCTTTCATCTCCAACGAATGTATTTACCAAAACACATACGTGACAAAACATGTGATCAAGAACAACAGACGCAGCTAATGCAATCCGGTGATGAATTCGACGCGTCATCAGCGCTCGTCATCAATCACGCTGAAATTAATTACCCATCTAATCATCAATTCGATAGCTTTTCGCTCGACGAGTTGGTCTAGCGTGTAACTGTATCGATAGCAACGAGAAGACGTAAATCTTTCATAATAGTTCGCCATAAACAATGAAAAAAAATCGGCTAATTGATTTTCATTTGCCCACAAATCATAAGGTGGTAGAACCCTCTGTGGTGCCACTCCGGAGGCGCCACCGCCGCAAATGTTTCTCCTTAATAGCAACATTGTTAAAAGCTGCTTTGAGAATAAGCTTGAGAAAAATTTAACGAATATAATTGACTCCTACTGTCCCTATTATTCGACCTTATTTATTAAGTCAATCCAAATTCAGTGATCTGTGAAGTCGGTACCGGAAATGTTTATAATATACATTATAATTAATAATTACCTATCTAATAATTAATAATTACGTTAGTATTCCTAACGTTTATATTCATAAAAAACGCATTTACATTTTAACACTGTAAACGTAATAATCATCTGTCATTTGCTTCTTCATATTTTCTATTCGCCGCATCATATCTCAAGTATCTGATGAGCACGTTATTTTTTTTATAACGATGTTTTCTAAAAAAGAACCTTAACAAGATCGATTTATCACCCCAGAAACCCCCAATACTAAATTTTATCAAAATCGTAGGAATCGTTTCCGAGATAAAGTTTATGTATATACAAGAAATCCTCGTTTAAAGGTATTAGATTAATTTAAGTAAATCTTGAACAACACTTATAAATAATTCTTAACTTAACTGTGTTTACACATTTTCTTGTCGAACCTCAAATTGTAGCCGTAGTCCATGTCTGTACTGTGCGTGACGACAATACAACCCCTGTAGTGAATCTTGTTTGCTACTATATATTTACTAAACCTTAGCCACTTGTCTCATGCAGAGCGAGAACACGACATACAATTTTGAGTAATAAAAAGAGAAATGTTTTTTCTAAATTATTCACACAAATTTTACAAATCTAACTTACGGATTACTATATTTAAACGGTTTAGGTTACTTAATCATTATTATTATACATAACAAAAAATGTTAATAACGGCTATGGAATATTTTGATGTAGATTGATGTAGTTGTATGTATTAGATTCCCTCTCAAAGATATTTAGTAATAAAATGTATTTTTAATTAAATATAGGTATACCTATCTGCATACATACAGTATCTTACCTGCATATGATTTTGACACGTTTATTTTAACGTGAATTAAGTTTTAATTTTTATCGCAACTAGTTCTTAGTTACCTGTGAGACGTTTTCCGCAATCATGGCCACAGGCTGCTGTTTACTCCAACACTTCGACCGGTAGGGTGTCCTGTAAGGAAGCAAACATAAGGATGAAGGAACGGCAAGCGAAATTCTATGAGCGTTTCGTTCGTCGGCAAAAATTACTGAAAGACAGTTTTGCTAGATTTTGTTGTTATAGCAATAAGTAAACTTAAACTAATCTTTTGATGACAATTTGGGTAAGGATAGGTACCTAATACATGAGCGACAGTTTACGGTCGCCGTTTTTTCCGATCAAACCCCTTGGTATCACGAAAAGTATTACCAACATTTTTAGGACTACAATTCAATATTACTAAAAAACGATCCAAATTATTATTTTCTGCCTGGGTTAGATTACAAAAGTATTCATACCCAAATCTTCCATTCATAATTCTAAGTACTTTATTCCATTGATTGCGGCGACTTTAACATTAGTCGCCTTTTTCATTCTTCCTAGCTTTCGCTGTCCAAGCACAAAGAAACAAACGCCTGACATAGTTAAAGAAATTCCCGTGCCGGCGCGCCAAAAATGCCACGAGTTGCAAAATGCCTGCCCCGATCGGCATTTCCGACGCGCTAATTTAAAATCACTCCTGAATTCCCGAGCCCCGGGATCGCTCAGAACGCCCTGACGTGCCTTTTTACGGCAATTACTAGTTCCGCATTTTCATCGTTACTGTACAACAGTTCGTACCTACGTAAGCTGACCGTAAAAATATATTCGTTAATAATATGAAGTGAGGTGGTTTGAGTTTCTATTAATGTAGCTGTAACTAGCTAAGGTAAGCGTAAGCTACAACCCTTATTATATGCCTCTGTGAATGTTACATAGGCTTCTGTTCTTCATTGTTAACAAGTGGATCGAGTGGGGTTATTAAAATTATCTTTTATTCACGTATCCTGTATCACATGTCACATGCAAGATTTCAAACAAAATTGCTCAGACTTATCGGGAAAATTGTAGTAAGTAGTAGTGACCGTATCCATTCGCGATACTGATGTGATTTATTTACGTTAAACTTACAGAAACAGAGTTGGGTCACAGGAATACATACGTGTAGCTAATTTCAACGAAATCTGTAGATATGATGAAAATTGGCAATGACGAACGACCGAAAAATAGACAGACACACACAAATTATCACGCACAACCCTAAAAACCTATTTCAATTTAAAACCACGATAAGCAATACATTTAAAATTCACTTATATCATCAACAACCCATTACTGTCCCACTGCCGGTCACGGGTCCTCTCATAATGAGAAGGATTACGCCATAGGCTACCGCGCTGGCCAAGTGCGTATTGGCAGACTTAACATACCTTTGAGATTTTTTTATAAATCTCTCAAGTACGCAGGTTTCCTCACGATGTTTTCCTTCACCGTTTAGCAAGTGTTAATTAATTTATAACACGCACATAACTTTCTAAAAAATCAGAGGTGCCTGGGATTTGAACCTCGGGCCTCTCGATGGAGAGGCCGAGTTTCTTAATCACTAGGCTATCACTGCTAATTCACTTATAGAATCCTCTGAAGTTCTAATATTTCACAACAAATTGCATTTGAGGTCTACTTGGAAAGATATGCTAGAATAATTTGTGTTCAATTTTAAATTTCAATTGGATTACGTTCGTTTGCATCTGAATCTTCTTATAAAATAATAATAAAAAATGATGGTATATAACAATGTAAACTTCTTTGACTTTAAGGTTACCGAGAAAAGAAAGAAAAAGGGGTTTTTAAAAATATTGTTTTAGCTTTGTCAAAGAGTCAAAAAGGAAATAATAATGAATTTTAATAAACCCAAACTATGTCGTTTTAAGAAAAATCTGCTGATAAAATAATACATAATGAACAACGACATTAAAGTACGACAAACAACCCTTTGTGTTTCGACTCCGGAGGCACCACCTCCATAGCTATTTCTGTCTTATAACAGCAGTGTTAAACGCTGCTGTGTTCTGGTTTGAAGGGTGTGGTAAGGGAGACTATTCAGAGGCGTTCCAGCTTAGTCCTCAGGAGTAGAAGCGCATCTGTGACCGACCTCAGGTTGGAATATCTAATCCTATCTGGGGCTGATTACAGATGTCCATGGGCTGCAGTAGCCACTTACCGTTAGGTGGACTGCATGCTCCGTCTCCTACTCCTATATTATTAAAAAACAAAATAAAATACTAATCATAATTAAATTTAATTAAGGCACAATCTATAAACCAGAAATTTAATTTATAATTTCTTGTGATAATACATAATTATTGTACCTGTTGGTACACGTACCTATACCTATAAGTCATTTCTTTAAAAAATAAAACAATAATTGACACGTTTTAAGGAATCCCTTTTCATAATCCTAATAAGATCTGCCTTCATATACGTCGTATATATCATATATGTCATATATGTAGCGGGATTGCGGCAAGCGACAGTTACACCATTGTCCTGTCGAACCAACCAATCAATTACAGTACACGCGAATGCTCTTAGCTAATGCAATGCGGAGACATATTTCTTACTTTCAATACGAAAAGCTCAGTTCTCAGCTAAAATTTAATATTTTAAATGGCATTGAAGACGCTGGTGATATCAAATAGACGATACTGTATAGGTTAGATATTTTAGGAATATGGTATTAACTTAATGTTATAAAGTAATAGCGTCAAAAAGCATGAAAGTATACTTAATTTGATTAAAAATCTTGAAAATTTTAAGAATGAAAACGAAATGTCCGTGAAATTAAAGGCCTTCTTTAAGAACTGTTTTCTTGAAATTGACATTTGATTTCGCGGTTTATTATAAATCCTCTTTATATTAAAACTTCTAAAAATACTTGGCTGCGGTGACCGCAGTGCAAGGTCACCAGAAATACGTTGCTGTCCACTCCATATATTGAAACCACTAGGTTTTTATAATATAGAAATAGCAAACGAATGTGCAGTCCGCCCGGTGTTAAGTGGATACCGCCGCCCATGGACATCTGCCATCAACTCTAGATAAGATTAATCATCTCCTATCTAAGGTTGAGAAAGATGCACAGACTCTGTTACTATAAGTATTCCTTCAAACCGACACACATTTATGCTGAACACTGCTGTTATTAGGCAGAAATACGTGTAGTGGTGGTACCACCGAAGCCGAACCAACTTTGTGCTCCTATTCTAGGCCGACTACACGCGTTCCATTGTTATTGTATAAGTAAAAGGAACGCGGACCTAAAACAGCATTTTTATGTTATCAAAAATCAAATAATAAAGACAAAAAATACAATGAAAATTTGAGTGCCCCAATTTTTGTCTGCTTATGAGGCAGAAGTAACAATCATATATAACTGTAATATTGTAAGTAATTGTACAGAGCCTCGACACTTCTAACTTATTTAAATGCACGTGGAATGTGTTCCGATTTACTTGATCATTTGCAATCGGGGCTTTATGAGCGATGCGGGAATCACTACATAATGTTCCATCAAAATGGCCGCGGTAAATAGGTGCAATTAATTGCGGTGCTTGTGATCAAGTAGTTATGGCTATTTGGGGTTAGACTGAAGTGGCACCACCGCCACACCTATGTATTTCTGGTTTACCATTTGTGTGAAAGGTAAAGTTAGTATTTTAAGACGAGATAACTGAGTTCGCAAAGGCATACCACAGATTCAAAGGGCATATTTTTGGCTTAAAACCTGGGTGTAATGTTATATACTGATTTGAAGCACTAAACAATCCAAAGTAATGCATAACAGTATCAACATCAGTGATCAAAATGAGCTGGGACGTTAATACTTTTAGGCGATTACAGGCCCTCAAGTGAATCTTCTTACCCTATTTGGAGTTGAAGTTTCTTACCATCATAATATGTGGTATTGTGGTACTTTCCTTTCCTAAATTAATAAAAATTAGATTTATACCTAACACAGTCAAAATACAGAATAGAATCTTCCGTCATTATGTATAAGAATATCTTAAAAAAGCTGATCTCTTTTTCTAAGCTACACACTTATCTTTTTATAAACATAGTAGGTATTCATTTATTTTACAGCCCCCTTGATAGATATTAACAACGAGACGAGATTATCGTATGCAATATACATCGTCATACCATTTTAGCCCTAAGGCAAAATACAAAAGGTTCTAAAATCGTACGCACAAGTTACATCCGGATCAATTATAGCCGAATCGGCCACAAAAGATAATAATGTAATAAATATTAAACGATATAATGAATATTAAGTGTTCTTCTTTAGAGATCACAGTTTTTGTACTACAAAATACAATGTCGCTTTACTGTCAAAGCACAAAGTAGGAACACGTTTGTGGTACTCGAAATATCTATTGCGTAATACCTTAACATCCACGTTAGGGAATAGAACTAGTATGGTTCTATTGGGTGGGTAACAACGTTCTTGCGTTTTGGAGGAAAGGTAGAAGGGATGCCGGTTTATTTAAATATGAGGCAACCAAGACGGTCCTAAGAAGTAGCAAGGTGTGTGTGATCGGCTTCACAGAGAACCTCTGTTAAACTTGGAGTTGGTTGCAGATATCCATGGGCGGCTGTAGCCAGTTACCTTCAGGTGGACTGTATGCTCGTTCGCTACTCCAATAGTTTGAAATAATTGGCCACGTGCAAGTCAAATCCGCACCCGGAGGGTTCCGTACAACCATTTTTTAAAAGTCTAAGCTCTTCGTTCGACTCCGTAGATACCTTCGCCTCATCTACTTATGCCTAACAACATCAGCGTTAAGCATTGTGTTCTGGTTTTAAAAATGTGGTAAGCGAGACATACTTTTTCGAGACGTTCCAACTCAGTCCTCAGGGCAGCAACGCACCAACCTGAAGTCGGATTTTAATGTTATCTGGGATTTATTACAGATGCCCATGAACAGCAGTAGGCACTTACCATCAGGTAAACTGCAAGTTTGTTAGCCACTTCAATATCGTAAAAAAGTCACTCTGACAAAATTAGGCAATAGCTACGTATTAAATCCAAGCCACTTATCATTACATTTCAAATAAAAAACAAAGCACATAAATCGCACTGGTGAACTTCGCCACGACTTTCCAGTTCCAAAAACTAATTCCCGATGAATAATACGGTTTTGAGAAGAGCAACCGTTGTTTATAATTTACGTCCAGCCGCCGGCGAGTGGTTGTTCATAATTCCTATTTGTATCCCAACAACAGTAATAATGTCCTTTAGCTTTTAAATGTAATTTTGTTTGTTTTTATTACACTTGGTTGTACGGTAGCTATTTTATTGTCAGTCATGAGTTCTCACTAATGTTAAATTACTCTTTAAAAGTCTAAGCTCTTCGTTCGACTCCGTAGAAACCTTCGCCACATCTACTTATGCTTAACAACAGCAGCGTTAAGCACTGTGTTTTGGTTTGAAGAATGTGGTAAGGGAAATATACATTTTTGAGACATTCCAATACAATCCTCAGTGGTAGCGATGCATATGGACCAACCTGAAGTAGGATTTTAATCTTATCTGGGATCTATTACAGATGCCCATTAAAAGCAGTAGGCACTTACCATCAGGTAAACTGCACGTTTGTTAGTCACTTCAATATCGTAAAAAAGCCACTCTGGCAAAATTAGGCAACAGCTTAAGAATCCAAGCCACTTATCATTACATTTCAAATAAAAAACAAAGCACATAAATCGCAAACTGGTGAACTTCGCCTCGACTTTCCAGTTCCAAAAACTAATTCCCGATGAATAATACGGTTTTGAGAAGAGCAACCGTTGTTTATAATTTACGTCCAGCCGCCGGCGAGAGTTGTTCATAATTCCTATTTGTATCCCAACAACAGTAATAATGTCCTTTAGCTTTTAAATTTAATTTGTTTGTTTTTATTACACTTGGTTGTACGGTAGCTATTTTATTGTCAGTCATGAGTTCTCACTAATGTTAAATTACGCTTTAAAAGTCTAAGCTCTTCGTTCGACTCCGTAGAAACCTTCGCCACATCTATTTATGCCTAACAACAGCAGCGTTAAGTACTGTGTTCTGGTTTGAAAAATGTGGTAAGGGAGACATACATTTTCGAGACGTTCCAACTCAGTCCTCAGGCCAGCAACCTGAAGTCGGATTTTAATCTTATCTGGGATTTATTACAGATGCCCATGAACGGCAGTAGGCACTTACCATCAGGTAAACTGCACGTTTGTTAGCCACTTCAATATCATAAAAAAGTTACTCTGGCAAAATTAGGCAACAGCTTAAGAATCCAAGCCACTTATCATTACATTTCAAATAAAAAACAAAGCACATAAATCGCAAACTGTGAACTTCGCCACGACTTTCCAGTTCCAAAAACTAATTCCCGATGAATAATACGGTTTTGAGAAGAGCAACCGTTGTTTATAATTTACGTCCAGCCGCCGGCGAGCGGTTGTTCATAATTCCTATTTGTATCCCAACAACAGTAATAATCTCCTTTAGCTTTTAAATGTAATTTTGTTTGTTTTTATTACACTTGGTTGTGTTACCTATGTTTCATTGTCAGTCATAAGTTCTTGGCAAAGTTACGAGTAAATTATTCTTTAAAAGTCTAAGCTTCATTAGTTATGTAGACTCTGTAGGCGCCATCACCACATCTATGTTGTACATAACAACGGTGTTAAGTGCTGCTGTATTTTGATTTGTAGGCTGTAAGGGAAAACCACTTCATGACGCGTTTCAACTTTCCAAATTTAGTGTTCCAAGTCAGAAGTAGCTCCGCATTGTACTCGACCTCGGATATGAATCCAATCGTATCTGAAGTTGATGCCCATGGACGATAATGACCATTAATAATCAGGCGGAAAGCATGCTAGTCTTCTACTACTTATATCATATATGTATATTTCTACCGAGAAACAATTCATGCGTTTAGGTGGAAAACTTATGAGGCGACGATCTTAGTATGAGTGGCTACTCATCTGTTATCGGCTTTACGTAAACGTCTACGGATTGCATAGCCGTCCGCAAATTCAATGTAATAAAAATAGTTTCCTAAAAGTTACGTAAAAGAAAATAATAATTGAGCTGGTTTTAAAATATTACTAAAAACAACTCTTGCAGAGTTTCATTCATTCACTGGCATCCACAGAAAACCCCAAATTAAATCCAATTACAGATTTTATTTAACATGAACCACTCGTTTGCAAAAATAAGGTACAACTAAAGCTTGTGGCACTCGGCTGATTGGAGTGAGAAATTATGCGATAGGGATGTGAAAAAATAACCGATTTTGTAATAATCGATTTTGTAATAACCGATTTTGTAATAATCGATTTTGTAATAATCGATTTTGTAATAATCGACTATTTTGTAAAAATCGATTATTTATGTGCCGTGTTTGATTTTGAATAATCTTTATTAATAAATCGATTATTTTAAACAAGCGGTCAGCGAAGCGCGGTCCACGATCTAAAATTTAAAAGCAAATATCGTAAGGTTTTTTTAAGCGCCGTCAAATTTAAGAGACAAGTGATGTTTTTGTCGTCGGCCAATTTGATTTCAGTTTGGAAAATCGATTAATCAGCCATTGATACGTCACTTATAGTTTTTTATTAATCGATTTATTTTGAAAAATCAATTATAAACTACTCGATTTTTTTGTGTTCACGTCCCTATGGTACGAATGCCATACCGTCTGCTTAGTTCATTCGTCTTACATACAGAGCAGGGAATTAGGTCGCAGTCACTTATAATTCAATGCACAACATCTGCCAAGATTGCAGCATCTTCGACGTGATCGTAGCTTCGTAAATTGGCTGGACGGTATGAATTGCTTTTAATATTTTGTTGGACGTATAAGGGATTGTTGGCTGGCTATTGTATGTGATTTTAACTTCAAGTTTAACAGCAAACAATTGGTTTGTTAATCAGCAAGTAACTAACAAGAGGATTGTGAACGGTAAATGTCGAAAAACAAATAATATTATTAATATATATTTTTTATATATATTAATTAATATAGGAGTAGCAGACGAGCAGACAGTCCACCCGATGGTACGTGGCTACTGCCGCCCATGGACGTCTGTAATCAACCCCAGATAGGATTAGATATTCCTACCTGAGGTCGGCCACAGATGCGCCGCTACCCCTGAGGACTGAGCTGAGCTGAAACGCTTCGGAAAAGTCTGTCTCCCTTACCACACCCTTCAAACTGGAACACTGCTGTTATTAGGCAGAAATAGGTACGGCGGTGGTACCGCGGGAGTCGAATCACAAAGGGTTCAACCTTCATACAATAAACTTAAAAGAAAGACGAATAATGTAGGACATGTGTGCATGCATTTAACCGATACGCCCAAAAAAGTCTGACAAAATAAGAATATGATTAATATAAGAGGAGTATATGATTGCATTAACGTAAGGTCAATTTGATCGTAAGCTCAAGTCATTTTTAAACGCTTTATATTAGCTTCACTTGTATGTTTGTCAGTGAGTAACTCCGTTTTTCAGTAGAAAGATATCAACATACATCCTTATAAATATGACGCTTTGTGGATGCTTAATTTGAACAGCAGTATAAATAAAATAATAAATAATAATTAAAGAAACTAAAGAACTCGCTTTCATAAGAAATTTAACTAAAAAATAAAAATTAATATAGTTTAAAAAAAAACTAACGTACACGCTCTGGGGTGCTTTTGAAAATATCAAAGTGTTGGTCCTTCTACTCATGTCTGTCAGTAAAATATTTATAACTACCGAGAGTGTGCACCCCACGCTTTTTTACAATTAAATATATCATCTTTTTTTGTTAATACAATTTTTCATTAAAATTTTTCTAAGTTTATTTTATATCTAAACTAAAGAAAAAAATAAAAGCGTGTACTTTAGTTTTTTTTAACTATATTTATTTGCTCTAGACATAAGTACATAACATATTTTACGCCATTTCAATATGATATCTTCATAATAGATATAAACCATTAATTTAATATAGCAGATACCTGCTTAAAATACATTCGTAAGTACCAAAATTCTAGTTTTTAGAAATGCCTGCCCTTAAAACGAAACCCTTAGTAATATTGAATTATTGTCCATTAGAAAGTCATTCTTAATCCTCCAGCGACCCGTCTGGGTGCTAAATAATTATTGTTATCTGTTATAGACTAGTGACTTGCTCTATATTAAAATATCAAGCGATATAAGATAAATGTTTTTTCTAAGTAAATTTTCATTTATACGTGTTAACCCTGACCCAACAAAATGGGATTTGATACTGCTTATTGATTGATTAATTAAATTTGCGTTACTGTCACTGAGTTGTAATAGTTTCAGTTATTTTATGTCCAAAAACTGGGCTCAGATCTTTCTTCACAGCTGAAAAAAGCAAGGTGGTGGAATGTTTCACTGCACCTATGAACCTTGAAGCAGTTTTTGTGTTTCGGTGGAAAGTTGTGAATGCCAATTGACATACGTACGAGGCGGCCATCTTAGTTCTAAGGAGTGGCAAAGCATCTGTGATGGGCTTCAGGTATAACAGAGTTTCTAGTTGTAAGATTTCATAGTTGTAAAGAGTGGCAAAGCATCTGTGATGGGCTTCAGGTATAACAGATTTTCTAGTTGTAATAATTCATAGTTGTAAAGAGTGGTAAAGCATCTGTGATGGGCTTCAGGTATAACAAATTTTCTAGTTGTAAGATTTCATAGTTGTAAGTAGTGGCAAAGCATCTGTGATGGGCTTCAGGTATAACAGAGTTTCTAGTTGTAAGATTTCATAGTTGTAAGGAGTGGCAAAGCATCTGTGATGGGCTTCAGGTATAACAGATTTTCTATTTGTAAGATTTCATAGTTGTAAGGAGTGGCAAAGCATCTGTGATGGGCTTCAGGTATAACAGATTTTCTAGTTGTAAGATTTCATAGTTGTAAGGAGCGGCAAAGCATCTGTGATGGGCTTCAGGTATAACAGATTTTCTAGTTGTACGATTTCATAGTTGTAAGGAGCGGCAAAGCATCTGTGATGGGCTTCAGGTATAACAGATTTTCTAGTTGTAAGATTTCATAGTTGTAAGGAGTGGCAAAGCATCTGTGATGGGCTTCAGGTATAACAGATTTTCTAGTTGTAAGATTTCATAGTTGTAAGGAGTGGCAAAGCATCTGTGATGGGCTTCAGGTATAACAGATTTTCTAGTTGTACGATTTCATAGTTGTAAGGAGCGGCAAAGCATCTGTGATGGGCTTCAGGTATAACAGATTTTCTAGTTGTACGATTTCATAGTTGTAAGGAGCGGCAAAGCATCTGTGATGGGCTTCAGGTATAACAGATTTTCTAGTTGTAAGATTTCATAGTTGTAAGGAGTGGCAAAGCATCTGTGATGGGCTTCAGGTATAACAGATTTTCTAGTTGTAAGATTTCATAATTGTGAAGAGTGGCAACGTATCTGTGATGGGCTTCAGGTATAACAGAGTTTCTAGTTACACACATACATGGACGGGAGTAATCACATGAGGCGAGCTACACGCTCAATTACTTATTCAATTTTTAAACCAATTTAATGTCTGAGCTTGATTATTTAAGTTTGTTCTCTTATCGTCGCTCGCCAGTAATCAACCACATGCCTAACCCGCGAACTGGGCAGCGCCGCGGAGAAATTAATTCCATTGTTGTCTAAACTAACTCCGGTATTTACCATACATTGAGTAAATCTCGGTGGTAACTTCATTTACGTAATTCAGTTGCTTTCCAGTGAAGTTGAAGTTTGTTCATTTTAATAGTGAATGCGATGAAGTCGAATCTCGTTGACACACGTAGGCCAGCCTGTAATTAAAGGCTCGTGAGCTTTGGTTTGTGGAATAGGTGTGAATACCCATGTAGGTATAACTCGTGTCAATAAGGATTGTATTCGTTAAAGATTGAAGTAGAAAACGAGCTAACGGTCATCCTGGTAACAAGTAGTCACTACCCATGGGTATCTTCAATCAATTCCATACAGAACAGAGACCTGAAGTCAATGACAGATGCATTGCCACTCCTGAGGATTGTTGGAAGCTATAAATATAAGTCAGTCTGTATTCACGCTAGAAATATGTGTGCCGGTGGTCTCCATAGCCTTGATAACTTTTATAGAAACATGTGTTAATCGATTCCACATGGAATTTACAATTAAACTACACGTGTAGTCCTTAACCACCAAATTAGTTAAGTAGAGTGCGCTCGTGTGTCTGTTTATAACATCATTTTTTATGACAGTTCTATTATGATACATTTAATGCAATATTAATCAAGCTATAGGACCCGATGTCATAAATCCTTAAGTAATGGACCGAATATTTTCCACGCACGTTTTTCATTAAATTCCGGGGAATCACAATCAATGGGAATGGTATTAGGGAACGCACCTTACTGCATATTTAGTTAAAATACGTTACATTTTGGTATGAAGGCCTTTGTATTATTGTTCGATCGTGTGTGATATGTTGCCTCCTCATCGATTTCCCAATTAAAGAGTTCGATTTAGTCCCTGGTCAGGCAGACTAAAATGATGAATTAAGATGTTCGAAAACCGTTTATGGCTTTCACAAAAAAAAAACTTTGCATAATTGCAATAGACAGTATACTAATACACGAGCGACATACTGCGCTGATGATCGTTGCGCTGTAGTGAACGATCAGGCTCGTATGGTATTGAGAGGCGTGTTGTTGAGTTGATAGCTTTATTATAACTGACTTAATACTACTCTAAACCTATCTTATATTATAACGCCTTAGCACCACACTACACCTCCGGGGCTTATTTAAAAAAATAAAATTTATTAATAAATTTCTATTTTTTTTCTATATAATAAACATTCTAATAAAGTAGGTATTTTATTCGGTAGGTGCATTGTGTGCTAAGACCTCGTTCCTTTTATAAAAGTGTAACATAATTTATTTATTTATTTAAAAATACACATAACTAAACAACAAGTAAAAGAAAAGATTAGTTTAAAATTATATAAACTAAAATTATTATCTAAAAATTACATACTTATTTTTCAACTTATATAATAGAATTCTTATACATTTTATATGTTTACGTACGTACGCATGTCATATCCGGGTAATACAGTCGTTTTCCAGTTATGTACCTAGAAGTACATAAATACATTTCCTTGAACAAACCATGTGGCCTATAGTATATTCAAGAGAAAATGTTAGTCATAATTATGAATTATTATAGTCATTGTACACAATTATACTTTAACTTATATATTTTCTTGACATCATTTATTGAGCTTACATTTATTTCTATCAGCTCTAACTTTTAACATATAATATTTTTATTTCAACCCTTTTTATTTCCATTTTTCATACATTTTACGTATATTATTATTCATCATTTATATAACTTAGGGTTTTATATGCCATTTCTTTCACAAAGACGTCTCGCGTGCATCATGATCAAGATAATGGTCTCATATTCTTTTCTTTAATAATCAATAATCTTTCATCACTTCTCCTTTCATCATAATTAATATTTTGAAATCCTACTCTTGTAAACTGATGACTGCAGATCATACAGCTTTACCAAGATATATTTTATTCAAAATCCGATAACAAAAATAATACTTTCTTATCTATTAGCAGCATACAAACAACATACAAAATATTTCGTCAGTACGTTAGATATCTTCTTAACTCTCGGGGGATCAATCCCGATCATTACTAAAAATACTAACTTACAGATGAAATCCATACAAAATGTCCATACAACATTCCTTTCCTTCCTAACATTTAAATTCCTATCGACTTTCAAACTAATTGTGTTCCATGTTTCACATAAAATAAGTTTCCCATGTAATCATTAAATAATCAATTCCCAGGCAAGACATCATCATTCTTTCAATCATAAAAATTTAGCATAAGCCACAATACAAATTAGGTTTAGATGACAATCTTATACACTGTAATTAGAAGCGGCGTCGGTATTGCATCATCTATGCAATCCGAATCGAAGAACATTCCGTTCCCGTAAAGGATGTAACGCGAATCGCGACACGTTTTCGGTACTCAGCATAATTAAACAATGCAACTGAAACTACTGTTGCTACCTGGTTTTACTTTAACATTGATATTTAATTAAAATTATATTATGACTCCGATTTTAGTACTTACATGGATTTCTGTTAACCATTCGATAAATTCCATTAAAATTGTTATTAGAGGAATACAACATTATTATTATTTACTTGAGATACATTTCTAAATAGATATTTGTCTACTAGATGATTTATACTTTACAACATTATAAAAAACAATATTGGCTACTGAAACTACATTAAATAACAAATTTGTAAAAAAAATTATACAAACAGACTATATATACTTATAAATTTTATACGAACTACATACATTTCAAAGTAATAGTTACATACCAGATTATTTTTTGAATTACAACAAGGTGTCTGCTGACTGCGTTGAGATGTCCACGGGAGGGCGGGACGACACGTCTTCTTCGATGATGGGCCATGATGATAACAGGTCATGGTCCGCTAACTCGTTGCCGATGTTATTTGCCGTGAATTGATGATGTCCTCTTGCACGATTGATTAGTTTCTTATTTGGTCATTAAGATGTTCTTGTCGTCTTCATCTTTGTCTTCTTGTGTTGGTTACATTTTCTGTCTTCAAATTCACTTTTGTTTCACATTTTCTTTACGTCTATATTTTAATATTTTCTTCTTCTCTTCGATTTGGTAGTTATTTGTATTTAGTTCCTGTCTTATCCATTTTTTTTTCAAATCCTGTATCTTCTTATAAATTTCTTCTATATCTATTAATTACTCTATATATCTTATTTTTTCTATCTAATCTTCCTAGTACCTTTTCTTATTTCTTCTCCAATCTTCATTTTCAATTCTTCTGTTTCTATTATTTATTTTCCATTTCGAACGCCTCCCGGTGCGCATGCAACGTGGCAGCGCCACACGCGCACCGGCCAGGCAGGGTCGCCATGTAGTGAACGATCAGGCTCGTATGGTATTGAGAGGCGTGTTGTTGAGTTGATAGCTTTATTATAACTGACTTAATACTACTCTAAACCTATCTTATATTATAACGCCTTAGCACCACACTACAAAGTGACAGTCGGCGACAGTCGGCAGCAGGCGTCGGTGGTTGCCCACGACAGCTAGGGATAGTCAGCGGCAGTCGTTGGCAATTGCTGGCGACGACTCGCGACAAACTGCAACTGTTGGCAACAATTATCGTCTGTCATTGACTGCTGCCAGCGAAAGCACTATATAATCGACTTCCTAACTCATTTAAATATCTGACATACAATCAATTTAAGTCCCAATTGACAACATGGTTACAAGAGAAATGCTTTTATACAATTAAGGAGTACTTAGGTATTAAGATATAATTGAATGCAATGAAAATTAATTTGAGTAAAAATTACTTATTTATTAGTTTGACATTAATGTTATAAGAATTTAATTTATATCGGTAAATTGACTTTTGGAAGAAATTTAGTATCTCGCGTTGTTTGTGATAATTATTATTTTATTTAAAAATAAATTATAGTGTACATACTACCTATTTAGACATAACTGACTGATAATTTGCATGCCGACGAGGCATGAGACGATAAGAGTAAAACAAAAGTAAACTGTAAAATTTTAAGAACTCTTGTTAACCTTATTCTAGCAAATAAAGATATATAAATATGAATATGAGGTCGCCGCCTGTCATTATCATCGACTATCGACATAGACTATCAACACCGGTCGCCGACACAGATTGTCGTTTGTATATCAGATCCTTAAGGTCAAATCATGCGAAACAGAAACGCTAAATTCGGTAGGCATGTCAAAAATCTTACAAATGTCAGTTCTTACTTTACTCAAATAAATTCATAATCATAATAAGTGAAAGATGATAGCCCAGCTCTGGCATCCGGGTCACGATCCTCTGGAATGAGCGACCGGCTGTAGAGACAAATAGCCCTAATTTAAATAAGACCTCGGTACGTACAGGAATTATGTAAAACACTGGTGCGTCCCAAGTAAATTTGGATTGATTAAATAAATAATGATCTCTACAATTATTGTTGGGCAGTAACATATTTTTATTTACTTGTATTTGTTGGTAAAACTGAATTTTAAATTTCTTGTTTAGGTATCTACTTGACCTAAAATCGTATCAGCAAAACAGAGATTTAAGACATTGACGCAGCAAGTGAGGTACCCTGCATACCTGAGAAATCTTAAAAAAAAGAAGTTTTCAAAGGTATGTGAAGTCTACCAATTCGTACTTGGCCAGCGCGCTGGCCTAATCCTTCTCATTCTGAGAGGGGAGCAATGGGATAGTAAGAGATTGCTGATGATGATGGTTTAAAATCATACTATTACTTATACTCAGCACATCCCAACGCCGTTCTACTTGAAGACGGTCACAGATGCGCAGCACTTTTAAAGGCTAAGATGTTCTTTTTATTAATATGGAAGAAATATAAGACGACTTATTCGGACAAAACAACGAACACCATAGCTACCCATACCATTACTTATACTCGGCACATCCCAAAACACATACCTAGTTGCTAAATCAGATTACAAGTCTCTACATCCGGAATCCGGACTTTCCATTGTCCCGGAACTAGATTCAAAGCACAAGTTGAGTAAGTTGGCGAATTCGGCGTTCAACGTTTGAGTTGCTTGCCAAACAGACTTGCAGCTTTAATTAATTCTGGGAAATTAGCGAGCTTTTCGGCCGATTGACCATTCGTTAATTGCTTTATTGCGCACACTTTGGGCTGTTACAAAATTCGTCTACCTGGCATAGTTCAAAATAATTTTAAAATATTGTAAAGTGCTAGCGAACTTCGCACGATCAAAGTTACTTGTTCGATTTCGCTTATTATATTGAATACTGTGACATTCTATACTATGATGACTATACATTATTACAGATAGTACTGCTAGATTACTTTAACAACCATCGTTTAACAAAACATAAATTACGAATTCATTGTAAATCTAGTTCTAAATATGAGTGCACATATCTTTCTCTAGCAACATAGGGTTTGCTTCTATGAGCTGAGTAAAAAGTCATATATGTTGACTTCAATTTCAATCAAAATTATATATGTAAAATGATATAAGTGACTATAGCCGCCCAGATAAGCGGTCCCAGCCCGGACCGTCGTAACTCCAATAGCTTTGCATATCGTACCTGCGTAGTTTTAATTAATTCAATGGAATTAGCGAGCTTTTCGGCCAATTGACCCGTTGCAATGAATGCCCGCCTAATGGCCCGCGCCCGCCCAATTACACAGTCATCCGCTGTGGTCGCGTGACGTAGTGGACAAACTAATATTGATTATAATAATTAATATAGTAATTTATTTGACACTTTCATTAATATTTGTGTAAAATTATATGAACAAAAGTTATTTATTTTGCATGATAAATTTTTGTGTCGGTTTATTTACGCTATTTATCGTTGTAAGACATTCATTTGATGAGTTCTAAATATACAATATTGTTATATTGTTATATTAAAAAATATATTCGAGATACATTCCTAGGATATAAAACAAGCAGTTTTAATGAAATATCACAGTTAATCTAACCTGCATGTTTCAATTAAATTTCTTGTCAGTGATGCTATTATTGGTATAATTTTACCACTACTATTATAAATAAGCTCAAATATAAACGAACTGTTAACGAAGTCATCCTTGAGTTTAAGGCCATCCTTGAGGCCATCCTCAAGGAAATAGAAACCATCGTACCAAGAGTACCCGGAACCACTTATAAACGTCTACGCATAAAATGATTAATGTATATTTTGAAAGGGGGTCTTATAATGAAAGCATAGTGCATTATCATAAGCGTAATATACTTCGTTTATGCACACGAAATGTACCTTTTAAGGAAATATCTAATATTTCTAAATCTAATAATCGTTATATTAAGAAGTGGCCTATTTGATTGAATATCGACATCTATTGGTGCCTTACATACCGCAATTTTTTTCAAGTTATATGTATATTTCTTATTTTTATGATAGCGCAAAAATCCTTCAGCTCAAAAGTATGTAGAGGAAGTACCCATACTACATTTTTACCCGTTTTTACATTTTTGTAACCCCCTCCTCTTCCTGATAACCATCCGTACCAGACCGGACCAGAAAGATAAAATTATGTATTTTGACTCACATATTACTATAGCGCTTGCCGCGTGACGCCCAGAATGCAAGAAGTAACAACAAGTGAAAAAAATACCATGGCCAGAGGTCTTTAAAAATACCAAGTATGATATTTTTAAAGACCTGTCCCCCTTAAAAGGGTCACGTAATATTAATTCAAAATTCTAAGAGTATTCACATTCCCTAAATTATACTAATTCGCAGTGAACCTTTCCTGTATATTATATATTTTTTAATTAATGTTATAAAGTACCAATCACATTTAATCTAACAACATTACAAAGCTTATTAATCAATTCATCTTTGTACCAAATTAGTCTATTCGTTTTTAATTAAATAAATTACATTTAACTCGTAACGATTGTCAACTGCAATTTAATTTTCTACTAACCACAATAATTGCAAATTGCATGAATATTTAGTTAATTACATTTCGTATTATACGACTAATTAAAGATTAAAATCATAGATGTGCAATGAACTCGTGCTAACTCGCTCGCACGTTGTACGGTTTGACGAAAAAGTAGAAATAATTAGTTATGCTAAGCTTTTTTCAACACAGATACTGTTTTTGCTAATGACTCTTTAATCGTCGATCTTTGATATATAGATAACTAAATGTAATTTAGCGTAATTTACATAATAAATAAATAAGTATTTCATATATTTTAGGGACATTTTAGTACGGAGACGCGGCAAAACTTTTTTAGGCAACTATTTCTATTCTCAAAACTGGATACATTTTCTTGTAAGGAATGTGTAATCTTTACTAATATATAAGAACATTAGCCTCTGTAGTCTGGTATAACGTAACCACGTTTAAGCTATGATTTCAGTATCAACTAAATTAAAATTTAGTCAATCTTTTTATTATGTAACGGCTACTCACGATATGCGTTTTTTAATTTCTTTATTGCCGGTATTTCGACCCAGTTGCATGGATCGTGCTCACGGCGAAGCTCAAATTTTACTCTTTAGTCAATTTTTTTTTATCATTATCATCAAACATTAAAAAAACAGAAACATTTATTAATATCTAAAATACCTAATTATTCAATAAAATACTTCTTATGCTATCCATACTTTGGAAAGTATACGCTATTTAACATTTTAACCTAGCTTTAACTATTCGTTTGAAAAAGCTTATTAAAGATTTAAAACTCAAGATAAACGTTAAAAGTGTTTCAAAATAGAGCTTTTACTGTTCAATATAGTCGTTCAAACATCAAACAACTAAAGCGGTGTCCAACTGAACTAAACAAAGCTGAGCTTAAAGTTCCTAATAGAAAAGCACGAAGTTGCAGACGCTCTTACCTGAGTTCGAGCAAGTCACTTAGATACACGGAAATACTTTCACACGACTAGACGGTATCCGGATTATATTGACAATTAGTGGACGTGAACTTTTGACTTATGATAGAGCTTATATAATAGTTCGAAATGTTATGGCAATATGGGAAGGGACAAAAATATACTTTCTGATTTTTTTGTAAGTTTGGAGTCGAGTTTATCCATTCTAAGGTTAAATGGACACTTCCACCCATGGACACCTGTGACCAATACCATATATAATCTACCAGTAGCCGATCACAGATGCTTTGCCACTCCTTAAGATTAATATGGTAGTTACATATGTAAGACATCCAGTATCCGGAACCCTTCCACTGAAACACACCGCCACATCTATTTCTAGCTTACGTAAATCAGTTCTTGCGTTTAGATGGAGGGTCGAGGATGCTGTATAAGTTAGATATGAGATCATCTTAGTCCTCAGGGTTGGCAATGCTTCTGGTTTGGCTTTAGGGTGAACCCTCATTATACATAGAGTTGGTTACAAAAGTCCGTATGGAGCAGTAACCAATGACGGCTCGATGGACTCTTAATTTGTATCCTACTAAAATTTTATATATAAGAAAGCAATAACCTTTCTTCTTTGGGAAGTCGGTTAAAAACAGTGTCAATCATTACAAGCCTGGAGCGCAAATTGTATTACGGTTTACATTGAATTGCTAAAGAACCTATCGATCAAAGCCTCATCCGACGAGTGTCATTAATAACATCGAGTTGATGGAGCAAACATTTTCTACGCACGTTTTTCATTACTTTCGAGAATAATTTGGAATCAATTATAATGAGATTCTTTTTTATATATAGAAAAGGAGTAAAACAGCATGCAGTCCACCTGATGGTAAGTGGCTAATTACGCCTATCGACATCTGTAATCAATCCTTGATAAGATTAAAGGCCTACCTGAGGTCACCTTATAAATCTCATATACATATTGCAATGATAAGAACCATATGCCATGTTGGAGCGGTCACCATAACTTTCTGACATGTAGAAGTTCAATGCCCAGCCAGACAGATACCTACGTCGATACAACATATATAATTCTACAGTAATACGGCTAGAAACTTAATACACAATGTCTTTAGTCACGTTTAAATATCCAAATCAACATTTTACTCAACTCCATAAAATACCAAGAAACAGAAAATCAGATACGACAAGACATCGAATTTCTCACAATATTCCATACAAAATATAAGAGAACTCGGCCAAGCAAATACGGGATGGATGTTTTCGCAAAGAATCCGCGGCGCGCACAATCAGACGCGTGCATTATGCATGAAGCCGGCCTGAGGCGACAGATGCTCGCAGTTTCCGCGCGTATTAATATTTGTTTGTCACGTTAAACGTGTTCCGCGTTAATATTGTTCTTGTCATTGCTCGAGTTGTTCTGAGTTGATATGATTGTTCTTGCGTTTTGTTATGCTGATTTTAGGTTAAGTTGAAAGTTGTAAACGTATAAGCTACGAGTATTTCCGAAATGCGTTAAAGTTGAAATTTAAGTGACAGGATTGCTGTCGCTGTCGTATGTAGAAAAAGTGTGTCAGTACTAATTTTAGAGCTCTGTCTTTTGAGGTTGTATACCGACATCCATTGGTAACAATAAGTATTTTTCAACAAGGGAACTGTTAATATTAATGAATCCGCGGCGCGCACAATCAGACGCATGCATCATGCATGAAGCCGGCCTGAGGCGACAGATGTTCGCAGTTTCACGCGTATTAATATTTGTTTGTCACGTTAAACGTGTTTCGCGTTAATATTGTTCTTGTCATTGTTCGAGTTGTTCTGAGTTGATATGATTGTTCTTGCGTTTTCTTGTCCTATGTTTAGGTTTTGTTGTAAATACAAATATAAGTCATTGCTCAAATGCGATAAGGCTATACACAAAACCCCCTACAACAGAGGATCCACCAATTTATTAAAATGCAAACTGAAGGAAGCAACGGCCAGCGAACCAGTGACAATCGTTTTCAAATTGCTCCCAAATCTCCGAAAAGATGCGGACACTAACCAGGATGTCTTCATCTACTTTTCGACGCACAAAAGCAAACATAAACTTAGGTATTGACGATCATCAATTGGGCTGTAGATAGGCATTGCTTACTTTTCAACAATTTATGTTTATGATCTGCATAGGCTTATAGGCTTTACATACTTGCATTACGTAGTATAAAAACACTTAAACAGTAGGATTATAAATTATGACATTATGGATGAGATTAAATTCCGAAAGTCAATATGACACTGTAAGTACAGAATCGAACGATAACATCGAAGAGAGCTCGAGAGATCTAAAAGTTGCTAATAGAAAAGCTGAAACTTGTCACTTTGACACCTGCAACTTCGCATCCTCACTTCTCAACTCCGGACAAGGGAAGGCTTTTAGAGAATATAGTTTCTGATCGATAAACAATTATATGATCCACTGCAAGGGAAAATTTTGAAAAATATATGAAACTTTTACGTTGATGCAGTCAGCTTCAATCATCTACATTCAGAATAACTATCAGGGTATTTACGGATAAAAGATGATGAATTCTGAAAAATACATTTCCAATAAAAGCGTATACATAATAAAAGTGCATAAATAATAAGAAATTAATAACTCATAAGTACATTAATTTAAGCTGTGCATTTGTTAATGTGACATTTTTATTTTGTGCATTATTTTTATTAAAATTACTCAATTGCCTAAAATAAATTACTAATCAATTACCTAATTATTATAAAATATCAATTTAAATATTATATTATTTTATATTAAAACGAGGTTTTGCCCGCGGCTTCGCTCGCGTTACGAAGTAATATTTTCATCCCCTATTTTATCCCCTTGGGGGTAGAATTGATCAAAACCCTTTCTTAGCGGATGCCTACGTCATAACATCTACCTGCATGCCAAATTTCAGCCCGATCCGTCCAGTGGTTTGGGCTGTGCTTTGATAGATCAATATGTCAGTATGTCACCTTTGAGTTATATATATTTAGATAGATTAGACAATACTTTATTCACAGAATATGTAGTTGCGATAATTATCCTCAGTTTTACGAAATTTCCAACAAGTTTCAACAAATTCTCGCCCGAGAACGTATCAGATCGCTTTAGAGGTTCCTTACAAAAACTTCGCGCACTTAAATCACAGTCGGAACGCTCAGTTCGAAGTACTAAAGATGTATTTAAGCAAATTTATGAGCAACCGCTTGTAATTCCGAACAAATCTCGCCTAATAGGCAGAACTAGAGTCCGATGCAAATTTAGTTGAAAAGAAGCCCCATTTAAATTGCTTCGTAAGTAGAAACATCGTGACTATCGTGGGTGAGGTCAGCGATCGTATATTTGTAGAGGTGCAACATTTTTTTGACGTACGTTAAGTATTTCTATAATTCTATTTGTTTGCGCTGTGTGTCATTTATTATTTATTTGCATTTTTATGTTATCGTAACATTCGTTAATTTATTTATTTATAAAACAACAGCAATTTTTTTAATTTGAGTAAAATAATTTTATTTTAAACTGTTAAAATTTAATAAAACTTTCTTAATCATAAATAAGATATTTGTAATTTATTCTAATTTATATAAATAGATTACTTTATTGTTCATAATTCTATTAGAAGGATGAATTTAACGCCAAAGAATCGTCTTCACAAGTCAATTCTTAAAGACAAAAAAATGTACATCACAAAAAAATATAAGCAAAATAGGCAATTCCATTAATAATTCCAAAAATAAAAAGCAACAATTGATGCTTTAAAATTAGGTACAAATACCCTCGCTTAAAAAGCATCATCTGTCCACACTAGCTACTCTGTGGCTGCGGTGGAAGGGAAAGTTACCTTTCGGTCGAAGTTTGTATGAACTCCAAACAAAATCTCGGAGTTTTCAACTTTTCAACTTGGCTGCCTGTTGTCGGATAAGTTTGCGAGCCTTTTTTAAGAACTAGAAGTACACAGCCTCACGCAATTTCGTGTAAGTAGATTTTGACTGATGTGCCTCTTTGTAACTTTAGCGCTTACGTTATATAAAATTCAATCGCTCATGTTCCGCGGTTTGTGCTTCAATATGAAAGAAGGTACTTACTTTATTATAATAATATATTATTGAAGTTTTGTATATGATAGGTATATTTACGCTTTTTATGTGGGAATTTAGTATTCAGAAAGATTAAAATTTAGATGTTATTCCCTGAATGGAAATTTGTGCGATTTTCACCTTTTCGTTACGCTAAGTATTCTATCATTTATGCGTTTTATTATAGAAGTTAATGGAAGAATTTGGCAAACGTACTTCCGTTACACTGTCGTATTTAATAATTACGAAAAATTGCAAATATCCAAAATTACCCATTACATCCCTTATTAAAAGCACTCTTTAATACACATTCATTGTCTTCATAAGTCATTTTAACTCGTTTCCAATAGGCGTTTTATCAAAAATAGAATCAACGTAACGCGGGTAACCAAACGAATTTCGTATACACATTTTTCATAACTTGAAAACATTGCCGCGAAATAAAGTATGCATTCTATTACACTGTGAAATTACCCTACCCGCGAGATATGAGTATCCGCTAGGCGATTTATAAGAGAAATTTTTATAGGAAAATGTGCATGAAATTGTTCTCTATCGGGACTGTACGGAAAATTTATAGATTCCTTTGTCTCCGAATGTTACCCGCTGTTTGAAGTGAGTTAAACGGATTCATTATTTTCCGCTGTTGGCGTGAAGTATTGGGAGCGTTTGGTGTGTCATTTTTTACTCGTGACTTATGGTGATGTATTGTGTAGAAGTAATGCTTTTCTGAAAACTGCTTTAAATGGAGCATGTAATAAGCATATAATGTTAAGTTTATCCGGTGAAGGTTATTTTCTCTCAAAACATATAAATTTTCCTTCTAGAAATCTTTATGGTATTTTCCTATAGCATCTAAGATAAATGCTAAAAAATAAACATTATGACTTTGGTTTAATAATATAGGCCATTAAATGTGGCGGTCAATTTAATTAACATGTATTTTTCTATAATGCCTGCTACCTACAACTAATTTGCTATACATTTTCTACCTCTAAACTTTAAGATTAAAACAAATGATCACGTAAACTACTTCACTATTTAACTAATAGTTCTACTCTATTTGCCACAGACGACTCCCTCAATTCATGAAATTAAAAACTATTAACATTTATAAAATTATAATACATTACATTATTAGTATATAAAATTTGCAATAACAGTGTCGTCAATTTGATTGTAACGCCGATAAGATCCGATCTGTGTTAATGAAGGTTTAAATACTGTAGGCATAACGCATTAAAAATTAATCCCTGATTGCATTAAATAATATTTTATGGTTCATAAAGGTACACTTTCGTGAATGCAACTAGCGATACTATTATTAAATCAGCTATACTTGTGACAAAAAGCTTGTAAAACATATTGTTTCTGTATCTTAAAAACGGTTGAGCTAATCTTAACAAATGCCGTCTAATTCTGAGATACTCCAGAGAAAGTAACATAAACTGTTTTGGCAAAAGGAGATCTTCTGCTAGGATAGATGATCTTGTCTCCACTAGTCTGAGGTTCGGAGTTTCGGAGCTAACTGTTCAGAGTATGATTCCTTCCGAGTCAAGCTATGCCTTAAATTCAATATTAACCTTTAAATGCTCTAGGTATACAAAAAAATACGACTCACGAACAAAGTAGCGCAAAATATCACAAAACGTTCATGCTTGCTAGCGGAAGTCCACCTTACAATTCCGTGACAAAGTTGCATTAGTGAATTAAAATTCAAAGTACAGCAGATATCAGCTCTAAACAAACAATAATTACATCTGAAGACAATTTTTCCTAACGACACCTGAACATGCGAACTAAGGCTAAAGGTTGAAGAACGGAAGCATTTTATAGGCTTTAGCGTATGCCATTATTGTTTAGGACAAGTTGTCGATATGATGTTTCTTAGATAAATATTATCTATCAATTCGTTTGCTTTTCTTTGCAAGATTTTAATAATTGGATAACGACACACTTAATTATACTACGTACTAATTTTACTTTACACAGTAAATTTGTAATTAGGTACAGAAAGTGTTTAAAAAAGACATAATTTAATAATTATTTAAGTTTTTAATAATAAATTCGATGTTATGGACCCTAAATTTAAAAAGAAGTAACGATTATAAAGTCTTACTCAAAGTTTGCAGGAAACCTAAACAAAATTTTAAACGCACGAAAATTTAATAATACGAATCCCTCTCAACGCAATCCCCGTTAATTCTTGACCATGACGATCACTATAATTATATCTGCTATTTAAAACTAAGCCGAGACCAAGGGCCTCATAATAAAGTAGAGCCCTACTCATAGTTTGCAGGAAACATAAATAAAAGTCCAAAAATTCCCACGAAAACCAAAATAGAATTAGTCTTAACGCAAGCGACGCTCATACTTGACCATGTCTATCATATAATTATATTCGTTCTTAAGCCAAGACCACGGGTTACAAACAATAAAGGTATTCCAAACGCGCTATCTTCGAAACTGTACCAAACGGTAATTGGACGGAGCCGGCCACTGTTAAGCCAGCTCTAATTGTAGGAACCAAGCCAAGATTTGCCCCAAACCAGCGGTGCGGCCGCCCGTAATTAAACTATGTACTAATTACACTTTACACCGATAAACTGTTTTTATTGCGAGCACTTGGCCGTATGAACTATGTTTCGGGCTTATAACGACTTGACTTTATAATAGTGTCTAATGTGTAATGTTTCGTTATAAACTCGTTGAATTAAAGTAGGTGGTTTGTCTTTGCATATTGAACTTAGTACAATGGAGAAGACATTATAGTTGGTAAATACTAAAGTAGAGGCACTTCTATAAAGAAATCTCTCGTCTGGTTTACGTGTCGAGAGACGCAAAGGCTGGTATTTTGGTCAAATTATTTTTCAATGCAGCTAGCCTTTTTGAGGTCTTCCCCAGAGCTTCCCCAGAGTGTATTTTATTTTAGTTTTAGTACCCATCGAACTTTCAAATAAGTTTATTTTGTTAAATTATATTAAAAAGACGTGCTCATTGATGGGTCAATAAAGAGTTATTTATGATAAAATTCTTAGGCGCATTTTAGTTTATTAAAAATATAGATGGATAAACAATTACATATATCCATATCTGTGCATATATCAATGGGCTGCATCGAGATTAAAGAAATAGCGTTTTCAAAAGTATAGTATTCCCTTTGATCATTTTTATTTTAAAGCTATGTAATGAATGCGTTCGTATTGCCTTTTAAAGTGAAGACCACATCAAATACAACTGCACATAACCACAGATTAAATAAATTAAGATAGATGGAGTACGCAAAAACAAACGCGAAACCAATAAAAAGATACTAACCGCCACTCAAACTTTTTATGATACCTACATACTTTTATTTATGTCTTTAGAACTTTTACTAACATTAATCTATACAAAGAAATAGAATTGAAGTGTCTGTTTATAATGACAAAATAACACTATTACCAAATGATATGACCGTAAATTCAGTACTTAAAACAAAAAAATATATTTGTCTGTTTGTTTGTTCCGGCTAATCTGTGAAACGGCTAGCTTATAGTACGAGTGTTAGATATAAGGAGTATATTTTTAATCGTTTATTTAAAAAAATGAGGGATCCTAACAAAACAAAATAAATACCTTGCAATATCCAGAATATCCGCGTATTATAGTCATTAAAACTAATCGAGAAAAGAATAGTACGACCGTGCCGCTTTTTTTTGGCTCGACTTGGCGGAGACACTGCCGTGCCTCCAGATATGTCCATTGCCCACGCTTGTCTTATGCAAACTTTATTCTGATTTTAAAATACCGATTTGTTTAAATACAAATTTTATTCACGATTCCTTTAGTGTTATTTTTGGAGCTTCGTCCGCTCATATGCGCTATCTGCATTTTTCATTAATCCATCCATGAATTATTAATTTCATAGATATATTCATACGCGTGACGTGATGCGGTATCAGAATTTAATATTACATTTTGCCGATAAAACGGCAAAACCACAATTTTAAATTTAAGCTTCAGTCAAGCGATTTTGAGGGATCGGTGAAAAATTAATGCTTTGACTATATTTTGTCTTTAATATCATAGCGCAGTAAAAAGGTTATTAAAATATATGAGTTCAATTTAACTGGGACAGGGAAAGTTCTTTATAAAAGTTTTTATGTTATTATTTTAAGGTGCTATAACCCTTTGTGGTTCTAGTCAGACCGCTAACAATAATAACAGAGTCAAGTGCGAGGTTTCCGATGTCATACAAGAATCACCTCAGAAATAGCGTGCGTCCGTTGCCGATCTCAGGTAGGACTTTATTTTAATCTGAGGTTGAGTACAAAAGATGTTTATTTAATAAAAGTGGTAGAACCAGAACAGTTTGACTGAGGGGGTTCATGCCTATTTTTAACGTATAGCAGTTCTTATGTTTCGGTGGAAGAGCGTGGAATGCAAGCTGACTTTTATATGAAGTTTGCATCTTAGTCCTCAGGACTGGCAAACGCATCAGCTTCAGGTAGAAGTCCTGTTTTATAACCAAGCTGTTATCAAATGTCCACAGGCTGTAGAGACCACTTGTCATCAGGTTAACTCCATACCCCATTACTACTATACTATAATCCTATTAAAAGAAAAGTAGCAGACGTCTACGTGATGAAAAGTTGTTACTACCGCCTGTACTTAGATTAAAAAATACATTACTTAAGTGGTCTACCTTTAAATTTCAATTAAGTAATGTTTTATTTATTAAATTAACGGCAGGATTAAAAGCGTAAATAAACGAGTAATTAAATAAAAATAATTAAACAACCCAGGATCATCTTGAAGCTAATTAGCGATGTAAACATTTCCTTTTGAGAAAATTGCATTAATTTAAAAAGATTATCACGGAACATTTTATTAATTCTCCATTCCCTTTACCTATCTCCGCACTCAAGTGGAGCATATTCAATTAAAAATCCAGTAGGTACTAATTACGAAGCGCTCAGTCGTCCATTCACGTTTGCAATTCCACTCAAACAGGTCACGACGGCTGATGGACGGTAATAAGCTGTCAGTTTCTTTTAGCGCTTTTTGCGCTTTTTATGCTAGAAATCGCGCGGTTACGTGGATATGAAAAAGATCTGATACTTTTCTTTAAAAAGATAAAATTTATAATTATTCGCAAGCGGTCGGATAATTACCAGCTTTTTACACTTTGATAAACATTAAACTTAATGCAACAACTTAAAAATTGCTTTAAAATAACATTACAACAAATTAAATGTAATTATAATTATTTTTATAATACACAATGATACAAATAATTAGCATTCGCATAAATCAAAATTTGCAACGACTTTGGAAACGATAAGTTTTAACATTATATTGTTTAATTATACGGTCTTCCAACTTATGTTTTTAATCAATCCATCGATTTTCGCCTAAATTTAACAATTTGTAGTAAGCAAAAATTGTCAAATGTAGATGTTTGGTAAACCAGTAAGTACAATTTACCAAGCGCTCAGTCGTCCATTCACTTTTGCAATTCCACTCAAACAGGTCACGACGGGTGATGGACGGTAATAAGCTGTCAGTTTCTTTTAGCGCTTTTTGCGCTTTTTATGCTAGAAAGGATCCTCGCGGTTACGTCGACATGAAAAAGATCTGATACTTTTCTTTAAAAAGATAAGATTTATAATAATTCACAAGTGGTCGGATAATTACTAGCTTTTTACACTTTGATAAACATCAAACTAAATGCAACAATTTCAAAATTGCTTTAAACATAACATTATAACAAATCAAATGTTATTATAATTATTAAATTAATAATATAATTTGCAAGTTCTTTAGAAAAATTCAGTTTTAGCGTTGCACTATTTTAAATATACCTACCGTATTTCGACTTACGCCTTTTTTTATAATACAGGAGTAGCAGACGAGCATGCAGTCCACCTGATGGTAAGTGGCTACTGCCGCCCATGGACATCTGTAATAAACCCCAGATAGGATTAGATATTCCTACCTGAGGTCGGCCACAGATGCGCCGCTACCCCTGAGGACTAAGCTGGAATGCCTCAAAAAAGTCTTTCTCCCTTACCACACCCTTCAAACCGGAACACAGCAGCACCTAACACTGCAGTTATTAGGTAGAAATAGGTGTGGCTATGGTGCCGCCGGAGTCGAACCACAAAGGGTTCTATCACCTTCAAAGTGGTAGAACCCTTTGTGGTTCGACTCCTGTTCTTACCATAATCAATCTATCCAATTTTGCGTATCAAAAAATGAAATTTAACAATTTGTAGTAGGCACAATATGTCGAAAGTCGATCTAGTAGGTGTTAATTTTACCAAGCGCTCAGTCGTCCATTCCCGTTTGCAATTCCACTCAAACAGGCTACGACGGGTGATGGACTGTAATTAGGTGTCACATTCTTTTAGCGCTTTTTGCGCTTTTTAGTGTAACACCGCCACTATCATTAGATTTTCGGTTTTGATTTTCCAAACGTATTACTCAATGTGACGCTATATGCAAAATAACCTATATTCAAATATTACGAGAATTTCTTGTATCAAAAATTCCCATTTTTACGTAAATATCTAGCCACCTAGATGCTAGACACCATAAATAATAAGTTACTTTGGCATTTCCTGCGTCACACGGAGGCGGCGACGGCTTAAATCATGGCACAAAAGAAAACAGATGAGACTTTACAATTCCTAGTCTGGTACAAAGTAAGCCTTATTTTACCTAAAGTAAGGTTCACAGCGTTCTATCACATAGAGTTGGCGTTACAACTTTTGTATGCAGATTGAACATATATAGAAGCTGACATTCACTGTGGGAACGGTGATAGCAGTGGCTTAAAGTCGGCTTCTCACGCTTGAAGTCCGAGGTTTGGATCGTACACATCTTTGATTATTTGAAGTTACATGCGATTTCAAAATTAATACTAGGTCACTTACTTCATGAATTACTCGTTTGTGGAAAACATGTTCTCAAAGTCATGCGAACTCTACCAGTATCTACTTGGCTTAGAGCGTGATGGACTTTGGCCTAAGTTGTTCTTACTCTGAGAGAAAATCCGTGCTCAGCCAAATGATGGAAAAAGATAATTTACTCTAAATATCTCTATGTATAGAAGAAGGTAATTATAATTTTTGATTAAGTATCGCGCCGACAATCCAAACACTCATATCAGCTTCTATATGAACGCACCCCGTATTGTAATGTCGCCCGATCGTGGCTTGGAAGCTGCCAACGCCTAAATTCTAACTCTTGGCTCGATTATTACACTGCATTCGAAAAGGGAGATAATGCAAAAATATGTTCCCAGTACAAGAGCATGCAACTTAAGATTTATTCAACTTTTGCTCAGTCTTTTCGAGTGGTATTTTTTTAACAACTGATGCTATGTAGAAACTATTTTCAACTTACGACTATTTATATTATTATTTAGTTTGAAAATAGCTGATATAATATTTCAACGTACTAAACGAAGTGCTCAGTGTTGTCCATAGGACAAAATTATGTAACTCACTCAAGATGGGGCTACCCCGGAAAATCAAAGAATGCCTTATCATATATCTATGTCACCACATTGTTCAAACCAGCACAATAGATTGACACAGCTTTATTTCTAAATGACTGAATGTATGAATGAAAATTACTCTTATTAGATATTCGAGAAATTCATTGAATATATACTAGAATCCTAAATACCTTGTGAAATCCTAAATGTCCTTCACAGAGCCCCGTACGTGATGGGCGGCGTGTCTAGGCGATCGTACAAACAATGTTGATATTGACATGACAAACAAGACATGCATGTTGGATATGAAGCGCAGTATAATGTTCCAATGTTTTATCATTGTTAAATATATAAAACACACACAATTATGAAACCTTCTTCTATCATAGTCCAACATAAGACTTATACAAAAACACACACTTTTGAAGGTGGTAGAACCCTTTGTGGTTTGACTCCGGCTGCACCACCGCCGCACCTATTTCTGTCTTAACAACAGCGTTAAGCGCTGCTGTGTTCTGTTTCGAAGGGCACACCTCTATCTATTCTATATTATAGTACAGTATAAAATATAGCGACTACAAAAAAATTCTATAACAATACTAAATCCTAATCTAAAAACCTAATACAAGTCCTAATGCCCCATATGAGGTCTTTTGACCACGAATCCATTGTTCCCGACCTCACAGAAGCACAATCGTACAAAGAATTGTATCTAGTTACGTGACTCGCTTACATATGACGTTATAATATTTTTGAAATAACTGCAGAAAATTATATGGTTTTATAGCGATTAAGTATTAGGGCACTTAACTATTATGTACGATTTACGATAGATGTAGTCTAGATAAGACATGATAGTCGTGATTAATAAATGTGGTTTACGTGTTTTAAGTATGGTGTTTGAAATTTAAAATACATGAAAATAAAAACATTTAACTTTCAGTCTAATTCAGACTTGAGTGTATGAATAAATAATTTCAAAATGGACCCTTGGTTCGAATTTGGAAACATGGATACTGTAGCTATGTTAGTCCTCGTTTATATCCACAGGCATAGAACGGATCAGACACGTCCCGTGACAGACAGTCTGAGTCCTACCCGAAGTCTGCAGCCGCACTGCTACCCCTAAAGACTAAATTATAACGCTTCATGTACTAAAACACCCATCAAACGATAACACAAAAACACTAACCACTGCTATTACAAAGAAATAAATGTGACAGTAGTGCCACTAAAGCACAGGTTACCTTAATTTACCTCAAACAATGCCAAGTCCCACAGAATACGTACAAAGAACGTATTCTATCCGAGACCACGTGACCGGCGTACATATTGTTATGTATTTATTCATGCGTTACAAAGGGCTAGACGTGTTTCCTTTACGACGGAAAGTTTCTGTCCTCTTATTGTTAATGTATGTTTCTATATATGTTTTCAAAGGTGTGAATATTAACTCTATATGTTTTGTATGTAAATAGTTAATACTCTTAGTTTGAATACGGGTCTCACTTTGGGTTTGTATTCGAGTTTCAGGCAGAAACTGTATTTTTTTCTAATTCATGTATGTGGGATCATGTGGGAGCTCGAACCGTCCGGCAAGCAATCTCGGGAAGGACGGCGGTATGTGTGGTAGCATGCCGTCGTAAACACCAGGTGTGCGGAAGGAGCGTAAATTGCTCCCCCCAGGGCAGAGCCCGATCGGGGCATCGCGCTCGGAGGACTCCAGTTGTGTTTCATCGGAGATCCCGGAGTTCTCCACCAATCGCTGAGGACGGCCACTGGGGGGTTTTAGTGCGGTAAAAATCCCACATAACCCGGCGTCGCTTCCACATCGTCGGATACCTTTTGAAGGTTCCCCCTCAAAAACAAAAAAAGGGATAGCAAGGCATCTGTGCCCTAAATTAAGTATTAGATAGATACAGGTACGTATATATTCTACTTTTGCCCAGTATTTTTACACTTGTGTTTATTCAAAAATTCAAAAGCATTTCGTTTGAAAATTTTCTGACACACAAATAAATCACGTTAAGGGAGTCGTTGAGAAATGAGCCAAAGAAAAAACAAGAACGGAACAATTCATGTTTTCTCTAAAAGCGTTTCATATTCATTAAGGAAAGGGAAAATCTCACTCGAGTTTTAATAAATACGTTTACTCAAAGATATTTATATTAATTTTCTCTTAAAGCTTAAAAACAGTACGCAAGCTTTTCAACTGCCTGCTCGCAATGCCAGTCACTCATGCTATAAGTTATTTTATTAAATCCTAGAGATCTTTTTTAAATATATAAGTATTTTGATTGTATGTGACAGTTACAAAAACACACTAAAAGAAAATGACATGAATCTTTTTAAACATTAAAGATTAAATTCAAAATAAAATTTCAAATAGTGGTTGTAATTTACTTTCATTTTATTTATATTGAAGCTTATAAGTCTAAAAACTGTAGATATCAAAATATTTTGAATTTATTACTTGCTAAACTTTGCGATAAATAATTCATCCTCTGCTGGAAACAGTTATTTCTTTACGTAGAAGAGGTATACATCATCATACTCCTCTAGTACCTATTAGTCACATTATACATATACAGACTTGTTACTTTAACAAGAAGTAATGGAAGATAAAAATCATCAGCCTATTACTATCTCATTATTAAGCAAATTCTGCTTTCAGGAGGTCAAGGGATGTAAACCATAGTCCACCACGAAGACCTAATACGAATTAGTAGACTTCACACACCTTTGGGAACTTTTATTTAAAGCTTTGAGGCACACGATGGTTCGATGACAACTCTATGATTTCCTTCACTTTAAAGTATAGTAAGCAATTTTTAATACGCACTTAATTTTAAAAATAATTCCTGGGCATGAAACCTTAGACTCTAGACGAGGCAGAAGCAAACGAGGCTAAAAGAAAAATGAATGTATTAAGTCGTTTCTCCGCACCTTTTCATCCAAAAGTCGTTAAGACTCAAGCGCGGGGCACTAGGCTATCGGATGTCTAGATCGTATTCCAGTCCAGCCTCGGCTCAGTGCTCTAGTTCGTTTGTTTTTGTTTATTCAAAGACCTGACTTCGGTGCCTTTCTCTATGGCACGTTCCACTTGACTTATCTTTACATTTATCTATGCTTGTATAAAACCAACCATAAATGCTATATCGAGTTACGTTTTTGTAACAGGTCTTGTTGTCGTTTTGTCATCTCGACAGCTGAATCCACCGTAAACTATAAATTTCGCAGTGAAAAAGTTGACGTACTACGCTCATTTTCATGATAGAAATGAGATGAAATGATAAGGTTCGTTTATATCTAAATACTACTTAGTTTTACTTTGTCTGCCACAGCACGTGCTTAGTACCTACTTTACCTGTACATATAAATGAAACTTATATGACTTATATGATAATAACTTTTACATGAGAATGTTCGTATTTACATTGTTTGCTGGATGTATGTTTGAGCCAGAGGAATCGCATCAATAAAATCATGATGAAGTAAATAACTATTACATATGGTTTTTTGAATTAAGAATCATTTGTATCATCATTGTTAACATTTTTAACTGCAAACTTCATCAAAACTTCTATTGTATTGTAGTTTAAAAATACAAGAATTTGAACAGTCCAAGTTTCCATTTCAACTAAAACGAAAAGTACTTTTTATTAAAACATAGCGTTCTATTTACTTTAGAAGACCTTGTAAACTATGTTTTTATTTGAAAAGTTTCTATTAGAAATCTTATACTAAAACAACTTTGAAAGTAGTCATTGCTTTTCGTTTTCGCTGTTACATTTCCAAGTAAATATTAGGATATAATTTATGCCTTTGGAGTTAATTTAAATTCAAAAAACTGTTCATTGGATCTTGAAACAGATCCTTTGATTGGAATTATGAAACGTAAACAAAACGTAAGCCTTTGCCGCCCGTTGAAGTGAGCATAATTCGAACGTTACGAGTACATTCACGAATGAATGGGTATTCATTCGTTCGTTCATTAAATCGGTTTCATATTCCGCGTGCCAGTTTATCAGTGACTGAAAGAACATTCAATAGATCGAGTTTTTCTCTTCCATTCATTGATATAACACCTCAGAAAACATCTTTCATGAGTAATTAGGAACGTTCAGAATTAATTACGATCAATAGATGATTTATCGCGTTTATTGAATCGGTGGCTATAAAATTTCTAAGTGGTACTTAAAAATTTATTTTTCTTAGGAAGCATGTCGCAAAAAGTTTATTATCAATAAATTCATATCTTAAGATGAGGTAAGGCTCCTGAGGTACTTTTTACGGACACCTATTTCTTCTGTCTAGTTTTATAAAATTATATCTATAAAAAATGACAAATTGAACACAATATATTAATAGACAAATAGTATCATATCTCTGATTCTCTCACGTGATTTGTATTTTTATTTGGTAGAAATTGTCTCATTCTAGGCAACATTAGGACACTTCTATCACTTTTGTTGGAAAAAGATGGAAAAGAACAAACATGTTGTTCTTTACAGCTGTTTCAATTCAAAGCCTAATTCAATTGCGAAATTTCCAAAGGCAACTATCGCATATTTCTTCAGCATGCTTTCACGGATCAGATATTGAAATTCTTTTCACTGAGTACGCTGCAAGATTTAATTTCCCTTTGTTTCAAAACGCTCCGAGTTTCAATTCGCAATTTGAAACGTGTCATATTCGAGTTAATGCAACTGAATTCCAACTTTTTGATTCCAGGACTTGTGAAATGAATGGAAAAACTCGCGCTTCAAAGATGGAATTCTTTTACGGAATTCTTTGAGACATTTCATTTTAATAAAGACGTGTCAGATTTTAAGATTACAGAGAGTGCTTTGGTGATTGTTTTATAGATTTAAACTTGTAAAGTTGTAGGAACTTTAAGTGCTTTACTGTCAGCATAGATGTGCCGGCACCTAAGCTATCGATGTGACAAAACCATCAATACGATTTCTTGATTTTCATTCCTTATATTGACTTAGCATTTGAAATATAAAATGAAATAGCCTTGTGTGATAATGGTCAAATAGATTAGCCACCTCACACATGCATGTTTCACCATAAACGCTATCAAACCTTACCTACTACGTGTATGTATTTTTTTAAGTTTTTTTAAGTATTTAACAGTATTTAAGTATATTCAGTATGTTGAAAGTTTAAGTCGAAAATGTCTGTTGCGGCAGCATCTCCACACCTCTATAGATGTCATTGTTTTTGGTGCTGTTTCACATTTAATAATGTAATAAAGTAAAATTATTTCAATGAGACTTTCCCTTGAATTTATTTCCCACGGGGAGCAACGCAACTGTGATTACTTTAGCTAGGACCCCTATTCTATTTATATTTTGCACTAGATACTCATGGGCGGCAGTGTTCTAGACCGACATAGGTATGTATTTTGTATTCTTATAATATAAAGATAAAAATTATTGAAGTAATACGTGTATGAGAATCGGAATGAAATGGGTGCCTTCTGACTGAATTCAGGTCATTTTAGTGTACGGCCACAGATAGACATAGACATATTGAAGAATGAAAATGACATTGTTAACTTTATTTTTGGCACTTTGGTGGTTTCAATATTGTTAAGGAACAATTAACTAGAGTTCGATATTAAGTATGATCGAAGAAGTTGCAATAATGAAATAATAAGAAGAATTCGATTTAATATTGAGTAATAAGCGCACTTTCATCTTAAAATACACGTGTTCGCAATCGTTCATTTCAGTAAATTCACCTCCATTTACTCCCAACTAAAAGACCGCACAGAAACGTAGAATCGTTAATAAATAATAAATTACTTCTATTTCAATATGCTTTCCAATTCCCAGTTCGAAGGATTTGTACCTACTGAGCAAATGTAATTCGGAATTCATTACTTAGCGGTGTGGGTAGTCTTGGAATTGTGTGCGTTAAATCTTTTATTTTACTACACTTAAGCGAGTATGTAAGTTACTCGTAGAACCAAACTGGTTTGACTAGTTCACTTATTTCTAGAGTGAAGGAGTTTTTCATTTATGTGGAGTCCGGCCTACTAACATTTGAGGTAAGTATCCCAGTCCCTAGGAAAGGTATCGGTCATGTAGGATTCTACAGGAGTTTCATGTAGGATTCCAGTTCTATCGGTCGTGTAGGATTCCACAGGAGTTTCATGTAGGATTATAGTTCTGTGTTCTATTGGCGGCAGAGGCCACTTATCATCACGTGGACTGCATGCTCGTCTGCTACTCCTATATTATATAAAAATAGTACATTACGATACGAGGACGAAAAATGTTTTTCTGACAAGTGTGAGTTTGCAGGCCGAGCCGCAGGCGAGGACTGCAATCACACGAGTCAGAAAAACATTTTTCGTCCGCGTGTTGTATAAAATTTTATATTACGGGGTCGGAAATGGGGGTTTTGCGCACGCGAAGCGTGCGTAAAACGTCAATTTACGCACGCCGTGATATAAAAGTATTTTAAAGTAATTGAAATATTGGCTATGATTGTCCACTGACCCCCATGGATACTTAGTATCAAACTCCGATAAGATCGAGCTCTTAACTACAACTGGCGTCAGACGTACCTACGCTTCCTCTGAAGACTACGAAGGAATCCCTTGTGTAAATATTTTACTACGCCTTCGCAAACCAGAATACAAGCTGTGGTATTTGTATGTTACGTGTATTCCTAACACTGCTATTATTACGTGTCGTCTACCCATAAAACAGTAGGACTACCATGAGTTTACAAAAGTATTACTCGCTAGCGACTGCGTAAAATAAATGTATGAAAAATTGTACAGCGCCTCTGGTTACTCGTAGAACTAAAATCCGTAGTGACGTAACTCGATACGTAAAAAACCTATCGAAATCAAATCGCTAGCGAATGTCATTATGATCTATTGCCATACAAATTCGGTCCCATGAGTCATTAATTTGACAGACGTTGTCAAGAAATACCGTAACGATAGTAGTTATGTTATTCACTAGCAAAATGACAATAGTTTTCTATTTACCATTTCTATAGTGGCGTTTCTATGCCAACTCATGGTAATGCTACTGATCGATTATGCAAACAACGTGTACAAAAGTGAGCCAAGGTTAATAATTAAACACTTTCAAAGCAGTGGCGTAGCTAGGTAACCAAGGGCCCTGGGGCAAATAAAAAAATGGGGCCCCACTGCTATGGAAACTGATTAGGTTTTATCAAACAAAAATATGAAATATACAAATACTTTATAAATGCTAAGCTATTTAAGCTCTTTTTTGTGCAGTGCAGGGCAGGTAATAAAAATATTAAACAGTAACAACATAAATTACAATAAATACTGGATGTAGGTTTGGCTAATAAAACGAAATAGGATCGTCAAGGATTTATCATATAAAGGTCGGGCCTAACTGACTAAATAACTATTTTATTTACAATTTTTCTTGGCTTTAGTTTTCGCAAAAGTATAACGTTTCCACATAAATCAAAAATGTTTCACTGTAGGGACATTTGTTCTTAAAATAGGCAGGTCAAAGCGTCATAGGACCACGATTGGATATGATCCTATGACGCTAATGTGTCCGTTATATTTTCGCAAGTTACAAACATATATGTCATAACATCGAAGAATTAGTTGATTAACCAACAAATTCTTCCATGTTATGACATATGTATTTATGTATAATCCTTAAGGATTAGTATGCAAATGTATGAAAAAATACGTATTTTCTTCAAAATTTTCCTTTTCCTTTAATTTGTCACATAACATTACTTACTTAAATAAATTAAGGGTCCATGTGTCGGCGCACCCCGATTTGATACGATTGCGCATTAACATGCCGATCAATACATTTATTGATTTATATATATATACTCGTATATGTCTACCAAACCGCAATATACTAACAAATAAACACAAAAAACATATGTCTGCAAACTATTCACATTTGTGCATAGGTGGTTTGCACCGTATCCCTTAGCCGGTTCTTACGGCACCCACGGAAAGAGAGGGGGAGGCCCTATTTTACAACGCCGGGGCCCCACGGCGGAATACTTCCGTTAGGTTGCATTCTAGCACTCCATATTTGCTCATTATTTCCTTGCATGATTGGTGAACAGTCCATGCTTGAGTTAGTTGAGGTAAAACTTAGTACTAGTACAGAAAGAATTTAGGGGAATTCCCTAGGCATAACTTTTAAATTACTTTTAACTGAGTTGTCATGTTTAAAGTGGGGTTGCAACATTTCATATTTATTTTGAAAATGGGAGAAATTTCCAAAAGTTCCGTTCGATCGAGATTTCTGGTAAGGGTTCGAGGGCCCCCTGAGTTTGAGGGCCCCGGGGCACTGCCCCGCCTAGCCCCTAGGTAGCTACGCCACTGTTTCAAAGTATGGATAATGATCCCGTTACAAGTTTCCGTGCCCAAGAAACGTGCAGTGTAATTGTGAAATCGTATACGAAATGGAGCGCCATTACAAGTTTTCATATAAATTTTATGTGTTTCAAGAAGCAATGACCGCTGAGCCTCGTTCGAAACGAGTTTGCGCGGAGTCGAGTGGCTTGAAGTTTAGAACGTAAGAAGTTGAGGAGTTGAAACGTGAAAAAGATATATTAGACAATATTGTGTATTACTTTAAGGATTACCTTTATCGTGGGATTAGAGTTTGTGTATAAGTACTTTAGCATATATATGAAGTGCTCGGTTCCATAGGCTACAATATGAAGTATCTAAATCTATGTATGAGCATAATGTCGAACAATTAGGCTTTGGAAATGTAAAAAAAAAATTATATTTCCCGAGCATTTCTTCATTTCTTTGATACGTCTTATGTTATTACTTACCAGAATTCAATCCTTGCGATAATATCAGATAGCGATATGTATAATTTTCAATTTTCAGGTAATAGTAGTAGGTAGTATATATTAAAAAGACAACATAGGTATATTGTTGACTTTTCAAGAGTTCTAGTTCTAACCACCTCCAACCATAGCGCAATCTTTCCGCTGTTTCCTTTATTGTTGCATGTAGCTCTTACACTCAGTTAAAATCACCTTATTTCTAATTGCTATACAGAGGAAGTTCAGTTCACATTTCTTTCTCAATTCCTTATTACGTCAATGAAAACATAATATTTAGAAGGTATATTTAATGATTAAACCTTCCTCATAATCACGGAACACCGCCGCTACAAAAGCAAACAACAATATTTAACAACAACATAGTATGCTATAAACAATACCCGGAAGCAATTTTGCCGTCAGCTCACCCGCTTTGTGGCACGATATCGTATATCTTGATATTGTCATGCTAGCTGATTGATAAATGAATCTCGCTGGTTTGGAGCCATTGATGATAAAGTAACACTTTCTTTACTAAAACCACAAAAGAAAGTTTGAATAGACATCGTAATGTTTGAACATGGTGAGCCCCTTTAGAAATGTTTGAGGAACCTTTTCTAGTTCGACTCCAGAAGGACCTCCGCCACTCCTATTTCTATACCAAATAACAGCAGTGGTTAGTGCTGACTTACTTCTCAGGAGAAAAATCCACATACAAATTCATGGCTATGGTAACAACGTATCTGTAGACAGCCTCACGCAAGACTCTTAACTCTTCCCTGTAATCTAGGATTGATGACAGCAGTAGCCACTTTCCATCAGGCGGATTGCATGTAAGTTTGCTACCTAAATATTATAAAGAAAAAAAACTTAAGGAAACACACACGATCGAATGTCCATCATCTGTTGTTACCGACAGCGACGGTCCTCAACATCAATTGTCCCTCACGTAATATCTCCCTAATACCTTATGAAATAATCAGTTTTTGTAAAACCAGAATACTTCGTGAAACTAACACCACAATACCACATCTTACAAATGAGAGCACTAGACACAACGCTACAAGGCAGTAACTAAAATGTTTCTATTCAAAATATTATGAAAGACATTGCACCTAAATAAGGTCTGCCTGAGTCAAGCATAATTAGGTTAGTATTAGCATCTGTAGCTGACCTCAGGACTATTTTGGGTTGATTACTAATGGACTGCATGCTTGTTTACTATTATTTATTATGAAAAATGCTACTTAATACTAGTAAGAGTACAAGTACCTACACTTGTAAACGGTCACTGGCAGGTATGCCCTTTGCGTGCGCTTGTCGATAGCACGAATCATTCCACAGCCTATAAATAATTCGTTGTTCCGACCGCCTTTATGGGAAAACCTTTCTACACTTTGATAGGAGGCTTCATATGAATTTACGTTGACACAATAATAATAATAATAAGTATTTACTAATACATTTCTTTTTATAATTTAGGAGTTGTAGGATAGAATGGATAGATATTCCTATCTGAGGTCAGCCATAGATGCGCCACCCCTGAGGACCAAGCTGGAACGCCTCGGAAATTTATGTTTCCTTACCACACCTTTCAAACCAGAACACAGATGCGCTTAACACTGCTGTTATGAGGCAGAAATATGTGTGGCGGTGGTGCCGTCGGAATCGAACCACAAAGGGCTCTACCACCTTCAAATGTAATGATTGTGGTAATCGTTGGATCGTTGGTTCGCTGGTTTAGGACAGTAATTTAATACGTGGTAGTGGCCACGTATTAAATTACTGTCCTTTAACTGCAGTGTAAGTTGCATTCTGGTTTGACGAAAAATAAGGGGGATAAAAGATATCATGGGTAGTATAAAAAGCCAAAATATTTATTATTAAATTTTGCTCAACCAGATTTCCACTATGAATTTTGAATACCTAGACCTGTTTTAATGTATATGTAAGGATTACGGAAAGTATATTTCTCCGAAAATTGGAAGGAATGAAGTATAATTGGTAGTCACAGAGATAAAGCGTTGAAAGCAATAAATATTAATAAAAAGTCTCGCTATTTGTTTCCAAATATATTATTTTCAAATAAAATACTTCAAAAATATTGTGATCGCAACGGGCCTGTATCGTACTGAAAATACACAACAAAGTCTAACACTAACAATTGTTTCAACATTTTTGGAACGCTGATAACCGAATCCTTTTGAATCAAAAGATAAGCCGGACGACATATAAAAAGATATAAAAGAAGATTTCATCCCGTTCGAAAACTGAGAAAACCTGATTATTGTTGGATTAGCAATACTCTGGAGTTCTGTTAAGCGTTTATATCGTTTTATCTTACGTTCTTACGAGAATTCCATATAAGTAAGAGAATGTAAAAGAATTGACATTCCGTGTTAAAAAAGAAGAAAAAAAAATTCGTTTCGAAACTTCTACCAATTTTATTCGTAATTCGTAACGGATGTCTAAAATCAAATGTGGCTACTATTTTATTATGTAATTGTTATATCTTGTTATGAAACAAAGACTTATTGTAGGTATCCTTCGCTGCATTGAATGCTTGGCCACTGCTGCGTTCCTAATCAGATATATTGGCATCTTAGATATGAGTATGTGTATATGTGAGTATGAACAAAAAAATAAATTTTATTTTATTTTTACTTAACTTTGAAACTTTGATACATATAGGAGTTGAACGAAGTGGTACCACACCGCCACACACTTATTTCTACCATGCAGCAGTTCTGTGTTTCAATGGAAGTGTGTCCATTTCGGCTGATTTACATATGAGGAATTCTTAGTCTTCGGAAATGTCGAGTTTTTGATCGGCTTCAGGCAAAACTTCTAGTTTTTCACAGATGTCCTTGGGTAGCAAATACCATCGAATAATACAAACAAATTCGGTACGTAATTCTTCAAAAATGCTGTTTGTTTTTCCTACATGTTTTTTTGTGATTTTCAAAAGTATTTTCAAGGGACGAATTGATTAGCGGCGAATTTAGATGGAAGAGCACTTGTGTCTAATATCTACCCTTGAAACGTTTTCCTTTGAAGGAAAATGAATAAGCTTGGAAAATTTATATGGTAAAACAATTTGTGAAGCATGTTCTTGGAAAAATAAATCAAAATACGTTTACAAGTACGCTCGGAATATCCACTTATCTAATAAAAGACGCACAATTTTGGTCTTTTGGTATTGTTTTAAACGTAACTTAATATGACATTGCTTTAGACAATTCACATTCACATTTTAATAAATTCGTAATACTAAAAATATATTGCTTATGCTAATATATTTGTTCTTAGTAATCAACTTCTTTTTGTGAAGTTGAAGTTAAAAGGTGGTAGAACCCTTTGTGGTTCGACTCCGGCGGCACCACCGCCACACCTATTTCTACCTAATAACAGCAGTGTTAGGCGCTGCTGTGTTCCGGTTTGAAGGGTGTGGTAAGGGAGACAGACTTTTCCGAGGCGTTCCAGCTTAGTCCTCAGGGGTAGCGGCGCATCTGTTGCCGACTTAGGTAGGAATATCTAATCCTATCTGTGGTTGATTACAGATGTCCATGGGCGGCAGTAGCCACTTACTATCAGGTGGACTGCATGCTCGTCTGCTACTTCTATATTATAAAAAAATCTAGCATGCAGTCAATCTGATGGTCACTACGACCGATAGACATCTGCAAGCCGCAAATAAAATTAGAGCCCTCTCTTAGTTCGGCTACAGGCTCATTACTACCCTGAAGATTAAGTTAGTATACTTCAGATAAGTACCCTTACCTTCAAACCAGAACACAGCAGCGTTTAACACTGCTGTTATAAGGCAGAAATAAGTGGGGCGGTAGTGCCGCCGAAGTTCTACTTCCTTTAACACCTTCACAGTACACAGTATTTATTATTTAAGATATTTCAACGTATTTATTGCAAGAAGTAAGAGCACTTAACAGTTTCCAGTGTATTTTAAAGTTATTCTTTCAACAGGCGCAACTTGGCGGTAAACAATGCAATGCCATCAAAAACATAACTTGTAAAAAATACCAAGTCTCGCAACTCAGTTCTTCTACCGTAAAAAGTCGTGAGATCCATGTAATACCAAGTCGGTTAATTAATTCAGTCCCTACTTAAGAGACCTTCTGACTTAAAGCATTATATAACTGCCTTACCTAACAACATCTTACGGGACCATATCAATATTAAAAATCTTTTATGTTTTAAGTAAGTAGATTGACCGGGCAATCGTACTAATCAATCTAATTTAATTTAATATACCTATACTTGTAAGATACATTGTGTTTTCATAGTATCATATCGTACCCCACAGAAACATTAGAACGATTGCCAAGTCAATCTACTTACTTAAAACATAAAAGATTTTTAATATTGATATGGTCCCGTAAGATGTTGTTAGGTAGGCAGTTATATAATGCTTTAAGTCAGAAGGTCTCTTAAGTAGGGACTGAATTAATTTACCGACTTGGTATTACATGGATCTCACGACTTTTTGGGTAGAAGAACTGAGTTGCGAGACTTGGTATTTTTTACAAGTTATGTTTTTGATGGCATCTCATTTCTTTTTGTAGAAAGTCATTTTTTCGGTACTATTTACTACTGGAATATCAACAACGGATTTTTAAAGCCACCCTCTGCCTGATGAGCTTTCCATATTTTTGTAGATAGGCTTTTTTTTCTTTTCCGATACTACTTGTTATGTTATCTCTATTCAATATACTCATAATGTATTAAACTTAACAGAGGATTAACTTGAATATATGTACGGCACCCACTAAGTGGAGATTGAATAAATTAACCGACTTGACTTTACATGCATCTCGCAACTTTTTGCGGTATAAAAATTTAGTAGTGAGACTTGCTTTTGTTTACAAGTTAATTTTTTTTTAAATAGAATCAATAGCTGCAAAAAAAAGATTGTCACCTTACTATATTCGCAAAAAATATTATAAAGCCGAAAGTTTGTGAGAATGTGAAAAAGAATAGTTGAGTTCGGTGTTATAATACATCTATCTCTAATGGTCATTCATGTCATTTGTAAAACTTTAATAAAATTTAGAACATATTAGAAGCGGAGAAATTTATAAATGGGCATTTCATAGCAGCAGCAAACTAAGAAACTTCATTAAAAATATTGGTAAATTGAAAGATAAATTTAAAGTATCGTTAGAAAAACTAAGTTCATGCCCTCCAGATAGTTCCTTAAATTACAAGTTACATTTTTTCTTTGAAACCAGACCATCGAAGTAACCGGCCAACACTAAGATGAGTTGACAAAGGTTTACTCGCTAGCGACTGCGTAAAATAAATGTATGAAAAAATTTAACAGCGCCTCTGGTGGTCACTCGTAGAACTAAAATCCGTAGTATGAGTACTACGTAACTCGATAGGGAAAAATACCTATCGAAATCAAATCGCTAGCGAATGTCATTATGATCTATTGCCATACAAATTCGTTACCATGAGTCATTAATTTGACATACGTTATCGATAAATACAGTCGATAGTAGTTAAATTATTCACTAGCAAAATTGGGCATGAGAACAGTTTTCTATTTACAATTTAATTTGATATTCTATACTATTTGTGAAATAATGTCGGCAAGAACATATTTAGCATGAAACATGTTAGATGCGGCGGCATATAAGGACGAGCGACGGGAACAAATACCATTTCGAGTTAATATGAGGCGTGCTTTTGCATCGCAAAAGTTTGGAAGGAGTGTTTAGCAAGCCGCAACGAAGATGATACTTGACTTTTCACAAGACATGATAGACTATAAAATATAGATAGATATTATCAAATAAAAATATTAAGGAAAAGTATAATAATATTTTATTCATATTCAATAATATCCATTTTTACATAATGACAATAGATAAATCCTTGCTTTTCTCTTCTGTGGATAAATCCGTCGCCTGGAGACTTAGTATGTAACAGCCCTCCACCGCCATTACCACCTACTCTACCAGGGGTACCGGCAACATTTGGTCGAGATAACGACGCACCACTCTACGATCATCAGTCCTAACCTCATAATGAAGGTTACCCAGTCGTCGTTGGTTGACAAATCCGAACTCCCACTTCACATTTAGGTAGATGTAGCTTTGGACTTTTACTCTATAGAGTACAAGCATACTTCCAACCATACATTCGAACAAGGTGATAACCTTGTTCGAATGCTATGATTGGAAGTGTATTGTAATTTAATCCGGATGATGGAACAGATTTTTTGAATAAGACATGCATGTATGTTCTTACTTCCCGACTTACATGCCGAACATTAATTCATATGGCGATAACCCCTCTGTATTAGGCGTGCGCCTTAGGCGTACCTTTATAGTTAGGAGTTTATCGTAAATACTTCCACTCTCATAAAAATAGTAAGGAAAATTATAATAATATTTAATTCAATCACATCCATTTTTACATAATGACAATCAATAAATCCGTTTCCTGGAGACTTACAGTCATAATTTTAAAAGTCACGTCTATTAAAAACGTTTAAGCACTCCTACTGAGTTTTTATTTTGCAGGGTGATTTAAAACTTTAAATATTCGGCTTGGATACTTGATTTTTTTTGGGAACTATTATCTTACTCTGTCCTTTCAGTATAATTAAAAAGAGACAGTGTAATGAGGTGTGAAGTTAGGTACGATCATATTTCGATCGTACGGCTTGATAACACGGAATAGAATCGAGTTAACGCAAAAAATATTAGAGTATTTATATCAACACTCTACGCATTTTCCTCGTCTAAGAACAATTTCAAGTAGTAGTAGGCATAATGGATTCGGATATACTGTATGAGAATGAACATCTTTACCCATACTGGGTTGTCCCCATTCTTGGCGATGGTTCGTGTTTATTTCGTGTTTATTATGGAAATATTAAGTCGTCGTATGAGATTAGACGTAATATAGTCAAGTATGTGTTAGCGCATTGGGAAGAATTACAATTTTATACTTGTGATGAACGCGGAGATAGTACACGACGGCCATAGTAAAAACAACTCCCTATGGTTCCGTGTCTGAACTTTGACGACGGCTGCTTTGTATCCGATTTTTTTCGAAGTTTATGAAAACGGTTTTTTGGATCATTCAGTGGCGATTCTGGTAATACGGTAATAACATTTGTTCACGATTTCTGGAAGTTTCTTAGGCGGCCATTATGAAGTTCTCCTACTAGAAGTGCCTCTGAATGATGAAAATTCGAATTATATATACAATTATACATATATTAAAAATAATTAAAACATTACCTAAAAATGGCGGAAGACCTAAAAGGTTAATAAAGGAAGACCTAAAACTTCGGCGTTGTCCCATTCTGAAGAAATCAAAGAAGCAGCGGTTCGTTATCGTCAGAACTACCCCAATAAATGAAAGAAAACATTCAATCGTTTCAATTGATCATGTCTGGCAGTTCACAGAGCAACTGTGGCAGCCGTTACACAGCGTCTTATCTCGAACTTTAACGAGACGCAGTATCACGTTACACTGCTTCTCACCCCATAGTTAACCGTAAAGCAGTTACACGTTACACTGCTTCTCATCCCGAAGTTAACCGAGAAGCTGTTGCACGTTACTCTGCTTCTCATCCCGAAGTTAACCGTGAAGCTGTTGCACGTTACACTGCTTCTCATCCCGAAGTTAACCGAGAAGCTGTCCAAAGGAAAAGATCGAACGAAAAATTACAATTTCGGCTAAAAAATAGAAAATATCACTCAAGCACTAACGAATAAAAATAAGAATAGGTTAGAAGCGGAGAAAGTAATAAAATGGGCATTTCATAACAGGCAGCAAACATTAGTAAACTTCATTAAAACTATTGGTAAATTGAAAGATAAATTTAAAGTATCGTTAGAAAAAGTAAGTTCATGCCCTCCAGATAGTTCCTTAAATGAAAAGTTAAGATGTTTTCTTGGAAAAACAGAGCATCGAAGTAACCAGGAGCCATATTACGCAGAGAGAGCGTACAATTTATCTGTGATTAAGGACAAAGTCATTGAAATTGACGATACAGGAAAAGCAGTCTTTGGGAATGTGAAAAAGCATGGTCATAGTTTAGTTTGGTCTTGTAATGATCTGTGTGCACTAGATGAGAACGTAATCATAAAATTAACAAACATTTTCGAAAGTTTGGTCACCAAATCTGCAGCTCAGTATTATAGAATAATGAAAAAAAAAAAAATATTAGTATTTAAATTAGATTAACACCTTTAAAGCGCAATTTTCTCGTCTAAGGACAATTTCAAGAGAAATGTATCAAGTACAGAGTATTTTTAACATTCTAAAAGATATTGATGTATCATTAGATAAATCTGACGTAGAAAGAATAAAAGAACATGGAAAACATCAAAAAGTTGGCAGTATTGTTGTGGAAAGTGAAGAATCACATGAAATTGTAGAAGATGAGGTCATAGATAAACATAAGGCTGCGTTTAAATCTCTAAAACTAAAGTGTCTTGATACTCCCAAGCTTGAGTGCATGTCGTGTATAAAACTTTGTTATTCCAGAGATATTTCATCTATTAACAGATTAAGAAAAGGTATAGACACCAGTATTTGGAATAATCTTCTCAATTATTACAAAACCAACAATCTAGATCATAGCCCTTACATTTGTCACTCGTGTTTACAAAAAATTAGAGCAAATCAATTGCCAGCAGTCTGTGTTTTAAATGATTTATACGTTAGTGCTGTTCCACCCCAGATAACCGAGTTAAATGACTATGAAAAGATATTAATTCAACGCGCCAAAGCATTTCAGGTAGTAATGCTAATGACTCCTGTTGCAAACCGACGTTTACTTAATAGGAATATGGTGAAAAAAGTAAAAGGCAGAACTTTTCACCTTCCTTTGCCTCTTCAAGAAACTTTGAAAAAGTTATCTAAACCAGAACACCCGATTACTAATCCTGAAATGTATATTATGGTACGAGGTATGCCAACAAAATTAAAAATAGTGTGGGAGGATATTGTAGACATCGATAAGGTTTACCGAGCCTTACAATATTTAAAATGTGTAAATGCTCTTTACTCTCAAATACAACTTCCACATTCACCTCAACAATTGATTGATTATATTAACCGAGAGGACAATATCCATCATGTAGTCGACCAATTAGAATCTCAAGTAGATAACGTTGTAGAAGGAAACGATGGGCTACTAACACAGATTACATCAGAAAAAGAGGCTGAGTATGAACAATATACTATTTACCCCTTGCATGAAAGGAGGCGAAACGCTCCTATTCAGAACTCTACCAAATGCTTAAAGTCAACGCTGTTCCAATTGATTCTAGAGATAAAGATTTAGATGTAAAGTGCTTTCCAGATCTTTTTGTTGACGGTAAATATGGGCAGTTTCATAATCGGCAACAAAAGTTAACATCTAGTGAATATATTAAAGCAAGACTAATGTTAAAACACTCACAATTCCGTCTAAATCAACAATATTTATTTTTTCTACTTAATGATGCTAATATGCGTCAAATTAATTCAGGTATTTTCTATAAAATGAATTGCATTAATCAAAAAGAAAAAATTACAGCCGAAAAGTATTTTGAGATGCTTAATAAAGATGAGTTAGAAGGTGACTTAACAGCGATATTTGGCAAGTTAAGGAATACGGAGCAATTTAGGAAAAAACCGAGAAATGATGTGAACTGTATGACACAACATTACGGGCCGGCAACCTGGTTTCTCACCATGAGTCCTTCAGAATGGATGTGGGATGATTTAGGTGAGTACCTTAAGGAAGTCAATGGTCCTGAAATGGCGAACAAGAGCATTAGTGAATTAGTTGCATTAGATCCTGTCTCCACTTCTCGATTCATTGATAACAAGTTTAAAGCTATGTTGGACTTCATTACCTCATCCGATGAGCCGCTTGGAAAAGTTATACATTACTTTTGGAGAAGAGAATATCAGTCGCGTGGAGCACAACACTTTCATTTAATATTATGGGTAAAAGACGCTCCCATACTCCACGAGTCCCCGCTTGATGAGGTTGCATCATTCATTTCGAAGTACATAACTTGTGCTATACCGGATAAGAATGTTTCACCAACACTCTATCAACGAGTTACGTCCTATCAGACCCATAAACATAATAAGTATTGCATGCGCCAAAAGAAAACAAGAAGAGGTTTCGTAAAAGTTTGTCGTTTCGGATTCCCCCGCCCGGTCACAGAAGTACTTACTATTAGAGATATAATAGAATCCATAGCTGCAAGAAAAACATTGTCACCTAACAGTAGACTTTACTATATTGTACGATGAAAAGGAATGGGCTATGGTTACTGATTATAACCCCGCGATTTTGCTTGCATGGAATGGCAATACAGACATTCAATATGTAGGCGAAAAAACAGCCATTTTAAATTATTACATCACTAAATATACCACTAAAAGCGAAAAAACTCACGTTGCTGATATGTTTCAAGACATAAACTCTACGAAACCTTTGAGGAGCCGCCTGTTTAACATTGGCCTTCGAGTTTTATCTAGTAGAGAGTGCGGCTCGCTGGAAGCCAGTGACACTCTACTTGGTATTTCTTTGTATGGTACAGATTCTACCACAACAATTCGATGGCTGAACGTCAATATCTTTCGCAACCGGTGCGTTAAATCTAAATCGGATATGTTGATGCTAGAACCGGAGTCAACCGATGTTTATTACGAGTCTTGGATTGATGACCATTATCCTAACGCCCAAAAGAGTTGGAGTCTATAAACTTGTACAGTTTCGCTCAAAATTACGATATTGTTAAAACACGTCCAGTCTCCTCTAAAGTTGAGTGCTATGAGATAAATGACGGTAAAAAGTTTCTGAAAAGAAGAGCTAACCCATATTTGATCAATCACTATTTTTACGACGGAGAACAAGTACCAGAGAAATACTTCTTCTCTTTACTTCTTTTATTCAAGCCATGGCGTTCCTTAGATGATCTCAAAATCCGATGTGAAACTTACACAGAGGCCTTTAAGTTGGCGAAAGAGGATTTAAAAAAAGGAGTCCGTTATGATAATTCAATGATAGAGTCAAGATACAAGATACAGGAAGTATTTGATATGATAGAATCTAAAGTTACTGAGATAAGTAACGAAAGGGGAGTTGTTGATGATGACGATGGTCCTGAAAACCCTTTAGACTTTGAAGCTGTAGAAGCTGCAAATGCAATGGATGACTTTCAGAGAATTAATCTGGTAGAAGAAGAGCAGGTTGATATTCAAAGTATGATCGCAAAACTTAATACCGATCAAAAAAGAGTCTTCGATATGATCACAAATAAAATGAACACCGCTGATAATAACGCTGACGTTTTACGCTGTTTCGTGAGTGGAACTGGTGGCACTGGAAAGAGCTTTTTAATCAAAACTTTGCAAACTTGGGTTAATACTTATTTAAAAAAGAATGTGGCAGTTAGTGCTCCAACAGGAATAGCTGCATTCAATGTTGCAGCTGCCTGTGGAACACAAGCAAACACCGAAGTATAAGCCACTTTCTGATGAAGTGCTCCAAGTTTTGAGATCAGATTTGAAAGAAGTAGTGTTGTTTATCATAGACGAAGTGTCGATGATATCGAATGTTACTTTAACATACATTCATTTACGCTTGTCTGATATATTCGACACAAGTGACGATCAGAATGGGTGGTTTGGGAAAAAACATCTTGTAGTTTTCAGGGATCTCTTACAGCATCCGCCAGTAAGAGAAAAGACCTTTTGAAAAACTATCAAATGCTAAAACTAAGAAATTGTTGAGTTTCCTCAGTATGTCAAATCTGTGGGTTGAACTATTCGTATATGATGAACTTACAATAAACATGCGACGGCTGAATAATTCAGACTTTGTTGAATGCTGAATAGAATAAGATTAGGTGTAACTACACAAAAAGACCGCAACTTACTCTCGACTAGATTAATAACTCTTAAATCCGATTCAAATGAAAACAGATTAATTGAAATAATTAAATACTTCTCGAAAATTCCTGATGATACCGCTTGCTTATTACCTACAAAAACATGTGTCACCAATTAAATACTGCAATATTTAAATCTCTGCCACATCCGGAAATAAAACTTATACAGCTGTTGATAGCAAAGATTACCCCAGATACCTAACAAAGGGCGCACGAAAATGCATGAAAAAATGAAGACAATTCTTCTCTAAAGACAATTCTGGAAGAGAACCTAATTATAAAATAGGAGCAAAAGTCATGTTTAGGCGAAATACTGGCCTGAGTCTTACTTTAGTTAATGGTTCTATTGGTATAGTGTAAAGAGTAAAAGTTGACATGGAAAATACGAAACAATAATTAAGAAAATAAATTTAATAAAGATTATGTTTACGAGTTTGGTCCGGTCAAAACTAAATTTGAAATTATTAATAGAGCTTATGTTCATCGCGAACAGTTTCCCATAAGTATAGCCTATGCTATAACTATACACAAAAGTCAGGGTCTGAGTCTAAATAATGCGGTGATGGATATCGGTTCTGCACTATTCACGTCCGGTCAAGCATACGTGGCACTTTCGAGGGTTACAAGTCTGGGTGGCTTACATCTAATTAATGTCGTCTTTGGTTTCGTGCAGGAATTTTCAGTCTTTAAATACAGTAGTCAAAAATGGTACTATCAAAGCCCCGAGATATACTGATTGTTGAGACAGGAAGTGGGCTTTGAGAAAAACTGTAGCTGAAGCGCCATTGCGAGATACATGCGATTAAAACACAATGTATCTCACAAGTAATAAGTACATATTATATTAAATTATATTGCCAATTCAATCTTGCTATACTCAGCGGCACGAAAATTGGCCCGAACTATATAATGTATGTTTGTGTGAGAAGCCGGTACAGAGCTTTTAGGGAAACATGGGCAAGGCATTGCAAATTCTACTTTTATTTTATTTTCGTAAATGGATGATCCGATTTTAATATTTAGTATATGGTCATTTTGAAATTCACTATAAAGCACCTGCTCCATTCTTAAAGTGTTGGCGACACTATATGTTTTGGTTGGGATAATTTCGTGCGGACCTGGAAATTTGTTTTCCTAATATCAAAGTGTTTGTTTATTAGACGTGGTATGTATTGCCGCCGCTTAAATCTGCTTCTACAGCAAGAACAGCTGATATAATTAGGTTTGAAAAAAATATCACTATGTGTAACGTGCAATAACAGATTTTAATTAATTTATTTTTTAATTTTTAATACTTAGTTGATGAGATGTTGATTTTTTAACTTAGATTTAACGAAGTTCAATGTAAAAGATCATATTGTTAATTGTTACATTTAGAGTAAATTTTCTGTTAATTTTGATCTCAATATAAGTAATTTTATATAAAAAGTTCATTTTGTCTATATGAAAGCTCCCGCATATGTACGAATGCATCCTTCCCTATGTACGAAACTACCCCGTGTATGGAGCAGGTTCGTACGTTTTCCATGTTTTAGAAATGTTGCTATTTCTTATTATTATTATTATTAATAGTATTTTGTATCAGAACTAGACTTTACTGTAACTGTAGCCAAATACTTAGGCTATACAATATAATTAAAGTTATTTTGCAATACTAAAAACTTTCTGTTACACAGCTAATAGTAAAAAGTGTACGAATCCTACCTGACTCTCCTCTACATGCACTCACAACCCTTGCCTTTCAATCTTATTGTACAACTAGCTGACCCGGCAAACGTTGTGTTGCCATATAAATAAAAAATGTGAAGGGTTAACAACCCTTATCACTTATGGGTATGAAAAATGGATAGTAGCCTCAGAACTACTGAATAGAATATGCATATAAAATTAGGTGAAAATCGGTAAAGCCGTTTCGGAGAAGTACGGTAAGTAACATTGTGACACGAGAATTTTATATATTAGATAAAAAGTATTGTAACATCTTGTTGTCCAGGGACCACATCAAACACCAACAACGGGTTTGGTCAAAACCCACTCTCTCTCTATTACGAGCTTTTCTTATTTTTGTTTAGAGTCTTCCTCTTTCTTTTTTCCGGTACTACTTCTTGAGCTTCAGATACAGTTTTTCTCAAAGCCCACTCCCTGTCTCTATGGGTTTTTCTAGGAAGTTTTGATGTTGTAAATTTTGACAAATCTGGACGGTAAATGCTTCTTAGTCTATTGTATTCACAGATTGAAGATTCCTGCGCTTTAATACAACCAAAATTGACATTAATTAGATGTAAGCCACCCAGACTTGTAACCCTCGAAAGTGCCACGTATGCTTGACCGGACGTGAATAGTGCAGAACCGATATCCATCACCGCATTATTTAGACTCAGACCCTGACTTTTGTGTATAGTTATAGCATAGGCTATACTTATGGGAAACTGTTCGCGATGAACATAAGCTCTATTAATAATTTCAAATTTAGTTTTGACCGGACCAAGCTCGTAAACATAATCTTTATTAAATTTAATGTATATTTTTTTAATTTTTTCGTATTTTCCGGATCAATCTTTACTCTTTGCACTATACCGATAGAACCATTAACTAAACCAAGACTCACGTCAATATTTCGTCTTAACATGACTTTTGCTCCTATTTTTATAATTATGTTCTCTTCTAGGCCCGCAGTCATAGAAGCATCGTCTTCATATTTTTTTATGCATTCACGAGCTCTCTTTGTTAGGTATCTGGGGCAATCTATGCTATCTACAGCTGTAAGTTTTATTTCCGGATGTGGCAGACATTTAAGCATTGCAGTATTTAATTGTTGACACATTTTTTGTAGGTAATAAGCAAACGGTATCATCAGGAAGTTTCGAGAAATGTTTAATTATTTCAATTAATCTGTTTTCATTTGAATCGGATTTAAGAGTTATTAATCTAGTAGAGAGTAAGTCGCGGTCTTTTTGTGTAGTTACACCTAATCTTATTCTATTCAGCATTTCAACAAAGTCTGAATTATTCAGCTGTCGCATGTTTATTGTAAGTTCATCATATACGAATAGTTCAGCCCACAGATTCGGCATACTGAGGGAACCCAACAATTTCTTAGTTTCAACATTTGATAGTTTTTCAAAAGGTGACTTTTCTCTTACAGGTGGAAGCTGTAAGAGATCCCCGAAAACTACAAGATGTTTTTTCCCAAACCACCCATTCTGATCGTCACTTGTGTCGAATATATCAGACAAGCGTAAATGAATGTATGTTAAAGTAACATTCGATATCATCGACACTTCGTCTATGATAAACAACACTACTTCTTTCAAATCTGATCTCAAAACTTGGAGCACTTCATCAGAAAGTGGCTTATACTTCGGTGTTTGCTTGTGTTCCACAGGCAGCTGCAACAGTCTATGTATAGTTAAACCATTCACATTGAATGCAGCTATTCCTGTTGGAGCACTAACTGCCACATTCTTTTTTAAATAAGTATTAACCCAAGTTTTCAAAGTTTTGATTAAAAAGCTCTTTCCAGTGCCACCAGTTCCACTCACGAAACAGCGTAAAACGTCAGCGTTATTATCAGCGGTGTTCATTTTATTTGTGATCATATCGAAGACTCTTTTTTGATCGGTATTAAGTTTTGCGATCATACTTTGAATATCAACCTGCTCTTCTTCTACCAGATTAATTCTCTGAAAGTCATCCATTGCATTTGCAGCTTCTACAGCTTCAAAGTCTAAAGGGTTTTCAGGACCATCGTCATCATCAACAACTCCCCTTTCGTTACTTATCTCAGCAACTTTAGATTCTATCATATCAAATGCTTTTTGTATCTTGTATCTTGACTCTATCATTAAATTACCATAACGGACTCCTTCTTTTAAATCCTCTTTCGCCAAATTAAAGGCCTCTGTGTAAGTTTCACATCCCATTTTGAGATCATCTAAGGAACGCCATGGCTTGAATAAAAGAAGTAAAGAGAAGAAGTATTTCTCTGGTACTTGTTCTCCGTCGTAAAAATAGTGATTGATCAAATATGGGTTTGCTCTTCTTTTCAGAAACTTTTTACCGTCATTTATCTCATAGCACTCAACTTTAGAGGAGACTGGACGTGTTTTAACAATATCGTAATTTTGAGCGAAACTGTACAAGTTTATAGACTCCAACTCTTTAGGGCGTTTAGGATAATGGTCATCAATCCAAGACTCGTAATAAATATCGGTTGACTCCGGTTCTAGCATCAACATATCCGATTTAGATTTAACGCGCCGGTTGCGAAAAATATTGACGTTCAGCCATCGAATTGTTGTGGTAGGATCTGTACCATACAAAGAAATACCAAGTAGAGTGTCACTGGCTTCCAGCGAGCCGCACTCTCTACTAGATAAAACTCGAAGGCCAATGTTAAACAGGCGGCTCCTCAAAGGTTTCGTAGAGTTTATGTCTTGAAACATATCAGCAACGTGAGTTTTTTCGCTTTTAGTGGTATATTTAGTGATGTAATAATTTAAAATGGCTGTTTTTTCGCCTACATATTGAATGTCTGTATTGCCATTCCATGCAAGCAAAATCGCGGGGTTATAATCATTAACCATAGCCCATTCCTTTTTGCGTACAATATAGTAAAGTCTACTGTTAGGTGACAATGTTTTTCTTGCAGCTATGGATTCTATTATATCTCTAATAGTAAGTACTTCTGTGACCGGGCGGGGGAATCCGAAACGACAAACTTTTACGAAACCTCTTCTTGTTTTCTTTTGGCGCATGCAATACTTATTATGTTTATGGGTCTGATAGGACGTAACTCGTTGATAGAGTGTTGGTGAAACATTCTTATCCGGTATAGCACAAGTTATGTACTTCGAAATGAATGATGCAACCTCATCAAGCGGGGACTCGTGGAGTATGGGAGCGTCTTTTACCCATAATATTAAATGAAAGTGTTGTGCTCCACGCGACTGATATTCTCTTCTCCAAAAGTAATGTATAACTTTTCCAAGCGGCTCATCGGATGAGGTAATGAAGTCCAACATAGCTTTAAACTTGTTATCAATGAATCGAGAAGTGGAGACAGGATCTAATGCAACTAATTCACTAATGCTCTTGTTCGCCATTTCAGGACCATTGACTTCCTTAAGGTACTCACCTAAATCATCCCACATCCATTCTGAAGGACTCATGGTGAGAAACCAGGTTGCCGGCCCGTAATGTTGTGTCATACAGTTCACATCATTTCTCGGTTTTTTCCAAAATTGCTCCGTATTCCTTAACTTGCCAAATATCGCTGTTAAGTCACCTTCTAACTCATCTTTATTAAGCATCTCAAAATACTTTTCGGCTGTAATTTTTTCTTTTTGATTAATGCAATTCATTTTATAGAAAATACCTGAATTAATTTGACGCATATTAGCATCATTAAGTAGAAAAAATAAATATTGTTGATTTAGACGGAATTGTGAGTGTTTTGACATTAGTCTTGCTTTAATATATTCACTAGATGTTAACTTTTGTTGCCGATTATGAAACTGCCCATATTTACCGTCAACAAAAAGATCTGGAAAGCACTTTACATCTAAATCTTTATCTCTAGAATCAATTGGAACAGCGTTGACTTTAAGCATTTGGTAGAGTTCTGAAATAGGAGCGTTTCGCCTCCTTTCATGCAAGGGGTAAATAGTATATTGTTCATACTCAGCCTCTTTTTCTGATGTAATTTGTGTTAGTAGCCCATCGTTTCCTTCTACAACGTTATCTACTTGAGATTCTAATTGGTCGACTACATGATGGATATTGTCCTCTCGGTTAATATAATCAATCAATTGTTGAGGTGAATGTGGAAGTTGTATTTGAGAGTAAAGAGCATTTACACCTTTTAAATATTGTAAGGCTCGGTAAACCTTATCGATGTCTACAATATCCTCCCACACTATTTTTGATTTTGTTGGCATACCCCGTACCATAATATACATTTCAGGATTAGTAATCGGGTGTTCTGGTTTAGGTAACTTTTTTAAAGTTTCTTGAAGAGGCAAAGGAAGGTGAAAAGTTCTGCCTTTTACTTTTTTCACCATATTCCTATTAGGTAAATGTCGGTTTGCAACAGGATTCATTAGCATTACTACCTGAAATGCTTTGGCGCGTTGAATTAATATCTTTTCATAGTCATTTAACTCGGTTATCTGGGGTGGAACAGCACTAACGTATAAATCATTTAAAACACAGACTGCTGGCAATTGATTTGCTCTAATTTTTTGTAAACACGAGTGACAAATGTAAGGGCTATGATCTAGATTGTTGGTTTTGTAATAATTGAGAAGATTATTCCAAATACTGGTGTCTATACCTTTTCTTAATCTGTTAATAGATGAAATATCTCTGGAATAACAAAGTTTTATACACGACATGCACTCAAGCTTGGGAGTATCAAGACACTTTAGTTTTAGAGATTTAAACGCAGCCTTATGTTTATCTATGACCTCATCTTCTACAATTTCATGTGATTCTTCACTTTCCACAACAATACTGCCAACTTTTTGATGTTTTCCATGTTCTTTTATTCTTTCTACGTCAGATTTATCTAATGATTCATCAATATCTTTTAGAATGCAAAAAATACTCTGAACTTGATACATTTCTCTTGAAATTGTCCTTAGACGAGGAAAGTGCGCTTTAAAGGTGTTAATATAATTTAAATACTCTAATATTGTTTCTTTTTTCATTATTCTATATACTGAGCTGCAGATTGGTGACCAAACTTTCGAAATGTTTGTTAATTTTATGATTACGTTCTCATCTATGCACACAGATCATTACAAGACCAAACTAAACTATGACCATGCTTTTTCACCATTCCCAAAGACTGCTTTTCCTGTATGGTCAATTTCAATGACTTTGTCTTTAATCACAGATAAATTGTACGCTCTCTCTGCGTAATATGGCTCCTGGTTACTTCGATGCTCTGTTTTTCCAAGAAAACATTCTAACTTTTCATTTAAGGAACTATCTGGAGGGCATGAACTTAGTTTTTCTAACGATACTTTAAATTTATCTTTTAATTGACCAATAGTTTTAATGAAGTTTCCTAATGTTTGCTGCCTGTTATGAAATGCCCAGTTTATTAGTTTCTCCGCTTCTAACCTATTCTTATTTTATTCGTTAGTGCTTGAGTGATTTTTTCTATATTTTTTAGCCGAAATTGTAATTTTTCGTTCGATCTTTTCCTTTGGACAGCTTCTCGGTTAACTTCGGGATGAGAAGCAGTGTAACGTGCAACAGCTTCTCGGTTAACTTCGGGATGAGAGCAGTGTAACGTGTAACTGCTTTACGGTTAACTATGGGGTGAGAAGCAGTGTAACGTGCCACAGCTTCTCGGTGAACTTCAGGATGAGAAGCAGTATAACGTGATACTGCTTCTCGGTGAAGTTCGAGATGAGACGCTGTGTAACGTGCCACGGCTGCTCTGTGAACTACCGGACATGATAAATTGTAACGATTCAATGTTTCCTTTCGTTTTAACGGGGGTTTTTCTGACGATAACGAGCCGCTGCCTCTTTGATTGTTCCGAACGGGATAATGCCGAAGTTTAGGTCTTCCGTTATTACCTTTTTAGGTCTTTCCGCCCTTTTTAGGTATTTCATATTATTTTTATTCGAATTTACATCATTCGGAGGCACTTCTGGTAGGAGAACTTCATAATGACCGCCTAAGAAACTTCCAGAAAATCGTAAACGTTTCACCGGATTACCAGAATCGCCACCGAATGATCCTCTCAAAAAAACCGTTTTCATAAACCTCGAAACAATATGGATACAAAGCAGCCGCCGCCATAAGTTCAGACACGGAACCATAGGTAGTTGTTTTTACCATGGCCGCCGTGTACAAATCAGCGGTTATGTAGGGATCTCCGCGTTCATCACAAGTATAAGTTGTAACTCTTCCCAATGCGCTACCACATACTTGACTATAGTACGTCTAATCTCATACGACGACTCAATATTTCCATACATAGAAAAGGACAAACAGTGAAATAGACACGAACCATCGCCAGGAATGGGGACAACCCAGTGTGGGTAAAGACGGTCATTCACATGAAGCATTTCGGAATCCATTACGACTCCTACTACTGATACGCAAGAGATTGTGTGCAGGAATACGAAACGAAAATCACAAATTTAATCAATAATAAATTTAATCAGTAAACCAACAAATATACAGCAATCGGAATTATCAACGAAAGTCGCAGATTTCTATTCTTCGGCCAAATTGGAAGAAGAATGTTCAATTGTTCACAGTTGCTTAGTAACCGATAACGGAAACATTTTTTAAAATTAAAATAGTTTTCTATCAATATGATCTGTACCATTAGACACACTATGTCTACCGGGTTTCATAGTGTGAGTAATTACATTAGACCATGAATTTACGTTTAGCTTTTGAGAATTTTTAATACCCATTTACACTTGTATTAAGTAAATTTAAACTTCTTCTATTTATGCTGGATGATATTCTATTTTGTTGATATATATTCATTCATAATAACTCAGAAAAATAAATCAGGCCACAAGTTCTAATACCTGGCATACGCTTATGTATAGAGTTATCCGTTATTACTAATAAATGTAACTACGGAATATATGAATTTATAGTAAAAAAATAATTGGTTAAGTACGAGTCGAACTCGCACATGCAGGCTACCGTACCACCAAATGTTCATTATTTTTTAATTTTAGTAGGTATTTAATATCATCATATTAACAGCTATAAGTACATATATTTTGATAATATAAAGTGTCTCAATGACGTTACTTAATTATTAAGTAATATTACATAAATTATGTGTGTACACCGGAAAAACAGATCGAATTGTATATGAGTAAGTTACATCCGCGCGCAGCGAGTCAGCGCAGCGCAAGTTAGCGGTAAAACAGGCAGGCAATCCTTCGTTCGCGCCAACGTCATCTAGTTTACCATCTATAGAATAACCGATATATATGCCATAGATCAATATTTTCTGACATGATTCTCTCATTCATTCATAGGTGGCGTTATGATGACGATGACTGATACGTAAACAAATAAAATTAAAATTACTCAAAGTTTATTTAATTAATGAAATACTTAAACCATCATTTTTCTATAGAATTATATTTATATCATTATCATTAGCAACCCATTATTGTCCCACTGCTGGGCACGGGTATCCGCTCCGAATGAGAAGCATTAAACCATAGTCTAGACTTCACATATCTACCTTTGATTTTTTTATACATCTCTTAGGTGTGCAGGTTTCCTCACGATGTTTTCCTTCACCGTTTAAGCAAGTGATAATTAATTTCTAATACGCACAAACTAAGAAACTAAGAATAATAAATATAGTTGCTCCATTTATCAGTTTTCGAAAAGCGCCCCACACTTTTTCCACAATAATACTATTTACTGTTCCTTAATTGATTCCTAGATTGAAAATTATTTTCTACTTTTAGTTGATTTTATCATAAAAGCGTGTTTTTTTAGTTTTTTAAACTATATAAAAGTATATAGTTTTTAGTATTTGTTGTTATAAGCGACCACCATTATGCATCCTCTGTAAAAATAATCGAGTGTCTATCCATTACGGTATCTACACTAATATTATAAAGAGGAAAACTTGGTTTGTTTGTTTGGTTGTAATGAATAGGCTCAAAACTACTGGACCGATTGTAAAAATTCTTGCACCATTCGAAAGCTACATTATCTACAAGTAAGATAGGCTATATTTCATATGAAATATATTTGATAAATAGATTTTGAGGCGGTACAAAGTTTACCGGGTCAGCTAGTAAGAGATAAAGCCCTGTGACTCACGAACAGACAGCGGAGGGTTTCGTTTTACCCTTTGAGTACGGAATCCTAAAAATTATTCTAAAAGAGGGCATTATAGATATGTTTCAGAACATTTGAGTTATAGGGAACAACATTATTATTTTGAAAACTAAAAATCACGCTATAACAGTTATTGCAACTGAAAAGCAATAATTGTTGCAATCTAGTAACTTTGTGATGAACTTTCTCTAAGGCGCTCGAACAATCTCACCTTCTATTTGCTTTTTAATATTTTATATATAAATATATATTCTTTTTCATAATAAAATAAGATTAATTAACTTTTTATATCCATACTGACTGACACAGCTTTCATGAAATAAAACGTAGTTTGTTACCCTGCGATTTCTGCGTGACGGACGGAACGCGTGGAAGTCTGCGGTTAAATGATAACTGTTCTTTCTTTCGTGTCGTCTCAATTTCGGGGCAATTTAGTTAACGAAATATACCTTGAACATAGTTGAGGTTAAGTGGCAGTGATCAACCTTTTGATCGAAGAGTCCTATGTTCGAATCCCAGACCTCTGATTTTTCTAAGTTTTGTGCGTATTACAAATCATTATTATTACTTACTTTAACAATAACGAAAAACATGAGGAAACGATAAGGATAAGGAAACCTGCATATCTGATGGGTCGTATTTAAATAAGGGTAGTAGGTAAAGATATGGGTAGTCTATATTGCCTCAAAATGTTTCTCATCTTGAGAGGACACCCGTGTCCAGCAGTGGGACAGTAGGTGATGGGTTGATGATGATGGTGATGATCATAATTATATGTAGATAATCTGCATACTGGGAATTTAAAAAAAAAAAACGTTCTGAAAGGTATGGGATCTACCACTTGGCTAAAGCGGTGGACTATATTGCCTAATAATTGCCTAATCCTTCTTATCATCTTGAGAGGAGACCCGTGCCCAGCAGTGGGACAGTAGGCAATGGGTTGATGATGATGATGATGATCATAACTATATCTAGATACCTATCTTCACTTATTATCTCATTATATTATACATAATATTAACATATATACGGATATACTGATTGATTGACTGCAAATGTAACTTTGTAATCCTATATATTTATATGGAATACAAAGTTATTTCTGTAGCTGATGAAACTACCGAAATTGCTAAATATTTTAGTTTTCCCTTGGTTTATATACTAAACACTAACTCTATTCTGAATTTGAAGTTTCTATGTGTGCTAGAAGTACCTTAGAGTTTTGATGATCGGTCAGTCAGTCAGTGAGTGAGTGACAAAATTACGAACTTTGACTACCTCTAATTCTTAAACTACTGGTTCAAATTGAATGAAATTTGAATATACCGTCTTTATGCAATGCTTGCTTAGCTCCTAAAAAATCAAGCTTCTAGTTTTATCTACAACGAAGTTAAGGGGGGGTCGAAAATGGCTCGAATTGCTTCGAGAAAAGTATGGTACGGCCGTGCCGCTTTTTTTTTGCTCGACTTGGGGGGGCACTGCCGTGCCCCCAGATAACTTATAGCAATATAGTCTAAACTTCTGGAAAAACACAATTAGGTATGATACATGTTAGTTTACGTTGTTTTGTTGTATCACACTTAAATGCAGCTGCTGTATACGCTAATGGTATACAGATTATTATGATAGTTAAGAAGGGATAGTTAATAGTTCGTCACTGACAGCAGAGTCTATGGGGGATTCCTATTTTAATATCTTTAAGGGCCAAATATTATAACGTGAACTCGTGCTTGTTTGCTACTTAAATGTCATGAAAATTGCAGCAGTATTTTAATAAAAACGTAATTATGATTTCCACACTTACACAAAGACTTTCTGTAGTGTATCCAATAAACATTCAGAGATAAATGCATAATTAGACTCAGGAAAGTAATCTAAATGTTAAATTGACTTATCTGCCTGGCTGGGAATCTAGAACCTTGTGCATTTCAAACCTGTATAGTAACCAGCTCACTATTCGAGTCAGGTTTTATTCTTCCATCCACTCAGGTTCGGAGTTATATTGCTAGGCATATATGTTGATTAGTTAGCGTAACTTGCACCAGCCCTATGCCTTTAACTTCCAGCGGTAGAATATTTTCTTCAGATCGTCAAATCCCTGGATTATACCACGCTAAACTACATAATATGAAGCTATAAACTAAATACATGAACCTGACAACAGTTTGGCTACAGGTGCGTTATTACCTGATGCGTTATTTCCTGATGATTAAATTAGGGTGCTTTGGATAAGTATTAGCTTATAAAACAATTCCCAAAGGAGTTTTTTACGTATTTATTACAAGAAACCAACCTAAAAGCACTCATAAAAGTCTCAAGTGCATTTTAAACTTACACCCAAGAATTATGATTCATGGCAGTTCAAGTTCGCATATGATTTGCTGCAGTTAGCAACTTGTATTCGTGTTATGTATTCATGTATGCAAGAACTATGAGAAGTGAAACTTCGCCGAGTTAGTTACAATTTGTACTTAGTTCGTAGCACAATACGGACACTTTAACTATCATGACATCGTTAGTTAAGGATTGTTTAGACGAAATGATTGAATATGGTCCAAATATGTACCAAATATGTTTTAAACGAATAATTTTTAAGGACGTTTTACAAGAAATACTTACACGTTGTAGATATCCCTGGGGAACGGTGTAACCTCGTTTGTTGTTTCGTAAAAATGGGATGTGCAGTAAAAGAATAATATAGCCTTACTTGGTTTGTCCCTGTAGTTCCGGGATCAGAATAGGACTACTGTATCCCCTGCCTGTCGTAAGAGGAGACTAAAAGGCGGCCTCTGGGGTCGCAGGTGGCAAGAGTGGGAGCTCAAACCGGGAAAGGGAAACCCCCCGGGAAAGGCGGCGGTATGTATGACCGCATACAGTCGTACACACGAGATGGTTTGGCGAGTTTTATTCTCACCAAGCAAGAGCCCGACGGGTAAGATGCTTAACGTCGAAGACAGTCACCGGATGGGTTTTAGTGCTGTAATAATCCCACATAACCCCGTGTCACTCCCACGGCAGCGGGTACCTTTTGAAGAATTGCCCCTTAGCCTTACTGGGTTATTTAGAATAAAAATGGATTTTTATAATATTGAAGAAGCAAACGAGCATTCAATGCATTCCAGCTGCTGATAAATAGCTACTGCCGCTCATGTTCATCTGTCATCAACCCCAGTACCCTTACCATGATTTTTTACGTTTTGACAAATATGACTGTTTTGGTATTTGTTTACGTATTTGCCCATACAAATTCCAATCAGCGCCCCTGGCGGATTGTTTCAGAACTATAGTGTCAGTAACGTAACATTAAATGTCTAAATTGACAAAATGGCGCTTTATGTTTTGTCTCTCTTTTTTGCGAACGTGTGAGGCAGACAAAAAGACTTGAGCACTTACTTATTGTTACGTTTACTCAGTCTACTGAAGCAAACGGAACAGAATAGTAGATTGAGTAAACGTAACGTAAAATTGTGGGATATTTGAAAACTCATGGTAAGGGTACAGGTAAGATAAGAGTCTTACCTGAGGTCGGTCACAGATGCGTTACTACTCCAAAGAACTAAATTGGAACGCCTGGGATAAAAATTACTTATCACACCCTTAGAACTTAACGCTGCTGCTATAAATACCGTGGAAGGAGAGCACCCCCGGAAGTCACCAGACCCGCGTCTCATTAGTATGTATGTTAGTCTGTAAGGTATATATGATATGGACCTCTGTATTCAATTATACTTTTGTATCTTTGTCTATATTGTCTGAAATAAATGATTATTATTATTATTATTATTATTTATACGCTGCTTAACTATACAACCTATAAAAATAAACTTTGTAAGGTCTTTATGATCCCCATAGGCTTCAGTGAACACTAATATAACGGACTCTTGGTTCTATGTACACAGGTCCAACATCCATATAAAAATAACAACAAAATATTTTTAAAAAACATTGTTTCAACGAAGACTCAACAAAATAACCTATTTTTCAAACTTCAACGAAACGTTGACACAAAAAAGCTTTTACAAGTCAGCAATTCAAAACAGCTTTGTTTTGTTTCCCATGAAAATTCGAGGAAATTTTCCAAGATTGAATACTCTATAAAGTCGAACCTCACCTTAGATATGTATGAAAATATGATGAATATATATGTTAATTGCGTAAGGTTCAATTTAAAATAATATGCAGGAAGAGATATTTAAAAGGCGTGCGTCTCAGGTAAGTGTTTATTTGCGACTGATTTTACAAACAAACAAATTATGCATAATTGATTTAACAATATGTTTTTTATAATATAGGAGTAACAGACCAGCATGCAGTCCACTTCATGGTAGGTGACTACTGCCGCCCATGGACATCTGTAATCAACCCCAGACAGGATTAGATATTCCTTCCTTGTTTTTTTCATTTTTTATAAATATTTTACTTTACTTTATTATTTATATTCCTACCTAGAGTCGAGTATTACCAACGACGGCGACTGCGAAAAAGAGGTGGTGCGCAGAGCACAGCTGGCAAAATCTGCGATGAAGCGATTGGAAAAGATATGGAGGAACAGAGGCATTAGCAGAACCACAAAAGTTAAACTTGTAAAGACCCTTATCTTTTCCATATTCCTATATGCTTAAGAGACGTGGACACTGAAAGCAAGAATAAGAGCAAGAATTGATGCCCTAGAAATGTGGTGCTGGCGCAAACTGTTGGCTATTTCTTGGACAGCGCGCCGAACCAATGCGTCAATTCTCTCAGAACTGCATATTCGAACAAGGCTCTCCACGGTTTGCTTGCAACGGGTCCTGAAATACTTCGGCCACGTGGCACGACGAGACCCAGACAACTTAGAAAAGTTGATAGTCGTTGGTCAGGTGGCTGGAAAGCGTTGCAGAGGGAGATCGCCAACCCGATGGACAGATGTTGTCAAGAAAACTAGCAACACCACAATCTACAATTCCATGCACATTGCACAGAATCGCAATACTTGGAAGACTATCGTAGACAAGGCTGTTCTTGATGGTCACGACCCTCAGTCATGAGGATTCGACTAAGAAGAACCTAGAGTCGGCCACAATTGCGCTGCTTCCCTTGAGGACTAGGCTGGAACGCGTCGGAAAAGTATGTTTCCCTTACCACATCATTTAAACAGCAGCGTCTAACTTTGCTGTTATGAGGCAGAAATAACTGTGGCGATCGTGCGAAGGAGTTGAATCACAAATGGTTCTACCACCTTCCAAAGTAATTTATCAAGTAACAGTATACTGGAGCTGAAGGTTTTTAATTCACCCGAAAATTATATTTTCCATTCACAATACACTTTTCCAATTAGCGTGAATTCGGCAGGCTCTGTGGAATACTGTGAATTGTCTGACTTTCACATGATAGGCGTCCTACCTACAAATGAAAATGTATTTTTTCCTTTTGTACTTTTTTATTATTTCATGTGCTTCTTTTTATCTTATGTCTCTTTGACCACGGGAATTTGTATCTCAATAACTGGGAAAGGCAGAGAAGTGTAAACTTGTATAAGTTGTGGAATATCTGTAGTATGAGTAGAGTATAATTAACCACGCTACTGTAGTTAAAATAATAAAAATTGCAGTTTAATCGCCAATTAAATATACTATGTCGAATGGTATAAAACGGCCCACACAGTCTCTCAAAGGTTTAATGATAAAAATTAAACAAAAGCTAAATGTGTCGTCCCAAGCACAAAAGTGCTCATAAAATTTTGCCACTAACGGTCACCCATCCGACGGTCGACGACATCCGAATTTGATTACTTTATGTTACTGTTACTCTACTGTTACAGTTTTAAGTAGTTGTATTTTTAAAGATTTTTTTTCTTGAAAATGAAAAAGGAAAGCTTGCTTTTTCTTTCAAGTTAAATTATATTTTACGTTCGGCGATATAATTTATTTATTTAGTTGGAGGTATGCGCTCAGCGTTTATCAAATTAGTATGATTAATTAAATATTTTTCGATACAATATTTTTTTTATTGTTCTCTAACAAGTATACTAATTTATTTCAATTTCAACCACATCCTTCTAACCTATAATTGCATACAAAAATATATCGGTCCATTTTAAACTTCGAATTCTCCGAAAACATTCCATTTTAAACAAGTCTACGTAACGAACTTTTCGAAGTAAAAAATGAACTCACCTTCGGCACGGCACAAAACTCTTTGCATTTTTAAAGAATTCTTTTCTTGAAAATGAAAAAGGAAAGCTTGCTTTTTCTTTCAAGTTAAATTATATTTTACGTTCGGCGATATAATTTATTTATTTTTAATCGTAATAGTTATGCACAGGTTTACATCTACATATTATATAAGTACAGAATTATTTTAAAAGTAATAAAAGTAGTAGAAGAAACAAGTTGTTTGATTTCCTATAGTATAATTATTTACACAATATTAGTAATAATTTTAAAAACCGTTTTCTACCATCTTGACTTTATAACATAAATAATTCAACAGGCCTTCGTGATCAATAGAACGACATCACAAAAAATATGAAAAATGATATAGGATATTTCTTATTCAAAAATGTATAAGAAATATCCTATACCAATAAATGAAATAAATAACAATAGGCCGGAATGCTCACCTTTATTTGATCAAGTTAACGTCTATACGCTAATAGAGTGTTATTAACTTATCGATGGCGTATAAGACCATATACCTACACCTCAAATTCGAATCGTAATTAATAAAAATCTGAAAAGTATAGCACAAGAAGACGGAATGATAATAAACAAAGTAGATAAGTTTTATCGTCCGGTACAGAATTAAAAAAGATCTCACAAGTTAATCCTCAAACAACTGCCACAAGTGACGACACGGAAAACTCAAAAGCAAATTAAAGATCAACATCTTAAAGAACCCTTAATAATACAAGAACAATTTAAAAACAGACTCGACTTCTTAATAAAGAACCAACTCTTCCGAACTAATTATTTAAGAAAAGTTACGGAAAAATGAAGCTGTCGAACTCGATGAATTAATTTTGAAACTGAACTTCTTTTTGTCATTGCTATTTTTCTTTAAAATTACTTTCGTTCGACGAAAAAATTTAGGTTTTTTTTAGAAACGTCTGACTTACCTTTTCTTTAATTTGTGACTTTTACCTGAAGTATTTTTAGGGTTTATATAAGATGTTCCCTGTCTATTCTTTCTATTTCTTAATATATGTTCAAAACGACTCCATAATGTTGTTTAAATACTTAATTAAAGAAATAAACTAACTTATAGACTATTTAATAGTAAATAGGCACTGGTTGTAATGGGTCATCGGTCACATCCTAATCCAAGAACATGGATTCTTTACTAAACAAGCCTCGAGGTGGCGCGCGTTCCCGCGCACACCTCAAAGATGACGGGCGGAGCAGGTCCAGCTCCATTCCGAGGCGTTGTAAACAGATAATGTTAGCATTTATTTGCTGCAGCTGCGCTAAATTGCTAAGTCAGCTTTGACTAGGAAACAGCAGTCTCAGCGCAATTAAAAACAATAACTTCAGTACTTTAATACTCATACTACATAGGTAAATTTATGAAATATTTTAATGGTAGCACATTTTTTACATACGAAGATCAATAAGGTATGTTATACGTACAGTCAGCTTCAATAGTAGGTGAACATATTAAGATTTCAAAAATAGGTATACACCCAAGGGTTCATAAGTCGGTTAACACCCACAATATATATAGTCTGATTCATAATTAGGTGTCCAAAATGTAAACAAAGGTGTTGTCCTAACAAGAAAATATATTTCAAATGGTAGTTTCTTATTTTTGACAATATTAAATTAATACAACAATAATAAAATAATAATCTAAATAAATTAAGATCAATTCAATTTTTCGTATATTTATATCACCTCAATTTCGTTCCATACAGTAATAATAATAAAAAACAAGGTTTATGGTAGAAAATTAAAATGTGATAATGGTAACACAATCGGAACCCAAGACATTTCTTGTGCAGTCATTTTTAAGTTTCGTAGCTGATGTTATTCATTTTCGTGATTGTAATCAAACTCGAATGTATTATCGTTATCATAGCGCGTTTGTTACATTGTGAATAATTGTAAAGTTTTCGTTTTTTGTTGAGTTTGTTAAAGTTTTTGTTTCTTGTTAATTTTGACAGTGACATTTGTTTGTTTACATTTTGGACACCTAATTATGAATCAGACTATAGGTGTAGGTGTTAATCTACTTTTGACGCACTAGTGTATACCTACTTTTGACACTGCGATGTTACTAATTATGACGCTATGGGTGTTAAACGACTTATGAACGCTTGGGTGTAAACCTATTTTTGAAATTTTAATCTGTTAATCTACTATTGAAGCTGACTGTACCTATATGTTACTTAGCGTACTGGAACAATAGAACAATTACCTTTAGAATGGTTTCCGAATTTAATGGTAATTAACACATACAAATACGTTGATATTAATCGTGATTCCGTATCGTATCGTTCTATTTTAATAACTAGAAATGAATTTTGGAATATAAATTTATCTCACTAAGGGAGAGGGAAAGTTTCGAAAAATCTTAGGGTATTTTCCCCCAAGAAAACTAGTTTCGAAACCCACTGTGATTGTACATTATATATTTACGAATTAACTAGTCATACATAAATGTAACTATTGAATTATGTTGTTTTTCTAGATAAATCCTTTGCAATTTCACATATAGAGAGAGGGGATAGCGTAGAAGGATTTCTAAAATCACCTTACAGAATTAATGATCGCCTCCTTATAAGCTACGAGAATAATCCATTGATATATTACATTTCAAATGCAATAGGTATATAACGCAATTTTGATCCTAAGTGGGGTCACAACTCTTGTCCCTCGACCGCCATCTTATAAAAGGTGTGCAAATCGTTTTTATACTCTATCAGGCAAACTATTTATCGTATAAATAATTGTAAGAACAATTACCGTCTCAAATTGACTTTGGTTCTATAAGTTTTTGTCGTAGGACCAAAAATAATAAAGTTAATAATGAACATACTTACCAACATCTAAACGGAACAATTTTCATTTATTACTTTTTGATGTGAAACATCTATAGCCGCACGTAAAACAGATTTCTGGCGTGGCGACGCATGCCGTCGCCACGCTATACGATGGTATATATATACAGTCTATATGCAGTAGTGTGTACGGTGTGGCGACGCGTCGCCATGCGCAATCGAATTCAATAAATAGTCATCGTTATCTGGAAAAAAATCGTAATATTTTATTTTATCATTATGACATATTTAGTTCCTATCACAATATGTTCTTTTCTGCATATTACTTTTACAAAATAATGTCGATGTTTCACATCTGCCAGGCGTCCCGTGACGGCTCACATTTTTTTTTCTAATATATAGTAAAGAAAAATGACATCAGTACCCTTACCATGAGTTTTCAAAACATCCCACAATTTTACGTTACATTTACTCAAACCATTATTCTGCTCCGTTTGCTTAGTAGACTGAGTAAACGTAACAATAAGTACAAGTCTTTTTGTCTGCCTCACATGTTCGCAAAAAAGAGAGACAAAACATAAAGTGCCATTTTGTCAATTTAGGCATTTAATGTTACGTTACTGACACTATTGTTCTGATACAATCCGCTAGAGGCGCTGATTGGGATTTGTAGGTGCAAATACATAAACAAATACCAAAACAGTCATATTTGTCAAAACGTAAAAACTCATGGTAAGGGTACAGAACATTTCGATAGAAGATAGCCAATTGTAATTTTTACGACAACGTGCAACAATAACTTTGCAATTCAATTACAATTAAAACACTATGCTGTTCAAACCTTTTGGTGCTAAAACTAGTCTAGACGGGAAAAAGCAAAACGAATCAATCGCAACTGAATCGTTATTGACATTCCATTGTTTTTATATGGACGGCCATTTTTATTGAGTATCAAATTTTCTATATTCATTTCACAGTCAAAAGTAGCTATAATTAAAGCTGCTAGAACTAGAGTGGTTCTAGCAGCCTCAATTTATATTAAAGTGATTATACAACACATGTTTTTTTAAGTATAATTTCAACGCCTTTTGTATCAGTTTGCTCTATAAGTTAAATAGGGGTAACTTGATTATTATTATGGCTAGGTTAAACACATTTTGATCTAAGTTCGTTAATCATCATTAAGTTATCCCACCAATAAGTTAAAAGATAAAGTAAGTAAATAAAAAATGAATTTCTTAGAATGTTTTTATAATATAGGAGTAGCACACAAGCGTGCACCTGATGGTAAGTGGCTACTGCCGCCCATGAACTTCATTCCCAAATATGATTAGATATTCCTGCCTGAGGTCGGCCACAAATGCGGCTCTACCCCTGAAGATAACCTGGATTACCTGGACTACTATTAATGTAATTTCAAAATCAACTCTTTTATTTATTAATTCGTTTATAATATATTCAATATCTTCTTCAAACTATTTATTCAAAATTGATTTAAGAGCATAAAACTTTTTTAAACATCAACAACCTACAACCGTTTCGGAATATGATTCACTATGGGGATGAAGCAGCGTAGAAAACTCCTTTATATCATCTGGAAATTAAAAACTAGTTTACTTAAATAACAAAACCCAATGAGAAGATTAAAATAACAGTTTATTCATCCACGCACATTTTTTAAGTTTTAAAAGATTTCTCAAAAAGATTTTTACCATCTCATATTATTTTCTCCTTAAGGACAATCGACGACAGGGTTAAAGGATTGAGAGACCAGGTCGGCTGCCAGATGTATAACAAATGGAAGCGTCATAAATACTTGTGCGCTTTGGCCCCGTGCCTAAAAGGACCGCGTATCGGGGACAAGAGTTTTTCTTAATATTTTTTTAATACAAATGAATTGCTAGCAAAAAAATTGGACGCATTTGTGGTTTTCTGTGTCTGATTTTAAAATGGAAGTTTTGTTATGAATATTCAAATTTATTCATTTTTTACTAATAAACGTTACTGTACATAGTATTTTAAAGGGTTATTTCAAAAATAATTGTATACTTACAATTTGATTGCAGTATAGTATATAGCTAGGATAAACCTTATTTGCGCAAAAAACACCTTGTAGTTCTTTCGAAACATATATACGAATTATTCACATTTCGTAAAAAAATATATGTAATCATTTTTATGTAAGTGATATAAACAATAATGTTTTATAATTTTATTATTATTTACATATTTAAATAATTATTTACACCAATCTCGCTGTTTAGCATAGCGGAGGGATACATACGTTAAATTTTAAAACCATCGGAATAAACTATATAAAAAATTCTGTTTTCGTAAAAATTCAATCGCTTTGCTGATCGCAGCGTACCTTTTTTCGCAAAACATTATTGTTTATATGACTTACATAATATGTGTATAATTTTATTATTATTTACATATTTAAATAATTATTTACACCAATCTCGCTGTTTAGCATAGCGGAGGGATACATACGTTAAATTTTAAAACCATCGGAATAAACTATATAAAAAATTCTGTTTTCGTAAAAATTCAATCGCTTTGCTGATCGCAGCGTACCTTTTTTCGCAAAACCGACGGACCGTCGTATTTTTCTAAACGAGATCCAACAGGATTCGGGAAAAATACGTAAATTTGAGAGCTTCGCTTCCATATCAATCAACGCCATACAGTTATTTCCGGTTTGTTATTTCTACGCTAAACCAACAAAGTCACCAGCTTTCTATCTCCATTCTGCTATTTGTATCTGAAACCAGTACTTCAGACTAGCGTTTGACAGTAGGTACAAAAATATATTATAGGTACATATTTTTTGTTTATATTCATTTACTTTATTTTTTATTATTTTATGATAATTGAGGATTGATTGTGAAGTCTACTCAGACCTTAGGGGTATAGAAGACAATTCTTATAACATTTCATCAACCTTATTAAGATTTGGAAGCTGATCCATATATGACACAAGTGTGTGCAATCTAAGTAAATAATTGATCACAATTGTTTAAGTACTTGTTTAGGTAATATTTTTACTATATTTTCATCCATTACACTTGATTAAGGAATACATAGATTAGTAAAGATTACTCACTCCTAACAAGATAATGTAACCAGTTTTTACACTTGTCATTGTAACTGTCATCTATTTTCGTGTTTGAAAAATATAAAAAAAATGTAGTTTTTAGATCATTTACGAATGAAACGATATTTTTCTGCACTCTTATTTTCTTCGATTTCGTGTTTTTGCACCAATTATGCGTGCACCACTGCGTATGTCGGCATTGTTCCGCGTAAATTACACCATGAGAGCCATTATGGCTCAGCCGTTTAAGACAGTTAAAAAGTGGCGCATGGCTGTCAATGTCGGAAAGACAGTCGCAATACTTTTCAGCCGCAAGCGTATCATGCCGGCTCCGCTGAGGCTCCATGACACGGAGATAGCTTGGCAGCCTTTAGTTAAATACCTAGGATGTAACATCGCTCGCTCGTTGCATATGATCCCGCAGGTGGAGCAATCGATCCGCCAGGCCCGAGCGGCCCGAGCGATGCTCCGACCGGTGCTTACATCCAGGTTACCGCTAAGGACGAAACTAGGGATCTACAAGACCTATGTTCGTTCACGACTTACCTACGCGGCACCGGCATGGTACGCGTTGGTTTCCAGGTCGAACCGACAGCGTCTCCAGGCGCAGCAGAACCTGGCCTTGCGAGCAATCGTGGGGGCGGGGCGCTACGTCAGGAACGACGTGGTGAGGCGCGACCTTAAGATCGAGACGGTCGAGGAGTTTGTGGTCCGCCTCGCACGCTCAATGTATGAGCGGGCGGAGGCCGGACCATACTCCCATTTAAAGGGGTTCGCGCCCCTACACGATCGACCACCTGGGGGGCGCCCGCTCCCGCGGAAACTCCCTGGATTGGCGACCTCCGACCATAAGGAGGCCGACCGTCCGCTCGGTAACGACGCATAAGTACCGAATCACCCCCTCAACAGGGGGATGATAGATATTTTTAAAATTTGTTCATTATTTTATATGTTTTAAATAACATTATATTTTTATGAATAAATATCAAGAATCCGGGGGGTATTTACCACCTGAGAATCTGCCCGGGCAAAGAGGGTATCCTTGAGACCCGAAATTCCATGCCCACCGCCCTTATGTTAACATTGCCTTAGCATATGAGAGACCCGGAGGGTATGACGTCCCGCTGACTGACAGTTAAAAGTTTCAATTATAAGGTGAGACATCTATACTTATCTATGAATAAATATGAGAAACTCAGAGCAAAGCTGCTAACAGTCAATAAGTAGTTTAGATTAAAAAGTTTGTGATAGAGCCTCTAAAGCTAAGTCACTTAATATACCTACTCAGAATAATAAACCTAATTTAAAACTCAACTTTACACTCACCACTCAACAATATTTTGGATAGCATTAATAGTGAAAAAGTTTTTAATTGCCTCCACAATATCTCGAAATCCGACAGTAAATGAGTCAACAGAAATAATACAATCGCGTTCCTTTGACGGCGGGGGTGTAAACAGAAAAATATTGCTGACGGTTTCAGAAATTATAAACTTTTAATTGAATATTAGCCAGCTGAGCGACCGTGCAAAGTTACTTTCTTCACGAGCTCAGCACTTCAGTACGCTCTTAAAACTTGCCGTATTCAAGTTTTCCCGGCCAAAAACAGGCAGTCGTAAGAAAAAATGTAATTAAATTTGAAGGATCAAAGTCGCCTGCAGTAGTGGAACCATTACTCTTTTAACAATTTGTAGGACGCTCAGGTGAAAGTGAATTTAGAATTTTTAAGTTTTCCAACCCAATTTTGTAAAACACTTTCGCTCCACATTTTGTTTTTAAAATATTATAATACGTAAAATAAAATGTGTTTAAAATAACACAATCGTCATTAGCGTGAGATTTAAGAAATTACAAAAATTGCAGTTGTTTTGAACAACTGATTACTATTTCTAAGAACTAATTTCAATTTTACTAGAATTATGAATGAATTATTTGGACTAGCAGTTTTGCGCGGACTATAAGTACCAACCACATTATAATATTATCTAGTTATAAACCTGTTATTAGACTGATATCTTAACTCATAGCCAGTGCATCGAAAGTGTTTATCTACCTTTGTACAAAATTTATTCTTACAAGTTCACGTGACCAGAGAGGGTAATGTCCTTTTACTAAGTTCGTTATAAATTTCGTATAAATACGAAAGCGAAATCAGGACGTCCTATCCAAATCATGGTGACCCTACGTACAACTGACTGGCGGGATATCAACGGTGCCTTTGCAAAGACGTTTTCCGGCGAATCTAATTACCTCATTAAACAGTTTGAAGGCAGATAAGAGGGAAATAAAAATAATAAGTAGAAATGGAATCACGATTTATAAACAACGAGATTTGTAAAGCAATTTGCTTATTTTATCTTTGTTTTAAAAAGATTTACTCAGCGCTTTGTTGGCGTAATGCGTAATAAATAATTGAGTATTAAAAATCGTTTCTTTTTTCTTTAAACATAATAGATAGACACTTGTTTTTGTACAAAGTATTGTAATTAATTACTTCAGTAAAACTATGTAATTCTGATGAATTACTGTCCCAATGGTGGGCACGAGTCTCCTCTTAGAATGAGGAGAATTTGGCTGCCTAAGTGCGGATTCCTACGTTTCGCATAACATTAAGAACTTTTTTAGAGATCTCTCAGGCATTTTTCCCAACGTCGTTTCTTTCATTGAAAGCTAAAGTGATGAGTAATTTCTAATTACCCCGTAAAATCCGACATGCAAGTCTGAGATTTGAATCCGGAACCCCATGTGTAAAAGCTAAATTTCAAACCACTAGACGACCGCTTGCTTAATATAAACACTTTTTTGGTCCGTATCATACTGAAACAATCATATAAAAAACCTTGATAAGTATAGATATCTCACCGCCTTGTAATTGAAGGAAGCCATTAAATGGCTTAAACGGCTGACAGATCTGTCAGCCATTTAATGGCTGCCATGGTGTAATATTAGCGGAACAATGCCGACGTGCGCATTTAAGACACGAAATCGAAGAAAATGTGCGGAGAAATATCGTTTCATTCGTAAATGCTCTAAAAACTACATTTTTTTAATATTTTTCAAACACGAAAGTAATTGACAGTGACAATTTCAATTGTCATAACTGGTTACATTTTCTTGTTAGGAGTGTGTAATCTTTACTAATCTATGAAAAAAAACAGAAATAAAATATACGAAATACGAGTATTTTAACGTGACACAAGAGTCGACAAACGTACGTAACTATGTGTGTTGATTGTTCTTTAATGGAGGTTTTTCCTCGCCTATATTATATAGTAATTTGATAATTTATTTAATTCACCTACCACTTTTGTGATTTTACATATTATACTACGTCACTGTCTACGTCACTCCTAGAATTCAGAGGAATCGAACGACACAACACTTTATATGTTAAAACCATAAAACTGTTTGAGCTATAGTGTATAAAATATTACACATACAAACAAACGCTCGAAAAACATCACCCTCTTTCTAAGCAGTAAATAATATCACCTATGATAAGAACGTCGCAATTACTATGACAATTTTCGACATCTTTCTATCAGTCAGGTTGGCCGAGTGGTCTAAGGCGCCAGATTTAAGCTCTGGTTCCCGAGAGGGAGCGTGGGTTCGAACCCCACACCTGACAAAGCAGTGGCAGTATATAATTTTTTATCTTTCGATAAAAAATGACAAAATTTAATATGTAAAAATTAGAATTAAATAATAGTTACAAACTTTAATAATGTGGTCATTATTTTTTGTTTTTATTTGCTTTATAAAGTTACTTTTTAACATTACGTTTAAATTTGTGATTCCATGTTCAATTTTAGATTGTTTTGAATATTCGCAAATTTTAAATTCTCGATTTAAAATTCGGGTCTTCGGATCACGATATTTGGATCAATTAATACGGATAATTAGTACAATTTACAACTCGTACTTACCGGATCCAACTAAGACCCATCCTGACCTTTTAAATATCAGAAAAACTTAATCAAAATCGATCCGGCTAGTACGGATGAGAAGACTTACGAATACATGCATAGTTTTTATAAACAAATATGTGTGATAAAAAGGTTTTATTCGAAACTTTTCAAAAACGAATTTGGAATTCCGACCGCCAATTGTCGATTCCCGACAAAGACAATAGTATACCATAGATAATAATAAGCATAGATAAAATAATTATCGACTTTTACAATAAAATCATCACCACACTGCGGTTACAATATCATTAAATATTTGTGTATATTAATATGACCTAAAATAAAAACAAATTAAATGATTGCAACATAAATTTCAATTAGTGCAGTTCGCGCAGTTGTAAAGTGTAGTTAATTGCCGGAAATAAAACAGTGTAAGTGGAGTTTAATAAGCTGTTCCGTTTACTTCGACTGCTTAATAGTAGATATTATATTTAATCCTATCTGAATAAAATATTAATAATAGGTATCATTTTAGAGTGAATAGAGTTTGACTATATAGTCCACCAGTCTAGATATGACTATATAATATAGTCTAGCTAAAATAATTCACAGTTTACATGCCTTTGAGTACATACAATACATGCCTACAATCTAAAAAGATAAAATAAAAAAAATATTAGGAACGGCTTAACCTGATACCTACAGCCTAAATTAGATAACATTAGGTTTAGATCAAAATTTTTGGTAATTAATAAAAATAAACTTTATTATCAACAATTTATTACTGCAAAAAAATATAATAAAAATAAATAAAATTAAGAATACCATATTTAAGATTATTGATATAATTTTAATTATTTCATCGACATTTTATGAATAACTTAGTTGAAAATAAGTTCATTAATCTTAATTCATTACAAAACGGTGACGTCAGAGAGATTTTCCATCAATCGTCATCAGTTGAATTTGAGAAACTTCTTTCTGAGAAGTTTTACACCAAAATACCAAATATTGATAATATACTGATACCACAGCTTCCTCGTAAAAACAAAATGCGCGGTATGATAAGGACCACGCGCACCGCGCATGACTCACGATACTGAATACTGATATTATTTATAAAACGTATATACGATGTAGCATAAATATCGTAATTAACTATCTGTGTACAGAAATAGATTATTGAAACTATTTTACATAGATTAGTAAAGATTACTCACTCCTAACAAGAAAATGTACCCAGTTTTGAGAATTGAAATAGTTGCGTAAAAAAGTTTTGCCACGTCTCCGTGCTAAAATGTCCCTAAAATATTTGAAATAATTATTTATTTATTATGTAAATTACGCAGTATTAGTTATTTATTCGTAAATTTTCTCTAAAAATGTTTTTATTTGTCAAGAATTAAAAAAAAATAACTTACTAATAAGCCGCTTGTGGTTTCATTCAATTTCAAGGCGGCGAAGTATCTTCGCTAATCTATGCTATTTTATTATTATTTATTGTAGCTTCTCGTGTTGCTATGCAGTAATCAATTTTAAAGGGTAAACATTTCTTACCGCATTTAAAAAATATTTTTATTGAAGTGAACCTTTATTAAATTACATTCTTGTGTGTGTTTTTTTAAATACACATAATAATTACGTTAAATATGAATATAATTAAAATTTTAGTTAGCTCATAATGTGTGACTATGCAATCAAGACGAACCGGTCTCAGAAATTACTGTACAAATTAACTGAAATAGTACAAGTCTGTCTGCTTCTTTATTACGTATTTTAAAGTGAGCCTAGGCTAGATTTAGATTGAATTTCTTTGTAAAGTTAAAAAAAAACACATACAAAGTAAATGCGGACAGTAACGTCCGGCTCATTTTGATATTATTATCTAAATATATTGCTATCAATAAAAAAAAAATGTTTTTTAAAACATTCATAGGTGGTAACATGCTGTTTTTGTTGCGTTCCGTTTCTCAATTAATCACAGACATTGACCTATCGTTTATCGGCCACCCGCGTCACGACCGCGCCTCCTGACGTCTCGTGGACTCTTGATAAGATCTGGATTAGCAACAGAAATCGCTTCTAAAAATGTGTCTCGAAGTGAACCGTCTTGAAAGTCAACGGCAAAATTATGAGAATAGGAATGATGCAACGGTTGACACGCAGGTGTTATGGGAAGAATTTCTGGTTTACTATGGCCAAGAGTATCTAAGCAATGAATTTTAATTTTTGCACCTCCAAGTGTTAGTTTGTACTTATGTGTCCACGAGCTGGCGTTACGAAATAATATTTTCATCCCCTATTTTATCCCCTTGGGGGTAGAATTGATCAAAATCCTTTCTTAGCGGATGCCTACGTCATAACATCTACCTGCATGCCAAATTTCAGCCCGTTCCGTCCAGTGGTTTGGGCTGTGCGTTGATAGATCACTATGTCAGTCAGTCACCTTTGAGTTATATATATTTAAGAAGATGACACCACGAGTACAACCCATGAAATACGAGCGTGTGGCTATCAATGCAGAAAACGGTACTGTGGTACCTATTTATGTCTGCAAGCTTTAAAAATATTTACCATTTGATATATATGTACTGGATTAACATAGTATAGGTATTATTATGTTTACATTTGGCTCACTTGACAGAAGAGACCCTACCAATAAATAAACAGGATAATACAAAGTCTCAATTCATAATCCTCTTTTAATTAAATTAAAGTCTGTGACTTAAATATAATTTTCGAAATATTCAATTTTCCATAGGTATCAATGCTATTGGCAAATTTTAATCGGTTTACTTGATATAATATTCCTATAGAGAGCAATCTCACAATTTATGATATAATTTTAAATGAACGAAATAAAGAATGGTTTTTGAAGTTACCAAGTATTATTAAAGACTAAAGTATTTTAAAAAATTAATTAATAAAATTTTGATATAAACAATCCGCGTAAGCAACATTAAGTATTAGCTGATGTTTAATAGTTTATGAATAGGTACTGAAACGAAAGAACTGAAATTGAAAAATCAAGCTAAACATTATCTAATTTCACAGTTTTCACACCTAATAACAGGTTTTTAAAGTCTTATTAAAGACTAAAGTATTATTACGTTACGTTATTTTGTAATTATATAGCATTGTTTATCATTGATCATTGACCTCTGTACCTTTTTCTGCACACTCAATTTCAATCAACTTATTATCGATATAACTTTAAAAAACAAATAAGTAAGTACCTACTTTAAATGGTACATACAAATAGGGCGACCGTTTATAAGCGCTGCGTATTTTACTTTTGAACATTTTCGTTCCTTTGCAGGAAAAATCTAAAAAAATACATTACTACCTAGCCTATATTCAATTTATTGAAAAATAATTGCTCTTGTCATTGAGTACATACTGGACTGCTACGATCTTTTTTTACTTAAATGTATCGCAATAGATTGTAACCTAAAAATTTTCGGACACAAATGCACATGTCAGTAAGAAGTGTCAAGTCAAACACACGTCAGTGTCAAAGTATTATAGAAAGAGTAATTAAACTATTATTGTATCTATTTACTATAAATTCTATTAGTTTTATCAGTATTAAAACTGTTTAAAAAACAGCCAAAATTAATATTTCCTTTCTCGGAATTAAATCCCAAACGTAAAGAGGTAAGTCTTAAATATTTGTCATAAGGTTTAGAGGTTATCGTAAAATCATTTGAACTTTTATTAAGATCGTCAGCAAATTTACTGATGCGTTTGGTGTATTCGTTTTCGTCATCGTTTAACTAATATCTTAGTATGGGTTTACGTGGTATTTTTATACTTACTTCCTTCTGAAACATGCATTTAATTAGGAACAGGCACTTTGATGTAAGCAATTTAAACCACCTGCTGCATTTATAGACAGGTAAAAGTTTTCACACATAAAGCATTTGAAAAAGAGTGTTAAAGTAATGTTAACAATATTGTCGATTTAAACATCATTATAATTAAATTATTGTTATATAAAAAATCTTCACTTTTTGAAAGGATCATGGTGTCTGTTTAGGTTAAAGTTGGAATTTTATTAAAATTAAGAACAATTTTCCTTATTTACTTTTCTCATCAAATTCCCTAGGTATTAAAGTGTAAAAAACCTAAAGAGCATCTTAAATTTTATATCTTATATAAAAATAAAGTTGATTCTTTACCATTTTATGATATCTAATAGTTACCTACTTGAAAACATTTTCCTGTCACAAAATAGGTGTAGAACTAATGTTGGGCTTATGACATTGTTGGTGTTAAAAATGATGTTAAATTTATCTTATAACTTACCTGATTTTAGTCAAGCTTTGGTACAAGTGAAAGCAGTATTCAAATTAAAAGAATTCTTTCAAAAATCTATATTTACCATTAGGGATACAACAGGTAGATATTTAGAGATTGTTGTTGGTAGTTTGGAAACAACAGATCAACACTAAAATTATTATTTTATAGTCCGAAAAGGTTTAACAACCTACATACAACAAACAGCAAATACAACCAAACAAAATCCATTATATCAAGTTATTATGTAGTTGTAATAAATGTACAAGTTTTACTGTCAGCAATAACAGTTTCCAGTAACCACATTCCAAGATATTTCCAATTTTCCTCAATGATATATAAGCAAATGTTTAGATCCTACACCTGCATTGTTTTATAAACTAAGGAAACATCTATTCTGTTCAAGTTGTTTAAAAAATACCGTAAGAATACAAGCATCAATGTTGATCAAATTTTAGCAGTGCCCCTAATAATACTAGTGAATTCATAATTTTTTGCTGTTAGTCATATCAGGAACTTGTCTGACATAAGTTGTTAATTTTTTTGGTATTAAGTTTGACTAATTTTATATTGAAGTGTATAGTAGTACTTTGAATTATTTTGTGACACTACATACAGGTGTAAAATGTTGACCAGACTTTATACTTTAATACTATTGTTTATAATATGATTGTATATTTTTCATGTATGCTGGCAAAATTGTATATTTTTTATATTTTTGCAAATTGATTCTTAGATATCTTATTACAATGGAGTGTCTATTAATTAAAACCATATTAATTTCCTATCCTTTAGTATCTTTTAGTTTAAAGTAATAACTATAATAGATATGGAATTATGAATAGACATAAATAAAAATTAAATACTGCTGATAGACATTTAATTTAATATCTTCTGACCGGTATTTAGCTTGAAATTAGTTCAAAGTCTGAATATTATGTTGTTTAAATAATCAACTACTTGTAAAAGTGGGATGTTTATTGAGTTTCTTATCGAAGACAAAACTGGTTATAACTAGACACCTATACATATTGCATTCGTGATATAAACTGATCTCCAACCTTCGGAACATATCTGCTCCAATTTATTACCTTTAACCGTTTTTATGCAGATATATCCGGATACATTGACGAGTAATTTTTATTCTATGTAGTAAATAAATCTTTATCGTTGTTTAGCCCGTATGACCTTAAGACCTATGTGCGTCAACAGTAAGCAATGAGGCAAACCATTTGTTTTCGGGTGATCAGTTCGTTACTGATTCCCACAATGAGAAGTCACACATATATCGATTCCTATGGCGTAGCCAGGTAATGATAGCGATTGAAATTAGCAAACTGCACTGTGCTTAAGTGTGATATGTTGTAACATATTTTTCTTTATATGTTTTATTTGTTTTCCTTTAATGTGTCTGTCTATAATACTTTGTTTTGTAGTTTTTGGAAAGGCTATTAATTAATTTTATGTTGCATTGGTGATAGCTACAGATTCTATAGGAATGTAGTTTTATTACAACTGTTTAATTTTTTTTTGTTTCCCAGGATAATGGCTAGAGTCCTAGACGGTAAGGCCTTAGCCACGGAGGTGAAGAATGAGTTGAAAGGTAGAATCGCTCAATGGATGTCAAACGGTTACAGAGCACCATCTTTACGGTGTATTCTTGTTGGAGAGAATCCAGCGAGCGAGACCTATGTTAAGAACAAAATTACATCGGCTTTGGAAGTTGGAATTTCTGCTGAGACCATCAAATATAACGCATCCATGTCGGAAGATGAACTTATAACAGCTATCAAGGCTCTGAATGATGACAATGATGTGGATGGTATACTGGTCCAGTTACCTTTACCAGATATGATAGATGAAAGAAGAGTATGTAATGCTGTGGCTCCAGAGAAGGATGTAGATGGTTTCCACATCATCAATGTTGGCCAGCTGTGTCTGGACATGCCAGCATTAGTCCCAGCTACAGCTTTGGGAGTTGTGGAAATGTTGAAAAGGTATGTTTTCTTTTTTTATTTAATCATCATCACCATTTTTTTATTTATCATTTTGTAGGATAAATGCTTTAGAAAAGATTTTTCATTGATCATTTCATATAGTTTGTCTCATTTAGTGAGATTTAATTAATTGTGAAAAAGAAGTAACACGAGATGTGTTTATTTAATTCATGTATTTTTTGAGAAATCATATATTTTTCCTGACATACTCTGAGTATTTCACAACTAATTTCATATTAGCATGCAACTTTTATGTATATACATATTTAAAATTTCGTTACGTAATCTCTTACTTTAAACATCTATTGCCTCAGTTATTATAATTGCTTTATTCCTTATCATTTTGTGCTATGACATCTATTTATATTATATCACGTGTGTAACTTAGTATTACGTGACCTTCGTTTACTATATCTTTGATATTGAGCTATTCTATAATCAACTTCTTACATTTTCCTTGTTAAAGATATTTATAATATGTGGTCACATATGTTGAAAATAAATTGATTTATTCATAGTTTCATAGAACATGCATTTTTTATTAATGTTCATTATTATTAGTGTTGTTTTATTACTTGATATTTATGTAAAGGTATTTAATATTAAACTACTTAGTACAGTAATACCTCGGACTTACACAATTGATGGGACCGAGTGATAACCGCGTACGTCGAATTCGTTTAAGTCGGGGTATGCTTGTACATACCATCTTATGGTATGATTTCGAATTTGTTGACTTCGCGCAACAAATACAAATGTTTACATGAATAATTGTAGAGTTAGTAAGCTTATTTTTTATAATCGGGAATTGCGGGACACTCATAGGAGAATCGACGAGATTTGAAAATCGCGTAACTCCGAATTCGCGAAAGTGGGGGTACTGTAAGTCGGAGTATTACTGTATAAAGTTCTTTATCTGCATCAATTTATGGCTCACTACCGCGAAAATGTTTCTCACAACTACTAGGGGAAACTTGAACATACTCTATAATAATATTATGTTACTAACCAACCGGAATTAAATATTTTCAATCCGCGTAGATGGCCTTCGACTACATTTAGCCAACAATTAAATACTTATATCAGCCAATAATTTATATATTTAAAATACGCTATAATAAATGTAACAAATAACAAAAGACAATACAACTAACAGAGCATGGATTTTTAGATTCAAAATCGAGACTTTCGGCAAATCGGCGGTAGTGGTGGGTAGGTCTAAGAACGTCGGTCTGCCAATCGCGATGATGCTGCACAGTGACAAGGATCACGACAACGGTCTCGGGATGGACGCGACGGTGACCATCTGCCCACGGTACCGCCCGACAGATGAGCTGGAGTTCTACTGCCGTCATGCGGATATCATTATTACTGCTACGGGTAAGTGAACGATGCTCTAAATGTCTATTGGGTAGCATGAAATCTGTATTTTCGTCCGAATTTTCGAAGATTATAAATTACTCTGAACATAGTAGTGGACTCTGAAATATTTGTGCCTAATAACAGCAGTTGTTAAGCGCTGCAGTGTTCTAGTTTGAAGAGTGTAGTAAGGGAGATATACTTTTCCGAAGCGTTCTAACTTAATCCTCAGGGGTAACGGGGCATTTGTAGCCGACATCATGTAGGAATCTAATCCTATCTGGGGTTGATTACAGGTTTCATGGGTAGCAGTAGCCACCAGGTGGACTGCACGATGGTCTACTACTGCTATATAATAAAAAAGAAACTTACAGATTCGTCTTTAAATAGTTTTCAGATAAACAAACTATTCCGATTAACAAATTCTCAGAAAGCTTCATCACTCTAGTGAATAATATTGTTTATCGTATTAATTGAAACTTGTTGGAATTAGGTACAAACCTAATTCCATATTTCGTGGAAACTTCTCAGACTATTATTTATATTATCGTATAGTTTTAATATTATATCATTTTATTTATATAATAAATAAATATATGATATTATATTCGGTGGTTCTTTTGTGGGCACGGATCTCATACCACAATACTAAGGGATGCATTGAGCGCTCTTATAAGTTTTAAGGTTGGTAGAAACCCTTTGTGGTTTGACTCTGGCGGCACCACCGCCACACCTATTTTGGCCTAATAATAGCAGTGTTAAACGCTGTTGTGTTCTGGTTTGAAGGGTGTGATAAGGCAGACATAGTTTTCCAAGGCGTTCTAACTTAGTCCTCAGGGGTAACGGCGCATCTGTGCCCGACCTCGGTAGGAATATATAATCCTATTTGGGGTTGATTACAGATGTCCATGGGCGGCATTAGCCACTTATTAACAGATGGACTGCATGCTCGTCTGCTACTCCTATATTAAAAAAAAAAACTCCACTATACTAGTCCTGGATCAATGTGACCTGATCTGATGGTTTCAAACCACCTATAACCACTAACCATCCAACTCGACCACGTTCGACGACTTTGCAGATCGGTTCAACTCATTTTTTTTTTGCTTAGGTGTTCCGAAATTGATAAAGAGTCACATGGTGAAACCAGGAGCGACAGTCATAGACGTTGGCATTACAAGAATCACAGATGAGAACGGCAAGACGAAGTTGGTTGGAGATGTCGATTATGAAGGTAACATTTTTGTTTTCATTAACAATACTTTTTATTTATTATTTTATGGTCGACCTTCGAAGTGATGTTCTTTAATTTTTAAGCAGGACCGGGTATTATCAAGCTAATATTTCTTAAGAATGTCGCCCTATCTTACCAAAAAACGGTCTAGATCGATTTAGCCGTTTACCCATATAAGTACACAGAACCTGAAGAATAAAGTTGTTAGGATTCATACATTTGAATCAAAATGTTACGAGTACTTAGCCATTGTTATTGTTACAAGTGTTATTAAAAAAATATTACAGATATCATACAAACGTTCCAAAATAAAGTACTTAGGGGTATTGCAAATGCACCTTGGTATGTAAGAAACGAAGATCTACATCGGGACCTTCAAGTAGACCTTGTTAAAAAAGTGATTAGCACTTATGCAGAAGGTCATCAAAAAAGACCTCACCATCACGTCAATATCGAGGCGATCCAGCTCCTCGATACGACGAACCTAGTGAGAAGACTCAAAAGGACTAAACCCTTTGAGTTAGTGACATGACACAGTGTAGTGTTAGTGAAGTAGTGATAAGTGAACATTATAGAACACAAGAACAATGTGTCTACTCCTTTATGTGATAAGACAAAGAAGTGCAGTGTCAGAGGACGCCGCCTTCATTATATGATTATTTAGCAGTTTAAGTTAGCGTAAAATTACTCATTAGTCTTATAGTAGGCTAGATTGTAATAAATATAAAGTACCTTATTATTCATTCGGTACTTTATACAAGGAAAAAAAAAATATTACAGATATTAATGCTTAGTTATATAAGTGTTATAAGAGATTAATACAGGTTATACGTTATTAACAATCAAGTCTTCTTACTGCTGAAACCTAGCACAATATTCACGTCTTTTACATGAGTATGACCTTTATTAACGATTTTCTTTCTCCCTCTCCACAACCAGAAGTGAGCAAGATAGCAGGCGCTATAACCCCAGTTCCCGGTGGAGTGGGTCCCATGACGGTCGCCATGTTGATGCATAACACCTTCCTAGCGGCTCAGCATCTCCGTAAAAACGAATTACAGTAAGCTTTGATGGCTATTAGGTACACACGGCTTTGTACTACAGGTTTAAGAACAAACAATTGATGACAGTTCAATTTACTTCAGAACTCAGGTAAGTATTGGGTCAGTGTTTAGTGGTAGTACGTTTTATGCAGTTCATACGTGTGAACGGTGAATACACAATGTATTCGCCACTTATTCGATATATGTTTGATAATATTTGTCACGAAAACTTGTAGTATAACGCTGTGTAAACCGAATAAGTTAACGCTCAAATTGTGTTTGAATGTTGTCTATGGAGTGAAAAGTTTTTATGGATTTGTCTATGAATTTTTAAATAACGGAAAATATGACCGTATATGACAATCTTGACTATGAGTATTGATCAGACTAATTTGTATTGATCTGTAGACAAATCCATAGACAAATTGACGTGGCCTGTGATCACGTTTTGTTCTCTTTTTTTTGTTAGTGACGTTGACTAGTAATTTTTTTCAACTATAGACAAAATATTTAGGAATCATTTTCAATGATTCACGTTGCTGAACTTATATTTCCATTTATTTTATATGACTTTAGAATCAAATAATAAAACAACAAATACTAATAGACAAAGCAAAAGAAAAAGACATGCTTATGATTTTTTTTAAGAAAATGTTTGTCTGTTTAGATATTAAAAATCGAATATAAATCTCTAATACAAATATAGAATCGAATATATTTTATTGTCCGTTAGTGCCTTATATTTATAGGACAATCTTAGTTTTAAGCATTTATGACGAGTATTATGACATTAGAATATAAGAAAATATTTAAGAATGTTTTTTTTTAGTTTTTCTCTTGTATTACATTCCTAATTTAAATTGGAATGGCTGTGAAAATTTTCTTATTACATGTTCTATTCTATTTTCTCCTGCCCTTGATACTTATTAAGTAAGCATATTTTGTATTAAATTCATACATATATTTGATAATATAAATAACGCGAGAAAAATGTCATTTTTCATTTTGAGCAAAAATATATTTTCAACTTAATCATCAGATTCTCATATTCATTTATTCGTCATTTATTATTTCCGAGAAATAAAAGTGGATTTAAAATAATATTTTAACTGTATTAATTTGCCGCGAAAGACATTTCTACTTTATATTTGTTCTGTGGTCACATTCTATTTTTTTATCATATTTTCGTGGATTGTATAATAACACTCGCAAGTTATTAAAAAAATGACGTAAAATAACGTCGAATGATTGTTTTAACATTTCTACTTCATATTTGTTTCGTGGTCACATTCAATTTAATTATTTTATCATGTTTACGTGGCTGTTATAATAACAACCGCAAGTTTATTAAAAAAATGACGTAAAATTACGTCGAATGGTTGTTTTTCCCTGATAAAGTCAGGCGCGTGATTAAATACATTTAGACGCAATGTTGATAAAGTAATGTAATATTTTTTATGATTACGTAAAGCGGCATATTAATGCCATACTCTGTACTTACACGATTGTCCATTTTATTAAGTCTACGACGCATTTCATAGTGATGGTTGAGTTAGTACATTTTGGTCTGATGTTAAAGGTCTGAGGTTTGAATCCCATTGACTTCAATTAATCCGTATAGGTAATGAATTGCCATATAATATAATTATGATACTAACTTGTCCTTGACTTCATGTTAACAACTTTTTTTATTTAAATACTTTCATTATCTCTTCCTAATACCTCACATTTCATACCTCCTTTATAAATATTATGATACTCACTACCTGTAGGTAGTGATAAGTAAACATAGTAGTTTTTGACAATATCTAGCCGAAATTATTTTCTAAATTAGCATTTAATTCAATATTTATCAAATCTCATCGCATACCACTCAGGCAGTGATTAAATGACAATATTAGTCTCATTATCTCTCATATCACACTATCTCACTCAGTTAGTGTAGGCTAGATATTGTGAAAGACTAAACTTTAGTTCTTTATTTTTAAGTTAACATTTTCCTACTTAACTAAATGCATCTACGTAGATAGCTGCGAGCTACTTATGTAGTTAGCATTTAGGTATTTATCAAATTTAATTTAAAAATGCTTATTAAGATTTGTATTGTTATTATATTTTCTATACATTAAGTTATTATAATTGATAGCAATAAAATTATTATTAAAAAGTTACTTGTTTTTTTTATATTCCATCAACTCAATTTATTTCCTTATAGCAGTATCAAATGCTGTTCTGGTTTGAATGTTTTAGACCTACGAAGAGTTCCAACTTAGTCCTCAGGAGTAGCGAATCTATGAACAGCACCACTTAGGTACCTAGATATGTATATGATTGATTAGAGATGTTTGTGCGGCATAACCACTTACCATCAGAAAGACTAGTTTATTATTACTTAAATTAAAAAGGTAAAATAAACACTGAGAGCTTAGTGATAGAAACTCTTCTAAAACCCAGGTTGTAAACTCGGATGCTTCAAAGTTATGGACGTATTAGAAAGTAAATTCCTTTCTAATTGCACTTGCTTTAACGGTAAAGAAACATCGTGAGAAAACCCGTGTACCTTAGAGATCTTTGAAAAACGGTTGTCGAAAGTTACGTGAAGTCTACGAGTGCATATTTGGCCAGCGTGGTGGACTATGGCCTAATCGTTCTCATTCTGAATTTTCACGGCTACATTAATAAGTTGATTATGTAACAATGATGTCCTATTGTATCAAAGTGTATCAAAGTGTACAAATCAGCTTTGTTTTCAAGAATAAATTATCCTAAATTGTGGAAATAACAAAGCTTGCGTGTAACGTAAACAAAGTTATTAATTTATTTGAGCCTCTAAGACTCGACGGAACGTTTCAGAATTTAATATTGTATTGTAATAAAATCATTTTTGCTCTTAGCAACTCGGGAATTTTAGTTTAAGTCACTACAATCAAAGAAATAGCGTGAATAACTGAATACCAGCACGAGGTGTTGTAGATTCTCGAGATTGAAAGCATTTTATTAAAACTTCATCTATTTGTTGATGAATTTTGAATTTATACAATGCTGATTTATTAAATCTTCTATGGAAAATTACATTGTAAGCCACGTAGAAGAGACGTCAGCGAGGCGAGACGAACAACAAAAATTTTTGATGGCCTAAAATTGACTCGTAGGTCGTAGGTATGTTGGTATGGTGTATGTATGTAAAACCTCAAGTCAATTTTATCGATATATTAAAAAAAATCTCATTAAACTTTCTATAATAACCAATTACTTCCGCAAGGACTGAAAAAAATAATGGACAAAAATTAATTAAAATTGTGACAAATTTTTAAATAGCTCTTTTTTAATTAATATAAAAAAATCCACGTATAACTGATGTTAATAGCTAAGGATTCCTATTGAATTAAATGATTTTATGAGCTTTGAAATGTTTAATTAGTTTTTCACGGACTAACAAACTTTAGGAAAATAATTAAGACGTTCGATAGCTTGAGAAAGCCATCATTCTATATAAGTAAGTACATTCTTATCAAAATTGACACTCAACGCGTAGGTACATATTATTAAAGTAAGTTAATGATATTACAGTCTTTATATTCACGTTAAAGATCCGCCAAAGTAATTTTAACACTAATTTTGAAGATTCTTGGTAGATAGATTTATTAAGTTATAATTTGTAGCATTTTTTAAAGTAAGATAATAATTATCAAAAAATACGCATGAACACTATTCGTTTAAGATAATTCCGTATAATTCTACTTATGAGAAGGTCGGTTACCAGTTTCCACACATAACATTACCTGTTCAAACATAACAGAATCGTTAAAACATCCCATAATCTGTAACGACCGTTTTGTGCGTACTAAGGTTAACTTTTATCTACACCAATATATTTAATTACGACCGTAAATCTTGATCAAAGGACGTAACCAGATCTTATTACGTCCCGTAACAACGTTGTTACGCCTCACGTTTACTGAGACCTCTACGTGGTCACTTTACGTAACAGAATAATTACCTTATTTTGTACCTCAAACAGTCCTTAAGGACTCCAACTGTAAGGTTTTTACGACATGGTCCGTACTACTGTATTTAATAAAATCTCCATAGTAATACATGCCTTATTTCCTAAAGCACTATGATGATAATGGTTCATCCAACTAAGAGAGGTTTAAACTATTTCATAGATATTAATGCACTTACGTTATCATGTGGTTTTCTCTAATTAAGTTTTATCCATTATCTCGTTATTGTAACGCACCGTGTTCCTAGTTGGGTGCCATTATTATAATTATTTTATTCATTCCCATTTTAATGGAGCGGTCGGGACAATAAAATGTGGCGCTTGGGTAGCTACCTAGTTAAAACGAACCTCTCATAACACAATTTATATTTTATTCACATACTGTACAGACCTACACGAAAGCTGTACACCCCGCAGAGGGATCGTATCATTACTGTCTTATTACTGGGCAAGGGTCTTCGTTCAAAATGAGAAGGGTTTTAAGCCACAGTCCACAGCTCTGGTCACGTGTGGATTATTAGCTTCACGCAACTTTGACGACATAATAGAGCTTTTAGATATGTAGGTTCTCTCGTTAGGCTCACTGAAAAAGTTGGTGAAATGTATTTTAATAAACAAATAACTTCACAAAATTCAGACTTTTCAATTGTACGCTATTTGAAGCAAGACTAAGTGAAAGATTTTCAGAGACACCAAAAATCTTTAATGTGTTCAAATCGCGTCGTCCCAAAAATCATGCGCAAGATGGAAAATAAACTTTTTCCTGAGATATTCCTGGAGCTATGCTATGCTATGGGGCGCTTCGAAATGATTTAAATGTAACTTTCCTACAAAGCCTTCCCCAAAGCTCCAGAAATGTCTCTTGTGTTGTAAATATCAATAAGCGACGGTGACTGCTTTCCATAAGATAGTCCATCTGCCTTATCGCTGAGTTTACATAAGTATCAAAAATCTGATACCTATAAGTATAAACACCTAAAACCTCCCCGGTGGCCGTCCTCGGCGCTTGGTATAAGTATAAACACCTAATAAAAGTCATGCATTTTCTGGTACTGTTCTGGTACATCTGCCAAAACATCCTACTTATATAAAGCAACACCTTAGTATATAAACGGTTTCATTATCAGTATCTAGTCGCTGCTCCCGACAGGGACATACTTTTCCGAACCTTTCCAACAATCTTCAAGGGTAGCGGTGCGGTCGAGCTCAGGGAGGAATCTAATCTTATGTAAAGTTAAATATAGACGTCCATGGGCGGTAGTAGCCACTTTACCATCACATGGACTGCATACCTACTCGTCTGCTACTCCTATATTATAAAAAATACATAAAAGATTGTCAATTAGTTAAGCCAGAAAACAAAATCATATTAGGTATTATCAGTGTCTTAACTTCAATTGGAAGGTAGTGTGGTTATATAATTTATATTTATTATCTGGATTATTTTCACTCTGAAACAGTGTAGTGTCGCGAGTCTCGTACGACACGATTGATCGCTTCTTCGCCTCAAATGGAAGCGCTTTTAGTGCTGTATTGTTTAATCCGTGTCCATTAGTGCTAGAGTTTCAAACATTTTATTTAGCTGAAATAAAAATTCCCTTTGTTAACTTGATTTAAACTAGCATTAAAAGTTACCTTATTACACTGTTGATGTAATTTAATAGTAATTATTGTATGTACGTTAAAATGTAGCTAATAGATTTTGTAAGTAGGTAATCAGTAGGTAGTTGTATTAAATAACCAATCATGTAAAAAAATTATCCTCTGTATATCAAAAATTAAAAAAAATATATATTACAATGCAAAAGAGATTGTAGGTTGTAGGATTGTAGGTTTAAATATTACAGTAGAATCACATGTCATAAATTCATCATGTCCCGTCGTCTCTTCCTTCTGGCTCGCTTCTAAAACACTTTTTAAACAGATGCTGCTTAATTAAGACACGTTTGAAAGAGAAAGATCATTTTCTTATCTAGATCTCGACTGTAGAATATTGCCGAGTATTATATAATAATCTGTGTTCCCGACACGAGAGAACGTGCAACAAGATTAATCGTTTCTTGGTTGCGAATGAAAGCGCTTTTAGCGCTGGCATTGTTTAAGTTGTGCCTGAGTATAAAGTTTGAATCTATTGAAAATAAAATTTAAGCTTTATTAAATTCTTTTTTTTTTCTTTTGTGCCCCTGTTTCGAATTTGGATGTACGTTTCAACTTCAGACCAAAAATAGACAAATAAACACAAAAGGAAAAAATCTGCTGATAAATAATACCTACTTTGGAGATCTTTGGCAAATTGACTTAGCAAATTAGCATAAATACTGGACATCATACAAAAAACAACATTGCATGATCTCCTAAATTTTTCTTCACATAAACGTGTGATGCAATGTCGTTGGATTGAACTTTTTCCGCGAGGCTTATTATTACCCGTTACCGTCCATTTAATATTGACAATCTACCTTCATCTTCAGTAACATATTCAAAATCAATTTAATAATTATACTCTGATACTGATTGATCACTGATTTTAAAGTAAGTCTGTTTGTCCACTGCACCGTCACCGAGCCGATAACAAAATTATTTCGGGCCGATTTTAATTATGTCGTGACGGCGATAGTTTGTCCACTGCGACCAATATCGGCGGTTTATTTTGTTCCAGCTGTCACTCGTGTGACGGCTGTGTATGGACAAGTTCCAATGTGTTTTACATTGCCGGCACATCGGCCCGTCAAAAACTCGGTGCCGACCTAGCGGTCACGCCGCTCTACTCGGAATATCGGCGGCCGGGATGACGGTGCTCGGGTGACGGACATTCGGTGGACAAGCTGCTATATTAAATGTATGTACGCTACTTCAACGCCGTCATTAATTATCGGTATCGGCTCGGTATCGGTGGTTGGTGGACAAACAGCGTAAGGATCTAATCTAACACGAATGTAAACTGTAAAGATTTTTTTCACGAACCACAAATAGAAAAGAAAACACAAGCCCGTCAGACAAAACCATTAGGACCCATCGCGTACGCTCGCCGAAATTACATATACCTACTCATTAGGCTGCCCTTCGTTAACTAATTATGAGGGATGTCCCTGCAAATGAAACATAGCCCAGAAATTGTCGGGCGGTCCGAAACGAGAAATGTTTTGAACAAAGTTTTGAAAAGTCACAGATATGTACACACGAATACCGCCTTTATACAATGTTACAAGTGTCTCATTTTCTGTGTGAATGAAAGTAATATTAACTGGGCAAAGTAGGCAGGTACCTACTTTGCCCTTGCAATTAATGTTGCTATACTAATTTTTAGGGCCGTATTTAGGTGAAGGTCATTGCGGTCTCATTAAGCGTTGGGTATCTACCCAATATGGGTGTTTGTAACAAACTTCTTGAGTACGTTACCTATATGTTATGTATGTATATTTTATGTACATTTTCAAAGTATGTTTCAATAATTTTCAATTAAGACTAATTGATATACCTATCCGTCAAATAATTGATTAATTGAATAAAATATTAGGTAAGGGTAAATTTATACTAAAGATCTGCGAGATAACCGATATATGCATATGAGTAAAATCTACCGATACGAAGCAATCGTAGCGTAAAATCAGTAAATGAAATTTCATAACTATGTTGCGATGCGTTGCTGCCTCAAGGTAATAAGTTGCCACGCCTCAAATAAGTATGTTTTCATTACCCTTCAAACCAGAATACAGCAGCGCTTAACATTGCCATTATAAAGCGAAAATGGTTGAGACGGTGATGCCTTCGAAGTCAAACCATAAAAGGAACCTGAAAAGGATTTTTTATTTTTTGTTTTTAATCGTACGTGAATTAAATTGATAAGATTGCAATTTCGCCAACAACAGACGTATATTCCTTAGTTTTTTATATCAACCATCGCAGAGTACATGGTTCTGGTTTACAGAGTAAACTACAGGCGTTCCAACTTAGTCTTCAGACATAGCAACATAGCAGTCATGAATTTAGTTAAGACCAAATAACCATGCAACGTACACGAGTTATATTGTGCTTGGCTGTTTGCTCTACACATTTGCTTAGAAACCGTGGCTTAATACAGAAATGGAAATAAGGCTCGGTTCACATGAAGGTAGATGGTTATGCAAGTTGTAAAGTTTAACGACCTTTTGTTTGTTAACCACTAATTAGCTCTGTCTAATAAAATAAACAGAACAGGCTACGTACACACGAACGTAAGTTGATGTATTTATTTTAAAATGGCAACGATTTCACGTTTGCATGGCAAAAATTTCTATTACTATTTGCTGTATCGCATATATATGTAGTATATATGGAGCTTAAAATTAACTAAAAAAAACTACGTATAAGACACCATTTATATGTACACACATTTAACGTTTCGTGTACACCAAAATTATAATTATTTTTCAGTACCTACAGCTTTTTGTTAGGTCCGTCCTCCTGGTCTATCGTTCACTGTATAAAAGATTATTATTTTGTCAGCAACGTACTTACGATGTCTGTGTATCTACAGATAATGCAAATGCACCTTAATTCGACCTAACTAGAGTCCTAGGAATAAAATGCGACCTTTCCGCAAACGGTATAGATTTATAAAGATTCACTGGACGATGGGAATGAAATACCTTCTGGGTAAGGACACAGACGCGCGTTTGTCTTTTTAGCTTAATAGAAATATAGTTTATGTTATATGAAATTAAATGTAGATTAATAGGGTTAAGCGTTGCTATATTCTGGCTTGAAGCATGTGGTTTGAAACAACTTAATACTCAAGTAGCATGCATCTGTGGCCGACCTCAGGAAGTACTCTAAGCGGGAGTTGAATGCAGAATTCCATGGACAGCAGTTACCACTCCACTTGAACTGCGTGCTTGTTTGCTCAAACGCTTCAAACGCTTCCGCTTCGCTGGTACTGTTACCAACCTATTGTTATAAAGATTACTGTGTAAATTGTTTAATAATAACACTAGATAAGGAAAAGTAGTTTTTTACTGTGGACACCCCATATAAACGGTTTGAAGATTCAACGTGGATTTGTATCTTCCATCAATGCACTAGAGCTGCGAATCGAAGTATACTCCCTCAATTTTAGGACATAGTATAATAGGCATAACAGTAGCACTACCATGAGTTTACAAAAGTATTACTCGCTAGCGACTGCGTAAAATAAATGTATGAAAAATTGTACAGCGCCTCTGGTGGTTACTCGTAGAACTAAAATCCGTAGTGGCGTAACTCGATACGTAAAAAACCTATCGAAATCAAATCGCTAGCGAATGTCATTATGATCTATTGCCATACAAATTCGGTCCCATCAGTCATTAATTTGACAGACGTTGTCAAGAAATACCGTAACGATAGTAGTTATGTTATTCACTAGCAAAATGACAATAGTTTTCTATTTACAATTTCTATAGTGGCGTTTCTATGCCCACTCATGGTAGTGCTACAGGGCAGTTTTGTTTGACGTGATGCAACTTAGAACTATGTACCTATGTTAATATTATTAAATGTATGTGTTATATAGTATTATATCACTATTACATGTATTATGTACTGTTAATATATAATACGGATATGTTAGTGCGAATAGCGACAATTGCAGAAACCAACGAATGCAGGAAACCCCGATACGGAACGTAGTATTGTGTAGTATTGCTGCCTGGGGATATACTGGCGTTTGGTTGCAAGTTACATGCGAAAGCGGTTGAAGACAACCTACGTATTTTTGTAATTAATTATAGTAGTAAAAGGAACAGTATAGATGGTCTATAGTTTAAAGAACTTTAGATATTCGTATCGATTTTTAGTAAAACATGACTACATCGCCGCCCCTCAGATCTATATGTGTGTAACTTCGATCACTAATAAGAACGTGTGTAATAATAATTATTATGACTTGCTTTAATATTTCTTTTTAAGTTTTTATTAAATCTAAATAACACGCAGTGCAGGATAAACAAACTCGATCATAGTCCATTTGAATTAATAAGTCTACTGTTTTAACCATCTACCTCTATATACTATGAAATGACAACCTTCTATAGATTTTTATAAGATTGAAGTAGCCAACACACACACTCTAAAGTGGTCACTGCCGCTCATGGATATCCATAACAAACTCCATAAATAACGGGACTTCTAACTTAAACAAATCACAGATGCATTTATTTATTTATTTATTTATTGTAACACTAACAGAAAGGTAAGCTACAAAAGGGCAAAACATAATGCCTGATGGCATTTTCTACCAGTCAACCCTTGGTGAATGCAGAAAGTTTGCGGCAGGTGTTAAATAATATAAAACATTATAATACTTAGTCTAAATATAAATATATTATATATCATATATATTATACATACATATATATATATAATATATATATATATATATATATATATATATCTAAAATATAGCAATACATAAAAAAATATATAACTATATATTATATAGGTGGTAATAAAAATGCTTTATCTGTCAGACGAGGTGCTCAGATGCTCTCGGACAAGTTTTTTAAACACGGCTTTGCTTGGAGCTTTCCTGATGTGCACGGGCAGGGCGTTCCAGAGCAGAACTGCCTGAACAGTAAAAGAGAAATGGAAGAAGCCACTGTTATGTGATGGAATATCTGCTTTTAAATTATGAGATGACCGAAGCGTTTTATCGTGTGTTAAGTACCGGTACTGGAAATAATCCTTCAGATAAGAAGGAGTATTAGTATTATATGGCGACGGAATAGAGAGACGTGATCATATTTTCGGAGACCAAATATGAATCGAATAGAATTATTGAGAAGGCGCTCTAGTTTATTAAGAAGAGCTTCGGTCAGATCCGGGTAGCACACATCTGCATAATCAATAGTAGGCAGAATAAGACTGTTGACAAGCATAAGCTTGGTCTTAGTCGGAAGATAGTGTTTTAGACGATACAGTGATCTCAGAGTGGCGTTGACCTTACGGCATACCTCCACAACTTGCGGATGCCAAGTCAAGGAGCTGTCGATATAAAGACCAAGATTCTTAACTGTTTGAGCTATCTGAATTTGTGTACAGTTATATAAAAAAGGTGGTAGAGAGCTATAATCGACCTTTGCTAACAGTTTTGAGCTACCCATGATGATCGCTTGGCATTTGGCAGGGTTAACTGAAATCCCATGGCGCAATGACCAGTTATAAATGGCACTTAAGTTGAGATTAATTGTATCAATTGCGCTACGGAGACTATCCACATCTGCTTGAGCGTAAAGTTGCAGATCATCTGCGTACAGATGATACGAACAGTTGATAACAGAAGTTATGGAGTCAATAAATAGAGAAAATAGTAATGGTGAGAGAATACCGCCTTGCGGCACTTACTTGCATTGCCAATCCTAAGGACTAAAATGGTCAATGGTCGTTCCGCTAAAATGGACAAAAACTTTCAAGCTTAACGCTGGTGACAACCTCTTCGAGCGAAGCACAAAAATTCTACCACTGTAGCAAATTTTAATGATAGTGAGATTTTTGCCAATTCAACAATATCCCGCTACAAACTCATACCTTTTACCACACGTTAACATGTTGCCTAGCCGATCCCTAACAAGGATTACGAACGCAATAAGCTACCAACGGCGTGTAGCGTACAGGCTCGAAAAATGGGCAACGTGACTACGATCGACGGAACCTGGATTATTCTAATGAAACTTACGTTTTCCAGGAAAATACATTCCAACCGTCTTTAAAAAATAGTTACATGTAAAGGAAGAAGGGCTCATGATATGCGAGAGCTTTGACACATCTTTCTACCTCATAATGATTCAAACTGAACAATGATAGATAATGGTTTAAAATTTGACCTCTCATAGTAGTAGCGTCTTTTAGTAATGCGGTGATAGCCTAGTGGTTGAAAGTCCAGCTCTGGATCAGTGGCTCAAGGTTCGAATTCCACTAATTTTTCAAAATTGTGTGTATTAGAAATTAGCCCAACACTCGCTGTAACGGCAAAAGAAGAGTGAGGTTTTTTAAGAAGATTAAAGTTCTCAGAAGTATGTAAAGTCTACCGATTCGCACAAAGCCAGCGCGGCTGACTACCTACTGGATTTGATATAAAATACTTTTAATACATTAAACGGATGGGCGAAGTTTGTCCCTAATTCGGATCTTAGAACTATTATTCTAAAAAGAAATCCGTACCCAATAGGGCACTAAAGGGTTGATAATTCTATGAATGTCTTATTTCTAACCTACATTATGTCCTTGGTATATTTACTAACATTTTTTAGCTTCAAACGAAACAAGAAAGGTGACGGAACAAAAGGTGTTATATTTATACCACAATAAGTAAAACATACAGCAAATATGGAAAATATGTATGGGGAATTGGATGGCGTTATGCAAGAGAAATGCGTGAACTATTTTCTCAAAAAACTTATACTGATTTTAACTGAACACAAGATTGCACATAGTTCTAAATAATATATTTTTTTTGTATTTAAAGTTTATTTATCTTATCTCTTATTTATCAATTAAGTAATAAATTATTATATAATAATTTGCACCAGAGCGTCAGTACGTAACCATTCGTCTTCGACTGGTCAGTGACTGCATAATTATGTACACGGCTACACGGAATAGGTAGGTACTAAAAAAAACGTTTTCTATACTTAAAGCCTAACTAGGATTCCCTACATCGTGAGCTTGGTGAGGCGAAGGGGAATCGCGCTAAGTGGACTCCGGTTGTGTTCCGTTGGAGATCCCGGAGTCCTCTACGCAGCGCCGAGGACGGCCACCGCGGGGGTTTTAATGCGGTAAGAATCCCACATAACCCCGTGCCGCTCCCACGGCATAGGGTACCTTTTGAAGTACCTACCCTACATCGTGGATACGATGACGCAAAGACGATTATACAAACAACCAGACCGAGATCAGGTAACTAAATTCATCGTTCGGATATCTGCCTCACCATCGGGATCGAACCCGGAATCCTTTACACGTCAGGCCACCACGCGGGTCGTCTTAAGTAGTACATTCTCAAATATAGGTCTTTTTATAATATAGGATGCAGCAGACGAGCATGAAGTCCACCTGATGAAAAGTGGCTACTGCCACCCATGGACATTCGTAATCAACCACAGATAGAATTAGATATCCTATCCGAAGTCGGCCAGGTGCGCCGCTACCCCTGAGGACTAAGCTGAAACGCCTCGGAAAAGTATGTTTCCCTTACCACACCCTTCAAACTATTTTGTTATAATTAAAATGTCTACGTAGTTATGTTTTGATTTTCTTCATAGCTTAGTATTGTTGCATAACGCCGTTCTCCGTAAAGCTCGCTACACCTTTTATTGAATTGAGTGCTCTTTGTTCAACGCAACTCTACCCTTTTCTATGTTTGACGACGTTTTATTTCATTTTGTTTCTATTGAAATACGTTTCTATGTTAAGTTATAATAAATTATGGGTGAAGTTCGAACATACTGATGTACCTACGCCCGTCATTAAAAACCAATGCATTTAAATTTTCGCCTGTGAGAGATCGATAGTTACCTATTTGAAAATGTCTGTAAGCTAGAAATGATTACTTTCCAATCTTTGATAGGCAAATTAGTAATACGGTTCCGTTTGTCCCTTTGGGTACAGAACTAATTACGGTACAAGTAAAATACGTCGCGAAATTGAAAAAGGAATAAACATAGGACCTAGTTACCTATATGAAAGAGGAATAAAACAACAAAATAATAATGTTTTGGCTATAGGAGATATCACACACAATCCTTACACCAGCAGATGAGAAAAGAAAACCACCAACCACCAACTTTGCCTTCAACGTCGATATCGGTTTAGAAATCTTTATTCTCAAAAGAATTTACATTCACTTATAATGAGAACTTATTTAAACTTAAAATTAAGTACAATATTCGGCGTGCGTACAAATAGGTTATCTTAAAATATCTTAAATGTTATATTCACATTACTAAACATTTACAATGTGGGTAGTTTTCTAAAATGCAAGGTATACGAAGCGCAAGCGACGATAAATTACACGGATGCAGAGTGACTAGAAGCGGCTTGGTACGCAGTAAGTATTTTGGTTTGTAATTAGAGTTTTGTATTTTAATTTTTACTTTACATTTTATTTATCTTTTATTTATTTATTTTAATTATATTATTTTTTATTTGTGTTTTTATATATATGTATACGACTGTAAATAGTTTTTATTTTAATAGTTAATTGGTTTGTTTTTTATTATTATTATTATTTTTATTTTGCACTATACAAAATATTTTGTGTTTATTTATTTTTTTTTCTTTTAAATTTTATTTTTACTATCATTAATTATATTACAAATTTTACTTTCTTTATTTACTATATTATTTTTGGTGAATTAAATGTAATTTAAGTAGTTTTTTAAAAACATGTAAATTTTTTGCTTGTTTAATATTATTAGGTAATTTGTTATATAATTTTGCTCCATTATAAGTTATATTATTTTTGCCAAACTTGGTTCTTGTTTTACTTAATATTAAATTATTTACACTTCTTAGTCTTTTTAGGTACGGATGATCTTTTTTAATATTAAATGTAATGTTGGTATGTATTTCGTTGGAAAGTATTTTATATATTAGAACACACGTGTTATATTCATAAGTTTGAATTATGTCCATTAATTTGGTTTCTTTATATATTCGTGATGTTGGTGTGAGATAATCATAATGAAATAGTGTTTTAATAAGTTTATTTTGCGATATTTGTAACGAATTAATGTGAGTTTTAGCTGCGGAGCCCCAGATTTCAGCCAGATAATCGATATGTGGTTTAACTAATGAATAATATATTGTAAATCTAACATCTCTCGGTAAACATCGAACAATACCTCGGAGTGCGCCTGTTAAAGATTTTAATTTGGATTTTATCTTCTCAATTTGTGGTTTCCAGGTTAATTGGTTATCAAGTATAAGTCCTAAATACTTCTGAGTACACGTCCTATATATTTTTTTATTGTTAATTTGGAGTGGTTCAAAATTATTAATTTTTTTATTTTTGGCTGCAAATATTACAAAATTCGTTTTTTCTGTATTTATAGTTAATAAACTAGGTATCGCGTGGGTGCGCGAGCTGCAAGCAGCTCGCGGGGAAATGTCTTGTTTAGTTTTGCGTGCAAGATTTTTTACAATTTTTTTTTCTCTATATTTATTGAAAATTTGTTAATTTTAGGGGTCGTTTGTAAAGGATATGAGTAATATTTGCAAAATACCAAGAATTTGGGACCAGATTTTTTTGTCTATAAGCCATACATTTTAAAAACATAATAAGGAGACAATAGCTTGAAATATTACATACAAAAATACCTATTTATAAAACTTGTTATTTTGTGTAGTCTATTAGTACATACAAACGCGTCATACATTATAAGGCGTTCAAAAATATACAGCAACTTGAAAAATTACATAAAATAGTTCATATCGACCCAGGAATGCGTTATTGCTATTACTCCAAAAAATGTGGAAATACGTTAAATACATATTTGGAATCAGATTTTTTTTCTGTGTTGAATGATCTAACACTCGTAGCTCTAAGAGCATTTTAAATTCATTTACAGCATAGAAAATTTCAATGAAATGTTTTTTTTTCGACCTTAAAATGCAGTAACCCTGTAAAAATCCTTCGTTTTATTGTACTGCGCCTATTACACTAATTTCATTATCAGAACATTTAAACACAGCACGGGTTACAGCGTTGTCGCGGTCCGAGAATTACAGTAGTAGTATTTTAGGTATAAATTGAATATTATAATTACAGTATTTGTTTAGAATATAAATAAATTGTAAAAAATATGCGATTAAAGGGAAAAAGCGCTACGTATACTTAAAATTATTGTTTCTACCCATTTTTATAACGCGGGGAAATCCAGAAGAGCATCCATGAGGATTGCATATCAGATCAGAAGATCGGAGGAACAGAGGGGGTACGTCAGACTCTTACCAACTAAAACTCCGCGGCGTTCCTCAGGACGTTCAGAGGCGGGTCACGAGAAAACGTTAGCCGGGCCGTCTATTCGAGGCAATTGTCACAGTGATGGCACCTGGCCATCGACACCCGCCCGATCCGGCACAGATAATTCCAGAAACAACCATACCATAACCATAACCATACCTAAAGTACGTGTGTCCGACGGAAAGACAGGACGCCCTCGCGCTTACCTAAGCACTACTTCAATAACGGACGAATTGCCTCAATAGTCCTCAGGACGGCGCTAGGACGCACCAACCTTGAGTTCCACGTCTCGGTAACCCATTGGCGCAGCTCAGCTCTGTGTCTCTTCAGTTCCTGTCGCACTGGCGGGCGGCCAGTATCGGTGTGCTTCCTCGCGCTACTAACGTAGCGACGCAAAGGTCTTCGCTCCCAAATCCCAGGGCAAACTTCCCGCCAACTCGTAGGCTGCCTCACATGAAAATCTACCCAAGGTCGCCGCCGACCTTAGGCGCTGAGGGGTCCATCCAAAGCGGGGTCCGACATTTCACCGGCTATCCAGGATGAATCTCAGATAAGTCCGCAACGGCCTCACGGCGGTACGAACTCCGGAGACGACGATATGAGCATCCTGAGGCGGCGCCTTTCGAGGGCCATGCCATGAAGCATCGCCATGATCGCCATGAAGCACAGCCTCGGATTTTTCAAGATTTTTAAACACAACCGCCGTATGCGGCCCACTATGAATACCGTACTGGCGGTGACGCGCAGGAAAGCATCCCCAAGGTTTCCGCTACAGGCAATCATTAGGGAAGGGGAGCTCTTTGCAGCACTCAGTTTTAGCCGATATTCCACAAGAGAGGACCCAGCATCAAACCCTGTGGAACTCCGCACGACATTTCCCGCCGACACCACCGGTCTTGGCCAGGGTATTCGACCATACGCCTAAATAAGTAGTCCCCAACAATCTTCTCCAACAAGGACATACCCATTTATCCCCTCCCTAAAAATAAACCCCGTAGAGGGTAAAATAGGGGTTGAAAATTCATTTGAACAACCGTCAATTTTGAAGCGAACACTATGAAATTTTGTATCTGGCTTGCTGGATAAAAATAATGAAATTCTACCCCTAAAGAGGTAAAATAATGTCTGGAACTTTGAATTACTGAAGTTATATATTTTATAGAGCATAAATGGTGATTCTTTTTCGCGAAATAGTAACACGTGTTAAAAAAAGTTAACCAAACCTATCGAATAGTGTATCAAAATAAAGGAAATCAAAAGGAGATTACACTTACATTATGACAGTACAGTCTGACTAAATGAGTAGTGTTACTGTGCCAGAGTTCTACGCAAAGGAAACCGCTGAACTTTAGAGTGCTGGAATTTTACTCATAGGTTCTTTATATAGCGTACTAAATGAGCACTACGAGGATAAAATAGCCTTTTTAGTGATTTTTTAATTTAATTACTTGTTTTTTATTTTCTTTTATGTTCTAACCTAACCTAACCTAACAAATTCTACATACCTACTATATTTTTCTGTACTAATGTTACAAAAGTAAAAGATTATTTTTTTATCATGATTCAAATATATATAGTGATTGAAGGTGGTAGAATATTTTGTGGTAAGACTCCGGCGGCACCACCGCCACACCTATTTCTGCCTCATAACAGCAGTGTTAAGCGCTGCTGTGTTCTGGTTTGAGGGGTGTAGGCAAGGGAGACATACGTTTCCGAGACGTTCCAGCTTAGTCCTCAGGGGTAGCGGCGCACGTGTGGCCGACTCTAGGTAGGAATATATAATCCTATCTGAGGTTGATTACAGACGTCCATAGGCGGCAGTAGCCACTTACCATCAGGTGGACTGCATGCTCGTCCGTTACTCATTAAATGGCCGAATAAGTGTATTTAATGAGCATTAAATGGCCGAATAGATAGGTGGTATCCCTGTATCATCAGGATTAAGGAATTTGATATTGAATTGCAAGCTCAAATAACTTACTTTTATTAAGTTGAAAATAATTGTATATTAACAGGGTTGAGTAGGTTAAATTTGTGGTCAGTACATGGATGGGTGATTGCCACGTAATGTTACTTGTCTCCTCAAACGTTTTCGTTTTTTTGAATTTACGTTCAGCTGTTGGTTCCAGATGCTAATATATAAGTCTGGTGAAAACCTCAAAAATTATTGTTTAAAAATTAAAAGGTTTAAGTTATTGGATATCCACAACCACTGTTTTTCTTATTGAATAAAGGATTTACTTTACCTATTCGACTTTCGTTATTATATCGGACCATCGAATCTATATAACCTGTAAAAATCTAGACTGTATTTTGAACTTCACGTCAAATTCAATTCTGATAATTCTGGAATATCAAATTCTGGGAAGTAATGATAAATGACAAACTAAAGGAAAAGCGTAAATTTTAAGAATGTACGTATTTTTTCATATTAATTTGGTAGTTAAGTTCCCGCCATTCATTAATTTAGACATCTCGCGTATTAACAATGTTTTTGGTCTAATATTTCAAATCATTCGGAAGCGGACGTTTTGTTCTTCTAGAATTTATATTTTTATGTTTGACTTAGTTAAGGTTATCTTTAGGACCATTATAGTAGATTTTCAACTTGCTCTGCGCGGAGTGTCGTTTAATACAAATGTAAAATTGACAATTTGCGAGTATGACTTTTTCAAGTAAAGTCCTAGTCATTACTTAACAATGGCATATGGAAAATCATATGTAACGTTGAAACGAAGTTGTAAACAATAAAAAATAATAAATTACATATTAATAAATTATCTATTTTTTTAAAAATAAATCCTAAAAACGGCGGGAACTTAGTTGCCAACCTATTAGTTATACTAAGCCGTATGTCACGGTCATAACATCGAAGAATTAGTTGATTAACCAACAAATTCTTCAATGTTATGACTTATGTATACTCCTAAGAATTAAATATAAGTCATATGTTATGTATAATCTATAAGGATCAGTATGCCAATATATGAAAAAAAAAATATTTTCAGAATTTGATCCTTATAAGAGACACTATCAGGTAGTGAAATAATATAGAGCACGTATTATTTTTCAAAATTATCTCATTCGATTCTCGGCTAAGGAAGAAAATATTCTAAAAAACTAATGATGCAGTTTTAGTTTTACTGTTACTCCTTATAGTTTCGGATTTGGCCCTGAAGGCCTATTTGAAAAATTCACCCTGTATAGGTGTATCTGGAGGTTGCTAGCATGATCGGCTATTGGGACCACATAAGCCAACGGTTGGCCAATGCTATCGTACTGAACTTTCGGCTTGGCTCTTCGCGAAAGGTCATGCAACATACCGGTGACCCAGATACTCACCGGAAATGGCCGTTTCGGTGAGTATCTAAACAGGATAGAGGGAGATGAGGGCCCAGTGCCATCATTGAGGACACTACGAGGATTCCGCATAGCACACGCTGCAGTACTGCCCAGCGAGGGAGTCTCAGCGGCGGATCCTCGTGTCAAAAGTGGGACCGGACCTGTTTCCAGCGCCATTGTTGGATAGCTCCAGATTATAGCAAGATTACCCTGCGACATTGTCCATGTAAACGAAGGAAGACGCCGAGCGAGCCAGGGAGCGCACAGCTCGGAGGAGGATTCGCCGGACCAGAATAGGGTTTACGGTATCCTCTGCCTGTCTTAAGAGGCGACTAAAAGGGGCTTTCGGGGTTGCGGGTGGCAACAGTGAGAGCTCGAACCGCCCGGGTTACGACCCGGGGGAAGAAGGGCAGTATGTGTGGTCGCATACCGTCGTACACCAAACGAACTGGTGAGCGTCATGCTCACCTAGCGGAGCCCGACGGGGGCAATGCACTAAGAGGACTCCGGTTATGTTCCTTTGGAAATCCCGAAGTCCTCTACGCAGCGCCAAGGACAACTACCGGAGGATTTTAGTGCGGTAAGAATCCCACATAACCCCGTGTCGTTCCCACGGCATAGGGTACCTTTTGAAGGTTTCCCCTCTTCTCAACAAAAAAGGTTTATCTTGAGGGAAGTATAATAGGTACCTTTTTATGTAATATATAGCAGACGAACATGCAGTCCAGACAGTAGCCACATACCATCAGAAGGACTGATAAAGCCTTGCACTAAAATAAAAATATTTTTTAGAAGAAACAGACGACGAAGATGTTGATGTATAAGAAGAGTGATAACGTAAGAGACAAATTAAACAATGATGAGATGAAAGGTTTTATGAGTTGAGTTGAGGCGTTAAAAAATCAGAAAAGTTTAATTATAACGTTTAAGTGAAAATTATTTAAAATTACGATCTCAGTTTTTTAAGATCCCGTTATAATGTACGATTTTTTTCTTAAGTTATTTCAATCATATTTAAAACGTTAAAGAATTACATTTTCATTACCTGCAATAAAAAATAAAGTAAAGATTTTAAAGTGTTTTAGTTTTTAGACCAGGATCCCTAAATACGTCTTTTTATTTTAATATTAATTTTGTTTATGCCACAACGTACAGCATTTTTTTCGCGTAAAAAAAAATAAACTCATCGGATTATAGCTTTTTAAAGTAACAATGACTTAAAAATATGATGTTTACAGCATATACGCTTCCCAAAAAAAGAGATCTACATATGCATAGTGCATATTTTTTTCGTATGGCAACACTCAACATTGGATATTGTATTTTTTACGTAACGATCATTTTAAGTAAAAAGTTTATCCTCTGTCAACGGTTGTCCCTCAACTATTCAAAAAGTGAAAATCATGAAAAAAAATCTGTATGCCAGTATTGTCAGTTGATTAATACGAAAATGGTCAAATGTCATTACGGCATCATGAAAATGTCCAAATATACATCATAGATTATGGCCCTTCTTTAGTAAATCTTATATTTTAACCCTCTTTAATAACTCACAAAAATGTAGAAGATTATTACATTTTATATCCTTTACTTGAGTACATACAACATCCACAAAATCTGTTTCTCTGTGTCTGTTAATAAATAATTATAAATTATTGCGTAAGAAGAGAATCTAACATCTTACGTCCCTTCCCACTATGTGCATGGTAGGGCTACACTCCAAAAAGAATAATCACGAGTAACATTCATATAGGTAACGTAAGCCACAAACAATTTAACTCAAATAAATAGAATACTCAAAAACTCAAGTCATAAATAATTTCAAACCAGTTATTGCTTTCTTAACATACCAATAAGTTAGCTAATTAAGATTGAATCATATATGTACCTTTTTAAACGACTCATAAATAAATTTCGAAATATACTTATACTTATAAACCCTGTAATCGATAACCATTACTTCTCTCCAAATAATTTAAACAATTTGACTTACTTTTCTTCTTTCATATCTTATGACTCTTCTATGAACTCTGACTATAAATTCTTCTCCTCCGAAATGGTAACAAGTGATTTAAATACTTTAGTGTTGAATGCCCAGTCCATTATTATTACATTCCAAAGACCACAAGTATTCTCTATTGTTTGATCCAATATAAACATGAAAACAAAAATAAAACTTGCAGTTAATTTTATTTAAAAATGTAACTAAGTAAGTACAAGCTGTAACCATACTTTTCCAATTAGTAACGTAATGGACACTTAGGAATAACGCAAATAGAACAAAATTTCAATAACCTAATCCCTTTATTATTATTATACGGATAATATAATGTTAAACAATATAACATCGACAACTTTAAAAATCAATAATTACTTTCGAATATTATCAGCACAATAAGCCCTAGTACTAATATAGGACTGTTATAATTATTCGTAATATACGTATAAATATTTAACACATACTCCGAAACGTTAAGTGTTAAATGTATGACAAGACAAAATATTAATAATTTGAAGCTTGCAAAAGTTGCCTTATAATATTAAAGTTCTTCTAAACAAATATAACATTTGCTCATAACAACGGTACTGCCATTTTATATCTCGACTGTGTAAGTAAGAACTTCTAATATAGTGTTCTTATGATTTATATCAAAAAAGGTAAAATGAAAACATAAATATTTGACCCAATCAAATTTCTGAAAACGGCCTGCTAGGCTACTACATACCTATTTAATAAACTCAGATAGCAAACTTAAGACAATCTGTACCAACCAACATTTGTATCGATTCTTAATTTGTTGTATTTAAATATATCCAATAAATTAACTTACGCAGTTTTACGCAGGCGATCCCACTGGCTAAATTGTTGGGGGTGTCTCCAATGAAAGTCTTGAATCAAGCTAGTTATTTTTATTTAATTCCAAGACCTCCACAAACATCGCTCTTGACATCTGCCGTTTCCCGCCATAATACCCTTTTGTTTTTTTTTTTTTAATTCCGAATACTGCGTTACATCCAATTAAATATGTGGCCAGCATTATTTTTCGAGTGCAAGGTTTTAAACTAATTTTAATTTAATTTATTTTTATAATGTTTAACTAACGCAGTAAGGTATAATAATAAATGTGACCTTACAATAAATACTAAGAAAAAATGTAAAATGGTGCCGGTCATCGTGGTGGTGGTCATTAAAGTGAGAGAAAAGCCTGAAACATTGCATACAAAAGTGCACATGTATTTTTTTTTTGTATGGCAACAATGAAATATTTTTCCACAAATTTGTACAGTATATATGTACCATTAAACGCCTCATACAGAAAAAAAACATTAAATGGTGCCGGTCCTTAAAGGGAAATATTGCATATAAAAATACATACATATGAAAATTATTATTTTTTGTATGGCAACACTTAAATATTTTGTTACCTAAAGGTAAAGTCTATTAGTACCCACAATCGCGTCATACATTATAAGGTTGGCAAAAATATAGTAAAGCTTCAAATATTACATACAAAAATGCATATGTATGAAAATTATTATTTTTTGTATGGGAACACTGAAATATTCTTTTACCCAAATGTTAAAACTGCTAGTATCGACAAACGTCTCATACATTGGAATGACATCAAAAGGAAACAACAGCTTGAAATGTGACATACAAAAATGAACATGTATGAAAATTATTATTTTTATATGGTAACACTGAAATATTTTTTCACAAATTTGTACAGTCTATAAGTACCATTAAACGCCTCATACAGCAAACTGACGTTTAGTGATGCTGGGCATGGTGGTGGTGGTCTTTAAAAGGAGACAACAGCCCGCAACACCACATACAAAAATACAAATGTATGAAAATTATTATTTTTTGTATGGCAGCACTAAAATATTTTTTTACCAAAATGTGCAGATTATTAGTATCTACCAATGCCTCATACATTTTAGTGGCATCAATACAAGACAACAGCTTCAAATATTACATACAAAAATACATATGTATAAAGATTATTATTTTTTGTATGGCAACACTTAAATATTTTGTTACCTAAATGTGAAGTCTATTAGTACCTACAATCGCGTCATACATTATAACGTTGTCAAAAATACACAAAAGCTTGAAATATTACATACAAAAATGCATATGTATGAAAATTATTATTTTTTGTATGGGAACACTGAAATATTTTTTTACCCAAATGTCTTAACTGTTAATATCAACAAACGCTTCATACATTGGAATGACCTCAGAAGGAAACAACAGCTTGAAATATGGCATACAAAAATGCACTTGTATGAAAATTATTATTTTTTATATGGCAACACTGAAATATTTTCTCACCAATTTATACAGTCTATAAGTACCATTAAACCCCTCATACAGAAAACTGACATTTAATGATGCTGGGCATGGTGGTGGTGGTCTTTAAAGGGAGACAACAGCCCGAAACACCACATACAAAAATACATGTGTATAAAAATTATAATTTTTTGTATGGCATCCCTAAAATATTTTTTTATCAAAATATGTAGAATATTAGTACCTACAAACGCCTCATACATTGAAACGACATCAAAAGGAAACAACAGCTTGAAATATGACACACAAAAATGCACTTGTATGAAAATTATTATTTTTTATATGGCAACAATGATATATTTTTCCACCAATTTATACAGTCTACAAGTACCATTAAACGCCTCATACAGAAAACTGATATTTAGTGATGCTGGGTATGATGGTGATGGTCTTTAAAGGGAGACAACAGCCCGAAACACCACATACAAAAATACAAATGTATGAAAATTATTATTTTTTGTATGGCAACACTGAGATATTTTTTAATCAAAATGTGCACAATATTAGTACCTACAAACGCCTCATACATTCTAATGTTACCAATACAAGACAACAGCTTGAAATATTACATACAAAAATACATCTGTATGAAAATTAATATTTTTTGTATGGCAATACTAAAATATTTTTTTACCAAAATGTGCAGTCTATTAATACATACAAACGCGTCATACATTATAACGTTATCAAAAATTTACAACAGCATGAAATGTAACATACAAAAATGCACATGTATGAAAATTATTATTTTTTGTATGGCAACACTGAAAGATTTTTTTACACATTGGTACAGTCTATAAGTGCCATTAAGCGCCTCATACAAAAAAATGACGTCAAATGGTGGCAACAGCCTGAAATCTTCGATAATCCTGTAAAAAATACATTTGTATGAAAACATTTTTTTTGTATATGGCAACATTGGATTTTCGATTTTTTACATAGGGTCCATTTGAAATAAAAAATATCGCCCATACATTACTTATATGCTCTGTCTACGGTTTCCACCCAAGTACTCAAAAAGTGAAAATCGTGAAAAAAAAAATCTGTATCCCAGTGTTGCCAGTCGATTAAGACAAAAATGGTCAAATGTCATTACGGCACCCATAAAAAATAGTTCTGTGAAAAAATTTAATTAAAAATATTTCTCCTTCTACTTTTCACATTTTTGAATGAAAAGTTTCAAAAAATGTATGAAGCATGAAAAAAAAATCTTTACCTGGCAACACTTCAAGCCGAGCTCCATGACCGCCCAATACAAAGCGACTCGCTCAAATGTTGCCAACCTCAAAATATTTCACTTCGAAAAATGCATTTTTTCGTACATTTTACAAAATGGCTAATACAAGGTCCGCCATCTGGTTTAAAAAATATGACATTGCCATATGACAAAATTGAGGATACACTCCGGCCAATAAAATAAAAATGTCGAAAGAATATTAATAAAACCATAGCGCTACGGCCCCACAAACACACCTCGAAAAATGAAAGATTTCAAACTCGAATATCTCGGCGGCCATCTTGTTTTTCCAATTTTTTCTAATTTTATCGTAACAGTCGTCCCACAATTTGCCGAAAATGACACCAATATCAGGTAGGCGCGCAGAATAAAAAAAAAGTTGAAAATCGCAGGAGGGCCGCCATCTTGAATTTTGTATGTTTCCCATTTTTCCCATAACCACCATAATATACCGAAAAAATATCTCATACATTATTACTACCCCCCACCAATAGTTTAGGCTGGGCTACTCGAAATGTCAGAAAAGTGAAAAAAACATCTAGCTCCCAGTGTTGCCAGTTAATTAGGATGAAAATGGTCAAATGTCATTACGACCCCCCTGAAAAATACCCATGTAAAATATTTTCATTAAAAATGTTTCTCCTTCTACTTTTTACATTTTTGAATGGAAAGTTCAAAAAAAAGTATGAACGAAGAAAAAAATCCTAAACCTGGCAACACTTCAAGTCACGCTCCACAACCGCCCCATACAAGGCGATTCGCTGAAATGTTGCCAACCTCAAAATATTTCACTTCAAAAAATGCGATTTTTCATACATTTTACAAATTGCCTGACGAACGATCCGCCATCTGGTTAAAAAATTAAATAATTCCAATTTGGTAAAATTGAGCATATATCCGAGAAAAAAAACGAAAAAAATAAAAAAAATATTAAAAAAAACACATCAGTGCCACCCCGCGAACACACCTCCAAAAATGAAAAATTTCAAACTCAAGTATCTCGGCGGCCATCTTGTTTTTTCAACTTTTTCCAATTTCATCGTATCAGTCGCCCTCAAATTAGCCGGAAACGATACCGATCTTGGATAGGTGCAAAATAAAAAAAAAAGTTACCCAATCCAGCTCGGCCGCCATCTTGAATTTTGAAAGTTTCAGATTTTTCCCATAGACACGGAGGCAAATAAAAAATTCCATTCATACATCAAACCCACCCCCCACCACTCCTTCAGGTCGAGGAAGTCGATTTTTCGTAAAACTGAAAAAAAATTCCTGCGGCCAGTGTTGCCAGTCGACATCGACGAAAATGGTCAAATGTCATTACGACAGCCAAAAAAAATATTCCAGTGAAAAATTTTCATCAAAAATATTTCTCCTTCTACTTTTCATATTTTTGAATGAAAAGTTTGAAAAATTGTAAGAGTGGGGAGAAAAAAAATCAAACCTGGCAACACTTCGGGCCGAGCCCCACGACCGCCCCGAACAAACCAAATCGCTCTAACGTCGCCAACCTCCGAATATTTCACTTCAAAAAAATCCGTTTTTTCGTACATTTTACAAATCGCCTAACAGACGACCCGCCATCCTGTTGAAAAAAAAAAAAAATCCAATTTGGCAAAATTGAGGACATATCCGAGAAAATTTTAAAAAATGGCAACAAAATATTAAAAATCCCAAGAGATACGACCTCCCAAAAACACCTCGAAAATTGAAAAATTTCAAACTCAAATATCTCGGCGGCCATCTTGGTTTTTCATTTTTTTTCAATTTCATCGTAACCCCCACCTGAATATTATTCAAAAAAGAAACAAACATCAGCATAAAGTCAATAAATAAAAAAGTTAAAATTTTTAAATCGGCCGCCATCTTGAATCTATGGCATCTCATATTTTTCCCTTTGCCTCGGGGGGGAAAGGAGAAAACCCGCCATAGACAACAAAGTCGCTCCTAGACGGCAACATGGAGAACGCACGTCATTCCTTACAGGATTATATATATAATAACTAGGTATCGCTTGTGTGCGCTCGCTGCTAAAGCAGCTCGCGGAACGGTTGTCTTCTTTAGTTTTGCGTGCAAAATTTTTTTTACATTTTTTCCCCTATATTGAAGTTTTATTAATTCTGATTGGGGCTGTTTGGAAAAGATATGAGTTAATATTTGCAAAATACCAAGAATTTGGGTCGTGATTTTTTTGTCTATAAGCCATACATTTTAAAGACATAATAAGGAGACAAAAGCTTGAAATATTACATACAAAAATAACTATTTATAAAAATTGTTATTTCTTGTATGACAACACTAAAATATTTTTTTATCAAAATGTGCAGAATATTAGTACCTACAAACGCCTCATACATTCTAATGCTATCAATAGAAGGCAACAGCTTGAAATATTGCATACAAAAATACATATATATGAAAATTATTATTTCTTGTATGGCAACACTTGAATATTTTGTTACCCAAATGTGAAGTCTATTAGTACCTACAATCGCGTCATACATTATAAGGTTGTCAAAAATATACAAAAGCTTGAAATATAACATACAAAAATGCATATGTATGAAAATTAAAATTTTTTGTACGGGAACACTGAAATATTATTTTACCCAAATGTTAATACTTCTAGTATCTACAAACGCCTCATACATTGGAATGACATCAAAAGGAAACAACAGCTTGAAATATGACATACAAAAATACACTTGTATGAAAATTATTATTTTTTATATGGCAACACTGAAATAATTTTCCACCAATTTATACAGTCTATAACTACCATTAAACGCCTCATACAGAAAACGGACGTTTAGTGATGCTGGGCTTGGTGGTGGTGGTATTTAAAGGGAGACAACAGCACGAAACACCACATACAAAAATACAAATGTATGAAAATTACTATTTTTTGTATGGCCACACTAAAATATTTTTTTATCAAAATGTGCAGAATATTAGTACCTACAAACGCGTCATACATTATAACGTTGTCAAAAATTTACAACAGCTTGAAATGTGACATACAAAAATGCACATGTATGAAAATTATTATTTTTTGTATGGCAACACTGAAATATTTCGTTACACATTGGTACAGTCTATAAGTGCTATTAAGCGCCTCATACAAAAAAATGACCTCAAATGGTGGCAACAGCCTGAAATCTTCGATAATCCTGTAGAAAATGCATTTGTATGAAAACATTTTTTTTGTATATGGCAACATTGGATTTTCGATTTTTTACATAGGGTCCATTTGAAATAAAAAATATCTCCCATACATAACTTACATGCTCTGTCTACGGTTTCCGCCCAAGTACTCAAAAAGTGAAAATCGTGAAAAAAAATTCTGTATCCCAGTGTTGCCAGTCGATTAAGATGAAAATGGTCAAATGTCATTACGGCACCCATAAAAAATTGTCCTGTGAAAAAATTCAATCAAAAATATTTCTCCTTCTACTTTTCACATTTTTGAATGAAAAGTTCCAAAAAATGTATGAAAGGTGAAAAAAAAAACTTTACCTGGCAACACTTCGAGCCGAGCTCCATAACCGCTCAATACAAAGCGACTCGCTCAAATGTTGCCAACCTCAAAATATTTCGCTTCGAAAAATGCATTTTTTCGTACGTTTTACAAAATGGCTGACACAAGGTGCGCCATCTAATTTAAAAAAAATAATATTGCCATATAATAAAATTGAGGATACAGTCCGGCCAATAAATCAAAAATATCGAAAAAATATTAATAAAACCACCGCGCTACGACTCCACAAACACACCTCGAAAAATGAAAGATTTCAAACTCAAATATCTCGGCGGCCATCTTGTTTTTACATTTTTTTCTAATTTTATCGTAACAGTCGTCCCACAATTAGCCGAAAATGACACCAATCTCAGGTAGGCGCGCAGAATAAAAAAAAAGTTGAAAATCGCAGGAGGGCCGCCATCTTGAATTTTGTATGTTTCCCATTTTTCCTATAACCACCATAATATACGGAAAAAATATTTCACACATTATTACTACCCCCCACCAATAGTTTAGGCTGGGCTACTCGAAATGTCAAAAAAGTGAAAAAAAAAATCTAGCTCCCAGTGTTGCCAGTTAATTTGGATGAAAATGGTCAAATGTCATTACGACCCCCCTGACAAATACCCATGTAAAATATTTTCATTAAAAATGTTTCTCCTTCTACTTTTTACATTTTTGAATGGAAAGTTCCAAAAAAAGTATGAACGAAGAAAAAAAATCCTAAACCTGGCAACATTTCAAGTCACGCTCCACAGCCGCCCCATACAAGGCGATTCGCTAAAATGTTGCCAACCTCAAAATATTTCACTTCAAAAAATGCGATTTTTCATACATTTTACAAATTGCCTGACGAACGATCCGCCATCTGGTTAAAAAAATAAATAAATCCGATTTGGTAAAATTGAGCATACATCCGAGAAAAAAAACGAAAAAAATCAAAAAAATATTTAAAAAAACACATCAGTGCCACCCCGCGAACACACCTCGAAAAATGAAAAATTTCAAACTCAAGTATCTCGGCGGCCATCTTGTTTTTTCAACTTTTTCTAATTTCATCGTATCAGTCGCCCTCAAGTTAGCCGGAAACGATACCGATCTTGTATAGGTGCAAAATAAAAAAAAAATTTGCCCAATCCAGCTCGGCCGCCATCTTGAATTTTGAAAGTTTCAGATTTTTCCCATAGACACGAAGGCAAATAAAAAATTCCACTCATACATCAAACCCACCCCCCCACCACTCCTTCAGGTCGAGGAAGTCGATTTTTCGTAAAACTGAAAAAAAATTCCTGCGGCCAGTGTTGCCAGTCGACATCGACGAAAATGGTCAAATGTCATTACGACAGCCAAAAAAAATATTCCAGTGAAAAATTTTCATCAAAAATATTTCTCCTTCTACTTTTCATATTTTTGAATGAAAAGTTTGAAAAATTGTAAGAGTGGGGAGAAAAAAACTCAAACCTGGCAACACCTCGGACCGAGCCCCACGACCGCCCCGAACAAACCAAATCGCTCAAACGTTGCCAACCTCCGAATATTTCACTTCAAAAAATCTGTTTTTTCATACATTTTACAAATCGCCTAACAGACGACCCGCCATCTTGTTGAAAAAAAAAAAAAATCCGATTTGGCAAAATTGAGGACATATCCGAGAAAATTTTAAAACATGGCAACAAAATATTAAAAATCCCAAGAGATACGATCTCCCAAAAACACCTCGAAAATTGAAAAATGTCTGTTATATAAAAAATTAATTGAATTTAAGTATCTTTCAAGACGGTTGTACAGGATTTTTTCAAATATCTTTGATATTACTGGCAATACCGATATAGGCCGATAGTTGTTAGGATCTGATCTATTCCCAGATTTAAAAATTGGTGTGACTTTAGCGATCATTAAACTTTTTGGAAACGTCCCTTGCTCTAGACAGTAGTTTATACAATTTGTTAGTTCGTAGACAATTTGATGTTTAACGCATTTAATCGTTTTCGTATTAATGTTATCGATGCCTGAACTTGAATTAGTATCTAAGTTATTGATTATATTTAAAACTTCATTCTTGGTGGCTGGTTTTAAAACTGCTAGGCCAAAATTGTTTTGCTGTTTGTTAATTAAGGCTGTAGTATAAATCTTGTTATTGTGATATTTTACAGGGATCGTCTGAGCAAGAGATGATCCGACTGCTGAAAAGTAGTTGTTGAAATGTTCGCAGATGTCGATTCCTTCAGTAACAATTAATCCTTCTCTTTCTAATTTGGACGGTATTGAGACATCTTTTATTCTATTATGAGTTAGACTATCGATTAAGCTCCACATCTTTTTAGGTTTAGTTTTGCAAGCAAAAAACTTTTTTTTGTAGTATTCACTTTTCATCTTTTGTATTTCTTCAGTAACTGCCTTTTTTTCTGTGATGAGCGTGTGTTTAATATTTTCGTCTTGTGGGCGACACTTGTGTAGTTGATAAAGATAGTTTTTGTATTTTATTTTGTTGTTTATTTTCTTATCTATCCAGTCTTGTCTTGGTGGATTAATCACTTTGATTTTTTTTACTTTGCATTTTTGTATATTATTAACGAATAGTTGTTCAAAATTGGAAAAAATGTTATTTTCTCTGTTGGCCATGGTTTCCTCTACAAGTGTTAGTAGCTTTCTGTAGTCAACTGCCTCGTAATTTATTTTGAGCTTTTTGGGCGGCTGATACTTACTAATTTCAAAGAATATTTGTTTGTGGTCTGATATTGTTGACTCGATGATAGCGAGATGGAATTGATTTTCTTTTAAATTCGTAGCAACGTGATCTAATAAAGTCTGTTTATGCGGTGTTTCACGGGTACAATATTTCATGGAAATTTTATTAACTATCCTGTAACCATTTTCCTGAAGAGTTTCTCTATATTCTTTGACATCATTGTTTATGTGTAGCAAGTCAAGATTAAAGTCGCCAAATATGACTGCTCTATTTCTTCGATTTAATTGCAGCGAGAAGGTGTCAAGGAAACTTTTAACATTTGTTCTCCCTGGTTTATAAACAGCTCCAATATCTATGCAAAATTTGTTCAAATGGATCCATAAAAAGTGGTTGTCGTCTTGAGTCAGTTCTTCGATCTGATAATGTTTGAGACTTTTTATGGCAAAGATTGAAACTCCACCACCAATCGTATTATGCCGAAAATGATAATAGTGAGTATATCCTGGTATTTGAAATCTGTGCGCTTCATCATCGGATTTAATCCACGTTTCTGTTAATATTATAATGTGTATAGTTGATTTTAAAGATTTTATGGCACAACATAGTTCGTCAAACTTTCCAGGTTTTACAATACTTCTAGCATTTGCATATAAGAATTTAAGCGATCTTTGAGAACATTTTATCTCATCGTAATTGGTCACATATTGATAGGTTGGTAGGGTTTCGTTTCGGTTTCGATTTATTGCAGCGATTAGTTTTTTGAAGAAGTGCTTATGATTTGGGGTACGCCTTTGACATATTTGATTTTTAAGTTACCTTCACCATTTGCAGTACGGCGATTGAGTTCTTCTTTAAGTTTCTTAAAATATGTTTGTTGGTATGGCGTTTGATCGGGGAAAATTTTCACATCAGTGTTTGTTAGCTTACTTTTATTTCTGAATATTAATTTAGTTGTTTCTTCGGATTCAAAAGTTACTTTGAGAGAACGATTTAATTCTGGTTTATATTTTCCAACGCGGATTACTCTTGTGGGCTCTGGACAGTTTTCTAGTATTTGTTTGATAATTTTAAATACTTCTGCTTTGTCAGAGGATTGACGCTCCTTGTGATCGCTGGATTGAGGTTCTTTAATGCCCGCTAATATCACATTCTTCTTTCTCTCGTTTTGATTATTAATTTCTACCAATATTTCTTCCATTGACGTTTTATTTGGTAATATTTGCATTTCGGTTGAAGATAACTTTATTTTTTCCATATTAGACTCTAAAGAACAAATTTTTTCATCTGTTATTTTGGCTGTACTAACGAGACTTTGAACTTCTGCTTTAATTTCCGTTTGTTCCAAAACTAGATTATGGATTTTTTCTTCTGTCAATCCCATACCTTTTTTTATATTAAGCATCTCTTCTTTAATATGTGCGATGTCACTCCTGATATTTTTAGTACTTTCATTTTGTACCTCTATAGATTTCGTTAGCATTTCCATCATTGTTGCCATTTGTGTCTGTATATCTTTTAATTGCGATTGTACATCCATTTCTTCGGGGTGTTTGCGCTTACGAAAGGTTATACAGGATGTCTCAGTAGGTAGTGTGGCTGTTGTACTAGTAGAACATAGGTTTGGCTGAGATCCGCTTCGCCCGATGTTAGTGCCACTTCCAGTAGGTGAGCGTAGTAGGCTCATGATATCCGTGTTTTACTCACAGTTACTAAATCGGTGCGTGTGCAGCGCTGTGTGAGCGTAGCAAAAAATCAGAGCCCGTCTCTTTTACCCGAAGTGGTGAGGGACGCCTGCGGTTTTGTTGACTCGATGCACTTAGAATAAGAATAGTTATAAGAAATGTAGCACTATGCAATGTGATTGCTGTTTTAAGTAGAAGGTCAGTATAAGTAAATTTGGTTGCACTAATGGTTCAAAGATTATTAAATAATTAGCGACACGTCTGTACTGTACGCTTGCCGAACGACGATATGCAGCCGACAATCATGTCTGATTACGTGTACGGAGTTGTCACGTAGCTTGAACAAGTAGCCATGGCCTGGTTTTCTTGAGGAGTAGTCTTTTTTTTTATATTTGAGCCTAACGATAAAGCAGACGTGCTACCTGATGGAAAGCAGTCAACGTCGCCTATGAACATTTGCAACACCAGAGGAGTCGCCAATGCATCGCCGGCTTTGAACGAGAGCTCTTTTTGCACATTTTTTTTGAAGAGCCCCATGTCATAGCGCTCTAGGAATACCTCAGGAGGAAGTTCATTCCACATCTTGCACGTTCGTGGCAAGAACGTCCGTGCTAACAGTCTCTTAGCACTTCACAAAGCAAACACGATGGCACGGCTAAATTACACAGATGCTTTCTACGCTCACATCCACACACTAGCGTCCAATACACAGCGAATTCACACAGATATAAACGTTTTGTACACTCACCACACTGTGCCACACTAGAAATACCTATGGGTGCCATGGACACACAAAGACCAAAACATAAACACCCACACCCTAAACATAAATTGACATTTATCATTTAGACCCCGACTGGGGAGCAAACACGGAACCTACTGCATATCACACTGGCATGGTGACCGCCCAGCCACGCGGGTAGTCAAGCAATTATCAGGTGAGTAACAATACAACGCATGTATAAACTCGCTGAGTGCAAGACAACGACTGGTCGTAAATGCGTCATGAAAATAAATTTAGATTTTTTAGTACTACCCACTTACATGTTATGAAGATCAAACACATTATTTACAAGATCTGTACGGAGTTAAATGGAAACTTTAAACTGCAATCCACCACTCGTCGTCAACGCGTTACTTTCCCACTGCTGGGCACGGGTCTCCTCTAATAGTGAGAGGGACGTAGACAGTAGGTAACTAAAAAATTACGCAGAAGTTGTCAAATGATAAAATGATGAAATAATGTTGTCTTTAGCAGCTAAATTTGGGTAGATTCAGTATTGACAGACAACGGAATTTAATTGTCGCGTCGAGTATACAGTCTTCGTATATAAATTTTCTTACGAAGTTTTTTGTTACTGTTCAAGCAAATAATAGTTAATATTGAATATGCCCCTGATTTTAAAAACGTAACAGTTACAGTTTACGTATTAAAATAATCTAAACACGTTGGCAAATTTAAGCCTTTAAGCAGTTCCTAAGAAAGGACTAGCCTATGTGTGTGCTACACGAAACCTTTCACCGTGTTTTTCCCTATCATAACTCCGTTATCTTTCCACTTAAAGATATGATTTGGTACCAATATAAATTCACATAATTAATTAAGAAAATAATTAAGAACTTCAGTGGTGTCCAGTGGTTTCTGAGATGTAAGGTATATCCAGTAAGGTATAACCTTCTAGTCTATCGCGTTGGTAGTGTACATATCATATTATTATTTATCCAAGCACCCGAACCATAAAGAGGTCTAAATATTCTTCTATATTTTTGCGTCGTATCCAATTCACTAGACTAAAATTGTAATACTTATTTCGACGTTTTTGTTTCATAGTTCAAAAAGCCTTTTGAGAAGCCAGTCACAGAAAATATAAAGCCAATAAATAACTTTCTCTCTACGTCAATCAAATTTAATATATATGTTGAAGGTGGTAGAACCCTTTGTGGTTCGACTCCGGCGGCACCACCGCCACACCTATTTCTACCTAATAACTGTATTAACTACCTATCTTATAACCACTTATTATTTTGCATGTTGTGACTACCTGTAAATGGAATTATGTGCACTAAGCTCTCCTACTTTAGGAAATAACCTTGTAAGTCTTGTATAACATATAGTTCTGTCGGTAGCCCTTAATAACAAACAATATATATCATCATACAACTACATGATTAATATAAAAATAGGGTCCTAGATCACCCTCCAATTATTTTCCAAGTATCTACTACTAACAACTAAATCTCTAACGTGTGGGTCATTGACCCAATTGGTGTATTGATTTGAACTGTTCATAGAGTTTTTAGAATTTCATTTATAGACTTTTAAAATGTAATAAAAATAGATTTGGAGTTGTTTCGTAGGCTATTTTGTACTAAGGATAGGAGTAGGATCATAGGACTAAGTTTGAACGCCTTGTATATATAAGTATCCCTACCTTACCACACCTATTATACAAACCGGAAGACGGCAACGCTGATCACTGCTGCTATTTTGCCGAAAAATGTTCACAGTTGAACCACTAAGGGGTTGACTATTTCCAAGCGTTCCGGGCAGCCCCCTCCTTCCGTAATAGCTCACAAGGATGACTAAAAAGCATTATTACTTATCGAATGTGCCAAACAAACATAATTACATCTTAGAAAAACTCGTCAAGAAATTATTTAGAAACAACGTTTATAAACCGAGAACATTTTACTTCACAATTTTACTTTAAGTTAACAAAATAACAAGTAAGTATACAAATTATAGATTCGACAACAAAAGTGGCAGAGTAACGTTCTTTACAATAATCGGAAAATAACTGCCCAGAAGGCGATCTACAGTGCCCTTTTATACGCCTATTTTTAGTTAATACTCTCATTTGACAATTTATTTTTCTTTCTTCTACCGTCGTTGCTATCATCGTCAACCCATTACTGTCCTACTGCTGGGCACGGGTCTCCTCTCATAATGAGAAGGATTAGGACATAGTCCACCGCGCTGGCCAAGTGCGTGTTGGTAGACTTCACACACCTTTTAGTTTTTTTTTTTTTTTAAATCTCAGAGATGCAGGTTTCCTCTTGATGTTTTCCTTCACCGTTTAGCAAGTGATAATTAATTTCTAATACGCACATAACTTTGAATAATCAGAGGTGCGTGCCAGGGATTTGAACCTCGGACCCCTCGATCAAGAGGTCGAGTTTCTTAACCACTAGGCTATCACTGCTATTCGTCGTTGCTAACATACACATAATACCTATAACAAAACGCAAGCAAACTCGCATACTAATGTTCTATGAAATTCGCATCAGGCCGCGGTTGAGAACAACGGACAAAACAACAAAGTTTGTTGTTGGCAAATTTATTTCAGTTTACTCGAGTATTTGGAACTCCCAGAATATAGAACAAAGGATAGTAAACTAAATATAGATAGGTAATTTGTGTTACATGTTTAATGTGTTACTGGGCTCAATAGGGATTGTAATTCAAAATGCTGAATGGTAAAGAAATTCCTTCATTTTGTTTAAAATCTATATGGAACCGACTAACTGTGTACGGGTGTTCTCACAGAATGTTAAGGATTAGGCCATAGTCCACTGCGCAGGCCTATTGCGAATTGGTAGACTTCACACACCTTTGATAACGTTTTTTTAAATTCTCAAGTAGGTAGGTATGCAGGTTTTCTCACATAACTTTGTAAAATCAGAGGTGCGTGCCTAGGATTTGAACCTCGGTCCCGATCAAGAGACCGAGTTTCTTAACCTTGGCTATCAGTTCTGCTGCCATACCATAACTCCGATCTCATTTAGAAATAAAAGTAAAAATATCGAAATGTGAGTTGAACAGCATTCGTATCGAGTTTTCAAAATTGTTTCCATATTATCGCAGGGGTAATGGATCACAGCGATCAGGCGACCTTCGCCAGCGGTTTATATGAAGAAATAAAATATTTATGCCACTTTTTTCACACTAAACAACATACGTTTGGTACGAGTATTACGGCCGGTACGTTGAATGACAAGAGATGGCGTGTCGTACTAATAGCTAGAAGCGAGTAAGCGAGAAAATCGTGGTTTTTTGCGAGAATTAAGGTGGAAGAGCTCTTTGTGTCACACCTATTCCTGCCTAATAAAGGTAGTAAAGTGCTGTTGTATTATGGTTTGATGGGTGTGCTAAGGAAGACTTAATTGTCCGAGGCTTTCAACTCAGTCCTCAGGTTTAGCAAGGCATTTGTTGACAACCTCAGATAAAACTCTTATCTTATCTGGAGTTGACTACAAATGGGCATGGGTGGCAGCAGCTAATCATTACCATGTGGACTACAACCTTGAGTTCTGTTAGAATACCTCGTGAAAAATTGTATTTCTTGCCATACCTTTCGAACAAAATTAAAATTGCTTTTATAAGGAAACAAAAGTAAGTAGCGCTAATAGGTTAGTATATTGCATTAAAATAACACGTGTTTATTTAAAGCGATAAAAGGATCCATCGCCTATAGCTTAATACACTTCGGTATGACAACTCGGCAATACGGTCCTACCACTTGTACTAAAATTTTCATGTTATCATAAAATCCCAGAGACAGTGTACGCTCGTCAAAAAGATAATTTTCAAGAATAAAAGCCTTTTGGAGTGCAATCGTAAAAATGCTTTTAAGCAAAAATAATATTATCTCAATTACAACTGGTGATGCTGTGTTGGTAAGCATTTCGTTTTTTGTCTACAGTTCAACTGAATCCAGTAAATACATTGTATTTATCATTTAAACGCCTATCAATTACTGTAATTGGCGGTTAAAACTACTATAATACTAAATAGTTATATTGAGAAACGCTACCGTGCTCATGGACGTAAATTTTCCTACCCCTAAGGACTACGTCAAAAAACTTCGTGTCAGTGTTTATACTTATCAAATAACACTTTTAATCACATTGTTATGAGGCCGAAATAGGGAATCAGCGGTGCCGGCACTATCGAGATATAGAGATCTACTAGTTTTAAATATCAAGTCATTAATAAATAATAATCGAATCGAAATTGGATCGGAAATCGGAAATTCGTACTATGAAACCTCTCTATGTATAGAGGCGTGGCCAACCCCGGGTAGGAATCTAAACTTATCTGGGATTGATTTCAGATATCCATGGGCGCCACTTAACAATAAGGCATTTTTATATTAACCTTAAGAAATTATAAAGATCGCGAGAGTAAGTAAAGCTATTCTATTACGTATTATATTTTTTTACATTTTACAAACGAAAACAGTTCATTGTACCCGCCACCTTCATTTCCTTAGAAAAACAGGATGTTACGTCACAAGCACGGGATATAGGGTAAGCATATTTCACGAAGCTCTAATGTTAGTTTACGAGCAAAGCTGCATTTCAACCGACACTTACAGCTTTATTACGGTAATGTGGGTTCTATATACGTGTGTAGGTGCCATTGTTTATGTAACAGTGCAGTTCGTCTTTTTTGGGTCTAATATAGTTAGTGGCCTGTCGTAAGCTCGCCCTTTCTAACTAGGTTGTTGGGTTTGTGAGTTTATACCTCACTCCTGAAATAAGTTTTAGGATATCTGTGATATATCAATATATATATATCTGTGATAATAGTGATCATGAGGAATAATTTAGTTGGTTTATTAATAACTATATTTTTCTTATAAGCTACACTATTTCTAGGCTGTTAATTCAATGCTTAGCTTGCCTGTGACGTATAAAATTAATTTTATTTGAACATCCACTGAGTGTACTCTTATTCACCTGAAAGAGACAATTAAATAAGTATGAAAGTCACAGACGAATTTGTTATGAATAAAAAGTAGCAAATTCAAGATAGTCGTGAGAAATTACTGTACATTATTGAATGAACTATGTCAAGTATTTTAATATGAAGTATAAATAAAAACACACTGCAGATAATAATAATGATAATATTCTTTATTGTAGGTACCCAGATGTAGAACATAAAATAAAAAAAATAAAACATACAATTTAGGACGACACAAAAGGCGGTCTTATCGCTAAAACAGCGATTTCTTTCAGACAACCTTAGGGTGAGAAGTTAAAGAGAGTATGAATTAAAATAGGTAGGGTGCAAAATAATTAAAATTTTAACTACTAATATCTAAAATCAAGCATAAATTAAGGGATAGCATATAGTAGGAGAAGAATAAATAAGTAAAAAGGAAAGAAGCTAATCATTAAATTTAGAAACAAAGTAACACTGTTTTTTTATACGAGATAATTATAATTATACGCTTCACGGATGTCATATGACGCGGGAGCAGTTTTAAGACATCTAAAATATGTACTTAATAGTAGAAACATGGCTTGTATTAGCCACTACACACGAAGTCTGGTTTAACAAAAAGCGTAACACGACATATTAATGGAACATGAAAACTTACTAAAACAAAACAAAATATAAACCACCAGCACGAGATAAATTAATAGCTAACCATTTTACCTACCACTGTGATATAATAGGACGTCGGTCATGAAATATTATATGAAACAAGGTCTCAATTCATATCACAACGGGAGATCACAACGCTACCAATATCTAATACCAATCGCTAATATGGGTTTTTCTATTACATACACGGTACGGTACAGTATCTATTAGTTATTTTTATGTTGCTGTACATCAAAGAAATAAGTAGGTACCCGTTAGCTCTCTTTTGTTAATAATGAGTTCGCACAACAAATAAAAGAAATATTGTTGTACATTCAAACTTAAATTTGTTTTTAAATTAACAATATACCAATTTAATCAATTTTATATTGTTTTTCATTTCATCCGTTTCATCTGATCTTCATCTCATCTTAATTTACTTATCTTTTTTTCAATTCAGCACAAAATTATATGCTTTCTTAGCTTCTTCACTCTTTTTTTGTGTTCACATAAGTAATTTCCATTATCCCCACAGCATGAAGCCCAACAAACATTTTATAGAAAATTAGTTTTAACTTTGCAGTACTTTTGAAAACAGCAACAATAATTAGTTCACAACTTATCCCCACGTACAAGCGCAGTGCACAAGAAACCCGCAAATCATCTCTACATAACAGCTCCTACTCCATGAAATATTTCAGGGCAAGTATAACCTGGAAACTCACTTAAGCGTGCACCACGGCGGCTTAGAAACGAATAGTGGACGATAAAACCACTTATTTTCCGAACACCCGCTGGTAACCTGTCTTGTTCATAAATGACTGATTTTCGTTTATTTATTTTTTGAACCATTTTGTCTACTAATAAGTGGTCTGTCGTAGTACTTAAGTACGTATTTGAGATTTAGCATTAGACATTATTCATGACTATTTTTCTACTAATTTTAACCAACAACAATCAGTTTGTAGGTACTTCCATTATAAATTAAATTACATTTAATACCTTTAATACGTTTAAGTAAATTTCATTCTAAGTTTAAGAAGAACACAATAAGTGTTTGTAAATATAACTAGGGCAAAAACTGTAACACACGGAAAAGAAAATAAAATGGTAAAATTAATAAAATAGTAACGTAAAGTATAGTTTAAACTGACTAGACGTCTCATCTATTTCAATAACATAATTAGCTATCAACTCATCGGCTGTTACTATCTAATCTAAAACTAAATACAAAATAACATACTTTAACAGAGTTGCTATAGTTCTTGAAACATTTATGAATTAAGTTCTTAAAAGTTTCATAAGTAAAATAAATTAAATACCTATATAACATAAATTTTAAAACTACAATAATGATTTTTCCTAACTAGAAACTTATTGTGAAAATGTTCAGTAAGTTGAACCACTTAAGCGCGTACCACACCGCGGGGGGCGGCGACGAATGGTGAACAATACCGACCCTCTTAGTGCTAAACCACCCGCTGTTCTTAGTTGAATGTACGTTTGTGTCTAAGTATATATTTTGGAAGTAGCTTTGCCAGCGAATTTTTACGCGTAAATCATAACATAATATAATACAAACTTAATATCCTTATTTTGCCCCCTTAAGCCTATTTTAGCACGGTACCGTCGTACCCTAGATGATTTGGCGAGTTTTATACTCACCAGGGTAGAGCCTGACGGGGCAAGATGCGTAGAGGACTCCGGTTGCGTTCCTTTGGAGATCCCGGAGTCCTCAACGCAGCGTCGAGAACGGTCATCGAGGGGGTCTTAGTGCGGTAAGAATCCCACATTACCCCGTATCGCTCCCACGGTACCTTCTGAAGGTTTCCCCCTCGTTAACAAAAAGTTGAAATAGGCATTGCATTACTTAAAAATTGGCAGATTTTCAAACAAACTTTCAACTCCTGAATAGCTCTCGTAGGGGTATAATATCAAAAATTCGTTCCTTAGTGTTAGTCCACAGGCAGGATACCCTTTTTAAAAATTTCAAAATTTAATAATAAACTTAGGTTTATTATTAAATTTTGAAAGCAAACATTGGTTTAACATTTAGATGTTAAACCAATGTTTACTTATCTTTAAACCCTGACGCTTAAAGTCTTATTTCAATGCCACCGTAGCTTTCGAACGGATGGCCTAAATTTAAAGTGTTTTTTATTTGAAAGTGTGTCTAACCGAGTGTTCTTAGCTATGATTTAAGAAAACCCGACTAGTTGTTTAAAGATCAAATAAAAAATTGACACCATACATATTTGCTATTTCTATATTATTTGTACCAATATTATCCGAAATTATTCTTCATACCTGAAACATTAAATAGAAACAAAAGTAACCGAAATTCTTTGTCGGAGACAATAAACGGATAGCTTTGTCCTTTGAGCGTCGTACGCTTGTAGAAGTTGTGAGCGATGCCAACTTCTCCCTACCTTATCGCTTTGAGTGGGAACTTCTCAAGGACAAAATCCTGAAAATGGTACTATGTACTTGACAAGTGTTAAAGTTTATGGAAAGTTTAAGCCATGGCAACTTTTATATAAACGATATTAATTTATCAGATAATATTGGTTGGTCATAATACACAAAAATCAATACTTAAATCAATTTTATGGACAAAAATTATATAAAGTTTAAATTTTCTAAATTTAATAACATATTTAAATATCAAACAAATAACACTTATTTTTAATCCCCGACACCAAAAAAGTGGGGTGATAGTAATTTAACGTGTGTCTCTGTATATCTATCTATGTCACCTTATCTTTCAAACGTGTGCTCCGATTAGAATGTGATCTTTTTTATTTAAAATCATATTTAATCGAGAGTATTCGTAGCTATAATTTAAGAAAATATGACTAATCGTTTGAAAATTAAATAAATAATGAACGCCATACTTATTTGCTATTTTTATATCTACCGATGTTATCAGAATTTATTCTTCATACCTGAAACATTAAATACAAACAAAAGTAACCGAAATTCTTTGACAGAAACAATAAACGGATAGCTTTGTCCTTTGAACGTCGTACGCTTGTAGAAGTTGTAAGCGATGCCAACTTCTCCCTACCTTATCGCTTTAAGAGGGAACTTCTCAAGGACAAAATCCTGAAAATGGTACTATGTACTTGACAAGTGTTAAAGTTATGGGAAGCCGTGACGAGTTTGAAATAGAAGATATTACTTTATCTTCGTGAAATTAATTGTAAGACCAACTAATGTCATTCAGCGAATCAATTTCGTTGATTCTTTTGCAATTCAAAAATTGATGTTAAACTTAATTATTCTTAAGGTTTCGTTAAAATTTGGTATTTTTTTTCTAATTCGTCTACTAATTCGCACTTTGCATGTCTCGGCCCGGTATGTCCTCGAATTGAATGGAGAGCATATAACCCACCCGATAGTATGAACCCATACGATCAGGTGGACTGCATGCTGTCGTATATGAAATTACCATAAAAATGTCCTTAATATACTTTGTTTAGAACAAGGATATACCTGAAGCCGATCACAAATGTGTTGCCATTCCTGAAGTCAAGGATGATGGTCTCATATTAAGCTAACCGGAATACACACCCTTCCACCGATACGCAGAACTGCTTCACGTTCACAATAGTAATAGATGAAGGTGGTAGAACCTTTTGTGGTTCGAATCCGGCGACACCTCCGCCACACCAATTTCTGCCTAATAACAGCAGTGTTAGGCGCTGCTGTGTTCCGTTTTGAAGGGTGTGGTAAGCGGGACATACTTTACCGGCGTTCCAGCTTAGTTCTTAGGGGTAGCGGCTTATCTGTGGCCGACCGCTGGTAGGAATATCTAATCTTATCTAGGGTTGATTACAGATGTCCATGGGCGGCAGTAGCCACTTACCATCAGGTGGACTGCATGCTCGTCTGCTACTCCTATATTATAAAAAAGATGTGGCGGTGGTACGTCCCCAATGGAACTGTAATTATTCTACCACCTTTATGCTTCTATTTTTATATAACGCGTCTCAATATTAACGTTTAGATGTGGAGGCAAGTATTTTCACTAGTTAGCGTAAGCTTGCAATGATATCGAAAGTTTATTAAAAAACCGACCCAAAAAATATCGGCAATTTATCATTATCGAACTACTGCTGATACAATATTACCACATCATAAAGAAATCAAATGTTAATATGCAAAAAGAGTGTCTAAAAGTCAAATAAGTCAACGGAGGCCGTCGTCAAGAATAAATATTAAATAGTCTCTGAAAATTTTCGGCAAAAAGGTCTTTCTATTTGAATATATTGTAAAAGTTTTGAATTATTTATGTATAATATCGCGAAACTTTTGATACTATCGGTTGTAATTGCAACATTCGATACAAATATCGATTTTCATCGATATTATATTGACTAGCATCCCTAGCAATACCCATTCAGTTTTATACTTGCGTATTTTGCATCTTTATTACACAAAATAGTTAAACATTCTCGGTTAACTAAAACCGTTATAAACGTATTTTTGGCAGAGCACCAAAAACGAGTTAACATTCTACGGTTTGTGTGAAAAACAAAGCCTTTTTATAAAAGACCGTGGAATGCCTCGTGAGCCTAATTAAACAGTGGAATTTCTACTTGCTTTTAATATAAAAGTTATCTTGTTCCCAAAATTCTTTCGCATACCAAAAATATGAGGAGTTTATGTTAAGATAATATTATTTTTTAGTTATTCGGGCATTTTAAACTTAAAAGACTACAGTTATAGCTCAATCGTATAAAGGGGTGAAGTTCAAATCCATATTTTTAGAAGTTCTGTGAGTACTAGAAATTATCAATTGCTTTAAATGTGAAGAAAATCTTCGTAATGAACCTTCTCAACTGTAATTACTTTTAAAGTTCTCAAAGGTGGAGTCTATCACCCTGTTATGTTATGACCTGAAGTTATTCAGCGTATTCAGTTTAATACAGTGGGCTTAGAAAGAGAAAGGCTTAGTCTAAACCGATAGATAGATTAAATTCTTCTGAAAAGAGACCTTAATGAAATAGTAATGGGTTGTTGATGACGATTTAAAACATTTTATTCTTAAATAAGTGCTTCACAAGCCTTTAAAATCAATATAAGTGTAGCAGACCAGCATGCAGTCCACTTGATAGTAAGTGGCTACTGCCTCCCATGGACATCTGTAATCAACTCCATATAAGATTAGATATTCCTACTTGAGCTACGAAGCAAGTTCTATCAGCTAATAATCCAAATCGATACCACCTTCAATTGCTATCCACAATTAAATGCGCGAATCTTGCAACGATCTAGCGATCGAACTTGGACCTTACGAAGTGGGGACACGAGAAATCCATTACATGAACCTTTTTGCTGCACTTGTATTACTAATGGACCCCTCGTGTCCCCCGCAGCGCTGTTGTTAGCCCCTAAACGCTGCTATGAGCCCCTTAGATTGGCTACACACGTACGTCACGTTTGGTGAACAAACTAAAAGTTGATATTTTTGGTTCATATAACCTAAAATAATTATTAGAGAATTATTTTAGAAACATTAAACCCGACTGCTTGAAGGCTGTCTGTATCAATCTCACAATTAAGACAAATCCAACGACAGCTCATATTACGTCAAAATCCGTCAAGCAATTTACGCCGCAGAGCATCGCAAAGAATGAGATATATGTACAATATACGTATGCTCGAAAAAACACATACAGTCGAGTAAAGAATATTGATCTCCTCAATACTCAAAATTACAATTTTTTTCATTCATACAATCATATCCTAAATCATCTACAAGGAAAGAACAAAAAGTATTGTAAATATAATTTTGTTAAATACGAGATAGATAAGGTAAATATAAGAATTTTCCCAATGAATGTTTATAGTACTTAGTAGTTACATTTGCTCAATCATATGTACTTAAATCCGTAAATATAATTATTTAATCTAAAAATGTTTGCTAAACGTCTCGACTGTAAACCATGCAAATCCACTTCATTGGCTACATAGGATTTCATCAGAATTAATTCATAGATTCAGACCCTCTAGAGTAGAAATGCTTGTGGCTAATCTAGCATAAACTTTTGTTTGAGTGAAGCTTTTCTGTGGTATTTACTTAGCTGACTGTTATAATAAGTGTTATAGAAATATAGTAATTTATTTATTAAATATGTTTGCCTACACGGAAACTTGTTTTGCATCGGATTATAATTGAATAATTTATCTTTGACCACATTTTTAATTTTAATTTTAGTTTGAATATTTTTTGTTCTTTCTCTTTTTTAAATTTAATGTATTTTTATTGGATCTTAATCGGTAATGTTCGAATTAGGCATTCCTTTAATGTTAGTGAATGTGATTTAATAAATAAATTATTATACAATATCTGCATTAAAATTTAAACTAAATTAAGCAAAATATAATATAACAATGATTATACCTTGTAAAGGTGATATGTGAATAGGTGTTGTAATATTTTAATCGGTCTGTTTTTATGTTTTTAAAAACAATTAATATAATGATGTTCAACGATATTGCAATCCAAAAAATGATTGCGTTAAATAAAAATATATTTATTCATAATATGAATGTTTACTTATATATTTTAGAAACTATCGAATCATAAAATAATTATATTCCGCGTAAAACTGCTAGGCCGCTCTAAATATAGAAAATAATCGAATCGCCATAGCAAACTGTACTCGTATGACTACACCTGCTCGCAACAACTTCAGACCGCACTAGCAGTTTTACGCGGACTATAAGTACCTACGGCATAACCTTAGTATTTTATTATTCATCAAAAGTCCACTAGTTCTTAGGCTTTAAGAGATAACGATAAGCAAATGATAAATTAATGAAATAAATTACATATGTAGATACTAACATATTAAGGTAGACCAAAACAGCCCCATCCCTATTTGTCTAAGCAATTGTCACATCTAATCACGACAACGATAATTTACAATAATTGTGTGTGTCATCATTATCGAGTGAAGGTTATCATTGAAATCCGTGGCTTGTAATTAAGATTATTAATGATGTAATTATATTGTTAGAAGAGCTGAAAGTGAGCTTCAACTGGATTAATTAGTCACATTGATTGAAACTTGGTGATGTACCTAAGGTCATGAGTGCAAACAAGACAATTTCGCCTTTTTTATGGATATTATTTTCTAACATTATTTTATGTGACTAAATGAAGTTAATTTTAGAATAAAGTCGTGTATGAATTTTATTTAAGCGCCAAATTGCACGAGGAACATCTATGTATCTAAACATGTTCATGAATTAAATTAGTACTTCTGAATACTTTTGTCCCATGAAATTACCTATGGAATTGCATAATATCAATATCCCGCCATCGAAGTCGCGAATAGGAGCTATTATAAAATATATGCTATAGTAGATAGAAGATTGGTGACCAAAGTTTATTACATTATATTATTTATATTCCATCAAATAAAACGACTCTATCATACTACCGCAACAATATCTGTAATAAGATCAAGTGACACGTGGTAGCAAATAGACATAGAAACACTTAATAGCGTTGCTACTTATATTCGTATATAGGATTCGAAGACCTTTTTTTTTGTTGACGAGGGGGAAACCTTCAAAAGGTACCCGACGCTATGTGGGACTTTTACCGCATTAAAACCCCCCCGGTGGCCGTCTTCGGCGATTGGTGGAGATCTCCAACGGGACACAACCGGAGTCCTCCTAACGCGATGCCCTTCTATCGGGCTCTGCTGGGGGGAGCAATTTACGCTCCTCTCGCATCCCCTGATTACAGCGATATGCGATACCGTTGTCCTTCCCGGGATCGCTTGCTGGACGGTTTGAGCTCCCACTCTTGCCGCCCGCAACCCCGGAAGCCCCTTTTAATCGCCTCTTACGACAGGCACCGTACCGTACTGTACCCCTATTCTGGTCCCGGTACTACAGGGACAAAGGATTCGAAGTCCTAGACCAATCACTACCATCAATAACAGCTGCGAACTAATTACTGCACAGTTCTTTGAAATACCCCCACCCAGCGTAGCGCGTAAACTCGCAAAACAGTGCCAAATTACGCAAATTGAGAAACAGCTTGCACTCATGGCGGCATTTAAAAGTTTAACTCGTTTTCTGTTTCATTAACGGTTATACCTCAGATTAACGGTGGTAATTATGTACGCAATTTGGCCCCGGTTTAAATACAATCTGACAGTTACGGAGACGTACTGCGAACGATCTATAATAACGAATGAAAGTAATTGAAGTGTTATTTTCGAAATATATGAAAGTGTTAAATCAAAATCGAAATAATTTCCATTTTTAATGGTTATGTAACATAATAATGTATAAATGTAACATAAAACATGATTCGTTTTATTTCTGTTGTACATTATTGGATTTTCATGTAAAAGGGGACGTTACAGATTACTCTATTTTTATACTCAAACATAACATTAGGTACATACATTATATGAAGGAGTTTTACATAATAATATACTAAAGAAACCATTTTCAACTGGTTTTATGCTATTTATGAAAAGTATACAACTTGGCTTAATTAATTAATTTATGTTTTCTACTAGGTACTAGGTTGATACCAGTGATAGCCTAGTGGCTAAGAAACTCGGCCTCACGATCAAGAGGTCCGAGGTTCAAATCTCAGGCACGCACGCACCTCTGATTTTTCAAAGTTATGTGCGTATTAGAAATTAATTATCACTTGCTAAACGGTGAAGGAAAACATCGTAAGGAAACCTGCATACCTGACAGATTTATAAAAAAAAATCACAAAAGTATGTGAAGTCTACCAATACGCACTTGGCCAGCGCGGTGGACTATGGCCTAATCCTTCTTATTATGAGAGGAGACGCGTGCCCAGCTGTGGGACAGTAAGAGGTTGCTGATGACTAGGTACTTATTCAACAAAATAAAAGTATAATAAATGCTTATGAAGATATTGATTGAATTACTCCTTACATGCCCGAAAGCAAAACCCAATTTTGCCTTACTTGGCATATAGGTACCTACTTTGCAATTCACTAGCGCCACGGAAATATATGCGTTCAGAAGTATGAGTGACAGTTCGAAATAAAATAAAGTAGATACATATTTATGTAATACTTTTATAAGTCGTGATTCACAACTGAGACTCAAACGGAAGTTTCCCATAAATCGCTTGAAAATTGAATGAATCGCCAACTCGGAGCTTGTTGCCAGCATTTGATAAGCAACTGTATTAGGGGGGCATTCAAAGTTTTATTAGATAATCAATCAGTCGCGTTTCAAATTGTTTTAAAGATCGTTCCGAATCGCGGAACTGAGGGCCGTTTTCGAGCGAAGAACGGCGAAGTTTCAATAAGATTGTATTGGCCACCGCCCAAGTTTCGGCTGGATCACAATTGAAGTTTCGAGCTCCCAAATAGGCATGAGATGAGAGCCAATGGAATCATATTCTTTGTGCTATTCAAACGAAAATGTCTTTTACAACTGCAATAGAGTTTAAGTGCGTGAGACAATTGGGTATATGCACGTAAGAGAAGTAGTTTTGTTCACGTTCATTGTGTTTAGAGTAAATTTAGCGTATAAGAGTGGAGTAATAAATTGTTGTATCGAATACAATCGCGAATAATGGTGCCGGCTGTGCAGTGCCATGACGATAGTTCGAGGTTTGATGTCTGCCAAGGTAGCAATGTTAAATGCAATGTTAAATGTCGTAAGTCTTAGTCCTCAAGGGTTATAATATCAACACAAAATATTATGTACGTACCTTTTTTTTTGTTTACGAGCGACGTCGGGTTATGTGGGATTTTTACCGCACTAAAACCTCTCCGGTGGCCGTCCTCAGCGCTTGTTGAAGGACTCCGGGATCTCCGAGGGAACACAACACGAGTCCTCCAAGCGCGATGCGCCGATCGGGCTCTGCCATGAGGAGAGCACTTTTGGCCCCACCCACACCATCTGGTGCTTACGACGTGATGTGATCACATATACCGTCGTCCTTCCCGGGGTTGCTTGCTGGACGGTTCGGGCTCCCTCCCACTCTTGCCGTCTGCAACCCCGGAAGCCCCCTTTTAGTCGCCTCTTACGACAGGCAGGAGATACCGTAGTCCTATTCTATTCCTGAGACTACAGGGACATTATGTAGGTACCTAGCGGGTCTTTAAACCTCTTCCTACCTTCTGCGTGGTATTCAGTGCACATGGGTAACCGCTTAATCTGTTTCCCATTGCGAATGAAGTGAATCATTGAAATTCAATATTAATTTCATCATTGATAAGTGCGTACATTCGGAATATCTCTGAACCGTTTCAGCTTCGTGCTTTTGACACTCTGACAGTATGTATTTTCCAAAATTATTTACCAATATGTTGTTCAACTGAAACTGAAATGTTGAAATTTCAATTAATAATCCTGGATATGAAATGTTTTTGTAAAATACATCCACCGGAAATTAAACTATAGATTCTACGACAGTTAACAATCTTTATATATGTCGGCTGATGGCCACACATCTTCTTTGCTTCCTTCAGATAATAAGATCGTACATAGGGCGATGTAAGAGATCAGCGATCCAAATGACAATCATCACTAAATATTCACCATTACACTTTTATTATACAAACACAAATTCACAAGTCTCATCAAACAATGGAAACTAGAACAGAATAATAAGATTCATCTCGATTTCGGTTTACAACGATCCGTCGGAGCTCTCCGATCATTGCCGCCATGACAAGACCGTCTGTCTTCTTCTCCAACGTTCCGTTACGCCCGGCGCCATCTCTCGCCAAGGCGTTGTAAACTCCAATACGTTCGTAATTTGAATCACTCAAATGACCTGCGCCGACACGGCCTTCCTGACCCTCGCGTGTCCTCACGCGTATAAGATCTCCGCCGACACGCCACTCTTGACTAACACACGCCCTCGTGTCGTAAGCATCTGGAAAACAAGTCAACTATACACACAAGCCATATCCATTGATACGAATCTACAAAAACCCACCCAAATTTTTATTCCATTCCATTAGTCCGAGAACCCATATTCAATTGCACATTTTCTCACTTATAGGTCTCACGGTCCCATTTTTACCCTTTAGTTACAGAACTCTAAAATGCCCCCACAGTTTAATTGGTAATAAAATACTTCATGCGTCGTTGCCAAAGTTTGCATATTCAGCTTTCTAGTAGTCACAGGCCGCCAATCCAGGCAGTTCCCACAGAACCGGACGCCCCCTAGTAAGTCGGACGGGTAGAGGCGTTAACGCCTTTAAATGAGGCCAATATCAGAAAATCACAGTACCAATGTCGTCATATCTTTGCGTCACTAACAACTAAATAAACCGTGTGCAATCTTAATACCAGGGGCAAACAAGGAATACATCATATATCAACATTTTCATCTACCACGTATCAACATCTCGGTCCACCACGTATCAACATCTCGATCCACCACGTATCAACATCTCGATCCAACACGTATCAACATCTCGATCCCACACGTATCAACATCTCGATCCCACACGTATCAACATCTCGATCCAACACGTATCAACATCTCGATCCACCATATATGTACATTGCGATCCCCCAAGTATTAATATTGCAATTCACCACATATCAACATTGACATCTACATATCGCACCATATAACTGCAATCATTACAAATACTTTCCTTTTAACGTGAAACTGTGAACCATGACTCCTCCCTTGAAGACTCCCTCCCATGACGACTCTCTCTCATGATGACTCTCTCTCATGACGACTCCCTCTCATGACGACTCCCTCTCATGACGACTCCCTCTCATGACGACTCCCTCTCATGACGACTCCCTCTCATGACGTCTTCCTCTCATGAGGACTTCCTCTTATGGCGACTCCCTCAGACTACCGTCACATAGTCCTTCAGACTACCGTCGCTTTATCTTCAACTCTTCCTTCACAATGGCCATTGATCCAAAATTTTCGTACATGTAACGCGATGACTGCAGCAGTCCTTAAAACCAAAATAAACTCCATTATTATCAACCGCCGATATGGTCTAAAAAGTGACATAACATAGGAATCGCCAAGCCAAACTTCGCCCAGATTCCTCGCGTCTAGGTCTGACGCGCAGAGGGTCCCGGGCTCGATCTCCGGCGAGACAGACATGTAAATGATGCATTCAGGTTTCTGTTTTTTTTTGGGTCTGAGTGTTTGTGCATTCGTTCATGCGTGCGTCCATGGCACCCACGACACAGGGAACCCCAGCCTGGAACTAAAGTGTTGAAAGCGTCTCACAAACTTTAAATAAAACAAAATTTCCACATCATTTCAACTGCCAACAGAGTTCATATAATTATCAATTCTCGACAACACAACAGGAAAATAATTATAGTTCAAAAACCAAAAACCACGCTAACATCGCACAAGCAAAGTCTTTAATCCTGTTTTCTGACGATCCTGATAAGAGTAGGATAAAATTATTACAATCGTGTATTGTCATCGGTTCTTGACAATTGTTCAAAATTTTAAATAGATCGTATCGTTCAAATTGGGTAAAAATCGAGTCCAAAGATACTGTTACGTACATACATACGGATCAAGCTAATAAAAGCGTGGCAAAAATCAATCACATTTTTGAAAATCACAATTGTAGTCAAAATTGTCAATGCACATACACATACAATTTCACACACAATTCATCCGCAACACAATACACATACAATTTATTTTTTTCTTAATTTTCTCGGCCACAATTCTAAAAAACTTCGTTATGTTATTATCAATTATCCCCATAATTAACACCGTCTGCATGTTATTGACTGTATCCCATGACTATGCATTTATCTATACTGTTACATAAAAAAAACATTTTAATTCTAACCTATTATAGAAAACATTTTATTTTACAAGTAGTGCCCGTTACCATAAATTGTTTTAATATGTATAGTAAACTTGTAGCCTGTTGTAGCTTGTACTTTGTCATCGCATCAAACCATTTAAATTATCCATACCATTAAAATATCTCGCGAAACACAATTACTGATTCCCAATAATTCTCTGGATATACTAGCCATACGGAGAGGCAGCTCACGCCACGAGCGGGTCCGGTTGAGGAACATTAGGCCTTTGGGTTAGGTTAGGTAAAAGATCATAGAACTAATGTATTTCACATACGTATTCCACCTTACCCTGCAATAAATTAATTCAATTGAAATGAAAAATATACTACACAACTGTACTGCACATACTAATGTATCGACAACTTTAAAGTACAAACATACGCGTAGAAATTATTGAAAAGTCTCGCCTTATCTAAAGTCAATGTGCAATATTCAAAATTATTAGGTAGGAGTTGCGAACGCATTTTTTTAAGCCAGAGCATATCTTTCTAAACTTTACAGACCAACGATGCATAAAGAGACCACTTCCTTATCTCAGACATACCTGTTCCACGTTGTATATTTTAGCCTACGTCGTGGTCTTGAGAAAAAAGAAGATCCAATCCCTCACTACAATTTTTGACAAATGCCTTTCAACTTTATAATACCGAACAAGATGACACTGCTCACAAGAAAAAAAAAAAAAAAAAATCGGTGTTATTTGACGACCCATCCCTTGTATATAAACATCTTTCATTCAATCATAACTTCGTTATCTTACAGTTACACCCAAGTAGCTTCGTATTACTTGAAATGACATCGTTTTGTAAAACCAAAATAATTTCCACATATTTAGGAAATCCCATATGGAACAAGGACATCTTAAAAACTAACTAACCGGCACAAACCCCATTCTTTTATTGTACAGCACTATGCAATAACACGTCACCACCCCACTAGGCCTCTCAGTTTAGAGAAAAAAAAACAGCAATAGAAACTCATATCGTTTCCATATTTTTCCAAGTTTTACACAATTCGCTATACCATAATTTAACGATTAATTTATAGTTTTTTTTTTGACCGGTGTACCGCAGATAAACCCACTGTTGACTATTAGACACTTCATATCAGTAGAGCTAAAAAAAAAACTGAATAAAACATCGTATCACATACTAACTCCATCGTTTGCATTCATACTCGTAACAATCAAACGCATTCATTCCTAATTAATACTGTGTATTCAAAATAAAGTGTTTCTTCGGGCTTTTCGATCACACACAACAACATAAAGACAAAGCGTACCTGTTATTTTATCACACAGTATAAACTCTGTCTTGATACCTCTAATGCATAATTTGTTGAAGAATACATCTGCACATAGCTAGATTTTCGTAGAGACGTGAGGCTACTCCAGAATCCAACCGTAGTATTCTTGAGTCTGTAATTATCTCACAAATGGACCATTTAATTTTAAATTAATTCAGCGATACCACATGACCGATATAAAAATTCCCTGTACAGCATCGCCCGTTAGCAGATAAATAAATAATCTTCTTTATCTGTAATAAAGTAATAATATTTAACCATTTTCTATTATATTATTAACTACACTCTACAGATTTCCAATTTCCAAGTAAAGCGTTGAACTGAGAACTTTCGTACTCATTACACAAACCCAATATTTACTTCATCCATTTTATCTACTCGTAATGCAACCTCCATCCCATTAAAAAAGTGACGCGATATTCTATTTCCAATATTATGTTAAAATTTACGATACATTAAATAATATTTCGCTATCAATAATAATGCAACCAAAAATACTGCAATAGCAACAAGTTCACAAATTATTACATAAAATGCACAAAATAATTCATTATTTTAATTTCCGAAGTGACAAAGTCATTTTATATTGACATAAATTTTTCCTCTACCGAACTTCATAGAAACAAAAGGAGGTTTTTATTAATTTCATTTCGTACATTTTCAAAATTTTCCAAACTATCATCGTTTCATAGTATGTGCACATGTTATTATTCTTTTCTCTTGTGTATTAAGTTTATTGAGAAATTAAAATACACGTCCCCGAAGCAGCGAATCACATGATGCAGAAATCAATCGTCTTCAAGATCTTATTTTTTTTCTTGCGGTCATCTCTTTAATGAAAACTATCTACAGCATCACTTCACTTTGTTAGGATATCCAAGACATTATATTACGTTTGTAGCTACAAAGCTTCCAATGTCAATTTTGTCTATCTTTATTTGTCACACATTTTTGCAGAATTTATGATATCCTTGAAATTATCACGATTATTCCTGGGGCGCTGGGTTGGGCCACTTCTGATGTCGGCTGATGGCCACACATCTTCTTTGCTTCCTTCAGATAATAAGATCGTACATAGGGCGATGTAAGAGATCAGCGATCCAAATGACAATCATCACTAAATATTCACCATTACACTTTTATTATACAAACACAAATTCACAAGTCTCATCAAACAATGGAAACTAGAACAGAATAATAAGATTCATCTCGATTTCGGTTTACAACGATCCGTCGGAGCTCTCCGATCATTGCCGCCATGACAAGACCGTCTGTCTTCTTCTCCAACGTTCCGTTACGCCCGGCGCCATCTCTCGCCAAGGCGTTGTAAACTCCAATACGTTCGTAATTTGAATCACTCAAATGACCTGCGCCGACATATATATATTTCTTATGTGCATGTGTATGTCACTGAACTCCTCAGACACTCCTCGACAGATGGCACTACTGTCATTCCAATGCAGGTACAATTTTTCCGTTTTATGTATGTCATATTATTTCTTTAAAATGCGGGCGAAGCCGCAGGCACCACTAGTATGTTATATATTATGTAACATTCTTCACACAAGTAATTACTTATAATTAAATAAATACCATATTTTATTAATATTAATTCTATAATTTTGTATAGTACACAACATATCCCAGAAATAATTAAACAAAAAGAAAAAGTGGATTAAATACATAAAACAAAGTAAAATCCATTTATTTGAATGGCGTGATTTCGGGCCTATTTTAGCACTTGAGCATTATATATTAAGCATTTCTTATTCTTAGTAAAGTGTGAAAGAGACGGAATAATGTAAAGAAAAACAACAAGGAAAGTAACTCGAGATCAAAGTAAATCATATTATAAAGGATAATGGGCTCACAGCTCCAATCTCGATACGAAATTGAATTAATAACACAAAAATAAGGCGTAACTAGTCCTTAGAGGATTTTTTGGAACATACCTACTCAGCTTAATCAAAGAGGATGAATTTCGATATCATGTCTACGGCCGTTTACAAGGTACTCTGATATTTTGAAGTAATACATGTGTAACAAATTATTTATGATTATGACGTACTTTAATGGCGTAAAACATGTTTAGAAGATCTATATGTGTGTGACTGTTCCATAATTTTCATAAAGGTATGTGAAGTGTATTATTCAAATTGTTTTTAATTTTCTGGGTGCATTAGGTCAATGTACTGGACAATCTTATGAATCTATAAGTTCCATAGATATTTAACAACTATGTAGAAATATAAAATAAAATATACGCGATAATTTCAGTTTCCAACATATCCATGTAAGTACTTCAAACTTCAAACTAGTAATTAGTTTAGTTTAGTTCAAACTATTATAGTACTATTTTAAACGTTCGTTAAGTTAATTTAAAATACCAATAAATCTCACGTACTTTATAGAGCTTGCTATAAAATGCCCTACATCTACACAAACTGTGGAAATCTATAAAATAAATGTACATCGGCACCGCGGCGCTGCGCAACTGATTCGCGCAGTAACGAACTTCGGAAATTTATTCATTGCTTCCGCTGCAGGAATGTTATGTGAACGTTATAAGTACTCCTTTACTATTTATATTTCTAGAATTGAATTTATATTTCTATCGAAGTGCTGGCGTTAGACAGAAGGAAGGGAAAAAAGTAAGAGTATTTACTGAAGAACAATGCAATGGTCATAAAAAATCAGAATTACAGTATTGGTAAATTTAACAGAAAGTGAACAAATTATTTATTAGTGGGAATAATTTACTTGGAACACCTTAAATGCATAAAAACAATAAAATAAAGTCACTTCATTTGTATAGAGCTAGCTATAAAAGACACTACCTCTACACAAACTGTGGAAATCTATAAAATAAATGTACATCGGCACCGCGGCGCTACGCAACTGATTCGCGCAGTAACGAACTTCGGAAATTTATTCATTGCTTCCGCTGCAGGAATGTTATGTGAACGTTATAAGTACTCCTTTACTATTTATATTTCTAGAATTGAATTTATATTTCTATTGAATTGCACTGCGATAGTGCTGACGTCGGACATAGAGAAGGTAGAAAAATATTTATAGAACGACAATGCAATGATAATAAAAATATAGATTAGCTAAATTTAAAAGAAATAAAATTAACGATAACTATCAGTGAACATATTGCTCTCATTTCTCTTAGCGCATAAGTGTAAATACATGAAACCACTAAACAAAACGGTTAAAGTATGTTTATGTTAATTACAATCATTTACAATTATTTTTAAGATTAAATTTTTATTATGTTAAAACAAGGATAATAAATTTATAACTAAATGACAAGAAAATTATTTTTGAGATTTAATTACTTAGGGTAACTAAGCAAGAAATACATACTTAAATGCATCTCAGATACGATGAAATCTTTAAAAAATATATTGACACCGCAGTGCTTTCAAAATGATTCTCGTATAGTCCAAGATCCCAGGGCCACCAGACGTCACGTATTTTCTGACGAAGGAAATGTGGACGATTGAGTAGTGTTAGTATGTACTAAGAACGCATGCCTACCTGCTAGCTTGCTCAGACGGCCAATTTTCAGGTATCAGGTAATCAAGGTACATAAAAACATTACTTACCTCACGTAAATTCTCCAAGCTGATTTTTACGTATATTTTAGGCAATATCCTTAAAAATAAGTCGCCAATACTCCCAGACACTTTCCGTCGGCCGTATTGCTTTGCAGACGCTTTAAAGCTCCCAAAATAATTACTTAACTTCACGTAAATTCTGATGCTCCATTTTTATATATGTCTACCAGACAACTATTTTAAAATCTTTTACAAGAAGACAGACCGATCCAAGGGGCCAATCATCCCCTAAGCTCAATTTTAATGCCTCTGTGGGTAGGAGCGCGAGGGCATTATCCACGCGCATGAGACTGAGTGAGACATGTATTAGGATATATTGACCTCTCTCTCTCACTCCGTTACAATTTACTCATATAACTTAATTATTAATATTAAAAAAATCAGCTAAAAAATAAAAAATCAGGTAAATAATTAAAAATTAACTTGTAAAAAAATGCTCATTTGACTACAATAATTCTAGAATTTTATCCTACAAGCTGTTTTGATAAATTCGAAAAAACTTCAATTTTTTTTTTAAGCAATATCAAATACTCGATAGTGTTAACGAATTCATTGAATCAGCATTTTTTTTTAATTATTTATTTATTGGGAATTAATCATAAGTAAAATACAAAGTAGAAAAATATTAATCTCTCAAAATTTCTGAGTAGTGCCTCTAATCTTCATTATCATCGTCATTGAAATTAGACAATTCATCATCCGGCCAATCTTGATATTGAATATCTAAATCGTCATTGTCGCTATCAACATTGTCCTCATTTCCTTCCACTGTAAAAAAAATTCAAACAATGAAGATCTGAAAAAACTAAACTGACACAAAAAATATGAGAAACGAAAATAAATTACCTGATTGGTCTTCTAGCGACTCACTGACAAAACCCGGTAATTCATCTCCGTCGAACCAATGAAAATCATATGTTCCATCTTTTAATGTCCAGCCATTATTTTCGGGTTTGAAAATATTTATCATCTTCATAGTTGCATTGTTCTAAAGACTAGCAATGAGCAATGTCAAATGAGCATTTTTTTACAAGTTAATTTTTAATTATTTACCTGATTTTTTATTTTTTAGCTGATTTTTTTAATATTAATAATTAAGTTATATGAGTAAATTGTAACGGAGTGAGAGAGAGAGAGAGGTCAATATATCCTAATACATGTCTCACTCAGTCTCATGCGCGTGGATAATGCCCTCGCGTTCCTACCCACAGAGGCATTAAAATTGAGCTTAGGGGATGATTGGCCCCTTGGATCGGTCTGTCTTCTTGTAAAAGATTTTAAAATAGTTGTCTGGTAGACATATATAAAAATGGAGCATCAGAATTTACGTGAAGTTAAGTAATTATTTTGGGAGCTTTAAAGCGTCTGCAAAGCAATACGGCCGACGGAAAGTGTCTGGGAGTATTGGCGACTTATTTTTAAGGATATTGCCTAAAATATACGTAAAAATCAGCTTGGAGAATTTACGTGAGGTAAGTAATGTTTTTATGTACCTTGATTACCTGATACCTGAAAATTGGCCGTCTGAGCAAGCTAGCAGGTAGGCATGCGTTCTTAGTACATACTAATACTACTCAATCGTCCACATTTCCTTCGTCAGAAAATACGTGACGTCTGGTGGCCCTGGGATCTTGCTCTAGTAGTAATGAACTTCGAAAATTTATTCATAGTTTCCGCCGCTAAAGTAATGTTATGCTGCAGAAATATGAAAACATTCTAAGCGCTTCTTCTCTATTTCTTACTGATTATTATTATTTAAACTAAGTCAAAAGTTATTTTAAGCTTCTTAAGTAAATTTATTTAAATATTCAAAATTGAAACAATTGTGATTGATATGGTTAATATTCAATAATATTCCGTATTTCCTTTGGTATTCATTCGTGCACGTTTTAATATACTTACATAATTTTTAAAATCAGAGTCTTGTGACTGGGATTCGAACTACCGATTAACTTGCTGAGATTCCAATTACTTTAAACCGAATTTCTTACGACGTCATATTGTTACATTTTTTAATTTATCTTACTACAAAGTTTAAAGAGCATATACAATTACGTAAAAAAACAACCCACGACCTCAACCGAAAATTAAAGGATTTCACAATAGCGGGAAATGTATGAAATAAATTTACATCGGCATCGCGGCTACGCAACTGATTCTCGCAGTAACGAACTTGGGAAATTTATTCATTGCTTCCATCGCTGTAGGTAGGAATGTGACGAAAACTTATTAGTGTTTCTTTAGATTAAATTTGTAATATCAAGGCTTCTGAGAAAATGGAAGGTAGTCGAAATTAGTACCTAAAACGGCTTAAGTACGGGTGCAGTACTAAAGCACTATTTCTAAAAGTACTTATTTTTTACGTCAATGCAGAGATGCTTCTCGAGCATATGTATATCTAATTTATTGGCAGCAAACAGCTTGACAGATTTTAACGTATGAGGGATATTTCGATTCATCTAAATTGCAGGAGTGACATAAGCTATATTTTTAAGCAATCACATAAAAAGTGGTTTCATCAGTGTAATAAGCACATATTAGGTATTATTCTAAGAGATAAGTGAGATATTCTTGGCCTAGAACAACCATTTAAGACAACCAAGTCAAAATTCTTTCAGTATCTAAAATCACGGCAAACAGCGAACATACGGCAACAAACGGTTTTTCAAAAAAAGAAGAAAGAAAGAAAGAAATGACCACTTTATTCCAACGAAAAGGTGTGACAGTAATTATTCAGGAAGACGAACGCTGTTTAAGATAATTCATCTCACGTACAGTTTTATCTCAGTGACAAATTGCAGACCTCCAGCCATAACTCAGGTATTTTAATGAAGCTTTCCTAAGGCTGTTTTCGTACTTGCGACTGAGCAGCTGCGTTATTTAGTCGCATGTCCGAAATTGTGAATATACGTGACATTATATTGGATTCAGATTTCTGAATGATGAATGATTTTTAATATGTAACGGGTACTTACGATACGCGGTTTTTTTAATTTATTTTGCTGGATTTTTTTCTCAGTTGCATGGATCGTGTTCACGACGAAACTGTGGCCGCGGGGAGAAACCGTTGACAGGTAATAGTGGTAGATTGATCTATCTACCCTACGTCTAATTCCTTTTTTGGTTCCATATCACGATACATAACACTGTTTTATGTTTACCCACTGAACTTTGCACTATTTGTGATTCGTGATTAAAGGATTTTGTTAGTATGAAGATTCTCATAGTACAGTCACCAACTGATCTGATACAAAGGGAACCGGATTCAGTCACCGAATTGGTAGAAAACTGTATTATTCTTATTTAGGTTTCTAGTAGTGCGCTGGATGTTTATTTACTCATCTTTGTGTTTACACATATGACCCACTATACAGAGAATTCTAGGATATATCTATGAGTGTAGAAAATTATTTTTAAGTAAGCATTCAGTATCTAGAAGTTATCTACCTGGCCAAAGATTGACCGTTTTGATAATTGGTACATGAACAAATATATAATGTTATTACTTAAATGGACGATAAAACTTTTACATCAAACCCTGCGAACATTCATAACTTTAATTCCAACTTGAAGCAAGTCGCTAATCAGAAAATGCTCTTAAGTCAAAGCAGATAACGGAATAACATCTTAAGGCATCTTGACGCAATGAAAATTTGCTTTTCGAAAAACTTTAGGCGCTGCGGGCAACACTGCAAGATAGCGTCAATCACCTGTCAAATGTTGCCAGCAGTACGTATCCATTTTGCCATCCATTTTGGGGAATGTTAGATGGAAATGAATTCGGAGTTGGGAGTTTAATCCTTACTTAATCCTACAATTATTGGGGATATTAGATTATAATATGTGCATTTATTTTTGGGATATTACAAGCGTAATCCCTTTTAGATTAATCGTTTATATAAATTGCGTATTTTTCTATTTCAATACAATTCAGTAGACATTGGTAAATCTGTAATAAGCTTACCTATTATTGGATTTTTGTTAAGGTACTTAGTTATATAGCTCAGTTTTACTCAATTATACAGATAGTGATTATACATATATACATCTATTAATAGGAGTATAGATCTACTTATCTTTAAATATACGTAAGGTGATGCTAGAAATAAATATAGTTAGTAGGCAACTTATTCGCAGTTAAAAGGCAATAACCAGGTTCAGGAAGTAGTAAAATCTTTTCAATGTTTTTCAAAGATTTCAAATCGTTAAAAAGACGCATGCATATATGAAATTTGTCGAATATACTCGTACTTACGTATTGTAGTCCACGTACCCCAACAGTGGGCTTACACCAGTGGGCACATTAACAACAATGAAACTGAGGCTTTTACGTCGCCGGAAGTGAAATACAATGCCATAAATAAGGCAGTTCGCGCTCTTACTCAAAGGCTTTGATATTAAAATGTGGGGCCTGATAAATATTTAATGCAATCTCATTGTAGCTGTGCGAAGTAATTCATCGGCGGATCGCGTACTCACATAAATTTCAGCAAACAGCAATAGGTAATAGAATAAAATTGTCCGTTTATTGTACGTAACAGAGGTACTCATTTTGTACGCAAATTTATGATACGTTTCCCGTTTTAGTTTGAAAACTCAAAAATAAAATATCTATTTATTCATAAAGATAAGTATTTTGATTTATATTAACTTATCAATGAAAGTACTGAATTTAACCTAATTTTTATCCAATCAATTTGTAGAGTTCGTAGAGTTTTGTCTTTTTATTTGATTTCCTAAAAAAAGTTTCTCTAAGGTGTGTGAAGTCTATCGATCCTTATTTAATAGTAGGCCAGTATGGTGGACTATGACTTTAGCCCCTCTCACTCTAGCGATATTAATTTATTGATAACTAGCTGACCCGGCAAACTTTGTACCGCCTCAAAATCTATTTATCGAATATATTTCATATAAAATATAGCCTATGTTACTCGTGGATAATGTAGCTTTCGAATGGTGAAAGAATTTTTAAAATCGGTCCTGTAGTTTATGAGCCTATTCATTACAATCAAACAAACAAACAAAGTTTTCCTCTTTATAATATTAGTATAGATGAAGCGCCTATAGTAGTCTTCACATTTGAGAACTTTTTCTTCAAAGAACTCTGAAGCGTATATAGGCTTCCTCACTGTGTTTTCCTCAACCGTCCAAGCAAGTTATAATTAGTATCAAAGCCATTAACGTAAAATCAGAAGTACCTGGGATTTGAACCTCGGACCTCCCCATTCAGGGCCGAGCTATCAGATGCTACCTAATCTCGTTACTCGCGCACAATAAGCCTACAGCCTTAATCTCTGTATTGTGCCATCACAAAGAATATTTCCTGGAAGGCCTCATTAATTTGGCCGGCTTAACTTACTGTAATTTGATTTTGAAACGATGCTACTCTGTATTAATTGATTATTATTGAAATTTTAATTGGTTGATAGCAATACGAATTGTTTATATTTATGTTTATCTTTGTTTTGAGTATCCTGCTTGGTGATTTTAACCTATGTATGGGTATATTATAGTCTTTTGTAGTAACAATATGTCTTGTGTTGGATTGTGTCGTGTCTGCCTTATATAGCACCGTCCATGGACATCCGTAATCAATCCCAGACAAGATTAGATTCTTGTTTAAGGCCAACCTTAGATAAGTTGTTAACCCTGAAGACTAACTAAGAACGCCTCTTACGATGCCCTTCAAAGCGGATCACAGCAGCGCTTAATACAAATAGGTATGGCAGTGGAGCGTCTAGAGTTAAACCATAACGGGTTCTATCAACTTTGAAAGTAAAGTGAATACAACAAAACCCCTCTTATACGCAACGCTTATGACCATATGTGGCATTTAGACCTGTGAGATGTTTAGATGTTTTATGTTAAACCAACATTCCCTTAATTTCCGCCCTCATGACGATTAGTAAGAGGAAGAGTAAACAAGGCAACGATTCTTCAAATTAAAAGTATTTTCATTAACATTCTGGCATCATAAAAATGTAATTAAAAATATACTCCACGTTGAATTTTATACACCGGTTTAATGTGTGGCTGGAAATGAATAAATGAATACGTTCATAAACGAAAAGTGATGTAATTAAAAATGTAAAGCATTGCAAATGTTTTCATAGGTAGGTACGGTCAGTACTGTCGCACAGTCAAATGACCCTTAATAGCGCTTTTCCTGTCGCGCGTGTTCGCGCCCGTACACGCGTCCACCTGAACGCATGTAAGTTGCATCCTATTGTTATACATACGGGTGGTGGGACGCGCGTGTGAGCGACACGCGTCAAACTAGCACGTATGCCGGTTGCATCTTATCGTCTCACGCACGAGTGGTGAGACTCGAGCGTAGGCGAAAGCACGCGCGTCCTACTAGCGCGCGTGTCACTTGCATCCTGTCATTACACACACGACACGCGTGTGGGCGAATACACGCGCGGCAGGAAATGGCAATAGTCTTTCGTGGTAGCAATAAAACCTTACCCATACTCCAATCCTATATCTAATTATTAATAGATGTGTAAACTGTACAGACGTCAGTAACTCGCCAAGAAGTGGATCGTATGCACGTTTTCTACTTCAATTTAATTGAAAAGCACTAACCTGTTATGTCCCACCGTTGCACATACGGGTCCTTTCAGATTGACAAAAATTTAGACCATAGCACTGGATCGCTGACATTCAAGATCAAAGTGACCATGTTTACAGATCTTTAAAACCTTGTGATAAGAATGCCTCACAAAAATGTTTTTTCTATTAAAACAAAAGATTATCAATTCCCAGTATATACCTACTTTTAATTATTACATGCAACTGATTTTAATAAAATAATGCATATACATACTACATATATGCGAGTATTAGTCAATTCCAGGAATAATTAACGAACCATATAAATTTTGATGCAAAATTTCATTGAACTAAGTGTAACCCTAAAATCAAATCCAGATGTAAGTTTAAACGTGCGTTTAATAGCACTTTAGGGTTAATGTTAAAATGAACACCGAACAAAACGAAATATCGTCGATATTAAACGTGACGTTATACGAAATTCCGGATATTCAGTTGCTGATCGCGCCCATATTAACCCAGTTGTGTGGTCTGTGTGACACACTTCCGTATCCGGCTGAATTATCGCTATACATAGAAGTAGAGGCGTGCAGAGGGTTAATTGAATGGTCTGATTGAGGATAAATGGCACAAGTTATTAAGCTAGTAATAAAATTCCTATCTGTGGAGCATTGCTGCAAACCCCATAGAAGCGACATAAGGCGTGGAAAAGTGCGGCGTTCATTTCATAATTTTGAGAAGTGGCTTTGACACCGCTAATCTGCACGAACATTGTGTAAATAGCGTTATCGATAACGATGATGATCACAATCCAGGCCTCCCTTACTTTAAGTGCGGGACTCACACTTAGTACTAAGACATAAAATGAGTTACAGGCACATAAAAGAGGCACGTGTCCGTGCGTTTTACGTCGCTTCTGTATGTTTTGTGTAAAAGTGGATATAAAACAATGCTCTGTCCATGTTCGTTGTCTCTTCTTTTCTCTTACCTTGATTTCCGTCCTTAAATGTTGTTTTCTTATTGAAGTGGTGAAACTGTATGAATAAAATTGATTATATTAAAACATTATAACATTCTTATGATTAACAAGCGAAAGTTAAATATTTTCAACAATGTGCTAATACAGTCACATTGTAGTTAAAAATTAGGTCGTCATCAGATCGCCGTGTATGGAGTAGACATACTGTCTCTCGATTTTGTGGTAGAATTATCGATAAAATTACAATCAGAATGCTTTGTTCGGTAGCAACATCAGCGATAAATCGAAGGGTTTTGCACAATAGGTTATTGTTACGAACTATATTAAAGGTTGCTAAGGTTATATTTTCTAAATGATATTCTCTTAGTTTAATATAATTACATGTTTGATGCGTATCACCCGGGGCTTGTATAGACCATATTAAATTCTGTACTTCAAAGCTAAGTAACGAAGGGCCAGTACCCTTACCATGAGTTTTTACGTTTTGACAAATATGACTGTTTTGGTATTTGTTTACGTATTTGCCTATACAATTTCGTATCAGCGCCCCTAGCGGATGGTGTAAGAACTTGGCAATTGTATGGGCCAATGCGTAAACAAATACCAAAACAGTCATATTTGTCAAAATGTAAAAACTCATGGTAAGGATACTGATCGTAAGTTCGATGGATCACCTCTACCTGAATTTCCAGCGTGCTTCCGTGCTCACAAGTTATTATAGACTCGATTATTTTGAGTGCAGCAAGCGTTAAACCTTATTGAAGACCATGTGGGTTTGTTACCTACACGCATAAAATATACAAACAGATAAATATAATTAGATCAATTATTCCAAAATGGTAGTCATAACTCTGAAAAACTTGTTTAAATAACAATTAATATGCAAAATAATTCCAAATATAGAAATTGTTTGCAATAAGTTAATATTCTAGTTTATATGCTTAGTTTAAATTGACTTGAGACATTTATCAAATCATATATTTCTATCAATTTTTATAACAGATATGTACAGGTACACCCCAGAAATCGCTAAACCCCTAGAGATTGACAGACATAAATTTATTTACAACTAAATCAACTTGTATTTTCTCATGAATAAAATGAATAAAGCCGCGGTTAAAGCTTGGTTTAAAAGTAAAACTTAATAACAATTGCACGAGCTTTTCATAAGATGAGCTTTTTTGCGCTTTTAATGCGTGCGGTTCGTGTGGGAAAGCCTTTTATGAGCTTAGTTTCATATTTAAATTTTAATTGCATATGTTAAACTTTTAGTAATTTGTGTTGCAATTATGTGGTTTTAATAAGATAAACTTTTATTAAAAATTAAAAAATACGACCACATTTATTATATTATTTTTACGACCGCTTTATCTGTCGCGCGTGTTTCTGTTCGCACGCGCGTCCGAATAAGAACAATGTCATTTGGAATTCATTACAGATAATTTACTGCGTGTTTTCTACTTCAACGCAATAAAAAAATAAAGTTGGAAAAGTAAATAAATCTCCAACTTTATTTATTTAGTTGGAAAGTAGATATTACTAACAAAACTTGAAACCAAACGCAATATCACACCAATAAATCCTTGTAATACGTCAAAAAGCATACAATTTCGGAACATTCATCACATTACAGCGACAGGCAATGTTTTAATGAACGGGCCTTATTTATTATTGACGCCTTATGTTTTTCACTCAATTTACCAGTCAAATTAAAGCCCCTAGATTTATTGACCGGGAAAATGTTTGTCGTTTCGCGACAACCACCGAGTCTGGAAGCTGGAAACTCAGAAATTGAATTGCAAAATTGCCAGCTGCTAAAAGGCAATCGATCTTTGTTATTTTATTTGTAAACTTATTAGCGACGTTTATAAGTTTGTTGATGATTTATTGTTAAGGAAAATTTGAATTTGATGTGTTTTGAAGCTGGCTTTAAGTAAGCCAACATTTCTAATATTGATATTAACAAACAAAAAGGTCGGTTTATTATTAGTTGATCATTTAAGACACGATCACATTATTTGCGAGCTAGGTTTAAGGTCGGTTTATTATTAGTTGATCATTTAAGACACGATCACATTATTTGCGAGCTAGGTTTAAGGTCGGTTTATTATTAGTTGATCATTTAAGACACGATCACATTATTTGCGAGCTAGGTTTAAGGTCGGTTTATTATTAGTTGATCATTTAAGACACCATCACATTATTTGCGAGCTAGGTTTAAGGTCGGTTTATTATTAATTGATCATTTAAGACACGATCAAATTATTTGCGAGCTAGGTTTAAGGTCGGTTTATTATTAGTTGATCATTTAAGACACGATCACATTATTTGCGAGCTAGGTTTAAGGTCGGTTTATTATTAGTTGATCATTTAAGACACCATCACATTATTTGCGAGCTAGGTTTAAGGTCGGTTTATTATTAATTGATCATTTAAGACACGATCAAATTATTTGCGAGCTAGGTTTAAGGTCGGTTTATTATTAGTTGATCATTTAAGACACGATCACATTATTTGCGAGCTAGGTTTAAGGTCGGTTTATTATTAGTTGATCATTTAAGACACCATCACATTATTTGCGAGCTAGGTTTAAGGTCGGTTTATTATTAATTGATCATTTAAGACACGATCAAATTATTTGCGAGCTAGGTTTAAGGTCGGTTTATTATTAGTTGATCATTTAAGACACCATCACATTATTTGCGAGCTAGGTTTAAGGTCGGTTTATTATTAATTGATCATTTAAGACACGATCACATTATTTGCGAGCTAGGTTTAAGGTCGGTTTATTATTAGTTGATCATTTAAGACACGATCACATTATTTGCGAGCTAGGTTTAAGGTCGGTTTATTATTAGTTGATCATTTAAGACACGATCACATTATTTGCGAGCTAGGTTTTTTGCCGGCTTATTGTTCAGCAGTAATATATTTTAATGTATTCAATGGACATTACTTACTACATAAAAATAATTATAAAATTTTTAGGTATTTAGGACGACAGTCGAATACGAAATACCCTCTTGAAATAAGTACCTTCTTTTACATGCCACCTTATATATTATGTAGGTTGATGAAAAACGTTTAATGGTTTACCATTCAGAGTAATTCTCGCAGACAATCTATCAAGTCATTCTGAACAGGTGGGGGGTGACGATGAGGGTCACCCCTCCTCATCTATCATATTCAGTTTGACACGCACATGTGTTTTCTGAATTGAACAGTTTCTCTGCGCGGCCTGCTTTCGTTTGTGGTCCAAGTTGTTACATTACGCGTTTTTGTTTCATTTTCATTTTGTAAGTTCATTTAGTAAGGTGCTTACTATCTCTTTCTCCATATGTGGAGAGATAAATATTTCTGATTATGTGTAACTGTCCATTTTTTAGTATGCTTTGTAGCTTAAACAGTTTGATTTAGGTATTTTAAGGATGGTTAGTTTTTAGCTATATTTTATTTAGAAACTAATACCAATTCAATAATTTCAACTGTAGTTTAGTAACTCTCCTAATTGAATGTGTGGAACGTGTTCACCTGTAGGTAAACTCGTTAATATTTTTTAGCCATATCATGATTTCTATTACTTAAGTATACTAAAATGTCCTATCTTATTATTTTTAACACACTAATTTGTTATCCTTTAGAAGTAGCACTTCCGAAAATCCACAAGCTAGTCGCATAATCTCCTGCCTTGTACCACGCACTGATTCTACGCGGTTTGTTTGACAGTAATCTTTCATAGCGTGCCACGAGCTTCAGAGTTAAAATATATGTCTCTTTATTCTGTTCAATACTTGCGTGTGAACGTAAATGTTATCGACAAACGACATCACAGGTGATGTAATTTGATAACATTATTACGAGTTTTTACGAATACGATGTAAGTATTCATACTTATTTTGGGTTAAGGCATCTGTAATAAACCCCAGATAGGATTAGATATTCCTACCTGAAGTCGGCCACAGATGCGCCGCTACCCCAGAGGACTAAGCTGGAACGCCTCGGAAAAGTCTGTCTCCCTTACCACACCCTTCAAACCGGAACACAGTAGCGCCTAACACTGTTGTTATTAGGTAGAAATAGGTGTGGCGGTGGAGCCGCCGGAGTCGAACCACAAAGGGTTCTACCACCTTCAAAGGGTGCTTGCAACGTATCCCGAATAGACTACAGTGAGTCTGAATTCATGTGTGGCGCATAAGACACGCGTGCAATAAAGCACATAGTGAAGTAGTGTTACAGAACTTGAACTGGATTTGAACGGTGGGATAGAGCAAAAATAATAGAAAATGTTTCAATTTGTCCACAGGTAAGCAACGTTGATACCTATCCACTCGTATAGACCTCCGATGGAAGTTCTTACAGTAAGTCAGACACTAATCAAATTTTATGTAAAATGACATAACAGTCTTTATTTGTTTCTATTTTACCATATAAATAATGGTTTAGTAGCATTAAGTTCATTTATACCACTCACGTAGAAGAAGTTCAAATAAATATACTAATAAACTTTTGACGTAACATCAGTATAACTTTACAAAATGGCGCACAGCCAGCTTAAACTAAACAAGATTGAACTAGACGTTATAAAAAGCTGTTGAGTTTCATCTTAAAACTCTGATACTGCAGCGGTTACCAAGCCCGGACAAACGCAAAAAGTCGTAGCGGCTTCGCACAACTTATCTTTACAATTCGCAAATCCTTCGCGACGTAGGGCTGTCGCAAACTTAAACCGGATTGGAATGTTGGTCCCAACATTTGGCCAATATTTGACGACACATTTAGTCCAACTGGACGCAGGATTCTCATTTTTATTGAAACGGTAAATGAGCATTCTGGCCCTCTGATCGTAAGTCACTCTTGTTCATAGATAAATAAACACTCATGATTTCAATGCCATTACCATAACAATTTCTAGTTTACAATAGCAATATTAAACGCCGTTATTCATGTTTGAAAGTTATAGTAAGTTAGTAAAGTACTACGGGTATTTTTTCGACCAAAGGGACGACTGCAATTCTATTTGAAATTAATTGCAAATATGGTATTATGCATGTTTATGTGCTACCTTTATATTCAGGGAACCAGGACACCAGAACAATAACTGTTACCAGAAACAACACAATAATAAAAAATAACCCAAAAAAATTAAGAAAAACGGTACACGTGCCAACCCTACCAGCAAACGAATGCACAATTCTCTGGGCAAGTGATAAAACGTTTATGCTAATGGTCGACGAGGGCAGACGAAGACAGAAATAAATTTAACCGTACACCAGAGCGGGATAGCTACAGATTGCTTTGAGTTTTATGCCCCAAATTGATTTAGTACTTAGTCTGCAGTTAACTTAATAGTGCGGTTTATTTAAAGAACAATTTCATTTTGAATATTTTATTTTTTGAAAACCATATTTTCCACGAAGTATAGGATATAAAGTAAGGACTATATTTTGATTTTTTTTATCAAAAATAATTAATAATTATCTCAAAAATTGCGCATAACATTCAACTAGTAATAGGACATGAGGAGAAAATGTGTCATTTACAATTTATGGCCATGGTAATAAGTTTTCTAAAACATATGTAAAATGTCAATCCTTCCGAAGTTCGATTTACAAACAATACAAACGAGTACAATTTCTTTATAAATCCATCAATTTTGAAAAAAGCTCCATGATACATTCTGCTTAGAAATAATGAAACATCTAGTTCACCGTTTTTAACAAAATCAACCCTGGGGGTAAAATAGGGATTTTAAGTTTATATTAGTCAGAACTACTCCTACTACTACTCCTGAGGACTAAGCTGGAACGCCTCGGAAAAGTATGGCTCACTTCCCACACCCTTCAAACTGGAACACAGCAGCGCCTAACACTGCTGTTATTAGGCAGAAATAGGTGTGGCGGTGGTGCCGCCGAAGTCAAACTACAAAGGGTGTTGTAACTTACGCGTATGAACTTGTTGCAATGCTAATTTAGGTATAGAACCTATGTAACTCAATACTAGTGGACGTAACCTTGTACCCTAGGCCCTTACAAGGACCTTGAAGCTCCTAAATGAACGCATTAGTACCTAAAAGTGGATTCATGTTACGTAGCTACATAATTAAACTACATCTTAATTAAAATCTCATTTGTAAGTTAGTTCATAATGACTGTAACACATTCCAAAAGTTTTGTCATAAAAAGTCTACATCTAGGGCCTAAAGCCTAATGTTTTAGGACTAAGTGTCTATTCATACGTACCTCTCATTTTTCAAAGTTATGTGCGTAGTAGAAATTAATGATCATTGTCTTAAGCGGTGAAGGAAAATATCGTGAGGAAACCTGCATACCTGAGAAATCTTAAAAAAAAAGCGTTAAAAGCTATATGAACTCTACCAATTCGCACTTGGCCAGCGCGGAGGACTATGGCCTAATCCTTTTCATTCTGAGAAGAGACCTGTACCCAGCAGTAGGATATTAATGGGTTAATGATGACACACACCGTATGACGACAAAATGTCGATAAGTGCCGGTTACGTCAGCATCTTGTAGCTACGTTGTAATAACTACAAAGACATTTCTTTACGATAAAGTAGTCATCATCAAGTAAAATAAAATAAAAAAACCATCTCGTAGGCATCGTTAGTAGTTGCGTTGTGGTTGCAATGTAGTTTTTTTTTATAATATAGGAATAGCAGACGAGCATGCAGTCCACCTTTTTTTTTTTTTATTTTTTTTTTTTATATGTTTGAGCCTAACGATAAAGCAGACGTGCTACCTGATGGAAAGTAGTCAACGTCGCCTATGAACATTTGCAACACCAGAGGAGTCGCCAATGCATCGCCGGCTTTGAAGGAGAGCTCTTTTTGCACCTTTTTTGAAGAGCCCCATGTCATAGCGCTCTGGGAATACCTCAGGAGGAAGTTCATTCCACATCTTGCACGTTCGTGGCAAGAATGTCCGTGCAAACCGAACTGTGGAGGACCGCCACGGGTCCAGTTGGTGTGGATGGAACTTCATCCTTCGGCGAGTGGTGCGATGGAGGAATGGTGACGTAGGCATCAGGTCAAATAGTTCCTCGGAGCACTCACCATTGTAAAGCCGGTAGAACACACAGAGGGAACCTATGTCCCTCCGCAAGCTTAAAGGTTCTAACCGATCGGAGGTCCTGGGGTCGTTGACGATTCGGATCGCGCGTTTTTGCACGGAGTCAAGTGGGTTAAGTTGGTATTGGGGCGCCCCTGCCCAGAGATGGGAGCAGTACTCCATGTGAGGTCTCACTTGAGCCTTATACAACAGAAGGAGTTGCCCCGCAGTGAAGTACTGCTTCGCTCTGTTCAGGACGCCCAGCTTTCTTGATGCCAACTTGGCCTTAACGTCCAAATGACCCCGGAACTGCACGTCACACGATATGTCAACTCCCAGGATCCCCACACTTTTATCAATGGTGAGTGGAATACCTTGGAACCGTGGCGCTATGACGAATGGGGTTTTTTTAGCGGTAAACGCGCAGACTTGTGTCTTCGTGGGGTTAAACTCAACAAGGTTAAGTCGACCCCATGTCGAGACCTGCTCCAGAGAGTCTTCGATTTCAGACACAAGTCGGATTCTGCTTTCCTCCACGAGAGTCCGAGAGGTGTTTGCACGGCCTGTATACACTCCCGTACTACCGTCCTCAGGGGTTGTGGCGCATCTGTGGCCAATCACATGTAGGAATAAGTAATCCTATCTGGTGTTGATTATAGATGTTTTCCTTCACCGTTTAAGCAAGTGTTAATTATTTTCTAATACGCACATAAATTTGAAAATCAGAGGTGCGTGCCTGGGATTTGAACCTCGAACCCCTCGATCGAGAGGCCGGATTTCTTAACCACTAGGCTATCACTGCTTCATAATCACTGCATAATATAATAGGTTCTTAGTAAATGTGTTTTAATAACACACATTAACGTCACGTTGGTACGCGACATCAAAACGAATTTGTTAAAAATTATTACATAACATATTAGGGAGGTAACATACGAGCGACAATAAGCTTCTACATGAGCGATAGCTCGCGCTGCCGATAGATGGCAACATTGTCGTTAGCTAACGACAAGCGGCACCAGTCTGCCTGCATCACACCGACTGTCGTTGACAGCCGTCGGCGACACGGCGACAATCCTTGGTTGACAAAACACGATCGTAAAACAGTGAATTCAACAGCGATATGTAGTTAGTCGCTGAAGACAAGCGGCGACAGTAGGGATCAGTCGCCAGGTGTCGTTGACGATAGTTGACGAACGTTCGCGATGGGCGTTGGCTGTCAAAATGCGAACACAAAACGGCAACCATGTTTTGTCGTCGGTCGCTGACAACAAGTGACGACGGTCGACGTCAACCTCTGATAACTCATTTACACTCGCGTACGAGTCGCGAGACGAGGCAAGAGACGAAGCACAAGGTGAGAGTGTAAATAGTCGCTCGCGGCTCGCCTCGCGTCTCGTCTCGCGCCTCGCAGCGCTCGCGTCCGGAGCGGTAATTTGGGCACGAGTCAAAGGACCTCGCAACAAACGCGAGTGTAGTGTTTGAACTCACCACGAGAATGTGAACAGACACTCATTTACCATCAATCGCGCGAGGTGCGAGCTGTGATACGAGACGAAGCACGAGACGAGGTACGAGGCGAGAGTGTAAATGTAGGGTGACTGTCGATGGTGAGAGTCTACGACCTTCAGCGACTATTGTCAGCAAGCTGACGTCTGTAGTCAACTGTCGCTGTATGTCGTTTGTCATTGCCAATAGTTGTCTACGACGAACGTCAGCTCGGGCTGTCGTTTATGTTAGCTTACTGTCGTTCATATGTTACCTCCCTTACACGTCACTGCCGACCCGAATATTAGAAAAGCAATCTCGTAAAATGAAATTTTTGTAATATTTTTGCAATTTTGTAAAATAATAAATACTTATTTATTAGAATTGGAAGTGTATTGTAGGGTTTTAATGGTTAGAATAATCAAATTCTGAAGTAGAAGGAGAGACACATTATAATTATTCAAAAGGTTTATTGAGTACTATTTCCACATCATTTTTATTTTGTATGTTTTTAAAGAAAATTTCTACCTTTGCGTGATATCTGCTTAACAAAATTGTTTATTTAATAGATTTGAATATGGTTAGACATTCCCTTAGAAATAAAATAATAAGTATTACTTATACTGGTACGAGTAAATAATATTTATTATTTCCAATTTTTTATAAATTTACAAATCCATTCTATGCAAACATGGCCGTAAACCCCTTATTGCCCCACTGCTGAGCGCAGGTCTTCTCTGGGAAAGAGGTTTAGATCATAGTCCACCGCGTTGGCCAAGTACGGATTAGTAGACTTCACACACCTTTGAGAACTTTTTAAGCACTATCATATATACGGATTTCCACGAGATATTTTCCTTCGCCGTTTCGCCAAGTGATACTTAATTACTAACACGAAAGAAAAAAACCTTACTAATAGCAACTGAATATATTTAATACCGACTTTAAATCAAAATGTACTCCTCCAACTGTTACAATTCCTAAAGGGACTTCTGGTTTATAACAGCGGTCTGTTTATAAATTAGGGCACAGACCGCAGCTGGCTAGAACGACTACATCTAGGGCTGTTCCCAACCTTGCGCCGCGTTGCCCCAACTATAATGGCGCAAATGAAGTTAGCCAACTGACTTTTAGGTTTAATTTACAAAGTACTAATAAATAATAACCTGGATAAATAAATGAAATTAAGGCCTGCTAAAATTTCAAAACAATTTTAAATATTTAAGCTTATTTGTGGAGTAGTAAAACAAAAAAACAACTTTTTTAAATTTTATATATGTCAGGTCTTTTAATTTTATGGTTGAATTGAACCTAATGCTATTTTCCAGCAAAAATATAATTATCTAAAAGCACAAGTTACATGTAGCATACTCTGAAAATACCTATTGGTTTCCAAATAAAAATTAACACAGTTGTATTTAAAACTCAAAGTCGACTCTGCACTGAAGAAATAATTTTAAACAAATATTACACTCGTTCAAATCAAAACGTATTATTACCGAATACTAACTAAAGGGACTTCTGGCTTATAATAGCAGTCTGTTTATAAACTAGGCCACGGACCGCAGCTGGCTAGAATGACTACATCTAGGGCTGTTCCCAACCTTGCGCCGCGTGGCCCCGACTATAATGACGCAAATGAAGTTAGCCAACGGAGTTTTAGGTTTAATTTACAAAGTAAATACTAATGAATAATCTGTATAAACAAATCAAATTAAGGCCTACTGTAATTTCAACAAAATTTAGATTTTTTTAAGCTTATTTGTGGAGTAAAACATTTTTTTTAAGTTTTTTGTGTGTCAGGGCTTTTAATTGTATTACTAAAATTTATATATTTTTTAAGCTTATTTGTGGAGTAAAACGTTTTTTCTAAGTTTTTTGTGTGTTAGGGCTTTTAATTGTGTGACTAAACTGATTTTAATGCTATTTTCCGGCAAAAATATAAATATCTAAAAGCACAAGTTACACAGCATACTCTGAACATATTGGTTTCCGAATAAAAATTAACACAGTTGTATTTGAATCTCGAAGTCGAGAATGCGCTACAAAATAATATAAATCAATATTATACTGATTCAAATCGAAAATTTATTACTACCATATACTAAATATAGGGACTTCTGGTTTATAACAGCGGTCTGTTTATAAACTAGGCCACGGACCGCAGCTGGCTAGAATGACTACATCTAGGGCTGTTCCCAACCTTGCGCCGCGTGGCCCCGACTATAATGACGCAAATGAAGTTAGCCAACGGAGTTTTAGGTTTAATTCACAAAGTACTCATGAATAATGTCTGTATAAGTAAATAAAACAAAAGATCTGCTGAAATTTGAACAGAATTTTCATCTTTCAAGCTTATTTGTGGTGTACTAAAACATAAAGAAAAACCCTTTATTTTTTATGTTTTATGTAGGTCAGAGCTTTAAATTGTATGACTGAACTGATATTAATTCTATTTTCCAGCAAAAATATAAATGTCTAATAGCACAAGTTACACAGCATACTCTAAAAATATTGGTTTCCGAATTAACAACACAGTTGCGTTTGAATCTCGAAGTCGAAACTGCACTGAAAAAGTAATATTAACAAAATACGCTTATACTGATACAAATCAAAACTTATTATTACCAAATACTAACTATAAGGACTTCTGGTTTATACCAGCGGTCTATTTATAAATAAGGCCACAGTCCGCAGCTGCCTAGAACGACTACATCTAGGGCTGTTCCCAACCTTGCGCCGCGTGGCCCCGACTATAATGACGCAAATGAAGTTAGCCAACTGAGTTTTAGGTTTAATTTACGAAGTACTAATGAATAATCTGGATAAATAAATCAAATGAAGTTCTGCTGAAATTTCAACACAATTTTGTTTTTCTAAGCTTATTTGTGGAGTTTATACTAAAACATAATGAAAAAACTATTTGTAAGTTTTATGAGTGTCAGGGCTTTTAATTGTATAATTGTACTAATTTTTATGCTTTGTTTCAACAAAAATACACATCTCTAAAAGCATAAATTATACTATAAGTATACTCTAAAAAATGTCTAAATTCCTGGACGAAAATATACAAACAATCATTTGGAAATTAAAGCCGAAACTGCGCTAAAAAGTAATATTAAGCAAATATTATATTTATTCAAATCAAATCAACTCCCAAATACTAACTAAAGGGACTTCTGGTTTATACCAGCAGCCTGTTTATAATTTAGGCCACAGTCCGCAGCTGGCTAGAACGACTACATCTAGGGCTGTTCCCAACCTAGCGTCGTGTGGCCCTGACTATAATGACGCAAATGAAGTTAGCCAACTGAGTTTTAGGTTTAATTTACAAAACAGCGTAGTATTAGTTAAAATTAGTTTAGGAAAACAGTCTTTATGAAAACAAAAATACCAATAAACTAAACAGAAATTTCGGTTTGGAATTTTCAAGACTGCGTTTTTCCAAGACATATTATGTTCCTATGTACAATAGTATTAAATCATCGTCTTCTGTATGTGGGACACAGAGGGTTAGGGGGTTCTTCCTTGGCAAAGTAGATATTATAATGAATTGAGGTTCTTCAAAGTCTGCGTGTACAATAAAGTTCACATATGTAAACTTTATTGTGAAGGTTTGTGTGTGTGTGTATGTGCGTATGTGTGTGTACCTGTGTGTGTGTCTCTTAGGGATGAGCTTTGTGTCTAGAAAATATAGGTAATTTATTTTATTTTATATATTTCCATGTAGAATTAAACACAGCTTTCCATGAATTCAGCTTAAGTTTGAACATCGCTGTTCGAGGGATCTATTCTAAACTATAGATGTTTTATACAATATTGTGTAGAAACAGATTGGCGTTGAGACGGGTTGTCTCCCCAGATGGCACAACAGATCCTAAATGAGTATCTTGACTAGTTCAATATTATAATGAAGTGGAATAGGTACTGTTTCTCTATACATTGTTTCTTTATAATCATTTATATACTTTACCTTTATATAATAATTATATACATGATCAATAAAGTGAATATGTTAATTTATAATAAAAAAACATTATTTTTAATAAATTAAGTATGACGTTGTTAAATTTATAAATAAAGTCCTACGCTACCACACCCTTCAAACCGGAACACAGCAGCGCCTAACACTGCTGTTATTAGGTAGACATAGGTGTGGCGGTGGTGCCGCCGGATTCGACCCACAAAGGGTTCTACCACCTTCAACCTAGGTTTCTCAACCGGGAAGAATATTTTGAATCTAAGTGTTTTGTGGCACCGTAACAAAAGACCCTAACGCGCGGCTATGGTACAAAAATTATAATAACATGAGTTCATCGCTGGTATCGCATATTGGTCTATACCGTAAGGCGCTACACACTTAGGCCCCCATTGACAATAGGCGAATCGTCTGCGCTTCTTACATACAATATTCCCATCACGTACGAACAATTTTCAAGTTCCACGGGCGTTCTTGCCAAATTCTTATTTGTACCCGATTTCTTAACGCGAAAACGTACGAGCACGCTGCTTTGCCAATTGCCCGATGAATCCCTTACTTTCCATAAAATTATGCTCGGATATGAAATTGTAGATCTGTTTGTCTGTTTTTGTTGGCCTCATTTAATATTATAGTATACCGGGTTCGATGTCCAGCCGAGATATTCTTATGATGAATTTTATTTTTATTCTGTTATCTTTTTCTTATTTGTTTCGCTCTCGTCAGATTGGTCGTGGTCATCATGTGCTGTGTGTGGGGGCTGATGTGACTCGCCTCACAACATTTTGCCATTTCTCACTATTGGTGGCCAATCTAGATCACTCGTGTACAGGGCCACCTACAGCTGATTTTACTTGATCATCGCGTGGGTGATCGTCCGCGAGGTCTGGTTCCACTCCACTCTTCACAACAAGTCGTTCAATGGAGTCATTATTCTGTCTAATGAGTTATGTAGGTATATCAGCCACCAATTCAAATTTCGCTACACCACATTGCATTTATTAAAATAATGTACTTTGAAAACCCGGAATTAAGTATATATAGGTGGTATTAGATAACTTGGATAGAAATACTTACCTATACTTAGACAGTATCAGCCTAATGGTTTAAAATTGAACTCACTCGGGGATATAGGGTTCAAATCCAGTATGCACCTCTTAACTTTCAGATTTATTTACCTATTAGAAATTAATTATCACTTACTATAACGACGAAAGAGAACATCGTGACAAAACCTACATACTTAGGAGTTCTTAAAAAAGTTTTCAAACGTGTTTGAAGTCTATCAGACATCAATTATCACTTGCTTAAACGGTGAAGAAAACATCGTAACCAAACCTGCACACCGGATCAATTAATATAAAAAATCTCAATCTACCAAGACGCACTTAGTCAGCGCGGTGGACTATGACCTAACCCTTCTCATTCTGAGAGGAGACCCCTGCCCAGCAGTGGGACAGTAATGAGTTGATGATGATGATGATGAACTTACATATTTCAAATTATCGCCTCTATACCGAATGTTACCTATATTCAAACCTTACGAAACCAGTTCAAACCAGGAAAAGTCACGGGCAAGATTGTTTCTTAATAAAGTTAGTATTATAGTCCGCGCACGTAGCGTAGATACCTGATAGCCGTGTTATATTCAGAAATGGTATATGCAGCAAAATTTCACGTTTTATGAATCATCATCAACCCATTACTGTCCCACTGCTGGGCACGGGTCTCCTCTCAGAATGAGAAGGATTAGGCCATAGTCCACCGCGCTGGCCAAGTGCGTATTGGTAGGTAGAGATTTTTTATATTAATTTCTCCGGTGTGCAGGTAGGCAGGTAGGCTATCACTGCTATTACGTTTTATGAATAAAAGAAACAATTTTGTTGGAAAATACGTACAAAGTTAAATTGCGCTATACGTAGTCTGAAAAGTGTTTTGACGAATATAATATTATGATCAGATAATAATTATACCCATCCAAAGAACAATAGATTGATGATGATTGATGAAAGATAAATAATTTTGGTCTAGCGATCTGTTATAATGGAAGCTTTAATATAATTTTGAAAAAAATATGTACCAAGAAGTTATATTATAGGTGCTAATAATGTAGTATCTTCTAGCACTGATAATATAGTTACTCCTAGAAATGCACTAGGGAGCTACCGAAAGTGTTTTAGAAATAATCTCGCATAAGCAGACCGTTTCTCAAAGTGGCTGTGTATCGAAAAAACCAAACCAAAAAAGTAAGTATTTTTCTACACCACGTAGATTTTTATCTAAACACTCAACTCATTAAACCTCCACGTAAAGCCGAACCTATATCGCTCAACTAATCTCCAACAAAGCTCTTTTTTATTACATTCCCTAAAATTATGTAAATTCTGTGCTCTACTCAAATTTTAACAAACAAACGCTCGCAACATAATATAAACCGCGGGAACAGATTGGTTTCAGCGGCCATTACACAAATTGTGTCGTAAAAAATAATCCCCACCATAACTCCGGTACATAATTAGAAGCAAAAGTTGTATTAGAATGTTCACACAGGGCGACTTGTGCAGGTGATTGCAACAGCAAAAACAGCTTAAATCAATATAGTTAAGCGCTAACTTTATGTCACTTAAAGTAAATCAAATTAATTTACTTTATTTGCCTCAATATAAGTTTATAATGGTAAGTTTTATGTTTTAAGTGTAAAACTCTTTATTTCCATATTATAAGGTATGCTAACATAAGCAATGTCAATGATTGAAAAGTGATATAAAAAATCAAGTTTATAATATATTAAGTCATATTGTGAACGATAATGTCAATTTACATATTATCTAACTAAATTACATACAAAGGTGAATGTCTGACTTACTTTTTTAAGTCAATTTAAAGTAATACAATTTGAGATTTGGTATCATCAAAATGACAATAAAACCTATTCAGACCTAATTTACTTACGAAATCAACATCACAATTACAAGTAACACCTATTTCTTATATTTTTTCATATCGCCATTATATTCTGTCACTGCGTTATAGTAATCAGATCATAACCATAATTTTAATTAACGTATCTTCTTCCAGTCTAAAACACAGTTCATAAAACGAATCTTAAGCCAGAAAGTCACCCCGTGCGAACAAGACCAAGATGCTGCTTAATAACATCGTGGTGTGATTTATTAAGAGCAACATATTCGGGAGATGGATGCCAGTAATCGTTACAAGTTTCCCACGAAGTTCTATGAAATTGTATAGGATACCTGCCAACACGGAAATTATTAATGTTGAAGGGAAAACTTTTGCACTCTCCTTAATTACTAAATGTTTTGTCCTCGCGTCGTGATAAAGGAGTAACGCTGGTAATGAAGTTTTATTGAGTTTTCGAATTGATTCCTTGAATGAGGACAGTGTATTTTTAAGATTTTTACCTTACTTATTTGTATAAAACAATTGTTTGATCAGCTTAATGTTATGGACATAACAATACATTTTTACTAACCTAATTCGCAGATTGCAATAATGCTGACCAGAAGAAGGATCCTTCTGTCGTATTAACGAAGTTACTTTTATACCATTTACATTTTATTTAACTAATCCTTGAAGCCCTGTCTTTAGGTGGCTGCAACAAAAAGGTCAATTCTTTGCTCAGTTTTTATAGACACGTGAAAAATGTCGTATATAATTTCTACTTCTCTTATATTTAGAAAACAAGAAACCTTTAAAAAAAGCCTTTAAAATATTTTGCAACCTCCTATTTAAATGCTACAATATGTTTTAACACTGAGTCATTTTTTTTTTAATTTGTCAAAAGAAATTTTAATAGTCAATTTTATAGTAGAAAATTTCTAAGAGACTTTCTAATAGACAGGCGTCTTATTCTGTTAAGAGTACGATTACAGATGTCCATGGATACGATTACGGTGTGTCAACACTTACCAATCTTTCCCACATTCGGGCCAAAAATACACAACCCAAACATAGGGATGTTAGTGAATTAGTAGAGAATTAACAGTACCGAGCAAATTGCTGGCAGTTCATTTAATTACTGGATGTACTTAGCCAAGGCGGCAGGAGTCGCCGGCGGCTCCTTAACCTCGTTACAGGCCTTCAGTTAGGGTTGCTGTTTATTGCTTCTGCAGGCAAACATTCTTATGTATTTTGGATTTTCCCGGGTATTATCTTTGAGCAAAATATTTTGGACTGAAAAATAGTGCTGCAGGAGAAGAAATGAACAAGAAATGTCACTGACTTTTCTAAATTTTTAGTGTAACCGAAATAAATGTTCGCTTCTTTTATTAACGTTATAGGAAACCAGCCTGAATAGTTTTAATCCAGCAACACCACTAGCACACCTATTTCAGTCAATAACAGTAGTTATAAGTAACCACGTACTTAAATTCTACAATAAGTTTTAATTAGAGAAGATTTTTGAAAATTTGTTTCATTTATCCAAAACATATGTATTGAAACTCTCAATCTCAGCTTAATAGAGACAGGCATCTTATTTAACTAAGAGTACGTTTATAGATGTCCATGTATGACACACTAACCAATCTTTGCCACCGGCCACAGATACACTATCCAAACATAAGTATGTCAGTGAATTAGTAGAGAATTAAGAGTACCTTTTTTTTTTTTTTGTTATCGAGGGGGAAACCTTCAAAAGGTACCCGACAACGTGGGAGCGACGCCGGGTTATGTGGGATTTTACCGCACTAAAACCCCCCCGGTGGCCGTCCTCTGCGCTGCGTAGAGGGCTCCGGGATCTCCAAAGGAACGCAACCGGAGTCCTCTTAGCGCGTTGCCCCGTGGGGCTCCTCCCAGGTGAGCTTGACGCTCGCCACACCATCTGGTATGTACGACGGTATGCGACCACACATACCGTCGTCCTTCCCGGGGCCGCTGGCCGGGCGGTTCGAGCTCCCACTCTTGCCGCCCGCAACCCCGAAAGCCCCCTTTTAGTCGCCTCTTACGACAAGCAGGGGATACCGTAGCCCTATTCTAGTCCCGGAACTACAGGGACACCGCGCCGGGGGCCCTTACCTACGGCCGCGGCGACTCCTCCTCCGAGCGGGTTCAGCGCGCTCCCTTGCTCGTTCGGCGTCTTCCTTCGCAGACATGACCACGTCGCAGAAGGTGATCATGCCGTTCCAGGCCTCGCTGCGCTGAACCATCGCTCCGACGATGGCCGACGGAGACAGATCCGGTCCCACTTTTTCGACGAGGATCCGCCGCTGCGACTCCCACGCTGGGCAGTACTGCAGCGTGTGCTGTGCAGAGTCCTCGTCGTGTCCGCAGTCATGGGTCGTCTCCTCTCTTTGTATCCTATTCAGATACTCACCGAAACAGCCATGTCCGGTGAGTATCTGAGTAAGACGGTAGGTCACTCTACCCCTACTCTTCAGCCAGGCCCGCAAGTTTGGTAGGATAGCGGAATTAAGAGTACCTACCGAGCAAATTGCTGGCAGTTCATTTAATTACTGGATGTACTTAGCCAAGGCGCCAGGAGTCGCCGGCGGCTCCTTAACCTCGTTACAGGCCTCCGTTAGGGTTGCTGTTTATTGCTTCTACAAGCAAACTTTCTTATGTATTTTAGATTTTCCTGGAAATAATGTCAGCGCGAAATATTTTGGACTGGAGGTAGTGTCGAATTAGAAAAACAGATTTAGAAGGTGGTAGAACCACCGCCACTCCTATTTCTACCTAATAACAGCAGTGTTGGCGCTGCTGTGTTCCGGTTTGAAGGGTATGGTAAGGGAGACAGAGTTTTCCGAGGCGTTCCAGCTTAGTCGTCACGGGTAGCGGCGCATCTGTGGCCGATCTCAGGTAGGAATATCTAATCCTATCTGAGTTTGATTACAGATGTCCATGGGCGGCAGTAGCCACTATCAGGACTCAGTGCAATCAGTGGACTGCATGCTCGTATGCTACTCCTATATTATAATATATATTACTTTTTATTTATTTTTTTGACAGACATAGTACACTAGAATCGAACACTGAACCTACACCCAAACCTATGCACTACACAACTCTCAAGAGCATATAATAAATCTCTTAATACAAAATAATCCCTTTAAGCCAACTTCGTTGCATTACTAAACTTCGTTGCTGGCAACATTTCCCAACTTCGTGAGTGTTACCTGCTTAAGAGTTTGGGTATTATGGGGAAAATGGCACGATATTGGATTTATTGAGTGGTGCAATTTATTATGTGTAAGAACTCCAATAAAAGGACAATTAAGGTAAAATAATTTTCCGTGTTCTTTTCTATACTACTGTATCTATTTTTTGTGTTGTTAAGAAATTCAAAGTTCACATCGCCTCACGTTCTACTAATATAGATTTAAGCTCACGCTACACATTCATATAATATGGATAAGGACTGTAATAAATTGTTACGATTATTATTACAACCATTTTGTATATCTTTCCACTGGTTACTAATGGAGAAAGTCTGAAGCAAATTCCACCGTGCAGCTACCACTTGTATTCTAGAATTTTCTTTGCTGCGAATGCTCTAAATTTCTGATATCACGCAACAAAATATAAATACACAAAATAAAATTATATGTCTGACCAGGGATCGAATCCCAATCTTTACGCTGGTGATAAGTATGTTACGCACAATACGTAGATTAATAATAAATAGGTTAAATCCTAAGCAAAAAGCTTAAAACGTTATGGACGGTATTCATTTTAGTACTGAGGCATAAAACAGAATTCAGTTTCTCGGTAAAGTGCGTATATTTTCACGTTTTAACATAGTGGAGATTTATTTATCAACGCGTACAGTGGAAAAATGTTTCTGGTTTCGCTCTAAATGGATCACGGTTTACAGTCCTTTCATACTCGCGGTGTTGGAACGCTGCGTTTATGTTTTATTTCATGAAATAAATAGGTGCAGCACGAAGTCAATTTGTATTAAACACTAAACGGGACAGGAACACTCAGCAAATTTTCTCCATTAATCTAGAGTTGACTGGTAGAGACTGCCATCAAGCATTATGTTTGCCCTTTTGTACCTTAACTTTCATTTAGTGTTACAATAAATAAAATATAAATAAATAAATAAAATAAACACTCTTCAGGGCTGCAGGTCATATGAACACAATTTCCAAATTTGTCGTATTTATTTAACCACGGTAAATATATGATTTTAATTCAATTATTTGGATGGGGATATGTGACCACATTGTACGTTATGATCAAAGATATGCACTATATTTCTCATCCGACGTAGGTCCACAAAGACATAAACAATAAATAGCTTTAATTGAATTATATTAAAAACAAAAAACGTGCTAAAATATAAATTCTTAAATAACGAGACACTATTTAGACAAATCCAACGGCACCTTATATATGCAAAGTGTCAAAAGTGAAACATACATACATACATAAATACGCTCAAAAACCCTCCTCCGTAGTATGGTAATTAGTGCTTGACACACTCCCTCAATACAGGCTACATAAAAGCGCTACCTTGCACAGCGTCCACAAACGCCAGTACAAAAGCACTGTTACGTTTCTGTTGAAAAATATATCGCAGCATAGATGAATGAGGGCGGCGGGAATTGCATGATAAATATTTGAAAAAGCGGCATTGTGGGTCCCGCTGCCATTGTGAACGCAAGATTCGAGGCAAGGGAACCGAACGTAATGTGTTGGTAACGTAAATAATTCGGACTTGGTGATTTTGACGCTATTCTAGGTGTTAAGTTGTTTTAGAACACATTTGCTTTACTTCACATATTTTTGATCAAAATTTCGATCTTATTGTATACATACCAAAGAGATGAAATACCCGCGAACATTCATGCTTCTTATACACCATAGATTATATTATAGAAAAGGACAATGCCCATGAAAGTATGGACCGCCGTCCAGAGTTGCATCAATTTGAAACTTGTTGTGGACGATGTATAATTAACCAAATACTACCACCAATAATTATTTTTTAGATCAGCACCCGGGTCTGAGGTTATTTTCGAAATGTTACATAACCCCAAAATCGAAAATATCCGACGATAGATTGATGGTCGATTTTAACTGATAGTAGGTACCTATAATGTAGTTCGATTAACATATTCCATTTACTTATCAGTGGAAATTTAAAATAAGAGGATTCGTGTACAATTAAATCAATGAAATGTGATAACTATGAATATTATTTCAGTAATTCGCTATGCCTACTGCCATCATAATGAAAATCAGTTGCTCACGCTTACCTACTAAGCTAATCATAAAAAATATTGTACCAATTTTAACGTTAAAGTTCTATAATCTGCCAAACCATAGTAGCGTTTTTTAACTTAAAGTTTTATAATCTGCCAAACTATAGTAACGTTATCTTTTTTCTGTATTGTAACTTTAATTCAAAATACCGCACTGCACCTTTACCTTATCTTTAAATTTAAGAAAACCACTTTCCAGAAATTAATCCCAAAGGGACTGAAGTAGTACAACTTTGTTATCTACGCTTGACTGTGGTTAATTTTATTAAGGAGCATCGTATCTGTGATCTTAGATAGTATTACTATTTCTATTTTATAATGTTGGAGTAGCAGACTAGCATGCAGTCCACCTGATGGTAAGTGGCTACTACCGCCCATGAACATCTATATAATCAACACCAGATGATTAGTTTCCTACCTGAGGTCGGTTACAGATGCGCCGCTAACCCTGAGAACAAAGCTGGAATTCCTCGGAAAAGTATGTCTCCATTACCACGCCCTTCAAACCATAATATAGCAGGTACATATTTCTAAATTGGGTCTCAGAGGTAGAAATGCATCTGTGGCCCACCTTAGGTCCAGGGGCCCTACCACCATCTCTTAAAAACAATCATAGTTCAGGAAATTTTATGTCAATAATGCATCAACATTATTTTGTTTCGTACCACGACCTCCTTAAAACAGTTTTGTTTTATTCCTTACACCTTTATTCATTTTTCGCATATTATTGTATAAAACCAACTGAAATTGTCAATTATATTGCTTAAAAAATAAATTTCCTGCAAAAAAAAAATTAATAATTTCGACCAACATAATACAAAACTGCTTATTATAGTCATAGATTAGTAAAGATACTTCGCCGCCTTGAAATTGAATGAAGCCACAAATGGCTTATTATCGTAAGTTCTTTTTTTGAATTCTTGACAAATAAAAACATTTTTAGAGAACATTTACGAATAAATAACTAATACTGCGTAATTTACATGAATTTACATAATAAATAAATAATTATTTCAAATATTTTAGGGATATTTTAGCACGGAGACGGGGCAAAACTTTTTTAGGCAAGTATTTAAATTCTCAAAACTGGGCACATTTTCTAGTTAGGAGTGAGTAATCTTTACTAATCTATGATTATAGTATTATATAAACAATCCTATTTTACGTGGTTCGAAATTTCAATGTAAGATTAAACTAATATTGTTTTAAGAGATGGTAGTAACCCCCAAGACGTTTTATCTTATCTGGGGTAGATTACAGATGTCTATGAGCTGTAGGAACCACTGATCACTTGCTCTTCATGGTCGTTTGCTTCTTCAGTATTTTCAAAAAAACTTTTTCTAATGTAAATATCAATTCAATGTAAAGTAAAACAAATTGATACTAAAGAAACAATTTACTGTATAATATTACTATTAAAGAATATCCTTAACAACAATAAGGGAAAACTATAATATAAAAAGGCGCTTGATCCTGTCATTAGACCTTGGTCATATTTATTTAGGACCCCGGGATTATACCCTTTCAGATAAAAAGATCATCAAAAGTACTCCATAAATATAAATAAGGGTCGTATTAACCCTGCGCCCTTTTTTAAAGTCGGTACAAATTCATTCCGAAAGATGAAATAGGTATAATTGATTTTAATTTAGGAGAATTAATATGAATGCCAAATTGTTTACTTTAACAACACTAAAACATAAAATGTAATAAAAAAGATTTAATGTCACAGACTTTCACGCTAAAGGACTCTTAGGCCCGTAGGCTGGCTCACGTTTTCCTTCACCGTTATAGCAAATGATAATTCATTATTTTTTATGTCTAATTACTAATTGCAAGCAATTAATATTTTACATTATTCTTTACATTCACTACAAATTACGAGAATTCAACATTTTAAAAAATTACTACGTTAATCGACTTGACTGAAGTCGGACCAGATTGTCGTAATCCGACAAATTTAATTCTAATTACAGCCGCACTACATCTCCAAGTCTTATCTACATTACGACACAATCTCGTTAGAGCAAATTGTAAAAGAAAGTACAGTTCAACTTATTTTCTCGGCATTTATAAGTTTAAGCCATAGACATACTACTAATAAAGACATTAGTAATATTGACTACTACTAATAAAGACATTAGTAGTATATCTATGGTTTAAGCGTTATTAAACAAATTAAAAAAAAATCCTGATAAATAAGTAAAAGTTTGTGTTCTAAAAGTTGTCGCTCAATAAGTAAATAATTCAACGTTCATATTATGTAGATGCTGATTGATAGATGAATCCGTCAGACACATTCAGCTTCCGCTTTTAAGAGGTTTTCAACTTCAATACCTTTGAAAAAGGAATACTGAACTGATACCATTAGTACATGATTAGTCTCCATATTTTTTAATAAAACAAACAATCATTTCTGAAATATAGATCAATGTTTCATAATATTCCCTGACTAATGACGCAAAAGTACGAACTTTTCCGTCGTATTTTGGAATATAAATAATTATTCTTTCGTTTTCAGGTTAAAACAAAAAACCCTATCAGCCATTTCTATTCCGAAAAAGTTAAAAAACATTCAAAAACACTCCAGAAAATTCAAAGGCCGGGAACAGAAATATAATTACAAACGTTGAAAGTGAATTGGGAATCATTTTAGGCCTTTATCTTGTTAGAGAACAAAAAATAATGAACGATGTCGAATAAAGAATTCCGCTCATTTTTGTCTCAATTTGATCCAATTTCGGGCCTTGAAATACGGTTACCAATTAAATTGGTCATTATTTTTATTTATGATCAAATAATTGAACTTTCTGGTTTACCAGATGATATTACGATGCCGAGTTCCGTAATTGTTCGACGATGAAATACTGATAATATATAGCTTAAACCGTCAAGCTATAACTGTCATCTATCTTCGATTACGGAACCATTTTCATCCTCTCGGTACATTTTAATTTCAGCTGGGGGAAACTTATCTAATGTATTTATAAGCCCCCGCTAAACAAAGCCTACATTTCTATGAACCAGCGCGCGTATTTCGTCCTTAACTTTAAAGGAATATGGGCTATATTAGAATTTGAGTTCGTACTAAATGTAGGGTTCGACTGCGAGTCGATACGGTATTTTATCCACTGATACATCCATCATACTCAGTTTGACAAGCACACATGTTCCCGCTACGAGGAGCGGACGAAAATAATTTAACATTTCGTTGCATTCGAGCAGGGGAATTTTAAGAATATCACGTGTCAATACCACACTCGGAGGCATAACCGAATTAGGAAATCATTTGTACCCGTCAAGGAGCCGGACTTGGATGTGGACAGAGATAGATCGTGGCCATTTTGTTTCAATCACAAGCTTCAATAGCGGACACGTCGAGTACCTACTGTTGTGTGGGAAATGGGATTGGTGGCCATCAATTAATTACGGTCACAGTTTTGTGGTTCTGCATAGCACTAGGATTATTTTTAATTTCGGTGATATATTTGTTTCTCTCTTTCATGATTTATTTATCTAACTAGTCACATCATCTTAGAAGGGATGCCAAGGAATTGGTAGCTTATAAGGAGAACATCTTTTCTGAAGAACCCTTTAAGTGTTATCATATTTTTTGTTAAAATAACAAATCGAATAAATACTGAAATTATGTTGTACCTTTTTGTCAAACTTTAGAGAGTTAAAATCTCACCACAGAAACTAGAAAAACACATTCATTTGATTTGCTAATTAAATCATCTAGAACAAGCAAGTAAATAAAAATATACACAAACACCCAGACCCAGACCTAAATTCATCATTTAGATATCTGTCTGAACGGGGATCGAACCCGGGACACAATTTTAAAAGTTTGTCTATTCATAATAAAACTATAGTATAATCAGATTCAAATAGTATACATTATAAAGTACAGTGTCAAATTTTTCATCATATGTCTCTGTCTAGCAACTTCATTACAACAAATGTATATTCTATATACTTTACATGGGAGGCACATCTGCATCATCAGGATTGAAGAATTGAAGGTCATATCTTCCATCATATGTCTCTACTCAAAGACATCATCATATATTCGTAAGCTCCAAATGCCTAACTTGTATGATTGAGGCAGGAGGCACTTCTGCATTATCAAAGTTGAAGAGTAGAAGGTCAAATTTTCCATCATATATCTCAACTTATCTATTTTATTAAATATCCATAAGTTCCAAATGCCTAACTTGTATGGTTGAGGCAGGAGGCACTTCTGCATTACCAGGGTTGAAGAGTTGAAGGTCAAATTTTCCATCATATCATGTTAACCTAGATACTCAATGTTCATTTTAAGTTTCATGAGAATTGAGTGGGCAGAAGGTAAGTTGTCATAAAATATGTAAAAAGCAGGGTAGTGATGATGAGTTCCACCCCATAACTTAAATTCTAATCATCAGAGCATACTAATGTTGAGGTAGGAAAGTACCGCAACGAAATTCTCTTTCATATGAAAAAAAGAAAATTAAAATTGGTTAAGAAATACTCCACTTATTCAAGTTTATATGAAATCGGGTTTTTCCAATTTTCCGGGAAAACTGGCGGAAATTTTCAAATTTCCTCGAAATGGGACCCCCTGTGAAACTAGCCACATACAATGGTGTATGAATCATGTCGATCGGTCGCGGCATCGTGAAAAAATCGCCGAACAAACATAAAAAAAAAAAAAATATATACGTTCGAATTGAGAAACCTCCTCCTTTTTTGAAGTCGGTTAAAAATTAGATAGCGTTGGGAGCTTTGGCGCTAATTTGGCGGATTACGACAATCCACTCCGGCACGTTACGAGTCCCTTCGCTTTGCATAACGCAGTTGCTGTAATTCTGTAACACTCACAGCTAGCGGACAATCAACTTCATTCATTTATTAAACACGTTTAGCAAGAACGCATTGGACATAAAATACTTATACAAAAAAATATATATAAGTTACATGATATGCTATTAAAACGCACTGCTGTATCTTGTTTTTTCTGTTTCATGGTATTTTTGTAAAACACCGGTGGTGGTGGGCGCAGCCACGCACACATGCATGAAATGAATGCAGAAATGATATTTGCAATTCGGCTGTAACCAACCAATCTATTTATTTATTTTATTTATTTATTGAACTCCAACATAGTACAGTAAATATATTAGTAAAGCGTGAAATAATTAGAGAAAATAGGTGAGTGCCATTACAATTACAGGTGAAGACTGCTATAGAAAGAAGCGAGTATATAGAATTATTAGGGTAAATTTTCTTGAATGTTCGTGGTAAGAAAGTCTTGTTGTTGGGGATGGAACTGAAGATGAACGAAGGATTGGTGACATAGGCACCAGGTCAAATAGTTCCTCGAAATGCTCATCAATGTAAAGTGGATAGAAAGTATCCTAACCGGCTTTTGATATAGATTTGATAAGCCACGAGTTTCGGATTCGAAGGCCAAAAAAAAAATGACTGTCCTCGCTTTTATAAAATGTATAGTTATAATAAAATTGCTGTTATTGAAGTTTCTAAGAATCATTTCTTTGCAAGCCAAAACGCATATGAACTAACAAATTATTCTATTACATAAAATCTTTTATATCAATTCGTGTCATCGTTAACTGTGTCGTTACTAACGGAACTTGTACATAGATATTAAGCCCTTGTTTCCCTTCAATTTCCCGGGAACTCAATCAACGCCTGCTAATATCATTGACGGTCTCATAAGCCATCGTTACGGTAATTGTGAATTTCCTACAGAAATTAATAACCGTTTGCGCGCTCTTTGATAAAGGCCATTGTTACACGTAATTAGTGGGTGTTTCCTTCCTAATAACGTATCGTGTTCGTGTATTATCAAAGGAAATTTGACACATTTCACGGGAACAAATCATCTAGATTGAAATTGCAGTAGGTGTAATGTTAGGTAGTAATGTTTTAATTGTTAGAAGTTTACAATTATCGTTTGAAGGTGGTAGAACCCTTTGAGGTTCGATTCCGGCGGCACCACCGCCAAACCTAATACCTAACAGCAGTGTTAGGCGCTGTGTTCCGGTTTGAAGGGTGTGGTAAGGGAGACAGACCGAGGCGTTCCAGCGTAGTCTTCAGGGGTAGCGGCGCATCTGTGGCCGACCTCAGGTAGGAATATCCTATCCTATCTAGGGTTGATTACAGATGTCCATGGGCGGCAGGAGCCATTTACCATCAGGTGAACTGCATGCTCGTCTGCTACTCTTATATTAAAAAAAAAATGTTGTTGGCGCCGCTGTTCTACATCGGTACGATACAGTGGGTTGCTGTTATACATTGTATAGTCGGCGTAAGCCTGCTAGTCTGCTCTGAATATAGAAATGAATCCGTCGCAACAATAAATAGTATTACTAAACCTGGTTGCAATAACTTTAGAACAGACTAGCAATTTGGCGCGGACTATACTAATTTAAACGTTTAGAATTTCTTTACTATAAAAAAGGTTAGATTATAATCAGGTCTTAACTATTTTTGGTGGGCATATACATTTGAAACTTTAGACACGGCTTGGGCACAAATCCGTACAATTATTTTTAATTTTTTGTCAATTTTCCAAAACATACCCAAATCTACAGATCGTAAAATAATGAGTTGCAGCCAAACTTTTTACTATTCAAATTATTATCCTTAAGCCTTTGAAGTTACAAAGGGATATGTTAACTAAAACGGAGCGTTTGCAGAGAGACACTACGAAAGCCTTTGTGACATCAAGCGCCAACACAATTATGCAGCTCTGCAAAAACGTAAGGACTATCCAGATCTTTTTCATTTTTTAATTGGTCTGCACCATAAATATACATTATACGTTTATTTTAGGTCTAAGTGTTGTATTTTAACGTTCTTGGGACCGTAAGCTTTCTGTAATAGAGTTTTTGTTGGTGTCGCTATGTCGACTGTACAGGCGCTTATGGATTAAAACAGAGTGTACGTACTTGTTATATGGGGCATTATTAACATAATAGTAAATAGATGTATGATGGTCATAAGAGATACTTTTACTAGACAGTTACCATTAAGGTCAGGGACAGGGCTGGATTTAGAGGTCTAGAGGCCTTGGGGCAACAAAGGAGTGGAGGCCCCCTGGCCCCAAATTATTTTCCGAATAAAATTAACAAATTTTTCAGTTGAGTCTTTCAATAAATATTTTATTGTGTAACGCAGGTAGATTCTTCTAGTATTCATGTTTGTCAAAAATACTGTAGATAAAGGTAAAACAGCGAAAAAAATATCAAAGGAAAAGATATATATATTTTTTACTAGTTTTTACTAGTCGGAATTAAAAAAAAAAAACGATTTATCTATTGTGGGGGCCCCTCTTTTGTGGAGGCCCCGGGGCGGCCGCCCCGGTTGCCCTCCCTTAAATCTGGCCCTGGTCAGGGAGAATTGTTCAGGTAAGGCCTTCGAATCCAATACTCCCTACGTACCCTAGGGTTATACATCAGTTGATATATATGGGTCATTCATACACGTATTGTGTGCTAATTATTCCAACGTGTTTTTATGAAATTGGAGCTAGCTGTTTATCTGATGAATTGGATACTGCCCCCATTGGTTCTTACTGAAGTTGAATACAGTTGCATTGTAGTGACAATGCAACTTCTTAGTCCTCAGTAGTGACTGAGGACTAAGAAGGACGTCGCATCAGCTGGTAATTTCACTTGCACGTGGAAAGTATGTTTTTAAAAACCTTAGTTTGGATTCTTAGATTAGATTAAATTGGATGGTAAGTTCAAAAATAGTTTGAATATCGTTTAAAAAATAATTTAAAAATAGTATGTGTTCATTTTACCCTTTTATACTGAGGTAATCCTGGAGCTCTACGAAAAATAACTACGAAAAATGGGGCTTTTCAAAAAATGTGCAAGAAGATCTCTACTTGAAAGCCAGCAATACATTAGAAATTCCTCTAGTTAGGCAAATGCCCATAAACGATGACTACGTTCCATCAAGTAGCCCGACTGCCGTATTGTTAAATATAACTACACAAAATCAAAAGTGATACACCAATGCTTTGCTACCATTAACTCGCCCAAATAAATGCATAAATAATATAAAGTTATCTTAATTACATGTCAACATTTACATATCAAAGAAAATAAGCCGTATTTCAAGTCAGTTGAAATAAATCAACCCGATTTGAATCGCTTGTAATCATTGTAATTAAGGTATAAATTGTCGGGTTTGTTCCTTATAATTGAGCCATAAAATTTAATTTATTTTGCGTAGGGGTAACTTGAATTGTTGTTTAGAATGTATGAATAACTAGGTAGATAGACATATCTACCTAGTTATTCATACGTTCTAAATTACATTATGTAAGACATTACATAATGTAATTTCCTCCTTTTGATCTTGCAGCCATAAACATATGAACGTGGAATACGTTTCCTAGGTATTTTAAATTATATTTTACAATGGAGATATACAGCAATGTCAACTAAAAAATTGAAACAAAAAAGTCGTCGTCCACCCATTACTCTCAGAATGAGAAGGGTTAAGGCCATAGCCCACGCGAATTGGTAGACTTTACTCACCTTTTAGAACATTTTAAGAACTCTCAGGAGGGCAGATCTCCTCGCGATATTCTCCTTCGCAAATGATAATAATTAAATTCACATAATAGTTTGAAAAATCAGAGGTCCATAGGACTTGGGACCATGACCTGGGATTGGAATTTTAACCGACCATAATGATATTTATGTGAAACTCGTAAAACTATGTACATATTTTTCGCGACTTAAAAGATCCAATCTTGTAACAATATTAAGGTTATACCAAAACAATTTAAACACCGAATCACGTCCATCTCGACCAAAACTCCGTGAAGTTTATAAAAATTGATTTAACTTCGTAAAAAATTCATTACTACCGAGCTAGGAACCTTTATCGTTGGAACAAGGGGTGAGTTTGAAAAGTTTTAATTTCAGGGACATTTTATAATGCCGACACCCAGTAAAAAGTGACTACGAACGATTTAACTTCTAAAGTATTATTAAAAGATTTAAAGATTTTATTGAACAAAAACACGTTACAAAAAATACAGTAATTCGTAAACATCTGCAATAGTAAGAAACTGTGTCGCAGGTGTTTACGCCCATCCCGGGTAACACAGTAATGATATGTTCAATACACATTAATTTTCTTATTTCATATGTATGTACATTCTGAATATTTATAATAATATATGCAAAGTAAGCTATTTTGTAAATATATACATTATAATCGTACATTGATATAAGTTATAAGTTAAATAGGGTAAATTGTGGAATGGATTGTGTATGCGAGTGTTTGTGTGTGTGTGTGAGTGTGTGTGTGTGAGTGTGTGTGTGTGTGCATGTGTGTGTGTGTGTGTTTAATTGGATGATGCAACGGTAGTTTACAACTACTTAGTGGGAAGTTTCGAAGACATTTGTTTTTAGGAAGTACTATTAGATACCCAATTGTGGTTGTATTCGTTTTTAAATGTTGTGGAAGCAAACTTATGTGCAGTTCAGCTGTTAATCTTATATATAAAATTCTCGTGTCACAGTGTTAGTTACCGTACTCCTACGAAACGGCTTTACCGATTTTCGCCAAATTTTATATGCATATTCAGAATGGTCATATATTTATATATATTATATGGTCTGAGAATCGGCTACTATCTATTTTTCATACCCCTAAGTGACCCCTATCACTTATACTGTTTTCTGTTCATTGTTCACCCTTAATATTTTTTTATTTATATGGCAACACAACGTTTGCCGGGTCAGCTAGTAATATTTAAGACTCACAGCAAGATCTTTAATTTGTCATGTCACAGAGTAGCCTGAAAAATAAAACCAAATTTCCCCTTGTTAACTGTAAGTTAATTCAAAACTTAATAATTCTACGTTACACGTCTGTATTTCCCTTACAGATATTCATATGTGTAACAAACTTTACTGTTAAAGTACGTTGAATAATTACATACATACGTACTTACATTAAAAAAATGACACATGAGTGTTATTATAAGGGTTCTTCCTTTCACGTACGAACTCTAATAAAATAATCCGAACATTCACCTGCATAAAGCGATCTCAAATTTTATGCCAACTTAATCTGTTCTCGTCTACTTATAAATCCTTTCAACACGTAGCTTCTAGTATTCAAAAGAAATTTTACGCTCCCCACCAAGTGACATAGGGGTAAAGTTATTTTCATAATACCCAAAAACGCAGTATGAATATATGCGGTAGCTAGGGATGTGCGATATGGAGTTTCGGATCTGGATACGGATACGTATATAAAATTATTTCGGATCATCCGAAAGTTTCGGTTACGGATTATTACGTTTTCAAAGTAAGTAAAACAACAATAAGTAATAAGTTTGATTATACTTGCAAAGGAACGCTTCAAACTACTGCTCTACAGCTACTGCGCTACTGATCATTTAGATTTCGTCCGTATCCGAAATTATTAGAAACTTATATAAGATTCGGTCACAGTTTCGGATCGAATTTACTTCGGATATCCGAAACTTTCAGTTACGGTAACGGATCTTAAAACCAACACTGGTAGATACTCTCTTAATACTGCTTAAGAGCTGCGTTTGCTCTTTCGGTGCATCTCTCAACAAGAATTCAGTCACAAAGTTCAAACAAAATTCGACCTGAGTCTACAAACATATGGGGATTTTGACCGCACGGATATCTTTGTAAGTCTTGCTCCTAGCATTTTCTGAGAAAACCCGTCTGGGACGTTATCCTTTTTGAATACTCAGCTATTTTTGCGACCTACAGGTATTTGCTTTACGTGATAGTTTTAACAAACAGAAATATAATATTGAATTTATTATGTTTTAACAAAAGTTTGAAGAAGTCTTCAAATAATGTATGATTATTCTTAATGTTTATGCATCGAACAGTCGTATTGCTTTTACATTCGAAATTTTGGTATTTTTTTGTGTGCGATCAAATGTAAACAGTAACAATTTTTTGAAATAATGTAATCATTGTTTTGGGTGAGGAATGAAGTGTTATTATTATAACGACTCGCGTGGTGGAGCGGTCTCCATACGGGTCTGACGCGCAAAGGGTTCCGTGTTCGATTCCCGGCCAAACATCACGACAAAATTATAAATTTTGATATCTATTCTGGGTCTGGGTCTTTGTGTGTTTATGACACCCGTGAAACAGGAAATCTTGAGGACTAAGTAAAAAAAAACCCTGAGTATAATTATACGAGTATTGATACTAGAGTTACTAGACCAAAATATTGAAGCACGAATAATGGCATTTTGCGGTATTAATTAGTACAGTGGAAGCATTTCAACAGTTGAACATGAACATTGTTTCAGAGGCCATGTTGCTTGCCGCTGCATTTGCTCTATACTAAGTTTTAATGTATGTAAAAACTAATGTTGTAGATAAACCAATCAATATTTGTATTAAACTACTGGATGATACTAAATTTCGCGACACGTACTATAGAATTATTTACATATAAAATGTGCCTAACTATACATAAATAAAAGTTTTCCAACTTAATCCTAAGAGGTAGTTATTTCTGCCTTAAAACAAACCGTGTTAAGCGCTTTTGTGTTCTGGTTTGAAGGCTGCGGTAAGGAAAATGACTTATACGAGGCGTTTCACTTACTTTACAGTACCCTTACCAGGAGTTTTTACATTTCGACAAATATGACTGTTTTGGTATTTGTTTACGTAAGGTAAGGGTACAGTTGTAGCAACGCATCTATAGCAGACTTCAGGTAGTATTCTAATTCTGTTTAGAGTTGACTATTAGGTATTTTAATGGATGGCAATTGTCACTTACCATCCGATGGACTGCATGCTCGTTTACTACTTCTAGTTCTATATCTAAAAAAACACACAACACACACACACACAACGACATCTTTCCTATTTTTTAACGTCTAGAGGCCGCTGGGTGCTAGTTTACTACCTCTTATGAAAATATACCAAACGTTATGTTATTCAACTAGTAATTACTCAACGTATGAATCGCTGTCACCTACCAGCAGCTTACCTAGTTCTCAAGACCACAATACACATCTTCAGTTCACAATGGTACCGTTGAATTATTCTCACCGTGAAACTGCCTAATCCCTGACAGTTGAGCAGCTGTCAGAATCAAGCGTAAGGGTTGTTTATCTCAAAGCATGTGTATGGGTCCGGGTCGCACGGTCGCAGGGATAAGGCTCTATTGTTGGAACCGACTAAAATTAAGGGTACAATGAATAGTTTATCTTGGTATCATAGTGACTACCAAGTTTAGAAGCTGTGGCATTTAGAGTAGATTTGAAATAAGAGTTTTGGGGATTAGAGAAGAGGGGTTTTGGGGATATATTTTTTCCCAATATTTCCTGTGCTATGTTTACCAGAATAATATTGAGTATTTATTTAAATTCAATATTTTTTTATGTTAAAAATTATTGCTCATTTTAGGTCCTCTCAAAATAATACGACTTCAAAATTAACTGCCATTGCGTAAGACATTTTTAACTATGATTTTAGATATAAATCCAGGAAATGATTTTAGTGTAGATGTAAGAAGTAATCGGTTTTGAGATATTTTTGTGGAACATTTAATAAAATTCTTCAATATTCAAAGATATAAAATGAAATATGCATAATTATTATGTACAAAATAAATAAGCCACTACCATATAGATAGAACAATTCATCTAGGGCACTTATATAAATTGTTCTTAAATATTGAAAACCAAATTACAAAAAAAATCTCGTTTATTTTAATATCGGTTCCCACGTCCAATTGCAAATCCACTACTTACAACCACGGTTACCACGATCTTCATTATGTCTCTGAAACTGCGAATGCGGGCTCCTAGTACAATTTTCGTTCGTGCTCAGTGTCGTGGCTGAAATTAATGGCTCGCTACGCTTCAGCTAGCGTGTTTAAAAGTTTCCTTTAACGGCCGAAACAGAGTAACTACTATATTAAAGTGCATGGTGTACATTTTAAATATTTTTGACGTTCTAATTTGAACATGCCTAAGAAAGAAAAGTTGTGAGTTTTTATCGCGTTCTTACTTGTAGTTGTGATGTGACAATACTTCCCACATTTTAAAAGAACAGTCCCGATTCCAGGCTAACTCTTGTTATTACTCCCGAAGGTAAAAATCTACGTCTAATATCTTGCTGCATATTTACCCAGACTCTATATTCTAAAGTTGATTTACTAAAAGTTGACGACGACAGGTAGAAAAAAACTGCCTAGATGTTACAGTTCATAGTATAATTTAAGATGTCATAAGCAGGTTTCCTTTTTGAAAATCTTTTAAAATATCCATAGAAAACTAATGAAACAAAAAAGTTAAAAATAATTAACTAAAAGGAAAGTAATGTTTTTAATTGTCCACCAATTTAGACGAACCCAACTATAATTATGTGTTAAAATCCAAAAAAAGCGTTAAAGGTCGCAACATACGCTCGAACAACATTACCCTCCGCAGTCTATGTGGTAAGAGACAAATACGTTTCTGAGGCATTCCAGTTTAGTCCTCAGGGTAGCGGTGCATCTGTGGCCGACGTCAGGCATGAATCTTATCTTATCTGGGGTTGATTACAAATGTCCCTAAGTGACAGTAACCACTTACCCCCCGGTGGACTGCATGTTCGTCTGCTACTATGCAGTTATAAAAAAGTAGCACGTCTGTTAATGCCCTAATGTAAAATATATGCGCCCTTAACTTCCACTATTAAGCAAGCGTCAATATTCAAATCATGTCAGGCAGGGAATTTTTAACTGCCTACGCCATGCATAATGTAGTACTTAGCTAGTTTTAAGTGCACTTGCTCTATACAAGATGAAGTACTTGCTATAAATTAAATTTATACGGAGCTAAGTCAAGACGGAAGCTTTATGAAACAGGTTCGGAATTTTAAAACAATTTTAAGGTGGATTTTTGCAGTTTCAACGAACTGAGAATGTTGAAAAGTATCTTGCTATACATGCCATCTTGTCACCGATTTTCTTGATCCATTGAAAGATGATAAAACCTTTCATAATTGTAATGTAACTTAAAATTTTAATTGTAATAAAAAAAATAAGTCTATAGGATGTGTAGTGGTGTGTCGTTGGAAATAATACTCTGTAGCTATTTACACGACACACTAGAAGGAGGTTTCTAGGTTACACTTGTAGGGTACACTCTACAAGTCTTTGTAACTTAAAATAAATAATTAAATTATAATTATTATTATAGTTACGTTTCCTAAGGCACTGTGATCACACTTATTTTATTTTTTCGTTACAGCGGTAAGCGCTGCTGTGTTCTGGTTTGAGTATGGTATAAGACACTTATCCGAGGCATTCCAGCGTAGTCCTCAGGGGTGACGGCTCATCTGTAGCTGACCTCAGGTAAAAATCTAATTTTATCTGGCGTTGACTACAGATGTCCATGGGTGACAGTAGCCATTTACCATCAGGTCTGTGAATCTGCTACTCCTCTAGTAAAAAAACTTGGAACATTATGTAATGGAAAATAATGTAGCAGAAGTAATCGAACTTGTTCGCAGCTAAAATTCATGATCCGACAGTAAGCGGTAAATTCCGGACTTGTCTTAAACTAGTGAATAATAAACAATCCGGGCCCCAAATTTTCCACAAAGTAGTCCAAGTAATTGCGTTAAAAGACCATTAAAAGCATCTGGACTGTGTTCTGCAAAGTTACATTGCTAACGATGTAACGTTTACGACTGATTAAAACTAAATGTTGGAAGATATGGTCATAGACTTCAATAATATCAGTTACTATTTATCTACTTAATGTATAAATTACTTTATTCCGAAAATATTCTATTTTAAAATAGTGGTAGTTTTACAAGCTCTTTTAATACTTGCCTTGTTATTATTTTGGAACATCTTGCAACTATTTTTTAAATACTTGCATTTAGCTACTTTGCTTCGATTGAGGCTTAGAACTATTTTGCACTACCGTTTCCAGGTGAAAAGTCGATTTTTTTTATGAAGGTAAATTATAGACAACCGTGAAGTCCACCTGATGGTATGTGTGACTGCAATCATAGACATCAGAATGTGTCTTCTTCTTTGTCATTGCACTCTTGGCAGAGCGGTCGTGGTCATTATGTTCCTAGTCTTTCCTCGGGGCCTGATATAGTTCGCCTCACAATGTCTAACCATTTTTCACGGCTAGCAGATTTTCTGGTGCACTTATGCAATGGGCCGCCCACGGCTGATTTGATTTGGTCAGTCCATCGCGCTCTGGTGCCTTCCACAGTTCCTTGCAAGATGAGACGCTCAATAGCATCACTATTTCTCCGCGAGACGTGTCCAAAGAACTTCAGAATACGACGATGTACTAAGTTCGATCAGAATCTGTAGTCATTACCAAATAGTACATGTGTCCACATAACACTGCTGTTATAAGACAGAAACAGATGATGGTACCTAAGCGATCAAACTACGACGGTTTCTATTACCTTCAAATACTTATGTATTACATTTTCTAAAAATCTAATTTGAGTATTACCCACATAACAAAAGCCTTTGACTTTCCACTCTATTGCTTTAAAACGAGCTACAAGCTACAGCATTAACGTTACATAGTATCTGGAAGCATAATAACGCAAAATGTAAGCCTGAGCCAACTTATTAAACATTTTATTGCTACCGCCTTAATAAAAATCCTGCTTTAATGAAACGAGACCTTAATATATTTTGATTAAAGTAGAAAAGATTAAATTTTAATTTGTACCGAATTTCTGTAGCAATCGGCCGGGTAATAAAGATTTGGGAAAAGAAATAAAGCGGTTACGCTGAGGAAAGGATAAGCTTATTTTTGTTTCTGGAAACAGCTCTGGTGAGTAGGGTTGCCACAATATGTTATCAAAATGGAATAATGCTTTTTTTTTAAATTATAGAGAAAATGTATGTAATATGTAAATTTTATTTTAAGTAACTTTGTGTTTGTTAAACTTCATTTATCGAAAACACCTAACCTATACATGATATAATTATGTTAATAAATTGAACTTAAATTAATCTAACAATTAAAAAATACTAGAAAAGTCTTGATCGAAAAAACCCTATTTTCTTATCTTCCCAAGACAATAACGCCAATAACTTAACCATATCCACTCCCTATCCTACCTACCTACCCTATCCTACCCTATTTCTAACTTCTGCCATTATGGCGAAATTTTCAGCGTTACAAATTGCGTCAACAGTATTTTCATAGTAATGTCTCGTTTATATCTTACTTACATATACTTTTCTTTGGTACTAACTGTTGGGTTAGATCCACACGATACCCCTATGTCCTTGTCTATATCTACTTACTACCGCTATTTCTACTTTCCGCCATTATGGCGAAAGTTTAACGTTACGAGTTGCGGCAGCAGTAGCCGCAGATAGTTTGAACGGAGCCTTGTCCATTATTCCGTTCTTACTCCCAGTTCTCAAGTTTTTTTTTTATTTTATGTATTTGGCTAAGTCCTTCAAGAGTTAAAATTAACTTTTAGTCTATACATCAAGACAGTAGGTTAAAAGTCAAATTTCTAACTTCAATTATTTTTATCAGCATGACTCTCGTATATGTTCTATGTTCTTTTATTAAATGTGAGGTTAGATCCACAAGATACCCTTATGTTCTTGACTATATCTACATACTATCGCTATTTCTACTTTCCGCCATTATGGCGAAAGTTTAAGCGTTTCAAGTTGCGGCAGCCGCAGATAGTTTGACCGGAGCCTTGTCCATTATTCCGTTCTCGTGCACAGTTCCCAAGCTAAATGCTTTTGATTTTATGTATTTGGTTTAATTCTTTTAGAATTGAAATTAACTCTGATGCTAATCATCACGATTATTATTTATAATATAGCTATTTCAAATTTTAAAACTTAAAAAATAATAAAGTTTGGTTCACGAAATCAAAAATGGTTACAAAATTAAAATCTTACTGTACATATTTTTTTATGACAAATTCAACTTATGTTAATCTGACGATAAAAATAATATTATAAAAACTTGGAACTTTCATATTTTTTTCATTATCATGTCTCTCTATTCTATTCTACTATTCTTTTGTTCACCTCTAACCACAACAAACCCTAGACTACATCTACTTACTCCCGCTATTTCCACTTTCCGCCATTATGGCGAAAGTTTCAGCGTTACAAGTTGCGGCAGTAGTAGCCGCAGATAGTTTGACCGGAGCCTTGTCCATTATTCCGTTCTTGTACCCAGTTCCAAAATTAAATGCTAGTGATTTTTCTGTAGTTAAAGCTCTGAATAATTAAAAAAGAAGTAAGTTTAAGATCGTCTACCATAATGACGAATGCAAATACCTACAGAGTTTTCATAAATGGTATTACCGATTTACTCGTAAAAACTTTCAAATTTGAATTTAGAACACTTTTCATTTTAACTTTTACTGGTTTTATTCGAAAAATGTATTATTGACTTGACCTGTATGTTTGTGTGTATGTAACGGAATCGTTGAATTTAATTTTTATCCACTTTGAACGGTCAGATTAATATTAATCAGATCATTAATAGTGTTCAAGTACTCGTACTTTTTATATCCAATCATGATTATTTGTAAATTATTATTTTTTAGCTTTTTTGTTGTTCTACTTCACTCTTAGTATAATGTTTTACGTTTGCTCAAAAACGTTTACCGTTTACGTATCAGACAAACGTAAAAACTCATACTAATAGTACAGAACCCATATCAAACAACTCAAATTAAACTGTGGGATTAATTGTCGTCAAGCTGCCTTTAATTATTTTTATTTAATACCCAAAGTGTCTGTCGTTATGTAGTCGTGGTAACCTAGCTGCGAGGCAATTCTCTTATTAAGGCTTTGAATAATCACCAGAGTATTACTGAAGCTTATCTAATACTCGAAAAATGTATTATTTATTTCTCAATTAAGAAAATAACGACATAAACAAAATAATTCTTGGTATTTTCCAGTGTTGGTATATTCGACAATAACATCGAAATACGGTAAAAACTAATTTTATCGTTGCGAAAATCTCCTGAACACTTCATCTAAAAATAAATACATTATCTGAAGAGACTTATCTGAAATACTTAGAATGAAATAGATCTTCATAGCGTTAAGCTTCGTAATTTATAAAATTCTAGAGAACTTTTATTACAAAAGATAAAATAAATTATTGATTATTGACATCTGAACAAGAATGGAATTTCCATTGTAGGCAGAGTAATGTGTCATCCAATTTGGATTCGATATCAGTTAATTAATTTGAAAATTAACGAACACACATGCCGCTTTCCAAATTTAATATTTGAATAGCCGCTAAATTCAGTTAATTAACGATTATATTGTTAGAGCAATTACACTATTGGGATCGTTTCCAACTTTTTAGGTTGAAAACATAGATAAGTATAGATATCTCAACGCCTTGTAATTGAAGAATGTCTCCGACTGTCATGGTGTGCTTTACGCGGAATAATGCCGACATGTGCAATTAAGTAGTGCAAAAACATCACGAAATCGAAAAAAAAAGTGCGGATAAATATCGTTTCATTCGTAAATGCTCAAAAAACTACATTTTATTAATATTTTTTAAAACACGAACATAGATGACAGTGACAATTTCAATTGTTTAAACTGCTTACATTTTCTTGTTAGGCGTGAGTAATCTTTATTAATCTATGGTTGAAAATTAGGTTTGAAACCAATGCACAAAATATAATTTTTCGTTATATTTAACTCCAGTTATCTTTCACAACGATTTTGACCTTCCCAGCCAAGATCCACCATGATAGCCAAGTGCCGACTATACTTTACATATATCACATTGTGAAAAAAAATCTGAGAATGTCAATCTACCTTACCAGACCATCATAAGAAAAAAACTCGTAAAGACGCAAGCAAATATACAAACGCAAAAACCCAGTCAGATATTTATTTCGTATAGTTCTCCTCTATTTACAATAGAAAAAATTGACAGAGAGACAGACCATATGTTTCATTACATTAAACAAAATGTAAAATTCTTGAAGTCGATACCTAACCATTATATGTAGTTGAATATATTTTCCTTTAAAATAATATACCGCACTAAGATATTTCCATAGTCAGCAATAACATTACGCTTGATCTACGAAATATCTAATAATAAATAATAGAGATATATCACTAGACAACTTGTCTCATAGACCTCTCGGCAATGGTCGAAAGTATTCTGAACAAAATAAAAGAAATGCCCCAACAATAACATGCTTTTGTTCCTAACTTTGTCTGAGGGAAAAGTCTAATATACATAAGAACGGATTGATGTCAATCTACACTTAATGGAAGTATCTATGTATCTAATAAATAAACTATTAAAAATACTATAAAAATAAAAACTCGACTGTTCTAAAATATAGCCTATGCCAGACCCATCCAATGACACCCATAGGGCATGCTAAAGGGACAGACATACATACTCTCCTAAAACATTACCCTCTGCAATCGTGTAAAGTTCTAGTTTAGTCCTCAGGGGTCGCATCTGTGACCATCATCAGGAAGGAATCTAATCTAATCAGTATTATCTGGGGTTGATTATAAATGTTCATCGGCGGCAGGAACCACTCACCATCAGGTGAACTGCATGATCGCCTGCTACTACTATGTTATAAAAAAAACATTAAAGATCTTAGAAAACATTTGATTGAAAAGAGGGACACTACAAACATTATTTATATACACACACAACTATACAAAATATTGTTTGTAGTATACACATACACACACAAGCATTATTTCTATAGTTTGCGAGCCTAGCCATCCCGATGGATATGCCCATATAAATTGAATTATTGGCCTCCACGGGCGTTTGACGGCGTGGTCAGAGAACCAAGTTATTGAATTTATTTACATATACGAGGGGAAGGGTATTGAACAAAATGTGTATTATGCCTTATTCCCTTGGGTGTAAATAAAAAGTTTTTGTACACGCAAACGGAGACAAGTTTTTGGAGATACATTTGGTTATTTATACGTTACTTATTGGAGTCGGATAGGAGACCATAGTGACGAAATTATATGACTTATATACTCCGAAATATAAAAGTTTTCTGTAAAATTATATATCTTTATTCCGTATCTACTGTCTACAATCTTCTAGTTCCGATTAATAAAAAAGATATTTTTAATTAGTGTTCATACCTACATCTTAGAAAGTTTATAATATTTTAGCAGACCAGACATATTAAACAAATACTAACAAAGATTAAAATATAATATAACATACCTAGCTTTATCCAATAAATATCCATCTCCATTTTTCAGAGTTAAATATTAAAGCATTAACATAATTACTTCACAACCACGAAGCTATGAACAGCTACCACAACATAATTATATTATCTACATTACATTTTATCCCGAATTTTGCACCATTGCCTTCTGCCGGAACAAATTTACACGACGTCAGCTTCACTGACGTGTCTATCGACGTAATGAGAATTCCACTCGATGCATTAATATATCGATTACATACCCCCGAAAAATTCCAATTACGTAACGTCAGACCGTATCAGCCTAATATTCTTATCCGTTCATATTCCAGGTATATTTTCCTTAGGGCTGTAAGGAATCGTCTCACCGGTTAAGAGTAACGATGTTATGTTGTAGATATAAAAGCGGTATTGGCAAGCGATCATATATTTTTGTTATCTGCTTTAAATTATATTTCTATTTAAACCTTATTGAAATAGCAAACGAACAAACCAACCACCTGATTAAAAGTTTTTTTTTTCCTTGTATAAAGTACCGAATGAATAATAAGGTACTTTATATTTATTACAATCTAGCCTACTATAAGACTAATGAGTAATTTTACGCTAACTTAAACTGCTAAATAATCATATAATGAAGGCGGCGTCCTCTGACACTGCACTTCTTTGTCTTATCACATAAAGGAGTAGACATTGTTCTTGTGTTCTATAATGTTCACTTATCACTACTTCACTAACACTACACTGAGTCATGTCACTAACTCAAATGGTTTAAAAGTAACCACCATTTTATAATCAATGATAGACATTATACAGGTAGGATACTTACATGATGCCAGCCACAGGTGCCATAGGCCAATCGAATTAAAATCAATCGAAATCATCTTTTATTTATGTAACGGGAAAATTGGCATAATGTCGTGAGGCAGGCAACATCAGCTCTCATATCCAATACTACATGTTGAACTCAACCACTTGATCAAGAGCGAAACGGTTAAAAGGAAAAATTTAAATTAATTAAGTTACGTAGACTATCGCTTTATTTTATTCGCTTGTTATGTAACAAGTGGTCAATAGAGTGCGAACCAAAAGGTTTCTTCGATACAATAAAGGTTAAACAAGGGTTGGCGGTTAACTTATGAGTACTCTGAGGGTTTTTAGGTTTCTTTCATATTATCATAGGAAAAAAGGCGTGATTTGGTTTTTCTTTACGTTTTACTTACAATATACTGTCGTATATTGATTCTTTTTATATCTTAAGCCCGTTGCACATTCTCGTTTTCTGTGCTTTCTCGCATTCTCGTGAGATTCTCGCGAGAATGTGGAGCGGGCTTTACTTTTAAGAAATAAAGAAAAATAACTTTGTAGCCGCTTTTTTTCGCTACGAAATACTGAACTATAATTATATTTGATACTAATTCTAATACTAGTTTTATTGACTAGATTATTAAAAAAGTTACGAGTCAAAAGCACTAAAACTGCAATTTCTGCAAAATAAAAAGCTGTTTGCATTACAAAACAAATATGGCGATTAAACGATAATTCTATTATGTGTTTGCTCGTCCAAGATGGCGGCGATAAGCGACACGACATGTGTCAATTAATGACAGAAAACAATTCTTTATAGGTTTTTCAAACACACTTCAATTTAGGTGAAAATATTTGCTACGTTTCCAATAGGCATGTTAGATAATTTCATTTTATGAATAATGAGATTTGTAGTATTATAATCACAGACCTGTTAATAATATTATACGTCTAGTTATACCTAAGAACATAGCCTAAGAATAAGGACGTAATCAAATACTTTCCGCCTGTATTAAATTTAATATCTTTGTATGTAACATCACAATTTACACTGTAGGTACATTAACAATGTACCTACGGTGCCGGCCAAAATATTGGATAGAAAATAGAAAAAATATATAAACGGGAAATAATACGTACAATACGGTTACATGAGAGAACACATCCTAAAAGCAGACTTAATTGGAGATCTGGGGAACAAAATTACGCTAATTAGTAAATTTACTAATGAACAGGTATTCAGAAACTCAAAAATTTAAACTTAGCTAAGTACCACTCAAAGGATTAAAATTATTCCATATATTTGGGAGTTATCATGGTTCGGTCGGACACTCAAATATATAAAGGCATTTTATATGTTTTGTAGATGTTATGTTAAACTTAGCAAACAATATGCCACAGAGCTTCATTATTTAAACGTCTCTTAACCGTAGCTAAATCTAAATCAAACTCAATCCATAAGTTTGCGAACTGCGGTCAGGGAGCCAACTGTTACAATTGTACCCACTTCATCCCTCGAAGATAGTGATCAATAGTTCAATCTAAACTTGTATCGGCCGGTTTACACACACAGTTGGTTGTGATAACAGTGAGTAATCCATGGATTGCTTTGTACAAGGTCTGTTCTATTGCTTGCGTGTTACTCGTAGCGTGTAGCACCAATCCCGAGCTGCTAAAACAGTATTCTGTCACCACTTGAGTTTGTAAACACATATGTTAGTACATAATTAAAATGAGAACACCGATAATTGATTTATTAGTATAAATCAATTATCGGTGTTCTCATTTTAATTATGTGTTTAGTGATTATCAGCAAATATCTTTTTAGATACAGGCAATTTTGGTACGATTGAGTCAATTCTATTGGGACTGACTCAACGGCAACAGGGCAATTAGGAAAAATTTCACCCTAAGAATAATTAGACTTATTACGTTAAAAAAAAAGAACAACAAGCAGAGATCCTTCATAAATTTAAGGATTTTCTTTTTAAGGCATGCGACTCTATATAAATATGCCTCCATTTCCGTAGTTGTAAGGTATGTGAAAAGAATCTTCCTAGCTTAATTATTTTATGTTTCGACATACACAAGTAGTATTCATTAAAAAATAATTATTTATGTGTTAAAATACACACATCTTATTCATCCAAAATTAATCCTACATAATTATACACAGTTATAAATTATTAAGTGTTTCCACTTTTAAAATCATCCTTTTGAAATTTCCCAAACTTTATTGCCCAAATGAGGAATTTATTAAACTCCCACCTACCAGAATAACGTTGGCATGATTCATGAAAGCATGAAATATAATGACTCCGTGACGGCCAATATTTCGAGCACCCTTCAATACTATTTCACGTTACGAAATTTATTGTAAGACTTCCTTTATTAAGCAGTTTTAATCAATCAACCCTTTACTTCGATTGTCAGCGAAATAACTGTCCTCTCTTCAAGAGTATTATAATGCTTTAAAGGCATTATTCATTTCAAAATGTGAATCCTCGAATAATTATTGCGGAATACTTATTGCGTCCAAAATAACGACGTCGGCTTTGACGTCTCTAACTAAGCTTCGTCTATCAAGTAGAACTTGTGAAATATAATTATACAGTTTCCATTTTGAACCCTTTGCTATATAATAAGGCAGATCTATCATGAATATAAGGTATCGTTTGTGGGATAAAGGGTTTATGACTGGCGACCAGAAGAATTTTTGACCTGAATAAGTTTCATTTCTGTCTATTAGGACTCATGTCCTACATCAAACTCCTGAAGTCTGATAGATGAAGCTTTTAGATTTAAAAAATAGATGGAAATATTATTTCGCAACGGACAGTGTGCGTAAAGTTTAACTGCATAGTGTTTTATCCTTTATGTGTTCATTCCATCTCAATGATTTATGACAGTTATATAGCTTCCACTTGACACCGTTGCGTTGTGGCAACAAATTCCGTGATAACCAATGATTCTTTTCCATAACTTTACTTTGCCCTAGATTTATTTGATAGACAAAACTTGATGGTCTCCCTGACTGTCTCTACCATCTGGGGTCATCGGTAATTAATACTAAAAGAACTCGAATTCTTTCAGAGCCACTCATAAATCCGCTAATCGTAGATAACGAGGCAGTGGTACATTGGATCTCTGATCCTACCCTTATAGTATAACCAGGATATTTTAAGACTAACTCAAATAGGAGATTAAACTCATTAAAAATGGAACGACTCTTCGCAAAAACCTTTAACCATTAACATTTAAAATAAATTGCAAAACGTAATTACCATTGCCGTCCTGCAAAGGGAATTACTTGAAAATATTTTCGAAACGTATTCCAACTGTATATAAAACCGAAATAAGGTCGGTCCGGTGACCAGAGGACCTAATTTATCTTTTTGAAGGCCCGAAGGGACAATAAAGTAGGGACAATTTGAATAGCGAATTTTTTCGGGCCCTGTCTATATGTTAATGAGATCCGCCGATCAAAATACTGTGTTAAAAGGGTAATGTACCTATAGTGTTTTGAATGCCCTTCGCAAGAGGAAATTGTCATAATAATATAGGATCCACACATAATACGAAGCGATAAAAAGATACGGCTGAGTTAAACTTTTTTATATAACGTGGTTCGCTGTGAATAATTCTGGAATTGTATTCACATTAAGTTTCTTTATGTGATCAAAAGTTGTATGTACTTCGTTTATTTTTGTAGCCGACTGCAGAGAGTAATGTTTTTGGTATATGTATGTAGGTATTTCTCATGCTTTGGCACGCCCTACAGTCTACCTATAAGGTTCTAGAAATGATAATGATAATGGTAACGATAAATGACAAACAAAGGGAAAAGGCTAATCGAAAGATTTTTTCACACATTAAGTCCTACAAAACCCACGGAATTCAAGACCAAAGTTTAAAAAATAATTTAGAAATTATTACCAATAAGAATTATTAATTTGTTTCCTCAATTCTGACATAATACTACCCAAAGCTCCCTAAGATACCTTTGTTGCAATAAGATCCTCACAACGATTCCAATAAATTACCGATTCGACAACCAGATCCAAGCTTAAGGTGCGGTCCAAATTAATCTAATAACCTTACATCCAGATTTCCATTAAAACAAGGTATCAGCCCTTTGTACTCTAAATGGTAATGCAGTGGTCACGGACAATACTATGTAAATACGGACCGATATTGTCCTGTAATGTATGCGGGGGCCATAACAGACCCTTCGGAGCCTGACCTCTGCTCGGACCTCTCTTTCCAACACTCTTCATAAAAGAGAGAAGGGTATGAAAATATTGTTATTAGTTATCATAAGGCTGCCATTATATGGAATGGGTTGAAGCTTTCCCTATATACCCATGGCTATAACATTTGGCGGCATGCTAACATATATTATACTGTATTACGTAAGGATAAAATGCATATACCTACAGGAGCCGGGGCCCCGTGGCGTATATTATAACCAATGTGTAATGGAGTAGGTATGCTTAATATATAGCAATTGAATATACCATTAAATTTGTAGTGTCTCCCACACCGATAACGATATTCTTTAGCTCACTAGTGCACCGACACGTCCGTCTGGGGCAACGGTCGGAAACAAACTAACTCAAGTGACGTATCGCTCAAAACAAATGTGGGTACATTTGCTTAAGATTTCGTCGTGGCAGTGTACAAATAATACTACTCTTTGCTTAGATGTCATATGAAGTTACTGAATGATTAAATTTAGATATAGCTTACAGCATCTTCGTTGGAAATTTATATCCAGTAACTGCCTTTAATTAAAAACCTGTAGGATGTAGGTCTTACATTTAATGTTTAAATAAAAAGCTTATTTGTGACACAGAATTCCTTTTATTATAAATATTAATTGCACATAAGAACATTTTATACAAAAATACATTCTTAATTAAAAGTCCCATTAAAACAAACTATAAAACTGCAAATACAGTCAAAATTACATATCCATAAATAGAAATTATATTTTTGTATATTAAAATTATAAGTAAAGTTCTTCTAAATTATGCAAATATTCTGATTATAAATAAAATTATTACAAAAACCAAATCAGACGCCAAGAAACATTTTTATTTATGAACTAAGTACATATTGGAATTCCATTTTCATGATTTAAAAATATATAAAAAATGATTTTATACATAATCGTTAATAATAATTGACAAAGCATCAGCTAAACAATTCGACTTGTAAAAAATGACTCAAAATTTAATTTTCAATACATTAATAATTAAATCGTAGTAAAGTTTTCTTTATAATTTATTTATAAACAGATCAACATTCTAGCTAAGCTACATGTATATACATTTGTGATGGTAACATTTCAGGTTCATACAATCGACCATGTTCGTATATGACCCGAACAATTTGTATTAAATTATCACATATTCGAATATTACTAATAAGGTAACAGAGTAACTTGTGAATTTTGTGAAGATTTGAGAGCAAGGTAAGCGAGTTACACCAATTTGAGACAAACGTAATATTCACTAAAATATTTTAAAAATAAACACTTAAAATTGTATAATTTGATTTAAATCATATTAAAAAATATTTTTCCTAATTCAATTTAAATAAAGCCTCGACACCACAGCGAGCGAACTGTAAGCGAGCGAGATAAAGAGTAAGCGAGTAACGAGGAGTACAAGCAAATTTAAATTAAATTTTTAAAATCCCCAACACAACAACAACCCTTAAAAATTTCCAGTAAAGTTTTTCTAATTTTTAATGGACCTAAACACAATATAAAACATTGAATCTAAATTCAATCTAATACGATTTAGAAGCCTTTAAAAATATAAAGACGCTCTTTTTGTGTCGGGGTTAATAAAAATCACACTAAATTATAAATTTATCGTTATGAAATAAAAGAAAATCCTCTTTACAGAAGAGCGTTAATGTTAAACGCTCCAATGTTTATTATAAAGAAATTGTAACTATTGAATGTATTTGTCTCTATTATATTTCTAATGTTAAAAATGAACGAGACAAAATTAATTTAAAATGCTGGCAATGTGTGAATGAAGGTCTTAGGGTCAAAACACATACACGCGGTACGTGTCACGATACGACGTTCTGTAACGTTGTCGTGTCGTAAAAATACACGACATGCATCGTTAAAACACTACATGGCGCCGCAGCGCGTCACGACACGCTGTCGTGTCGTATGTACCATGTGTTTCAGCCCTTATAAGCGCTACTTAAAATAGACAAGTGATAGGGCATGATTAGAATACGTAATTTGTGTAAAAGATGTATATTTTTCTAGTAAACATTGTTAAATATAGCCGTTTTTGTGATGGGTTCATGTTAGAAATTTTACGCCTATTGGTAACTTCGGGCTTATAACTAAATTAACATTATTATCATTAGACTTTATTTTATGCAAGAGAGAGCCGAAATGGGAAAGTATTAATTACAAATTGTTACATTATGAACGATTGTGGCATCATCTATGGCTTATTGTTTTCGATACGTACAAAATTTTATAGTTTTTACACCTGACTTTTGAAAATCAAAAATTACAAAACGCGAAAATGTGACTTTCGCGAAATAATTCGAAGATTGTTTGCTGTCGATTGTTTTTTTTTAAATAATTATTTAAAAATTAAAGGTCCTTCTTAGTTTTAATTGGATTAAATAGCTATTATATTCTGGTTTTAAAATTATGGTATATTTACATGAGGCATTCCAGCTTCGTTCTCAAGTTAACAACGCGCCTGTGGGAATGTAATACATTTCCTAAGAAACAATTATATGTTTATGGAATGAAAATACGCGTCAAACTATAAACATACAAGTCTGGCACAAAAGTTCCAGATTTGTTCCCAGCAAGACATACTAAAACCTCGCAGTAATCATAAATTCATTGCTGTGAGATTTTAGTATTTATAATTCCTCTTCTATAAGTACTACTTATATTTAGTATGTCTACTGCCCACTAGATAAATAATAGTAATATTGAGCTATGCATACCGAAATTGTCATTTTCATTATCAATTTATTTTTCATTAAAATTCCCCAAACTCAATATTTTGTAAACCATACGCTCTTCCAGACGTTGGATCCGGTCATAGCGACGTTAAACTTCATTCGATCTCCCAAACTGTAACTCAGTTACTCCATACAGTTCGAAGTTCATTCGGATGAGGGTCCACGAAATGTTATATTATTATTTCGATATCCGTATTAGACACGGCAGTTATTAATTAAATTCTCGTTTTAACATCTGTCGAGCGAACTTTATTAACTTTGTTGTGTTGATGAACTTTGAGAAAAGTAATGATAACCCTGAGAGTTTATTCTGTGAGTTCGGAGTTCGAATCCCAGACACGCGCATGTAACCTTTATAAAGTTATGTGCGTACTAGAAATTAATTTTTACTTTCTTAAACTATTATGAAGAAGGACAAACACGATTGAGTTCTTAAAAATATATCTCAAAAGTGAAGGCTACCGATCCGCACTTAGCTAGTTGTGGATTATGGCCTGATTCCTTCTCACTCTGAGAGGAGACCCTTGCCCAGGTGTGAGACAGTAATGGGTTCAGAACCAAAACAATTGTTTACTTATGTGATGTATCCTTAAGTGGACGAAATATTTATATCGAAGCAGAAATAATTTCGAATACAAAAAAAGCAGTTTCAATAAAAAATACATACGTCCCGTGATTAATCTCGAAAATAAGAATCAAACCAGCAAACAATCTCCTTCAGTATTAGAACTAAGCGGTCATATCACAATACGGCATCCGGGCTGTCCCGGTCACGAGAACATTAGTCTTTGCGACGACGACACGACTACGATTTACGATAAAACGTGATTTAATTACCATCATAAATGATCATGTCATGTAAGGTCATGACTGACCTTATAAAATAGGAAATTATAGGTAGCGGTCTTTAAAATCAATTATACGTGATTTTTACGACAAAAACTGAATTGATAAATAGAAAATTATTTAAGTTTTTATTTTTTAAATTACTGTCAGTAAAAAATGAATGGTGAAGTATGCTTTCGTAAATGTCCCAAAGTTGTCATAAATGTCATAAGGACATAAATGTCATAACATATCTGATCGTAGATTAATGTCGAAGTCGTGAAGACTAATGTTCCTCTAAATAGAACCTTTGTTCATACTTACAATTTACACCTAACTATAATTACAGTGTTGGTATTTATATATTATTATATTTATATTATATTTTATATCGGTAAATATAAAAATCGTAAGATGCGTTTTGTTTTTCTACACTCTGACACTTGACATTGAATTTACAAAAAAATAATTATTACTTTATTAATATAATTGAAAAAATATATAGATTTGTACCTAAAAAAATGTGAACATTTTTTTATACTAATTTCGCTAACTGTACAATTATTTCTTAAAGGATTGTATGAAAAGGGCCCATTAAATTTCATATAAATTAATGAAACTTTACGGTCAAGTGTCATTCTTTCTGTCTATCTTTATATGGGTGCGTTTATACAGATTTACATTTCCGGCACCTGCAGATTTACATGTTACCAATATAATTACAGGATAACAAACCTCATCACATCCATAGCAAGTTTCAGCAAAACCACAATTATATTATTCAAATATTATCATATTATCCTAAATTCAAAAATAATATGGTCCTCAACAGTTATTAGATAAACCGTTTTTCATCAGGAAATCGCAGTTGTTAATTATTTATCATCTAAACTGAACTTACTACTAGTGTAACACATCTCGATCACGATACAGAATGCCAATTAATTTCGAGTTTGTAGTGATAATTGCCCTAACGCCAAAATAGTCTAGTAGTGTTAAAACGTTCGAATATTTTAAATTGATTACCATTCTTGTGTAAAAGTGGAGCGAAAATTGCTCACATGACATACATGACTTTTCTGTTTTCTTATGTACAAACACTACTTTAGTTGATTTTATTTACTGTGCTGATTTTATTATCATTTGACAGTTTTATATTACGGTATTTGATGCCAATCCTTAAATTGTACAATTTTATTTTCTATCCGTGTTTTAATATTTCATTTACTTCAAATCAAAACCGGGACAAACAAATCCCGTCGGCTCAGGGCATTAACACCACAATAATCTATCTACATATTACGTTTCAACTGCTGAATAACTTACGTTCTACGATCACAGCGCTCGCTATGTGGCGTGTTCCAACAACGGTTCCTGTTCGTGTTCTGGTTGCGAGTCCTCTAGTACCGGGAACGTGGTGCGAGCGAGACGGACGGACACTTCGCCCTCGTCGTTGCAGGCGAGCGGCGAGTATACAGCGCCGTGTGTTCTCACTCGGGGACGGCGAGAACTGCGCACCTGGTAGGGGATAAAAAATTATAAATACTTGTATTTCACGTAATGCCCCACTGTTACGGATATGGATTTTGCGTTGTATATTGTCCTGAAATTTCTGTACAATTTACAGAAAGAGCAATATTACCATACTATATAACAGGTATATAATCTTATTCTGAATAACATCTAAACAGCGAGAATAATCAAGGCAGCACCAAGATATGTCCCTTCCCCCTATCATACCGAGAACCGAGAACCTACGAAACCCGGTTTCTCTGCTAGAAATTCGTCATTTCTTTCAGCTCTCTCCTCCTTGTCTTATGACTGACTAATATTCAAACCAACGCCGCGTTCCCCCGTTTCTCTGTCCCCTCTAAAAGTATCTCTGAGCGTAATTACCAGCACAGCGTGCAACGAAGCATCAGTTGCCCAAGACTACCATGATTGATAAATAGTCAAAGCAGGGTCAGAAACGCTCCCCCCTACCCACCTTCGTCCCCATCCCTTGCTTCATCCGATATCACAATATGCCACACTCCCTTTCTCCCCTCCCTCTCGGTAAAAATACATTTAAATAAAGTATAAAAACCCACCAGCACAGCAAGCAACGCGGCGACAAGCGCGCCAACAAGCGCGACGCTCGCGGCGATAGCGACCGCGTTGGGCAACGGGCTCGATCTGTCGTCCGTGCGTAGCGTGCCCCACTCCGCGATCACATAGCCTCCCGTGTTAAATGCGACATAACGAAACCCCGCACTATTCCTCCCCCGACATTAAATATGGACTCACCAGCACAGCAAGCAACGCGGCGACAAGCGCGCCAACAAGCGCGACACTCGCGGCGATAGCGACCGCGCTGAGCGAAGGGCTCGAGCTGTCCTCCGTATGTAGCGCGCCCCACTCCGCGATGCGACGTTTGCCCGCCACAGCCGAGTTTATGCACTCACCTGGTATAACAAGATTTTTTTATTGTTACAATGAATTTTTCACAGACAAACATATAAGAATCCGATTACACATGAATATAGCGTTTTCTACCGCCTCCGCCGCGGACGGGAAACGCGTTTTTAAATAAGATTTTGATGAGATTAAGATGAACAGGAAACTTTTAATATTTTAATTCGTCGTAATACACTTCAGATGTTTTATATCGATATGTATGGGGAGACCTCTTATATGCCTTATGGGTTTCAATGATGATTCCCTATTTAACATCGGTAAGTTCAATATGTAATATCATTGCTACACCTAATACGCAGAAAACAGAAAAGTTAATAAAATAAAAATATGAAATATATAATAGACATAATGGAATAAGAGCCGCTATAAAACGCATTGTATAATAGTTTTAGAAGTGGCAGAGAAACTCACCGGTATCTGGATTACAATGGCAGCAATCAGACGCTGAAGTAGAGTTTGCTGCTTTGCCGAGCTCCGTACAGCACCGCACGCATTGATTGTTCAACCTGTAGTTACATTTTCATAATTGTCAAAGGTTTCTCTAAGAACTCTGTCAAATTATGTCAAACTCTGTCTCTTTAAAATTTGATAGTCGATGCTTATTTTCCTACACAAAAATTACTGCTACACACTTATCACTATGTGTAACAAAATTAGTACTTACTTATCAAGCTTAAACGGTCTAGAGCACCCGGTACAACTGTACTGTCCGGGACCAGAGCAAGTCCGACAGCTGTCGTGGCAACCGCGACAGGTCCCGCGGTTCGGTTCGTAGTACTGCGATCCGATACACTCCATACAAAGCCCGCCGTCTAGCATGGATCCCGGTGGGCAGGATTTGCACTTGAGGGGGCCGGAGCCATCGCACTCTCGGCAGTAGTGGTGGCAGCGACGACAGCCGCCGACGCTCTGGTAGAAACCTGGTTGAAACGGACAATATAATATTATCAACAACCGGAAAACCCAAGCCATCAATGAGAAGACGATGACAAGATCATCAACAACCAGTACCGAAACAAGACAATGTGAATGAGAAGATAATACGAAGACCATCACCTTGACCAAGTGCAGATGGAAAACACTCAATTATCGCAATTTTATCGCTATTAAGCAAATTATATTTGAAATTTGCTTTTCTGGTTTTTTTTTACAAAAGAGCCCAGTTGAACGCGCTCCGAAAACATATTATCAGTTCAGTTTCAGATTTTTTAAGTAGTTTACTGGGTTTCAATTCATATTTTTCCCACGTACATTATGACTAACTTACCTTGAGGACATTCAGGATGGCACTCCCCGGCGGCCAATCGCCATCCAGGAGGACAGGACGCGCACTGGTCACGTCTTGGTCCTATACAGGTACGGCAGGATAGGTAGCATTTTGAGCAGAAACCTCGGTCTGCGTAATACCTGGTACAATTACAAATATTAAGTTAATTCAGTCTTCGAATGTAACTTTTCGGATAGCCATATTTTAATGGAATTTCAATTCGGATACATTTTAGGAAGCAAGGATAAGTCTTATGATAATAAAGATCAGAAATTAAGAATGGTATAAGTATGCGAAATTGAGAATAGTACAAAAAAAAGAAAATACATACCCTTCAGCACAAGAAGTCCTGCAGACACCAGACTGAAGTCTCAAGGACCCGACACAAGATGTGCAGTTCAAACGAGAGACGCATTCAGAACAACCGTGGACGCAACGCGCGCACTTGCCCGCGTCCGGGAAGTAGCCACGACTGCATTCGGGAACGCATCTGGGAGAACAATAAGTATTTGAGTAATGCAAAACTTTCAATAGATTTAGGTTAGGTTAGGTTAGACCGCGGACAAATTCTCAATCCGTCGATGGGCGTCTAGAGGAACACCGTGGGGTTTTAGTCTGAGAGGAACCCATGTAGGATTTCTTTGCGTAAAGAAACGTTAATTTAAATAATGGCAAGGCCCCGACCTGGAAGAACTGCCTTTCTAATCATGGTACCACCAGACCAACTTTTTAGCGACGTAAGATAATAAAAACATTTTGTATTTTGCATGTAAGCATTATTATCTTGATAAGAAGATGGAACAATTTTATAACGACTACGATTTGAAACTAAAAAAATATAATCCTAGCAAGCAGAAAAATATAATCCTTCACTATTTTTTTTAAATCCTGCATATGGGCTCTCACATCAGTTTAACAAGCACGATCGGTAGTCGAGTATCGATGGTTTGTTTACTTTTGTTTGTATTGTTCCAATATCACAAATTTTTTGTGAAATACATATTTTGTTAAATCCATATTGACCTACAATTTTCGCTTCAAAATGATTTAAAAATATGTTTGACAATTGCACAAACACTGAAACGAGTACTTACTTGTAATTCTGTAAGAGATTAGGCATTGCACACGTTAGACAGTGACTATCGTCGTCTCCAAAGCACGATTCGCAGCCTGGGCTACACGACTGGCATCTTTCACCGTCGGAGAACTCCCTAACACTACACTTGTTTGAGCCAACTGGGACACATTTGTTCTTTTTGTTGAGTTCCCAATTTTCGTCGCAAGTAAGACATGTTGCACTTAAACATGTCGAACAACCGATGGGGCACCTGAAAAGGTGGGAAAGGGTTAATATTTGAAGAAATAAAATAATTATAAAGACAAAAGTGTAGAGGAAATATACGTGAACTTACTTCATGCACTCCTTCCTTTTCTTGTCTGCGTAATACCCGCCAGGACAAACGTTGACACAGTGGCCGTCGAGAGCGTAACTCGAAGCGTGACATGTCACGCACTGGGCAGGTCCCGGCCCGCTGCACGTTTCGCATGTCGGGTGACAATTAGCGCACGTATAGTCATCTGTTTCGTACGTCGACGCCGGACAGGACGCAAGACACGATCCGTCGTGAAGTACAAGGTGATGGTCGCACGAAGTGCAAGCGTTCGCTCGTTCAGCGCACGTTGAGCAATGTGCGGCGCATGGACGACAAACCGAGGATTCGCTGTCTTCCCAGTATCCATCAGGACATTGCTGAAGGCACACAGCCAAGTCCACTACTAATAAATGAGCTGGAGCACACGCTAAGCAAGAATCCTGACCTGGCCCCATGCAGGTCTTACAAGACTCGTGGCACGCCAGACAATCGTTACCTTGGTTTGTATAAGTACTCAGAGGGCATCGGGAAACACAGGTATCGTCCAGGCGGTAGTGTTTACAGGCGATGCACTGACTAGGTCCAGTTTCATAACATCCTTGTGTGTCGCATTGGGGATCACAGTCATGCATGACGCGTTTATCATTACTATCGGCGAGCACATTCTCCCCATGCGGCAGAGGGACATTGTGACCATCGAGACTTGCTACGGCCTTCTCTGGATTAGATCCAGCGGCAAATAACGTAGGAAAGTTTTGGTAATTGGTAAACGCGTCAGTGTTGTAAAAAGAATCACCGACTGAGTCATAGCCTTCTGCGGCAGTTGGGAATGCAAAAGATGGAACAATAGATGATGGTCTCTTTGATCTTAATCTCACAGGATCAGTAAGCGTGCCGTAGAATATCAATTGCCACTTTTTCAGGATACCTGGCTGGTTAACATGTCTGTTGCCACCATTTACAATTTGTAATGTCCATCTACCCTCAGCCTTCTCGCCCCAGAAATGAACACTTAAGAAAGGCCAGTCATCGAAATTGGAGCTAATGACATCACGAGGTCTTTCAAATAATAGAGTCGATGTTGTTCCCATTGGAGAAGTGAGCAATATTCGTAGATTGCCCCTTGGGAAAAATCTAAGCGATATCTTGCATTGGACGTGTTCAAGATAACGCACTTCATTTACCGTTCCACTACAACCATTAACATCCATATGCAACTTCAACGTATATCCATATGAAGACTCGATCGGTTTCTCCTCGTTTAATTCTTGAGATTTACAAATATGTTGAGGAGGAACTGTTACCCATTGTTCAGCTAAATTTACCATTTCAGCAGCATCCATTAAACCATATCCAAATTTGTGACTAACTTTTCGTTTAACTCCATTAACAATCCAATCTGTCTCTTTCTGTAGCGGCTGTGGTCGCGATGTTAATACAACTAAATATTGCATGTCTCGCCAAGTTAAATCTGGATTAGCTTCTAATGCAAGCGCACAAATACCAGCCGCTAATGGTGCAGACGCTGATGTTCCTGTGTGTTCTACAGTGCAAATGTGATCTGCTCTTAGTCTTCCATCCATGTCAACGGTTGCAACACTTTTATCATGCCCTGGGGTACCGGAACTATACGTTGTAGCCAGTGTAGAGGAGCATTCTTCCAGATACCAGGGTTTGTAACCTCCTTGAGTAGCACTAGATATTGACAAGGTGAAGATACTATTTGTATAACCATCACAATTGCATGAGTCTGTATGTCGTCCACCGTTCCCTGATGCCCAAACAAATATGCTTCCTTTACCGCGTCGGCCACTTGTGACTCCGTAGATGAATGCCCTAAAATAATGAACATTTATATTATTTCGTACTAGTAAATATCCTTTTCAAATGCTGATAAATATACTTACCTCCTAGCTAAAGGTCCAGGACCATCGACTGTTTTACCATCATCTTCGGGTCCCCAAGACGCACTGTAAATATCTATGTGATCAGGATTGAGACCTAATGCTCTAGCTTCCACTGCGTCGTTGACCACGCCGTCCAACATTCTGACACCACCTATACTCGCATTGTAGGCTATACCTACGCCACAGTATTGGTTATAGGCGACCGCGGCCACTTCTCCGGCGCACCTCGTACCGTGTTTGTTATCACCGTTATCTTGGGGCATGGGATCATCATCGTTGCTGTTTATGTCCGTCGAAGCATTTGGATCCTACAAAAATTATTAATTAAAGAATATGTCCGATGAGCAAAGTTAAAGCATATTTCTATACCAGAGGACTGATTTAATGAAATAATGCTGTTGTTTTTTGTTGACTAAAAAATTAATTAAAGCCTAATTGAAACATATTTAAAATTATTATATAATTCATAAACAAGATACAAGAACATCATGGACAAATTATAAATGTACTTACGTAGTTTTGGGCGAGATCGGGATGGTTAGTTTGGATACCATCATCTAGAATAGACACCACAACTCCTTTGCCCGTGTAACCTTTTTGCCATGCCGGAAAAACGTTCATATCGAGACCATCCTTTGCACCACCATTCTGTTCAATAATTAATAAATATTTATTTAGAAAGATAACTTTAATGTAGATAAAATAAATGTGTTTCGTTATAACTGAAGCAATAAACATTATGAGTCTCGATATAACAAGACAACGTTCTCATATAACGAGAAAGATATAAAGAGAAAAATATTAGAAGGTTGATTTGACAAAAAATATCATATACTTATTTACTTGTTTGCCTTGCCTATGACATACTTTGTAATATATTAAAATGAAACTTTTGGCAATAAGGGCATAAAATACGAGCGTTATAAGACAAAATAATATTAACAGACGTAAAAATAACAATTAGAAGTCTCGGAAAAAAATATTGAAGACGTACTAAGAAATATTCTATTAGGCTTAAAAAACGTGATTAAGTACCGATGAGAAATAATTGTAGGCATATACTAAAATACCGTATACAAAGAACAAAGTAGACTCCGAAAATACAACATACAACTAGGACTCACCAAATACCACTGTTCCTTAAACAACGGATCGGAGAAGAACGGCGCGGTCGAGATCGCGCGGTGCCGCGTCCGGTGCGCCGGCGCCGGTCTCCGCGACAGCTGAGACCAGAGACCGCCCTCGTACGGATTGTAGTCGCGCTTCACTCTCCGCTTCTCGCGCTGCTGTTCGAACCATCTTACCTGTAATAAAAGTGGACTTGTGAATCAACATAATCAACGACATTTCGGTTTAGTGAGTTATTTCAATAAAAATAATTATTATGTACTATTAAGCTGATCCCTGATTCCTGAATGTGTTTCATTATAGATAATAATTATTTCAAATTCGTATTGTAGATAAATCATATCAAAAAATCTCGTACTACAACAATGATAAACGAAAAATATAGACACCCGCTCACGTCCCACACAGTGAAAAGTCAATACAAAACGTGTATAGCCACTCGTGTATTATTCACTACTCCTAATAACATACTTAAACATTCTATTCGCAATAAAATTTTAGGAGCACTCAAATCGGTACGTGCACGTACAATGTCGGCACGGAGACACATTCCGGGATTCTCGTACACAAAACAAGATGTTTGCGTTTTAGTCCTTGGCACGCCAATTTCACAGCTGTTGGAAACCGTCTACGGGTGTGGCAGTGTATCCGCAGTCTTCTTTAGAGCGATTCTAAATTTAAATGAGATTTATTTGGGCTTTATTATTGTTCGAGTTCTATTTTATTACTCATCACGGTGACACATTCCGGGATTCTCGTACACAAAACAAATTGTTTACGTTTTAGTCCTTGTTACGGCAATTTTATTGCAATAACAATTTAGATTATTATCATTAGTTTTTCAAAAAATATTTTCCCTGACCGGGAATCGAACGAGTTACACAATAGATAGTGTCTCTTATAAGGATCCAATTCAAAAGCACGTAATCATGGATGCCAAACTAAGGGAAAAGACTCATGTTGAAGATGGAATTTTCATTTTTTTCAAAATCGGCCTCGTAACTCCTTTCGACATTGTTCGACAACACATCTAAATCTGGATTTTGCCATGCCCACTTGCAAAATTCCCCCTCTATATAAGGAAACCAACACCACTGCCTCCTTTTAGCAGTATTAGCATGAGAAAAGCACTCGGTTGTCCAAGTTTCATTGCTTCCAAGTGTCAGGGTGACAAAACGGTGTAATTTAGCCGTCGAGGAGTCGCCGGCAGAAAGAAGTGACGTTGGAAATTAGCACTTGTGCAATCCTCGGCCATTGTTTGTTCTCACTTGTCCGTCCATTGTGAGTCGAGATGTCCAAATTATTTTTGCGCGATTGTTTATTGTTTTGTTTTAAACAATTAGCAATCGAGTGGCAGTAGAGAACGTAAAAATGTTGTTTGGTTTTAAATGATTTAAAAGCTAAAGGTCTAAAGCGCGTGCAGTCCACCTGATGGTAAGTGTCCACCGCCACACGTGTACTATAATCCCAGATAAGACCAGAATCTTACTTGAGGTCGGCCAGATATGGGTTGCTACTCATAAAGACAATTGAAACGCTTCAGATAAATATGTAACTAATATTGTGTGATCATCAAAACCGGTATATAACCAAATCATATATAACCAACTTGTCAACAATCCTGATTATGTTCGCTCAATGTCTAAGTTAAACGTCTCATGGGACATCTTATAATGTTCAAACTAGAACACCGAAGCACTGCATTACGCCAGAGACTACGGTAGAAATTTAATGGGACAGTTATAAAAAATACGCAAATTGTACCTATATATAATATGTCTTATTTATTAGGAAAATATTTATCATTTCATCAATTTTCATAACAAACTGCAATATGAAAATAAATAAATTGTACACTACTCAATTTCAGGCTAAATAAATGTTCTTAATTTAATACACTTTCATACTAAAAGTCGAGTAAAAGTTCTTGTCACTGCCGTCCCTAACTAAGTAATTTAATTAAGAACATCTCGGAGTCATGTTGCAGTGAGGTAGACACGTGTTGTATTACGCTAACCCGTCACTATCGGGGAAACTGTTTGTCCCGGGACAGATGTAATTTAATAAAAAAATCCACCGCGTCGCCCCGGTTGCCTCTCGGCTTACCGTGAACTACTCCTTGTGGGGAGTGTGTGTGGGAATTTCTTGTGTACAATGCCGGTTTGTTTTTAGAAATAAAACGTTTACAGACGCAAGGATGTCTGTTTTTGTAATGTACTAATCATTAAATGAATTGATTATTTTTATTATTTATGTTATGTTTTTCAAGTGTATGTATGTATGCATCCCAAACCGCTTAACGGATTTTAACATGTTATATGAGGTGCCACTGGATTCTCCTAAATTGTTGGGGTACCATAGGAATATCTATATTGAAGCATATTTTTTGTTGTACTAATAATAGTAATAATTCTCTAATTAAATATCAATATGCATAACATACAAAGGCACATTAGGACATAAGCTCAGAAAAAACATCAAACGTCTCTAACGGTTTCTCTAACAGTTTACTAAAAAATTTGATGAAAACACTGAAATTATTTCATTTCTATTTCGCTCCAGTAAAATCTATGTACAAAAACATTGATTCATTCGCGTTCAGTCTCAACAAAAAGAACGTACATAACACAACGCACACTAAAAATCACTTTTTGTCGAGCGAGCGCCGCTCCCCGCATTGTTCTATCGCCGCTTGTTAGTCGTTACGCACAGCATCAGCTGAGCAAACCCTGGCCCAAACTAAACATAGTTACACGGAATTTACGAAAAAACTATCGTAAGAGAGATCCCGGTGAGAAATAAGACACACAGAGCGGTTTAGGCGCTTAGGATATACCGAAATTGGTTTTGCACTCGTTTGTAGCAATATTTTCTTGTATTGTATTTTTGACGATAAATATAATTTTACCAAAATAATACAAAAGAAATGCATACAGTCTACTTGGTGGTAAGTGGGTCACTGTAGATTATGGACACCAGACATTAATCCTAAATTGGATTGGACCTAATCGATCGATCACTGATGCGTCCATGAGGATAAGTTTTTGATTTTATTCAATTGCTCGCTGACCGAGTTCACAAAGGTTGTAACACAAGTTATATGTTACGAATGACAATTGGAAATACTAAATTTTTACAAATAATATTATATAAATTTATTGTAAGCCTGACATTATTATTATTGACATCTTTGATTATTATTGACATCTTTGATTATTATTGTATTAGTTATTATTATTATTATGTAACTACACTAACGAATTAGGCTATAAACCTGTAATGTTAGATGTAAGAATTATGAATGAATAAATAAATAAAAGTTGAAACACTTCGTGTAAGTGTCTTTGCTAACCACACCTTTAAATCCAGAACACAAACGGCAGAATACATTAATTCTATAAGAAAGCTATATCAATTTTACCGTTCCTGTCGACCTAATTCCAAAAGTAGTAGATGGATAATGGACGTATTCTTACATAAAGCATTCTCATCTCCCAGGATATTAAATAACTTCCAATAGGACTTCTGTCCTATCCTAGGCATCGTGACAACTAACATGCAGAAGACGTAATTCTCGCTCGCAAATTCTGACACATTTAAAACAAAAAAAAAACACAACAAACTCCGACTTTAGACTCGAAACATAAATAGGAGATCCCAGTAAAAAACGAGTCGAACGAAATGGGATCAAATAAAGTTTCTTTTTGCGTAAAACCCCGTAAGTTCCGCAGCGTAACAGGGTCCTAAACTAATAAAGCCGATTCTATTGCGGACAGCCAGACGGACGGGTTTAAATAGATTTGGGCGGAACACTAAAGATATACCCGTGTTTGTTTACATTGAAACAATTATAAATTATTTCGTTTATTTTCGTATTGTACAGCCGGATTTTATGATGGTTATGTACGTAGGTATTTGTTTTTCAAATTAAGTGGTTCATGATTAGAAGTGATTTAGTTTCGACCTCCTTATTTAGACTTTTGAGGCCCTTAAAACTAAAGTCAAATGCAGGCGGGGTCGGCCCCTGGTCGTGGGGGGCCCCAGAGGTCGTCAGCGAAAATACTGGTCGCTGGAGTCAAACCGTCACTGAAATACGTATTTCTCGGCGAATAAGTCATTTTGTACACATTTGAAACTTTGTAAAAACAAATCAACTTTTTCGACTGGGGGCCTCATTCAACATTTCCGCTCCGGGCCTCCGATAACCTTAGTCCGTCACTACCTATAACGCTATTTGAGGTAAGAAACATATTCTTACTTATACTTTAATTGGAGTTACAGTCCATTAAGTCAGAAGGTACCTGAAACGCCTTCTACGTGATCAGACAAACCGCATGCATGTACTTGAACAAAACTACGTAGGTAATTAGCAATTGTTTTCCTTTAGATGTGAAAGAAATATGTTAATAACAAAACTATATTCTTTTGCTAATTAAAATATATATCACTCTTGGCTCTTGACAGTAAATTGTCGAAAAACAGGGGTCGAATAAAGCTCCTTTCCGTGTAAACACAGTAACGTAACAGGGTCCTAAACTAATAAAGTGGTTCTATCGCGGCGGGGCGAAGCGGACGGGTTTAAACAGATTCCCGCGAAGAAATCACGCTGTGCGCTGTGCACTGCACTCGGAATTTGTTATACATTTAAACTTATTTTATTTTAAGATAAGATAGTCATAGTAATTTTGTGTACTATAATGTAATAAATTCTTAAAGAAAAAAATCGTTCTTGTTTTTAAGGTTTTTGGTGTTAAGCTTCGAAAGCTCATGTTATCAAGTATCAATATCTAGGTAATACTATAATATCTTGGAGTGAAATCTAATATGAAAGTATTTTGTGTTCAAATAATGTCTCATTTTCCAATTTTTCATAGATTGATGACATATGCAAAGTAATTAAAGAGATATCAAATATCTATTTCCATTATTAAACTACGAAAAAAACTTGAAACAAAGCATATAAAAACCCGGCAACGAAAAATTTCATCATATCTCCTGCCATGCATCCCAAATACTTGAAACGATGAGCAAAAACAAAAACAAGTATCAAATGTAAGCCCACAACACCACTTCTACTGACAGTTTTGACTAACCAATATATTTGAACACACGCTAGCGCGGAGAGGGCAGGATCGGTTTACACGTGAAATAATTGATATCTATGTGGCGGTGCCGTGCGGTTGGCGTCCTCGGTGAGGGCAAAAATGCTTTTGAATATCCGATTTTGCCTATTATTTGAGTGCACGCGTAGCATACATTATTGGTGGTGATAATGCGGGTGGACCACCCTGCACATATTTCGAACGTGAAGTAGTTTTGCGATTCGATGGAAAGGTGTGAAAGGTTGAAATATGAGACGACTATCTTCATCATCAACCCATTAGGTACTGTCCACTGCTGGGCACGGGTCTCCTGTCATAATGAGAAGGATTAGGCCATAGTCCACCGCGCTGGCCAAGTGCGTATTGGTAGACTTCACATACCTTTGAGACTTTTTTTTAATCTCTCAGGTATGCAGGTTTCCTCACAATGTTTTCCTTCACCGTTTAGCAAGTGATAATTAATTTCTATTATGCACATAACTTTGAAAAATCAGAGGTACGTCAAAGGTCAGAGGTGTCTGGGATTTGAACCTCGGACCCCTCGATCGAGAGGCCGAGTTTCTTAACCACTAAGCTATCACTGCCACACGACTATCTTAGTCCTCGACAAAGCATATGTGATCAGTAGAACCTACTCTATCTGGAGTTGATTACAGATATTCGTGGCCGGCAGTGGCCAAATACCATCAGGTGGATTTATAAGCTTGTTTGCTACTCTCGTCTAAATTTCCAAAATAACAGCAATATTCGTGATGTGCTTGTTCTATCGACACAAAATAGGTAAAAAAAAATCAATTAAACTCGGATTATCTTAAACTATTTAACGAGATCTGATCGCGAACAAAAATTTAACGTTGGTAGCTACATACTTTCTATATAAAAATATTGAGAGTATTTTAGTAAAAATAAAAAAAGACACCCTGCAGTGCAGACAAGCTACATCATTTGTTTATTCTGCGTCAGCATCAAAAACATTGAAAACTATACAATTTGTAACTAAAATGGTTCTGACACTCAATGTTAGACAAAATGGACCGCTGCTACCATTGGTGGCAAAAATCTCATATTGCATTGGGTGTTTATTTTTTGGATCGACACGCCGTGGAAATGGAAAAGATTTTTATCCGAATACTGAACAAACGATCAGACGGTGTCGATAAAAAAATTGGAATATCACAGCCATCTAAATATTGCCGTTATATTTTGGCTAACTTTTATATACTGTTTGGTAAAGAATACAATAGAAATTATCTAAGCTCAGTTTTACTTCGTATAAGTTAATGGGGTAGAGTAAGTGAATGAGACTTAATACTACTTAAACAGTATTAGAGGAATATATTAGTAGGTATTCACAGTAATGATTGGAATTGGAATTCACATAATCATCACTTTGATACAAGTATAATATTATAAGATGTAGTGGATAGGTTGCCATGTAGACAGGCAATTAAATAGACTGATAAGCTTAGTGAAAACAAAACTCGAAGCCCTTCCTACAGAGCCCTTCCAACACGACCCAATTCCGGGTCTATTTGTTTGGAGTGTAATTAAAATTCCCATTTACAGCGTTCGTTACGCTATAAACGGAGTGTAATGGCTCAAAGTGGATGTAGAGGAGCGGTGAGGCGTCTACTGATCAACATGAGAAAGGTTTGCCAACCGGCATCCACGCCCCGTAGTTTTATTAGCGCCGGCCACTCCGCCAAGTCTCAAACTCCGTTGGCACACAAAGGGCCCTATCGTCGTGGTCCGTGAACGAAAACTTCCACACTTCGACTCCATTCCTCGCGATTTTATTTCTCGAACTAGATAAGTGGATTTTTGACTTGTGAATTATGGCCAGCGAAAACATTCATGGATTAAGACGAGAAAATGTTTCACTCGCAAAGAATTCGAAAGCCTCCAATCCTGGCACCGTCCAATCTGGGAATTTGGCCTTTTGTTATAGGGTTTTGCGGAGCGATTACTACCTGACGCAATCGTCTTACAGTAATTCCCGTTACATTCGTGTAGGGATCAAAGCGAACCCCAAGGAAACGTAAGCCGAAAATCTTTCTGACAGGGAGATGTATTCTCCGAATTTATACACGTTCACTAAACACGTCTTCGGATACCTAACTAATTTTATTGCGTTTAAAATTCTCGGATTCCCGATGCAGTAGGTACAATCGTATTCTCGTTTATACGAATTATCCTGTATACGAGTACCACGAGGCATACGAGGATATTTTAAGCTTTTCCGATATATGCTGACACAGTATTCCATTTAAATTACATGATTCATTCCTCACTTCCTCACCTTTTGATATATTGTTTTCTGGTGTTTCTTAAACTTCTTCAGGAACTCGAACATTGCCAGATATCTTGACCACAACTTATTTGCTGGTAGATGTCATCACATTTAGGTTACATCAGCTACACAACAGTGTGACGCTACATTTTTTAAACTTCTACACGTATGCCTTACTAAAGTATATATAAAATCTCGTTCACATAACGCCAGTGGTAGGTAAAAAAAACTTTTTGTTTTGGGATATTTTTAAAGACTAGAGCTTAGAAAATTTCAGATACTTAATTATTAAATCTAATTTATTTGCCATATAATTGGGTACATGCTTTTCATATAATTTGCAGTCGTTTGCATTACGGCAATAGTTATCTGATAAGACAACACTAGCGGGTGAGCGACACCGATGTTGCTTCGAGCGTAACGATATCAGATTGCCATAATCTTTGTCGTTTGCCTCACTGTCTATTGTGTGATACTTTAGCATAAGTTAGCGTACTTGTTAACTGTGGTTTCATAATTGTAATTATATATTAAATATGACATTATACAAAAAAAAAACGATACAATTTGACTCGCGATGAATAATATGTAATCATCATTGATTTTATAAAGATTTTTTCATTGTCATCGAGAAGTCACTTATAACTTATAATTATTAAGGTTATTGATTCATCACCTCCATCTTGCCAACTTACTTACTTTTTAATACCTTAGGTTTTAAATTCAATACAAACTAAGAAATCAAGCCCAATTAAATAAAAACTTAAAAATCGAATCGCATTACGTATATTTAGGACAAGAACGGTACAAACCGCAACCAGTTCAAATGCTTCACGAAATTACCTAAGCAATTTAAATTAGACCAAACTTAGTCCTCGCACACTAATTCCGGATTGGTTACAAAGCGTTGGAACGGCAAAGGCCGCGCACTGCGCCGCTTGTAATTAAGGACGCACACGATTTCTGTTGATTCAGCTCGCCAGAGGAAACTTGGCAATTGTAAAATACGCGCATTTGCACTGATTCGGTGATCGTAAACACTACAAAGAATTAAATATACAGATAAAATAATATTTCATCATCATCATCATCAACCTAAGCTTATTGGTAGACTTCACATACCTTTGAGATTTTCTTCTTTTTTTATAAATCTCTCAGGTAGGCAGGTTTCCTCACGATGTTTTCCTTCACCGTTTAGCAAGTGAAAATTAATTTTTGGATTACTTATTTGAAAATAATATTTAAAAATTATAAATTGTTAATTTTAACATATAATTCCTCAGGTTCTTAATAAAATGGAATGTCTGCATGCAGTTCCTCTATGTACTATGTACAACAATACATTTACTCCAATACTGAGATGGGTTCAATGGAGCCACACAAAGACAGACACACAATCTAGATGCACTATTGCATAGTAAGCAACTGTTATTCAGCTACAAACTAATTCTGCGCCCTGCAGACCAGATCGGATGACAAAAGCCATCGGCACCGCCTTGCCTGTAATTATGAGCTAACAAGGCGATGCCTATTGGTTTAGCCGCCATCAGTAATTACCGTTAGATTATAGCCAGTAACCAATTTAGTAATGTTTAATTATAAGCATCTTGTATATTGAAAGGTAGATCCAGTAGAGTTTGTCAAGGAGATAACACTGCTGCACGTATTACCAATGTGAATCAGTTCTAATGTTCCGAGGATGAGTATAGATTAATGTACATGCCGACTGATTTAATATGCTTGAGGCGATCATCTTTCATAGTTCTTAAGAATGCCAAGACGTTTGTCTCTCTCAGTCTGCTCTCATCAGTAGATTCCGTTTCAGGTAGAACCCTTGTTCTATGTTTATGACCATAGGAGGCAGTGACCATTTATCTCCAGGTTCGATTGCTACTTCAAAATTATTAAAAAAACGTCTTTAGCTCCGTCCATATATTTCCTGTAAAGTAGGAGCATACGAAAAGATAAATACAGAAATCTGAATTCATTATTTTGGTATCTGACTAGCCGGGAATCGGACCCAGAACTCTGCGTGTAAGATCGCCACGATGACCTCTCCGCTACGAAAACTCGCCGAAGAAACTTCCTATGAAAACCCCAAGCTACCCAATTCTGTACACCTGTGTACAGCTATTCCATTTTTTTCTTTGCGCCAGAAAAAAAGCGTTAATAAAAAACGAGAGATAATAACGTCACGCGCGAACCCAGAGATTACGTCAATATTAACGCGTCACAAAATTGCCACGTTAAAGCTCAAAGATAATCCAAATGGGACCTGAGTAATAAGATTTTGATGCGCTACGAGTATTATAATTATCGTGCTTTATCAACAACGTACATATATTTTGTATCTCATGTACAGAAATTTTGGCATTCGAGTTTATTGCGAGCATAATTTTAAACAAGTGCTATAGTATTCCAAAATAGGGTGATTATTGTCTAGTACGTTGTGTGGTGGTAAGGAGACTACTAAAGATGATCAGGCGAGGACCAATCGCGCTCATATACAAAGACGTCTGGATTAAATTAATTCGCGTCTTGAGCCGCCTAATAGTACCTAATCAAGTCCCAAAATCTCTAGGATTTTCTAAAATCTTAAAAAAAAAGTTCAGTTTCAATCCATCAGGTTTCAAAATGGAGATTACAATGACGACGTTTAAGAAGCTACTTGTCTAGGAAGTCAAAGAGAATCAATTCATTACAAGAAAATTACTTATTCATTCCATAAGATTTCGGAAATATATTATAACCATAATGCCGTCGCTGAAATTCTAATGAAAGAATTATATCAAAAATGAAGTGCGCTCCAAATATTCAACCCCTCATGTGTAAACTTGACGTGTAATACTTTAGACGAAGCTTATAACATAATAGCCAATTTCTTGCCATAAAATCCCGATGAAACCTATTTCTTTTACATCTGTCAGAATTACCACAGACAAATGGCAGTGATGATCCTTAAACGGCTTTAGATACTTTGGTTCAAATTACGCGAATTCCAAACTGAAATTCAAGAATTAGAAAACAATAAATTTCTCCCAGGTGCTCTTACAATTGATCCATATTCTACAGCATGTCTCATTTCGGCCTTCCACGCATCATCCAGATCCGGCGCGTCATCTAGACAACACTATAGGAATGATAAAAAACTCGTTACTCGTCACAGTCAAGACGGTACGATCGTAAAGCTTATCCTCAGATACCGATACACAATCAAACGGAAAGCGTCGGGGCGGAACAGCGAAACAAAACCCTCATCGCCGCCCGCCCTCGCGTGAAGCGGAGACGGATTTGTTCCACTCAGCTATAGTACAGAAAACAACATTTTATTGAATCCAGTTTCTGTTCTTATACCCCCATATACTCAACCCCTAGAAGGTAAAAGACGTTAGACAAAGCTTATGACATATCCTGCTTTTGCTATAAAAGTACAGACAAACCCTATTTCTTCAACAGTCAACAGTCAACAGCTATTAGGATTACCACAGCCCAAATGACAGTGATGGTCCTTCTCCTTATGATATTTAATAGAAGACTTCTGATAATTTGGTATCGTTCAAATTGCGTGAATTCGAGTTTGGAGTTAGAGTTATAAAAAAACCGAAGTGCCTTAAATATTCTCTTGAAACCCTTCAAGTCGAGTTCATATGGAATCTAGTTTCTATTCGGGGAGTACTAGCTTAAAACGTAAAGCAGCTACGAATTTATGTCGAAGCGAAATTCTGTTCATAATTCCTCTTATACTGTACGCCTGGATTGCAGGAAATTTTAGAATAAGCTTACGTTACTCTCCATTGTGGCTAAACATATTCATGTGAAATCGTCGTAATAGTTTGAACTGGTTTCAACCATTTTCAGGATTAACACAGACAAACTGACAGCGAGGAATTTAATAGCTTTTGGTACTTTACAATCCTTTAAATAAAAAATGAAATTATTAATAGTATAATGTGGAATCAGATAATATTTCAAGAAAAATTATTATCAATATCAAAACGTCAAATACGAATGACATTTACAAAATCGATTGAGTTCGGAAAAAACAAACGTTTAAAAATATGACACCAACAAAAATAAATAAAACACAATTCAAATACAAATATAGATAAGAAAATTCCACTCCTTGGACTTTTCCTACAAAAATCACGGGCCATCGAACAACGGATTAAACATAAAAAGTTACTTTAATCAGAAATGTTTCACTCCGACGATTAGGGATGGGGATTCTTTCCGAAAAAGATCGATTCTTAAATCGATTCGAATCGAAGTGTAATAATCGATTCACAAAAAAGTCGAGGCCAAAAGAATCGATTCTCCAAATATCGATCGTCAATCTTTTCAGCTAAAAAAGAGCGAAGATAGCGAAAAAGAAATACGTATCCGTCAGCAAAAAATGTCTTCAACTTCGAAAAGATCCCCTTTCGATTTTCTAGGATAAAAGATCGATTCACTTAATCAATCCATTTCTGGAGATTGATTTAAAGTAATCGATTTTTTGGCCCAAAAGATCGATTCTTCGATTAATCGATCTCAGATCCCCATCCCTACCGACGATTTACCGAGAACAACAGACACGTGGCCGCACGAGCCCGCATTGTGGAGCCAGCCTTGACCTCTGTTAATCTTTTTCTCCTGTTATACATCTCTTGTGTGCCGAATTCGTATTTTTGTTGTGTAACGTACGAGCGTAGTCGGGCGAATAACGGAAAAAGTAACGAAATTCCTTAATATATTCGACAATAGCGCTATCTATACCACTATGCTCATATTACATCTCACACTAGGTATTCATGTGTATACAAAAAATACACATATACACACAAATACCCAATCCCAGATACATTTTTATAAGAGCTTACAAAGAGCAGGGGTTCTTCCCGAACCCGATTTTTTTATAATATACATAGGAGTAACCTGATTAGTCCTGAGGACTAAGCTACACCCAACTAATACTAACTACACCCTTCAAACTTAGAACATAGCAGCGCTCAACACTGCTGTTACGAGTATTAGGCAAAAATGGGTGTGCCGGTCGTGCCGCCGGAGTCGAACCACAGAGGATGCTACCACACCTACCACCTTCAAATGGTTTAATGATTACAGGTGGGTTACCACCTCTAAGGATTAATCCATGTAAGTCAACTGGCATCCATGCCTACGGCAACGCCAGAATTGATTCGCACTAAATGTGTGGGATTGGTGCCACACCAGTTGGACTTCAATAATACTACGAATCTGCTTTCAAAAATAAAACCGAATTATCAAGTACCTTATATTCAGTTGCAAATATTTTCTTATCATTTCGTCTTCATATTTCCCATTTTCTTTTCTTTCTTTCAATTAACAATCACATTAGAACTTCCCGGTGGTTACGTCGCTTCCTTTAAAGCTGTTCTACAAATACCGCTGTTGTCTCAGCTAAATTACACTTAAAAAGGAAACACGTAACTTATCTACATTTTTAATACGCCTCTCGTGGTATCATCATATTTTCCATGTTTGTTTAGGTTAATGTATGTTTTCGTAATGGCGGGAGACTCTCAAGCATAGGTTCCGTTTTATATGTACAGGAAGTTATTATATTATTCTTTGTACGTATGTTTGTCCGCTTTTCTATCCTATTTTTAATCGGATCAATATTTTAAGCCTTTGACAACTTAAAATTTCAAACTACGTCTATCACCAAATATAGATGGATATCCTAACAGATAATAAAGAAAAATAAGTCATGAATAGAACCTGAAACCCTGAAACCTTTTGCAATTTATCTGACTAGGAATACTGAACGCTAAGTGAAAGCTAAAGTTCAAATATGAATGTGATATAATAAAGGATTCCGTTTTTTCACTTTGACGTATGAACACTTTAAACATGGTTGTATCTACTTACATGGGGTTCGTCGTTTAACTTTCGGTGATGTTCGTGGCTCGGCTCCGTCGACCGTTTGTGGACTTGATGGTGGGATAACAAGTAGTACCCCTTCAATGATCCAATCTGAAACAATTAAAAACCAAATTAATGAAAAACCTTCAAAAACATAATTAAACTTATCTCTAAAGAGCCAATCGATCCTAAGGGGGTCGGTCACATATAAGTTCATGTCGATATTAGCCAACAGTCGCTGATGCCGGTAGTGCAAGAGGACGATAGCCAGCGACGGTCGCTGACGACATCATTGTCGGCCGTTAGTTACCTCCTTAAGAATAATCCCTAAGGACCATCCCTAAGAACAAAAAGATCAATTAGCCTCGCTGGGCTAATGAAATGAATACATATTTGCAAGAGACTAATACATCGACGGGCCTACGTAAACTGGTGCAAGTGCGTTTTCACAACTTTACAGTAGAGCGATTTGAATGTTCTAATGCGTGTAACTTTAACACTATTCACGTATAATGCAGTTTTTTTTCAAAAGGATTCAATTATACCATTTTAAAATTTTAACTATGTACGTTGAATGTTAAAAATTATACTGAAAAATTACAATATGCTTACCTATGTATATATGTACTTACAATTGTTACATACAAATACAAAACTTTAAACACAATAATTTATTCCACCATTTTCTTCATTAATGAAAAATTCTAATATATGTATTCTAAAAAAATCGCGATCAAAAAAAATTATTATATCATAAAAAAGCCTCGCTCCAATTTCGCCCCAACAACCGGAGCAGTTTGCTTCAAAGTTCCAAAAACAAAACGGAACAAGAAGGTACAAGTGGTATCGCGCTTAATTTTTCACATCCGCTATAATTTATTGCGGTTGGCGTAAGTTTCCCTAAATATAGCCCCTGGTTGGGGTGGCCACAAATAATTATGTGGAATAATTTCCAGGACAACGGACTTGATATTTCTCCCAAATTAATATCATACAAGTTTTTTTTAATGGAACCTAACGATAAGGCTGGCGACCTGATGAAAAGTAATTACCGTCTCCTATAGACATTTGCAACACCAGAGAAATGCCAATGGATTGCCGGCTTTAAAGGAGAGCTTTATTTGCAACTTTTTTGAAGAACCTCATGTCAAGCCTTTGGCTACTATTGCTTCATTATTCAAGTATTTAGTAACTGATATCTTTTAGTGGTGGTTAACGCACTGTCTAATGTTGCTCTTGACTATGTATTTAGTTGCTTTTGCATATATACAGATTCGTAGACTATTGATTATTACCAGATTTTACGAATAACAAATTTCACTTATTTAAGTAAATAAATGTTTACATTATTAAATATCGGCATAGAAAATAATGATGAAAAGACGTATAAAGCCTTCATTGCATTATATCAGCGTGGACAATAGCTTACATGCTTACCATTCTAGTCGAATATTCAATGTCCAACAGTAAGACAGCGACACAGATATTTGATAACAATTCAAAGTACTATATGTTCAGCATTATTATAGTAGCACACAGATGTTAAACGATGATTGCAATTCATCAGCATTGTAGAATTGCAAGCGATCGAATATGGGAAGTGTCCGGGCCAAACAAAAGTTATGGACCACCTTCCCCGGATTATATTACCTGGCGTTTCACCTGCAAAAGGGGATGGGGTGTAGGCGCTACGTTTACGTTTAACGTCCGAGCTATTAACTGTCCGCGTTTATTTCGCCTAGTGGAATATATCATTTTAATCCTGTTACCGTAAAGTATACAATTTTAAAATGTACATTAAATTCTGTTTTTATTGCAACTAAGTGGAATAAGAGAAGCGCTTAGTCCTGTGGCATGGTCAGTACCCTTACCAGGAGTTTTTACGTTTCGACAAATATGACTGTTTTGGTATTTGTTTACGTATTGGCCACGTATTGGTAAGGGTACAGTTAGGGACCAATTTCAGCAACATCTGGCACGGTTGGAAGTTGGATGGTAACCTGTAGTAGATATATTTCTTTCTTGCTTCGACAGTATGTTAAATTGTCGGTACTGTTTGGTTATCATTGGACTACAGTTGCTTGCATACTTGGAGGCGTTATAGTCACTATGATAAGATCTGCCATCGATTGACCACTTAAGTGTACTATAATTTTTTTTGGTTTTTACATTTTAGAGAGCAGTAAAATCTCAAAAATTACAAGTTTTTCATGATATACTACTTGCATTTGCTATACGAGGACCTTTTTGTTTTCCTCGGCCTATTCTCATAAGGGCGGCGAATTTGACCTCCGCTCCGGGCGGAAACTAGTGATGATGTATTTCATTATAATGACTTCATATTTTCATCGCATCTATTCCGCGATTATAGCAGTGATAGCCTTAGGGTTGAAAATCGGTCTCTTAATCGGAGGGTCCAAGGTCCGAATCCCTGGCATTGACTTTTGATTTTGAATAATTAGTGCCTTTTAGAAATTAATTATCATTTGCTCTAACGGTGAAAATCAATATCCCGAGGAAACTTGGACGCCCAAAAAGTTATTTAAAAATCTCAAAGATGAAAGTTTCAATCTTCTTGCACTTCGCTAGCGCGGAGTAGTATGGCTTAAACCCTTCTCATTCTGAGAGGAGACCCGTGCCCACTAGAGAGACAGTAATATGCCATCAAAAACAATGCTTGTAAAAAGATCCAAGTCTCGCCATTCAGTTCTTCTACCGTAAAAAGTTTTGAGATCTATGTAAAACCAAGCCGGTAAATGTATGCAGTCCCTACTTAAGGGACCTTCTGTCTTAAGGTATTATCTCACTATCTAACCTAACAACATCTCATGGGACCATACCAATATTAAAAATCTTTTATGTTCTAAATAAATTAACGTGGCAATCGTACTGCAAGTCACATTGTGTTTTCATCTTATCATATCGCATCACACAGGTAACATTAGTACGATTGCCACGTCAATTTATTTAGAACATAAAATATTTTTAATATTGGTATGGTCCCATGAGATGTTGTTAGGTTAGATAGTGAGATAATACCTTAAGACAGAAGGTCCCTTAAGTAGGGACTGCATACATTTACCGGCTTGGTTTTACATAGATCTCAAAACTTTTTACGGTAGAAGAACTGAATGGCGAGACTTGGATCTTTTTACAAGCATTGTTTTTGATGGCATCTCATTCCTTTTTGTAGATATTTCTACTCTTTTCCTTTCCGGTACCTTTTACTAGTTGAATCTCAACAACAGATTTTTTAAAGCCAATTAAATTTTGTAGTTAGTCTTTGTAGTTATGTAAATAATCTTGCCATTCATCATCACTTTCATTCGAACATGACAATAAATTAAATCTAAAAAAGTTACTATTTTGACAACTGAAATTATTCCCATTGTCCTCAGGAAAAAACATCTCTACTGATTGTGATTTATTTATTTATTGTGATTTAACGTGTCTTCGTATTAAATAATCGACATCCCTTACTTTCTTCTGAATATCCGACAAAAATCATTGGTAATCTTTCACTGACTTCGTCGGACTCCGGTTTTTTATATAAACCACAGTATTTACTGCTCTTGCTCAAATTCGGTTCAATTTATAATATACTTCTGACTTCTGAAAAGAAATTAAATGAAATGTTTATTTAATAATGATAACATTCGTTTTAAACTTCTCGCATTTACAATAATAGTTCTGTTAGCTGTTTCAACCACAACAATTTGTTTAGGGGTATATAGCATCGCCTTCTGATGTAGAATTCCATTTGTTGATAAGAAAATATTGAAAGCTCTATTACAAAATTTCGTTCATCCATCTGATCTTATACATTTGTTCGACTTGCTAGTTCCCATTTCAACACTTTATATTTTTGAAATTTCGTAAATACTCACTCTTATATTTGAGAAAATAAACATGTGTCATTCGTGAATAATAGTCGATAAATAATAACATGTACTCGTACCTTGAACCGTTGAGTGAAGTAGCTTCCATGGGACCACATAAATCTGTATGTACGATCTCCAGTATATCGTTCGTTCGCGTTCAGAGGTTTGGAAATGGTTTCTTACTAGTCGTCATATCCGTCGTAATGTTCACATCATCAAGCCCGGTCATAATATTCTTATATTCCGGATTAATATGGGCTAGTCTTCTACGCCAATATTTATTTGACATTGTCAAATATCATATCGGTGATTTGACAAATTGTTTAAATTTATATATACCATGTACGTTGTGGCCAGTTGCAATGATGTTATCCATAGAGTTACTAATAGTGCAACCGTTTTTCAAGAAATTAACAGTAAATCCTTTTTCAATAAGTTTACTCACCGCTAACAAATTCATACTTAAATTATTAGTCTGCATTTGTCTTTTGCATTCAACTGTAGTTATTTTTAGAATTATTATTTGCAGAGTATATTAATAATACATATTTTCAGCTAGACTATATTTTTATTCACTTCTATTTAAAACTTAACTCACCGTACAATATAATTTTATATATAGCTATTATAGATTACAAATAATTTATATTAAAAAGGTTTCTTATAATAGTTTCCACGTTTTTTCCGGGTAGGTATTACCACAAAATAAAAACTAACAGAAGTCAATCTTCATACAAAGTGGGCTGGAGTAACGCACACATAGACACCACTTACCGACTAGTTATCTCGGGGGGACTCGACTCGACTCGTGCGCGACTGTCAGTTCATTTCTTACACGCATTTGTAACTGTTTTGTACAAGCAATGGAGCAAAAAAATACCCTAATTGTGCAATGGACGGTTGTTTAAATTCAACATTAAACTGTGGATTTTCGTTTTTTTTTATAGCTATCAATTATCAAGCCACTAGGAGCTGATATTTTTGGTGATCATGGCAAGAATATGTTATAAAGTGGCTATCTAAGCTCGATTTATATAACAGTTTCCTATTTCGAATCACTTGAAATGAATATAACTAAATTTTTGTAATATTGCGTTGAAATGTTAGGTACCTAATATTACGTAAGTTGAAAACATGATTTTTTGTTCGTATATATTGGTTTGTCTTTAATGCCATTTGGTAGGTTTAGGTCTAAAACGGATAGGGCAAAAGGAATTGTGTAATTAGGGTAATCCTTTTAGAAGTTATTAGGGATTTTCCATTGTGAACATTGTAAATTTTTATATGTAAGCTTATTTTCATAGACATTTATTTATGCGCAATAAGGCCGAAATTTGCCTAAACACTTGTTTCCTTGGAAACAAACTTATTATTATTTTATAATACGGTGACAGTTGCTTTACCTCACGACAGTTATTGTATTTTGTGTATGTTGCCGTTAGAGTGTAGAATACGTTAGCATACACATTAACTAGGCAGTCTTAAGATTAGCTAGAAAATATGCAGATCAACTATGTAGTTAAAATTTGAAACATCTTTTCAGACTTGTTCTTAGGACTAAAACACATGCCTTTTTACGACACGACGACGTAGTGTGATACATAGCGACATCGTGCCGCAAAGCGATATTGTTTCGTGAAAATATACAAAGTTTGTCGTAAATTCATGACACGACGACGCATCATAGCATGCATGGGTCGACGTCAAGGGGTAAAAATTGATACAATCTTCGTTTTGTACTTTAGGTAATGGACAAGCTAATCTGCGTTTTAACTGATTTAGGCACATTAGCCGTAACATCTAGTTTTCTTCTTATGACATTTGTCAGAAATTCGGAATGTTTTTGATATTATATAACTTTTTAGGGTTCCATACCCAAAGAGTAAAAACGGAACCCTATTTCTAAGCTGTCCGTTTGTCTGTCTGACATAGAGCTCTATTTCTGGATCCTTAATAGATAGAAACTTAAATTTTTTTACGGCATATATATAATGGTGGCCGCTTTAACAACAAGTAATAAAAGTAAAAAGAAAAACTTTCAAATAAAGGAGAGTTGCCATACAAAGACCTTCTTTTTCTTTATGAAGAGGAGGAAACCTTCAAAAGGTACTCAACGACGTGGAGTGACGCCGGGTTATGTGGGACTTTAGCCGCACTAAAATCCTTCGGTGGCCGTCCTCAACGTTTGTCGTAGAACTCCGGGATCTCCGACTGAACGCAACCGTAGTCCTCTAAGCGCGATGCCTCGATCGAGCTCTGCGTTGGGAGAACAGTTTTCGCTCCTCCTAAACTATCCGGTGTTTTTTTTTTTTTTTTTTTTTATAATGTAAGAATAGCAGACGAGCATGCAGTCCACCTGATGGTAAGTGGCTACTGCCGCCCATGGACATCTGTAATCAACCCCAGATAAGATAAAATATTCCTATCTGAGGTCGGCCACGGATGCGCCGCTACCCCTGAGGACTAAGCTGAAACGCCTCGGAAAAGTCTGTCTCCCTTACCACACCCTTCAACCGGAACACAGCAACTCCTAACACCACTGTTATTAGGTATAAATAGGTGTGGCGTTGGTGCCACCGGAGTCGAACCACAAAGGGTTCCATCACCTTCAAACACTTTGTTCACGACGGTATGCGACTACACATACCGCCGTCCTTCCCGCGGACACTTATTGGACGGTTCGAGCTCCCTCTTGCCACTCCCAACTCCGGAAGTCCCCTTTTAGTCGCTTTTTACGACAGGCACGGGATATCGAAGCCCTTTTTTAGTCCAGGAACTACAGGGACAAATATATAAGGACCTGCTATTTTTTGGCGTTTTTCATTTTATCTATTGAACCGTAATAGATGTTACAGTTGAAATGTTCACAATGCATTATATGGCTGCTATAATATCAATTAGTAAAAATAAAAATAAAATAAACAAATGTTTTTGTGGTACGGAACCCTCAGTGTACGAGTTCGATTCGCACTTCACCCATTATTTGAATTGAATTTAAATTGAAGTTGGAATTGAAAACGTCTTTTGTCTCGAGAATAAAAACAATTGACGTCGCCTATAATAGTAGGGGAGCCCAAGACGGGATTTCGAGAGTGACTCGAACGCGGCAGATTAAGATATGGGAGATACCTTACATCCTATAGAGTATCTTAAACTATCCATTTGGGGGGTTCAACCAGGGAAGTCCATCAGACTATTAATAAAAAATTGTATAATCTATAGTAGCTTAATTACATTCTGAAAACAATAAATTTATAATCTGATGATTTGAGGGCGGCGTTAGGGAGTAATAAGGTTGCAAAAAAATCTATACCTGGACATACTCGAGTGCGGTAATTTTTTTAATATAAAGGAAATAATGCTAGAAAATATGCACTATCTGATAGCGCCATTTATTAGCTTGGATCCCTGGAAAGTAATGGTGTATAACAAACTAAAGGAAAAGGCAAATTTTATGGAAAATACATTATTCTTCATACATTCTCATTCTATTTCTTTTTCAAATCGTCAATATAAAAAACCCCTCCACTAAATCGTCAGATGAAGGGTTATGATAAGTAAAACATCAGTTGGAATTTCCTGTATAATAATCTTATCCTGTATAATAATCTTCGAAGAGTCACTGACAGTCTTTCGAATCGAATCGTCAGTTTTTCGAATGGGCGACTCATCTGAGGTAGCTTCATATCCCCTTTGAAAATCTAATGCGTTGGTTACTTTTTTTTCCATTTTTACCTCTCGTATGACTGTCCCAAACCAGCAGATAAACATATATCCGGCATCAGAGATATATACTCTATCACTAACCTGCCGCGCCTTGAGTATGTCTGACTCTGCTTTTAACATCTTTCGAATCATCTAGACACTATTCCCACGGTGAATCGAAAAATATCACACAACCTTTTCTTCACTCTAACGTGTAATCTACACAATCGTATAGGACCTATCGGCGCTCGAGTTTCTACCCATTTAACATCATCGGCTCCCCTACTACTCTTACATTTCGCGGACAGAAACACAGATTCATTAACTGCAAATGTAACTTTGTCATCCTATATAACTTATATAGGATACAAAGTTATTTAATGTAGTTGGTGTATCTAGATAACTGGACAGAAATTGCAAAATATTTTAGTTTTCCCATGAGTTATATACTAAACACTAATTGTATTCTCAATTTCAACCTTCTATGTCTGCTAGAAGTGCCTTAAACTTTTGATGATCGGTCAGTCAGTGAGTGAGTGACAAAATTACGAACTTTGACTACTTGTAATTCTTAAACTACTGGTTCAAATTTAATGAAATTTGAAATATACCGTGTCTACACAATGCTTGCTTGGCTCCTGAAAATTCAGGCTTCTAGCTTCATATGCAACGAAGTTACAGGAGGTCGAAAATGGGCCGAATTTCTTCGAGAAAAGTATGCTACGGCCGTGCCGCTTTTTTTGGCTTTGGCTCGACTTGGCGGAGGCACTGCCGTGCCTCCAGATGTTGACGATGCACCGATGCTTTCACATAACGTATACCTACTACCACAATTTAGTTCAATCGAATCGGCCAGCGAAATCATCAGTCAATTGAACTATTATTAGAACGAATGATGGGCTCACAATAGCTCGGATTAATTGTACGTATTCATTGGACACGCTTTGTCTATAGAAAATGGTGGAAAGTGGCACTTTTGTACGGAACCTTTGTCGGTCGTGTTCCTGAGGACTTTTCTTTACACTCTTAGAGTGTCTTTATGAAATAAGATTTAATTTAAGGTAATGGCAAATTTTCTTGGATGCATCTATAGCTATGTATAATTGTATATATTCCACGTAATGCATAATACTTACTATGAAATGGGCAGTTTCTCTTCTTGTATCTACGTATGTCTATATATTTATCTACTATATATATATTGCACTTTCAAATATTTGATGTATTATAAGTGGTGGTTAGCCGATAGCGTGTGTGTGCCTTTTTGTCTGAAATCGCACAGTTCCATCGCGTTTTCCGGGACGAACAAACATCCCATTCCACGTATAATAGAAATACACATTTAGCGTACAGAATAAACGTTTATACTGGTATTTGCGCCCGCTGACCTGTTAACGTTCATGGTAGGATCAATGCGCCGCCCGCTCCGCAATGCAATATGGTATATGCCACTGCATAAGTTACCGTTTGATTGCAGTATTTGTATTCATTCGAAGTAACAGAAATACAAATATATCTTATGTACATGAAGTAGTATGACTTAATCAATTTTGTATTTGAAAATTCACTATATTTCCGGAATAGAACAATCCTGGGTTAAGGATCAAGTTTTCGCTATAAAATTTACACAATATTCGCCCATTGCTTTATTGTGACTAAGAAACATCCCATTCCACGTATTATATAATAAAAATACACATTTAACGTAGAATAAACGTTTATACTGGTATTTGCGCCAGCTGACCTGTTAACGTTCATGGTAGGATCAATGCGCCGCCCGCTCCGCAATGCAATATGATATATGCCACTGCATACGTTACAATTTGATTGCAGTATTTGTATTTATTCGACATTACAAAAATATAAATGTATCTTAGTAATAGTAAGTAAGTTGAATAAATTAATATTTTTTAATAATTTGCTATGTTTCAGGAATGAAACAGACCGGAATTCGGGCTCAAATTTCGTTTAAAAAAATTACACAATATTCGCACATTACTTTACTGCTAAGACACATTCCATTCACGTATTATGTAATAGAAATACACATTTAGCGTGTAGAATAAACGTTTATACTCGTATTTGCGCCCGCTGACCTGTTAACGTTCATGGTAGGATCAATGCTCCGCCCGCTCCGCAATGCAATAAGGTATATGCCACTGCATACGTTGCCGTTTGATCGATAAACCGAACTGTTATGCAGTATTTGTATTTATTCGATGTTATTGAAAATAGAAACGAATTACATTTACATGGATTCAATACAAATAATTAAACTAACCCTACGTTTCAGAATAAAAGGATATTATTATTGTTTCTCGAGATAAATTAAGATTCAAGCTTTCCTAATAATAAATCACATAAAATTCGCGCGTTACATTCCCGCGACAAACAAACACATACGTACTGATTAAATAAACACCAATAGATACCTATTTAGTCTATAGACTATGTTTATAAGAGTATTTGCGCCCTTTGAACCTTTAACATTCATGGTAGTTCTCAACCCGCACCGCAATACAACTGGGTGCAATGCAATATGCCATAAAGGACATATGCTCGTGTAAAATAGGTATGGCCAGCAGTGGGTGAAATGCAATAGTCATAAAGGGCATATGCTCATGTAAAATAGATATGAGTATAGATAAATCATTTTAGGATATATAGGCGTTCAAAATCATTGTGCAAAAATAATTTCCATTTTTTTATTCATTTGAGTTTGAATGACCAATTGACCATTCATCGATAAAGATTTCATCTGCACATACTACTTAATAAGCCGTAATGAGGATATATTAATGAATGAAAACACATTTCGAAAAAGCTTCGACACGGTTTATCTGCAAACAAGTTGAGGGTGAACAGGGGTCGACAGGTTAATATGAAATTCTCTCTTGTACCCGTAATTACACATTGACTCTGTCACTCTTCAAATAATCCAATGCGTGCACAGCACATGTGCTGTTTACGGCACATAATTAAGATTAAACGGCACTGAGTTTACATTTAATGTCAACTTAAATAAATGGAAAATTACAATATACAAATTTTATTTCTCAACTTGCGATAACTGATCATTTTTTTTTATAATATAGGAGTAGCAGACGAGCATGCAGTCCACCTGATGGTAAGTGGCTACTGCCGCCCATGAACATGTGTAATCAACCCCAGATAGGATTAGATATTCCTACCCGAGGTCGGCCACAGATGCTCCGCTACCCCTGAGGACTAAGCTGGAACGCCTCGGAAAAGTCTATCTCCCTTACCACACCTTTCAAAACGGAACACAGCAGCGCCTAACACAATCCAAAATTATCAAATGAGGTAAAGTTAAACCTTTTCCTTTATTGTTTTTATGTTTAATTTTAAAAGAAATCACGACAGTAACACTACGTTTCTATTAATTTATGATAATTGCTGCTTTTAAATATTTGTAAACAACACCATTCATAACCGGAGGTCGACCACAGTTGCGTTTCTCTCCACAAGGACTAACTTGGAAGGCCTCTAACAAGATTGTCTTCCTTCCACACCGTTCAAACTGGAAAACAGCAGCGCTTGACACAGCCGCTATTAGGCAAAAAAAAAGTATAGCGGTAATGCTTCCGGAGTCGAACCACAAAGGACTCTTCACCATCATCTATAAAATCTATTAGACCAAGAAAATTATATAAATAAATGTAAAACTAAAATAACATAGACTATCTTAGACGAAAATACAGAGGTCTATTGTAGTACGCGATCGGGTTACCTGCTAAATTCTACATCGTATATCGAAGTCGGATGTCTTCGCCAGCACTATTTTTCACATCGCCCTCAATTTATGCAGCACGTCTGAAACGATGCTGCGATATATTATTATCTCTTCCCATTGTATATAAAATGCAATGTCATTTGTCACACATATCCTGACCGTAAAGAAGCGTTGTTTGTTGTTTTGTGGATTTAAGATTATCCTTACTCCTTACTAATATTATAATTCCAAAAGTAACTCTGTCTGTCTGTCTGTCTGTCTGTCTGGTTGTCTCTTCTTCACGCCTAAACCACTGAACCGATTTTAATGAAATTTTATACAAAGATAGTCTGAGACCCGAGAAAGGACATAGGATAGTTTTTATCCCGGAAATCCCACGGGAACTAGAGATGGCGATCTAAGATCGATTAATCGGAGAATCGATCCTTTGGACCCAAAACATCGATTATTTTAATCGATATTAGCAAGGATTGGATCGTAAACTATGCATTTGATCAAGTGATGATCTTTAGCAAAGTTGAAGGTACGAATTTTCAGTTTTATGTATGTTACTATGTTATATTATTTTCTTTTAAACGCGGGCGAAGCCGCGGGCAAAAACTAGTATCTATATAAATACAGATGTTGAAGGTTCAAGTCCGGCGGCACCACCGACATACCTATTTTTGCTTCATAACAGCAATGTTATATGTTGCTATGTTCTGGTTTGAAGGGAGTGGTAAGGGAGACATACTTTTCCGACGTGTTCCTGCTTAGTCCTCAGGAGTAACACGCGTGGCGGAGAGTTCAACATACCGTTGTGACACAGAGGGTGCCGGGTTCGATCCCCAGACAGACAGATATCTAAATGATAAATTTAGATTTTTCTCTCAGACTTTGTGTATTTTTCTATGTGTGTCCCCAAAGCACCCTTGACATAGTAATCCTAGTGTGGTGTTGTGAGTGTAGAAAGCGTCTTTTTACGTATTTAGTTGAGGGTCAGGTATAGGTCTACTTTGTATGCCTGAATTCGTAGTTTCTTCCGAAGTTTCGGACATATACTCCGTTGTACTTACGGAAATGAATTTCGTTGCACACGTGTTACGTATAACTGTTGGTCTTAGCAAAAAACGTAAGAAATCAGGTGCTTATTGTCATCACTCCCCAAAAGCAGCAACCGCATAGCAACCGCATTTGTACTGTACCCTTACCAGGAGTTTTTACGTTTCGACAAATATGACTGTTTTGGTATTTATTTACGATTTCCTAATTCTGACACGATCCGCTAGGGGCGCTGATTGGAATTTGTATGGGCAAATACGTAAACAAATACCAAAACCGTCATATTTGTCGAAACGTAAAAACTCCTGGTAAGGGTACATATGTCGTACAGACGTCACTCTGTAGTACCAACAAGTGCACAACAATGGTGTGACCGAAGGTTACGTGTTACGAAACGGCATATATGTAAATACATAATCGACTATTGTTCGACGTTGAATCGACCGATGTCGCAACACCGCGCACATTGTTATGTAATAAATTCAAATAACGTTATTCGAAACCGGTAACAGTGACCTTTTGTTTAGGGTTTGTTAGGAGTATTATACGTCCTAAATCCATTCGACCGAATGACAGGATTTTGTTATACTTTTAATTACTTGTATTTTACCAAATTCTGTAGTGTCCCATGCTGGACACGAGTCTACTATTAAAGTGATGGTAGAAATTACTTCCATTTCTACCATCACTTTAATAGAAGACGGTGGAGTAAATACATAAAAGAGAGACTATTTAAAATTTATACAATGTTAAATATGGTATCGTAGTCTCGAACACTCCGACTACCACTTAAATTTTTTATAATAAGATCTGATGGTAAGTGGCTATTGCCGCCCATGGACATTTGTAATCAACCCCAGAAACGATTAGATCCCAACCTGAAGTCGCCCACAAATTTGCCACTATGCCGGAGGACTAAATTGGAATGCCTCAGATAAATGTGTAGATACATGACCGATTTTTTAGGTTTTTAGAAAATCAATCATTTCTAGCTACAATTAATTTCATAATACTAGACTAGAATGACAATAGCTAGTGTAGCGTTAGCGTCATTTTGTGGGCACTAATTGTTAACGAACTATTGTCAAATTTTCGTTAACTATCAAAGGGTAAATTTAACAATTTCCATCATGGAGTAGTTACAATTAGTTCACTCCCAAATTAACTTATTGTCCTAATTGAAACCTTTGGGGCCCCAACTTTTAATTATCCACCGATAACGGAACCGACCGGCGATTAATTAAGTTATATTTTGACAAATGAAGATCTATCGGTCGTGTGTCGGCCTAAATCTAAATGCTTATAAATAAACTTGTAGATACAACTTTATTTAATTTAATTTTTATAAACTTTAGAGAGATTTCGCCGTAAATTTACAGTTTATTTCCAGTAGCTCTTTAACTTAATCGGGTGTCCAGATATATAGTCGTTTTGTAATCCGCTACTGAATGTTAGGATTTCTTCCAAAATGATCTGCTGTAATCGTCACACTTGGCAATAACTTAGTCCTTAGGAGAAAGACCACTTCTGTAATCGACCTTAGGGATGACTAATTTCATTTGCAGTCGATTTTAGATATCGACGGGTACTACCGCCCGTTACTTCTTATTTAAAGATTTTGGGTATAATGTTTTCGTTCCTACTTCAACTTATTAAAAATAAGATATGGTCGCATGCGTTGCTTACTACGCTCTTATGTCATAAAAAATATTTACCCGATATCGCGTCAATAAATGTAGCGAGACCCTCAATGTAAAAGTTTCTCAACGTTATTCCCGGAATAGCTACAGAGTAAAATAAATATTTTCTTACACAACAAAACAAAACAACAACACAGCAAAAAGCAACATCAGCCGTTTACACAAACTGCTTAGGATGCAAGCATGGAAAAACGGAAAATAAAATCGCACAACACGCTCGCCGTACCTTAAGCTGCATGCAGGTACGTTGCACCCTATTGCATATGCAGAATACCGTTGCATGGTGCATAGCTTGCATCTTAAAGTTTCTAAGACTCGACGACTCTGCGTCTTGCATCCTAATTATGCATTTCGTAATTAAGGTGTGCGTTACGCTGGCGCTCAGTTTTTAAGTGAAAGAATTTATTTACATTCTAATTGTAGTTGGAATAAGGTATGCTAATTGAATTTTTAAAAATAAAAAGTGAATGTTTTTAATTAAATAAAATATTACTCGATAGTAGATTCTACTGTTAAGGCACTACCGCTATATTTCTGTCCTTGAAGAGGATTATTAAGTGTAGCAGTATTCTAGTTTGAAAAGTAGGAAATTAGCGTTCCGATTAAGTCATCAAAGGTAGCAACATATAAGGCCAATACTAAATCTCTTATCCTATTTGAACTTAATTGCAAAATCTGGACTGAAATCTCTATATAATCTGGGCCTTGTGTAAATCCTGATAAAACGCCCGACCAACGCGTTGCGTATCAAACTACGCACAGTGACAACTGTCGAAAATTATTATCCGGTCGCCTTACAAATTATCCGGGGGGCCCCCGTAGACCGGCCGGGTAACTCGGTTACACCAACTTGAGCCGGTTAATTTACAACGCACCCTACAAATTAATATCTCTGATTTGGACCCTTGTCAGCGCGTACGACGTACGGTCCCCGGGCGCTGCGACGCGCGACGCCGCCGTCGGATAATGTTCGGTTTACACGTTCACCAAATAAGTGCACACATTAATTATGTCTCGTATTTTAATACCTTATTCTACAGGCAGTGATAGCCTAATGGTGGAAGCCTTGGCCTCCCAATCGATTGAAATCCCAAGCACGCACCTCGGAATTTTCAATAAATTATTTGCGTATTCAAAATTTATTATCAATTGCTATAGGGTTGAAAGAAAGTATCGTGAGAATATACACATTTTAGAGTTAGTTAAAAAATGTTTTTAAAAACAGAATACACAAGATGGCATACAAACACAAATAAACTGATATCTATATTCGTCCTAAAGATAGTAGCTAGTTAGGAACCAAGGACTTTTCAGAGGAATCTTTGCATCATGCGTGTCGTCGAAACATAACTTAACTCAATTAAGCCCAAAGTGTGGAACTAGCGTAACAATTCATAACACACATAATCGTATAGTACAGTTATCACGGTTATCCGGGGAAGGGATGGGCTATCCCTTAGGGCACTAGTGACGGTACCGCGACCAAGTTTACCGTCATAAGGCGGCGAGCCCTCGTCAATGTAAAACTTTGCCGAGTGTCGAAATGCAAAACTATGAAAGCCCATATCGAAATGTGTCGTAGTATTATGATTTATGACCTTTCCCCGTGGGTTTTCGAGATACCTCTTGGATTTTGAAGATTTTGAAGTTATATTTCTTTTTTATGAAAAATAGTGAGGGTGACATTTTATGATGCGCATTCACGATACAACAAAATTTGACAGCATGAAAGATTCCATCTGTACAATATAAAGTTGACAAAATATGTCAGTTATCACGAATGCCAGTAACAACTAAATCACTTTAATGATTCATGTTTCGGTGGATTTATTTAATCACACACCAGTCAAGTACTTTTATTACATCAAGGGATTAAGTGCTTTAAGCGCATATATTTACATATGTACACATGGAGACACCTGATGGAAAGTAGTCATCACCAATGAACATTTGGGATTCGTGGCAATCGTAGTCTAACTCTAAACCTCTGAAAGAAGATCCGTGCCCATCAGTGGGACAGAACTAAGATCACATACGTTCAGCTTTCAGATTTCACACTGATAGCAATCAGAGATTATAGATAATTGAAAAGCACTCCAATCTCTAATCCCGTTTTATTCCCAATGGAGCGAACCTGAATATGACAGTAATATCCCACTAGTGATAAGTGTCGATTGGAGGTCCGAGCCCTAATTAGTTATGAACGGATCTGACATTGAATGACGTTATGCTCTCGATTAACTCGGATTATAATGTTAATCGGATAATTAAATGGCATGGCATCGCTTGCAATATAAATCAATATTCAATAGGTCAAAGAGTATATAACCCATACGTTCAATTTAGATTAAATCTATACCTACCTATCTATACATACCTATTGTGAATATTATTGATTCCCAAAAACTAAAACATATCGATTTTTTTTGCTACATTCATTAGAAGTGGTTACAATGCATCCTTGCTCGGATTTTCTGTTAAAGTTTTGTGTGTATTCAAAAATATTTATAACATGTTATAACGGTGAAGGAAAACATCGTGAAACCTACACGCCTAAAAGTTGTTAGCAAAAAAGTTCTACAAGGCATGACTTATTAAAAAAATTGTAAAGTGAATGAAGTCTTCCAATTCTCACTTGGCGCGATGGAATATAACGTAACCTCATCTTACTCTAAGAAGAGACCCGTGAACAGCAGTGGAACAGTAATTGGCGGAATTACTTTAAACTTAATATCAAATTTTGTAAAAAAGGCCTTATATCAACTGCACAAATTCTTTAAATTTAGCATCTCGCGTAGTACTTTGTAACTTACTGACCTGTGAAAATGCGTTAAACGTAGTATTACTAAAAAGAGGCTAGAAGTATATACCAATATATATACTCGTTACCTGAGTCAATACTGACCTGTGCTAATGCGTTAAACGTAATATCTGGTCTTTTATGTCCGCCACTAGTTAGAGTACTTAAAAACTTAATATCTCGTATTATACGTACTGATATACTATGTAACGTGTGAGTCACGTTTAAATCCCTTTAGAGCAGACAATGCGGTTTAATTCGCGACCTCGGTGACGCGCGACATGTTATGCTGCGAGTACACTCCGCGCCGAGAGATGTGTACTCATTAATTTCAGCAGAGACTAATGTCACGCTTTGTCTTTGTGCACAATTTGTCCCGTTTTGGATTTTATTTTTGCGTTTAAATCTGTTTAAGGTATGAAGCACACTAAATTACAGGTAATACACATTTAACTGTTTAAGTTTGTACAAACGTATATTGGTATTAGAAGACCGAAAATCCGACACCGTTTGACCGTTCACAATATACTTTTTTTCAAATTTGTACGAGAACTGGCCACCATTTGTCACTAAGGCAATAGCCAGCAGTATACATTTATACCAATATACTTATTCTTTACTTACGTCATTAGTCATTACTATGAAAATGCGTTAAACTTTGTATCTGGTTAAATAAGTGTATACTTTTAGCGACAGTAAAAATTCTTAAGATTTATTATGTTACGTACTTTGTAACGTATGAGTCACGTTTAAATCCCTTTAGAGCAGACAATGCGGTTTAATTCGCGACCTCGGTGACGCGCGACATGTTATGCTGCGAGTACACTCCGCGCCGAGAGATGTGTACTCATAAATTTCAGCGGAGACTAATGTCACGCTTTGTCTTTGTGCACAATTTGTCCCGTTTTAGATTTTTTGTTTTCATTCTTTTTTGTGTTTAAACCGCCCGCGTTTACCGTGTGCAATGTTATTGTCATTCCAGATAACACGTTTGATATAAACCCGAAATTTAAGCAGTAGAACTCTTCGTAATTACGGACTCTAACAGACATGCTATTTTCTCGTCGGAGATTAGCGATTTTTGTAACTTTCGGTGATCACTAACTTTCGAAAAGCAGTTAAATCGTCGATCACCGATGCTAAAAGTAGCATATATTTGAAAACTCTTACACGTCAAAACTGCCGCATCTATACCGCCTTAACAGCTGTATTCTACGGCGTAAATCTTATCTGATGGATCAAAGATGCATTGTTAGCATTGATGACAAAATTGTAAACCCTCTAACCACACCCTTTGTACCAGAAAAGAGAACTCAGGAATAAGTACAACTAGAAGTAAAAAATAAGTGTAGCGATCGTGCTACCTCAGTCGAATCACGATAACTAACTATAATCATAAACTACATTCAGTATAACCATCTAACAGCACCTTTCACAAATCCTAACTAACTCAGAGAGCAGCTTAGCGAATACCACCCTTAGACCATTCCAACAAAGCAACGCTCCTTGCTGTATGTTTAAAATCTCTTTATACCGTGACACGTCGAGGCGAGAGATCTGCACTCATTAATTTCCACGGAGAATAATGTCGCGTTCAGTCTTTGTATACAATTTTCCTCGCTTTTGTGGACGTTTTGTCAAGTTGAATTAATATGTTGTGGTTGGGGTTGCAGTTTAGTGGGTTACGTAACTTGAATTTTAAAGGTGGTCGAGCGTTTCGTGGCTCGTTTGCGGCGATCCAAGCGGGATCGTGGAAGGCAGGTTATAATCGAAGAAATTAGTAGAGAGTAATTATAAAAATAAAAAAAAACCCGACTGCTTTAAAATTGTATGCCGCTGTCACTTCCATAATTTAGTTTTTGAATCAAAGCTGTATGGGTTGCAGGGCGTGCCAAAAATACACTCACATACAGACAGATGTATGTATGTATGTCTCATTCTTTAAGCTTCAAAATATACGAATGTTCGAGAGTTTGTAGAGAGTTCCTGGAAAAATTCAATTTGACATTCGAAATAAAAACAACTCAGTTAAAAAAATGGTATCGAAATAAAGGCTTAAAGCCCGGTAATATAAAATATGGCTATGAATGCAATTCAGAAGTGCCAATAACGAATAGACCGTGTATTTTTATTTTTCGCTAGCCTCCTCCCGTGGATTTCTCTTTGGCTCCCGTGTATCGTGATAGAATTGCTCCTTTTCTCCAGAACAAAGTGAAAGCAATACTGCGAAAATGCGATTGGATTCAATACATTTTTTCATTTTTATTTTTAATAAGCAGTAAACTTAAAAATTCAAGTCCAATTCAAGTATTAAATGCGCATAAAGTCAAACAAAAATAGTTTTTTATTTATACATATTTAAGGGATACAAACATGTACGAATACAGAAAACATATGTATGTATATGTACTCATTTACTGTACACAATCCATACCCATTTAAATAATTATTTATTTCTGTATAGTTCCATGTTATGTGCACATGAGTTTCATTCGTAGTATACGTAAATATACAATTACACTCAAACATCATACACATTGCTGATAAAATATACGCGCAACAAAATGCATAACTTTTGATTTTTAGATTAGGAGTCTTAAAAAACTATGAAACTCCACGGACGGAAATGCTTTCGAAAGAGGCGATTAATTGAAATGTATTTTAGTTCAATTCGACTCAGGAAACTCGAAATGTATCGAGCTCATAAGCCTTTATAACAAAAAATCACATATACGCACCTAAAAACACAGATAGTGTAACACCAGTCTTAGATTACGGGTCTTAAAAAGTCTATGAGACTCAACGAACGTATAGCGCTTTAGAACAAGCACACCTGGGCTGCCGGTTACAGCAAAGAGTCTGCCAATAAATGAAATGTATTTCAGCACAATCTAACGTATAAATGCGAATGGTATCGAACTCATAAATCGTTTACAATGAAAAAAGACATATAATCTTACGACACGCATAACGAAATTGCACATTTAGATTACAGGTCTTAAAAAGTCTATGAGACTCAACGGGAAACTCTTACACACGTATAGCGAATACGATTTAGAACAAGCTCACCTGGGCTGCCGGTTACAGCAAAGAGGCTGCCAATAAATGAAATGTATTTCAGTGCGATCCGATGTATAAATGCGAATGGTATCGAACTCATTAATCGTTTATAATGAAAAATCACACTTAATTATCTTACAACACGCATAAGGAAATTGCACATTTAGATTACATGTCTTAAAAATTCTATGAGATTCGACGGTAAACTCTTACACACGGATAGCGAATACGCTTTAGAACAAGCTCACCTGGCCTACCAGTTACAGCAAAGAGACTGCCAATAAATGAAATAATTTTCAATGCGATCCGACGTTTAATCCGACGCGGGAAATGCGAATTGTATCAAACTAATAAAACGTTCATAATGAATAATCGTACATCTTACAACACGCATAAACAAATTGCATATTTAGATTCCTGGTCTTAAAAAGTCTATGAGACTCAACGGGAAACTCTAACACACGGATAGCGAATACGCTCTAGAACAGGCTCACCTGGGCTGCCGGTTACAGCAAAGAGGCTGCCAATAAATGAAATGTATTTCAGTGCGATCCGACGTTTTATCCGACGCGGGAAATGCGAATTGTATCGGACTCGATGCTCGTTTTTAAAAATGCGATCCCCGGTTCATACTTACCGTGTAAAATGGACTTGTTTCGCGTTTCCGAAATGTGTCGGTAAAATGTTCGGTGAATTCGATAGGTCAGTTTCTACCGGCGATTTTATTGGTGCGAACCACTTTATTATAGACTATAATTTAGATTTATGGTCTTTTAAAGTTCTAACTACAATAGTCATTATTAAAATCAGCTTAAGGATAAGCTTTTTATTAATCTTTATATATTAAAATATATTATCAATGAACGGAAAATCTACAATCTATTTTTAATAGCCGACGGAACTGTAAGTTAATTTTTAGAACTTGTATAAGCCTACACCACTTCTTCTGCATCTAGACAAACAAACTTCTAAAGTGTTGATCCTCAAGGAGTTACAGGAGTCGAGATTGCATAAATCCCATGAATTTATGAACTTATTAAGTTAAAACATATATCATCAGAGTAACACAGTAACGCAGTTATAGCGTTACCACTACTACTACTGCTGCTACTACTACTACTACCTACTACTACTAAAATAAGACAAAACTTTAAAACAATAATAAGAGTACACTCTTCACTACTATGAAACGATGGACAGTTCATTTATAAAATTTAACCCTATTTTAAATATTTCCGAAATCGCGCCACTGTCCCCCTTGACGGGTTTGTTGAAATGGAAAATATGAGATTTGCATTTTTTCCACTGACGAATTCAATTTTATTGTTTTTTCGGCGAATGCAACCCGCGACCGAATAAAAGTTATTTACACTATGATATCATAACGTAAACTACAAACGTCATTATTTATCTCACTGTTGGGCAAGAGTCCTGTGGGTATGTGACATTTTTAAGTCTTTATCTACACGCTAGGTATATAGGTACTAATTGGTAAATTTCTCACATCCTTGAGAAAAGTCAGGATTTCTGGCAATGTCCTTATAGCAAGATTGAAGCAAGATTAAGTGAGGGAAAATGTTTTGCATTCAAATCCCGGTCCATAATATAGGACCTAAAAATAAAATTACCACCGCTAAGGTAGGTAAGGTAGGTAGTAAGTTAGAAAACATAATATTATAATTTCGAAAATTCAGGTTTGTAAACCTTAGTATTTATTTCCCAATTCCCAATAAAAAGTAAAATGACTACTACACTATAAGTATCTTCTGAGGCATCCAATCTTTAATAAAAAAACTTACACCGTACCTTCAGTAGTATCTATAACACGAGCATAACGAATAATACTATGCGGACCATTATTTAATATTCTATAGATACATATGTGTAGCGGAGAAATAGAGGAAGAAACAAAAATAAAGTTTTAATGTGAACCATGAATATGAATCTATTACTGGCCGACGACACCTTTGTCTCACCGCCACCAAGTAACGAGTAGCGAACGATCATGAAAAGGTTACAAGTATCTAAGCGGTAAATCATAATCATTTACATTTACAATACGAAAGATAATAGTAACAACTTAATATTAGATAGAGATAAAGAAATAGAGAAGATAGCAATACGAATGCTTAAATTAAAATACCTGTTTTATTTATTTTATACAAGTAGGACACAGGGGTGCGGTATGTAGACTACGTGCTTGTAATTAACCCCTTATGATCTATGTTAACTCTAAATATATTTATATATGATTATAAAAGATTTTTGAAGGTGGTAGAAGCCTTTGTGGTTCGACTCCGGCGGCACCACCGCCGTCCGCCACACCTATTTCTGCCTTATACGAGTAACATCAGTGTTAGGCGTTGTTGTGTTCCGTTTTGAAAGGTGTGGTAAGGTTTGAAAGGTGTGGTGCGCCTCTGAAAAGTATGTCTCATACTTTTCAGAGGCGTTCCAGCTTAGTCCTCAGGGGTAGCGGCGCATCTGTGGCCGACCTCAGGTAGGAATATTTAATCCTATCTGGGGTTGATTACAGATGTCCATGGGCGGCAGTAGCCACTTACCATCAGGTGGACTGCACGCTCGTCTACTACAACCTTTATTATAAAAAAAAGAGGCTTATAATGGTGGTAGCCAAGATTATCGTGCGTTGTATACGAATAGATATGAGATGAATAAAATAGGCTGCAGGAGAAATTATCTAAGTTATTTTTTTATGAAATCAGAAGTAAACATACATTATTAAACATATTAAGTAATGCTGCGGAGTGACCCGTGTCAAGTTGTGGGTCAGTCATAATTTGACGACTACGACAGTCGTAAATCGCTTCTCGCTTGCTCGTTCACAGTAAGACAAGCAAGGGTTGATTTTCCTCACGGGAACGCTTCAAACATTATTACGTATCATTATAGTAACCCAATTTTACCTTCCCGCTAGTAATGTTTGTTTTATTTTAATTTTATACGAAAATTGTTGGAGTTGGCTTCATTTTGGGAGGAAACGTCAAGAAAAAAGTATTTTGTGTTATTTTTTTATGCGACCACAATTCTATTAAAAAAAATAATGTATTTATACTTAAAAGCTACATCTAAAGCTTTTATTTTGAAAGGTTATAAATGATAAATTAAAGCGTGGTAATAATCTTAATTTATCATCATAATTTATTCAAAAGTCTGTAATTAAGGAAGTAATTTTATTATTACAAAACTGTATTGCGAAGGGTTTAAGGCAAACCTATATTTTACTAACCTCGTTTAAATTGTTACGTACCGAATGGTCGATCGTTTGTTTACACTGCTTACAACAACTGGCGCGAGTAACTAGCACTTAACCATAAAGGACACTTGATTACTGAGCTGGACTTCCTCATATAAAGTAGATAATTATCCATTACATTAATAAATTTAGTTCATTCATGCAATAATCTCTTCATTTAATAAGTGTATGCAAAATAAATACATTATTAAGAAAAGTAACGTTAACTAGGAATAACAGACTAATCAACAAAGGTAAGTAATCAAAAATTATAAAAACTTGTACTATCTTGCTTTACTAAGCTAAACAGAACTTTATAACGATACAGTAGGTTCATGCAAGAAGTCCTAGAAACTACATAGCATCTATCAAATCATTTATATCAAAGCATCATTTATTAACATACAATTGGCTACAAGGCACTTTCTAATTCAAACTACTTGTGCAAGTCAATATTGAGTAATGTAAAGCAACTTTAACATTTTCTTTCGTATACCTTTTCGAACTAAGTATTATTTTTTATTGTACGTAACCACACCAAGTCTGTAATTTAGTTAATATGTGTTATTTTGATAAAGTGTGGCGTAACTTTTTACCTTTCTCATTTCTTAAAAGAAATAAACAAAGTACCTTACATACAAGAAATTCAACCACAAGCATATTAAAAAAAGGGTGTTTGAATGTATGAAATTCTCTATATTATTATGATTTAACTTTTACTTAACCAACATAGTACCGAGCTGGTCATAACGAAGACCAAATGAGGCTACTAGAACCAGAGTGGCCTAACTGCATTTTAATGATTTTTGACCTATCTGTATTTTCGTAATGTAAAAATATTGTATAGTCCGCGTAAAACTGCTGGTCCGCTCTGAATATAGAAATGAATCGCGTCGCCATAATAAATTGTATGACTACACCTCGTAACAACTTCAGAGCGGACTATACACTATTACTTTTCTCCATATTGTCAATCGTTTCATCTAGTTAGGCTACTCTGGTTCTAACAGCCTCAAATAGAAGATATAAAGATACAAATAGAAGCCTCAAACAGAAGTGGCATTGAATTTGCTCAAGAGTATTTCATTCCTGGTAGTAAATAAATATTTTTGAATCGGGTATGCTGGCAAACTACTTTTAGCACAGATATTGTAGTCTAACCGATAATTTCAAAGATATTAGCGTAATTAAAAGTAAAACCAAAACCCGCGCACCAAAACACACTCTTCAATTTTTCCACGACCGGTTAAGCTCATTTTTTCCCCAACTCACCTGACACAACACACAAAAAATAAATTAAGATCGTTCATCAAAATCCTCGAGCTGGGAGTCACGTTTTCACAACACATCCACCGTATTATGGCACTCAAAAAGTCAAAACACGGCGTGTCGTAAAAAAATCGCGCCGTAGTTTTTACGCATCGGCATCATAAACGTAAAAAAGTAGCGCTATCTGCAACTTCTTTTACAGCCAAACGGAATCCGAAACGCGGTTCTTGAATGTAAATAAATAAAAATGCTGAATTCATTCCGCTACTCGTCCTACTCTACCTACAATCTACATTACTGACAATATTTTTTTCGCTCCTTTACGTTTCCCGGAATTTGCTAATCTTCCAGTCTGTTTTCTAGTGACGAGGAGATTTTTTAATCATAAATGTAATGTAACATTAGCAAATGTATTGCGAAAATGTGAAATGAATTACAAACATTTTTGAGATATCTTTTCCTGTGACTGTGAATTATGTTTGATATTTTCTGCACTCTTTTATATTTCCAAGAGCTTGCTAATCATGAAGTCTGTTTTCAAGCGACAAGGAGATTTCTAAATCATAATATATTAAATGTAACATTAATAAAATATACTTACAGTAAAAACATTTAATTATGCTTCATAACAACAGTATCTGTGTCTTATTTTAAAAAATGTGATAGAAAAACATGCAGTCTAACTATATCCTTACAAAGAGCAAAGCATATGTGATTTGATTACAAAAATCTATTTGAGGCAGTGAAGTGTGCAGATATCTGTGTAATCATGAAGAAAATTACAACTGTAAAATTTCACTAAAACTTTAATAGCAAAATTGCATAACGTTAAAATAATAATGGACGACATACCACTTACGATAAACCGACCTTAGAACGGAACAACAAAAGAACATCTTGGTTTAATACGACCATAACTCAGCTTCACCATTATACCCAGAAACGAATTCCACATCAAACTTCAAGATATATTCTCATCGTATCACCTCACGGTGACACCACGATGCCATATATTCCGTATCACCTAATACCGCATAGTGGCCACGTGAATAAGTAAAGACATACTCTTTGTTTTGGCTTAACAAAATGTTTGCACACAAAATTTGGTGAAGCGAAATCCTGCAAGAATATTCCTAGCATTCTCGCAGTAACTTGAACGAGAAATACGACAGATTTGTTCAAGCGAATAATTAAAGTCGTTAGAACTGTTTAGGGCTACACCAGTACACCTTTTGCCTACTGCCTATTGCCTATGTATTGGAGTTCCTTGTGTAAATCTCTCATATTTTTCGAATCTCTCGCCTCAACTTCCACATTATATTTAAAAGCGTAACTTTGAGCGTATTTATTATTTGCTTTATTCTACACTCTATTAATTTTAACGGATTTAACATATGACGTCATGTCGTTGGATGCGTCTAAATTGTAGGAGTGACATACACTATATTTTAAGCAGTCGGGTTGTTTGTCTTTATAATAATTCTCTAGCGCTTTCTTTTGTTATTTTTAAACACACCCACCCGAGTACGTAGGTATACTTTGATCATAATCAACCGTTTACATAACGCAGTTCAACTGATACAGCAATTCTATGTTAAGTCCAGGCGAGCTTACTAATAAGCGTTAGTACGGAACTAAAGTCCGTAAGTAAATAAAAACCGGAGAAGTACGTCTAGTAAATGGAACGGCAAATACAAAAGTCTTGCAAAAACAGTCCCCGACGTCACGATCCAAATTGCAGTAACTGCCAGCGGAGACAACAGAGCACCTTACAAGTAAAACTGTAACTTCTAATAATTCCACTGACTTACGAATGAGCGACAATTCTGTAAGAAATGTAGCAATTCCCTGTAGTACCCAGTTCCCTAGTATTAAGACTTTTTTTGTACCTAAACAGTACTAAGACCGCGTTCACATGTAGCGTTGGCATTCATTGTCCTACTAAAAAAGATTAGTATATTTATTACTAAGAATAAATAAAATTAATCTACATTTTTATACGAATTTAACGAAATTAGAAAACGAAGATTATTAAAAACACGTGTACTTGTTTCGGTTAACCTCCAGAAGTATTAAACACATTTTGGCAGTTATTTTTAAGGCAGAACAGAAGGTATAAGTGATATAAATTAATGTAGTAACGAAAAGTACTCATAAATGATGAACTTCATCAGGGGATTTAACTTTTCCTTGCAGCTAAAAAGACTTTATACATATTACCTTACTTTTATAAATATTATAAGCAAAACACAAAATTTATTACAAATAATTTAATCAAATTAGGAGTTTAACAACAAAACTTCTATGAATTTCTGGTTTTAGAGAAAACAAGATACGATACCACATTTCATGAATATATGTGATGCGCCTAACCGTTCTAAGCAATGTCTCAAGCAAACGTACATCAAATGCCAAAAGCCGTTCAGCCACTCCTGTCATATTGACGTTAAATTTACATCACAATTTTTCTTTTTTACTTATAATATCCAAATAGATTCAACAAGACGTTTTCTACATCTGTAGGACGTTTCCTGTATTGGTATTCGTATCGCCATTGTACTATAATCACCAAGACTCAAAGAAAATCTTAAATCAACGCTCTTTGTGAACAGGCCCTAAGCCCCACAAGCAACCAGTACCTAATGGATTCGTCCAAATTGTAGTTACATTTCGTAAATGGCACCCTTTTGTTGCACCTGCGCCACTACGGTTATTATGCAACCGGAGTGTTATTGCACAGTGCTTACAAAAAGAGCTCCGGTTAAGAATAACTAACTTTTTTGGAAAAAGTTGCTTCTCTTCTTGGGATTTTAAATTGACAAATATACTAACAGTGTTACGCCTTTAACAGCAAGGTTTAGCAATAAGACTTTATTTTTAAATGGACTAAACAATAACTTTTAATTGTTTTCCAAGATAATTCAAGCGAAGAAAAAAGAAATTAGGGGGAATTTGGAAATCATATACAGGCAGTTCAGTTAAGTATGTATGCTGTTTAAATGAGGTCATTAAGTTATTATCAATATCCTTCAGGCCAAATATGGAATGTGAAGGAAAAAAACCATAACTCTCTGTTTTTTTAAACCTATGTTTCAAGAGTAAAGATGTTCACTTCACATTACTCAATAACTCTACATAACTCTTTCAAGTAAATTCACAAGCAGTTAGTCTGGCAACGGGTACGCTAGACGCACCAGACATAGCCCCGTATTACTCCACGCCCGAGCGTCGTAACCGATCGCTTTAAGATAACTTCACTTAGTTTAAGAAATAAAAGTAACTCATGCAATGAAAAAAAATGGCACTACTGTGGAAAACACAAAGAGGTACTTCGGTTTATTTATGTATATCGCAAAGATAAAAAATCACATTATCAACATCTAAATGTCCAAATATACAATGTGACGGAGTAAGACTATAAGTATGTGACGGAGTAAGACTATAAGTATGAGACTCTTTAAATATAAGCTTAAATATGGATTATTGAACTAAAAAATGTTTATTTCAAATTGCTCAATTACACTAATAATTTTTTGAAGTAAACTCACAAGCAGTTAGTCTGGCAACGGGTAAGCTAGACGCACCTGATATAGCCCCGTATTACTGCACGCTCGAGCGTCGTAACCGATCGCTTTAAGATAACTGCAAGACGGCGTTCACTTGACTGAAGAAACTAGCTTGATACTATATCTTTTCGTCGTTGTAGGACCAAATGTTATTGTATAAATAATAATAAAACGTACTTAAAAACATAGGTATACTTGTATTATCAATTATTCAAAATATTTATTCACATATTCATTTTCCACATTTACCAAACTCCGTGAATTTAGATTTCTGACATCATTCACTATATACAGGTTTTATTAGAATCTGTATACGATAGAAAATATATTTAAAATACCTTTTACGTGTCTACACTGATATTGTTTTAGTCTCTGTTCAAAACGTAAAATAAAATTTAATAACAAAATGATACACCAAATTTAACAGAAAATTCTAAGCCTCGATTCTACAACATGTTACTTAAATACACTATGAGATGCGCCCAAGAAAAGCCATCTCGATTCAGTAGAATTTCTCTCAAGCGCCAGTTACATTTCGCAAACGGCCGCCTCTCAGTGCACCTGATACGGCCATATTACCGCACGCCCGACTCTCATACAAACTGGCTTAGAGGTAACTGTTTAAACTTTTCGTTTGTTAGAAAATGCCAATAGATGCGGTATAATTTTATTATTACCTTGTGTTGTATTTTTATTAGCCCACGTGTCGCAATAATGCGCTTAAACTAAAGGTCTCTTTGACAAAGTTTTCACTTAGAATGTGATTTATGTATTCATCCGTTGCTATCCGTGGGTTTTTTATAATGTGTACTTATACGATTGACAATACATTTAAAAAAGGTACTCTTTATGCATCTATAGTATCTGTTTAAAGCATAACATTTTAATTTTATTATAAAATGATTTTATTTATATTATTTGAACATAAAAGTCGAATACGTCCAATTCGTAGTTTCTAAAACACTTTACTTAAGTACCCTATGAGATGCGGTCAAGAAAAGCCATCCCGATGCAGTAGAATTTCTCTCGAGCGCCAGTTACATTTCGCAAACGGCCGCCGCTCAGTGCACCTGATACGGTCATATTACCGCACGCCCGACTGTCATAGAAACTGGCTTAAAGGTAACTGTTTAAACTTTTCGTTTGTAAGAAAATGCCAATAGATGCGGTAAATTTTATTATTACCTTGTGTTGTATTTTGTTTGCCCACGTGTCGCAATAATGCGCTTAAACTAAAGGTCTCTTTGACACAGTTTTCACTTAGAATGTGATTTCTGTATTTATTCGTTGTTATCCGTGGAATTTTTAGAATGTGTACTTATAGGATTGAAAATACATTTTGCATAGGTACTATTTATGTGTCTAAAGTAACTGTTTAAAACATCAAATTTTAATTTCATTATAAAATGTTTTTTTTATATTATTTGAACATACTCGTAACAGTCGAATACGTAGAATTCGTCGTTTCTTTAAACACGTTACTTAAATGCACTATGAGATGCGGCCAAGAAAAGCCATCTCGATTCAGTAGAATTTCTCTCGAGCGCCAGTTACATTTTGCAAACGGCCGCCGCTCAGAGCACCTGATACGGCCATATTACCGCACGCCCGACTGTCATAGAGACTGGCTTAAAGGTAACGGTTTAAACTTTTCGTTTGTTTGAAATAGCCAATAGATGCGGTATAATTTTATTATTACCTTGTGTTGTATTTTTGTTTGCCCACGTGTCGTAGAAATGCGCTTAAGCTCGCCTTTTCGCAGATTTCACTTAAATAAAATGTGATTTCAGTCGTCATCCGCTCCTATTAACAGTATTTTTTACAAATTATATGAATGAAAATACATAGAAAATAGCTACTCTTAACTTTTCATTTGTTTGAAAATGCCAATAGACTCTATGTAATTAGTCCTATTATTTTGTGTTATGAAGTTAAATATTTATATACAAATCTCTCTTAGGTAGATATAATATCTAATCCACCTGGGGTTGATCGCAGATGTCCATGGGCGGCAGTAGCCACTTACCATCAGGTGGACTGCATGCTCGTCTGCTATTTCTATATTATAAAAAAATTAACACGAGAGGCTAAACACTTCATATACTAAAATATACCGAAAGTGAAGACATTGCAATTAATTGAATTAAATTGCTCCTTATATACGAGTTACCTATACAGATAATATATTGGAATAATTTTAATAATAGTTTCGTGTAATATAATGTACATTATATTACACGAAACTATTATTAAAATTATTCCAAGTTACGTTTAATATCACCCAATTTTATTTAAATTCGGGTCGGGACATCTATTTAAACGTCACTGATATTGGGTAAGTGAAGTGAAGGGTGAAAAGGGTTGCTAAAGTTTGTATAGAAATTCGAAACTGAAATTACAGTCGTTAAATTGTATTTAGACTACCTATTACACAGATATTAAAACTAATGTAGTTAAATTTTATATTAATATCAAAATTGCCGGGAATAGAATTATAAATAAATAAAGAAATAACAAAATAAATAGAAATGTTGTTTTGAATTGCTTATACATGAAAATCAACTTATAGTAAGAACAAATACAAAAACACTTAAGACCCAGTATTGAAATTTCGGAAATAACAGATGTCTACTTGGCCAAGGATCGAACCTAAAACCCAATAAACTAAACTCTCAATATAAAAACTGTAAACAAAGTCGATGCCAAGTTGTTACCACTCATTCCTGGCTATTACAAAGTAATCCCCACCTGGTGTGCGTCGAACGGGATAATCCCGGGCTTAGTGTTCGAGGGCATTAGCGAACACGATAGAACGTTCTGGAAATTTCTGGAACATTCGAGAAAATCGTTTGGTACACTCGAACCCGAGGATTGACTTCAGACTATAGTGAATGGATTTCTTTCATCATAACTAACCGTTGAATACAGTTATGAAAATATAACCTTAATATAAATAGCAAAATTAGAAAAATAAGTAAAGCAGATTTTGCTTTAGCTTTAGATCGGCAATAAATGATAAAAACAAATTTATCTCTTTAACAAAGACAAAAAATACGAATTTAAAAAAAAACAGAATTTATATGAAGATGTGAAAAAATATGTTCAGCAGGCGAGCATTCTACCACTGAACCACCGATGCTCGTAGCAGTTTAGTTAAAAAATCGCTACTGTTCCATCTTATAGACACAAATGTTTGTACACACAATCACGATATTTCTATACAAGGAATGTCTGCGACTTCGCTTGCATTCAGAATATAACGTCAACTGTACGACGCCATCTATCGAGCACACACGAAATGGAATTTTCCACTCTACATACACGTGATGTAATGATGATTAAATATTTCTGACTTAAAAATAAAAAGTACATAATATTTTCCTATTTTTTTAAAGAAAATATTTATTTATTTAATCTTTATGAACCTTACAGAAATGTAAAGGCACAAAGGCGGACTTAATGCTATATAGCATTCTCTGCCAGTCAACCTTCGGGTAGTGAGAAAGACAACGATGGCGGCATAAAGAAAATAATATATACAAATATATATTTATTTATATATATATATATATATATATATATATATATATATATACATATATACTACAACAAATATTTATTATATAAATACATACAGATAATATATCCGTAAATAAAGAAAAATAATACTATTTTTGATTCTTCATACGTCTAGATTTAAAAATATGCACGAAGTTTCTTCTTGTAGACTGATTTGCTGAGTGGTTTTCTAAGATCTTCAGGGAGCGCATTCCAAAATCGAGCGGCCTGAACAGCAAACGAATAGGACATGAAACCAGAATGGTGAGAAGGGATTGAGAGAGTTAGCGTCTCGGAAGAACGTAGGTGCCGTTCATGGTTATCACATAGGTACTGAAATTTACACTTCAGATATTCTGGAGAAAGATCATCGTATAAGATAGAAAAGAGCGTTGAAAGTATCCTTATTTGTCTTCGTTTGCGAATAGGAGGCCACTGTAACTTTGACCGAAAAGAGGAGACATGGTCGAACTTGCGAAGACAGAATGTAAAGCGGGTAAACCTTAATATAAATAGCATAAGAAATCAGCTTTAGGTTGAGATCTTCAATAAACACTTGAATACAGAAAAACAAATTTAAACAATTTTATCGGTTTAACAAAGACAAAAAATAAAAGAGAAGGTTGGGAACCTCTGCATCGGCCGGGAATCGAACCCGGGCCGCCCGCGTGGCAGGCGAGCATTCTACCACTGAACCACCGATGCTCGTAGCATTTTAAGTAAAATAGCGCCACTCTTTCATGTTTCAGAAAAACATGTTTGTAAGGAATTTTCACTCCACATACAGGTCACGTAATGTTAATTACCTAAATATTTCTGATAAACTAGATTATTTAAACAAAAACTATAAATATTTACTGAAGATATGGCTATGAATATACTATTATTAATCTATAGAATTCAATTTAGTAGTTTTGGTTTGAAGCGATTTCAAACACACAAACAAAAATTCTAAAATAATATAGAAATTGCTGTAGCTTACTCTCAGTTCTCCTAATTACAAAACTAACATTATTTTCATATATATTATAGACATAGATTAGTAAAGATTACTCACTCCTAACAAGAAAATTTACCCAGTTTTGAGAATTGAAATAGTTGCGTAAAAAAGTTTTACCACGTCTCCGTGCTAAAATGTCCCTAAAATATTTGAAATAATTATTTATTTACAATGTAAATAACGCAGTATTAGTTATTTATTCGTAAATTTTCTCTAAAAATGTTTTATTTTGTCAAGGATTCAAAAAAGAACTTACTAATAAGCCGTTTGTGGCGATATAATATATATGCTTAAAAACCTAATTCTAGCATAATATTCTAATATTCAATTAATAGTGCTGGATCATTGAAAATTCTATGGCAAGTCGGGTCAAGCATGTATCAAATACATTTACTGAATGTTTATGTGCATTATTTATTATTGACGACCCGCGTGGCGGAGCAGTCACCATTTTTTTTTTTCTAATATAGGAGTAGCAGACGAGCCTGCAGTCTACCTGATGGTAAGTGGCTACTGCCGCCCGTGGACAACGGCAATCAACCCCAGATAGGATTAGATATTCCTACCTGACGTCGGCCACAGATGCGCCGCTACCCCTGAGGACTAAGCTGGAACGCCTCGAAAAAGTATGTCTCTCTTATCACACCCTTCAAACCAGAACACAGCAGCGTTTAACACTGCTGTTATGAGGCAGAAATAGGTGTGGCAGTAGTGCCGCCGGAGTCGAACCTCAGAGGGTTCTACCACCGTCACGCCATTCTAGACTAGACACGCCTCTGCGTGTCAGTCTAGTATGGGGATCGAACCTAGAACCCTCTGGTTCCGGGTTCGATCCTGGGCCAGACAGATATTTAAATGACGAATTTAGATTTATGTTACTGGGTCTGGGCGTTTATATATTTGTCTATGTGACATATGTGAATTATACATACACGACACAGAGAATCCTAGTATGGGCCTGTGAGTGTAGAAAGCGTCTTATTAGGACTGAGGGCAAATTAAGATTAGAGATTACAGAACGAGTAACTATAGAAACATTGCAGGATTCTTCTAGTACTTATTTGAATCTCATTTCATAAACTTTTTCTGAGAAGAACACAAAGAAAAATTCATCACTAAAAAGCTTGTTTTTAATTTTTTTTAAATAACTTTATTGTGAATGACAGAGATATGTACACTTAAATTAACTTAATTTGCATAGTTAGGCAACTAGCAGAATATATATGCCAAATGGCATTATATTAATACCATCAGTGACCACAAACACGGACAAGCGGTAAATTCATTTATTAGGATCACGCCAATATATACACAACTAACCACAAACAGGGTGACCACGATGCAAGCAAAGCGTGGGACTGTCTCCTATTATGCAAATGAATGGAGTTAACATGATATTATTTAATAAGGATAATAATATTTAACCAATATTCGCATTAAATCATGTTATGCAAATGGATGGAGTTAACATGTTCTTATTTTATTAGCATAATAATATTTAACCAATATTCACAATTCACATTATTTAAATAATTAAGTCTTACTTATATAATTCATTTTTTTTATATATTTTGAGTCAATTATTACTGGTCAATCAAGTAACCGAGAATGTTGACCTGTTACCAATATATAAAACATATTAAAATATTATAATGCAATTATTTACGTTGCTTTTTTTGTCTAAGAGCCGCTTTTTTTAAATATATGTCAGATATTAAAAAAGAACTATACCTGTACATTATCAGGTTTGAGTATAATAGATTGAATCACTACGCAAAAATCTATATTTATCTAAAAGCATGGCCATACTAGTTTTTACCTAGTTTCAAGTTTTTGTAGCTACCTGACGTAGCATTAGCAAAAGTGGTGAAGTGGGTACTTCTAAACACTTTGCATATCGCTTAAATAAACAATTTAAGAGTCCATGACATGCTCATTCCCCTCTCAGTAAAAACAGTTGCGAATGGCAAATAGGTTATTGAATGTCACCGATATTATACTTACCGTTATTACCATTCAACGGAATGAGTGAAAATGACAAACTTATTAGACGATTCAAATATTTAGATTCGTAGACTAATCGTCATTGATTGACAAAATTTATATTTGAAAATTTTAATCACAAATAGTTAACCGGTCCAACTTTCAACTATTTCTACCTAATAACAGCAGTGTTAGGCGCTGCTGTGTTCCGGTTTGAAGGGTGTGGTAAGGGAGGCAGACTATTCCGAGGCGTTCCAGCTTAGTCCTCACGGGTAGCGGCGCATCTGTGGCCGACCTCAGGTAGGAATATCTAATCCTATCTGAGGTTGATTACAGATGTCCATGGGCGGCAGTAGCCACTTACCATCAGGTGGACTGTATGCTCGTCTGCTACTCCTATATTATAAAAAAAAAACTTATTAAAAATACTAGATTTTTTATTACATCGTCAATTTGAGCAGAATGTGTAGGAGTCTTACATACATAAGTCATCTATGTTTCGATGCTGGGCAAAAGTCTTTCTCAAAATACATAGAGTTTACTCTATAATTCAAAACACTAACGAAATGCAGAACATTAAACTTTGACATACCTTTGAGATGTAATTAATTTTTGTATTATATATTTACCTACTAATTGTAATGTTATGGTACACTTTAAAGTTTTGTATACTATGATTTGCTGGGGTTGGACGATTATTTTATATTTTTATAAATTACAAAAACCAAAAGTTTTTCCACACTGAAAATTTCAACATAAAATGTGATTTTTACGTAACTACGTAACTGAACATAAAAATATGGATTAATGCAAACATCACATGTTGCGCGAATTAAACCCAGCCGCGACCTGCACAGTCGTCAAAATACAGTAAACATGTCACACTGTATATTATGTATAATTGTATTGTAACAGATGGATGACGAAAACCGACATTTAAACAAATGCCTAGGCTTGTGGTCAAAAGGTGGTCAAAAGGTGTCTAGCGGCAAATGGTATTTTCGAGTTTATATTAAACTATATAATCGATTCGATTGTTTAATCCTAGTTTAATTTAATCAAATGGTAAAATTTACTTTACGAGACTATTTTGCCGAATTCAACTTATACAACGTAGCTAGGGGAGCGACACGGGGTTATGTGGAATTTTTACCGCATTAAAACCCCCCCCGGTGGCCATCCTCAGCGCTACGAAGAGGACTCCGGGATCTCCAACGGAACGCAACCGGAGTCCTCTGAACGTGTTGCCCCATCACGCTCCGCCCAGGTGACCCCAGGCGCTCTCCACACCGTCTGGTGTTTACGACCGCCGTCCTTCCCGGGAGGATAAGGATACCTATAGTAGATCGTATGTCCAGGCTTATGATGATATGCAGGATTTTACTACATACCTGCAACATATACGTTTAATAGAGCGGGTACACGTTTTTACTATGAGCAATAAGTTATTTAATAAAAGTATAGCAAAACGCATTTTAATTTTACTTTTCCGCTATGACATTTTTTAACTTTTATGTAAAAGTAAATAATAACATAATCTTGTAACAATTAATTTGAAGTAAGTAAGTTTCAAAAACATTTTATGCCTTAAACATATGTAATTTGATTTAGGAAAGCTATTTAAGAAATAAAATTCAATGTTCCAATTATGGTAAAACAATTAGAGGAACTCAAAGGTGAATATGTAACTAAATACATTTGTAATGTACATTACATATAATAAGATACCATACGACATCAAAACCATGTCAAGTGGGTTCAACAAATAATACATTCGCTCTAACGCAGAGCGATTTGCGTCACGGGGCACATCCCATAGAGTAGATATTAAATAGACATGCCTTGGTCATTATTTCTAATTATATTTTTTTCAAAGGAATATCAGATAATAAAAAATACAGTCGAATTTAGCACCTCCTCGTTTCTTGAAGTCAGTTAAAAATAAATGTAAAATTTAATTTATTTGAAATTGTTTAAATTTCGATTTTAAATGGCATCAATTTTCTCTTAAACATTATACTGCCGTCGCAATTACAAAAGGCACAACTAACATTTTGCAAATGTTGAGATAATCGAGATTAAAATATTTTTTGAATTTTGTTAAAAAAAACATGTTTAAAGTGTTCTTTTCTGAATTGTGTAAAAGTTAAAAGTTGCGTTTGTTTAGTATGCATACAACGAAAGTTATATAATATTTATAATTTTAATGGATATACTTAATAATTAGCATATTTATTTTTAACCTAAAATAAAAATTAACATTAAAAGAGCAATATTACGTTAAAAAGGCACATATAACCAAATATGCCTTTTAATTGTAAAAATTTGGTAAAAATTTAAAATGTTACGATGAAAAGGCACTTTTACTCGATTGTGCCTTTTCACTGTAAATTATTAGAATAAATACATATAGTAAATATTAGAATTAGTTCGTAATATTTATATTTTATAGTTTTTGATGTGTATTTTATTATGTCCCTGCAGTGAAATTGTATAATATATAATATGGTGATAATGTATAATTGTTAGAAATAAATAATAGGGGTAAATAGAAAGGGCATAACTGCCAGTTGTGACTTTTCTTTCTAAATTAATTGCTAAAGTGTCGGTAGAAAGAATTAAGCACAATTGCCACGTAAGCCTTTTATATTTAACATATGTCCGTTGTGCCAGTTCAATTAAATATATTAAAAATGTAAAGGTGAAATAACAGTCATATCTCACAATATGCCCTTTTATTGTAATAAAACTTAAAAAAAAATGTGCAGTTGTGCCCTTTAAGCTTATGCTATCTCTGTTAATTTTGTAGCTAAAAATCCACAAAAAATCAGGCAGATAGCCCTTATTTTTCTGATTCCGAATATATATATATATAACTCAATTTACCAAAAAATGTAAGTTGTGCCTTTTTTCGGTAACACGGCAGTATATTTTTCTGATGATAGTGTTTTTATAGAGTATACCTATTTTGTAAATTTAACATTAAATAAAGTTATATTTTCAGCGACTCGCAAGTTATGCTGCACTTTTTATAAGAAGCACTTTATAAAATAAGTAATTCGTGCATTAAAAGTCGCACCAACTTTTCTCTTGCATATTTTATGTTTAACTTTCAACAAGTTTACAACAATTTGTGTCAATGAATAAAACACAAAGTGACTACACTTATGATGATATTTAAGTACAAGCAACACTTCTATTTAGAGTACTATCTGTGGCATATTCCCTCAGCATCCGTAAATATTCTTCCGGTCCCGACACGTCTTTATAATAAAAACATCATCCAAGCATTCGCCGAGAGAAAAATAACACGGCATTAGGCGCGATAAGTTCGCAACTGCGCCGTTCACGGGTCACCGATCTTCGCGATACTATACGAGAACGTTTTTGTATGTAGAAAGGTTGAACTTTGCAGGTCGACGAGTCTATTTCTGTCTTTCTTGAGACTGAGGCGTTTCAAGTGGATATGCAAATTTCATATCAATATCTCGAAACAATCGATGATCGATATTGTTAATATCGCGACGTTATCGACACAACGATAACTCGTGATATATTCACGTAGGTCCTTTTTTGGACGTCAAAATTAATAATGTACGATTTTTTTATTTTGATTTGTTTTCGTCCAACTAATCTAAAATTAAAATTAAAGTAATTTAAAATTTCGGGCTTTAATTTTTTTCGACACGATAATATCGTATCGTCTTTATCGATCTTAAGGTTCGAAGGTTATTATCAAAATTCCCATATAGGTATCGTTCCATTCCTAGTTTCAATTTAGTAGTTTTAATTTAGTCCTCAGGCGTATTGACGTGTGGCCCAGTTCAGATACGACTTCTTATTCTATTTTCGAGTATAGGTAAATGTCTAATATCAATTGATTATATCGTTGCCACGGTAAAGAGTATATGACTTTTTCTGATAAGCATAGATTGTACCATTACTAATATGAATACTAACAGTTATTACGAATTTGAAATGATAATTATAGATTAACAAATTGTTAGAATATTTTCCTTTAATACTTTGTTTCTTTTTCAAATATTAAGTGGTTACGTTCAAAGCGCGTTATTCGCTATTTTTTGGACTGGACTTCATTTGATAATATTTTTAACCCAAAAATATGAATACATATTAAATAATGAATGAATATAAGAAAGTACTAACTGTTTATTTTTCTCTGATAATATATTATTATTAGATTTCAAAACATTTAATATTTCCATATGCATACATGTTGGGCGTATCACCAAAAATATCGTTACCTGAAACAAAAGGAGAATACATGAATTAGTTCAAACATTACTTTTGTGATATAGGATATAATGATTAAATGTGACGTAATAATTGTGAGGTAACAATAAGCGGAGGGAAAACATTACAATAAATTTACCAACATTCGTGGAATCGTTGTTAGAAACTCGAATTGTTTTAATACTATTCATAACTAATAAAACAATAAAACCCTTGTGTTAAATAATAAAATAAACACCTAATATTAATAAAACTATAATACTTTATATTTCACGATAAACAAAAGTAAGGCCAAACGCATTTGACCGGTGCTAAAGCGAAAAGCACTATATTCCCGTAGTTCCAAACTATTGCTTGTTGTTATTATGACATCAGCGAAACTAAACCTCCAAACTTGTTACAAATACCTGTAAAAATAGGTAGATAACAATACTAACAAAGGCGAACAAACATAACATTCACTAACTGTTGTTTGCGCTTTCAAACTTTCCACTTGATCTGTGTTATAACGTTAAAAGCACGCGTGTCCCGGTGTTACGACTTCCAACTATTACTTACAGTTCTGATATTACTGACGTCATCAAAACTCCAAGTATGTAATGCCATTAAATATTTTATTTTATAGCTAACTCTATAGATACTTATATACCGCAGTATAGTCTGTTTTACAATCATTACACGTTAAAGCACCATGTTCATATGAAAAATACAATCCGTGACACTCACGACAACGACCCACTCACTGAAGTCTTCTTTACTGTGACGATACGATACCGAGACGAGGGGAAAGCGTGAAACCGTCTCGTATCGTCCCAGAGAACAAATTACCCATCCGCACCACGCAATACTTCACAATCGCTATTCAGTTTTAGTTCTGATGGCAACACATTCCAAAAGATGATCCATTTTACGCACAATTAGGTACACGATATGCAAACGACAATACATTTCGATCAGCGACTTACTCACTTACCATTCCCGAGTTTATCCACGTTACTATCTTGAAATTATGACTATATCGTAGAAACGATAAAGAACACCTATTTTTATAAATTCATAAAGTGTTTATCTTTCTGTGTGTATTCATTCAAGATTTACACATCCAAGTGAAAATACATTCCCAAGAACGGCTCAATCAACCGGTCCATAGCCGATAGCGCTATCCCCAAGATTTCGCACGAAGCTTTTTACGGCACCATCGCATTACCATTTCTGCCGTACGTCGATTTAACTCCACATGCCAGCGGTCAGACGTGTGAAGTAACATGCACAAATAATGAATGTACGAGTACAAGTTTTTTATGTGATGTAGGAATGTATGTTGTTATAATATTATAATCCGTTGTCCGTTGTCGTTATAATATTATAATGTATGTTGTTATAATATTGTAATCGTTTTCAACATTAATATTAGAATTTAAGAAGAGCTTATCTGTGTACCAAAATTTAACTATTTTAAATAGTTAAACCACCGGCACAATTGTTTTACCGTGATATAAAGAGCATTTTTTGTTTCAAAGGTCTATGAGTCTTTGTACGCACAAACACTCATATATTCACATCATATATTTTAAAGAAGAGTACAGTCACGTTTATGTCACGGTAATGATCTTAAGTTGTAATCTAATTTCTTATGAACAAGTGGTTAACAAGATGTCTACGATACTGTTTCTAATCTAAGATCTGGAAGTACGGTAACGAGGAGTTCTAGGCCAATTTCTGCTAAACACGAAATAACTATACAATATGGAACAATAAAGTAACCAATACATGTCCGTGGCAATAGCACTTCACAAGCTACAACCAGCAACATATAAAAAAGGGTTAATGTATTAGACAACCTCATGTTTACCATTACCCCGCAGCCGACCTGCAGCCTCCCAACCTGTGACGGTCCTCATTAGGGACCGACGCGGCACGTGGGCTCGTTTACGTAAATATCGATTCGGTTTGTCGTCACGTCCGTCACTGCCGTTTACCGTTCACGCGGGCACGGGCGGCTGATTGGCCTCTCATTTGGGCCGATTGTGCCTCACGAATACATAATTCGTGCTCGCAATGTCGGCGTCCATTAAGATAATCTCCCGCACGCCCGCCGTACGCCGTATACGGGCCTGTCATTGATTGGTAAACGCCCAAATTGGCGATTCAAGTACGCCGCAATGTAACCTGTGGGTGTGATGATCGTCTTTGTTGTGCTCTTTACGTACTATCGGCGTAGAATTCATTATGTGTATTACGTGTTGTGTTACGTGCGGGCTCTATCCTAGATAATCTACACATTATTGAAATTGACCTTCTTAACATTTTTATAATATAATACTACCTATTTACTTGTCTATTATTATTATTCTTAAGTGGACATATCTAAACGTAACAGATCGTGTTTTGCAAGCTTTTTTAAAAGTAATTTTCTTTAGACCAATTTCTGGGTTCTGATTTTAATATTATTAACTATTCAAAAGTGTTGAAATTGAAATACCTGAACCTTTTAAAAATGAACCACTTTTGAACCGAATTTGAGGAATCAATGAGACTTACTTCACATAAAAATGGAACGACCACTTCAATGCTGTCACAGTCCTTATTACATCTCAAAGGTATCCAAGAAAGCCTACGTTAACATCCGAAACAATACACCCACAAGTCTCCTAACTCGTTACGAAGACACGAACCGTGGCAACTCGTAGCTAAATATTTATAGGTAGGTAGTTCCAGTTTTAACCGGAACTCACCAGTTCCACTAGAGTCCATCCCCAACAATAACCGTGCACTTATTATTCGCGGACAAGGCGCCGTCGGATAATGAATATTCCGCTCCTAATGGACCTGTACTTTCTTTCATTAAAACTTACATAATGCGCCCGGCTTCGCTCGTGAATAATTACAACACTCCTTAGGAATATGAATGAGGTGGCGATTGGCGAATTTCATTACGACTACTGCACTCGTGGTGGAGCGTTGTTGCGTGTACTCTAGGCCTACTATTCCCCTTTTCCCTGTAGTTCTGGGACCAGATTAGGGCTACGGTATCCCCTGCCTGTCGTAAGAGGCGACTAAAAGGGAGATTCCGGGGTTGCGGGCGGCAAGAGTGGGAGCTCGAACCGCCCGGCCAGCAACCCCGGGAAAGACGGCAGTATGTATGGTCGCTTACCGTCGTAAACACTAGATGGTATGGTGAGCGTCAAGCTCACCTGGGCGGAACCCGACGGGGCAACGCGCTAAGAGTTTACTCCGTTTACGTTCCATTGGAGATCCTGGAGTCCAGTATACGCGCTCGGAAGAGTCCAATTGTCTTCGTTTGGAGACCTCATAATCCTCCAAGTAGCGTCAAGACGGCCACCGCAAGTTTTAATGGGTAAAAACCCCACATAACTAATTGTCGCTCCCATGACACCCAATACACTAAATCTGTTACTGTGTCTCAGTTATCTATGAAGCATAATATGTAATATTATTCATTTGTATATTATGATGATAATACTTGTCACTTTTTGACAAAATTATACCTAAGTAAATTAATATTTTAAAGACTTTTTTTTAAAGTGTAGGCTAACAAATGCCGATTAATAGTAAAGTTTTAATTTACATAAGTTACTTTTATTTATACGTACGGTGCAGTTTTTAAATATTTAAATAAAAAACGTCGTATAAATTTACAACTGAATAAATAGTACTTACATTATCTAAATGGGGCATTGTAAAATTTCCTTTAAATGTTAATGAGCCACGATTTGCATTCCCATTAATAATTTATAGCACTAAGTTTTATAGTAACTGTACATCTGTATAAATATTGTTAGTTGTTACCCTACAAGCAAGCGTTGTTAGTCGTCCCATATCGGCGGGACGTCCCGATTTCTAGTTCAAAAAGACGTTATCCCACACGGGATAGGCTTAATCCCGATTTTTGGGGATTTATCTTAAGATATATTAACTTTTCTTTTTAAAGGCATTTGTTGTGACTATTATCATAGTAAAGTACGAATTCTTATGTTACTATGTTATTTATATAAAAAAATTAAACTTAAATTTACTTAAAAAAAAAAAAAACATTATCCAGGATTTTTTTTATATTTTATCCTTTATGTTTAAGTTATCAACTAAGTATTCCGTATTTCGCTTTCGAGCTTTCTCTAGAAAAAAAACCGGTAACGCTGCCCATAACTGTCCCAAGAGAATGTCTAGTGATTTCAACATCCAACCACGCGACGAGGTGGCCGAGTGGTTAAGGCGTTGGACTGCTAATCCAATGTGCTCTGCACGCGTGGGTTCGAATCCCATCCTCGTCGGATGTTTTTGGCAAACATTTTTAACAACATTTAAAAATTAGAAATGGAGGTTTTGTTAACACTAACATAATATAAAAATATATATGATAAAAAATATATATGAAATAAAATATATAAATAAAAAATATATATGATTTTAATTTCATTTCGCGTTGTTGTTATGTATTTACTAAATTAACGATTAGTATACTCATGTATTATATTATACATGTGCTCTGGCGCAATTGATATAGAAATGTAGGTACTTAATATTTAAGTATCTACGAAGTCAATTTGCAATACACAATTTGCAACAAAACCTTAAAATCTAAATATTATTTTATCTTTCCATAAAATACCATCGTAATTTTGTATACATACAGCGCCATCTATTATAAAACTCACCAAAAAGTAAGTGATAAGAGAAAACGTTCAAAGTGTTACATTATTGGATAATATTATATGTTAATTCCCAAAACGGTATCCTTGAAAAACAATAGTAAATCAATAGTATAGAGAAAACATAGCATCAACTTATTTAAATAAAATTACTGGCTAAATTAAAGGAGTCAAAAAACTTTCGCTACTCCGTGGAACTTCGTAACAAAAACCCTCTCTTGAATATTATTTGATTGTTGGAATAATATATTTTGATACATACGATGAACTGTTAAACAATTTCAGTTGTTAGTTTACTTAAATTATATATTGCCTTATAATAGAAGTTTAAAACAATTCTATTCGATATTTTGGTCATGACGCGTGAACGAATTAATTAAGGTCACTATATTATATTAAAACTAAATCAAAATATTGTTCCTGTTATCATTTACTATTTTTTGGATCACAAACATTTTCTAAATAAAGACACAGTGTCACTATTAAATTTAAATTAATTAGACATATATAATGACACTGGGCCAACACTATGGTGGTACGGTTTTAATACAGAACAGACGCACCGTACCACCAGAGATACGACCGGTGGTACAGTGGGTCCGTCACAATCACCAATATGCGAATACAATAAAATTATATGTAAGTATAGTGTTCATAATGAACTCCATTTCGAAGACGTTGAGCCATTAGCTACTCATCATAAATACGAATGAGATTTTTAGAATATTGTACAAATTTATACTTCCATTATGGTTCTTTTCGAAATTAAATGCCTGACATGATCAGTTACGCGTAACGCCGTTGAAAACGATGAAATACGACAAAAGCAGTACAGAGATTAAGAAACAGAGTCTAAACAATTTCTCGGCGTAATAAATATTTTTTGTTGCTTATTATATGGTATACATGAATTATTCCCAACAAAAAGATTCGTACAAAGGAAGCCAATAAACATTGTGGGTGTCAAATTCACTCGGAATACTAAATCGCCGCGTCTACGCCGCTATACTGCGTAACCTGCAAGAAAGGTGGCATATACGAACAGTTTTTAAAACGCCGAATATATAAAATAAGAACTATAAATTGGCCGTCAAAATAATATCGTCAAAGCGGTCAAAATACGGTGAGTAAATTAAAAAAAAAATAATAAACTTGTCTATAAATCTGAACATAATCAGATATGTATTTGTATATCGACGACCGCGTGGCGGAGCGGCCACCATACCGGTCTGACGAGCAAAGGGTCCCGGGTTCGATCCCCGGCCAGACAGATATCTAAATGATGAATTTAGATTTCTGTTTCTGGGTCTGAGTGTTTGTGTATTTGTCTATGTGTGTCCATGGCACCCACGACACAGGGAATCCTAGTGTGGGACTGTGAGTGTAAAAAGCGTTTATTTATTATTATTATTATTTATATCACTACTTATTCCGAACCCATTCCGAGTCGGAGGCACACGATAGTTTATATATTTAATCGGAGATTTACAAAACATCTAATTATAAGTACTCGTAATTAGTATAACCATTGTGTCATTTAAATTCTTTGACTTATTATTAGGCATTGCAACAGCCACGAATCAACCAACAACTGCACATTTATTTCGAAAACACATGGTCATGATTATGTGTACAATATTTACTAGATTGAACGGCACATTTGGGATATCTAAAATTATCATAGCGGCCACACAATAACCAGTAATAACAGTAAAATAATATCGGCCCGCTCGTTTAGCTTAATGAACAACAACTTTGTGGACTCTAAATGTACTGGAACAGATTTCATAAATTTCAACGATATTCTTCTGTCAGTTAAATCTGAAAGCACAATGTTTGGTAAAGAGAAGAAAAAGAGATATTTTGACAACCTCTGCCCAATATAGGTAAGGTGTTCTAACTTAGTCAGGTAGGTACAGTAAAACATTTGTGATCGATGTTAGGTAAGATTCCTGTTTATTTTGGATCTCACCATAGACCAACCAGTAGTATTGTTGAGACATATCGTAATAAATAATATTATATTACGCATTTATTTTAAGCGTTACAAAATGACTATTAAGTCGATTCTGAATACAAGCTTCCTTTTGAATACATTTAGAATAAATATTGTCCATCCCTTGCCTTCTAGACAATTTCTCTAACTGCACTGGGTTAAGACGCAGGCCACTGGCGAACAATAAGAAGTTATTACAACTGCGTCTGCACAAGTGCACAGCGGCCGGCTTAGCAACGCGCTGCACAGTAGCGCCATAACAATAAAACGATATCGGCACGCCCGTTTGGCACGACGTCTGCTCGGAAATGGCTAGGGATACAAGTTGAAATATCGATATTTATAACGAAGGCCTAAAATATAGATGACCGATAACAGCGGATGATTCAATGCAATATTGTCGATAGTTTTAAATTTCCACAAAATATATAAACATTATTTTCGCTGACTTGTAATGACTATTTATCTTTGACGACACTTTTTCGTCATTTTTCGCAGACCACTTTCAGTCTTTTCATTTTTATCTAACGACTTTTTGTCACATAAATATTCGTTTATGGATCGATAGCTTTCGACAGACAAAACTATCGATATCAACGCAACTTCCGACTTTTCTGTGTGTCGTGGCATCCCTAGAAATGTCTTTGTTTCCTTCGAGTGAGCCACCGCCGCGCGGCCATGCGGCGTGAAGTAAAATAAATGAATATCACATTATGGGGGCTCCCGAGTAAAAATAACCTTAGACGCCAAACTGTGTAAAAGCCCTGTCTTGCGAAATTAAATTTGGAAAATTTCGACGTACCCTCCCCGCTTACAGCACTCATCCTCAGTTGTGATGTAATGGCTCGCGTTATTTATTCACCTGTCAGACCACCACTGTGGAGTGGGATACGACCGACGGGATATGACGTCAATACAGGACAAAACACAACGTATTTATGTTATGTATTAATGTAATGTAGCCGGATGAAAACCAGATATAGCCAAAACTAATGTTACTTGAAAGAGGGCAAGGGCAACACGTAAGGAAATCCTATAACTTCTCTATTGAAGGTATTTGTGCATATTTACCAGAAATTGTGTTCGATGTGTAACACATAACCAATAAAGTTCCTAACAGTATTCTAACCATTACACCACTGAGAGTAGAACTTTATAATTGTACTCGTACTACATCATCATTTAACAAAACAGCGCTGCACGAGGTAACACAAGCTGAGACTCTTCCTTTGCTCACAACAAAATATTATTGTGTGAATTAGATTTAAGTTTGTAATCATTTTATTATTATTATTTATACTTCACAACTCGTCTGTTTTTAGCTTGTATCTATCTATGAGACAGCAGCCATGATTCCGAGGCTTCGGCAAGCGCAACTTAAATACAGAGTCTTTTATGTTTACGTCTTACTTTATATTTTGAAAGGGGATTAAGATAATCAGTCGGCACTTTGGGTTGCTCAGTTACGAGATTCCACGGCTTAAATGAGAGACAATGGTAACTTTACGTGGAGCTATGAATAAATGTATTGTTTATTATAATAGGATCTTAAAAATTCAAATTTATTGCTCCCGATGTAAATAATTTGAAGATATTGTATCGCTGATTCTAGAAACAAACACAATTTGCATACTATAGCGTTTTAAATTTTCCGTGTGATGCTAAATAATAATTTTATTTTGATTCAAGCGCATATTATCTGTGTTCTAATATAGGTACATATATTTTAATATTTGTATATATATTTTAATACGTTACAAATTACATAAAATAAAAATAAATGCTTCTTATAGCATACGCCCCACCGTCGTTATAAATTTCACAAAAGAAACGACCACTAAACCTGAAAACGCTTACTTGACAAAACATGTCTATTGTGGCGATTTTTTTTTTACATAAAAAACTGGGCAACAAATAAAACGGTGATTTTTAGGCGCGGGAGAGTTTTATGACAGCGCTGGTACACGGGGAATTGAGAGATAAGCGTAAATTTACGGCTTTACGAGGCGTGGCTTATCTAGTGAGCGTAATATGGACGGCCGCTTGGTTGAGTGGACGCGGGGCGCGTTCGCACACCGGTGTATTTAAATTTGGAACAAGTTGATCATTGTAAACGCCTGTCTATATACTATCTACTATTATAAATTTGCTGTCTGATATTTAAATTTCGAATAAATCATTGGAAGAGCATGTTTATATTTATGGTGTTTACTATTATGGCTTTACGAGGCATGGCTTATCTAGTGAGCGTAATATGGACGGCCGCTTGGTTGAGTGGACGCGGGGCGCGTTCGCATACCGCTGTATTTAAATTTGGGAGAGTTAGATCACTGTAAACGCATGTCTATGTTTCTAGTATCATAAAACAATTGATTTTGTATTCAAATTTCGAACAAGTTGATCATTGTAAACGCATGCCTATATAATGTATGCTACTATAAAGCAAGTGCTTCATAGTATGGTTGTTATTTCAATTTGGAACAAGTTCGCTATTGTAAGCGCATTTCAATGTAACAAAAGCTTTATAATATGTACTACTAGTAATTAAATTTCAAACAAGTGATTATTGAAAATGCATGGCAATGTTACAACCGCTATGTCATTTATGAGTTACTACAACAACATTAAATGGTGCTATATTATATTTAAGTTTAAAAGGTGCTTGTGAAGAAAATCTCATACGAAACGTTTCAACTTAGTGCTTACGAGTAGCATGACATCAGTGGCCGACCTCAGGCAAGACTCCAATCGTATGTGGCGTTGATTAGACCCTTTAATATTAGATGTAAATGATAAAGTGGCCTTTCTTGCTTCGCCGTAGTCGGCTAAAAATCTGATGGTTAAAAATTACACCATACAAATATGGAAATTCTTATTTCTCTTGAAAACAATATCCAACAATACAACAACAACAACCACCAAACAACAATGCGTAGATACACCACAACAGTTCAACTTACCGGAACTTCGCGTTTTTTAATCTCGATTTTTTCCTGTACAATTTTTTCGATAGTGCATTTTGCTGCGTTTAGCAACGAGGTACCGCTATTGAACCCTGATTGCTGCAAATGAATACGGCAACTCATCTGGTGGAGTGCATCCATTCGTAATTTTCAGTTTAGAAAAAATACCAGCACTTTTCAACGGTACTCGGATTGAAAACAGATAGATGGAGCCTGCCAAACTTCACGTTAAAGAGTACCAAATTCTGCCAATCTGTATATTCCACACAAATTAAGCCCACAAATTTATACAATGTGAATCATGCCGATTGTTTCCGTTAAAAAAATCTAGGCTAAGTCATTAATCACTTTGTAGTCTAAACGTCGTTAAGTGGTCAAATATAAAACACGTCTTCACGCAAAATTTTGCAGATTCGCATCATTAACGAAAGCCAATAAAGTGTCTTAACTCACCCACACATGTGTCGCACACGTGAGACGTTGTCTAAGTGTTTTTTTAATCTGTGTAAACGTCGCTTCCCTCCAATCACCCCCACGAACGCTATTTTGATGAATATTCATCCTACATTGATCCACATTCACATTCCACATTTATCCTACGTTCATATAAAAAACATAATCGAATTCACATTCTCGTAGGTTGAAATAATTCTACAAAATGTTTCTGATAAGAATAAAAAATAGGACTAAGTCATATCATAGTCATAAGGACAAATGGCAAAATGGCTGACAAACAATCAGTGATTTTCCCATTACGTCTCCGACTATCATGGTGTAATTTACACGGAACAATGCCGTCATGTGCAGTAAAGTGGTGCAAAATCAACACGACATCCAAGAAAAAGTGCGGAGAAATGTCGTTGTCGTGTGTTTCATTCGTAGATGCTCTAAAAGCTACATTTTTTATTTATTATAGGGACATATAAACCAAAATAAAGGCAGTGATAGTTAAGAACCTCTGATTTTTCAAAGTTATGTGCGTTTTAGTAATTAATTATCATTATCATCATCATCATCAACAACCCATTACTGTCCCACTGCTGGGCACGGGTCTCCTCTCATAATGAGAAGGATTAGGCCATAGTCCACCGCGCTGGCCAAGTGCGTATTGGTAGACTTCACATACCTTTGAGATTTTTTTTTTTATAAATCTCTCAGGTATGCAGGTTTCCTCACGATGTTTTTCCTTCACCGTTAGCAAGTGATAATTAATTTCTAATACGCACATAACTTTGAAAAATCAGAGGTGCGTGCCTGGGATTTGAACCTCGGACCCCTCGATCGAGAGGCCAAGTTTCTTAACCACTAGGGTATCACTGCTGCTATAGCTATAGGCGGTGCCTAATCCTTATCAATCTGAGGGGATATCCGTGCCCAAAAGTTGATAAATGAATGTTGATGATGTGGTTGATGATGATACCAAAATACACATTATAAAAATCTAACGTAACTAACGTTTTAACAAACTAACAGAAGAATATATATACAATGTAGGTCCAACAATAAACCCACTGTAAGCATAAAAATATACCCAAAAAATTCAGGTCCAAACTCTACCTAAAAAATTAAAAAAAACGAAACGTTGAATTCGCTCCCTGTTATCTTTGTATTAAGCGGTTCAGCTATGCATTCCTGCAGGTATTTTGACTTTCAGATACCGACCGATTGACGTTACGACCCTCAGCTGTTTCCTTTATGAACCGTTCGGGTGTGCGATGTAGATTTTTCGCCTTTGTTTCGCCGTTGCGTTGCGAAACCGTTGTATGGTTTTCGTATCGATATGGTAAAATGTTCTCATATATCGATATAATTAGCTTGTTACTGGTAATATCTGGTAGGTATCGGGCTGGTTATTTCTCTAGTTTCGGACCAGAGTAGGGCTACGGTATCCCCAGTTTATCTTAAGAGGCGACTAAAAGGGGGCTTCTGGGATTGCGGGTGGTAAGAGTGGGAGAGCTCGAACCTATAGACGTCACGACCCTCAGCCGTTTCCTTTATGAACCGTTCGGGTGTGCGATATACATTTCTCACCTGTTTCTTTTACTACCGTTCTGTTACCTACGTTGCGTTGCGAAGCCGTTGTTTGGTTTTCGTATCGATATTGTAAACTGTTTTCGTATCGATATCAGACGCAGATTGTTCAGATATCGGACTGATAGTTTCATCTCCGAACGGTCGACAAATGCATTGGTTTTGATTTATAATAATTTTTCGTTTTGATTTCAGCGTGTATTTCTCGTTTTCATTTCAGAACCCGAACAAAGAAGTTTCAAAAATTAAATTGAGAAGTGTTTTAATTATGCTTTTGATAATTTGGTTTTGTTGGTACTTTTGTTAATTACTTGTGTTTATTTTTGCTGTTTGCCATACGATCGTACGATATATGAATAAACGGTTATTGTTTTAGTTACGGTGTCGTAAACTGGAACATGCCTTTAGTACTGTAGAGTGCAACTACTCTCGGCGGCGTGAATTTCGACAAAGAACACGTTGATACGTGGATTTTTAAAGCGACCTATTGTTCCTTGCGTACTGCGAATATCGTGCATTGAACGAAAACACACATGTCCGAGACATGCATGAAACACACATGTATCCGCGGCTTGTGTAAATCGTAACTGTTCGACAAAGTTAAGCAACGTCGGACGCGGTCGCTAATTAGGTGGGTAAACTACTCACAGTTTGTTTTTATTTATTTATTTATTGCTTCATTAACAAAATTACATGCAACAAAACTTATAGATAACACAGGCCAAAAAAGAATAACATGGAATTTCAATTAGAAATGAAGACAGCTAGCATATAAGAGTACATAAACACACATAGATGTACACAACTAATAACATGACAAAAAATACATTACAAATTGGAAATTATAAGGTTGCCTGAAGTTTAAAAAAAAAAAGAACAGGTATTACACAGCTTTTAGATTTGGATGGCTGGGAATAGGGTGCAAGACTCTATATATTTTTCTTTTAAAGGCTTCAAGTCCATCATGAAAAAGGTCGATAGTAAAATCTTTAGCTAAAAATTCCTTCAGAAGTCTGCATAACCGAGGAAAAATGGAGTGGTGTCCTAAATTAGTTCTCTATATAGTGTGGGCAAGCAAGAGTGTAGGGTGTCGTGGTATACGCGACGGCACATTGAATTTAATGTGGTTTAAGAGCTCTAAATGAAGAATAAAGAGTTTGTGTAATAAGATGTATTGTTCTTATCCACAGTTTGTATAATAAATATGAGATTGCAACCTGCCGGTCGATATGTACCTAATAACATCAGTGTTAAGCGCTGTGTTCATCTGTATTAATTGTTCCTGTTTGAAGAATGTGGTGAAGGAGACATACTTTTCCGAGGCGTTCCAACTCAGTCTCAAGAAGTGACAACGCATCTATGGTCGCTCTCAGGTAGGAGTCTTAATCTTATCTAAGGTTGTTTACAGATGTCCAATTGTCTATAGATCACCACGATCAGATGGACTACATGCTAGCATTAAATAATAAAGTTACAATACAAAACAAAGTTAAATTTAACGAGTTACAAAATAAAGTTTCAAAACGAGCAAATCCACTAGTAGAAGCTAGTTAAACAAGCCACCCAGAGGTAAACAAGCCAGACCAATTACCGTCACGTGAAAACGTGAAAACCCGTGACCATTCCAATTAAAAACCAAACGAAACTATACAATAGTACCTACAACTAACCCCAATAAAACACACTTTAGCAGTCATTAGCGTTATAATTAACCCGGGACATGGTAAAGCTGTAGGCATTCCGGCGGTAATTCGCGTCATTGTGTTATCTGCACTGTGGTTAAATTAAAGATAACATCGGTTCAAGTTTGTAATTGGTCAATTTATGGCGTCACGGAGATGGGCGTTACACACGCTAAACATCATCAATCCATTACTGAACCACTGTTGAGTAGTTCTTTAAGAATGAGACGAATTAAAAGCTTTAATATAGTCTTGCTCGTTGGCCGACATCATACACCTCTGTAAGTCTGTAAACACTATCTGTGCCGATTTACAAAGTTAAAAAATCAGAGGCATTCAGGAACTGAAGGACGCTAGTATCTACATGTACCAAGCACTGAATTGAGCAGGCATTACTTGTTGGAAGTTTTATGGGCGATTTGAAAACGTCCGTGGTGGCTTCCAGCTTGTACCTTTCTACACCCTTATAGGAAAACATCCATACCATACCCAGTTGTAAGATATAAGAGTGTTGCAACCCTTATAGCATATCAAACATATTGCGAGTTACCGCATGACATTTTAACACCTGGTTATTCTATCACATGTTATGTACACATTCTCGTAACAAAAGCATACCTCGATAAGACGCTCGCCTATTCGAGAGACGTAATGGTTTACCGAAAAATCGCTACCCCCGCCCCCACAGCAAACACGTTAAGAGGGTCAAACATGTGTACCGAGCTCATAACATTACATATTGCAAAGCCGTTGTTAGCTTTCCGCGGCGCCGTACACCTTCACGTTTGTATGTATGATTTTAAGGATATTATGTCGAAATATAGAAATTTATGAGCGTGAAATTGAGAGGAGTAACGTACGAGTAGCTCAGAGTGATTACTGTGACTAAGTAGAATCTTATGTATAAAATTCTCGTGTCATAATGTTAGTTACCGTACTCCTCCGAATCGGCTTTACCTTTCACCAAATTTTATATGCATATTCAGTAGACATGCGAATCGGCTACTGTCTATTTTTCATACCCCTAAGTGATAAGAGTTGTTCACCCTTAACATTTTTTTTATTTATATGGCAACACAACGTTTGTCGGGTCAGCTAGTAATATATATGAAGGTATTACCTCACACCTATTTCTGCGTCATAAAAGCAGTATTAAACGCGGTTGTGTTCTGGTTTGAAGGGTGTGATAAGGGAGACAATCTTTTCCAAGGCGTTCCAGCTTAGTCCTCAGGGGTAGCAGCGCATCTGTGGCCGACCTCAGGCAGGTATATCTAATCCTATCTGGTGTTGATTACAGATATCCATGGGCGGCAGTAGCCACTTACCATCAGGTGGACTGCATGCTCGTCTGCTACTCCTAAATTATAAAAAAATGTTCAGAATATTATCTAGAGTTTACTGTCTTAATAACTGTTGTGTTCTGGTTCGATGGATGAACTAAGAGATGAACCATGAAGAACAGTAACTACTTGTCATCAGGTAGCAAGCATGCAACTGGTGTTTTCGCTAAAACTTGACAAGGAGACTATGTACTTTGCCTCAGAACCTATGAAACAATTTGTGTTGTGTTTGTGTTTATTAATTGATACTGATATTGTTTATTGATTGAACGCCATAAACTACTTTTACGAAATGACATTTACTAAAAACATTTTTACAGCTCACGGGTTTAATAAAAACAAAAAAATAATAAAACAAAACAAAAAAAACTGTTTACAATGTTCTTTACAAACAAAAAACAGTGCACTTTTCGCGCTACAATGGTCGGTACAGCGGGCGCCGTTGTCTCCGAGCCGGCGACTCCATCTCCAGCCATTAAGATAATGAAGACTCGAATAAAAATATCTTTATTTATGCAAATAGAAATAAAAATAATGGAAACGGATCCACCAGCCTTTCACAATTAGCTGCGCCGCGGCGGCGACATTTGTTTTTAGGGTTCCGTGCCCAAAGGGTAAAAACGGAACCCTATTATTAAGACTCCGCTGTTTGACCGACTGTCTGTCTGCCAGGGCTCTATTCCTGGAACCCTAATGGATAGACACTTGATCTTTTTCAGATAATGTATAACGGTGACCGCTATAACAAAAAATACTAAAAATAAAAAATAATGTTGAATATAATAAAGGAGTCCCCATACAAAAAAGTGTATTTTCGACATTTTTTGAACTGTTTAACCGTTATAGGTAGACGGTTAAAATGTTCACAATGTATGTACTTCAAGGATTGCTATAATAAAATAACCAATACTAAAAATTTAAAAAAGATGAAATTGTTGATGGTACGGAACCCTCCGGGTGCGCGTTCGACTTAAACTTGGCCAATTTTTATTCCCCCGGGCGGTCTTGCGCAAAAACTGCGGCCGTTTAAATTGTGAAAAAAATATAATATTATACGTAAACAATAGTAAGCGTTTATTGTTTTGCCTTTCAACTTTAAATTGGCATCTCGCGAATGGCATATTGCGAGTAGTGAGCAAAGGAAATTTATTTTCGATTCCGTGAAGGATATTTCTTTAATTACACGTTTCAATTGGGTAATTTTTGTAAAATATAAAACCTGACTGCTTATAAAATATTACTGATAGGAGAAGTAACGTGCTTACGTTACTTCGTAACGTTAATGGCTTCATCACTCCCACAATTTAAAACTTTAGACGAGTCCAACAACGTTTCATATGTTAAAATCCGTTAGCACTTTTGGCCATAGAGCGTGCCAAAGAATGAGACATACATACACATACGCTCGAAAAATATGACCCTACGCTGTCGGGTCAAAAATCCTGTCATAGTTATCTATGTCACAAAATAAATTTATTAATGTTACGTTAAGAAAATGTGCAAAATGTAATGTTTCTAGACTGATTATTGACCAAACAGTTCAAAATGTGTGTATCTTGTTTTATATAGATAGAGTTGTCGCCAAGTCACCGCACCGCTCCAAAAAATAAATGTATCATAACTGCAATTTCCTCTTATTGAAATTTGTACCTTTGACCTAAAATCGATCACAGATGCTTTACTACTGAGTCGCTACTACTACACTGAGTCGAAACTACGGCGCTCCAATTACATATTCAACAGCGACCGATTTGTGAATATTCCATCGTCTCGTCATTTCCGTGACGTTACGTTTGTGCGTCAGTGAATCTAATACCCATACTTCTACCTAAGGGTGGTGACACACGAGCGACGGTAAGTTAATACACGAGCGACTAACCATCTGACGATCTCCGACTGTCGTTATCAGTCCCTAACAAGAGGCGACAACAGTCACCCATCGTCAGCGAGGAAAACATCCAACGATCACAGATTTACTTGTCAACGCATTACTGTCCCCGTCTAGGCACAATTCTTTCAAAGTGAGATAGGTTAAGTGGTCAAATCCACCGCGCTGGCCTTGTGCGAATTGGTAGAGTTCAAACACCATTGATAGCTTATTTACCTTTGGAACATAATAGAACCCATTGTGGTGCGACTTCGGCGGCACCACCGCCACACCTATTTCTATCTCATAACAGCAGTGTTAAGCGCTACTGTGTTCTGTTTTGAAAGGTGTGGTAAGGAGACATACTATTCCGAGGCGTTCCAGCTTAATCGTCAGGGACATCTGTGGCCGACCTCAGGTAGGAATATCCAATCCTATCAGGGGTTGATTACATATGTCCATCGGCGGCAGTAACCACTTACTATTAGGTGGACTGCATGCTCGTCTACTAATCCTGTATTATAAAAAAAAAATAGAACTCACGGGACTACCGTCCGCGCGTACCATCTCTCATATATCAGCACCCTAACATTCAATACGATACATTGATGCGTGTGTAACCGGCGGAAAGCGGTGTATTACTTATTCAGCGCGACACGCGAGTGGCGCCGTGTGAACGAGCAGATGCTCCGTATCGGGCTGATGGGCGGCTATCTAGCGTGTGATAACGGAAACGTGGAGCGTCATGGGTGTGTGCGGCGGGATTAACGCCGCTCGTGATTTGTATCGTATGGTATTTAAAAGAGAAGGGAAGCGGGTATATAAAACAATCTATGTTATCAACAAGAAGAAATCTCATTATTTTAATATGTAACCGGTGTTCATGATAACGATGTCGACGATCACGCGGTTATTTGAGAATACAAGTAAAAAAAATATTAAGTAATACCAAAATTATCGTGAATAGCCATAAATGCATGTCTTGATTTCGCAATGATATTAGTCTAAAAGTTTATTTTATCAAAACGACAATGGATATAACCCACTAAAATATCTTATGCTGCTGACAAATAGACTAGATTGTCGAACACTTTTTGGTAGGAATCCACAATAATTCCTTTACAACGGGAGTATTTAGACTACTGTATTGGTATAAGTTTAATACCAATTCAAGCCCTTTATTAATAATCAATCTATTCAGTGTTCTGCCTACCAAAGATCGTCATTTTTCATAGTGAAGTATGACAATAAATACTTACTTCGAGCAAAAAAATCAATAAAACCGAGAGCCATTCACAAAACAACGTCAACTTTCGAAGAACATACCTATAATATATCTTCGGACACAACGTTATAAAACGTAACGCCATTTAACAACGGAACCCTCAAAGCCGATAAGCTCGTTCCGTGACTCGTTAAATCGTATCGTGATAAGAGTTCGCGGGTAATCCATCCCGAACCGATAGACAATACATCGCTACGGATCGCCTTTTACGTATAAGTTAATGTATAACTCTTGTTAAGTTATTTGTAATATGTTAATGTCCAATGATAAAGAAGTAAAAAGGAGTGATAGCCTACTGGTTAAGAAGCTCAGCCGCTTGTTCGAGGGGTCCGAGGTTCAAAACCCAGGCCATCTCTGATTTTTTAAAGTTATGTGCGTATTATGCGTGCGTTAAGTCCGCGGTGTGTCGCTATCCCAGGGAGACAGCGGGTAACGAGCTATAAAATCATCATCATCAGTAACTAATTACTTGGTAGCCGCTGAGCACTAATTTCTCTCGCAACTGCAGACAAGATATATTAAAATGTTTAACAAGTGGGGACAAAAATACAACATAATGAGATGCAGATGTCAAATAACTATTGCTATTAAATAAAACGAATGTAACGATGTAATAATTCCCATTTTAATTCCATACAAAAAATACGTTTGACGTCCTTTTTCCTTTCAACTGTACATAATTCCTGTAAACCAAGCACGTACACTTGAAATGTTCGCAATAAAACATTTTTAACGAATCTTTTCCGCGTCCTTAGCTCACACACGACACATTAACGTATTCGGGAGCGGCCCGATCCCGGGAACCGCCCGCCCGACAGGAAAGGCCTAGGCTTCCTTCCGTCCCGCCCGCCCTTATTACGACTTTATTACGCACAATGAAAATCATATTCACGGTGATACACGAGACATAATAAACACATGCGCTTGAAGAATGGCGGGTGTACGCCCCTCGTGGAAACCCCCTCCCCCCGGCGAGCATCTGGCATATTTGCTGCTTATTACGAACACAAAGAATACCGAAAACTCTATTCCCGTCGCGCCTCTATTGCCACGCGTTGACACATTCGTGCATTACGTTATACCGTCGGGAGCGGCGCATTTTTCATAGCGAGATTTGAGTAGCGCCGACGCCGGGAGCACCTGTCGCCTTTCAGCGAGTAATATTACATTACGTCTCTCAAAGGGTTCTTGGAGGCGCCGGGCGGACGCGAACGAAGCTGTCGCTGCGCCGCCGCCCGTCAAAGCCGACGGGTGCACGAGCACGCCGCGGGTCGGTAATGTGATTGTACCGATTGTATATACAAGTCGTGCAGCTAATGGACCATTGTGTGGAAGCCGACGCCTGTCGCGTGTCGTTAACCGACGTGTAGAAACAATGCGGTCGGTTATATCGCCGTTGCGTCTCTTAATAGCGGAGCGAACATTGACGCCATCGACTCGCATTTATCCCGTATCGTGACCGGGGAAAATGAACGGTTGCACTCGTAATAATAACATGTTGCAGCGTGATTTTTCTTCGCGAACGTGTTTTCCTTTACATTTTAGTTTTCATACGCGCACCGCCTCGCCGCCAGCGTAATTATCGGGGCACAGCCGTCGCGCACACACTAAATGCAACTATAAATTAAAGCTGTACCGTTTCATTATTGCCCCATAATGGGTAGTTTCAACCTCTCTATTTGCAGCGTAACGTGGAAATAAAAATATTTTAAAACCGTGAAGCAAATGTTCGTAAACAAATTCACGAGCCATTAACGCCTACTTTAAAATCATAGAAGCGGGACGAACGTGCGTACGTACACAGTATACAAAGCTGGGAAATTCACGTGACTGTTATTCGAAATTATGTTAAAGCTGGTGTGAATTTCATTTAATATGTTTATGTTGAAATATTTTTTATTTTAATTGATGTTTACCGTAGGCATGAGCATTCGGAGGTCTGTGGCGCAGGCGTATGCTGAACGATACGTTTGGTTACGTTAGCGCTGCTGTGTTTTGGTTTTAAAATAACACAAGTATTTTCTAAGCAAAACAGATTAACTACAATCTGATTTTTAATCCCTAAATAGGAGTTTGCTTCCGAGTAACACGAAACAATTACCTATAAACTAATGAGTAGGTAAATCTTAAAAGTAAATTATGAATTACGGGGCGCCCCCGCCACGTCTTTGTCTGGCTATGAAGGTTGTGGTAAACATAATTATCCGAAACGTTGCAACTTAGTCATCAGTCAACTTAGTCGTTTGAAGGTGGTAGAACTCTTTTTGGTTCGACTCCGGCGGCACCACCGCCACACCTATTTCTATCTAATAACAGCAGTGTTAGGCGCTGCTGTGTTCCGGTTTGAAGGGTGTGGTAAGGGAGACATACTTTTCCGAGGCGTTCCAACTTAATCCTCAGGGGTAGCGGCGCATCTGTGGCCGACCTTAGGTAGGAATATCTAATCCTGTCTGGGGTTGATTACAGATGTCCATGGGCGGCAGTAACCACTTACCATCAGGTGGACTGCTTGCTCGTCTGCTACTCCTATATTATAAAAAAAAATCAGGGGCAGCAACGCATCAGTGGTCGGGTTCTGGAAAAAATCTTAAGTTGCCATCCTTGCACTTAACATCAGGTGCATGCATTGCTCTTTTGCCACTTCAATATTATGAAATTAAGTTAACACTACTGTCATAAGATAAAATCGACGTTCTACTAAAATTATTTATTTACCTAAAAAGACTTATGTATGCACTCTCATAACACAGCGAAATTCACTACGAAAATTCACCAGCTAAAAACACATCTTGATATCGTCAATATCTACAATTCAGAATTAACTTATTGAAAGCTCTCGGGCAAACGACAGCTTAATACGAGATCGATCGTTGTTCCCACCTCAAGAGGCTGAATGTTTTGACGCTAAACAAGAACATTCAATAACACTTCAAGTTAATCTTGTCTCCGAAGCGAAGGTACTCGTAATTTTAGCGACGCAACATTAACTAATAGGATCAGTAAGAATATAAAGACAAGAAATATAGGTATCTGCCTTGTTATACTTAAGTATGTATGATATTTGAGCTTTATGAAGTGAGGATAGACGCGCGGTTGTGAGGATCTTGTTCGATTAAAGTTAAGCAACGTCGGGCGTGGTCAGGAGTTTGATGGGTGATCGCTTGTGGTTATTAGTCCCGCGGTTTGTATATGTCTTAACGCATCAACAAAGTTAAGTATAATCGGGCGTGGTCGATTGGATGGATGGGCGACTGCTAGTGGCTAAACTAGACCCACGGATTGTTTATGTCTAACTGATCTACAAAGTTAAGAATCATTTGATACGGTCAAAAGTTTGATGGGTTACCGCTACTTGCTCAATTTCATGCACGTTTTCATGCTTTGGAGGGCATGATCACCCTTCGATACCTTAAATCTTTTGAAACTTATGGAAATGGCCTTTTGGGCATTTAAAATACATCTTTTTTTTATACTACGGAATGCGACCACACATACCGCCGTACTTCCCGGGGTCGCTGGCCGGGCGGTACGAGCTCCCACTCTTGCCGCCCGCAACCTCCTTTATTCGCCTCTTACGACAGGCAGGTGATACCGTAGCCCTATTATGGTCCCGGTTTCAATCAACTTTACTCATAACTAGGAAAAGCCTGAATTAATCTCAGGCTCACAAGTATGTAGGAATATTGTTACCCAGCAGTGGGACACAGAGACGGTTGCACCGATTCACCGATAATACTAATAAGAAACGTTACAAACTCAATTCGTATCTTAGCAAGTAACTAGAGATTCAATCGGCTCATTACACGAAACAGCAAATACTAAGGTATCACTCTAAATAAACATTGTAGCGCTCAAAGACAGTTCCCAAGTTCTCGGTACGCTAGAGTATTTCATTAAGTAGGGATTAGAACTGACGAGAGAGGTGCGATTAGTTCAAAATCAACACCGTAAATTATTACCTTGTGTAGTATGTACCTACTACCTACCTATAATATTTATTTAATAGAAAGGTCGAAAGAAAAAACATTCAAAAGTATGTGAAGTCTACCAATACGCACTTGGCCAGCGCGGTGGACTATGGCCTAATCTTTCTCATTCTGAGAGGAGACCCGCAGTGGGACAGTAATGGGTTTATGATAAATAGAAACGTCTAATGTATTAAAGATGAAATAGAATATAATAATAATTTATGCACGAATAAAAGAAGAACAAATAGAAAAAAAAACATATATCTACATGGACCAAAATATTAGATTCTTCTCGTTAAACCACCTTAGGAGTGTAATGTTTTTCGAGCATATGTATGTATAATGCGTCTCATTATTCGAAAAGCAACACCTTGTGTAGATGTACCTACTTATAATATTTATTTAAGTACTCTGAAAACCAAAGAAACCTCGGATGTATTAAGATTCTACTCCTTCGAAATTATTACTCAATCTTTACTCACCTGCAGAGCGTAATGTTGTTGCTTTTACTATAGGTATATGTAACATGTGTCTCATTATTAACCGACTTCAAAAAGGAGGTGGTTATTAATTCGCCCGGTATCTTTATTTTTTTATTTTTTTTCTTTGACAAGTATTGTCAAACATTGAATAAACAGCCCAAACGAATTGTAATAAATAGGGTGTCATTGGATTCGTCTATATTGTGAGAGTTACAAAGTCTTAGGTAAAGTAATATAACGATTTGATAATAAAAAGACAAAATAAGTGCAATATAAAGTGACAATATTTTTATTAGCAAAAGAAATAATATCACAGTCTAGACTGCATTTTGCCCTGCTATGTACAATGTACATGCTACACTAAAACTTTACATTAGCGTTATTTTTAATGTTTTGTTTTATGTTATTACTAACATTAAATTTAATGTCAGGTAGGGTAGGTATTCTTAATGTTATAGATGAAGCAAACGAGATTAGACGAGAAGCAGAGAATTAAACGAGAGCCAACGAGAGTGTTGGTGATGGCTATCGCATATGGCCAATATGGATATTTGCAATAATCAATCCCAGTTAGGAAAGTCTTATCTAAGGTCGGCCACATGCTTTGGACTAAAAACTAAGGACTAAGTTTCAACACCTCGTGTTATTGAATACCATGCTTTTCTTACAAAAAAAACAGCCATGTAGTAATTAGGCAGAACTAGGTATAGCGGTGGCGCTTCCAGAGTCGACCCATAAAGGATTTCACCACCTTTATAAATATAATGCATGGGACACAATAATAAATAAATTGAGAATTATTAATTGTTTTGTCTATACCGACGAGTTATCAGGCATACGGAAACGCTAACCAATACATTGACAGAGAACCTGTAGCTCCATTTCAATCACGATCGTATTGTGGATTGAATCAATTTGCATGCCAATATCGAGTCATGTTTAGGAATCTAGAAGATAGATACGATCCAAAATTACCTTTAACTTCGAAAATAGAAAGTTTGAGAGTTAATCGATGTCCACTAGTACGAATCTTAGAACATTACATGAATATAACCAACTAAACGTGTACAGTATATTATAGACTAGCTAACCCGGCAAACTTTGTACCGCCTCAAAATCTATTTATCAAATATATTTCATATAAAATATAGCCTATGTTGCTCGTAGATAAGTAGCTTTCGAATGGTGAAAGATTTTTAAAATCGCTCAGTAGTTTTTGAGCCTATGTATTACAACCAAACAAACAAACAAAATTTTCCTCTTTATAATATTAGTGTACATACAGGGCTTGTGTATAGGGCACTACTGAGATGCCTCCGATAGGGCACAGGTAAACTGGCATTTGATCATATGCCTATACTTTACATATGATATAATTATATACATAATACATATACATATAATAAAGGTGGTAGAACCCTTTGTGGTTCGACTCCGGCGGCACCACCGCCACACCTATTTCTACCAAATAACAGCAGTGTTAGGCGCTGCTGTGTTCCGTTTTTGAAGGGTGTGGTAAGGGAGACAGACTTTACCGAGGCGTTACAGCTTAGTCCTCATGGGTAGCGCCGCATCTGTGGCCGACCTCAGGTAGGAATATCTAATCCTATCTGGAGTAGATTACAGATGTCCATGGGCGACAGTAGCCACTTACCATCAGGTGGACTGCATGCTCGTCTGCTACTCTTATATTATTAAAAAAAAATACATAACATATAAACAAATATTCAATAAATATACACAACATTCTTTACTTTACAATCGAATAACGAGCCCGACTCACACTTGGCCGATATTTTTATTAGCTATTACTTAAATTTACACCAATCACTGACCCATCAGCACTAAATTACAGCTTTTCATAAACTAATTCCCCTAAAAGTTAAAAGTTTATTTATATGAACTTACTGCATAATCGCTTCGGACGCAACAAAGTCGTTTAAAGTTCGAACAATCTCACTAATGCCTCTATTCATACAGCCGTGGAACAACAATAAACTACTTAGTACAACTGTAAGTCGGCATGGAATTAAATTATTAACTCTGTAGTGAGTACTGACACAACAGCGCGGCGGCGATGGTTTAATCTTTCAGCGGACTGTATTAAGGCGGATAGTTTGACAGGAAAACTTTAAAGTCCATACAAAGATCATGAAATAGGTAGCAATATTTTTACCCGAATATGGAGGGTAATGTTTTTAGGCGTACGTATGTGTATCTCATTCTTTGGCGCATTCTGCACCCCAAACGACTTGACAGATTTTGACGTTGGAGGTGTCATAGAATTCTTCTAAATTGTGGGAGCGACATGGGTGGTATTTTTAGGCATACGGATTTTTATTTTTTGTAACAATTCTTTGTGTATTTGTATGTGAACATTAACCCATTACACATAAAAACCTAGTATGAGATTACGTATAAATATTAAAAACCTTTCTATTACCTCTATTAAACAACCCACCAAGTATACCCATCAAACGTCAAAGGACGAATCGTACTTGGCGGGGCGCCAGGAAACAGATTCTAAACCGCGGGCAGCTAAAAGCCCTACATTCAACTTACTGCTCACTAAACGTTTTCATAAATAACAACGGAGTATACAATTCGTTTCGGCCCGCAATTAGTTACTTTGCAAACAACTTATTCGGTCATAAAACTAAGTTGCAACAACACATGTCACACGTCAAGGGACGGACTGTACTTGGCGTGCCGCCAACACACTAATTTTGAACTGAACAACACTAATAGTGAGACTGGTACAGCCAAAAAACCTATATAACTATCTTTGTATGAAGATAAAACAGAAGCGGGTTTGCCTCCGCGGCTATGTAGATCATCAATGATTTGCAAAGCAAAGTATCAGGAATAGGATGGTTTTCCGCTAGTGGTTAGGCATCATGCACTCCTCCGGGCTTTGGAGTACCGGGCATACGTTTTATGTGTGATTTTTGAAAATCAGCAGCAGATAAATACAAAGGACATCCTACTTCGACATCGAGGATTGGCTATTAACCAGTACTTTCCCTCAAACAATCCGCATTACAACAACATGATAAAATACGCTTCAAGCATCGCCATACTGTTAGGTGAGACTGCCCAGCATTGAAAATTTAAAATGAGATAGTCGTACCCAAAAGTGAACCAAAAAGTGTTGCAAGCATCAACCAGCATGAGCTCTAAAAATCAGTCAGACAATTCAACTTTGTTTATTTAGCGTGCAATGTAGGTACATGTATACATAGAACGGCACTGTACAAGCAAGAATTTTATATCAGAATCTCCAAGTGTAAGTAAACTTAACTTGTCCGCCTGGATGCCGGTCCGGCGGCCGTCCAATTAAGTTTTCTCCCGTGATTAATGACGCTAATGTCCAACTGCGCTAAGTTCTCCGGCTTTTCGCTAAACATTTGCTCGCCATCTAAGAGGCACTGGAAGTTGGTAAAGCCACCCACTACTTTCTTGCCGTGATTTCGTGCGCGCGGACTACTGCATATTTCGTATTAATGTTACAAACTAGCTAAGGATCTGTTTCTTGTCACGCCGGTATATGTCTGCGTCAATACGTGAGTCAATCGCATGCGTGAACTATCGCAGGCTCTCCGCGTTTCCCGTGCATTATAGGAAAAGTATCTACTATAGTGTGACGATCTATCGCTACTCGTCAAGAGATGGCACCTTATATATTATGAATCACGTTATCGAAGTTTTCTCAGCATCTTACTTATATACAAGCTTGGAGCCCGGCGGGAGATCTCCTTGTGGGAAAATAGAAAGTGAAAGTCACGTATTCATATGCAGGTCAGATCCGCACGCAAAAACACCTGCGTGATGGAAAAAACCTCAATCAGGTTGCTAAGCAACGCTATACTTATACTTTGGCGTACTTTACTAAGCTATTTTTTTTTTATTTAAATCTAATACTTAACACGACGTCTACTTGACTAAGTCAATGTGTTTATCGTTTACTTTGAAAATTACGTGCTCACGGGTATATTTTAAGTTTAACGCTTTTAGCGCGTTGCAGCGAGTAAATGTTTAGCAACAAGCTGCCGAGTTGGGTATTAGCGTCATTAATCACGTAGAAAACTTAATTGGACGACCATAAGACGGACAACCGGGCGGACGAGTGACTTAGATTTTTATATAATATTTCACTCAGTTTTTGCTTATGAAAAGCTAATATCCCTTGAAAAATACTAAAAAATACCGCAGAAAAGTATATTAATAAAAAATAGATCGGTTCCAACTACTTCCACATTTCAAACGAAACGTTGAAATGTATACGAAAGTAGCCACTAGCGGCTACCCATCCAATTCCCGACCACGCCGATGGATGCTTAATGGTGTAGATTTGTTACGACCTACCTACTCAAACCGCGATATTTTATAGACTTCAGCACGTTTCTTTATTTAAAAGCATAATAGAAGTAAATTACACCGAATAAATAAAAAAAAAAAACACTTTATCCGTACATTCTATACTCGCTTCCTTTCTCTCCAGTAATCGCAAGCTGTATATAAGATAACGCTAACTGTTATAAAGCACCGAGCAACATGCTACCGACGCATTCTGTAACACCCCCGTTTCCTTTCAAGTTAATCGTGAAGAAAGGCTCTTTAATTTGACAGCGTAAACCGTATTTATATTTAGTTCATTGCGTCACTATATTCAAATTGCTGTCTACACGATTACGCTTGTATTGACTCCGAATTATTTATTTATATAAATGACGCATTGATCAGTCTTGGGATATGAATTTCGGCCTATCAAACTCTTTCGAGACAATTTTCGATACAAGTTATTTCATGGAGATAATTAATCGTTATGTTTAACGACGAAGGAAAACCTTGTAAGGAAATCTACATACATAAAGGGTAAAAAAGTTATCAAAAGGCAAGCAAAGTCATGTTTGATGGGTTCGACGCCAGGTAGGGACAGATATTTAGATTATGAACTAGTGTTCATTCTGGGCCTTAGCAAGGACACTAAGGGTCAGAACAAAACCTAGAATAGGTACATCTATCCTTTGATATGAAAACTATATAAACGTATGAAAACTAAGTATGACGTCACATCTAAGTATTTATTAAATTATCCCCTTTTTGTGGTATCGTTTTTATTCAAATGAACATAAATGTTTTACCAGCCAGCATCTTCCAGAGCATATTGTAGTCATTTCATTACAAGACTTCCTGCGGTTTCAACTTAGTACCTACTTATTTCGAAGTTAAACACGGCACAACTTTCGTCGTTTTATTATAGCAGCAAGTTCGTACTTCACTCAATTATTTATGAGACGTTAAAGTATGTACGTACTGCGCGTCACAGTGTGCATGTAACTTTACAGACATCATTTTCACGTACAAGTTGTTAATTAGGAGGTTTTATTGTTTGTTTTGTTTTTCAAGGTATAAAATAACGGTCTTATTCATAAAAAATGCTTATAAAAGGTTTTAAGCACTCATTAGTTAAAGTGTTCAATAAGCTTATAAAACTTTCTATAAAATTGCTTATTCATAAACGTTCCATAAACCTTCTATAACTAATGTGTCGCTAAAGTCAACTATAAACGAAAATGTTGCCATTATAGTGAAGTTCGGCGAACAAATTGACGAATATCCATAGATAAACATCATTAAATGACATAATTTCGTACTAAAAAATATTCTGTCTTGACATTCTTGTCAATGGGTTGTCGATAAAACCAAATCACATGTCAGTGTCGTTGTATTTGTAAATACCGCGAATTTAAAAGTATTTTATTTGTTAAAATGGGATGTGAAGCAAAAGTTGTTAAAAGATAAAGAAGTGAAAATTGGTTGGATATTAATGTTTTATGTAATATTGATATAATTATATAAAGTTAAATTCAATTAAGTTTCGTTTTGTAAACATTCGCAATATCTTATGGCAGTAAACCCTGTATTTCAGAAGGTGTACCAGGACCTCTGCGATCTAATTTACGATCATTACGTATGAGATCAATTATAAAATTTACTGTCGATTTATTAAAGCGATAACGCTTCCTATAGTCTAATCAAAACAGATCACTCTTTGGTGCAATGTTCTTCGAAGTGGACGGTTTTCTAGATTTTTAATAATCTAAGCTTTGTAAAATTTGCATTGTAATTTAAAATAGTGATATAATAATGTTATTTATCGGATATTAAAATAAATTATTTCAAGTTTGTATACAAAATGGACATTGACATAATTTATTAAAAACGTATTGTCAAATTAGGTTAGTAATCACGAATCAGCTGTTGAGAGTCGGCCATCTTTGCCTTATAGCACTGTTATAGTAGGGTTCTGGCCTCTATAAGTTATAGAAGGTTTATAGAACGGTTTAGTGCCTAAAATGCGTTTATGAATAACACTTTTTGACAATCGTACTATAGCAACGTTATAAGTGTGCTATAACTTTTTATGAATAAGACCGTAAGAATATAACTACATATATCGTGTACGAATCAGATTATGTGCAAGCCCGTAGACATTTTTAAAGGTTTATACAAAAACTCTAAATGAAATAATACCTATTTTTTTTTTTTTATTAAGGCTAACTTCAATCAGCTACATTTATTTTTTACATCGCAATACATTTGTAAGTTGTAGCCATATAACATATGATATACCTACATAAAAAGATTTAGATATGATTGCTTATAATAAATCAATATACGTCACTCACCTGTCCATGGTTGACGAAGCCGTGCCGCGTCGCGATGTCATCCACGTGCTCCGCACCGGCGGGCACGTGCACCGCGAAGTGGTTGTGGTACACCGCCTCCGGGAGGCACGTGCACGCGGCCACCAGCAGCGCGGCGAGCCCGAGCGCGCGCCATGACAACATGACAGTGTTGGGGCGTTGGGGCGGGGATCACAACCGCATCTGGCGTTGACGGCGCGGTAACTACGTCGCTGCACTTCAACAATATGTCATCACCGGGTGTTGTGTGTTACGCGCGCGACGTGTTTCTCATGCCGCGCTACCTGGAACAAGAACAGACATACTTAAAGGCACTGAAGTGTAAAATTATCATCATCGAAAATTGGTAGAATTCTCTGTTGTTAGACCGACACTCTTATACAACAACTATGTTAAGCGTTAGTGTTTTGTGGTTTAAATGATATAATAAGGGAAAGACACTAAGTGTCTTATATAAGTGTATTCCAACTTAGTCTTCAAGGATAGCAATGTATCTATGCTCAATCTCAAAAAGTGTTTGCAATCAAGACAGACCAGTCGACTCTGCTACATTAGATAAACACACATTAGAGTATATAAAGAGGAAACAGACATATATCATTAATTGGCATTTAGTAGTTGCACAGTCCATAAGCAGTATCAACCCAAAACAGAATTGAGGTCTGCCATAATTAAATTATGGCTCCAGTAAACTAAAATATAATGCACTTGGGATCTATATTTGCATTAAGCAGAATATAGCAATACGACTTCTGCTTATAATGCTATCGGTGCAAAGCATATAGATGTTAAGGTACTTAAGTCTACACGTAGATACGACAGTTAATTAAAACGAGGCTCTACTCTATTCTAAGCTCGTACAAAGGACCTCTGTTATTAAAATTTAATAAAGCGATACGCACTCCCATCGCGGGCGCTCGTCGACCGTTTATTTTTAACGTTTGTACCCCATACCATAAATATAGGGCACCATAAACATATTTGTTAGCGGCACCAGCACCGGCGCGGCGAATCAAGCGCCGGATAAAACGCAATAAGCGGACGCACGAACGCGAACAAGTTAAAAAAATCCGGTGGAAATCCCGAGATAATCCAGATAAGCCACGCGGGCAAAGTATGAAAGGCCTGACCGTGAATATATCAAAAATATTTATGAAATTCCATTTGGAAATTTATTCGCCGTCCGCGCGCGGAGCCTTTGCCAAGACTCTTTGTGGAGTTTGTCGGTCTCCCTTTGAGACATTTTTTCGAAGTTAACGAGCGTCATACGTAGACAACATCGGAACCTACTTAAGGATACCGCACTACTGAGAAACTACCCACAATATAGTATGCCACAAACTTCGATCACTAATAAGAACACAAACAGCAAAATCTAATTCTTCCAGAAACCATTGTAGTGTGTATTATTTTCGAAAAACGCCTTTTTCCTTATAATATTAACGTCAAATATATTAGTACGAATTCATAGAATGATGAACAGAATGATAAATTATTTTCCAAAAAGAGTTATGTGATACGTAATATTATATGTTTTACTTCTCTTACACAAATACATCCACAGTCGTCACATAAAATACTAGAAAATATCACCACATCGCACTGTAGAGTTGAATTTTTACGATTGCTAAGAGAGAGGTAAGTCGTATCTCTCGATATAACAAAATAAAATATTGCTGTCAACTCAAGCAATTTATTATAACATACTATACTTCAACATATAATTTACTATTTAAAATATGAGTTTATTCATTTATAATTTCACAAGCTATCACACAAATATATTGAGCTTATACGTCTTTGAGATTATGTACGCAAGTTAATGTTTAAGCAATATTTAATTAATGAAAATATTTTCACACTATTTTTAACATGGTCAATAAAGAGTAAATAAATAAATAAACTTATTTAAGACGTGAAATTATCAGGGTTGCCACTTCCCATACATCTTAACATACGCGGTTCTCACATTAAACCTATATACATTTTACAGGAATACCGCGGCATCGCACTGCAGTCTCGGCTCTTTACGATTATGTTCGTAAAATAGGGATGTGTCCTCCACAGATTCGCGGAATTCTAATATCCTGTTCGTCAGGATAGCTCGCTGAAATCCTCGTAAAATCCTCCGGTGTACCAACTCGTATGTCGTTTAAGGATATTTTATACGCGACATCGAGTACGTTCCTAGTATTTTTAATTGTAACTCTTAATAAATACTTAAAATATTTCTCTAGAAACTAAAAGTAAATATATATCTAAGTGGCGTGTATTTAAACGATCAGTGCATTCATTTACTACAGATTATTTTTATATAGAATGAATATTTACATATTAATACATATTTGTTTATATTAATACATATTAATACATTATGTACATATATACAGAAATGAAGCAATTAATATGATAACAGATAAATATCAACTTATAGCACACACGATAAAATTCATCACAAACTTTTTTACAAAGAAAGCGCTCCATACATATAACTCTAAAATGAGTAAATCAACACGAAATCCCGAACACACGAATTATTTTAAAACCACATCAATAACAAAACATTGGTTTTTTAAAGCACACGAAATCACCTGATTATGTAGAACACTCGCCGCTTACTCTCGCTATACTATCACTTTTTACCCGTACCGATCGGTATATCATCTCAAGTTCGAATATATCGTATCGTACGTCACTTACCAAAGGTTACATTCTCACCTTCAACCTTTGGAGTTTAGTAATAGCGGCTCGAGTATTAATATTTATGAGGGCACCGTCGAGCATATCGGTACTGACATTTGAACGAACATGTTTCTATGTGTGTGAGCATAACTTATTCTTATCATTCGTCTAAAGTTACAAAAATTGTATTGCGTCGATTTCAAGTGGCGATGTGAAGTGAAAGTTAAAAGTATTAGGGTGTTAATACAACTGATGTTTTTTTTTATAATATAGACCTGATGGTAGGTGGCTACCGCCGCCCATGGACATCTGTAATCAACTCAAGATAGAATTCGGTCGGCCACAGGTGTGGCTCTCGTTCTATACCAAATTATAAGGGTAATTGAGATATTCATCTATTGCATTAATCAATTATCGATAGGCTACCAAAACTTCCAGCGTATGTGTTCGGATTCAATTGTTAAGTTTAAATTTCTGTCTCATATTCTTTATAATAGACTCAAACAAGGCTGAAAATCGAGATGAATTGACTATTATTATTTCTTTATAATATGGCAGTATCATGCAGTCCATCTGATGGTAAGTGGCTACTGCCGCCTATGGACATCTGTCATCAACCTCAGACAGGATTAGATGTTCCTATCTGAGGTCGGCCACAGATGGCCGCTACAACTGAGGACTAAGCTGGAACGTTTCGGAAAAGTATGTCTGTTGTGGACTTTAATTAGAATCTATCTTGATGTGATGAACAAACATTATGAAGAAAACATATAAACATGTATGAAAGTATGAATAAGTGTTTAGAAACTAGTAATTATCTTTTTTTTAGAAAAAGAGAAATATTTTTAGTCACGTCGAATGAACCAAATCTGCTGAAGTCGATCAGGTGTAATACTTAAATATTTACTTTTGTGTGTATATTCAGAGAAACAAGTATAATATCAAAAATAAATTGTACTCTTACTCACCTTTTCTATATACCGACTTTCTTTTTTATATACCTCTTTGTCATTGTATATTTAACGCAGTATAAGAAATTTAATAAAAAATGTAGAATAAAGGTCAGTTCACGTTAGTTTACTAACAAGATTTTTTGTTCATTCTTCTTGCAACTTTTTTCGTATTCTATTCTATTCGAGATCTACAAAACAACAACAAAAACAACAGAAACAGTCATACATTATTTAAAGTATATTGTGACGTCACAATTCGGCCAAGTGAATGACCCCTCTGTGCTTCGACTCCGGCGGCACCACCGCCACACTTATTTATGCTATGTAACAGCAGTGTTTGGCGCTGCTGTGTTCTGGTTCGGAGAGTGTGGTAACTGGTAAAAGAGACATTGTAGCTTAGTCCTCTGGAGTAGCGCCGCATCTACGGCCGACCTAAGATAGGAATCTAATTTCATCTGGGGTTGATTACAGACGTTCATAGATGGCAGAAGCCACTTACCATCCGCGGACAGCATGCTCGTCCGTACTGCTGCTATATTATAAAAAAGTCTAAACATAAATTACAAGTCAACCATTATCAGTCCAATAGTCAATCCCATACAAAATCACAACAGTTTAGATTAAGATCGTATAACGCAGTGACAAACGTGATTGTGACATTTAATGGACGCGTAGACTGTGTGTGGGTTCGCTCCCGCTTAGGAACTACACTCCCTGTCAGCGAGCAGCGGGAAGCGATCAAAGAGCTATAACGTAAAATTATTTTCACACGCAGTTAAAAATCGATTAATCGTTAGCATTATTGATAATACCACATTTTGTTGCTATACCTAATTACCTTGTTGTATAATCCCAATTACAAGCGTGGCTAAAGGTTTATAAACTACTAGCTGACCCGGCAAACTTTGTACCGCCTTGAATTCTACAATATTTATCAAATATATTTCATATTAAATATAGCCTATGTTACTCGTGGATAATGTAGCGAATGGTGAAAGAATTTTTAAAATCGGTACAGTAGTTTTTGAGCCTATTCATTACAAACAAACAAACAAAGTTTTCCTCTTTATAATATTAGTATAGATAAAAACAAGTAATGTATGAAAATATAGATTTTCTTTAAAGAAGACATACGGAATGAATTGAATATAAAATATGTTTAACACTGAATGAATTGAATATACAACAATATTTAGGCCATTGTAAGCCTACTACTTACAAACTGTCAGTGAATATTTAACCGAATCGAAAATAACATTAAATGAGCGAATCTTACATCGCTTCCTCTGTCTCTGTGAGACTATTATTACGTAAGCCGTGTACAGGGTTCACTTAATAACAGAGTATATGAGGATAGCACCACAAGGCCCGCGGAACCCAATACCGAACAGGCGTTATTGAATCACTGACTCATATAATAACATAAGTTACTGGCGAAAGAAAAGTTCATTTCGCCTTTATAACATTACTTGCTGGGCGGGCGGTTCTGCCCTTTTCGGTAGTTGGTGTGGTTACGAAATAAACTAGGTTCCGTAATTGAATTTAAGTGCTAAAGTTGACGTTGTAAAAATGTCAATTTTAATTAATAAATCGACCACAGCTCTATCTATTGGTTCCTTTAAAAATAATTTAAATAAGAACTTATTTTTGGACATCTCATGCAAACGAATAATCAACTAACATAATTTAAACCTGGTAGTATGTTTTATGGTTCAACTCCGGAGCGACTACCGCCACGCCTAATAACAGCAACGTAAGCACTGATGGTAAGTAGCCACCTACCGTCAAGTGGACTAAGAGATCGTTCATCATCAACATCGTCAACCCATTACTGTCCGACTGCTGGGCACGGGGCTCCTCTCAGAATAAGAAGGATTTGGCCATAGTCCACCGCGCTGGCCAAGTGCGTATTGGTGAACTTCACATAACTTTGAGATTTTTTTAAATAATCTCTCAGGTATGCAGGTTTCCTCACGATGTTTTCCTTCACCGTTTTAAGCAAGTGATAATTAATTTCTAATACGCACATAATTTTGAAAAATCAGAGGTGTGTGCCTGGGATTTGAACCTCGGACCCCTCGATCGAGAGGCCGAGTTTCTTAAGGCTCTTTCTCTAGGCTATCACTGCTTATCACGAGATCGTTCGCTCCTTCTATATTATAAAAAAGTCCTACCTAAAATTTCAAATAATCAAATCTTCTGAAAACTAGAGTAATTGGCGCTATCAAAGCATTTTTTCTACATAATACTAATAACACGCTCATATTCAAATAACTTACTTATTGCCTATGAAAAATTCCATAATTACGGCGCAAAATTACCTTTCTTATTCGATGATAATATGTAGGTCAGTATTTTATAATTCATGGTGGAGGAATTTGATGAAATTCCTCATAACATTCTCCTAATATTGAACAAAATTTTTAGAGTTCATACAGCCTTTATTAAAAACAAGTTACGTGAGGCATGTAGTTGGAGCGATAACGTCCAAGTTTTAATGAAATGAGAAATAACTATATGGAAGAATGTTTCATTATGTTACTAGGTACTTTATATAGTGCTTTATAAGATTGAAGTAAGAAGCGCTGCTGTGTTCCGGTTTGAAGGGTGTGGTAAGGGAGACAGACTTTTCCGAGGCGTTCCAGCTTAGTCCTCAGGGGTAGCGGCGCATCTGTGGCCGACCTCAGGTAGGAATATCTAATCCTATCTGGGGTTGATTACAGATGTCCATGGGTGGCAGTAGCCACTTACCATCAGGTGGACTGCATGCTCGTCTGTTACTCTTATATTATAAAAAAAAAAAAGGAAACGAGCTTGTAGTTCACTAGATGGTAAGTTATCATCGCCTTTGAACATCTGTAACCAACATTTTATAGAACGAGGATTCTATGACGCTAGTTACAGATACCACTCATTAGATATTAAATCTTTCAGTAGTAAGGGATTATAAATATAATTTCCATAAATAAGCGCTTCCGTAAACAATTATTCTTAGTAAATTAATTTACTAAGAATAATTGTTTACTAAATTACTAAGAATAATTGTTTACTAAATTAATTTACTAAGAATAATTGTTTACGGAAGAGCTTATTATTAATATGATCTGTTTACTAACAAAATCTCTAATTTTACTTTGATATTAAAATTATCTTTTACTGAATTAGGTTATTGAGCAAATAACATAATATTTTAATTAGCCCTTTTAATAACTTTCCAAATAATTTTCTATACAAACTCAATATAAATCTAACTTCTAAAAATACTCGTTTCCATAAACAATATCTCAAATTAAAAATCTCAAAGTAAATATCTTAAACAACTAAAACTCTTATTCAAACTTAATTATTAAATTTTCTCTACGCAAAGTCTCAAAAATCATCCGCTACCAATACACCGGAAAACAAAGACATCGCTCAGCCTTCCATCGTTCATTCGATTCAGAATATCCGTATCGGTTTCGCCACTGCCAATTAAACCTTTCATCAACATTCCCGATAACCGAACCCTAACCGCATTGTCGATGGATTCCTCGAGGCGCCAAAACCTCACCGACGAACACCTCAATAATTAGCCGGTTATTCGCGGCAGTGGAGCATCGCGGTATGAATAAAACATCTTCGACGGAACTGGGCCAACATCGGTGGCCAGTCCCACTTGAACCCTCATCGCCGATAGTGGCTGAAGAGATCGGGGTTCAAGTTGTTTTGGATCCGTAAGCTCGCTCGCCCGGAGCTGAACGCAAACAAGCCCGCCCGTCGCAAACAAAGCGTTGCGTAGCAAAAAGCAGTCACTGTTAAATGGATTAACAAAGCTGTTTGAACAAAATTATAAATATTTGTTGTATGTTACTTGTGTTTTCAAGAAATGCTCGCAACCTCTGAGTGAGTCAATATGTTATTAAAATAATACAGCATTACTTTCTGTCTATTAGACCTTCCTCTACATCTTGCCAAAAGATAGAATAAAGATTGCAACCAGGATTACATACCTAAATCTAACGACAATACCATTATAAATCAACCATCGGTTGGTAATCTTTTTGATGATTCGACAATCATAACACAACCGTCGAACATCCACAACAATCAACCTCAAACACCATCGCATCATCTTTTAAACTCATTCCCCAAGTTTTCAGTACTACTACATCAATATTTCAATTTCCATATTCATCAAAACAATAAACTCGTTCCGACGCTCCGACGAACTCGACTGCGGGACGGGCGCGGAACTTATCGGAACAACGACCGCTTGTAATAAAAACATTACGCGCACCCGATGAGAACCCGCTATTGGCTCGTGAGTGAACTACAAATTGAGTTCTCGTACAAACGGATTTAATGTCTTTTATTTTGGCAATAGAATTTTGAAAGATATTTGTTTATTGTTAAACACAAAATATTAATATCTTATATTATTATCATGCATTAATAAAGTTCCTAATCATAAAATATAGAAGAATACAAAAACGCAAATCAATTAAACAACGCATAAATGAAATATCGCATTCTGCAACACTACTGTGTGACGTAAATATTTTTTAAATTCCATATTCATCAAAACAATAAACTCGTTCCGACGCTCCGACGAACTCGTGTACGGGCGAGAACAACGTGGAAGGTGGCCAAAAACCCTTCACGGATTCGTGAGGGAACTACAAAGGAGATTCCAATACCACTACGAAGATGATTAAATATCATGTTATTCCACATGGCAATTAAGTTTAAAATCTAACCCGTGAAATGATACTGTATCAACATTCAACATACTGGACTATAAACATACTGGACAATTTTCTTACATATAAAATAAGAGAAAATAAATATTTTGACAAAAAAACAAGCGTAAGCAATGCAACAAAGCGAAAATGAAAGTGTTCCTCCAAATTCATTTCTTAAGGTTTCCAAGCGATCAATATTACAATTTTGGTATTCATCTAACAATAAACTCGTTTCGATGCTCCGACGAACTCGTCTACAGAACCAGCGCGAACATCATCTAACAGCGACCGTTTGTAATAAAAACATTACTCGTACACGACGAAAACTCACCACTGGATCGTGAGAAAACTACAAAGTTCTTATAAAAACAGACGAGTCTGCGTTCAAAAACATTGTATTATCATAGCACCTACTTCTTTGTCCACATCTCGAAGATTTTCTCAAGATAATGACGAAAACATTGTGAAGAAGCATCCTTTGTTTCATCCACACTTTGTTATTTACATTAGTATTAGTGTTTCGTACAGAAAGTTAAACTCTATTATTAAACGTTTGGGGTCATTATTAAAACATATAAAGTAAAAAAGGTATAAAACAAACACTGGGATTTGAACCTCGGAGCCCTCGATCGAAAGGCCGAGTTTCTTAACCACTAGGCCACTGCTTAGCTTAGATAAATACGGACACATAAATATCGCATGGTGATAAGAAAATTTCCAAATGGATCACTAAAGTTATACCTTTATTATAAACACCGCAGTTTTCGTAAATCCTTATCCTAGGCTTTATTTGTTAAATAATTTAATAACACCGAAACGACTTGTTCAACAGTTGTATACAAAACTAAAACTTTGTCGGGTAACTAACGAGATTTCTTGAAAATACGCCCTAGAAATATTCATAAATAACTTGTTTTGTTTAAGTTGAACATTAGCTCACACTCGATAAGGGTAATAATAAACGGGGAAACTTGCCGCGGGCGTAACTTCAGGAATACCCGAGTTAGTGGGTAATAAAGGACCATAAAAGTGATGAAACACTTCCATTTGTCAGATTCCAGATAAAATTGTAGGCAAGACTGAGTGGGTATTGTAGGCGTGAAGATTTTTAGTTAGAGTTTTGTCTAAACAGCGCAAAATAGGTCATAAGCTAAAACAGAATCTTTCAATAATTCATGTGGAAGGTATAAAATAAAAAAATATATATTTCTTATTCATAAAGAAATATCAAAAGTATTCAAATCCGTTGACCCAAAAATGACAATTTTTAATACAACTTTCGCTCGTCTAAAATCCGGAACGCTATCTATTAAAGCCAACTGTAGTCCATTAAAAACAAAAGGAATTGTTAAGATGGCTTATTATGCCGAGGCACGCGGTAAGGCGTGCGGTTCGTAGCCCCGCGCTACGGTCGCTACGGCAGCTACGCCACGTGCTACGGGCCGGGAGACATGAATAAGTAAAAATGCTGTTTTTGTGAATAACCAATGCTACGTTACGTCATTCTAGGTCATTGTTTAGCCTTTTCAGGCCGCTTTCGAGCTTGGTCGTAGCTCCAGGTGACTACTTTGTATGTAAATGTATACGTTAACGGGAAATGTGAGGCCTATAAAAGACTATGTTATGTGGTACCGAAATTTACTTTACAAGCTTTTTAAACAGCTCCTAGCGCGATACAAGCATACATGTTTAAAGAATAGAGCTTTTGCTTAAAGGAACGAAAACTTAATAATGTCAAAAACTATCAAGGTTCCTGAATCGAAAATATAATATTTCTTGCAACTTCGTAGACAAGATTTAGACTTAGTAAATAATGAAAATTTGCGGAAGCAAACAGTGAAATTATTAAGCTATTGCATAGCTTTTATCGCGGGCTTTGAGCGCGGCGACCGAATCGAGAAATTCCGTAACGAAAATTAATAACACGTCTCGGTTGCCTGGAGACGGTATCAAGTCTCCAGGCAACCGAGTTGTTGACTGTCAATAGAAAAATATGGATATAATTGAATAAAGTGTTATTTTACATTCCTTATTATTTTATTTGATATTGGCGACGAGATGTCGAATGAACTAAAAAACAATAAGAAAATACGAGCCACATTACGTGGGTTAATGAAACGAACCGAAAATTACATTTCGGGAATAGAAAAAATTGACAATGAAGAAATAAATATACGACTGAATTCTTTACAAGAAAAATTGAACAAATTCTACGCGATTCTAGAAAAAATTTGAATGGCTTACAGAAGAAGAAAATTTAGAAGAGGAAATAAAATACAGGTACGAATTTGAAGAAATATATACAAAGCTAAAATTTAAATTTTTGAATGTACAAAAAGAAAATAATCGGCTAATACCTGAATGTTCTTTTATATCGGCAAGAGCGGAAGTTTATTTGATAAACTGTTAACTGTTACTTTCAAGGCACGCTTGAGACGTACACCTAATACAAAAGGGTTATCACCTTATCAGTTAATGTTCGGCAGAGAGGTAAGAACCTATATGCATGCCTTGTTTAAGAAATCCGCCCCACTATCCAGATTACATTACAATGCACCGCCAACGAAGGAGTTCGGACAAGGTGATAAGGTACAAGTCCGCAGTTACACCAACCCAAGAGTTAAATGGGAGTGCGGAGTCGTCATCCGAAGATTAGGTAGACTCCATTATGAAGTCAGAACTGAAAATTGCATACTGGTGCGCCGTCACCTTGACCAAATGCTGTCGGCGCCCCTGGTGGTGTAAGTGAAAATAGCGGTGGAGGACTGATGGATATCAAGTCTCCAGGCAACCGAGTTGTTAACTGTCAATAGAAAAATAGGGATATAATTGAATAAAGTATTATTTTACATTCCTTATTATTTTATTTGATAACCTTAATTCGTCAACTTGAACACAGATGGCAGTAATACACATTTTTTTATAATCCGTGCGGAAATCTTAAAATTGCGTGAAGTATATTTTATATTCCCATTATAAAATTCAAAATTATATTACCACATTATCCAAATAATATGTTTTATCAACATAAGCTATGTTGAATTCTGGATTAATATAATAACGTAAAAGAGTGTTTGTAATTTTTAAACGTACAATTACAACTGACAGACTTGACAGTACAAAATCAAAACGCCATTATGATTTATGGTACAAATAATTTGTGTACAAAGTGTTTTAAATATGAACAACCAGCAATATAAATGGATCAATTCGATGTGCCTGTAACATTCGGCCAAATGTTACACATCGCATTGATCCATTTATTGCCGTTTGTTAATACTTTACGTCTCTTATTAAATACTTTTTAATAATAATAATAATAATAATAATAAATCTTTATTTGCTTAAATAAGGTACAGTAAATTAGGTGTAATAAATAATATGACTTCCACTTATTTAACCTTAAAGGCATGCAAAATTACAATTTTATAGTCGCTAATTTTTAATCAATTATACAAAATATACAAATTATTACAATCATGAATGTCAATTTACAAATTACATATTATTACAGCAATCATATCATATGTCCTAATCATAATGTCAATTTACCTTAGTCTACATAAACCTATTTTCCTAAAAATTCATCCACTGAGTAAAAAGGTTTCGTAATAAGCCAATTCTTTAAGTCCTTCTTAAATTTATCAAATTTATTTATTTTTTCTATTTTATATTTTAGAATGTTCAGTCTTGCTTGGAGTTATGAAATGCCAGCTGATATTTGCAATGTCTTATATAATGGAGATATGATAAAATAGTGGATAAAGATGTATTAATGTAAATGTTGATGATAATGGAAGAATATATTGTATTTCTGGAATTCCTTCTGAGCGTTTTCATAGCATAAAAAATGCTATGCAATAGCTTTACCGCGGCAGTCTCCGAGTGCCACACGTATTTTTTTTAATAAACAACAAAGATATGAGTAGCATTTTAATGCCGTAATTTTCTATTTAGACGGAGCAGGATTTTTTTAAATCCGCTAACACTTCTCTAATATGCATGAACAAGTGTGTCAACATTCCCTGTAATGACCTATTTGGTAGCGATAGGGGTCTGGGGCCACAATGTCGAGTGGCGGTCTCTGGGGCCCTATTGTATGATCACAGGATACACTCGATGTCTACGTAGTTGTACGCCGTTCACAATGCTCATATATACCGTACGGAGAGTGTAAAGCGATCCTTGCATTGAAGCAGTTTCAATATTTGCTAACATGATTACTCCATTCTATCTAACTCTGTAACTTCTAATAGGTATTTCCTTTTTAATACAAACTAATCACTAAAGATACTTTACGTCTTCAATGTGTATTATTTTGTTAATCATAAACAATTAAAATTCCAGCGTTGAGAATATTTTGTACTTTAAAATATTCGACAGACAAATTATGTCGAAGATTGATTTTATTTTATTATTAAAACTGACAAATTATAAAACAAATATGTTTTCTTATAAGAGCATTGAGCAATTAGAAACCGTATCTTCTATGTATACGCAACGGACTATATCAAACAAAATAAAGCGATAATTTGCAGCAACCAATTTGAGGCATCGTTAAATCAAATCTCCTTTCAACTGCTCTAAGATTGCTTAATTATAATTAATAAGGCGCTTACCACAATTTATTAAGCGTTTCCCTATAGATTGCAGATGCGGATGGAAAGAGCGACCCTTATACTCTGTTCATAGAAATGTGGTTTGAAGATTGAATGAAAGTTATTTACACGAATATTTTGTATTTCCTTTTATGTTTCAACATCTATACATTAATTTATAAAATTGAAATAGCAAATAAGCAAACTGACTAAGTTAAGTAGTCGCTGCAACTTAGAAATTTATAATTAACCCCAAATTTGACTTGAGTTCTACCTGTGTTCAGCCAAATCTACGTCGCTTTTTGAAGACTAAATTGGAACGTTTCATATAGCAATCTTATCTAATCACACAACCAGAACACAGCAGCACTGAACAAATGCAACAACACATTATTACGGAAAATACCGAAAAATGTAAACCGAGAAATTCGGTGTAAAAAAACAATATACCGCTACGTCACTTCTGCTCTTCTCTCTTCTGCAAAAATATAGTTATATGAACCAATATAAGTACTAAGCAATTTGGTAGTACCATTTCATGGCATCATTAAATCAAACTCTCCTCAAACTGCTAGACGTAGTGTGCTTAATTACAATGAATAATAACGTTCACCGCAACATATTAGGCTTTCCGTACTACTGAGCATGAGACTAGGATAACTAAGTAGGCATTCTATATCAAAGGTTTCATACCAAGGTTTCATACGTAATTGAAGATCTAAATTTAATTTTTGAGATTTGATATATTTACTTCGTGTGAAGGTGGTAGAACCCTTTGCAGTTCGACTCCGGCGGCACCACCGCCACACCTATTTCTACCTAATAACAGCAGTGTTAAACGCTGCTGTGTTCCGGTTTGAAGGGTGTGGTAAGGGAGACAGACTTTTCCGAGGCGTTCCAGCTTAGTCCTCAGGGGTAGCGGCGCATCTGTGGCCGACCTCAGGTAGGAATATCTAATCCTATCTGGGTTTGATTACAGATGTCCATGGGCGGCAGTAGCCACTTACCATCAGGTGGACTGCATGCTCGTCTGCTACTCTTATATTATAAAAAAAAAAAAAAATACTTCGTGTATCTGATTGTTAAAATGAAATTTAACTCTTAACGTATGTACTACACTACTTTCTATCATACGTTAACGATTAAGTACTAGGTATAGTCCGCGTAAAACTGCTAGTTCGCTTTGAATATATAAACGAATCTCGTCGCCATAGCATATTGTATGGCTACACCTGCTCGCAAGACCTTCAAAGCGGACTAGTAGTTCGGCGCGGACTATACCAACCTCGACAAACCGAATTGTTGATTATAAGCGTAGTGTTAAACATATTGTGACAGCTGTATACGAATCACGAAAAGTTCTACCTTTAAACGTAGGTCCGTGCTTCATGAAATTTAAAAATAAACATAACTTAAAACTCTAAATTTTATATTATTCTTTTTAGACTCTACATTTTAGAGGTTCCAATGTGTACAAGTTACGATGTTAGCTACACATGAAGAACGCAAATGTCAGACCCTCAGAAGTTGCACACAATATAGTCTGATTGTAAATCTCCTATAAATACGCGACTCGCAAATTCGATTTATTCAACATACATACATTTCGATACACTTCAAAATCTCCATACAGCGAACTACATCGGATCGAAATTCCAAATCTCATCGGTTCTTTACACAAATAAGTCAAATGGGCACGTTGGAATCGATATCGGGGCGTCTTCGGCGAGTGCAAATAATAAAAGCAATATCGTCGGAATCATATCTTTTGTTTACATTCTTACAAGCAGTGCGTCCGAGACGGGAGCCCGTTTGTTCCTGAATGCGAATTTGAATATTTGCCCAGTCTTGTATTCCATTTCGTATTTGTAAATGGATGATATTGGATATGGTGTTTGTACTAGCGCATATTTAAAGTGAAGCGCCTGTTTAAAGAGATGAATAAACGTGTTGTTTTTATTTTGTATGCTGTAGTGATTTCCTTGAATCGAAAATGTTTGTTTGATAAAAATGCTTTACTTTTTAGCGAAACAATATACAATGAATGAATTATATGTAATATGGTCCAAGGTGTAATATACCGTAGGTACCTCGTAAATATATTTATAATCATATAAATAAAAGCTTGTAATAATCAACTTTTATTCGGAAACATACAATTTGGGCAAAAACAAGATAACATGATATAAGACTGTCGGAGTCATTAATTCTGAAAGTGTTTCATAAGAAAACAATAAAAAAACATAACATGTGCTGTTACGTCTACACTTGATTGATACATAAGCACCAACTATAAGTATGAACAATTCATTACTAAACTGCCCCAAAAACATCGTACACCATAACCCTTCCAAACTCAGCAGTAGTAGTGCCTAAACGGGTCGCAGTGTATAACAACGCCGTGCGAGTAGCTAAACATTTTTGAAGCTCCCTCGGGACGCGGCGGTAGTTGTGTTTTGAATTTTAATGTCGTATTAAAGCGTCGCCAGCGTCTAATCCCGGCGCCGCTGACGTTTGTGTAAACTTTCACACATTTCATGCATGAAGTTTACTTGTGTGTTGACCTTATATTTCTTAATGCGTGTTCGATAAAAAAACAGAAATTTAACGTAACATATGTAACTTTGGCAAACTTTGACACTATTTTTAAAAGACAGAATCAATTACATCTTATGTAAGCCACACAAACCTTTGTACTGATACATATTCCATATAGTTTTGGTCAAGTCATTATTAAACTGCCTAAAAACATACCCATAACGCTTCCGAACTCAATAGTAGTAGCCCCTAAATGGGTCGCAGTGAATACCAACGCCGTACGAGTAGCTAAACATTTTTGAAGCTCCCTCGGGATGAGGCGGTAGTTGTGTTTTGAATTTTAATGTCGTTTTAAAGCGTCACCAGCGTCTAATCCCAGTGCCACTGACGTTTGTGTAAACTGTAAACAAGTTACTTATGTGTTTACCTACCATTTATATTTATTAAGAAGTGTTAGATAAAAAATAGAAATTTAATGTAAAGTAACGGAACTTTCGCCAACTTTGAAACTTTTTTTTAAAAGACAAAATAAATGACATCTGTTATACGCCACCCATTCACACCTTTGCACTGATACATACTCCATATAGTTTTGGTCAAGTCATTACTAAACTGCCCAAAAACATCGTACACCATAACCCTTCCGAACTCAGCAGTAGTAGTGCCTAAACGGGTCGCAGTGAATACCAACGTCGTGCGAGTAGCTAAACATTTTCGAAGTTCCCTCGGGACGCGGCGGTAGTTGTGTTTTGAATTTTAATGTCGTCTTAAAGCGTCGCCAGCGTCTAATCCCGGCGCCGCTGACGTTTGTGTAAGCTTTCACACATTTCATGCATGAAGTTTACTTATGTGTTGACCTTATATTTCTTAAGGAGTGTATTCTTAAGGAGATAAAACAATAGAAATTAATCAAATTAAGAAAACTTACGAGTAACTTTGGCTAACTTTGGCAATAAAAAAAAATACAAAACAAATGACATCTGCTGGTCGTCACACATCGACGCCTTTGCACACACTCCATATAGTTTTAGTCAAGTCATTACTAATCTGCCCCAAAAACATCGTACACCATAACCCTTCCAAACTCAACAGTAGATAGTAGCCCCTAAACAGGTCGCAATGAATACCAACGCCGTGCGAGTAGCTAAACATTTTCGAAGTTCCCTCGGGACGCGGCGGTAGTTGTGTTTTGAATTTTAATGTCGTTTTAAAGCGCGCTCCGAGCATCGCCGGCGTCTAATCCCGACGCCGCTGACGTTTGTGTAAACTTTCACATATTTCATGCTTATAGTGAATTGAATTTACTTGTGTGTTGACCTTATATTCCTTAAAGTGTTAGATAAAAAAAATTGGATTGAATATAAGAAAATTTGGCGTAACTTTTAGTTACTTCGGTATTTTAATTTCATTGAAGTTGCAAAAGAAGTCAGTAGTATTGCAGTAAAAAGTCAGCCTTGATGAATAGATAAGATTAGACAGATAAGACTGGACCTTAACTACACCCGAGAACTATGTATTTGCAAAGTGTTCGCTTGTTTTTTACCATTAACCCATTATTGTCTCACTGCTCGGTATGGTTTTCCTTTTGCTGGGCACGGGTCTCCTCTCTCTTTTCAGAATAGCTTAAACGCCATAGTCCACGGCGATACGCACTAAGTAGTTAAATCGGTTAAATAAACTGACTTTATAGTGTCTGAATTAAATAATCAAATAAAATAATAAAACAATCTGTAAAATCATAAAAATCCCGTTTAATGCACAAATTTACGACAATGTAACGTTCATTACTTATATCTATTTACATAAAGGAGTCTCACTATATTCTTAATCAGTGCGAGTGTTCAAACATTTTGAAGTTCCCTCGGGACAAAGCGCAGTTGTGCTTTGAATTTTAAAAGCGTTATAAAGCTCACTGCAACGCTGCCTCGCCATCTAATACTAAAGCTTAGTATGTTTGTGTAAAGTTCCACATTACATTTACAATTTCTGACGGTTTTAGTAGTTCTTATAAATAAAGATTTTGAAAGAAAAAAATTAAATTATATTTATGTATTGCAACCTATGTAGAAGTTAAAATACACTAATATTAATTCGTTTTTGTTAAAGAAACAATTGTTTCTTCGACTGTAGCACTGTAGCACTGTACACATTTCGACTTCGGGAAAGAAATCTAAAGAACCCTGACTCCTTGAGCTGATGACAAAAATTCATACGCATTTTCACGCTCCGGAGGCTTTCTTAAGTTATTAAACCTTATTGATAGTATTTTGGGTAGAAAACATTCCAAATGCGTCAGCTATTAATCAGTAACTTCCTCATAAACCGCATTAGCACAACATAGTGGCATATTGTGCCACAGCCCTCATTGAAACCCGAGCGCAACCCTCAAACAACTTCACGATTTATTAATACTATTATATGTATATCGTAAAACCTAGTAACCTCGTGTAATGAAAATCCAAACGGCAAGGAATTGTCCGCGGCACTGCAACACCCGCCCGGAACAAGAACGAATGGTGCGATATCGCAGCGACGGTTATTGTAAGGGATGCGACTCCGTATAAACGTCACCTACGCGCCGATTTACTGCGCCAACACGCACTGTTGTATTACATTGCTTGCAATCTTACCCTTTTTACTACCTTGCCGTATTAATACTTATTTAGTAGAATTGCGTAGACAGTGCCTAGTACGTAGTCTAGTTTAGTAAAACTTTTTACGATCACAACGCAAGTCATAGAATATTTTTGAAATTTTATGTCACAATTATATTTTTCTAGAGCAGTTATGTTTTTAGTTAAAGGGTAAGTTAGAGAATGGAATGTACAAAAGTTGCTGATTTAATATGATAAAAGTACAATAAAATTCATCAACCACAATTTTTTTGTAAGTTTACTTTTATAGCGTGTAATATAGCAACACCGTGTAATGAAACAACGTGTAATGAAAATCCAAACGACAAGGAATTGTCCGCGGCGCGCTGCAACACCCGCCCGGAACAAGAACGAATGGCGCGATGTCGCAGCGACTGTTATAGTAAGGGATGCGACTGCGTATAAACGTCACCTACGCGACAATTTACTGCGCCGCCACGCACTATTGTATTACATTGCTTGTAATCTTACCCTTCTTACTACCTTGCCATATTAATAGTTATTTAGTAAATTGCGTAGACAGTACCTAGAACGTAGTCTAGTTTAGTGAAACTTTTTACAATTACAGCTCAAGTCACAGAATACTCTTGAGATTTTATATTTTTCTAGAGTAGCTGTGTTTTAAGTTGAAGGTAAGCTACAGACTGGAATATACATTTTTTCTGATTTAATAAAAAAAAACAATAAAATTCACCAACCGCGTTTCTTATTTTACAGCATGTAATATAGTAACTTCGAGTAATGAAAATCCAAACGACAAGGAATTGTCCGCGGCGCGCTGCAACACCCGCCCGGAACAAGAACGAATGGCGCGATATCGCAGCGACTGTTATTGTAAGGGATGCGACTGCGGATAAACGTCACCTACGCGACAATTTACTGCGCCAACACGCACTGTTGTATTACATTGCTTGTTTTACATTTACTTTACAGGCTTTCATTTATAATATTGAATTATTTTTGATAAGTTTTAGTCAGTAAAGTTTATTTGTACTTCCATTATATTATTGAGCTATTTGGAATTAAATTGAAAGAATAGTTAAGTACGAACAGTAAAAATATATTAAGTAAAAGGTTCTTCCATAACCGTAAATCTATTTTTTAACATCATCAAACCGTGTATGTGAATGACGATGAAGTTATCCATTTTCTATGATCGGCTACAAATAGTATTTCTTGTTATACAAGTTCATAAAGCCCATGAAATCCAACCTGAAGTACCTACCACCTAATACCAGGTCCATTACAAGCCTATTGCAGATAGCAATAATACAGTGTAACCTTAGAACTAAATTGGTGAGCCTCACGTAGGTACACACTCACACAGCCTTACCACTCCATACAAACAGAATGTAGGTGCATATTCAAGTTCATGTCAGATAGCAGATATAGGTAGAAGAGCGTTATAGGCATTCATCAGTTCTAATTAATAATAAAGTAATAAATACTTAAATTGATACATACAGTGTTGAATACACTAAAAATTGTAGTGTTCAATATATAATGTATCTATTAATATCGGAGATTCAGTAAAGCCGAAACACGAATTTGTTCTAGAGACAATGCTAAGCAATGCAGTCGCTACTATCCTATTCTCTTTCTATTATTGTTAAGGATAAGACGTTATATAAGGGTTTTATTAGTGAGGTATGCATAAATGACGGTAGCCCCTACATATTCAATAAATCCTGGTATATTACCTTATACCAGAAAAATCCATTTACAGAAATATATTGTTTAAAACTGAAAATTCTGGTCTGCAACATTCAAAATATGTATAGGAACAATGACCATCAATTTTAGATTTTTTTTATTTTTTTTTAAATTCCTTTATATATGTAGTCTGTCTGATATTTGTAACAGGCTTCAAATAAGACCGATGCAATCCTACCTTTTTTATAATATCGCAGTAGCAGACGAGCATTCAGTTTACCTGGAGTTGATTACACGTTTTCATGGGCGGGAGTAGTCACATACCATCAGGTGGAGTGCATGCTCGTCTGCTACTCCTATATTGCATAAAAAAACAGAAATATGTAAAACTCAACAGCTCTCACTACATCTCGCTAACGATTTTATTAGCTCGTTTCGCATACATTACGCGAGACCGACGCTCGTAGGCCAGTGGGAATGGCTTTGCGATTTTAACGCCCAGTGAACGTTGATGACCGTGCGAAAACATAGTGCGAAATTGTGTGTTCCGTATCATTGTTACATGTTGAACCTTGATTGTTGTTGTTGAGTAACTGAGTTCTGAGATAAGTTAATCAACAACACTTTTTGATTAACTTGTTTCAAGTATCACACGATGTGGTAGACACACACATGTCTAACTTTTATCGGATATAAATTTATCACAAATATACAAGCAGATCTACATAATATTATATATCGTTGCCAGGATATCGATATATATGTATGTCTCACTCGTTGGCACGGCTTGCAGCCCTAACGGCTTGACGGATTTTATCAAACAAGATGTCAATATGTTCGTCACTTGAAAGCGCCATACGCTTTATATTTAAACAGTAACATTCTTTGTTTTTTGTTAATTTAACTAATATAAAAAGCGATTCTCATTTCACTTCAGCGGTACCCTGAAAAAACGTTCAAATCAGCCAGCAGTATAGTCCACAGCAGTCAATTTACGCTTCCCTATCGCAATTGTTCGAATGACCATTTTTCAAGCGTACACAACTAGGATATCCACGCCGTTTGTCCCCGGACAAAACAAACGCAGTTACAAAGTCGAAATTCGTATAACAAAAACTCGTCTAACGCACGAATAATTCGTTAGGTTGCCCGGTATAGGCTAAACCATATACGGTATAGCGTGGACGAAGTTTACAGCTACTTCCAAAATATATTGGCTATGGTTTATACTACACCAAACTCTACTGATATCAAAATCTATGGCTATATTTAAGCAATTCATTTTGATTGCATCCCATAATACGGATACCAATGACCCCGCCATTTTAGGTGAAGAATATGAATTTTATCATTAGCCTTTGAAAGAAGATACTGTAAATAAATCTTGAGGGTTAAATGTTTAAAAGAGGAATCATCATAATAAAAGTTAACTATTGTTTGAATGTGAAAAGCGAAAAATGTGTTTAAAATAATCTTACCGTTGCAATACCAAATAAAGTCTAGTCCCTCTCCCCATTTTAGGTCACCAGGATACATTGTAACCAACACCACTGTATCTAGAGCTTTGTTTGTCGTATTCGGTAATTGGTTAAGTGCATTCCAAGAGGTCTTGGCCGGAATAAGGGCAGCTGTCACTCCCTGGTGACTCCGTAAGACGACAGACGGAAAGCCATTTGCATGCTCTTAGTGAGGCAGATTGGCGACCAATTTACGTTCTACCAAGATGTGCATTTAGCAGAGGTAAGTGCTACTATCAGGTATTGTAATATGATTTAAATCAATGAAACAATTGACGTACATATCTATGATAGGCTATAAGGCGTTTACGTCTTAGCTAGTACCTGCAACTTCGTTCGAATTACGAGTATCTTGCTTTATGGAGTAAAACGATTTCATCTCTAACTTAGCTTTCATTAAATATTTCAGAGGTTATTTTTGAAAATAAAGTGTCTATAATAGCTTGTACGGATTAAACTATCTTGATACCTTAATTCACTAAAATCGTTTCAACAGTTTAACCGTTAAAGAGTAAAATACAAACACGTTACTCTCAAAACTAAAAGGCATTGTTGAAGAGTATCATTTGGTGGTATATATTTGGTGGTAGAACCCTTTGCGGTTCGACTCCGGCGGCACCACCGCCACACCTATTTCTACCTAATAACAGCAGTGTTAGGCACTGCTGTGTTCCGGTTTGAAGGATGTGGTAAGGGAGACAGACTTTTCCGAGGCGTTCCAGCATAGTCCTCAGGGGTAGCGGCGCATCTGTGGCTGAACTCAGGTAGGAATATCTAATCCTATCTGGGGTTGATTACAGATGTCCATGGGCGGCAGTAGCCACTTACCATCAGGTGGACTGTATGCTCGTCTGCTACCCTTTTATTATAAAAAAAAAAAAAAACATATAGAAGAGAAATTTTTGCAACCCATTTCAACTTAGTCCTCCAATCGATCCGTGGCCGACTTCAGGCAGGACTGTCGTAATGGTCGTAAATGGTCGTAAATGGTCGGAAGTGGCTCCATACAATGAATTCATTTTCATGCTCGTTTGCTAGTGCCATATTACAAAAATATATATAAGCGTAGATAACATCCCTTATTAAGCGAAACGAGGTACCCACGACGTTATCTGCAACTAAAGCTAGCGAAGCAATTCAAACAAAAGGAACACTCGAATCAAGGGTTATTTTGCATTTGCTCCAAGTAATTGGCCAGGCGGTTCTGAGGCTGACGCGCCAGGCTGGTGTCACTCCCGGGGGACTTAAGACGACAGACAGGAAGCTATTTACGTACTCTTAGCCAGTCAAGTTGCCAATTTACTGACTGTCTAGATGTGGATTTTAGACGGGAAACGGAGGATCTAGAAAGTACGGTTTTGAATATTATATTTAAAGAAAGTTAAATAAATAAATATTTAAATAGAAGATGGGATATTTTTACACACTTTAAAAAAGTGGCCTGTATGTCTCTCGTATGAATTTACTGCAACTTTTCCAAAATTCTTTTCCTGATTTATAGCTTTTTGAATCTATCATTGCTTCTTTTACCCTACCGTATACAATTCGTTACATTTATGTACACAGATTTTTTTTATCTTCCCTTTTATATTTCCATTTGTAGATCACCAGTACCTTGAAAGTGGATTCCAGATGAAACCGCACGGCAGCCGCCTGTGCCTGTTCTAGCGGGACGTTCCATTCAAATTTAACTGCGGCATTTCATCTGAACACACACGTAAATGTATCGAAGCGATCCCACCTTTGATCTACCTTATCTTGACGCTCTCCGATGGATTGAATTCATAGGTGTAAGTAGTGTCGCGTGTACTGTTAGTAGTAGGTACTCCGAATAACTCTGATCCTTGTAGGAGTTTTTACATATAATTTGCCAAGTATATAATCTAAGGTATTTAGGTGGTTATCTTCACCCGAGTCTGTGGTACTATGATGAGCTATGAGTTTAAGTAATTAGATTAAAATGGCAATGCTTAGTTCTGTCTATAAAAGGCTAGTATTCAAGTTTCACTTGGAAATGTTGACAAACCGATCATCCAATACCAGTGAACATATTTATTTTTTGTCACATTAACTTCCTTGTCTAAACGCTATTTCGATTGCTGATCTTATCAAACAATCGCTGTTGTATTTCATCAGAAAACACGGCATTGCTTCGATTCACCTAACATTTAATTCGGTCGCATAGATTTCAAAGGATTGATTTATCGGTAACATATAGATATTCTATACAGATATAGACGCTCAAACAAGCTACGACTGAGGTATTCCGGTAAAGACGTACAGTAATTATATCGAAGAGATCTAACCTTTGACGCGGTATAGTTTGTCAAGCGTGCATTGCCTTTGATTCTACGAATCTCAGATGTATGACATATCTATTGCTTTTTATATCCATAAGTAGAAATGGTATTGGAATTATGTACGCGATCTAGAGAGATACGGAGATTGATAGCATACCTTTTAACCCCAAGAGACTTACATTTTAATTATGTACCTACTAGTTCAAGTAACAAAGGGGTACAAATGTTATTTTCATATTGTAAAAAGAAATAGAATCACTCCTTTGAGAATGTTCAAAATTATCAAAACACACACGAAGCGATTTAAGCAATCTCTAATTATTTTTTTTACATTCGATTGTTCTTCGAAGTTCAGAGATGTTTTAAGGTTTTAATGTTTTAAGGTTTAATGAATTAAGGATTCGAGCCGATAACTGCAAGTTTCAAAGACACTACTAAATAAACTCTAGCTTCAAAATTTAAAAAATACATGTTTACACCTTCATAATTATACATATACTTTTTAATCGTCTCGTATATATATTGTACACTACTGTGTGTGTATTACAAGTATTTATTTATGATATCTACTTTTGTTTTTTTTTTTTCTTTTTATACCATTCTCAACTACCTAAAGGTAGAATGGAAGACACGTCAAGAGCATTAAATCCGTTCTACAACAAGTCTAAACACCGTACAAAAAGTCATAAATAAATTAATAAAGTTTTCATATAAATCCTTCTAGTGTTAACATTAATCTCGAAACAGTATTAACGTTCATCTGAACATAAACGCCACTAAGCCACAAGTCACAGATTGAGTTGTATGAATTATGTAGTTTCTCGAGGCCCTTTCGGATACAATACCCGTTCCATGTATATTATGTGTTAACTAGCTTACGCCTCGCACATCGCAAGAAAACCCACTAACAACTTGGAGAAACTAATTATAACCGGAAAGGTAGAAGGCAAGAGACCTAGGGGACGGAGCCCGAAGAGATGGTCGGATCATATATCCCAGCACCTGGATGCCATTGATTTGATTTGATTTAAAGGCAGGAAGATATGAACATGATGAATGTAGATGCTGACGAAGCTAGCATCTTTGTCCTCAGATGTGACAACGCATCTGTGATCGGATGTGAGTACAAACGATTTTGTATGGAGTTGATCACAGATGGTGGAGAAAGTAAGCACTTACCATCCGCAACCTATTTTGTTCTTTCAATCGTATAAAAAAACAACACATTATTTTCACTTGTTTATCATCAGCTATATTATTCATTGTCTGTTAAAAGAAAACTGTTTCAACACGCGAATTCAAGTAAGACAAGATAGTTATTGTAACGAGATAAAATTTATACCACTTTAAAAAAACTTTTTATAAAAATTCACCTACTAATATTTTTGGGATGCCCACAAGCAGAAAAATGAGAGTTTTATAATATTCATACAACTTAGTACTAAGCTTAGATTAAATAGCTTACACGATATACCTAGTACTGAACTCCCCATAAACCTGCGTAGTAAGTTTTGAGAAGTTACACTGCTTCTCTTTCCATTTCAACTGAGGTGGTTTTGCTAAATCTACAACTAGTTTTCATTAAAGTCAGAATGTAATATTGAATACCTATTACATATAAGAGATGAGTTCTTTAAGTTGTAAATTGTGACAATTATTAGAATCGAAATTACAAAGTTATTCGAAGTTTTGTCTTCTCATTCATCTTTTACAATCAGATTAGGCAGAAATTGTCAGAAGGTCGATCTTTTGTACGCAAAACATTGGATGGACTGATTCTTAAAACGGTTAAACGGTCTTTAAATAATTAAATTCTTAATTTTATACTGTACAAAGTCGTAGTTAATACAATCTAGGATGTGAAAAGAAATTTGACAATAATCGAGATATTGAAAAGTAAGAATAAAATAAATTCACTCCTAAACAACGTAAACTACAAGAAATAAAGCTAGTATCGGAGCGATCTAACTTCAAAACAGCCCGGGGCGAGCTACTCGTAGATGCACTACGCTGCGACACAGCTCAACGAACCGTAAGTTTCATGTAAAACTTTGCTGTTGGATTCTCGCGTTAAATATAGGAATGTTGTACATGTCTAGTTTTCGTCTAAATAACACGCAGGAATGAGAACGCGAGAATTCATCAAAATTTATTATATTGATTATCATCACGATATTATTCAAGTAAGTACGACAAAGGTAAATAACAAAAATATACGTAATTTAGTGTTTTACAAAGTATTACGCTATAATAACATTAAATCTATGGTTTATCCACCGAATATCCAAATTTGACAATAATCGAGATATTGAAAAGTAAGAATAAAATAAATTCACTCCTAAACAACGTAAACTACAAGAAATAAAGCTAGTATTGGAGCGATCTAACTTCAAAACAGCCCGGAGCGAGCTAGATGCACTACGCTGCGACACGGCTCAACGAACCGAAAGTTTCATGTAAAACTTTGCTGTTGGATTCTCGCGTTAAATATAGGAATGTTATACATGTCTAGTTTTCGTCTAAATAACAAGTATTTTCGAATAGAACGGACGAAGATATCGAGTTTTGTAAAGTGGATTTTGTGTGACTCTACAGCAACTATCAGCTTCAAATATAACAAAGACAAATTATATAAGTATCTTTTTTTTTATAATATAAGAGTAGCAGACGAGCATGTAGTCCACCTGATGGTAAGTGGCTACTGCCGCCCATGGACATCTGTAATAAACCCCAGATAGGATTAGATATTCCTACCTGAGGTCGGCCACAGATGCGCCGCTACCCCTGAGGACTAAGCTGGAATGCCTCGGAAAAGTCTTTCTCCCTTACCACACCCTTCAAACCGGAACACAGCAGCACCTAACACTGCAGTTATTAGGTAGAAATAGGTGTGGCGGTGGTGCCGCCGGAGTCGAACCACAAAGGGTTCTACCACCTTCAAAATCTACGATAAAGATATCTACGATAAAGACGGCTACTAACTAATAAAATTTGCTTATAACGTAATAGCTTGGAAATAGATTTAAAAATTGAGTAAATAAAACTATGAGTATTAATTACTACGGGAGTAAACACACGAAGGACGCAAGTCGACGACAGTTCGCCGAGGGTTTGGCGACTGAAATGTTGCTCCTGTATTAAATCCCTAATTCATTTGGCACAACTACCAATACTTTTTGATGAAACTATACCTACAAGAGCTCTTCAAGTTCGAACGCCTCATATAAACAATAGATATCTACTAATACGTAATACACCAGTGCATATTAAAGTATAAATAATAATCCAGTGTAGTGTAGAAAGGCGCTAATAAAGATCTATTTCCTCAGAAAATAATTCTAAACAGATACATACATTATTACATTAAATGCACGTACTCTCAGTCTGTTTATTCCAAACCCAGTATTTAATAGCTATTAAACAGTAACATCCAAAACTAATTTATAGCATTCAAAACGCATTAGCAACGTCAAATAAAACGTTACAGCATAATAAATGCGTGTAGTTCGCAAATATCACGTATGAAGTTTGCATTCGAGCGAGCTCACTTCAAACATCGCCTCGAGCTCACACGCTTTGCACTGTTACAAATCCGCTCCACAAATCTTTAGTAGCTTATAAGTTCTTGCAGTACAAATTTGCAATGCATTAAATCTTACACTGGTAAGATGACGGCTTCCAAGATTTCGTAGAACACCGTAACGCCGTGAGCGAATCTCTGAGGGGTTTAATAATATTTCGCTTAATACATTATAGTTTTTGCGGAGTATGCATGCGAATGACTTTCCACCACATATAAATTTGCAACAGAACGTGACATTCGCTCACATAATACCAGTATGTGAACTAGTCGTGATACTACAATACGATGTGTCGCTTATATAAAGTGGTTTTTAATTTACTTAGTGATAATAGATTTTTATGGCGGAACATTTTCGCTATTTTTTTTTTTATAGTTTAACCTAAAGATTAGGCAGACGTGCTACCTGATGGAAAGTAGTCAACGCCGCCTATGCACATTTGCAACACCAGAGGAGTCGCCACTGCATCGCCGCCTTTGAATGAGAGCTCTTTTTGCACCTTTTTTGAAGAGCCCCATGTCATAGCGCTCCGGGAATACCTCAGGAGGAAGCTCATTCCACATTTTACACGTCCGCGGCAAGAACGTCCGTGCAAACCAAACCGTGGAGGACCGCCATGAGTCCAGTTGATGTGGATGGAACTTCATCCTTCGGCGAGTGGTGCGATGGAGGAATGGTGACGTAGGCATCAGGTGTAATACCTATGTTATTACCTATGTTACAATAGGAATATATTTTCTATCCAATTCTATCGTGATAAGATCACTGCATATTAATGGGCATTAGAACAGGATAAAAAATTTAACAAGAATCTAATTTGAAGTCGGTCAGAGCACCTATAATGTTGCATCCGAGTGTTAAGTTATTGAACGTATTATTTTGAAGAGCAAGTGAACCTCTCACAAACAAATTAAGTGAGGCCAGGAGCGACCATAGCCTCGCCTTTAATCTTGTATCGTGTATTCACGCGTATCACAACACGCGGAGATTAGAACGAACGACCACACACACCGTATGTGTGCCTATTAGCAGGAGAAACTAAGCTTTATTGTACTATGTTTGAGGCGAGAAACGTTTGAAACGTCGTCGGGTTACGTCTAAACGTCACCAGGTGCGTCAACGTTCATAGGACGGTCAGCGGAGCCTCTTTAAAATACAGCTCAATAAACGTGAGCGGCGCGTCAGGTGGTAGATTGATGGCTCAATCCGACCGGCGGCGAGCCCGGCGGGCCCTTGGAGAGTGTTTTGTGAAGCCCAGTTTTACGCGTATAAGTAACGTGCGCCGTCGCCCGGAGGAAATGAGAAAGTTATCGGTATCTAAATCCTGTCCCCCGGGACCGCTGTACGTTTCCCTAATAGATATAAAATCCGAGTTCGTATAATTCAATTTCGGTTAGGCAACGCCGTCGAGAAATTCGGTTTATTCCCCATAGTTCCACTTGGTACACTGGTTTTAATTTGCCTAGGGCTTTGCGTTCGCGCGCCTCTTGCGAATAAAGCTGTGTCGCGTTTTAATGAGAATTCGCTTTCGTGACTATTCCTAAGACGACTGTCCCGATAAATTCTATAACAGAAACATAATTTTAAACATTTTGTATAGAAATAAGGTTAAATATAATTAGCTACATCATAAAAAAAACAATTTTTTTCTTTAATTATTTATGTATTGATTATAATATGTACTCGTACTATCCATTGAATTATCCACGCTATTTTACTTCTACGCACGAATGCTAGATATTGAGTTAAAAACTGGCTTATACATATTATGTGAACTTAAATCAGATAAAAATACGATTTTGACTAATTCAATTTTTAAAAGAAATAAATTTCCCATCGCATTTTGGTACACGGTAAACTTAAAACAGTCTTCACGATATTACAATGGACATTAGAAAAACTGTTAAAAATACAGACTACGGCAAACTGTAACGCAGTTTTCCTAATATCACCACGCACCTAAACAAAGGAAATTAAAACCAATGAACCTCTTACCAGCAACAAATAATTTCCCCACCTCGGCGTTCAAAGCGTGCGTAAATCATTGACATACATGTCTAAACCGCATTTCGGTTGACTGTAAACTTAATACAGCTTACTCGTAAGGCCCCACGAGGATTTATAATATACTACAATATTATTAAAAGGTAAAGTATAGACCCGGTGAAACTGTAACGCAGTTTTCCTAATATCACAAGTAACCTAAACAAAGAGAACTAAAACCAAAGAACCTCTTACCAGCGACAAATAATCTCCCCACCTCGGCGTTCAAAGCGTGCGTAAATCATTGACATACGTGTCTAAACCACATTTCGGTTGGCTGTAAACTTAATACAGCTTACTCGTAAGGCTCCACGAGCGTACACCGCCCATAATATGAATTTACACGTCAATCTATTAACAAGTTCCTTGATTAAATTACGTTGAATTACCGAAGCGGAAACTCGATTTGCGACTTTGAACTGGTCTGTAACGCCGTGTTTAGTGAAGTCATACACACGAGTAACTTGCGTAGGTACGTGTGTTTTCGGCAAATTGTTATGTATGTGGTGTGTTTTGAACTGTTGTCATTATATCAAGGCACTGTTGCCCAAAAATTTGGTGACGATCTCGAGAAAGTTATGGTTACTCAGTAATGTGGAAAACGGCTCGAATTGAGAGAGGGTGTGCTTCGTAATGAAACGGAAAGAATTAGTTTGGTAAATTTTGAGTTTAACCCCTGTTGGGTTAAACGTGGTGGGTGGTTATAAAAGAAATTCACTATTTAGAATGCACGGGACATGACTCTTCAAACACCATAACATCTCTGAAAATAAAACATCACGTTAACACTAAAGGAAAACTTCGTAAGACCTATAAAATTATGAAGTGGTATCTGAGAGTACCTAAAATACCATAAAGTACCCAATAATGCCATAAGAACAATTGAAAACTCTATATAACATTTCAAAGGTTCAGGAAGTCCACCTGAGCTTGATTTCCAACAAACCTTATTAACAAACCTACCTAATAATCGCTTCCACTGTAGCCTAAGCTAATAACCAAATAAGCTGCATGCAGCCGGCAAATTCGCTAATAAAACTGCGGTCCCACCAACAGCGGTAAGTAACGAGGCCGCGTTCGCTGCACCGCAAACAACCGCCACGCAGATTACGAGAACTGAATACTGGATACTGAGAACTAAACACAAAGAGTATCTATACTGATATAATATAATACTGAATATACAGGGTGGATACTTTCATATGACAATAATTTTAACCACATGAACCTATCCATCTCTCAAGTCTCCAAACAAATATTTAATCAAATAACTTTAGTACTTCAGGCACAGAATTGAAGGATTGAGGAACAAAGAATGAAGTGTGTTTGTAATGTCAACGTAATACATTTTTATTAAATACTAGTTGACCCGGCAAACGTTGTGTTGCCATATAAAAAAAATGTTAAGGGTAAAACACCTTATCACTTAGGGGTATGAAAAATAGATAGTAGCCGATTCTCAGACTTACTGAATATGCATATAAAATTTGGTGAAAATCGGTAAGCTGTTTCGGAAGAGTACGGTAACTAACATTGTGACACGAGAATTTTATATGTAAGATAATAGTGTTAAGAATGACGGTAATAGATGGAAATTTAATTGTCAAATATTAACTATAAATGGGCGCATAAAAAGGCACTACAGATCGCTTACTGGGTAGTTATTTTCGGATCGTTGTAAAGAACGTAACTCTGCCATTTCTGTTGTAAAGTAGCGTTTAATTGTTATTGTGTTAATTTATATAGAAAAATTAAGGTTCCCGGCTTATAAAAAGAGGTTTTTAAATAATTACCTGACGAGGTTTTTTATAATACGAGTAGGTATATGAAAAAAGGGGGTTTTAGTGCGGTAAGAATCCCACATAACCCTGTGTCGCCCCCACGGCACGGGGTACCTTTTGAAGGTTTCCCCCTCGATAAAAAAAAAGGTATATGAAAAAAAGAAAAAACAATTTGTCTGTCTGTCTGTTTATTTCGGTTAATATCCGAAAAAAAGGAACGATTTTTCACAGGCTGTTAGCTAATAATATAAAAAGTAGCTTCGGTTACTACTAATTAAAAAAAAGATTCTAGGGAGTTTCACGATAACATTTATACATAAAATCCCTTCAACGTCCTATCCATACACGTTATCAGTTGACTGCCGAATTCAGGCCTATCCCTAGGCACCATGATGCACGTACCTCACTTCACCGTAGGTTGCTTTGCACCGCCGAAAATCTACATATAAAGTGCATCTACATACATATAGAGTGTATAAATTATACAATGACAACGGACCAAAAGATCCCGAAATAAATCTGCCTCAACGTGTAGAAAATATACAGGCAGAGGTTAAAAATATACCCAATTTTTCTACGACAAACTAATAAAGAAATACAACATTGTAAGTTGTCTGGTGCAATATTATTTATAAATGAATTTGAAATTAGAAAAAGTATAATATTTTTTTCGTTTAAATTTCACCGATGCTTACATGATAAATAAAACCGATACACGTTACACGACGCGTTATAACTTAGTCTTCATCTAAGATCACATGTGTTGTAATGTAGGACTTTGAACTAATTTTCTTTAAGCCGATTTAGTAGCAGAACTACATAGGTCTATAAGTGTAACATTTTTCCACACAATCAGGACAAAAATTCTTTAAACTATTAATTGTGTCAGGCGTTACTTTGCGGTAATCTTGCGGTAAACTACTTCGCAAATATCAGCTACTAATATGTATGATGATTTATATTTTAAAACATGCAGTATGTACCACCCTCGCTCCGATGCGTGCAGATGCAATAAATAAAAAATATATACCAGCATACATACCACCACCAACACTGCTTCAAAACGAAACATCATCATGGTAAGTTCACTCTACGACGGTTAATCATTAAACAGTCCCCATAAGGGAACTCGGGTCCTTATCAAGAGTTTTATAATTTAGCAAATAAGCAGCATACACTTAGCATTAATTATTATGATACACCTCGAACTAAAGTGATTGCCACGGGAGGAACCGTTTTAATATTCATGCACCGAATTGATTGGCGTTCGTGTTACAACACTGGGAAATTGCAATTTTATTTTAAATTTCCTATCCGGGACGCTGTCACTTTCCCTCCTTTTGTATTTTATTTGCCTAAGTTCTTTCTAAAGTATTCATGAAAGATATAAGTAGGATTTTAAAATCTCCTTCCTAGTAAAATTAACAAATTTATTAAGGCTTTACAATAAAAAATAGCCAGCCAATGCCATTCGGTAGGATCGAGTTTGAGATGGTTTGGTTTAAACATGACTAATAGAGAAAGAAAAAGATTTCTAATACATGAACTTTCATACAAAAGAACATGGTCACGTAATGCTTTCAAATATAAATATGCAAATTACAATTCTGATGAACAAACTTTAGAAGTCCAACAAGAGTAATTTCAAAACAATTTTTAATTTTATTTCAGTTATAAAACTTTAATAATTTCGCATGTTATATACTCGTAAAAAAAACCGAAGCCACTGGATTCAGAGGGCATGGGACCGGTTGAAGTGGCGCCACTTAGGGGAAATCAAATATAATTTATTAAATACTTAAATAACAATGTTGTCACTGTTGGACACAAAAAGGCCGATGAATGAATGGACTAACCCATGCTCAAGTACTAGTACAGGATCCCTAGTATAGTTTTCATCATTTATTAATAACAAGCTGATTTTTCGTGAGTAGCTTCGTTTCGACAAGACGCCCAACATTTTTCCTTACAGCAATGTTGGTAAATGGTAGCTTGATGGGGCAGCAAGGATAAAATATGTTGACCGGACGAATTCTAAAAATTTATTACTAACCAAATTTTTCTTTGTTAATTATCAAGATAATTATTTAAATAACGTGAAAAAATATTTGTACTACAAAATACACTCCTTTGCAAAAAAAACGGGCGGGTTTGATTTTTTAACATTATTGGTAATAATTTAGTTCTTCAGAGGTTTTAATAGCCAAACTATGTTACTGGCACTTAATAAAGAGTCTGGGTATGAAAAAAAGTTCATTCCAAATTCAAAACTTTTGTTTTTTAAATTATTAATCCCTTTTTCATTTTGTGACACTTTTCGCGGGTTTGCGGTTAAAAGGTTATCAAGCAACTAAAAGTAACTTTTCGTTATTTTTAGTACAACAATTTATGTTTATCGCATAATTCTGCCTTATTGTGACTTAAAACAGATATCTTTGTGTCTATCGTAATGGCAGAAAAAGCAATGAGAGCTAGTAAAATTATAGCGCTGCTGGAAGAGGGGTGTAGCCAATGTTACGTCTCACAGCGGTTAAACGTGAGTCGTTCAACCGTACAAAGAACCTGGACTCGATACCAAGAGACAGGTTCCGTTCAGAGAAGGCAAGGTTCTGGGAGAAAACGTTGCACACAGCCGCGAGACGATCGCTTTTTAGTGACTCAGGCGCTGAGGAACCGCAAATGCAGTTACATAGACCTCAAAAGAAACCTTGAAGAGGTACGAGGAGCACAAGTTAGCCTATGGACTGTGAGGAGAAGACTTTTAGCTGCTGATATACGTAGTCGACGACCAGCGCGGGCCCCCAAGTTACTCCGTGAGCACCGGATTGCGCGGTTGAGGTTCGCTAGAAATTGCCTATCTTGGACACCAGGTAACTGGAGTAGCGTACTCTTCTCCGATGAGGCTCGAATTTGTCTGCATGGTGAGGACCGACGTCGGCGAGTGTTACGAAGACCAGGGGAACGCTATGCCGATGTGTGTTTTGAAGAAATCACCCCTTATGGTGGAGGGTCCGTTATGTTTTGGGCGGGCGTAACTTCCAACTATCGTACCGAGATAGTATTCATAGAAAATGGCTCACTAAATGCGCATAGGTACATAACAGAAATCCTTTCTCAAAATGCACAACCCGCACTGACTGTAATTGGTGAAGATGCCATTTACATGGACGATAATGCTCGGGCCCACCGTTCTGGCGACGTAGATGCTTATATGCAAGAGGTCGGTATTCGTCGTTTGGATTGGCCAGCGCGGAGCCCCGACCTTAACCCCATTGAGCATGTTTGGGACCTCCTAAAAAGGCGAGTACGATCTGTCCAACCACCTCCACAAAACATCAGAGAGCTTAAACGTGTAATCTCGACTGAGTGGGAACACATTCCACAGGACACCATCAAAAGCCTGGTGGGAAGCATGCCAAGACGATTACATGCCGTAATCGCTGCAAGAGGAGGTCATACTCGTTATTAATTTTTATTTTTTAATGTCTCTTTTATTAAAATACCATAAAAATACTCGTAGTCTTAATTTCATTATACCCATAAAAATGTCCATTTTAACACGGCTCTCTGTTTACATTGACTAAAACACCGATACCAGGATAAAAGTGTTAAAAAACTAGATTCTCATTGATAATAAGAAATTTCTAGTCATCCAAGCTAATGACATACTAAAAATATAATAATATTTACCCATAGAAAAGCTAAGGTAAAGTGTGTGTGTAAGGTGCCCGTTTTTTTTGCAAAGGAGTTTATAAGGTTTTTATTAAGGCGTCCCCCCTCTCCAACATGTATCATAAACAAGGTCATGAAAAATAATTACTAACCAGCTGATTTTTTTTTATTGGCTGTCTACCATTTACATAGTCTACCATGCACATTGTCCTACAAATTGCATGGTATGTCATCTCGGACCTACGCTGAAAAGATGTTAATTCCGCAGGATTATTTTTTTTATTAGTAACTGTAGGACAAAGGTATCACGTGATAGGATAATATAATTTTTATCTAAATAAAACAATGTCCTACAAAAAAAGGGTAACTTTTATTAATCCTACAAGATTTGTAATTTAACTATAATATAATATAAATAAACTATAAAACTGGCGGACTGGAATAACGTACTTCGCAATTTGTAGGACAATGTGGGTAGTAAGCTGTGTAAATGTTAGACAGCTAATAAAAAAAAAATCAGCTGGTTAGTAATTATTTTTCATGACCTTGTTTATGATACATGTTGGAGAGGGGGGACGCCTTAAAAAAAAACCTTATATTTTGTAGGACAAATATTTTTTCACGTTATTTAGATAATTGTCTCGATAATTAATAAAAAAAATTCGGTTAGTAATATTTTTTTTTGATTCGTCAAATCAACATATTTCATCCCTATTATTTTAGTTATAAACCACAATCGAGAACTTTCGTACGAGAATTTGTTGGGCGTCTCATTGAAACGAAGCTATTCTGGAACACTCAGCTCGATACTAATTATTTTTACATTAAGTATTAGTACTACAACTTTTAAGTGTAGGTCCGAGATGACATACCATGTAATTTGTAGGACAATGTGCATGGTAGACTATGTAAATGGTAGACAGCCAATAAAAAAAAAATCAGCTGGTTAGTAATTATTTTTCATGACCTTGTTTATGATACATGTTGGAGAGGGGGGACGCCTTAATAAAAACCTTATATTTTGTAGGACAAATATTTTTTCACGTTATTTAAATAATTATCTTGATAATTAACAAAGAAAAAATTGGTTAGTAATAAATTTTTAGAATTCGTCCGGTCAACATATTTTATCCTTGCTGCCCCATCAAGCTACCATTTACCAACATTGCTGTAAGGAAAAATGTTGGGCGTCTTGTCGAAACGAAGCTACTCACGAAAAATCAGCTTGTTATTAATAAATGATGAAAACTATACTAGGGATCCTGTACCATACAGTATCATCACGACAAATCAAATACTCGATATTCCATTCAATGACCACACTACTTCTATGTAAACACCAAACCAACCGAATCTCTCGCCACTTATGAAACCCAAGTATAGTAGGTAATTACAGTTATTAATCGGCAAATTTACAACCATCGGGGGCATTACGTTACGAACCGGAAGGGGTTGCCATATCGAGTCAATAAAGGGTGGTTAACGTCATAAATAACGGATCAACGGGTTGCCGGTCGTAGGTTATGACCGGCGTTTATGGTGTCTGGTTATCTGGCTGCCGGCGATCGGGTTCATTTGTCCAAATTATCAAGTGTGTAGAGGTTTCGCTAAATAAACATCTGAATTCATCACTAGTTCGTATGTTATGGTCTAAATTAAGGTTGTTTAATTTAGAAAAGATCACGGGCTTGTAAACATTCTTTATGAACGACTACATCGTTGAAAACTAGCAATCAGGTATTTAAAAAAGTGACCAAGTTGACAATTAATCTGTATAGGATTATAGACTAAAATTATCGCGGAATTGAGACATTTTAATATGCAACGGATACTCACGATACGCGGTTCACGTAAAAAATACTTTTTACGTACCTACATTGAAATATATAAAAGTGCAAATAAATTATCATGAAGTAACTATGAACGCTCTGAATGTCTATAGAGCGTGGTGATAGCTCTAAAATGGTGATTGTTGATAATAATTACATATATATCGAATCTAAGTAAATCATTTTATAAGGACAACCCTTTAATTCCATTCAGTTAATTCAATAAAATCAATTATCTATTACTTATAAAAACTAAAACTTAGTTTTTTGTAAGTCCCCATACAATCAACTAGCACGACCATGTTATTACTACAATGAATAAACAAATAGCAATGCAATAAAATCATATTAAATAGGGACCAGTATTCTAGCTTATAGGAGCAGTCTGGCCATATTGCGTTCATAAAGAACGCCGGGTAACCAAACCATAATAAGAATATAATGTTACAAAAAAAAACTATTTCAAAACAAAACGGGATTATTTCAATCCCGTCACGTCCCGCGTTGGGGATGGCTTAATTGAAATAATATTCTTTGTCCACGAACCAAAGGAGATTGAGGGCGGGACGTGAGGCGTTCTCGTTGTTTTTCCCTCTCCGGCAAATGAGAAATACTTTCCTCTTTGTGACACACGACGCCTGGTGGCCGTCGCGTGCACGTGTAGGGTGGCCCTTAGTTGCGTTCTCTTTGGGACGTCCTTTGTGTATATTCGATACAGACATTATTACGGGAAATGTTAAATTGTTTGAATCATTTTGAAAAGAATAAAATTGAATGCAAATCTTATGCTTAGCCGGACCATTCACTGTAGATAGATAGAGTCAAAAGTATTTTTTCTGCTTGAGTTGGTCGAATAATCATCAAAATAATTTAAAATAACTGCAGTACGTAACAATTGTATTCATTTTAATTAAACGATATTATTGCCTAGCTCTGAGACGCAAAGGATTATAGGCGTTCATAAGTGATCACAAAAATAAAATAGCATCTATTTTCTAATTTACAAAAATATACCTGAGGTATAGAATCATTAAGCTCTATAATCAGGTATACAGATATAAAAGTTTATCTATTACCTATAGCACAAAGGTACCTAATAGGTAAAATGTTAAAACCAATTGCTAAAATGTATTTTCAAAAGTACCAATCCAATGACTAAAATCAACTTAAATGCTACCTACTATTGTACCGTACATTTGTATTATGTACGTGAAAAAATGTCCCAGTTTTTCACATATAATACATGGAAACACTAAACATGACTTACAAAAAAGACATCTACAACAAACTCTTAACGATGTGCCGCTTTTAACGTCACCGATAGGTCTTAAAGACAATAATTAAATTTCCCCTCTAATTAATTAATTAAAGCGACGTAGACCCGTCTGTGCCTTTTGAAATTGTATACAAAAACGGTTCTATTGAATGAGGAACAATTTTAATCCTGTTTTATACAACGTACAGGATTTTCATGTTTTAAAAGTTTACTCTGTTCTTGGAAGAAATATCTAGCTATTATAATGTTGAAGTGGGAATAAGCATGCAGTCCACCTGATAGTAAGTAACTACTGTCGTCCATGGACATCGTAAGCAACCCATGATAAGATAAGATTCCTATCTGAGTGTTGGCGACATGAGCACTAAGTTGAAATTTGTTGCAAAAGTAGGTATATCTTCCTTACCACACTCTTCAAACCACTACAGGGACACCAAAGTTAATATTGAACATAAGGACGTATACTCATTAACAATGTATGTCGCTCATTATAAGTAGCGATCGTTTCGGCTAAACTAATCCGGATTAGTGGCTAAACGTTGTAGCTGCATAATATCCCATATTAGCTGATACGAGCCATAAATTTATGCTTGTGTCGCATAATCAGCTATGTGCCAAGGGAGGCTGCATGGATTAAACTGTTAGTCTTTTCGTCATGCAAACTGCCTTTAATTTGTATTGTAACATTTTTGAAGCCGATGCTTTGCCGCTCCTGAGGACTAAAGTGATCGACGCATATGTAAGTCAACCAATCTATATATCCTTCTATGAAAACACAAGAACTGCTTAACGCTCTACCCTATTGTGATGGTGGTATCTGTGCCATCAAATAGTAAGGGTACCAACTCCTTCCAATTTATTTTTTATTTTCAACTTCAACATTATTACATTTAACATTATTTTAATAATTAGTTTTTAACTTAAATGTCATATTTTGATGTATTTTTTTTTTCAAATCTATTTCTTAATATAACTTCAGAAATTATTTTCAGTTCGTGCATACATACTTCTACTAATAATTTAACATTATTTTTGTAGTATAAGCTTACAGAAAGCACTTAAGATTTCAAAATGTACAACGAAAATAAAATTGCAATCAAGTCTGATGAGTATTATGCTATTAAGTTAATAGTACCACCTTTTATCTAGATCAAAAAATATTTCTAAATTGTACTCAAGCAAAGTTTTTATTTAGATACTTTATAAGTTAATATTAAATAATAGTCATCTTGAAGGTCTTGAAGGCGTGTAATCTTATAGTCACATAAAAGGTACAGAGTAACGATATAATAACTATACGTAAGTAAGTTCACACTAGTGATTAGAAGTATTATAACTACACAAGTATCTCCGTTATTCGACTGTTCTTGCTGAAGTCTCCGACCAGAATGTCGCTCTCTGTTAATTCGAGCGCCTTTAAGGTGTCGTCCCCACTTCACCTACCCGCATCTATTTTTAAACTGTAGTATCAAATGCGTCACTTATTACTTTAATGTAACGTTATAAAAATGTGATATCGTTGATATCCAAGCTTCTTATTAACGACGATAACATTCGGCCGTCCTGCTCACACGTTCGTCCTCGATCGTGTATGGTCTGATGCAAGAGCTGCAAAAGAAAACCAGTTGTTTAATGCCTAAGTCCAGAAGAGTTACACATTTTCTTGTAATACCGACTCGCACGTAAGAGGCCCGAACTGTTTATCAAAAACATGGCTTAAACTATACGCATTTTCTTGCAATACCGACTCGCATGTAAAAGGCCCGAACTGTTGATCCGAACCAAGGCTTAAACTAGGTGATGTTCATATAGAATCACACTAGTTGTATATTACCTAGGTTATAAATCTGCCCCAACAGTGTTCACCACGGATTTCTGTTGCAGGCATAGTTCATAAGGACTCTTTACATAAATGTCATATGCGCGACAGGTATTGAAGCGAATGCATTAGACCATTGTTAAATAATAAAAAAAACACGGTTATAACTAGGCGATGTTCATATAGGATCACTCTAGTCATGTATCACCGCAGTTTTTGTACCTTGTTTACGATAACATTCGGCCAGTGCTCAACTCAAATTTACTCCAAAAATGCAATATTCACTTAGTGTCTTCAAGGTACTCGATGCCTTGGGTCAACCCAACCATATGCATCACCAAGAGACACCCGTGAACATCACACTGCTCGAGGCATCTGCACTAATCCATCTTAACTCCAGATAAATAAAAATCAAACCACAAAGTTTCCTACACCTACAGTAATGACAACATCTAGCTGCCCACTTTATTTATGCCTGGATTCTAAGTCCAATAGTTAAATCTCTAACAACTATTGATTCGATAAAGTTACGCATCAGAATAACAACGTTTATCATATTAGTGCATTTCGGAATGCTCAACAACCTGTTCAATAACTGTTATACTGATAGATAGATAGATATATAGTTGGCCACTAAATGAATCTGTGCGACTCAAAATACTATTATAACATTATTATATTACTACTTAGTACTTCTTTTAATTATTATAATGTTATTTTATACAAATAGTTGCCTTTCCAACGTACGTCTTTTATCAACTGATGAAGCAGTATCAAAATAATAATATATCGTTTATATTTGAAATGAATTATATTAAAGTTAAAGACTAAATAATGGTAAACCATGAATTTCACACAATATAACACGTAATAAGTTGTATGAACCCATTTTTTGTACGTTATTTATCACAAATTCAAATTATTTCTTTCAAAGTAGGGCTACATAACCCACTTGAAAGTCAGAAAGAAAATTCAATACATTAAATTGAATTTATATTCGGTTATAATAATACATACTATTACATGAATTTCAAAATTTAATTAACAAAGCTTAACGGACCCATGCGTTCACGTCAGCGACATACTTGTCAATTGTGCAATAATCTTAACTACTTAACTTTTTTTTTTTTATTTCACCAAAAGTTTTAAATTAATATTCCCATAAGGAAATTATGGTTTGGGAGCTATTTTATTGTAAAAGTTATGCATTATACTAAGAAAGATTTGCTAGACTTTACGCAAACGTAGTATTTAAAAAAAAAAAAAAATATCAAATAATGTTATGGAAAGAATAAACACATTAAAATGGTTCGTTAATCTAAACGGAGTTTAAACAGAGCTTGTCTTACATTGAGTTCCTCGGAAGCGGATTTTTTTTTCGTAGTTATCAAGCGGATAGTGCTATTGAATACATACTCGTAAACTACCTACCAAGAAAAATGACTTCAGAAACCGGCCATTATTTAACTATACTTATTTGTGTCTACAACTGATAAAATATTTTTTTAAACACGCTTTTATTTTTGCCACGCTTTTATTAACTTGACCTGTATGTATGTAACGGAATATTTGAATCCGATTTTTACCTACTTTGAACGGTCTGATTAATTTAAAATTTTTGAATACTTATGACATGACATGATTTTAATAACCTTGTCCAATTCTAATTTTGTCTCATCAGGATCGTCAGATTTAAAACTATAACTGTTTTACATAACATGTGGCTCCTTATCAATCACAACCTAAAATTTCTATGACCTGAAAAAGGTATTTTAAAGTTGATCATGATTTTATACCAGCCAGCCAAACAAACAGTTAGTCAAACTATCTTATGATGCACCTTATTACCGAACAATTCATACTTATTATATATATTTCAAACGCCTCGGCTTCACCTGACTTTTATATAGTTTGTAATAAAAATTATATTAGTGCGTAATATCTGTATATATTATATTAATATAATATGTATCATTTACAACCAACACTCTCAAGGAGACGCTCGATGTTTCTATAGAGAAAACCTAGACATGACGCAATTGTGAACCGTATGAAATTTATATGAAAAGTAAATTATTGTATAAGAAAATCCCATCGAAATGTACCTATGCTTTTATTTGATTATATTATTAAACAACATTATTATTCATTTGGCTATGATATACCTATAATAAGAATGAAATCTTCACGTGTTTACATCGAATATATTTGAAAAAGATTTTTTTCTGTCGGTTTGTATGTTTGAAAATGCATTAAAACCGAAACTACGAAGTTGATATCAAAAGTATACATTTTTTTTAAACATTATATGACCAGGTAATGGAGTATTCCAAATTACCAACGTACTCCGTGATCTTGACAGACGGCATTGTATAATTCACATTATATTTTGAATCCACATGAACAAAGTCGCAGGCAAGACTCGTTTTAAAAATGCAATTCAAATTATATTCTGAATCCACATGAACAAAGTCGCAGGCAAGACTCATTTTAAATATGGTATACAAGAGACTATCTAAATTTATGTAGGCTTCAGTGACCGTTTCTCACTTAATACGTATAATAACTTAATTTCTGTTACTTGTAAATAGAACTAAGCGCAAGTTATAAAAGCATCAATTTATTATTATTATTATTATTTTATTTTAAATTATTTATTCTGAATCCCATACAAAGTGGATCCCGTTTATCATTTCGTAAGTGGCTCACATAATTAATAATATCGATAGTCTAAGCGTCTCAACGTTTAAGGTACAAAACTTCATTTACCAGTATTTGATAGTGCCCAATTTTCAAACAAAAAGGACGTGTAATGTTTCAAATTCAAATTTAAAGTTTTCAAATTAAGAGATGTAATGAAATATTAATACAAAACGAAGCGTTGCATTATTAATTTAAATAGACATCTAATATTCTGTATAAGTGAGTCAGTCAGAAGTAGAATGGGAGACTTTTTTTTTTAAATATTATATTCCAAAGACCGCAGCGTATAAGTTTCTCAGTTTTCTTATAGATCATTAACTGATGTGCATTTATACTTTATGGGTGTCAAAACACAGTAGTACACAGTACTGCGCGAGATCGCCTAGAATTGATGGAAAGCTCAAATTTGGCGACGTACTCCTTGCTTCTTTCATAACAAATACGTATCAAGTATATGAAAACAAAAGGAAACTTTCATTGATCTATAAAATGAAAATGTGAACAATGTAGATGTGAATGCCAGTTTATTTTTAAATAAAGCCAATTTATATCCATATAAACATAAAACCTTAAACTCATTGACCATTTCCCTCGTGGGTACAATCAGCCACTCAATACGGTGGTCGTGATACTTATTTGCAGCCAGTTAAATATTTACCACGTAGATATTATATATTTCTGTACAATTATGAATAATCAAAATTTTGCAACCTAATAAACGTGTCAGTTATATCAAGTAGGTATACTGTACTCTGTAACTGCACTTGTTGTTACCGCATAGTCCCTTCCATACAATAATAACAAACGCATATACGTAAATCTAGTTGATTCAACATTAAAAGTTATCAAAAATAAATACAAGTCTAATCTGTATGCAATTTATGGCGTACATTAGCCTATATTAACAACCATTAGGTTCCCATATATGCCTCTCTATATCTATACAGCCTGACATTTAAGAATAAAGACCCTTAAAATATTTTCATAAGTTGGTGTATTTATATATATTTCATAAGTAGGTGTACCTTTAGACCAATTAGGATTTACTTTTCACACCACAGACTATAGCCAAATGATCAGAGTTACCACAAGAACTGCTTTGCAAAAATTTTTTTTTAGACACTCACAGAAAATGAACTTATTTTGAAGTAAACTCTTCAGTTTATAATGTTAACAAGTAATTTGAGAAGATTAAAGTTTGTATTGTTTTCAGAGGGTATTAACATATCATTTAATTATTAGTTAATTTATGTAACAATTAGGACAATTCGTTCCAGTATTAAGAATTATCGGTATGCACAATTGTACTATATATATATTTTTAAATTGAGCCTCCAATTATAATAGCAACAATAATTATATTAATCAATTATATCTTGTTTTCAACATACTAGTCTCAATCTATCCATTCAAATACTTTGCCCTTACATCAAAGACATTTATCTACCTTCATTTTTACTTATTACCGAGATTGAACTCACATATGACAAAATAATGTTTTAACTCACGGTTTTTAGTCCTGTGTCAAGGATGTTCGTACTTACGAATCGCCGTTCATGATTGCGAGCTGGATTCTTCACGAGCACTTCTGATATTAAATAATAGTCATCTTGAAGGTCTTGAAGGCGTGTAATCTTATAGTCACATAAAAGGTACAGAGTAACGATATAATAACTATACGTAAGTAAGTTCACACTAGTGATTAGAAGTATTATAACTACACAAGTATCTCCGTTATTCGACTGTTCTTGCTGAAGTCTCCGACCAGAATGTCGCTCTCTGTTAATTCGAGCGCCTTTAAGGTGTCGTCCCCACTTCACCTACCCGCATCTGTTTTTAAACTGTAGTATCAAATGCGTCACTTATTACTTTAATGTAACGTTATAAAAATGTGATATCGTTGATATCCAAGCTTCTTATTAACGACGATAACATTAATAACGTCGTCTTTATTGCAGATGGAGTTGTACAAATAATATAGACTCACGGCTAGTGCTGACGACCAAATTCCAGTCTTACAGTAGTCACAAAATAAAACAGTAATTCTAACCGTACACACGCAGTGTAAGTGCGGCTTTTTCCAGTTCATAACTTTGTTGTCTTTCCATTTGTTTGTGCGATTTGGTATGTTTACTTAATTTATACAAATCACGTGTTACTTCTTGTAAAACTGCTTAACTTTCAATGAAAATTTTATGAGTACATTATTTTGTGGCAGAACAACGCCCGCTGGTACTCAATAAAAATATACACAGTTACACACTCTTCAGTGCTACGAAACATTTACACACGAGTTTATTTCATACGGACAAACGCGCGAAATGACTAATGGCCGCCATCTTTGTACCTGACACGTCGCGGGCTCGGTGAGTGATCTTACAAATGGGCACACTAGTGGCGAATGGTTCGGTTGAAAGACAAATATTTCAGCGGTATCGGTGGCTCATACGTTGTTCTGCGAGTAAATCAATACTACGGTGAAATACAACGTTATCAAATAACCCTTTGTTGTGATATCGAAACTATTGGCGCCTAATAACAGCATCCAAATGTGGTTTGACTCCAGAGGCACTACCACTACATCTACCCACTGTTTAATATATAATAGCAGTGCTTTTGCGTTACTGTGTTCGGTTTGAAAGGTGTGGCAAGGGACATATACTTATCCGAGGCCTTCTAACATAGCCCTCAGGGGTAGGTCATATCTGCTGTTATACTTTGAATGTGAAGAAAAACAAAATTTAGTATAAAAATTAGAAACTAGACTTGCGTCTTTACTTTAGTTAGAACTTCCAATTTTGTGCAGTTATTATAAATTTCTCCGGGTGGCAGCGAAGAATAGCCACGAGGCAAGTTGCACGTGCATTTGTTACTTAAATTTCGTAAAAAAAATACCAATCAATAAATAATTGTATACATACAAGGATTAGGTATTCGATATCTAAATAATTTAAGATATTTATATTTTTAATATCTACGACCAAAACTAAAATATGTATATTCAAAAAAGGCATTTGTAGACATCCTTTGTCACTGAAGTTAAACAATGATCTAATAAAAGTGGATAATGTTGTTAGATACTTGGGGATGTGGTTGGACCGTTCTCTAAAATTTAATAAGCACATAACTGAACTAATAAATAAATGTTCAAAGTATCTAAATATTTTTAAAGTTTTAGCAGGTTCTGGTTGGGGAGTTCATCCAAAACATTTAAGAAGATTATATACAACAATTATTAGGAGTAGACTTGATTATGGCAGTTTTTTATATAATCATTCTTGTCGAACACACACTGAAAAACTAGATAAAATCCAAAATCAGGCACTCAGAGTTGTAGGGGGATTTATTAAATCTACTCCTATACATGTAATGGAATGTGAACTCGGTCTCCCTCCACTGTTTATACGAAGAACATACTTATGTGGAAAATTTCTATTAAAAGCTAAGTCTAGGGCTAACAATATAACAACTAAATTATTAAGCCAATTATTGCAACATAAAGACAATAGATATTGGAGGAACAAAAAGAAACCTCTTCTTTTGACTGAGTATGAATACCTATCGGATGTTTCCATTCACAGCAGTTATCAATTAGAAGCATTCGCAATGAACACCTGGGTCAGTAGTATAGAATTAGGTAACATTATTAATTCGAATATACCAAGTATATCCAAAGCCAAACGATATTATGATAATTTTAATTTGAAAACAATTTGCTTAGATCTCATAAATCGGCAATATAAAAACTTTTACCAACTATATACGGATGGTTCCAAAGAAAGAGACGGTATCGGGGCCGCGGTTTATGATCCGCAATGTAATCTTAACCTACAATTTAAAATAAACTCTAACGTATGCATCATGGAAGCAGAGTTGTTTGCGATTAATGAAGCTCTTTCGTACGCTGCATCCTTACAACAAGATTCCATAGTCATTTTTACTGATTCGAGAAGTGCGCTCCAGCACCTGGCTCGGTGCACCTCAGGGATTCGAGGAACACCGACAGCCTACACCATACTGGACACTATTCTTGGGTTGACATCTAGATCCAAATGTGTGAAATTGCAATGGATACCATCTCATTGTGGGTTAGAATATAATGAAATAGTGGATAGTTTAGCTAGACAGGCTGTTACTGATGGCATTTCATGCCACATGTTTCCTTTTTTTTCTGATTGCATTTATTTATTAAAAAAACAATGCTATAATATATGGCAAGAATATTTTGATCTTCGCTCAAAAGAAAAGGGTATTTGGTACAAGACTGTTCAGCCACATCCTCCTGTATCCCCATGGTTCGATAATGTTAATCTATCAAGAAAGGACACAGTAACGATTATGAAGCTTCGTTCTGGACATATTCCATCAAGAAAGTTTGCATACCTAATGAGGAAAGTCTCATCACCAAACTGCGACCATTGCGGTGTACCAGAGGACTTAATGCACGTCTTGTTGGAATGTGTCCGTAACGCCGCCTTCCGTACAGAAAAGTGTCAGTATATTTTAAAAGACTTTGCTGATTGTAATATTATTTTGGCCAATCCCCATTCTCAAAGTATAAAATTGTTAATCAAACTATACGAATTGTCAAATTTGTCAGGTTAAGTTTTTTAGATGTTATTTTGTTTGTAACTACTTTGTAATCATACTACGGAGTGACATAATCGCTACGCGATTAAGCTCCTTAATAAAGAGAAAAAAAAAAAAGATATTTATTCAGTGTCTAGGTTTTCGAGTAAATACTTTTGTTTGTGTATCAAAACGGCGAGTCCTTGAGTAGAAAACATTTACTTATTCATTTATCTTTAAATATGCATCGAGCTCTCTCCGTCAAATTTTAATTTATCATTATGGAGAGTAATGTTTTTGCAATTGAGTCTAACGAATTCAGAATGCTTTAATATCTAAGTAGTACTTAATATAAAATACTTTTAAGCAAAATGACGACTCGACTGTGATGTTCATTTCCATCAAAGAATTCATTTACATTTATATATTTTTGAAAGGTGGTTGAACCTGTATGATGACCGGGAACGTACCACCGACATACATATTTCTAGCGAGAAGCACTTATGCGTTTTCGTGAATGGTGTGGATTCCGGCTGATTTAATACATAAGGCGATCATTTGTCTTTAGGAATGGCAAGGTACTTTTGCCCCGGATTTGATCTCAATTGGAATAAAGTATTGATTACTTATACCAGCGAAATCATCCGCGAGATGTCCAAAATTTGAAATTTTAGTGCATGCAACATATTAAACATGTCTCATGTGTCTTTTGTTGTCTCCGGCTCACGCTATCTTCATAAGATAACCAATTATTAAAATATTTAATTATTTAATAAAATCAGTCCCGCTGTGTACGCAATGCTCAAACAATCAGAAAAACAGGTGCTTTATAAGAATATACAAGATGAGATATTTCGTCTGTCCGTATAACAAACTCCGTTAGGAATATCCCGTCATAGACGTACACAGCTTCATTATTTATTCAGAATTCACAAGAGCAATGTTTTCGTGTATGATGTAGGTAATCTTTTAAATTACAGAGTCAATTGGACTTCATGTAAAACATCTTTTTCTTCTCCAACTTAGAATTCACAAAATGTTTAGAAAACGCCTTTGCAGAATTAATTATTGCAAAAACATATTTATGCGTTTGTTATGAATATTAACTTTTTTAGTATTTAAGTCAAGATTTGTTGATCATTTACCCAATTCTCAGAAAACCTCGTACTCTTCAAATTTCCTTAACGTTTTCAAATTTACCTGTAACAAAAATAAACAACGGTTAGATCTAAGATTATTTGTTGCAAAATAGTACTTATAAGGATACGTAATATTGATACGAGGGATATCAATGTGCGGCTTAAAATTTAATAAATGTTGTTTGTCTTTTAACGTAGCTATGAGCTTTGTTTCTATATTTGGCCACTAAAATAAACCAATCCATACACGCTATGGCGTGTCAATTAAGTTATAAATATTTTCAAAAGTTACACTATTGGCACAATTTCCCTTTTCTCAAATATCTATGAAAATTATCTATTGTATAAAAGTAGCCGATTTATATGTACCATAAATCACGCAGGTTTTACGTACGCCTCGGGTGTCTTACCTTCTCTTAACAGCAACCTCAGTCCATCCACGTCCATTTAATTTCAAATTCTTAAAATCATCTCAAAATCTAATTAAATACCTAGAAACAGTACCGCCAGCTTACTTAGCGCTCTCAGGGGCTGATTAACAGAAGTTTGAGATTCCACGCTTTGTACAAGCCCGCATTAATGCAATAACTGGCTTGCAACGAGATTTTCGTCCGAATAAATAATCAGGCGAACTGCATTTAATTGTAATGCGCTGAGTAACAGGTGCCCGCTTATTTCCTTATTAATTGTTTTAACGCATTGTTTGTTGTACGTATACAATTACTTTCACTGTAGGATATATGCATGATAAGAATTTTTGCGAGTCATAACTAAGTACCTATTTGACTAAAGTTGTTTGTAGGCTATTGACTTTCAAAAATAATAAAATATAAAGACTATACATTGAATTAAATATTTTGAATTGTTTAACCACATGGGAACACTCTGTAGATGACTTAGCTTTTGTATTCTCAATGTTTGTCTATCCTCTCGTATAATATCATCATATTCCTTATTTTATTAAAACACTAAGAACAATCGATACAATAACTAATAATAACGAACAATAGGTACAATAACTAACATGTGAAATGTGAGAAATACAAGTCATGATATTACTTTCATAATTTGTATTTCTTCATTCTATATTAATCTACAGCGCTACAACCAGTAAATAATCTATACATAAAAAAGAAGTGTCTGTTTTTAATATACATATGGTAAATACACCAAAATAACATTTTTTACCACTTTTGTCTGTCTGTCTGTCTGTTTGTTCTGGCTTATCTCTGAAATGGCTGGACCGATTTTGACGGGACTATTATTGGCAGGTAGCTCATGTAATAAGGAGTAACTTAGGCTACTTAGTCTTGACGACTTTTTCTTTATGATATTGTTAGATTTTTTTTTATGCGGGTGAAACCGCGGGACACAGCTAGTATGAATAATAAATATTAAAAGCTTTTAATGAAGTTGGTATGAACGATGATCACTACTCCCCAATTCCCTTTCCTCAGTTGATATACATTCGATTCCCAAGAAAATACAAGGAACTTACAAAATTACGTTGTAAGAAATACGCTAAATTATTCACACTTCAGACGGAGAAATTTCATTCGTAACAATAAGATTCTCTCTCAAAGATCATTGACATTTAAATGTTAATCGGAACGCGGCGCTAAAAGGGTTCCTGTAAATATTAACGTATTAGACACTCGACACGGATTCTGATATTCTATGTAATTCTCATCGTATTATCTCGTAGTCTAAATAAACGCGCAAAATATTTCGGCTTGTAAGATCATAACTGGTCTACAAAGGCTAACAGTTAAAGGGAAGGCAAAAGTGCTATCACCACAACTATTTCTTATAGCAAACGAATCCATATAGAAATCAGAGGCACAGCGCGCCCCGGGCGGCAGAATGGGGGCGGCAAAATCGAGTATTTTCGTACTATATAATGTGTATTTTATATAGGAAGAGCTATAAAACCCAATTTGCGCCTTCGGACGGCACTTTCAGGGAGGCGGCAAAAATTGAATACGTCAACCTTTTTTCCATACGCCGAAAAATACCGCCGAAGTAATTTTCTATGACCCTAGGCTTAGTTTTTGTTATAGATACTGCTTGGTTTTGATGTTTTATTACCGGTTATTTCTTATTGACCATTTCAACTTCAGCTCCAGGTAGAGCGTATTCACGCAACCCCACATTTTTTTTTATCTTATTATAGGCTTGCGTTTGGCTGCAACGTTACCTGCTGTTAAGTGAGATGCAGCCGTGGGTAAAACACGCTTGCCTAGAAGTAGCCTATTCACCCGTATCGTATGTAGAACAGGTACTACCTGAAAGCCATCATAGACGCGTTGCCATTCCTGAGGACTATATCGCCTCATATGCAAGTCAAACGTAAAGGTATTGCTGTAAGAACCTTATAAATAATAATTTTAAGTTTTAACACTACGACTACTACATATGGATTACTATTAAGAAAGTTACCCGTTACAAATTTAATCCAATTACGTCTCTACGTCATTGAATTAAATGCACGGCGTGCGGCGAGGCGTTGCTAGTTAATAACAAAACAGATACGATATTCCTTACGCGTCTGGGCTTAATAACGCCATCGCTGCGTATAATCCGCCCTTACACATACATTTTCATTCCATTAACTATCACAACAAAGATATTTTGGTAGATGAAAAGTCAAGCGTGGGGAGAATTTTCGTTGTTTCACATTTATATTTGTTAACAACACGAGTTGCGTTGTGGAGCTGACTGATGAAGTCCAGCATAGAGAATAGAAAGTAGGTAGATTTATTTAATTAATTTGATTTCACTCTAAAATTGCGTGTTTCATATAGTGTTCAACACACAGACACTAACAATGTGGGAGTAGCATACGAGCATGCAGTCCACCTGATGGTAAGTGGCTACTGCCGCCCATGGACATCTGTAATCTCAACCCCAGATAGGATTAGATATTCTGTACACACTGCTGTTATGAGGCAGAAAAATGTGGTGTGCTAGTGCCGCCGGAGACGAACCACAAAGGGTTCTACCACCTTCAAAGGGTAAATTTAGACCTAAATTCTTCTAATCTAAATATCTTGTTTGGCCGTATTCGGAATCGAAATCATTTTGCTACAAGGACTTTATTATCGAAAGGTTCATTTACAACTTTAGTAGACAAAACCTTGTATAATATTGATTATGTATTTATTAATATCGCACGTTGTTAAGCACATTAGAGTGATATTATATCAAAAAAAATAAAAGCTAAATTTCCTCAACCAAAATACTATCTACTCTTATTCACATGGCCTTTAATAAAACATTACCCAATTATGTGGTATGTTCCTAGCTAGGTACGTGTATGAACCTACTTGTGCTAATATATGTGTATGAATGTTTGCACACCGAATATTCCCGTGGTCATTAGCGCGCGGTGCAGCCAGCTATTTCAGTCGCTAGAGACATCCTAATTCAGAATTTTCAGAGATTATTATATGAGTAGGTACGTTATTATAATCGTATTTTATCTAGGACAGGAATAGGAATGGAATAGATTTCTGGTCTGATTCTAGTCGCCATCGAAAAACTATATTTATCATTTAGATATTTGTGGAATCGGGAATTAAATGTTGAACGGATTAGAGTCAGATCAGCAGTCTTTTAAAGAAAGATAAAGCGCTTAAATTCATAATGAGAATTTTGATTAATCAAATATGTTAAGATCCTCGTATTTATTATAAACCTTTGAATGATTACACATTTCCGCTGTGGTAGATAAAGATAACTATTTCTCCGTAGAGCATAAAAAACTCAACAAATCCGATTTCGCTACAAGAGCTCGTGACGTCACACTCAATCCAGCTCCGATACAGGACCGTACATTCTCCATGCGTTCCGTTGTTAACCGTCCTCGAGCGCATTCACCTGGAAATGTAAACTGAGAATAATTCCCCGGGCGCGGGTTCGTTCCGCCGTGAAAAGGGTTTTCGGTGTGCATTGACTAATTAATGCTGCGAACCTACATGTTGCATTGCTGCCAGACGACAATCTATTAATTAGTTAGGCACGTTTGAATGGGATTGGTTGTCTGCGATTTTGAAATGCGTTTTTGGACCTGACAGGAACAAAGCATGTGGGATCGACATTACTAAGGTTTCCTGCTATTCAGTTCGGGATTGATGCTGTCAACATCATCTACATCAGTATGTGCCAACATGGACGGCAGTGAGCACTTATTACATGGACTGTTTTATTTTAGAATTTTTATAACACCTTCAAATTGCGTAGGGATAAACTTTTTTAGGAAAGTGAGATAGAACGCCACCATTTACGAACCTATATCAAACTTCAAAATATTCATTCATTGTCAATAACAGATACTACTTCTCTAAACCAAGATTTATAGCAATAATTGCTAGACTTTCCGGCCTTTTCATTATTATCTTATTGACTTACAGTAGGTGTTTTAGCTATATTACGGCAATTAAACATTTCACTACTTATAATTTCATTGTAGTAAAATGTACTAAAAACTAAAGAAACCATTCCTTATCTATAACAACAAGTACGTATTCACTATAGTAACGCCAGTCGAAAACTTCAGTGCAACCACCTGAAAATGTGGTTTCCGAATAATTCTACGGAACCGTCGAACCGTGAGCGTTTGAATGAGGTATTGGCGTACGGTCTGACCGATACACATCCATACCACACAGTATACTCATCCGAGTATACATACAGTTAGGTACACATCCCTACCAATCGTATCACAGTAATCATCCGACATCATACGCCGATCGTGGTTAATGGGTTTCTTGGGTATCAAAGAGGGAATCATTCGAATGGGACACGCGACGGGATTGTGAGCACCGAATACGGTTACGCGTCAACGGATTTTCGAAATACGGTTCCGTAATGGCCAATAACAGAAATATAATGATACTGATGTAAGCGCCGCGTCCTATCTTCCGTGAATGTCAAAGGACTCAATTAATGGATTGAATTTAGGACATTCAAGACTATGTTCATAGGTAAAAAAGAAGGAATAAGCATAAAACTGTTGCATACACATTTCATCTTATCCGTGTTTCACGCCTACTTAAACATGAACCACGTAAAAATATTAAAATATCTACAAACGTAATATTTTTAACAACATATAAATTAACTTATATTCGACAGCGAAAGAAAAAGTCTTAGTAATTCCTAATATGCAAGTATGTCAGTCATGTACCAGGTTTACCAGGTAGGTGGACTAGGAACTGCATTCTTTTAATTTTGAAGGCAATCCGTGGGCAGCATCGGAACAGTAACAGTATGATGGCGGAAAATGTAGCTTTTATATTATCGCAATCAACTTGCTAACTCAAAGCTTATTTAAATTAAATATGAAGTAACTACGAATGAAACGATACGTATTCAAAACACTGAGAGCAAAAACTAAAAACTAAAAAGAAACAAATTCGCACAGCGTGAAGTACGCGCAAAAATATTCACATCAAAATGCAATACGAAAATATAAGTGAAACTTTCGCAAAAAACATAACTAAAACATAAACAGACGCTGAAGTTGCTTGCAAAAAAATCTTGGCAACACAAAACCGTAGCGGGGAATACAAAATAAGCACTAACCGGGATGGAAGGCTCTACTTAGTACACGTCTAAGCTCGGTTATGAGTTCACGTAATAACAAATTCTGTTGCCGGTGTAACTTCGCGCCGGCATTAATTAAAAATAACCACAACTCACCCCCGTACGTAGCCCCTTTCCTACAAATGGAGGAAAGGTCTGTCCGCGAAGACGAGAGCCCGACTTCAAGCCCCGCGCAACAAAAGTAAATGCAAATAACGCCATTTTAAATACGTTTAACATAATTCCATCGCTCGATTTTACATTCATTCCGGTATAGATAGCGTGACCATATATTTTACTCGTCGAAGCGGGACTCTTCCGGAATTTTGTAGAAAAAAATATATGTTAATCAAAAATAAAAATGTTTTAATTAAATTACATTATATTTTAGGTAAGGTAACGTCCAGGCAGCTATTTTTTGTCTTCGGGCTAAATGAATTGACTAATATTTATCTTTTAAGTACGAATGTAGCTACTTTGATTCATCTTAATACAAGGACGGGAGTATTCTGTTGTCTCTGGAAACAGCAGAACAGAAACGAGGACTATCCTTTCCTAGGCGGGACTTACGGTCACATTAGATATAGACCGTTCCTGGCTTTTACCGTGAAACGGAATTAAAATCGAGCCTAGATGTTTTCATATAATTTAAAATCGTTTTCAAGTTTCGCCTTGCAAAGTGAAATTTGTTTCGTACAATTTTTAAAGCGTTTAATTAAAAATACGTGTGTGTTTTGTGCGAAGGAATTTGCGCGCGGTTTTCGTTCGTTTTAAATTAGCCAAATGAGTTTTCGCGTCCAACCTGATTTCTTGCCAAGACATTACAATTACGCTCCAGAATTTCGGATAGGAGGCTGTATTGCTGTTTCTGTAAACTTCGGAAGGAATAATAGTGAATCAACCCTTATCCTGTTCTGAAAATGTACTCAATAAGTACATTTTTAGAACAGGACTATACTCCAAATGTACATTGCAACAGCAAAAGTAATGAGAGTCATACAACCAATCGATTGAAAATATTACAGGGCACCCTGTAATGTTTGTACAATTCATAATTGAATTAAAAAAAATAAAGCGTTAAATGAATTCATTAAGAATCCGTTGTAATATTGAGGAACAATAAAATCATTAAGAATCAATTATATTTCCAATTATTTAATAACATATTATATTATAATATCAATAAGGAAGATATCAGGCGATTACACATAATATTATATTATACTTCTGCGTATACGCAATTTGCAATATGAACACCAACAACAACTAGACATATCAACGTGGAAACTAATATCACGTAGACAAACGTGTTACTGTGACACAGTTTCGTTCCAAACAATGAGATTATACACTGTTAAAAAGAGACACCGGGTTCGAGTGCCGGTCGAAACCGCAAACTTTAAATCAAAACGTTGGCGTATATTCTCCGCGGGAACTTTTAATTGCGGTAGCAGTTATACACTTCATGTCTGCGAGAATCACGCCCAGAGTTTAATGAATTTGGTACCGCAAATTTCGGTCGGAATTCCCGCTAAAGTTATACCTAATATTCGTCATGAACAGAACAAATAAACAGTAACATCCAAGTTAAACAGTAGGCCAGTGTTTAAGTTACGGAATAACCCGCACGAAGTCATTTGGCTGTGACGAGTAGATATATATGTACGTATGTTTTAGACAAGTTATCCTCTTGTCAATGTTTTTGGGTTCCGTAGGGACCCAAAGCGTAAACAGAAATTATTACCGATTATTAGGCTTTAGCTATCTGTACGTCTGTGACGACTCTAGAATTGATCCTTGAACTTTAATGCATAGACACTACAATTTTCACAATGGATGTAGTTTTATAGCTTTAGAACTTCAGAAAGCCTGCCTTTTTTCTGATCCATGGAACAGATAAGTTAATTGATAAAACAGATAGTTTTAAAACTATCTCTTGGTAATTTAACCTACTGGTACATTGGTCTAGGTTAAATGATTTGCCTAATCACTAGTTTAAAGTTTAATCTGTATAGATATGTATTTTACTATAGCAACTGAAGATTATTTTACAGAAAATTCTTAGGATGTTTTCCTTATTTTTTGTCTGGTCTGTTCAGAGTGAATTTTGTAATCAATTTTCTTTCCCAATCAGCTACGTATATCTAGAACACTTTGGATGCATTTATTAATTTATATTATATTTTTATTGTTCAAATTTCTGTTGCTTTAACCTAAAAGAAAGTCAAAAAACAAACATCCCACCAGAAGCATATCAAGAATAACACAATATTAAAACATATCGCTGCATAGTCAAAATTTTTCCACCGACAATGCAGCACAGAGGAATTGCGAGCAAAAATTGAAAACATTTATCTTCATCGAGCAAGCTCCCGAAACGTTTAAAATGGGATGCGGTGGATCTTTTCATACATCTTGTTCAGGGTCGGTGCAGATACGAAAGGAAATGTTTAAATTCTGGAATACCGGCAAATTGACGTGTTCAATTGAACGTCTTTACTGAGATAGCTGACACTGGACGAAGATTACAGCTTGACTGTAAGGAACAAAATGTATCAACGGCTTCGACGTATCACGAAGATTAGCTCACGTATTTAATATTGGGAATATTGAGTTCATACATTTTAATCAATGGAATATATCTAAGGAAGCAATTTCCTTAATTTTTTTTTTTGTATTAAACGAAATTGTATTTTTTTTTCAGGACTTATCTACTCATGGTTTATCTAGCGTGTTGGGCATCATTAGAATTTTGGATATACAAGGACAAAAACATCCATATACAGAACCGAAATCGAAATCAATCAATAAGAGATTTATTTTACTGACCGGGGATTAAAACCCGAACCCACCGCGCATCAAATCGGTGTGATGTTCGTTTCGTCACACGGGTTGTCACCGTAGACTAGCATAATACAATATATCCTTTCAAACAACCTTTTAAGTGAATGTTACGTATCTTCACAAGTATCTCCTTCAACAGGAAAATGTTTAGTTTATTTCCTTGGGACTCCCTAAAACTAAGTCCTGAATTAAATTGCTCGAGACGCAGATGGCGGCCACGAGGGGAGCATTCCGCACTTGGACGGAAGTGTATGTGTCCGATGTGTGAATATTCCAACAATTCAAGTAGCTTTATCTCTAAGACAAATGGTGACGAACGTAATAGCTGGAATATACGCAATGTGTATATTATGGCATGGGTTAGCGACTTGTGCAGACCAAAACTGATCTACAGACTTAAGCAATACGGTCTAGAGTTAAATAAAAACCAGTTATGACGATGGCTGACCTGATACATGTTATCTTCCATAATTATCTTGGAAAAGCAGTTGAAACCTATTTGGGCGATTTGAAAATTCAATATTTGATAACTTTCGTTCTCTCGTCACTAATTTGCATTGGAGAAATGTTGCAACGAAGCATACTCTAGAAATTTTGAATACTGTAGAAGAAGACCAGTGCCAATCTTGAATGACCCAATGGCTACAACTGTAGTTTTTTATGACTCAATAATAAATGGACTCGTAGAAGAAATGACTGCTTAATATAAAGGCTTAACCCCGCACTGCTTAAGAAAACCACTCCGTTATGACAAGTTAAGGAATTATGACACCCGCAGTTGCAATTGATAACACATGAGTATCACAAAACGAAATCCGGTTTAAGTTGAATGACAACTGTAAAGTTGAAACAAGTTCTCAAGTATCCAATACGGTACAAACTTGTGCAAACGAGTATCGCATAATACCGACGATAGCGAGTCGAGCGGGGCTTGTTACACCGCTATCTTGTCCCCACGTGATGTTGGCAGCCGGCCAGTTGCTTCCGTCAGCCGTTGAGGTTACTTGGTTTCAACGGGAAACTTCTAACATCCACCTTTATTAATGGGTTGACGTGGTTTCTTAGTTTTCTACTTTAAGGTTTTTCTAAGTCAGGTCTACTAGCATCTTAGCTCTGCTTTATAATAGATATTTGAGTCAATCGCCTACAAAGGAATGTAGGGTAAATTGAGATAGGCTCATTCTTCTTGGGTCTTGGCTGGAGTTAACACCAGACCCGGCCGATTTTGCAGGGCCGCAAATATAACGTTGCTGGTAACCCAGCACCGAGCGTGCATTACGCGATCAGTAATGAGACTAGGGTTTATCAGACCTCAAGAGATCTGCATCTGAATGTGTCCAAAGGAACGCGGTGGAATTGTAGTGGTTAAGACTCGAACATATTCCTACCGCTCCCCCGGCCCGCTTATCCAGAATTCATGAGGGAATCCATTAGATTATCGGCGCGTTAAAAAATAAATCCAATTTCGAAAAAAAAACTGTCCTTGTATTTGAAGCAAATATAAATAACATCTAAACGAGTTTATAGTAAACGCAAAAGAATCCAGTTTGTTAGACTGCAAAATTATCTACGACTCACCAGTAAGTTCGACAACGTGAAGTAGAACACTTGTTCTAATTGGAATTGGTTACTTACTATATATTCCATGGGCAGCAGTAACCACCCAAAGTCAAATAGCTCTTCCGTTTTCGACTGACACACACATACATTCCTCCCCCAAGCTACGTTAACTTCAAACCCATAACACATCTCCCACACATCGGTCATTCATAACGCACACAAAGCGAACGTGTCCATTACATTACGTTTCATTATTTATCCATGCAAATTGATAACAGTGACGTGTCACAGATTGGCGCGATGCGACTGAACAGTACCCTTACCATAAGTTTTTACGTTTTGACAAATATAGTACCCTTACCATAAGTTTTTACGTTTTAACAAATATGACTGTTTTGGTATTTGTTTACGTATTTGCCCATACAATTTCCAATCAGCGCCCCTAGCGGATTGTGTCAGAACTTGGAAATTGTATAGGCCAATACATAAACAAATACCAAAACAGTCATATTTGTCAAAACGTAAAAACTCATGGTAGGGGTACAGGCTACCAGATATTGCATAGAGATGAGTGGATGATGACTGGTGCGCCTGATGGACGAACAATTTACTAGAAATCACAATATAATCATTTATCATTATAACGATAATGTGTAATAAGTGAGAAATACCAATTTTAGGTATAAACAATTATTTTACAAGCTAAATAATCTCAAATAGATACAGGCTACTAGTAGGTACCTATGTAATTTACTTTTACCTTAATATAGTTTATTATATTAACTTGAACGTAAACTACATACGTTTACGTTAATATAATATACTACGTGTTGATTAATTTGTAACTTCTCTGGAGTAAGCTTAAACATCTCATGTATGAGTTCTCCCCGCAACTTTGAGCAGACTACAGCACTACTCACGGGGTACTCAATCTGTAGCAAACGTAAACCTTATTCATGTTTAAAGCCGAACATTAGAATAGCAATTTTAAAACATAGCATTTTCCAAGCACTTATGGTAAAAATATCGACAGGCTTGAAAAGAATTCTCAGTATCATTGTTCATACGAAAAGTTTTGCCGCAATAGGAATTCGTTTCCTGGCCCAAATAACATAGTACAAAGTATGATAAAGGCGAAACGCCAACTAGATGTACGACGCAAGCAAACTCCGCAAGAACGATGCAACAAACTGAAAAAGCACAAATGCAAGACATTTTTCATCGTAGCCGCAGTGACATTGTACCGCAACCGAGTCATATTTTGAACTTTGCGTCTTGTTATTTCGTAATATCTACGTACTTTCTGCACAACGAGCGACCCAGAAACTAAAGTTCCGACTGAATTTGTCTTCATTTTCATTACAGGACCGCAGTCACCGGGAAACAACAAACTATCTTGTACATTTCCAAGTTGCCAACTCGAAACTACACCTGGCGACGGCGTGCCAGTCGCGCGGCGCATAACGATATGTTTAATACGCGATCAGTCGCTCCGGAGCCCGATAGGAATTCCCAGTGCGAAGTAACATTCGAAATATTAAACGGTCGAATAAACGTCATTCTGTATGCGGTGTGGACGATACAAAACGACCAATATCTTTAGACACGTCGTATTGAAGAGGAGCGCTCTTAGTCCGGGCGGGATATAAAAGGTCGCCGGAGGTGGGGGAGGCTCCATTGTGGCTGGCTGTCGTCTGGAGAGCAATGCATTCCGCATCAATACGGATGCTTTGCTGCGACGGTCGGTGACATATGAGTATTGCAATTTCCGAACGCGGCGTCGTTAGTCGGGCATGGCGAGATAGCCCACTCGATGTATCAGTCGTTCGTAATGATTTACGCCCGTTCCGCTGCTCGCGCCGCTAGATCGAGGGTCGTGTAATGCGTCTAAAAACGCCGATGGATGTCGACGCAGCGTTTTATTGTCGTTCGGTGTTTCACAAAAAATTGCCAGTTCAACTCGTGTTTTAGTACCTCGACGCTTTTGTTAGAAATATCGCTCTGGGATTGCCGGTGCTACGAGTTTTAATGACTGTTGGAAGTTTTTTTATTAACGATCCATAAGCGACGCGTATAAAATGATGGTTTTGTTATGTTTTCCTGGCAGTTCAAATTGAAATTAACTCTCATAATTTCTGTAATATTAAATTATTGTAATGTAAAATCACTCAGTATATAGGATACTTTATTTTCATCCGATATTAAAGTCAAATAGTAGCTCAATTACCTATATTAAATTTGGTCTTACATTCTCTCGGTGCGCGGATCGAATTGCAGGCATGGGCTTCTGATTTTTCTTAGTTAATTTCGAATTCGTTTTGCAATAATTAATTTACCTTAAGGTCTATTCTAACAGTAAGTAAATAGTTTTAAAACTTTTCTCAACAATATCTAACAAGCCACAACTGGCTAACATTGTAAAGCACAAGTCTTCCAAGCACTTCTTATTTTGGATTGCTTAATTGGCACTGCCTCGAGTAATCTTAAACATTTATATAAATCCATATTTATAAACTTATGACTATTCAGAAAAAAACGAGTTCTTTACTCCATTACCGATACGGAACAAAATATCACGACGCAATTATTACGTAATGTTAATGCGATTGACGGATACGACCCGATACCGGACGCCGATAACATAACTTAGTCGGCTTTGTTCTGATAAAAAACGAGTTAGACGCTATTATTGATGCACAGGAGCAATACATCAGTACACAATTATTACGAGTACCATGTGCAAATAGACTCGACAAGTCAATTATGAGACGTTAATACGATTGTCCCATACGGCCCGATATCGGACGCAAACAACATTGATTTGTCGGCTTTGTTATAATATAAACGTGATAGTCAATCAATTGCTGATCTCAAGAAATAAAACATCAGTACATAATTATCTCATACAGCTGTGTGCAATTAGATTCGTCAACAAGTTAACTATGTGAATTAGTACCATTATCGGATAAGCCCAATACCTACCGGACGCCGATACTCTTTGTCGGCTTTATTCCAAACAAAAACGTGTTAGTTAATCCATTACTGAAAGGATCAAAGCATCAGTACACAATTATTACGAGTACTATGTGCAAATAGACACGACGACAACTTAATTACGAGACATAAATGCGATTGCCCGATACGACCCGATACCGGACGCCGATAGCATCGCTTTGTGAGCTTTGTTCTCATGAAAATTAGAAATAAAATAGAAAAAAGAAAGTACTGATTTTAGGTAAACGACACGAGATTAGTAGATTATATATATAGTTATTACCTCTTTTTAACTTGATAGTGACCAATAATATTTTGGTTATTATAGTTATTTTTTTAATTCACACATCATATATTATATTCGCTATAAAAGCAAATTTACGAGGTTTTTATTACGAGATAACGGATTTCATATCGATTCCCTTTACCTAGAAAGTAAACTAATTTTATTTTAACCTCCTAATATGATTGATCTTATATAAATATATACAAAATATTTTTACCCCAAAGTTTTCAAGTCAACTACAAATACAAGTGCTTATATGCAAAACAAAAGTTATAAAAGTAGTTTTATTACTTTATTATTATGACAACCAATTCTATTATTTCTTTACTTCTCTAGGTTCGTAAAGAGCTTTATGTATTACACTTCGGCAATGTAATGGGACGAATATTAAGGTAAGTGAAGATAAGAACACAATTTACATACAAAACTTAGATACCATTTTGAGAAACCTCTTAAAATCATCATCAACATCCCATTATTGTCCCACTGCTGGGCACGGGTTCCTCTCAGAATGAGAAGGATTAGGCCATAGTCCACCGCGCTGGCCAAGTGCGTGTTAGTAGACTTCACATACCTTTGAATCTTCTTTTTTTATAATTCTCTCAGGTATGCAGGTTCACGATGATTTCCTTCACCGTTTAGCAAGTGATAATTAATTTCTAATACGCACATATCTTTGAAAAATCAGAGGTGCGTGCCTGGGATTTGAACCTCGGACCCCTCGGTCGAGAGGCCGAGTTTCTTAACCACTAGGCTATCACTGCTATTAAAATACACTCACCACACAAATCACACCTCTTAAAACACAAGACCAAAAAGCAAAAAGTCTCATACCTAACGTGAACAACTATAAAAGTTCCCAGATAAAGCTGGCAAGTTCGTAGACGATTTTAAAACTTAGACCTCAAGTAAGGTGTGCTGTAAAAGGGGCAAAAGTGATACTCCAATTTGATCTAATGTATTAAAATGACGTCATATACGTATGTATTCTCCAAGATATATACGAGTAATATAATTGACGTTTTTACATATAAGACACCAAACAACGCTAAGCAACATATTTTGTAAAATTTGTAGAAACGGCAATTATAGTATGTTTCTCATTTTATCATATGAAACTGAATCGTTATATCGAAAATTAACAAACTATACTAATCGGAATAAACGATTTTTCACTCAACGTGACGTTTAGTGGCAACTGCCATCCATACAAAGGATAAGAGGAATCCTCAATGAAGCCGGTTATTGTTACCCCGGCTACGGTGCATTGCTACCCCGGCTACGGTGCATTGCTACCCCGGCTACGGTGCATTGCTACCCCGGCTACGATGAATTGCTACCCGGCTACGGTGCATTGCTACCCCGCTACAGTGTATTGCTACCCCGGCTACGGTGTGTTGCTACCCCGGCTACGGTGCGTTGCTACCCCCGCTACGGTGCATTGCTACCCCGGAAGATTAAATGGGAACGTCTCGTTTTGTTTTTGCTTTGCCACAGTATTCAAGATAGCTATAATTAACTGTTATACCAATTATTTTTTTCGAACAGATTGTAATTGCAAAAATCATACTATACAGTCTCGCCGGGTGTCAAACCTGGAGCACTCACCGGATATCAAAGCAAGACGCTGCAAGTCAGAGGATATGGAGATCGTTCCATCATACAGATCGTAAAAATAAACAAATGTATAACCTGTAGCTTGCCATACCCAAAATATTCCAATAACACAACCTTATTTAGTTAATATCCAGTTATTTGATAAGTACTTATCCACTAAAAAGTACTACAATAACTAGTTGAAAGTTTACTTGGCACTTTTATGTTTTTGTTCGGTCCGCCCTGATTTCCAGCGCTGTTTCGTTTCGAAATACGAAAGTTTCCCCAAGATTGAAATGAGGCGAAAATTGAGACTTCCCGAGACGGGTTCCGTAATTAAAAAGTTAATAGTTAATTGCTTAAAATGTGGACCGAGAGATACTGGAATATGGACCGGTTCTACAATTAGCTGATATCAGCCAATTTGTGGATAAAGTTACTACACTTTGTTTCGCGGCTTCGTCTGATAATGCGAAGAATTTCATGATTTTGTTAATTGACGCACATACATGTGTAATTATGTCAAGATTGTCGGCGCTCAATACGAACATTATTATATATGTGTAACTGTACGTTTGAATATAAAAAAATCTACATCACCGATATGAATATTTCTGTAAAGAAATCCCCTAATTGTTTCTTATGTATTAAGATATAGCAATTATGAAGACTGCTGAAAAAGGCTTTAGTTTTACATATTACATTTTAAGTAATATTAAAATAAAACCATTATTGATATAAATTGAAATATGTTTAATATTATCATCGATTAGTTAGCTTCTCATATCTCTATGTTTACTACATTTAGCGACTCACATGACATGAGGGTATTTTCTTTCAGTAAAGCAAACCCTAATCATACCAGCGATCTAAGCGACAACAATCGCTGGTATGCCATCCGAACACAGACCACAATAGGAGACATCCAATCGCAAATAATCAAACTAATTAGGTACCGAATTCATCGCTAATAGAATCAGGGCGAGCGATACAGATCTCTGAGGGCCTCTATCGCTATCCGACGGGCCATCGCCGAATCTCTCATTAATTGTTCACCCTTATCGAACACTGCGACCCCTTGTACAGAGCGCGTTCAGTTCACAAATCATTAATTTATTAACTGATTCTTGAATAGTAGCGATACGAATGATAAAATTACTTCGGGGTTAAGATAAAATGTAAGAAAGGAAATTTATCTATATTAGGTATTGTAACATACTTAGGTACAACTCCATTATAATTTATATCATACATCTCGAACCACAAAGTAACGTCAGCCACGCTGGGTAGTTGGATGGGAGACCACTGGTAGCTGATTTTCATACAAGCTTCAGTACTTTAAGAGGCACATTTAGCCGTCAGTCACAGTTGTTCATCTTATCACTGGACAGCAGTCGTTAAACTTTCTCAAACTCTGTCAAACTTTAGCCTTATGGACGTACCCTTACCTCTTCAAAGAGTATCAATCAGTGTTGATGAAACGTCAAAACCTCAGGCCTGCTTCAGTCGTAGAAACGGAAGCCCAGCAATGGTAATTAAAAATAATTACAGCCAAAAGTATTAAATAAATACATAATCACATTAAAGGATCGGTATAATTAACCCATCATCTTACGATGGCGCCCCAATATTGACGTTTATCCGACAGGAGATTATTTTACCAGCCGCCCTCCTTCCTCCTCAACATTAACTTACTTATTACTGTCATTCTCACTCAGAGCGTCAGATGTGGGTAGATGTCTTAATTTCTACAAGGGTGCCAGTCAGTTTAGGTACCTATGTGCCATTGTTGAGTTCCCACATCGGGGAAAGGACTGAAGCATCACGAACGTGATAAATAGGAATGAATTAGATTTATAAATTCTATCTTTATATATATATACAAGCGTGATCTTCTTATTTACTTACAAATACTCATCAGTTAATACAAAAGGTCAAACTCGGAGAAGTTAGATGACAAATTAGAAGCCAAAACAACAAGTAATAAAAATCGGGAAAAACATTAAGCTCGCACCAAATCCCCGCTTAATTGTAAGAACGATAAAACACTTATAAAATTAACGGTTAACATTCAAACATTAATAGAACTCTGAAAGTGAAGTCAACATTTACGTAGCGGTATAATTAAAACAACTGTAAAGTCAACATCGAGTGGATACTCAACACAAAATTCAAGAATTACGTAATCACACTAAACGTAACCTTAATTACGTTAAAAAGAACGCAATCCCCACTAATAGGACTCCACCGCATGCATCCAGTGTTGCTCCAAAAAGTTTATTGGAGCGAAGGCGTCGCACCAAAAAGATTTGGAGCAAAACTTCCCTAAACTGTTTACTCGGACGTGGTCGTACGTGTGCGGAGCGCTATTTCCCTCCAATTACATTGCGATAGCGCTAGTCACTGGTAATAAGTAGGCACTTAGGTCCCAGCGAAATTTATCTCGAATTTTTATTTTACAACCAACGCGACTTTGCGTTTTGTCGCTTCAGCTGGTTGATGCGTTGTAGTTTAGATCCGCGTTTCGTCGCTGTAATTAAAACATTAGCTCAGTTTCGTCGTTTCCTTAGCCCTCACAACATTGACTATGGCCTGTCGCATGTGACTATCGTCAGTTCTACAATGTACATCTAGTCGCGTAACTAAAGCGTACTTCTTACTCATCCATGCGACTCTGCAACTCGATGCAAAATATCCTAAGCTTTGTAAACTACATAATATGAAAATTTCCTATTGCACCCTTTCATTGCATCCAATCGTCGAAGTATTGCAGTCGCAAGTAGCAGTATAGGTTAAGCCATATTTATCTTCACAATTTTTATTATAAGAGACTAAGAAAAGAACAAGTATTTGCTTGCCCTAGTAATACAGTAGGTACTTACGTTTATTAAATTTCTCATATTGTAGGAGAGTAACAACAAAGGCCATGTATTTCCCTACGCTACTAATAAAATTGTTAGGTTTATTACATTGCCTCCTATTTTTCGTCATACATATGCCAGTGATGTTGGTAAATATAATGATCATAAATCGGGATTCGTTCGGTTGTCATCATTCTTCATTTAGATTTTATTCCTATTGCCTATTGTATTAGGCAATAGGCAATAGGAAAGGCAATAGAATAGCCTACTGCCTAATAGGCGCTGAGGAAAAACGAGTAGTGGCGAATAGAACTGAACTAGTTATTTACACGTATATACTTGTATTCGCTCTTATTCGTCTGTACTCGGAGAGTACAAATCTAAATGTCACATTATACATCACATACACACACTACAATCGACATAATGTATATCAAATTTCATTGTTTTCCAAACGCATTCAACAGCCATAATTCCAGTCGTCTGAGAGCAATCGAGATCGTAATATGTCGTCAATGACACACTACAATCGTATCTGAACAACAAAGAGGCGAGGATGTAGTGATTACACGTTCATGAACGTCGGGACGTCACGCCACATTGCGTGACGGCGCTGTTGCCGAATAATTACACGCCTTGAACCGAATTCGATGTAACACAAATTATATGATTACTTTGGGGGTGAAGTGAAACGTCTTGTCTCAACATTGGGCGTGTTGTGACAACAGTTGTGCGTTGAACTAGTTCCAGAATTATGGATTTGATTATGTATAATGACTATTAACGTACTTAACGCGTTTAATTATTATTTTATTGTTGTTGACAGGTAAACATTAAATACTCGTACTTAATAAAATTGTATTAAAACCAGTAAAACATTTCAGAATTGTAGAACTATTTGTGGTTCAACTTTTTTTTTTATAATATAGGAGTAGCAGACGAGCATGCAGTCCACCTGATGGTAAGTGGCTACTGCCGCCCATGTATCTGTAATCAACCCCAGATAGGATTAGATATTCCTACCTGAGGTCGGCCACAGATGCGCCGCTGCTCCTGAGGACTAAGCTGGAACGCCTCGGAAAAGTCTGTCTCCCTTACCACACCCTTCAAACCGGAACACAGCAGCGTCTAACACTGCTGTTATCAGGTAGAAAAAGGTGTGGAGGTGGTGCCGCCGGAGTCAAACCACAAAGGGTTCTACCACCTTCAAAACACCTAGGTTCTACTCCAGAGGCAGTAGCATCACATATTTTTGCACACATAGTATACAAACATCCGAACTTAAAACAGAATTTAATTTATCTTTTAGATATATTATTATGTCTGTCTGGCTGATTAGAGTCTTCTGTCTGTCGATAGATAAGCTTAACATGGTCGTACGGCAGATCCTTATCGCCTATAACAGAAGTTATTGCAAATATTCAACCAAAATTTACAAGGTAAACTAGTTTCATCAACAAAATTTACATATTGCTGTTGTAATTTCCAACAAAGACGTAATTCATTACCATCTTTAGGTTTACATAAAGGCCTAGACTAGAGCTGTCAGGCCACATTATGCTAAAGCGTATCTAGCCAAGAGTTGTCAAGATGTTATTGCGTATTGCTCTCAAATGTGTCACAACTAACTCTACGCAACTTTAATGTGTCTATGAACGGTGTTTATTTGACAGATGAAAGCTACGGTCGAAGTGTAGCGGATTTCATTCATAGCGCTTTAAACAATATTTCACATAACTCGCAAAGAAAATGAGTTAGTGATTGTTTTATTATATTTCAACAGATTTTATTTCATTGATCGTATTGTACTTACAATAATGCTTTATTCTGTATAAAATATTCATGTAAATTCGCGTTACAGTTAAGTAAGCGTTTAAAAGTGTATTTTGTATTGGTGCATTTATATGTGCTCTTAATGCAAAAAAAGATCTTGTAATTGTGAAGCGTAATCGGAGTAAATAAAATTTGATAATTTATATTCTTATATACAACTTAAAAAGTTATGTTGATCCAAACATAACTAAAAAACAAGTAGTGAAAAGGGTTCTATGGAAATTAATTTTAAACAAATTTAATTTTAAATTAAATAACTCCCGCTAAACACTCCCGCATGAAAACCGCGTCACTTTGACACAATCTCAAAAGTTGATTCCTCGAATATTGTCTACCAGCGCACTGTATTAGAACATGAAACACAACATCTCCACATACAATTACATTCGGAATTCCATATAGGAATATCTTATTTCTTAAGCTCATATTTCATACACGTTTGTTTTTTTTTTTTTAATTTTAAATATTTTTTGTGGCAGTGTATAGCTAATGAACGTCCGAAAAAAGTTTTACAGAAATAGATTTTGAATAAAAGCGATACGAATGCAATTAATTTCCGCTAAACGCTCCCGCTTTAAAAACGCCTCAATTTGACGCAATCTCAAAAGTTGATTCCTGGAATATTGTCTGCCAGCACACTGTATTAGAACATGAAACACAACATCGGAACGTCACACCGCGAATATTTGATACGTAGCGTCTCCACATACAATAACATTCCGAATTCTGTATACGAATATCTTATTTCTTAAGCTCTTATTTCTTGCACGTTTGTATTTCCCGTATCGTGGAATAAATATTAAACGTGAGAATTGGTAGAGCGATGTGTTCTAATGGATAGTATTTTGTGTCGCACACATTCATGCGCTCAGAAATAAGACTATGTATAGTTTTTCTGTTTTGGTAAATACCATTGAGTTATAAATATGTTTTGTAAATGTTTCCATTTCGCGATAGAAATAGAAAAGAGAATATAAGAAGGCATAATTTGACAAACGTTTAAAATAAGACAACGAAAGCACAAACACTGCGGCTACACACATGCACACAAACAAATTAACACAAAAATACAGTAATAAAAAAGAATAACATGGTGGAAAGTATACTGAATCACCGCTGTAAATAAACAACAAAGTATTCTACCCTCATTTCTGCAACCACATTAGTAGGCTTTGACCGTGGTCGGTATAAATGTGTAAAGACCATAATGTTTGCAACATTACCAGCTATAAAACGCCGCTTTTCAACACAACGCGTCAAGTTTTACACAATTTAAGCGTTATTAACACATGACTATAATAATTAACCAAGGTCCTAAACAGGGTCGGATTTGGACGTTCGGAGACCCCTAATTAATTGCCGAATTAAAGGAAACAATTTCCGTAAGATATTTTAAAAATGTACTACAAGTAAATAAAATTATTTCAATATTGTCTGAAAAAAAAAAACACAATTAATACCGTTTCAAAAAAAGGTAGTTGCCGACCCGTCCAAATTTTGATATTTTCAGTGCTCAGTAGCCAGAGGATAAGAAATACATTTATTTATTTCAATTTCGTGGGACGTAACTCTATGTGTGCGAGTTCGTCTCGCACTAGACCATTTTGTTTCTTTATTGTGGGGGCCTCTTACTTTTGGAGGCCCCGCTTTCGCTCCTCAAAATCCGGCCCTGGACCTACTGCACGCAAGTTTGCTACATCGTACTACTAATTGCAGCGTCGTACATGTAACGGTTTGTCGTCGATATAACTGTTTCTTATGTGCCCGTAAGTTTATTATTAAACTAGTTTCTATAATGATTGGAGTTTTCCCATTTAACTTCGAGCTCTTCGGTACTTCTAGGGATCTATTTGTAATTTGGTTTAGTCCGTAAGTGGTTATGATCCAATATTTTTTGTAAATATAGTAGAATAAAAAATGCATGACTCGACATATGATTATTTTATCGTTTGATTATTTTATCAGAAAAAAGACAATGGTGAAGATTCTCCTCTATAGCAAAATACCTTCCGAAGCAGTGACGGGTAGTTGACATTCAAAAAAAGTTTTACAAAATTCTATTTGACTTTAAATCTAAATGAAGAAATATATAATCTAAGAAAAGAAGGTAATCGAATTATAATTAAATTCTCCCACTTATTAACCAGCCACTAGTCAGAAAAGACTATAATATTTCACCGTTGAATAAAACAAATGTATGACCCAAGTGTTCATAAAACAACCTGTTTCGTATCAATAAGTATACAAGGATGTACCCGTTGGTATTAGCCTGTCAGCCATCATTAATACGGATGGCAAGACGATTGATGAGCAGCGTTAATCCAGAGGTTCTCAAAGTATCGTCTAACATTTAAAATCACACCTATTTCCAACGCCCCCCTAAAATCGCCAACCAGGGCGATTAGACAACAGTGGCGGTGAAATCGGCAACTGAGGACTTTACACTTAACGCTTTATAAATAAATGATTAAGGTTTTACATAAGGTAGACAAAATTCCTATAATTTTAGGGACAGATAATCATTAAAATAAAATGTTAATAATAGATAACAAATGATCCTTTTATTTTTGGGTCTCACATAGCTGAAATTTAAAATCAGCCATTGCTTTGTAAACTGTTTCAACACCTTAAATTTACGTTAGGCCCCTTACACCCGCTGTAGACCTTAAGCGCACACAGGGGGTCATTACAAGCCACTTTGAACAACAGTGCTACCCGAACAATTGCCCCCCACCCCCCACCTTGTACACCGAACCGGATGTCACGTGATGTGGCGATAAAACTTCGCCGTCAATAAATATTTCATTTCGGCCGTCATTAATCTTGTCGGGCGGGCTGCTCATTCAATTGGCTGGTTATTTACATGGAGGTAAATTATGAACTTCCAATATCTACTCGGCCGCAGTTGTTTAAGTTAGGGTTGACTGCGGTGCGGTGAAAGTGCAGAGTTTCCGGACTATACCACAAATGTAATATGTATTACTATTTCCGTACTTTTCCGAATTGTTCAATTCTAATTAAACGAAATGTATTTCTGACTTTACATACATGCAACTTAAAAGTAATTTTTATAGTTAACTACGAATTAAGTTACTTTAAATAAGCAGTGTTCAAAGATTGATTGATATATTCAGTATGATAGGTATCCTAGCTAAATATTAGCAATGACACGTACGTTTACTTCAAATTTCGGGATAAAAGTCCTTGAAATAAACCTACTGGTTACTAATTTATGAAAGGAACGACCTAGTTACCAATTAGTATAATTTGTTTCAAGCCGCTCAAGACCTCCAACAAGGACTGCTATCAAATCACATCAACCTGAATTGAATTTCGCAATTCATCCAAAAATTCAGAAGCACGCATTAAAAGGTAGACAAAAGCAGTCACTCATCTACCAACCGCGCAACGTTGCTTAACCTCGCTGCCAAACCACACCACACACGATAAAAGTTACCGCGCGGTCATGACGAATCTACTCCCTGCTCAATCTCGGATTGCACAGCCCTACACACAAAGTGCGATGATAAGGTGCACGTGAAATATGGGCAATAACGCCACTGAATGTATCCGCCGGCCGATGAAGCGCCCCAGTTTCGCGCCCCCAATTTCGTTTCCCCTTTCTTTCTTGAATTTTAATTTTAGCTTATAGCTTCAGATATAATAGAGCAATTCAGTACGTGTCAGGACCCACAGGCATGGGAATCAAAGCAGTTGTGGTTTTTGAAAGACCTCTATATAAGAATCAGTAGAAACAAAATGTTTAGCTGATCTCCGAAGTAATACTTAAATTCGACATTCAAATGTTTGCCAGACCGGGGATCAAATCCGGAACCTTCTTAGTTACACACTGGAACCATGACCGTCGCGGTCTGATAATCTTTTAATTCTAAGAAAACGTCTACAAGCCTGTTTATTCTAAAAAGTATCAAAAGTATCAAAAAAAATTAAAAACTTGAAGACTTGAAAAAAATTAAAATCAATTAATGGTGGATTTGACATACATAGCTCTGCTACCCCGGACATCTGGTAAAAGCGCATCCTTATTCAGCTTTTCCTAGCCGCCAAAACCCTATTAAAGAAACAAACTTATACTCCGAAGCGGAATACTACAAGCACACATCCGTTTCCAAAAACCAAGGGCTATCATAAAAAACATTGTGCGCGCGGCAACTTCACAAATTGTTCGGCTAACACCGCAGCTGTTTTATCTCCGTTTTATATTCCCGGGGGAGCTCTTAAATGTTGATGTTCTAAGCGGATGTTAGAGGCCATAATTAAAAGTTAGCGACGGTTAGTTTCACCTTAAAGTTGCCTCATTAAAACTTTGCACCTGAAAGCAAACATTCTTATGTAGAGTAACGAAATACGACGGGTGCTTCGCATCCCCTTTATTTAATTTTAACAAGGGAACGGCTTCGCTTGTACAAGTTTGAAGCCATTTTGGTCTGTCTGTAACTAAGTAAGTTAAACAAAATTGTTGTAACAAAAATATTCTGTTATAAATCTGACTTTGTACTACTGTACACGTTTGTAAATGTGGTAGAACCTTTGTGGGTTCATTGGAAAGGCACCACCTTCGCGCCTGTTTCTGCTTCATCATCACCATCTCATTACTGTCCCACTGCTGAGCGCCTGGTAAAATTTTAATACAAAAGCTTTACATTGCTATTATTTAGCAAAATCTAAGTTATAGATGGTTCCACCGTTAACCATATCGGTTAATAGCAGTTAGGTACGATCTGTTTCTGCTGTGTTCATAAAATATCTACGTAAACGTAATATGTTTAAGGATTTTCGCCTTCTCACAACGCTACAATACATTACTCTCAACATAACTTTATGAAACAAAGACGTCACGATCTCAAAACGAGAGATCCCACTAACGCATCTCATACATGCAACAAAAAGCTAAATGCCGTCTGTGTACCAACACAAAACATACGGCAATACACGCGAGCCGGCGCACCATACGGCGCGGGGACGTTCGCATTCTTTGCATTTCTGAGGCGTCTTTTAGGGAAAACCTGGGGAAATTCACCGTAATATCGTTGCTACGTAGATCGTCGGGCCACAGGTGGGTATATTTTGCTTTTGATGATGCTGTACTGAAGCTATTATTAAGCACAGGCCGTCAATGTGTTTCTTGTATTTAACGGCCTGCCCCTTTGAACTGTGGCTAATTTTTTTAATGAGAGAAGAAAGAAAAACGACGCGGTCGCCTTATAAAATGACTGCATTTTTCTTCAACATTCTTGTAATAACTAAACGCACCTGTTACAATAATTTGTAGACAAATAAATAAAAATTGATTTGATTTTCCTTGGTAGCACTATGAACTACGAGTATGTCCTTACTTCTGTCACTCTGACAGATACATAGCAGTTAGGCAGTAATTGGTTGACGATGAAAAACCTTAACATTCAAGCATTAATCGTGCTGTAATTATTCTGTAAGCTCTACATACAATTAATAATAAACAAAGTGTGGGTTATTTTCTCGATCGCAAATAAAAGAAAATATTTTAAAGAATAATTCAACGAGTAACAAATAGAATTTTTATCTTTTCAAAGTATTTTTTTATCTACATCAAGAGTCTTTTCCGTAACGATGAGCGTGTGTTACTGGCATAAAAGATACTAACTACGATAATCGCGAGGCATAAGTATTATATAATTTAGCACAATTGTATTTATAGACACGCACGTTCCGCTCCAGTTATGTAAGCAATAAAATAAATAATGTCCTTTACGTTATTCTATCACGATTTCCCTTCACAATCAATAAATAAACGCATTTCTAGTTCCGCAAAGTAAGCACGAGGGAGAACAAATCAATACTAATTTATTAGCTACTAGTTTAAGCCCGCGTCTTTGCTTGTATGGCAATCATCTAATACTGTAGTACAAGGAACCCCGACCATGGGGGTCCGAGATTCTAATCTCAAGGACATGTGCTATGTGCTTTTATATAAATTAGTTATCCCTTGCTATGACGATGAAGGAAAACATCGTGAAGAAACCTGCACACCTGTGAGATTTATAAAAATCTCTTAGGTATGTGGAGCCTACCACTTGACCAGCGCGATGGACGATGGCCTTCATTCCTTCTCATTTCGTACGAAGACTCGTACCGTGCCAGCAGTGGGACAGTAAAGATTGGACGAAGACGGGGGTAATGTTTTTCACATGTGTGTGTATATATGTATTGATACTATTGATATATGTATACGTATCTATTTGTCCAGTCTTAGGCATACCCTGCAGCGCAACGGCTTGACAGATTTTAATATAATTATGAGGTGTCTTTGGAACACCTAAATTATTTCATCACACGAGACCTAATAAAGTTTTAATACAGGATGTTATGTATGTTTGTATGTAGTAAAACAGGCAAACATCAGCTTAAACATATAGATTAGTAGATAATACTACTACAGGTCGGCACGCTCCATCAAGCGTATCCTCATATATATTCATAATCAGCCAATAATACATTATAATACAGCAACATAGTAGAGTACATTATAGTCGGATGACTACATACATCTCAATTAATTAACACGGTGTATTGAATATGACGGGATGGATGGTTCAAGTGCTCCTTTGTAATTAGGAGTTGTTGCTAATTAACGCGTCGTGAGACAGAGCTTCTGTATATTTAACTAGATACGCCTGTGGTTCTGTTTGTCTTGTTTTACAAATTTATATTTAAATCAGGATTATATAATATAATGTATGTAAAGTTTTTAACAGCCGTGGTGACAGTCAACAAATCTAGGTACTTGTATCTTGCATGGAAAAGTTACTTGCGCGTCCAATATGGAGAATCGTAACATAGGACTTCAAGTATGTAAATGTCTTTTTTATTTTTTATATTCTTAAAAATTGTTACACTGATCTTTACTTATAAGTACACGTTTTTTATTTATAATAAATTTAGTTCGTCATTAAATCAACAATATAAGGAGTTTACACAATGTATTTACTGACAAGTTGTATTCCTTCTGCAGCGGATACTAGATACTCGTAGCGTCAACACGTTTAACAATACCATTATATCCAACCAACTATTAAATGAAACATGGCTTAACTCTAGTACTATGTAGCTAACAAACATTCAAAACTGTTCATACGTAAGACATCTTCGGACAAACAGTATAGTGACCATAACACGCCCGTATCCGAAACGGCTGCCAAGTCGTAAAGTTGTTCCGAAAAAAGACGCACGCTTACTTGCAATAACACTTGTTTACGAGACATTCCCAAGTGGAAAACAGATCATACGTCACGTTGGCATCGACGCGATTCATCGTCGACACTTGTTTGCGAAACTTCTCCGTTGCGTTAGGGTGACCGCACATCGGCTACTACGAAGAGCGATAGTTGCGTAAGCTACTAAGCAGTCGCTTAGTCCACTATCAGGCTTCCAATTTGTTCTTTGAGCGACTAACGTACTGCCAAGGCGTAAAGTTGTTCCGAAAAAAGACGCACGCTTACTTGCAATAACACTTGTTTACGAGACATTCCCAAGTGGAAAACAGATCATACGTCACGTTGGCATCGACGCGATTCAACGTCGACACTTGTTTGCGAAACTTCTCCGTTGCGTTAGGGTGACCACACATCGGCTACTAACACGAGCGATAGTTGCGTAAGCTACTAAGCAGTCGCTTAGTCCACTATCAGGCGTCCAATTTGTTCTTTGAGTGAATAAGGCAGGACACTAACGCATTTGTTCTTTGAGAGACTAATTTATCCATGATTTTATTCGAATATTCTGTCAATTCTATTGCTTACGCAGCGACGTTATCGCTGAAGCTATGGAACAGTCACTTAATAATATTAGCAATTTTGTTTCTTGAACGACCGATGTGATGATGATTTTTTTGTTTGGTGCATGCTTGATTGTATTCGAAAAATCTGTCAACAGAATATCAGCTACCCAATAATTGCCGAGTAATTTATGGTCGCATTCACTACAACTTAATCGCTTACTATAGTTGCTTAAGCGATAGTAATGTATGGGCGATCAGCTTTAGGACGACCGCCGAAACTAGCCGGTCGAGTTATGGGGGTCACTTTGTTTTTGGCACCGCTCGCGAGAATTTATGCCGCTACGTAACTCCACTGCACTTATAAACATTGCACCCAGTCGAGCAGTGACGGCTGAATTCCCAAGTTGGCTATCCGAGTCCGAATCCTACGCCTCAGGCACAAAATACGTTGCGTTCAGTCCAGCAGGCTTAGGACTGTACGATCAAAATATTTTCTCACGATCGTTAACAAAATCTCGTAACTCCAGGAATTTTTATATCAAGTGATTCATGCTTTGATATTCTCCGTTAAATGCTATTGTATGGTTTTAAATTACTTGTATATTTCTGCACTACTACACAATTATTTATGCTTCATAACTGCAGTGTCAAGCTCTGTTATGTTCTGGTTTCTAGGGTGTGTTAAGGAAGACATATCTACTTACCCGAAGCGTTCCAATATAGTACTTAGGGGTAGCATTGCATCTATGGCCGACCTCAGGTAAAACTCTAAGCTTATACATATGAAGTTGATTACCCTGAGAGGACTGCATGCTCGCTACTTCGATTACCTATATAAAAGAACGACATGACATTCTGGCCGCGCCGAATAGTGAGACAGTAAACAGTATTTGCGATCCTCTCCCCTTGTTTCGTCCCCATCTCAAACGTATAAGATATCATAGTGCACTCCAGTGCATTCCGTGTGAAGTGTACTCCCAAAGCACTCGATTTCAGTCCAATGCTGCGATATCAAACGTATGGAAATGTCGGATAAGGGATTCGAAGCGACGCGGCACCTCTCGTTCGTAAAATTGACGTGTACGCGACGGTTTGGATGTCAAACGGAAAGTAAGTGTAATTGTTACTACTACAGATATACCTACATGTACCTATGTATGTATGTACACACATATACATAGTATGATTCTAATACAGATACTTGATAGATGTAGAATTAATTACACAGAAGAGGGGTGATGACGTTACTTTATAAGTTTAAAATCATCATCTAAAAGAAATAAAGAAGGGAAGCATGAAATTGTTCTACTAAACAAATAAAACGCCAGTTTTAGAGTTGAAGAATTACAAATCTACACAAAAATTACACATCAAACTGGAACATCTCACAATATCTTAACATGCGATATTTACATTTTATTAACAAAATATCCAACAATAATAACCGAAGGCGAAGCTTAATGTACCATAAAATTTAGCGTTAGCCACTAATGGCCATCCATCCAACTCCCTATCGCGACCAACGTTGCTTAACTTTATATGTAGAAATCAATACAAGCCATAAGGCTATGCACTTATATACTTAAAAGTAACAAGATAAAGGACAACCTACTATCAATATCTCTCCAATCACGTCTACTTTGTGGTGTTTCCCTCCACACTTTGCAAGTGTTAGTGTAAATGATAATGAGACCGAATGAATTCAATCGTCACAACATTGTCATAATTACTTACATTGTCCCAATTTGTACCCACTTGGTCCCTAGTCACGTAATTGTCCGAAAATAGTACCTACATCGCACTCTCCCAATCACGTCTCCCAGTAAACAATTTAGGAGTTGTTTTTTCCCCGAGAATCTTCTCGAATAAATCCTTTAATTCTGACTAATTTATCTTAAATTACTTAAATAGTTAGTAAAAGATCTTTATGTAATAAAATAGGTAAATTAAGGGTACATGTCGCTAACGTGAAATATTTAACGCGGTATACTTTTATAATAGTTTATTAAAAATGAATAAATGCGAAACCCCACTTTTCTGTGTATGTTACTCCTATTATTTATCTATACTAATATTATAAAGAGGAAAACTTTGTTTGTTTGTTTGATTGTAATGAATAGGCTCAAAAACTACTGGACCGATTTTAAGAATTCTTTCACCATTCGATAGCTACGAGTACATTATCCACGATTAACATGGGCTTTATTTTATATGAAATATATTTGATAAATAGATTTTGAGGCGGTACAAAGAGTGCCGGGTCAGCTAGTATTAAATACTGAAACACTATGTTAAAAATATGTAGTGTTAAATATGTCATGGTTGTACAGAACCCTGAATGTACGAGTTTGACTCGCACTTGGCCGATTATTCCTATCAATTAAGGATGTTCCTTACATCTCTTAAGTAAATATATCCTTCATAATCCCGGCGTTATGGCCTCAGCATCTTACGTAATCTTGTATGGATTTTCTCATTACTATTGACAATAGAGTAAACAACAATAGAATACCCATCATCGTGTAACTAAACAAACAATATTTCCGATTCACACGACGGGTTCCCATCAATAATGAGAGCACTACACTGAGTCTACTAGTTTTTACTTTTGTAGAATGCGAAAGCAATTAACAGAAGTTCAAAGTCAAAAATCGTTTTTCTTTAAGATGATTGACCTCTTGGTGGATTTGGACTTATTTTTGATGTGAAACATGGAATACCTTTATAGCCGCACGTAAAAAAGATTTCTGGCGTGGCGACGCTTACCTTTAACTACATAGACAAATGTTCTATAAGGGACAGAGCTATTAGAACAATGTGATAAAAAAAGACAACTAGTGTTTGACCTTGCGTTTCAAGTGTACGCAAACGTAAATATTGACAATGGAATATAGTGACCAATGATTACTTCAGTCAAAACGGGACATCGATTTTTTGATGTGAAACATCTATAGCCGCACGTAAAACCGATTTCAGGCGTGGCGACGCATGCCGTGGCGACGCGTCGCCACGCTATACGATGGTATATATATACAGTCTATATGCTGTAGTGTGTACGGTGTGGCGACGCGTCGCCATGCGCAATCGAATTCAATAAATAGTCATCGTTATCTGGAAAAAAATCGTAATATTTTATTTTATCATTATGACATATTTAGTTCCTATCACAATATGTTCTTTTCTGCATATTACTTTTACAAAATAATGTCGATGTTTCACATCTGCCAGGCGTCCCGTGACGGCTCACATTTTTTTTATTTAAAAATATCCATTATATCAATAAGACTACCTAAGTATACAATACCGTAAAGTTGGGTAGTAATTGTTTAATTACAGGTATACACTAAGGTGTACGTTATCTATGTACAAAATTCATAAAGCCGACTATTGCATTTATATACTAATATACTTTTAAAATATTATAATTTTAAAAATGTAAACGCAATAACTGTTGTATTTATTTAACTAATGCTATTAGTCAAACTTATCTTTCATAATTTGTAGATTTAATCGTCAATGTAAACATTAACTTCTGCTACACCATAATAAAATAAGATAGCAATTAGCTCGATAGTAAAGGGTTCAAAGTCACGCTCGACGTCGCCCGCCGTGACGCCGCGACACGCGTGACATTGCACTCGCTCGGCAACTTCTCGCTAATTATTTCATCGAAGTAGCAATCACTGTAATTACACGATTTATTTATGTGTAAATATAATTTACACACACGCACACACCGTCTTTACAACTGTACCCAGTACTTTATCGTCGGCGTAAACAGTACAGCAAAATATGTAATATAAAATAAGATAGCAATTAGCTCGATAGTAAAGTGTTCAAAGTCACGCTCGACGTCGCCCGCCGTGACGCCACGACACGCGTGACATTGCACTCGCTCGGGAACTTCTCGCTAATTATTTCATCGAAGTATTTATCATTTATCGTAAATTAAATACACGATTTATTTACGTATAAATAAAATTCACAGGCCACCTTTATCAGTGTAGTACTGGACAAAGGTATTCGCTTGAAATACTGCATTTGTGTCCTTAATCTATACTAATATTATAAAGAGGGAAACTTTGTTTGTTTGTTTGATTGTAATGAATAGGCTCAAAAACTACTGGACCGATTTTAAAAATTCTTTCACCATTCGAAAGCTACATTATCCACGAGTAACGTAGGCTATGTTTTATATGAAATATATTTGATAAATGGATTTTGAGGCGGTACAAAGTTTGCCAGGTCAGGTAGTAGATGATAACTACGAAAAAAAGCCCTATATTTCATTAGGATTTTATTCCTTAGTTTAGAGCACTGTCAGAGATACAAGATAACATATCTGTATAAACAACTATAAAATAAAAAAATGCAACCACGAAAATATGTTTTAAGGAGACATGCGTTGCGCATTCAGGATCAATTTTAGATAAATCGCTTATGCTATTTAGTCCTAAGGTACAACAATGCATCAGTAATCGTATTCTGGTAGATCTCAGTTTTCATGTGGTATTCAAGAATAATACCATCAAGTTCAAGAAGAACCATCTGTCACTGACTTCCACTTGTATGTGGAACTGAGATGTCCACGGGCGACGAGCTAAGCGAAAATCTACGAATATCGTGAAATTTAACGAATTGCGTGCCAATTCGTGTATTGCAATATTACCGTATATAATATTCTATATACAAAAAAATGTGTGTGTTTCTGTACGTAACCCCGCAGGTGTGTGCCTCAAGCGACCACGGGACGATTAGTGCGCGCGGACTGGTCGCTCAACACGTATCATGGTTTATAAAATAAGCCTCCATTCACTATACAATAGGTAACTTGTTCATAATAATTTAAACTATATTTCTAATATAATGTCATTTAATTAAATTGAATATAGGATTAAGGTCTTAAGTTACGCTGTAATTGCAATTAACATAATTGTGTAACTAATCATTTCATTTTCAACATAATTATTGAGACGAAATTCGTTTTAATTAATTTGAAATTTTTCGTAACCTTTAAAGTGATTTTAAAGTGATGTGAAGTTTCTTACTGAAATAGGTACTTACGAAACCTTATATACCGCTCCTTTGTTATGATTAACCGGTGTAAGATACAGACACTAATACGAGGCATTCCAACTTAGTTTTCAGAGAAAGCAACACATCTGAGACCGATATTAAGTGACTATTAACGAAATATATATTATTTTTTTATTCTAAAAATAACTGCTATTTTAACTAACAAAACATAAAATTTACATTTTTTATATAATATTCAATAGAAAATAACTTTTATTTCAATAAACTATTATCAAAAGTAGCCTCAAAGCAGGTACGTGCCAGAGATGACCAATCGACGATTAGAGCAGGGGAAATATTCGCCCGACACGTACTGCGACGATGGAACTGCTAAGCTTTGCTTGCTATACTCATCACATCACACTTTTAAATATAGAATTTATTTATATGTAATAGTATCACCATGGAGAGTGTGGATTAAAGCTAACTTACATATGAAGCGATTTTAGCAGCGACAAAGCAATTGTGAACAGCTTCAGATTGAATCCCTGTTCTTTATAGGGTCCGCTGCAGATGTCCATGGCAGTGACCAGTTACCATCAGGTGCACCGCATGCTACTCCAATCTTAAAAAAAATCCACAGCCGATCTAATTATCCAAATTTGGCACATACAATCAAATCTTGGCATCACTTAGCTGTTAGACGGCATACGTTTGCCAAAACCCAATTACACTAACTCATCATTACCACGTAACGTAACACTAAGTACCCCGGAGCGGCTCCTTAGCATACCTCCGCAATAAATCACCGTGGATGCCTTAAGGAGGGTCATCAAACACGCAATTAGCACGGTAGTAACAAACGGTGTTCAATTAGAGCCGCGACACGGTACGTGCATAACATTGCATTACATAAATCCCGATTGTCGCAGATCCGATTGTCGTGTCGGATTGTCGCGATAATCTACGACCGGCGCCGGTGCATGCATCAAATCATTAATACTCGTACCGATCGTGATAAATCAGAATAGGTTAAAGCCGTGCCTTATTGTGATAATGGCGTTAGTTATGTACGATGCGTAATGGATGATAAATGTAGTTATACGATTCATGGATGTTTCTAAATGAGCACAATAGCGTTCAATCAATAGATTAGAAATTGATTATCATTTTCGATAACGATTAAGACAAACATTGGGAGGAAACTGCACGCCTATAAGTTCTTTAAAAACGAATTAGGTACTTATTATAAAAACAAACAACTCGAGTGTTTGATGGTTGATGAGAATATAGACTTTGACTTTCCTCAAATTTAACCGAATCTATTTTGTTAAAACCCGTCAAGCTGTGTGTGTGTGTGTGTGCGTATGTGTGTGTGTGGGCAGCAGAGTGTGCCAAAGAATTAGAAAAACGTTAAATTACCCTCCACAGTCGGGTGAAACGTTCACAAGGGTGAGTGAAATCTAACATTTCGCACTTGGACGGCACGGTGCACTGTGTCCTTAACCTCTCTCATTTCGAGAGGAGACCCGCGCCCAGCTGTGGGACAATAACAACGAATATCGATTAGGTATTATGCCACTTTTCATAAGAGCTTTCATACTTCATCACAATTTCATTGGATGATGTAACGTGGTTGACACAGACAGTTCACGCTACAACATCAATCAAATCTGTCATCATGCATCCTATTAGAGATAGTTAAACGGTATGGATTTCAGTCTTCTTCATTCAAAATTTGCAATTGAAATCCCAAACATACACAAGGTGGTAGAACCCCTTGTATTTAGACATCCCACCTATTTTTGCAGCGTTTAAATGTGCTGTTAGTAGCCACCGCTTTGAAGGGTCTACGCCCTTCAAGGGCTACGAAGGATTAAATTGGAATACCTCGAATAAATATGCTTATCATACTACCTCCTTCACAACAGAACACAGCAGCTCTTACTACTCTTGTTACAAGGCATAAATAGCTGTGGACTATACGAAACAAATCAATTATTTACATCAAGTTTCAGTAGACAACGCATTCGTAGCTGCATTCCAAGAGGCAGTTTGATTATAGGCAATAGACACGATTGCGTCTTAATAATTTATCGACATGTAGATGGAATATCAAGCAAACTCCATCACTGAATCACTCATGTTAATAGACAATCAAGAACACGGTAGAGACAGACAGTCCACGCTGTATCATTAATGCGTCATCATCCAACGTAATTGGACATGGAAATGCACAGCATACATAAGGAGGTAGGGATTGCTATCTGAGATCGATTAATCGAAGAATCGATCCTTAGGCCAAAAAAGTTCGATTAGTTTTATCTATTTCCAGTAATCGATCTTTCATTGAAAGTCGAAAGTCGAGAGTCTATAAAATCGAAAGTCGATATTTTCGAAGTTGGTTGAATGTGACATTGTTTGCTGACGAATACGTATTTCAGTGCTTGTTTGGTCCTGATGACCTTTTTTCGCTATATTCGCCCTTTTTGTAGCTAAAATGATCGAAGATCGGTTGCGGAGAATCGATATTTTGGGCCTCCATTTTTTTGGGAATCGATTCATGAATCGATCTTTCTCCGAGAGAATCGCCATCCCTATAAGGAGGCGCGCACACAACGCCGCCACAGAACGAGAAACCTGTTATTAGCCGCTCGAGGCGCTCGCAATAATTACATACATTAACGCCAAATGCTTCGGGCTTCGTGCGAGGCGTACTTGCGTGTATGGAGATTCATATTTGAACCACAATAGTATACAATAGTAACAAATATTATACATACAAACAAATATCACACATACAAAACTATATGCAACGCTAAATTAACCTTAAGCGAATATTTTTCAAGTTAACTAAAAATTTATTATAAAAGCAATAAACCCAACTGCTTGAAAATATAGCCTATCGTGGGAATGCCCTACAATATAGACAAACCCGATCTGACACCTCATCTGTTAAAGTTCACCAAACCGTTTGGACTGTAGGCCTTACCAACGACTCACCTGGGCGGAGCCCGGAGGGGCAACGCGTTCAGAGGACTCCGGTTACGTTCCGTTGGAGATCCCGGAGTCCTCTTGGCAACGCCGAGGTCGGCCACCGGGGGGGTTTTAGTGCGGTAAGAATCCCACATAACCCTGTGTCGCTCCCGCGGCACGGGGTACCTTTTGAAGGTTTCCCCCTCGATAACAAAAAAAAAAAAAAGGCCTTACCAACGAATGATAGATACATACATATGCTCAAATAACCTTCGCGGTTGGTCAAGAATAAAATCAACTTACCTGAAAAAGAAACGAAGCAAAAGGTAATACTGAATGGCTTAATTAAAATTTTTGAAATTCTATACAACCCATTTTCCACTCGAGACGCCCGAGATAATTACATACATTAACGTCAAGTGCTTCAAATTTCGTCTGCGGCTTGCTTTCGCCGAAATTCATATGAGACAATACACATTATATCATTGTACGAAAGAAACAAGAGTAGTTAACTACGATATTAATTGCAAGTAGAAGAGTCGTCAAATAAAAAGTCACTTTTAAGAAATGCACTAAATAGTAAGAAGTGTCCTTCATACATCCACTTTTTTCATGATTACTTACGAAGCGACGACTTATTACGACTTATTACAGTTTAAATACGAGTACGTTCTTAAGTGACAACAGTGGCCATTCCGATTTGTGACTAAGTGCATGGTTTTACTTTTAAGCATTATTTAATTTACTTTGACGACATACCCATTGACATGTATTATAATTATTTTAATTATTTAGTATTTGTTATAATGAAAATGTTATTTTTTTTAATTTTATATTGAATTGTTTAATCTACATATATATATTAGTAAGCCACTCAGTGGTAGAATAAGAGATCGACCAAAATTGTTTTGACATCCAACAGCTATAACATGTTATCTTATTCACAAATAAATTGATTTGATTTGAAGCCTCGGTTACCAGTTACCAACCATTTCTTTACCCCTCTAGCCTCTACAGTGCAAGTACTACTGCTACGAAATACTACGAAAAAAGTATATAATATCCTGTCATAGCATTACAGCCATATCACACGTAAACAGGATGTAATTAGAAGAATACTGTCATAAATCCAAAGGGTTATACGAAGAACATGAGGAAACAAAACAATAATAATGATAACCGGATGGTCCGTAACAAAAATGAATACGCGCATTGCGTTGAGTGACGGCGCGTGCGTGAGAATGTTCGTGAGAATAAACAGATTAGATCAGCGGTTCCCAAGCAGTGGTCCGCAGAAACCAAAATATGGTCGGCGACGGATGTTAAATGTAGCAGAATAAAGAGAATAGATCATCCATTCACAACCAGCGGTCCGCAGAAGCAAAAATATGGTCCGCGAACGATTTTAAATAGAGCGGGCAGTGAACCCCTTGAAAGTAAGCGATGATTTGCGAGTAACTTTGAGTAGCAATATTAGTCCTAGGAGAGCCAAACTAGAGAAGAAGATGCAAAGCTCAGAAATCACATTGATTACAAAATTTATCCTATATTTTTTTGATGTACGTTCCTATTTATTGTTTAATTAAACTTTAAAATTAAAGTTTCAATTTGATTATTACAGTTTATTTTTGTTATAAATGATATAAAAGTGTTCCTTTACCAAGAAAAGGTTGGGAACCCCAGGATTAGATTAACCAGGCACGTAAGGTCCTACATATGCTCAGGCAGGAATCAGTATACTCAAATAGTAATTAATGGTGGGTAAAACGAAGAACATGAGGAAACAAAACAATAATAATGATAACCGGATGGTCCGTAACAAAAATGAATACGCGCATTGCGTTGAGTGACGGCGCGTGCGTGAGAATGTTCGTGAGAATAAACAGATTAGATCAGCGGTTCCCAACCAGTGGTCCGCAGAAGCCAAAATATGGTCTACGAACGATTTTAAATAGAGGGGGCAGCGACCCGCTTGAAGTGATGAAGTAAGTGATGATTTTACGTGTAGATTTGAGTAACAATATTAATCCTGGGTCAGCCCAACTCGTGAAGTACATGCAAGCTCAGAAATCACATTAATACAAAATTATTAATTTATATTATTTATAATATGTTTTGTGTGTTCCTATTGAGTTTTTAATTAAAGTTTCCCCCGTAACGAAGTGGCCCTTAACAAGAATGACATAAAAGTGGTCCCTGACCAGGAAAAGGTTGGTAACCCCTGAATTAGATTAACCAAGCACGTAAGGCGTCCTACAGATGCCCAGGCAGGCATCAGTATACTCAAATACTAATTAATGACTATGATGGGCAACAATTGGCCATTTATGATACGAATGGACAGACATTGGATTAACCACAGATATTCATTAAAAAATTATTAACATATGTTCTTAAAATGCAATTCTGTTATTACTTCTTAATTACTCAATTAGCGTTATTACGTCTTAAAGACTTATATTAAAAAAATGTGAAAAAAATTCTGAAGTCGGCGCTCATATTAGACACGTTGTTTACATCGTTATCCAACGAAATACCTATATTGAGCGCCGACTTCAGAAATATGTACTAAACCAACATTTATTTCTTTTTTTTTACTTTATAGTGACATAGAAGTCGGTTGTATGTTTTTGTTAAAAAATAATTTATCCTCCCCTCACTTTTTTCTAAACTGACGTGAACCCTACAATTCTCCATTGATCAATTTAACTACTGAGGCAATACTGACATTAGATTGGGCGTCTAATGGACGTCTAAGGTAGCCAAGACTAATTACACGCTATGAATCGTGTTTACTTAATCGTAAATCGTGCATAATGAGTTAATTCCAATATCCTATCAGAATTACTTCATTATATATCCTTAGTCAGTACTTAATCTTAGAACATAAGTTATTCTTTATTTCTTATTAAATGTACAAATTATTCTAAACCATCTCATTTATTAATTAAATCCAGACTCAGGTATACTAAGTATGGAGTAAAAATGCCGCAGACTTCTTCATTGACATTAAATTTGAAGCGTATAAATTATAAACCAAAAATTCGTAGGTGGTAGAACCCTTTGTGTACCTAATAACAGCAGTGTTAGGCGCTGATGTGTTCCGGTTTGAAGGGTGTGGTACGGAAGTCATACTTTTCCGAGGCGTTCCCGCTTAGTCCTCAGGGGTAGCGGCGCATCTATGGCCGACCTCAGGTAAAAATATCTAATCCTATCTAGGCTAGATTACAGATGTCCATGGGCGGCACTTACCATCAGGTGGGCTGCATGCTCGTCTGCTACTCCTATACTATAAAAAAAAAGAAAAAATATACCTTTATAATGGTTTCAATGCTTTTAATGAACTATTCCACATTTGAGGAAATTTTAAATAAGCTCAATTCGTCTCTTTCTAATAAAGTATCTATCAACGGAAGATTTATGACAATAGCGAGGACTCAGGACTGTTATCAAAAATCATCGGCATCTTACGACTTAGCATATTGCTCAAATGGCATGCACCATGCATTCACACGTCCGTTCAACGTGGTAAGACATTCTACGCACATTGTTTGAATGTATGGACATATCTTATCCCAATAATTGACTATTGCTACATCTCAGAGAACATCGCTATTATATAGTAACAACTAATTGCTACTTATCGCATTATTTCCTTGAGATAGAAGATGCGCAACAAATAAGAAGTCTTCCAGTAACAGTTTGAATATGGACGTGATCTAGATATTAATCGATTCCGAAGACTCATCAGATCTCAACATTTCCTTCTTAATCGTTAGACTTTTGGCATGCAGCCCAGCTTACAATATTTCGTCACTGCCGCTCATGTACATCTAAAAACCCACTCCCAAACAGAATCGAAATCCTACATGGATCATAGACTTGCTACCCTAGATGAAGACTACAAAAGTACGCTACATTAAGTAGGCAATCACCAAATCCGAAATGGGCTAAGAGAAGACATAATACGAAATCGTTATTCCCATATCGTTTTGACCAGCAATGGATCCAACTTATCGAATATTCATGAAACAAGAACATCTCCTAACTTCTTCGTCCATCGATACTTAGATACCTAGACCTTACATCCAAGACGGAATGCACCATGCATCAACACGTCCGTGCTCAGCGGTTCAACGTCCCAGCAGTCCGCACTTGAATATGTATGGACATGTTCCGTATCCTAGATTGTGGAGACGAGATCTGTTTCAAATAGATACAGGGCTCAGACTGTTCTGAATACACGACGATGTTTATTGGCAAACATAAACTAGGCGCTTCTGCGGCGAAGTTGCTGCGAAAGTTTGCTAATAGTCTTACAGCAAGAAATATTATCATTTAATAGAAAATTTATTTCTTATATATTTTTATTACCTTGTTATTATGTGTCTTATCTAAATAATTGATTGTGCTACATGTATGAGTTGATTATAAAAATCTTCCATAAGTTAGATTGTTACGCAAACCCTTCTTATTCTAAGAGGGTATCAAAGGCCAATAGTAATTAGTTATTAATGAGCTCCCATAATTTGTAATAATGAAACACCACTACCGCAAGAGATCATTCTTTGATATCTCTCGTTCTTTAAATGTTGGAGCGTTTTTGAAAATGACTACTATGACTTTTGTAAAATTAAAGATATTAAATTTCAAAACCTAATACGATAAAAGTAACATTTTCAGACTAAATCAAAACAAATTGGTAGCTAAACACAATAAACCCACTGACTGATTGAACAGGGCAATTCGTTTTGGTGGCTAAATATCTAATTCAAGTTTGTGCAGCGTTTAATTTAAACGTGTCTAGTCATTCACGTACCAAAAACTAACATACGATTTTTATATTTTTGGGAATAAGAGAGTTACAATAGTCATAGTTCGATTCTATGGTTAATAGGCCCAGGCCTAACTCGTTATTCAATTACGTAGTAGGTAATGTAATGTTCTATGGATATTTCTTTGCAATAAGGATAGCTGGCTTATCTTACTTTTAATTACGATTTCATAATTTTGAACGCTAGGGAAACTATATTACCATTGATTAGCAAAAACGATAAATTAAAATCGAACGACATTCATAATTAATTCACATGTTTTCATGACTGTATTTTCGTTAAAAAATTTCAAACGTCTACTTAAATACATCCAAAAATACATTTGTGGATATACACACCAAAAACGTATAATGTTTAATTAATGTTATTTAAACTTTAGTGGCAACATCCGAAATAATTTTGTTTCCTACATTATATCAACTGCTGACATTATACTCGTATTTGTGTTAGCAACAGCAACACATTTTGTACGAGAATCCGGAGTTATACCATTACCAGTTTCCTGGAAAACATACAATATTTTACTCGTAGGAGCGTCGAATATACACACTTCCTATGATTCTATCTAAGAATTTATCTCCGCTATTGTGAGCGAGCGATGATATTGTAAACTAGAATTCACCGTAACGTTTAGGTTCGATGAATATTCATGTTCGCATTAATAACATGTAAATTAGATAATCTTGACAGTGAAATATGTCTAATTTAAAGTTACCGCGCGTTAGGTAAGTTTACGGGTTGTTCGCAACTCGGGGAACAACAACGCTGCGTTGCGCTCACCTAATGGGATGTAATGGGGTTCTACCTAATAGACATGGTCGTTTTCATTTTCACTTGAAAACGGTTACGCAACCGTTCTTCGGTTTTCATATCGATATGAAAAACCGTTTTCAGATATCAATGATACATAATATGAACGATATCGAAACTTGCTATGAATAGCGAGTAAGTTGTAATTATTCTGATATTAATTTGAATTTATTCGGTTTTCTTTCTCAACTCAGTATATTATATTCGATTTACGTTTGATTATTTGGTTTACCGATTCGTTGTTTTCGTTGACTGTTGGCTATGATTCTTGTATCGATATGATATACGACTATAAACCGTTTTGAGTAACGATATGGTATATCGCAATCATGTCTGCTACCTAATAGGTATACATACCTCCATCCGAAAGACGGTTAGCAAGACTATTCTGGGTAAAGTTAAAACGAATTTACTCAACGCAACTTTGGTTACTGTTCCAGGCTATTTAATTTGGAATTGCCAAGTTAAATGACTAATTTAGTAGTTTGCTAGTCAACTAATTTGGTTTACTGAAAATTGTACCTCAAAACTTTAACGTTACAGACTTAAAACAATGTTTTGCATAATGATCATGGTAATAGCGACGTACGTGGATATTCCCAATTCAGTCTTTAAAACTACAAAGTCCAGTGTTGAGGTATAAAGATGAGTTTTAAATTAGAATAAAAAAAAACTCCAGAATTCCAACTTAGTCCTCAAAACTCTAATCCTATTTGCGAAGAGTTCTAGATGCTTCGAGATACGGCAATCACGCTTAATGCTTACCATTAACGGTAAGCCGGTTTAGGATGTACCTATATTCATCTCTCTCTATCTCCAGTGCGCCGGAACCGTATTAGAAGAAGCAAGCAGACCTCTTTCATCAAGATCAACCAACTGAAGCCAAATTCGCTCATCACCACGTAACTCCTGAACCAATCACTCCACTTAAGCACCATGCAAATTGCATCGAATCGACAACATGGATAAGGAAATCCCTGTAATGCCGCTAATATCCACCGCAGAGGGGCGTGTGACAGTGGAAAAATTTAGCCGACGAGCAGTAATCAGTCAAGTTTAGCTTCGCATTACCGTAATGGTGGGGGGTGGGGCGCTTTGTCCGACGTACGCTAGGGATTCTCGGGATACCAAGATCGGTATCCGTATTCGTTGTTAGAATTCTGAGTATTTAGTCCCATTTAAATCGAATGCATTAAATATCATCCTAAGCGAGCGTGAACATATGTATGTATTGAATCGATAGCTAATCATTAGGTTCTTTTAGGATTTATTTTCAGTGATTTTTTTATTGTCTGATAGCTTTGATAATAACTTCTTAGCAAATAATCAAAATTGAAAAGCCCGTCTTTTCGCAAGCTCATGCGCTTATATGCATCACAAGAGCACATTAGCACCTCAACATTTAGATGATGGTGTTTGGATACGGCTGAACCTACTTCTAGGTACTCGACTTTCCGGATATAGAAAGAATGAGCTTAAAAAAAATTACCGTACTTTTATGTATAAGTCTCCATAATATAGTACTTCTACCAAACTGTATTTGTATTCAAACATCGTATTCAACATTTAGAACGTCCCTACGTCAACGTATTGCCGGCTCTTTTTTATTCGCTACCAGATAATTCGAGTCCTAAATACGGCAATGTCTTAGGGACGATCCCTAATGAATTACGTGACTCGAGTCGTCTTAGTTATTCAAGAGACCTAAAAGGTAGAGAATAGGATTAAAAAACACGAAGAAGACTTTTTACATAAATGACAAAGTCCATCTACGAAAATAAATCAATTTATATTTAAAAATACTTATATCACATTGGTCGGCAATCTTGGGGCGTCCGCCATATTGCATTTAGAATGACGTCACGAAGCTAATCATACATTATCTACAAAATTTTAATATTTAAGGTTAACTGGTTAAAATTCAGTTGCAAGGTTTGACCCTCACATATATATACATACATACATACATACATACATACATACATACGAACTAACAAAGTAAGTAAAATAAAATCTTGCAAAACTCTCAGTCTACACGTGACTGACAAAGGATATCTGGTCCAACTCCAGTTGAGCGAATATTCAAACGATAAGTTTGCTCTTCTGTTCCGGATATCTTCCGGATCATACATCTAGATCTGAATACTTATTGTGAATTCATAGCACCCACGACACGGCGTTCAATAATCCTAGCGCAGGGTTAAATGTAGAAACCATAGATTATTAACTTATTATTTAACATTGATTTCAAAATCGTAAGATCCCTGCGTTTCTAAGATACCATAATCATAGTTGGTCTGAAATTTGAATTTTGAGCCGCACTTTTAAGCTAAACATCAGATATTCCGTTGGACCGTTTTACAACAAAAGAATAATCTTATAAGAATTTGATTTGTTTATGTGCATTCAACAATAACAAACATCCAGTCGTTTTAATACAAAGCTTATTTCAAACAACATACGGGATATAAAGACAATGATTCACTTTCCTCCAGTGAACACTACTGGTGTACAAGGGCTCGTAAACTTAATGTAGAATTAAAAGTTCCACAGCGAAACGGTCGCAGTAGAATGTAATAGCACAGTTGACCTAGAATGTAATACTATCTTCATTGCCGTGTAATGTATGGAGCCAAGTGTGTGCTATATTGTGCCAGGCGTGGAATTAAAACTTAGATACGGGTGAAGCCGAAAATGGTGCTGTGTAAATAAACCATATAAAGAATTAGAAATAGTGTTTTTTTAATACTATGTAAAATATTTTGGCTTCGCAGTAATTTCAGTCATATTGATTGGTCTCATTTTTTTCTACAAGTGCCTAGTGCTACCTGGAGTTGCATTGAAGATATATATTTGATTGTGGCAGAATGTTAGTGCCGTCCAAGTACTTTAATACCACTGTCACACTCTATCTTTTCTCATAATTGCATTGCCACAAATGTTCAAGATAGACTAGCATTTTATCTGCAAGTACAAAATACGAGATAATTTGTATATTTTTGTTTACTCGTACAAATAACAAACGAGTGCGTAGTTCACTACCTGCTCCCGTGTATTTCAATAATAATCAATCATACAAATCTCTTCTAATATAAACTTCTAATATGAAATACTCGGCGCATAAAAGTAATAGAACATAAATATGAACAACGCAGTAAAATAATGACAGTTGCAAAACAACTATAAACCATAATATCTGTTGCAAACTGCACACCAAACAATAGCGACTCCTTTGAAACGCCTCGTCTAAACAGTTGACATCAATAGAGAATTTAGGTATACTACCTTGTTTGTTGAATGCACCGTCTATGAAGCCTGGATATCAATGGGGCTGTTTGCAGCAGGCCTCTAGGAGATAATAGGTGACTTGGGGACAAAACACCGCTGCGCTAACGACGAGGCCACTTACCTGGAAAGAACAAAATAACTTTTCTATAGAGTAAGGCTAAGAACCTACTGGGAGTACAAAAAATAAAATATATACATTTTATTATAATATAAATAAAATTATAATGTAGAAAATGAGGACGCAGTCCACCTGATGGTAAATGGAAACAAGAGGTCGCCACGGATGCGTTTTTGCTTCAAGGACTACGTTGGAACCCCCCATATAAGTGTTGCCCCCTTATCGCATTCTTCAAACCGAAATATAGCTGCCCTTGAAATTGTTGTTAATAAGTATAAATAGAAGTTGCTTTAGTGCATCCGGAGTCGAACAACGAAGGGTTCTACCACCTTCAAACATTAACAAAACGTGAACAAGTAAACAATACATCGTGATATAGTTATTAGAAAAAAATAATATTTTTTAAATTAGATTAAAATCTAACCTTATGTGAATTTTGCTGATAAAATTAATATAGGTAGTGTTCAATGTAATTTAGTAGTCCACGCATACACAACTCATCCATATTAATGTGCATAATATACACGCTCGCTAAAATTAACAAACGCATTTATGAGATACCTTGAAACATAAACTAATTTTCCTACATAAATTTGGAACTACGTATACACAATTATGTTTATGCATCCAATTATCTAGCATTCAATGAACATACAAACAAAATCCTACAAGTATGCGTCAAGTAATGTGTAAGGCAGCAAAATTAGAATAAATATAACAGTTTGCACTCCGGGACTGCTGGCAGAAATGAAAACTATCGAAACCTAACCTGTTTAATAAAAAAATAAATAAAAACTAGAACCGACACCCATTGACAGTTTTTTTTCTATACTGATACCGGGTGACATCCTGACTTTAGCAGGTTGCGTTGCCGTCTTACGAATTTTCGATCAGGCCGCGTGCCCTGACCGAGTTTAACATGTTTTACCCATTACAAAAAAAACAAATGCCGCTAAAGAAGTTTTCACTTCAAAGAGTCAACCGCCAACCAAACGCCCAGTGCAGTCGCGGCCTAACATAAAAAGGCAAAAAGTCACTTGCAAAATCTCCAAGGAGTTTACAGTTTCCCCTTTGTGTTATAGCTGTTGTCTCGACGCCGCCTGAAGGATATGGAATTTGATATTCTTAAAAGGCTTTCGTGATAAAAATTACAGACAGCCCGTAATGAAATCTGTCTCGGTGAAATTTAACGAAGGTTCTATTAAAAGTTGCTATATTTTAGAAGAGCTTTGACTTTTAAAATATTCTAGTAGAGTATCGAATTTAAACGATATTTTATAAGTATTAACAAGATCGGAAAGAAGATAATTATTTTAGACTATATATGAGTATATGTGTGTATATTAGATATGTGTACAGTGTATTTATACAAATACACACAAACATATACAATTATACATGTTACATGGGTTTCTATATATATTTTCTTAAAAATTAAATTACCTTGAGTTTGTCATTTATAATTCTTACAAGCGACATTACTAGATGGAGAATACAAAGCTTTTTTTTCTTTTCAAAATGAACCCGTTCTATTTTCGGCTAGGGCGGAAAAAATATCATGTCTGCTTCACATATTGTAGAGAAAATGTAAAGAAAATAAACTTAAATTATCGCAAAAATATTGCTTACTTCACTTTCATTTTTACACATTCAACAATATTTGCAACACGTGGGACACTGAGGCGCGTTGGTACGTGCGCTGAACTTTACAACGTCAGCCACCGATATCACTCAAAGTTTGACAGGTGTAGTGTCACGTGATTTATACATTAGCTGCGGGTACATAACTCACGACAACAATTACAACTGAACCCATATCAGGACGAGGGTCGACACCTAGTTACTTCCTTCCAACTAGTATTTAACTAGTAGACAGTTAAATTTTACAGTTAATAATTGTGTGGTGTAATACTTTACAGTATTTGACCGCCACATTAAAGATTCAGCATAATTAAAGAAATCATATTGTTCTCGATAAGCTTGGTTTATGCTTCATTCGATAGACTATGATAGCTTAAAGCTAAGAGATGATTTTAGTCTAAAATAAAAAAAAATGACACTAGGAAATTAATGTAGATAAAGCGCAACTATTTTTGATAGATGATGGAGAGGTAATAACAAATTGTACTTAATGTGAAAATAATTTTAAAATAAAACGAAAGGGGAACTAACGATTAAAAACATATTCTATTTATATTTTACGGCAATTATGGCCCATACTAACCTAACCTAACCTAACCTAACCCGGACAGGCATGGCGATATCTCGGACTCCTACTATACACCGTAACACTACAGCCACATTATGCTCCGCACACTGCTTGTGACGTTGCCGCGCATATTCCTCTAGCAGCCACACACTCTTATACGCGACAATTATCCTCCATTCCTCTGACTCGCGGTTAAAAAACAGACAAAATATGTCGGACAGGAGAGCGGCATGACAACTAACGTGTCACACTACGTCTCTGCCCACTTCCCGCGCTATTTCCCTCGGCACTCGGCGAGTGTGTAGATGTAGCATAATAATTAATTTATTCTCAGTCTATCTATCTGTGTGTCCATATCATCCACTACAATCTTGATCTTAGCGTGGGCTGAGTGTGAAGCTTCGTTGAATTATATATTGGCTTCGGAGTACGTTGTTTACAACAATACACAGGAACCTATATCAAAGACGAGGGTCGACACGTGTCCGTCTGTGAGTCGTTGGCAATTCCTTACAAAAGCTAAATATTAAACTAACGTTGCTTCAATACGGTAATCATAGTTTAGTTTGAAGTCGTATATAACTTGTTTAAATAAAGGGGAGGTAAAATGTCTGTCGGTAAAGGGTTGGTTGAAATTAAATATATATTTTTGCCTCACGTTTTATTTATGATTTCTTAGCGAACACAATAGCCGCTATTTTGAATTACATTATTTATTAAAACAAGTAATAATTATATTTAAGTTTTACTAAATCTTATCGAGGTTTAAATAATAACCTCGTTATTTATACTATACACTATCAATAGATTATTTTAGTTAAGTTGTGAAAAAATAAAATTGACAATGCAATTAAATACGAGTACCCATACGAGTTCAGATTTGTTACATAATAAAGTCGCATGTCTGATCTGGGTTCGAACCCGAACCCGCATGTCTGACCCGCGACAGCTCTAGTACTATCGCCAAACAATAAACAAGACATAAAATTCGCATTTTCTTCGCGTTACAAAACCGACGTACCTACATACGCTAGTATTTCCACACGTACCGTTCTATATCTGCGCCCATTTTTCACTGTCCTTCCTGCACATCCATTACTTCGCCATTTCGGCGATATCGCACGCTATATCTATTCGGAGGCAGCTGACGCTCCGTGTGCAGTGCGATCACCTGCCTACGTACAGGAAATAACCCTAGACGAATTTAAATCTGGATACCTAGTTTAGATGTGTCTGCTTGAACGATGCTGAAATCACGTGGATTGGCTAACGTACTTCACGAATAGTTTTACAAAGGTACATAAAATTCCATGTTAAATGAATTTCACAAATCCTTTCCAGTTATTTTTCATTTAGGCAAATGATTGAACTACACTTTCCTTTAATGATAAACCATTCCACATCCTCTCATTCATTCACTCATTAAAAGCGCACCATATTTCTAACTCGTTAGTCAATCAATCAATAATTCATTAACTCATTGTTACACTAATTCATATGTGTTACATTAGAATAATGTGATTCCTTCGCTCTTTTTTATTGTTCCGATCATTAAGCACGCATTCATTTTATCATTAATTCCTACACTTCTCCATCCCGTCATTCTCAAAGCACATTCTTTTATATACACTTACATAAAAATATTTCCTGTACACAAATGGAATAAACCACGCCGAGGTGAAATAGAATTGAATAACGTAAGACGCTTCGAAACATGGTTTAAGAAGAGGTCTTGTCATAACAATATTTCGGTGCCCACACAGTTGGGAGAGCACTCTCGCTCTACAAATGCATTAGTGCATTGCTACGCTGCGTTTTGTTCGGCTGAAGTGTTTCGGAACGTTTCAGATAGTTCTTTAATCTTTATATCGCTATACTTTATATTTTACGTATTTGTAGTTTAATAAAATAATAGTTTGTACTCATATATTGACACCTACGTAAAAGTTACATTTTTTTAAGTCAAACTTAAACCCACTGAAGACGCAGGTTTTTACCTTTAAGTAAATGAGGACACTCCACTACACGAAACAACGAATTCGGATTGTGCCTTATAATTAAGCTTTTACTTGTGGCTTCATTTGATAAGTCGCTTTCCATTATTTTCAAATTTTTAATTTTTCTACATTTGCATTAGATCAAACACAAAATATCTGAAAGTTTTCAACTCTATCTACCTTACCGTGTTCTATCAATTATCTAACGCTGCCGCGGATATATACTTTCAGTGGCACGTTGTCACAAAAAAAAAGACAGAAATATTGATTTTTAAACATATACAATAAAGCTTCATACCAAAAAATAAAAATCATGAATGATATTACAAATCGTAAGTATTAATACAGCACCATACATTACGAAAGTAGCTACATTAGATAGATATACAGGAGAAAGCGCCACAAGCTTGCCGCGAGGTTAACCGTATTACCTCCAACAGAACTCCACAGAAAACAAACTTAACTAAACCACCGAATAATTAACCGCTAAGTACGCTAAAACCAACTAACCGGTTAAAACTTACGAGAAATATATCGCGAACTAAGCAGGGCAGTCTCGCTAACAAATGTTCCCGACATTTTTCAACTGCTTAAATTGTTAAATGAAATTGCGAGCACACATTTATTTACGCTGTCGGTATGAACATGTACTGTACAGAAACAGGTCGAAATGCTTTAAATTTACATGCTGAAATACAGCCGATGGGTACTTTTACATTTCTTTTTAATTATAATCAATTTATGTAATGATTTGCCGACCAATTATGGACATTTGAAAACTTCTGTGTACAAGAAACTATGAAATTGGTGAACTTTGTGGTGCTCTTTAGATGAAAAATTAAATCTCTTCCTGCAATAGAACGTTCAGAACGTATATACCCTACGATACTACTTTATTACAAGTTGGTAGTGCCCCAACATTATCATATTAGGTTTAGTACTTCCAATATAGACTGTCACAAACAAAACGTTTAAACACTAACATTTTACGAGGCCGCCGTCTTATCTTATCCTAGGATTTCCACTAGATCCAGCCGGGTCTTAGCATTAATACGTCTATTACGGAAGAATTTAATAAAGTAGCAACGGCCCGAAGATAACCCTCCGTCCAAAGAGGGAATCCATTCAAAATGTAGCAAATAGTCACGTTTATGAGCTGTACGGTGCTCGGGTGAATAGACGCCCATCTTAACGTTCCATACAATATCTTAAAGACGTACGGCCATGGAGGTACTAATTGAAAACGTGACGTCAACCTGAATGAGACGCAATCGGCTGGGACGTTGGACGGGCATAATATCAAAAGATTTGTACGTGATTCGTACACGCGTCTCACTAATAACGAGTAAATAAAGAAATAAAATTATAAATTCTGAATAAAAATAAAAATAATATCTTTAGATATTACAAAATTTCATATGTAATTTGAAATTAATTGTCACTTCCTAACGTTATTTTCTATAAACATGAACATCATTTTTGTCATTTATGTCGGTCTTTTCCTAGAAATTACTGGACCTAAGTTGTTAGCACATTTATTGAATGGTAAATGTCTGAATATAGAAATACATAAGGACATATTTATCCAGAAAATCTAGGATTCCTTCTTTAAAAATTATATACTGGTGTTGTCCGCGGGAAAATATTAAAAACGTGCAACGAAGTAAAGGATTGTTGTTGAACGAACATTTCGTCTCATCAAGTCCTTTTCCAGCCAGTTACCGCCTTAAGGTTTATATCAATTCATACTTATACCTACAAAATCTTGTCAAGCGCGACTCTCTCGCTCATGTAATCCTTCGTTACACGCCGAATATACAACACGTAGCTTACCAACGATTCGACAGAGCGACGACACACGTACATCATAAACGTTAGAAGAGAATGCCAGCACTAGATTTATAAAGAAAATTAATATAGTAACCTTTCATCTCGCACACAATAGATGAGACGCCGAGACACGTGTGTCGTTCGATAGTATTTCAGAGGGCAAAGTAAACAAAAAATATTAAATTCCTCGCACATTTTCGTTGAAAAAATACTTGGATTGATATAGAATAAATGTATTAAGATACCTTCCTAATTTTCTTTGATAATAGATGATAATTTATGTCAGACAAAATATTGGACTTAAGTAAAGAGTGCGACCACATTTATTATAAGCACAATAACTTTTATATATAATAATAAGGGCCAATACCCTCCTGTCTTTATTACATAACTAGGCTCAAGTAAAGCAATACCAGTGAAAGGACATGCTAGCCTTTTTTTACGAGGGGGGAACATTCAAAAGGTATACGGTGCCGTGGGAGCAACAAAGGTTTATGTGGGATTTTTACCGCACTAGAGCCCCCCCTAGGTGGACGTCCTCGGCGCTGCGTAGAGGACTCCGGAATCTCCAACGGAACGCAACCGGAGTCCCCTTGGCGCGTAGCCTCGTCGGGCTCCGCCCAGGTGAGCTTTATACTCACCACAACATCTGGTGTTCACTACAGTATGCGACCACACATACCGCCGTCCATCCCGGGGTTGCTGGCCGGGTGATTCGAGCTTCCACTCTTGCCGTCCGCAACCCCGGAAACCCCCTTTTAACCTTTTAGCCTCTTACGACAGGCAGGGGATACCGAAGCCCTACTCTGGTCCCGTAACTACAGGGACAAGGACATCCTAGCCTAGGTTAACACTATGTAGGTTACGTCATACTCTGCTACTTACATTCCCAAAAAAAAATCAAAAACATAGAGGAGTCCTATTGAGACAAATGTGGTTTACGTTCTATTTACTCAACCGTGCATTTTTTCTAAGCAATTGTTTTAAATAATTCCTATCCATTCGAGACAGGGTCAGTACATTAAGGTCAGGTGTTGAATAAACCAAATGGGATGTATTTACTCAGATGACGTATGTTAATGAATGTTAATGGAGTTCTTTATTCGACGTCGGATACGCCATTACGTTTGTTTCCACACGATTGCTGGAGCTCGCCTCATTTGTTCGAATATAGGAGTAATTGTGTCTGTGTAGTGTGTGCGCAAGTTCTTACTCGTGTTCATTAATCACACTAATGAACTTGTGTGTTTATTATGTTTGAATTGTAATATTGTAATAATGTTCTGAGAGGTTGTTCTTAGAAGATACTTATACAATGCGACGTTGAAGTCTTATTGCCGAAGTTCGCAAAGATTTGAATTCATATAACACTGTCGAAGTCATCTTCGATCTCTTCGATTACGATTGTTAATTCTAGCGGAAAATGTATTACATAACACATAAATACCAACATTGCTGCCTTATGACAGCAATGCTCTGATTTTGCGGGTATGGTATGAGAGATATCGTATCGAATACTTATTAGATTTACATTTTAGTCCTCAGAAGTAGCAACAAATCTCTGCTCGACCTTACGTAGAGCTCTAAATCTAATCTGGGGCTAATTACAGATGCACATGGAAGGCCGTGGCCACTAACCATCAGATGACCTTAATTTAAAAAAAAAACTTCAAACAAATTTCAGATCCGATAAAGCCATTGAAAAGTCTATTTATAATTTCGACGCAGTATCTATTTGCACTTCATCCGCCGCATGACCTTAACATGTTCACCTGACCCGGGTCAGATATACAAAAGAAGCGCATCGTGTTATATTCATAAAGAAAAATATTTATTCGCCAATACCGATACGGCGGTACCTACTGCGTACATCGCTGAGCATTCGATAGCGTTCGCTTTTCAATGTGTTTCTATGAAAAACCAACTATATTCACCTCTTATATTTTCGTAAAAAACCTTTATAATACATAAAAATTCATCTCCCATATGTGTGTGTCAATAGTAGCAGAACCACCAATATACCTACTTCTACGTAATGAAAACAGTGTTAAGCGCTGCTGTGTTCTGGTTTGAAGGGTGTGGTAAGGGCGATATAGTTTTCCGAAGCATTCCAGCTTCGTTCTCAGGGGTAACAGCGCATCTGTGCCCGATCCCAGGTTGGAATCTTATCATTAATTAAAGATGCATGGGCCACAGTCACTTACCATTAGGTGAAATGTATGCTCGTCTGCTACTCCGATATTATAAAAATCTCGGAATAACCGATAGACTACAGGCCCATGTTGAAAAAATTATGGGTCATTAGAACCACCAGGTGACCTATCTAGAACGATATAAGAGCATAAAATAATAAGATTGAGCACTATGCCGTCACTTGTAAGCTGTCCAACTGAGTGCAGATGAGAATTCGAAAGTACAGGTCGAGTGTGTACATTTTGGTCACATATTTTTGTACGGCATTCTTACCACCGATAGATCCATTAAAAATAATAAGAAATCGCACAGTGCCGTACAAAAATGGTGCGCCACAAAGTCGGAATTCTTTTTTATTTTCCGACAATGACCGCGGTAAATTTGGTCATTTGATTTTGTACGGCATCTGTGTCATACTATTTCAGTGCTGCTTTTAATCCATTATTCCGCAACGCCGTACAAAAATCACGCGACAAGGGGAAAAAATCGAGAGTTGCAATCCCCTCTTTTTCCGTAGTCCAGGGGGTGATTTGACACAACATGAAATAAATTTATTTTGAAAGTATTTTATGCATAAATAATATTTTTTCCGTGCCGTACATTTTCGTTGGTTCAAAGGGGAAACAAACTGAAAAAAAAATCCATATAACGAAATGTAAGGTGATTTATATTCTGATAATAAAAATGTGAGGGTAGTTTGTTAACTTAATACATAATTAATTAAATTCAGAAATAATGACGGGATACCCAAAACAAATGCCAGGTTGTAAAGTACTAAGGTAACAATAACTTTACGACAAAAACAGCGAAATACAGAATTAATGACATCCAAGGAGTATAGTAACCTATGTGTGGGGTACACATAGGTTCCCTGACCGACATCGACAGTTTTGAAAACTTCGGATAATTCGGACGTCGATGAAGACGTTGATTCCGATTCCGATTCTGAATAATTTAAAGAAAAACCATATTTTTTATTATCGTCATTAAATTTATCGTTTTTTTCTAAAAAAATGATTGTTTTATTTATTCACATCATTACAATAATTATCATTATCATCATTATCCATCATTATCATCATTATCAACAATGTTTGAAGTATATATTACACCAAAAAGTATATAAAACTGTTGATACTAAGATTGACAGTTTCAATTCTTGGACATAATATACACACCGTTTCAGTTCAGTTAGACGTCATAGTGATATTATCATATTATCAATTGTTCTCTTCAAAAAATATGTTAATATCTGTATCAGATGGCCATAAAGTACCCTTAAAATTGTAGCGTCGCTTTCATCAGCCTAAAAGATATGGTCTGCACAAAAATGTACGGCATCATTTTTTCCTAATTTATCTATGTTAATATTATTTAAAACAAGGAATAAAATGTAGAAAACTATTATATTTCATTAGTCTATGATATTTAAACTTTTACAATAATTTGCAAAATTTCAGTTTTTGCATTTCTCTATATTTTTTTTTTAGAACGGTTTCTTTTGAACGGCAATACTATATAACAATTGTATTTTACAATATCATGTTAAAAAAAAGTTCCCGTACAGGTTCAAATGACTTTACAGCTCTATAAATCTAGGATACGATGAAATTAAGATGATTATTGATATACATTCAAAGGAACAATCATTTTTTGACGGCATTACTTTTAATAGTACTTTTGAGTGCTAGATAATGTTTTGGAACCGAAGCCGTACTTTTTCAAATCACCCCCTGGACTACGGAAAAAGAGGGGATTGCAACTCTCGATTTTTTCCCCTTGTCGCGTGATTTTTGTACGGCGTTGCGGAATAATGGATTAAAAGCAGCATTGAAATAGTATGACACAGATGCCGTACAAAATCAAATGACCAAATTTACCGCGGTCATTGTCGGAAAATAAAAAAGAAATCCGACTTTGTGGCGCACCATTTTTGTACGGCACTGTGCGATTTCTTATTATTTTTAATGGATCTATCGGTGGTAAGAATGCCGTACAAAAATATGTGACCAAAATGTACACACTCGACCTGTACTTTCGAATTCTCATCTGCACTCAGTTGGACAGCTTACAAGTGACGGCATAGTGCTCAATCTTATTATTTTATGCTCTTATATCGTTCTAGATAGGTCACCTGGTGGTTCAAATGACCCATAATTTTTTCAACATGGGCCTATAGTCTACGAGGGATTGACTCAAAAGATTAACACAATGTTGCGTACGTTCAAATTTGTATACTTTTGAGCCAATTCACCGAAGAATAACCGAACTGAGCTAGTGTATGTACTTCATATAGTATGTACAATAGCTATGCATTTATCATTGGCCGAGCTCAAATGGATCACAAGGAAAATCGTAGCTACGCCAGAACAAATTACGTCTTCTAATGATCGAATTAAGTCGAACGTGTCGTCTGTGGATTATTCAAAAGATCTTTATTAACGACTTGTCTGATTACAGAAGTAGAGAAGTACGAGGAAAATCATTTTCTCCCTAATGATACTAAAACGCTTTACCATTCAAATATTTTTTATTAGACTGAAGTAGCAAACGAAGATGCAGTGGTAGAACCCTTTGTGGTTCGACTCCGGCAGCACCACCGCCACACTTATTTCTGCCTCATAAAAGCAGTGTTAAGCGCTGCTGTGTTCCGATTTGAATGGTGTGGTAAGGGAGACATACATTCCCGAGGCGTTCCAACTTAGTCCTCAGGGGTAGCGGCGCATCTGTGGCTGACCTCAGGTAGAAATACCTAATCCTATCTGGGGTTGATTACAGATGTCCATGGGCGGCAATACTCGTAGCTATGTTACTATCAGGTGGACTGCATGCTCGTTTGCTACTCCAATATTATAAAAAAAGTCCAACTGATGGTAAATGATCGTGCCGCCCTTGGACATCTCTAACCAATACTACAGGAGTCCTTAAGCCGTTCTACCGATAACATATGCTTTGCCAATCCTGACAAATATGACAAATGTGAATGGCTTATACGTAAATCAGACGATACCAATCGTCTCGAGTTACTTTTGACAACTCTGTAACTTAAAAACCTGTCCATGTATAAAAGAGCTGATCACTTGATCATCTAGGTAACTACTACCTGATTTCGAAATTTAGTATTATGCAGGCAATTCTTTGCCAGGAAAATAGCAAAAAATATGTCATGGTCAACATTTAAAGGCAAAGAGCAAAAAAAATCCAAAATATTTCCCAACTTCTTGTCGCTTCTAAAATATCATTTTCCATCTTAATTTTTCATAATTTACCGTCCTTCCCAAAGCCATTCATAACTTTCTTCAACTGTTCGTCAATATTCAATACTATGACGTTTACCTAAAAGCAACTTCCCAGACCCGGAAACCTTTGGCACAAGTTCCTCTTTCACGAGGTTACGTCAGATTGAGTAACTGATAATGATGACATAATGAACCATGTTATCCCCTGATAATGACTAATGAACTTTTTCTGCCGGCTTCCTTCCTTGAGCGATGTATTTTTGTACATCAACGTTTTGTACTTTGCTGTGATATTTTAGCTATATACATCTTTCTTATATATGAAATTCTCGTGTCACAATGTTAGTTACCGTACTCCTCCGAAACGACTTTATCGATTTTCACCAAATTTTATATGCATATTCAGCAGGTCTGAGAATCAGCTACTATCTATTTTTCATTCCCCTATGTGATAAGGGTTGTTCACCCTTAACATTTTTATTTATATGGCAACACAACGTTTGCCGGGTCAGCTAGTATTATATGTATAATGTAGAAGTAGCAGACGAACATGTAGTCCACCAGATTTAAGGTAGCTATTGCCGCCCGTGGTCATCTGCAATCAATCCCCACCTGAGGTCTACCACGGATACGCCACTACCTCTGAGGACTAAGTTGGAATTCCTCGGAAAAGTATGACTCACTTACCACACTCTTCAAACTAAGACAACGGCGCTTAACACTCCTGTCAATAGGCAGAAATCGGTTTGGCGGTGGTGCCGACTAAGTTGAACCACACAGGGTTCTACTTTTAATCAGTAAAAGCTAATTTATTGCGTGTGCCGGACATGAGCTTTGGCAGACTAAATAATATTTTTCTGTACAATATTCTTGTTTATGTTCATACACGTTGTATGGACACGTTGTTGCAAAAACACCTGTTTTTGTTCGTGTAATATCATGAGGAGAACTATATACTTTAGAATTGTCTACAAATCTGTGTTGGACTAGCGAGGTGGGCTTTACCACTCACTCCGAAGAGATATGTATTCAATAAATACCATCAATGGTATAGTAAACGGTTGGTCGTAGTAAAGTGCTATAGGAAAAAGCTGTAACATCTTAAAAAGCGAGTTGTACAACTAAGCTTCGAAACTGATTGCGTGTTGACCTGTTTTATTCTTTCTTTCATTTGTAGTACGTTGCTAACATTTAAATGGAATTATGTAAAGCATCTGGTGGTGTGATCAGGTATGATTACAGAATATTTAAATACGTAATAAATAACCACAGTTCAAACGCAATCCACTTCACAAAAGTTCACAAAAAATAATATATTACAAATGCATATTTTAAATGCGGAATTCATAAATCGAACGCAACAGAGCCGCGGCTATATTTCGTCGAAATCAAACGTCCACTAGACACTTTGTATGTGCGACATAAATTATCCGTCCGTGACGCAATACTTAATCTCGTCCGGATCGAGCGTCCGTCATACGCGTGTCGGAACCGCGCGCTTTTAGGGCTGCTGGAACTGCCGAATCATACACTATAGACCTAACAGTTGTTACCTTATAAGTAACATTTTTTAAGTTATTTTTTGACTATTTGTACAGCACTGTGATCGTTGGAGTAAACTGCGGTGCTAATGACTTCGTGACTCAATTCGATGTAGTTCCGTTAAATTAAGACCAAAAAATGTGTGTTGTTCACCTAAAAAGGTGCACGAAAAAAATGTGAAGACTGTGGTGGTGCCATCTGTTGGTATTATTAGACTAAATTCACATCGGTGATGAACGTCTTTTTTTTAATACGGAATTTATAAATCGATGGCAACAGAGCCGCGGCTATATTACGTCGAAATCAAACGTCCACTAGACACTTTGTATGTGCGACATAAATTATCCGTCCGTGGCGCAATACTTAATCTCGTCCGGATCGAGCGTCCGTCATACGCGTGTCGGAACCGCGCGCTTTTAGGGCTGCTGGAAATGCTGAATTTTGATTCACCCTAGACCTAATAGTCGTTATCTTATAACAAACGTCAACAAACTGTCACAAATTCAAACGTGCAGGTGCGTCTGACTTGGTTTGTGTATATTTGGAAGGACGAGCCCAAGACCATCCAATAGAGTGCCAGTTAGCTTTGATTTGGTAAAACACTGACAAGCCATGACATTGATTAAATTAGCTGTACTTTAAAAACTAGATTTTGTAGTAAACTAAGGCTCGAGTAAAACTGCTTAACATTAGATCTGTTTGCTGTTCGGGTGGATACAAATATGATATCTTTATAGAGCCCGAGTTGCGATTACTTGGATACCGTCTTCCTACTTTTCGCTATTTTTGTATGACCCAAAAGTCCTGTAAGTCAATGCCGCCATTTGTAGGACAAATAGCCGTTTAAATAGGAATCTATTGCAATTGTACAACCCTGAGCCCAGAGGAGCAAAAACACATCGACGCGATTAAAAGTGATGAACGAGCGACCAGAATAACGACAGAATCGTTCCGCTGATGATCTGTTCGCCGCTCGGGTGTGTAAAAATATGGTGTTTTTTATTGAGCCCGAGGTGCGTTTACATGGATACTGTCGGATAAAATTTGTAGCCCGTAACAATCAGTTAGCGTGGAGTGAACGAAATGGCTCTGATCGGATTGGAATAGTTTTTAGGGATACATAAATTTCATTGTTTTTAGACGTAACAATAAAAAGTGATACGAAATATATATTGTTGTTGGTTTCCGTAGCTTTATATATTTTTGTAGATACACAAATACAAATAAATACAAATTTAGAAATGCTGAAAAGTAATGAAAAGCACTCACTCCTTTCAACAATGTAGAATTTGTAATAAAAACCGGTTTTAATTTTTGCAACAAAAATTCCACATACACTTGAAAAACTTCTAGGGCAGTGGAATAAAAACAAAAAAAAATGCAAAAAAAAAAAAGGTTGAAACCACGCTTTACCATTTTTCTTCTTAGTATTAAATCTCTTAATGAGGTCCGCGAAATAATTGTTACAATTACAACACTAGGAAAGCAGGTACGCGGGTGGCATTAATTAAAAACACCACAGAAAGGGCCGCGGTCAGGGAAAATGTAACATAAATAATAACAGAAGAGAGCAGAATGTATAAAATATAAAAAGGGCGAGCGAACAAACTTTTGGATCTCCCTTTCATAACTTTTCCGACGGACCTTTTTCCTACCATTATTTCATTCTGCCTCATTTGACTAAAAGAAAGTCCGAGCGAGGCATCCGTGTTATACGTCAGGCCTTCATTTAAAATATGTATGGAATTATTACCCCTTACTGAAGTACTTTCCTATAAAGTAGACGCCCAGTTCACCTTCGCTCGGGTTTATTCGACTGAGAAACGGAATTTCTTGGAAAACTGCTACTTTTTTGAGAATATTTACGCAATTTACGCGACGAAATAAGAAATGTTGACGTCAACTTCGAGTAAATATTTTTCCGTCTTTATTATTGCGAAGAGATGATTTTAATTTTCATCTCCAAGGAGAGTACTGTAAAGAATTTCTCGATATTTAATAAGCAATGAAATTGTAAAGGAGTTTTTGAGAGGGTGCTTTTATATTCACTTTGACTTTTAGCGTCGATAGATATCTCTAGGAATATTTCAGAAACTGGAGACAAATTTTCTTGTGTCTAATAGTGATGATATAACATAAACAGAGACAGGTAAAGCCATAGTGACACACACCCTAAGATCCTATTTATAATCAGACCTTGAACCATCGAACAACAAACCGGTGTAACGTTTATATTTATAGGGTCGAGATGTCTTAAGTCCATAATTTTACCTTACATGTCAATCTTCAAATTTGTTAATTACACTTGTATTGGGAGCACCTTGTAGTGCAATTGCACAAAATCAAAAATTGACAAATTTCCATCTTTTGTAGGCAGAACCTCGATTTAGCACCAAATCCGCAGTATACTAGGACAATGTTTGCGCACTAATTAGCATTCCCAGCGGCAACTAGTTTTGATCGCGCACTGATAGTATTGACCCGCGCCCGATGTGCCGATACATCTATGCCGATAGCGAGAGCGACGGCCGCCCTGCTCTCTACACATTGTTCTGTAATATATTAATTATACGTCAGTTGTGTAATGAATAGTATGGTAGAGTCCGCGCCAAACTTCTAGTCCGCTCTGAATATAGAAACGAGTCGCGTCGCAACAACAAATTGCAGATATTAGCGGGACGAAGACAGTGCGGGACCCCCCCGGCACCCATCCGCTTGCCCGCTCTCGCCTACGAGTACAAAGCTGAGTAAGTGTGCACCTGCGCGAACCAACTTTAGAGCGGACTAGAAGTTTGTTGCGCGGACTATACTTGTAGTAACAAGTATAGCAAGCTTTTTGCTAAAAGGCAGAAATAAGTGTAGCGGTGGTGCCTCCCGATTCGCACCTCAAAAATTTCTAACCATGCTATAGTCCCATCGGAATTACCATATTAACTTTAGAATGAAGTAGGTAATGTGATCGTTCAAAAGCAGAGTTTTAAAAATAAAATAAGGTTAGATCGAGGATCATTAAGCCACTCGCAGTACGTAGACGCGTCTGGCTGAAAATCCTTAAGACGTGTAATCGACGTTCAATTTATAAGGCTTCCTGCCAATGGATTAGTGATACGCTCTTGCGGATATTGGCTTACGGATGTAGGAATTCTTGAGAAAAAGCGCTGGAGATACTTATAAAAATAATTTTGTTTAGACGTCTAATATAATAAAAATTAATTACATACTGATGGCCGTGGACATCTGTAAACTGTTACTGCATTTAGAACAGAGGTTCTATTTTCTGTAGCCGATCTCCTGACTGTGATAATCCACTCATATGTAAGTCAACTTCCCCAAACCGCAAAAAGTGTTTAACGTATGAAATAGATGCGGCGGTGATGCCTCCTCGTTCGGGTTATACACTTTCTACCACGTTTTAACTTGTTACTATGTTAAATGGTCACTGCTTCCCATGGGCATTTTCGATCGACCTGATTTAGGAAAGAGTCTTATACACACTACACACAGGTTAGGTCATAAACTCGTTGATATCTGTGATTGATTAATATACAATGCATCACGTTAATAATGTTCACGGTTTCCTCTTATAACTAAATTGAAACGCCTCATACAACTAATAATAAACTCCCAAAAATAATCAGTATTATGGAAGCGACGTGGCCACAGAATTAGTGCGCTGTCGCCGACAATGATACAAATAGACACATTAAATGATTGCCGAAAGCGCTTAGCAAATTCCTAGTTTACACTAAAACACATCTATTTTGAGCCATAAAATATTGCGGAGCCCTGTTTGTATAGGTGCTTGTCTCACACTGAACGAATAACTGTATGGTATTTTAGAAAACGAATATAATTCTGCTGTATAATGTATAAGTACATTTATAATTTTAAATACAAAAAATATAAAAACTTTCATAGTCTTCGCCAGAAGACTAATGACAAAAATATGAGGTAGTACATACAACACACAATTATTTATACTACTATTTCAAGTCAAGAAAACGGATATGAAAAACAAATATTATTATTAAAGCATACCTATATAACCGATACAAATAACAAATATTTTTAATGACCTATCCACCAAAATGTTTATAATTTTAATCTGTGATGGATTTGTGATCAGTCCGACAGACTCAAACTGTACTCGTATAATATTGTTTGTATAACAATCAACATTTTATTGTCCTTATTATATTCCACTCATTACATTTCGCTAGCGATTTCAAATAAAACTCGCTCCACATTTGCGGACGGTGAAACCAGTTCCCAACTCCATTGTTATATCCGCTGTAGTTTATCCAGCAAACAGGAAAACAATAGATAAATAGGTATTCGACTGAGAGTTATATTTTTCGAGCTAACTGAACCGGACGACGTTGAAGCTTAAACAACAGCTAAAAATGAACACTAGAATTCTGCCAGTAAGTAATGCTGTCTGCGTAATGGCTAATGTAAAGGGAAGTTTTGTATAGAATATGCGTGGATTGTATGTGTATTATTATAAGTTGAAAATCTACTGATATTCAGTGTAGTAATTATGTCAAAACTTGTTTTTAGAACCAGAAGAGCGTGCATTCCACCTAACATTATGTGCGGCAACGGCCGCCAATGAATATGTGTAATCAATCTCAGACAGGATTGGAGACTTAACTAATACCAGCCATAGATGCTTGCTATCCCTTAGAACTAAATTTCAACGCCTCGTATAAGCGTATCTCCCCTACCACACACTTCAAACCCGAACCTAGTAGCCCTTGACACACCTGCTTTAATTCAAAAATAGGTGGTGCATGTGTTTCACTAGCACCTTGGCGTCACGTGCACTATGAACAGAATTTTGTTTTGAACTTCTCAATATAAACGGTGACCCGTGCCCAGCGGATAGACAACAGCAACGAGACTTTAAAAAAAACGAACACCCAAACTAAAAAACACCTTGAGCACAACTATAAAGCGTAACCGAAACGTCAGCATCAAAACACAATAAGAAAGCCATTCGAATAAGAACAATACAACAATGGCACGGTTTTAAGTTATCACGGCACTTCGAGATGAAAGCATTCCGCCCGATCCGCAAACAAATGGTGGATGCAAATCAGCCCCATCCTTTCACTCTCAAATCCTCGATGCTAATATTGTCAGAAGTTGTTGGTCTGTTGTTCAATCACGCCGAGATCGCTTACCGAATCTGGGTTACACTTTGCATTTTTATACGCCACTCGGGACCCGATACAATACATTACGAAGCGTAATATTACGCGTCTCATCTGATTACTTTGAACGTTCTTAGCTATATTGCGACGCGTTAGGAGCTAGGTTGGTATTGAATGGTGCTTGGGATTGTAACATATCGTATCATATTACAGTGTTGACTACTTTGTTCTGGTTTGAATGGTATAGTAGGGCTAAGTTATCCATATAAGTCCATTGCTTTAATTAGGTATATGCAACTCTTATTTGCCACGTACACCAGCAGTAAACGTAAAGGTACTATTGCTTACTGTACCTAGCATAAGAGGCACCTGATGATTATGCAACTGAATCACCCCCGATCCCTTGTCTTAACTCTTCAGTCATGGTTTAAGGGCCGAAATATATAAAAGCAGTACGTCGCTGTCCATTGCCCAACGGCAGCGCAGCTATCTTTGAGCGCTGAACCTTGCGGCACATCGCTGCAAATCGTGCTGCTACCGTAGCACGAGGACCAATTGCCAATTTTCATACAAGTGCCATGGATTACAAAGGGCATTGCACGACGCAAATTTCTGCATGACAGCCGTTGACGTTGTCATTTTGGCGGTATGACACGGAACTGCTTTTATATATATCGCCCCTAAAATCTCATTTCATTATCTATGGACAAAAAGAATTGATTTAAAATCATATTTTTACGCAAAATATTTTCATAGGCAAACTCGTGTCTGTGCGGATGAATTACGATTTATATCGATCTTATCAATAATGTGTACTAGAAAATATGTTTTTTGTGAGTAAGTAACAAGCTTTATGTCAATGAACCGACGTGTGTTAAGAAAACTTCCGGTCCATATTATAATAAAATCACTGTATCCCTTATTCTTACAATTTCCATCTCTGCCCTGTTTTACTTACCATTAAACATGATAAATTATTCCTTTGCAAATATCCATGTTTACAAATTATATACAACGGGCCGTTTCCGTTTAAGAAAATGTATTTAATGTTCGTGAACGTAATCGACTTACAATTTACAAATGAAAAATGTGGAACAACCGGATTACATACATTTTGACGTGACAACGTCTTAAATTAGGTTGCGGCTGGGAGTCACTTATGAAAAAGTGTAACGCCCGGTAACGTTACGATGAGTCACCGAACGAGAGAGAGGCCCGCCGAATGCCTTGCGTCTCTCTCCCACTCAACTATGATCGGTCTGCCGCGCGCGCAGCACTAGAGACTAAACAAAATATATTTCTATAGTTAAAATTTGTGCAATTCTTATTTTCATTCAATTCCTTGTTCCTATTGTGCAATTTAATTATATTCATATCAATAAATATTCTACCGAGAAAAAGACGTTGTCACGTAAAATCTTCGCCCCTAAAACCGACTTTACAGGCAACCATTTTTTTTTATGATTTTATTTTTCAGCATTGGTATACAAAAGAACCGAAGAATTTAATCCTAAAGGCTAATGTCCTTTGTTGTTCGTCTCCGGTGGCACCACCACCAGGTCTATTTCTGTCTAATAACACCAGTGTTAAGCGTTGTTTTGGTTTGAAGGGAGATATAATTATGTGAGAGATTCCAACTTAGTTATCAAGGGTAGAACGCACCTTTGGGCAACCTCAGCTAGGAATCTAATCATATCGGGGATTAATTAAAGATGAGCCTGGGCGGCAGTTGCCACTAACCTACCATAAAATAAATTGTATGCTCGTTTGTTACTTTAGTATTATAAAAAATATAATAAATAAAACTTGTACGAAGTTGCCAAAACATGGAATATAAAATTATTGTATTCAGCCATAAAATTATTGTATTTACATATTTGCAAACTAAATCACGATTTACGTAGTCGGCCTACAAACAAATGAAGTGAGAATACCGGTGGATTACAAGTATCACGTCCAACTATTTTTGTGGCATAAGCCCTCCAGTCCGGTGACTTTACAAAATATAAAAGGCTTAAAATATGTCCTATTTCTCTCTTTATTATTTAATTTATTTTACAAAACATAAAAAAAGATGTTGTAAATATGTAATGAAAAAAAAAGCAATCTCGTGAGGTTATTTTCTTTGAGAATAACAGGATTTGATAATTAATATATATTGAGTCAGTAGTTTATCTGTAATATCTTAAAAATTGTATTACCCACCGTTTTCAGTTTTCAACTTTAACTATCGTGTGTAAAATTATGTAACTTTTATTAGCAGTAAAAGAACAGAAAAACACTCAACGAAAATTGGTTCGAGTAAGATATTCAACGTTATGAAGTTTTATGAGATATGACACTATTTTCGAGTACCCGCTATATTGAGTGTAGCGAACGCAGTAATAACTTTATTTTACAGTATTCATAAAGAATATTGTAACATACCAAAACTAATACGCTTACATGAAATATTACGGAACCCTTTATTGTATAAACCAACACGCCCTTATCCGCTTTTTATTTCGAAAATATTTTACAATAATTTTTTGTGAGTAAACCACACGACAGTTAGTTATAAACGTATTTAACGTTTCACGTGGTCGGCCCAAAAACAAACAAGGTGAAACACAACAACAACAGGGGATTACAACAGTTTTACGACTAGCCATTTGTATTTCGGTATTAGCACATTAAACCGTGCATAAATATTTGCCAAAACATTAATGATCCCATTTTTCACAATTTATACGTCATTAAGCGTGTTGCTTTATTTACAAAATGTAATGTAAACAACAGGAGACTTTTGTAATGTAATTTGTAAGAAACGACGTCGATAAAATTGTTTTACGGGCATCAAGGTAATATTGCTGTACCTGTTATTTCGTTATGGAATATTTATTAATTCAATTTTTATGGCCCCATCTAAAAACAAGGGAATTTTATATCAAAAGTTATTTATCTATGCTTTTATAAAGCGTTGCGACATCTCACTTTTCATCACTTTTACTTTGCAGTATGAAATAGGAAAATTGCTTTGAATATTGAACGACAAGTGACACGTACCGTTGAAAGACCCTTATTGCGATTGGTAACGTTAGTTGGTCGTGGTCGTCGGCCATTTTTTTTTCCTTTTTTTTGTAATATAGGAGTAGCAGACAAGCATGCAATCCACCTGATGGTAAGTGACTACTGCCGCCCATGGACATTTGTAATCAACCCCAGATAGGATTAGATATTCCTTTCTGCAGTCGGCCACAGATGCCCGGCCCTGAGGACTAAGCTGGAACGCCTCGGAAAAGTCTATCCCCCTTACCACACCCTTCAAAATGGAACACAGCAGCGCCTGATACTGCTGTTATTAGGGAGAAATAGGTGTGGCGGTGGTGCCGCCGGAGTCGAACCACAAAGGGTTCTACCACCTTCCAAATCCGTCCATGCATTCCGTTGAATTGAGGACCCTCAATCCATCATAATATTTGAATACACATAATTGAAACATAATTGATTCAGATTTAAAATAATTTTCCAATTTCTAGCAATAATTGTAGACCTTCACATAATTGTTAAGGTCGCATTTTAGTGTCATGGACAATGGATATACTCAACAACAAGAACATAAAATACGCAAACCGTAATAACCAAATTACCAAATTTCTCCCTGCCAGGAGTCGAACTTCGATCCCTCTCAAGTATAATATGCCTTATATAAAAGTTGATCAGTTTACTGCTGTTCGTATTAAATTGAAGGAAAACCACATTCCGTGCATTTTAATACATAACAAGTTCCTGTTCTATCACTATGGAGCCGAGTCAGTTGAATATTACATCAATATTTTTATGAAATATGTATGACTAATGAGCATACGAGCCAATTGAGCATAATTGGTCACTGCCGTTTTTGGACTTCTATAGCGAACGACCAATAGGGCAAAAGTCCTAAGAAGGGTAACCTCGACGTGGTACTGCCTCTAAGGGCCAAGTCTAAATGTCTCATATATCTGCCCCTGTTTTACTACACCTTTCGAAAACAGAAATAAGTGTAGTTAGTGTTGTTGTAGTCGGTACGGACGGCAAAAAATAAATAAATAAAAAAACGCTTTCTACACTCACAGCCCCACACTAGGATTTCCTGAGTCGTGGGTGCCATGGACACACACATAGACAAATACACACACACCCAGACCCAGAAACAGAATTCTAAATTCATCATTTAGATATCTATCTGGCCGGGGATCGGACCCGGGACCCTTTGCGCGTCAGACCGGTATGGTGGCCGCTCCGCCACGCGGGTCGTCAAAAATAGCGGCATTGATGGTACTGTATTAAAAGTCGTTTAAACAACTCGCGTAAATTTGTTCCCATTAAGAATCTTATAACGCTAAAACACAAATTTAAAATACATAATAATAACGAGAATTATTGCTTTTTCTTCTCTGTCTGCCTTTACAAGACCAAACAACACATTACCTATATATTACAGCTTGAAATTTTTACTTCATCGCCATTCCAGTCACACACGATTCACTCCATATTACCAAACGTACGTACCGAGCTGCCGAGTCAATACGAATCTGAATGATGAATACTAACTCCCAGACATTTCACGCACAAGCCAACCGTGCACGAGATAAACATCGTGTTTATGTTACACGGCCATTATTTCAACAGACAGAAATTTTGTATGGCTTTTATCTCAACAGGCACTAATAATGCATGGCGAATGATGCTAAATTGCTTAGTATATAAACATACAAACATTATGTGTAACACGTTCATAATTCATCATATATATAAAATTCTCGTGTCACATGTTAGTTACCGTACTCCTCCGAAACGGCTTTACCGATTTTCACCAAATTTTATATTCATATTCAGTAGGTCTGAGAATCGGCTACTATCTATTTTTCATAGCCCTAAGTGATAACGGTTGTTCACCCTTAAGATTTTTTTTATTTTATAAGGCCACCCAACGTTTGCCGGGTCAGCTAGTAATTTTATAGAAATTCAAATATGAGCTTGTGCCAAACCCATCGTCCTGAAATCAATGAAGCGAAAGTTTGTTACAAATATGATACCTGAAGGTGTTTGCTACATATACTAGTTTATTATTTACAACTAACCTATCACCATATAAGATATAGATAAATCCTCCCGAGGTACTCTCGGGCCGTTCTGACTTGGGACACCTTGAATATGGGTTAATAATATACCTTAAGGAGCAAAAAGATATCTCCTTCAAAGCCGGCGAAGTATTGGTGATTCCTCTGTTATTGTCATAAGTCACAGTGACTACTTTCCATTATATACCCGTCTATCTTATCACTAGTTTTGTTTAAAACAAATAGTCCAGGTTAACAAAAGCGTATTTAGTCAAAAAAGTAAATACTATAGGGCGTATTTTTTCAGGATAGGTAACTAGGTATTTCACTACGTTCACGGTAAGCTAATTTTTGTCTACAGAAAAGCTGTAATACAAAAATGTGAGGCGTAAATTCTTTCTACTTGACTTACGCATAAATTTCTAGGGACATAAAATATTTTCATACAAATTCTTTGTGATGTTAGGCAGCTCAAGAATATTTGAAGCTGCGAAGTACAATAAAAAGTAAACAGCAAATAGATAGAGTTTTTCGTGTTATGTCTACAAAGTTATTAATGTAATTCCTCTTCGGAGAAATCTCTACAACTTCAGGATAAAAGATGAACTAAGTATGAAACTAGCGTTCTTGGCATTAATATTTACATATGCTCCCGTTTTTTAATATTGTAGCTTTAAGTGACATATGTTTACACTGATTTATTTAATATAGTCTTTTGAATTATGCATGACAAGAAAAAAACCTATGTAACGATAGAATGCAAGTGGCATGTGTGCGGATGTGCACACGGATGGCAAGAAAAGGCTCTTACTTTTATAACCGACTTTAGCTTTTTATAACCGACTGCACTTCTTAATACCGACATATAATTACAAAATTTTACTTTAATCCACACATTCTCCTAAAAAACACTTGAAAGGCACCACTGCAAACATATGAAAGGCATGAAAATAAAATAATCTGTACGCATTTACATATTAGCTTACAATCTGACGTCATTCCAAATAACATTTATTACCGGTGGCGAAAATCCTGAGAACCTCCTTTCAATTTCGTATTCAAGTCGCTAACGTTTACTTTCGCGATGTTTTTAAATTGTTTACTCCGAAATTTTAATGGCTGAATTACGTTAATAGGTTCAACTTTCACATTTAAAAAATATGTTAAATTGCACGAATTAATTGAAAGAGCGTCGAGGGGAATATTAATTTTACTTTATGCTTAATGTTATTGAACTTATAATATTGAACGAAGGAGTGGGATTTTATTTCTAATGAGTATGTAGTAGGTACTGCGGATATTAAAACAAACAAATACAACAATCAAGCAGATTAAAAGATATACGTATTCAAATCTATAATTTATTGTTAAAGCATACACTTTTTATCTGATGTAGTAGTAGATCTGTATGCTTAATAAAACAATAAGCCTAAAGTAAATCAAAAGTAACTTTATTAGAATAATACCATAGGTTTCTTATGAACAAAAAATTTAAGAATATCTGCCGAAACAAACAAAACGCGACACCCGATAAAACCCATCATCATCAACCAATTATTTTCCCACTGCTGGGTCGTACCCAGGGGTCTCCCCTCAGAATGAGAAGGATTACGCCATAGTCCACCGCGCTGGCCAAGTGCGTATTGGTGGACTTCACATACCATTAAGATTTTTTTTTAAATCTCTCAGGTGTACAGGTTTCCTCACGATATTTTCCTTCACCGTTTAAGCAAGTGATAATTAATTTCTAATACGCACATAACTTTGAAAAATCAGAGGTGCGTGCCTGGGATTTTCACTTCGGACCTCTCGTTCGAGCGGGCGAGTTTCTTAACCAATAGGCTATCGCTGCTTTTATCGATAAAACCCGACTATCACATATTCACACGCCACACGTGAAGTTGCATCCCTCTGGCGCGGTGTCCTCACAGAAATCCCATACATATCTTGATTTTCTCGTCAAACGGATGAGATAGAGAGCAGATATTCAAATGCGCGCACAAGGCCGCCGCCTAATACATAACAAGTGGCTCGACGCGATTGCCTATATCCTGCAGTGTGGAGCGAGGCCGACCGCTCCACGGGCGTATCTTTGTGATGCAAGGGGAACTCAACTTTGTTTATAAAACATCTTATAAATAAATGAATTATAAATATCGACTGGCATAGCCCCACCATAGTAAAGAAAGAGTAGTAGCACAGCTTCATACAAATCGGCCTCCGCCGGTTTGAATGTGTGCGTACGGGCGCCGTGTAAGCACGCACTTTTTACGCACACAATGAAACAGACGAGAGTGGCCGAGAGGTACCTCAGTGCGGGCTGTGCCACGCGTATGATCGCGCGCATTATGTTTTCTGAGCATCTTTAGCATTTGAGTTCACAGATATGTAATTGTTTCGATTATACAATGTGTTACACGACAGTAAAGTACTCGTCATACAACTTACTATGGCCCCACTCTAGAGACACAAATACCGGTCTATAAACACTTAGAGCGGAAACTTAATTTAAATATGGCTGTCTTTTTGGTTCGGAATCAAACCCAGAACTGAGTATTACCTAACCTTATTACTCGCTGAGTATTACCTAACCTTATTCACGTTATAATTTAACTCAAAATTAAATTACGCAACATCAGTAGTGTCAATCTATAAATTCGTAATACGCCCATAAAAAAGTTAAGTACCGCGCGCGAGGTGGTCGCCGTATATCTTCATTTATCTTTTTTTTATAATGTAGGGATAGCAGACGAGCATAAAGTCCACCTGATGGTAAGTGGCTACTGCCGCCCATGGACATCTCTAATCAACCCCAAATAGGATTAGGTATTCCTACCTGAGGTCGGCCACAGATGCGCCGCTACCCCTGAGGACTAAGCTGGAACGCCTCGGAAAAGTCTATCTCCCTTACCACACCCTTCAAACCGGAACACAGCAGCGCTTAACACTGCTGTTATTAGGTAGAAATAAAAACAATGTAGTGAAATCCTATTTTAAAACAATGTAGTGAGATCTTTATTGTCAATTAAGTAATTAAAAGAGTGATAGACAGGCTGATAGTCCTGCCCGAAAACCTTTAGAATGTAACTAACCAAAAATAGTAGCATGATAGTTAATTACGCAAGAACCGTACCGTAAATCCATAAATTCGTAATACTCGCGTAAAAAAAGTTTACGCTCGCGAAGTGGACATTTACCTAAAATGCGCGAAGTGTCCATTTACCTACCTACGTTTTTGCTATTTTAAAACAGCCTAGCGTAATCTTTATTGTCAATTGATTAATTAAACTAGTGATAGACGCCCTGACTATATATGGAACCAATCTAATCCCTTAAAATTACGTAACCGTATTGTACGAGTAATACACAAGTACGAGTAGTTGCATTTCAATAGCATTAATTGCTCGTAAATTACGCGGGAGCCGTAGCGTAAATCCATAAATCGTAAAACGTCCGTAAAAAAATGTTTTCGCGGCGAAGTGGCCGTTTACGTACCTACGTTTAGCTATTTTAAAACAGCGTAGCGTAATTTTTATTTCAAGTGACTAATGAACTTGGCCATGAACAGTCTTGCATACGTGCAGATATATAACTAATATAATCCCTTAAAAATACGTAACCGAATAAAAGTAGTTGCATTTCAATAGCATTAATTGCTCGTAAATTACGCGGGAGCCATAGCGTAAATCCATAAATCGTAAAACGCCCGTAAAAAATGTTTTCGCGCGCCAAGAGGCCCCTTACCTATCTATGTTTAGCTATTTTAAAACAGCCTAGCTTAATCTTTATTGACAATTAAATAATTAAAGAAGTGATAGACGACCTAGCAGATGATCACATATAGAACCAAACTAAACCTTGTAATATACGTAACCGAATAAAAGTAGGTGCATTTCAACAGCATTAATTGCTCGTAAATTACGCGGGAGCCGTAGCGTAAATCCATAAATCGTAAAACGCCCGTAAAAAATGTTTTCGCGCGCCAAGAGGCCCCTTACCTATCTATGTTTAGCTATTTTAAAACAGCCTAGCTTAATTTTTATTGACAATTAAATAATTAAAGAAGTGATGGACGACCTAGCAGATGATCACATATTGAACCAACCTAAACCTTGTAATATACGTAACCGAATAAAAGTAGTTACATTTCAATAGCATTAATTGCTCGTAAATTACACGGGAGTCGTAGCGTAAATCCATAAATCGTAAAACGCCCGTAAAAAAATGTTTTCGCGGCGAAGTGGCCGTTTACGTACCTACGTTTAGCTATTTTAAAACAGCGTAGGGTAATTTTTATTCTTAATTGATTAATGAAGTCGGCCATGAACAGTCTTGCATACGTGCAGATATATAACCAATCTAATCCCTCAAAAATACGTAACCGAATAAAAGTAGTTGCATTTCAATAGCATTAATTGCTCGTAAATTACACGGGAGCCGTAGCGTAAATCCATAAATCGTAAAACGCCCGTAAAAAAATGTTTTCGCGGCGAAGTGGCCGTTTACGTACCTACGTTTAGCTATTTTAAAACAGGCTAGCGCAATCTTGATTCATAGCCACAATCCGCTTAGCCTCGACCTTAATGGCAGAGCGTGTAACAATTTTCGGCTTTTCTTCACCGTGCCTCCTGTTTCCGTATATAATATACGACATTGTAAATTAATGGTGGATACCTACACAAAGAATTGGGATGAAAGATAAGTTTATATAGTCTTACAGAGTGTCGTCGTTCCAGCGAGTTAGATTCCTAGTAAATATGGTAGTAACATGTTGCTACTTGCTTCAAATTAACTAAAATAGACTACACTTTGTGTGTGTGCACCTACCTGAATAAAATTCGTAACAAGACCAAAACTTTGATGAGCTTAAATATTCCAAAATTTAATTATTAGGCGTTAAAATATTTTGCACATAAACGAACAAACAAAGAGAAACAACAGCCAATATAACTGAAAACTTGAAATCAAATTTATTACCGCACCTATTTCTACCTAATAATAGCAAATAGAGCGCCACTGTGGTTTATCATGGTGAGAATAATTAGGCAAATTTAATAGCGTGAAACAGTGCTTAGTGGAGTAACACATATGTAATCGGCTTCACATTAGATTTCTATCCTGATTACCGACGCTACTAACTACTCGTAGTAGCCTACTCTACTATAGTCAATACATTTATGAAAATATGATGTATGTAAGAAAACACACTGATATGTTTAAAAAAAATAGTAACCACCATAACTTTAAAACCAGAAATAGAAATAAATTAGCAATTCCTAAACATAGATTATGTAAGGTGGCTAGATCTTTCATGGGCAACTGTATTCGCTACTACAATAAAATACCCGACCACATTTTGAATCTCACAGAAAAAAAGTTCAAACATGTCGTTAAACTTACGCTATGTAAAAAAGCGTACTATAAAGTAAGTGATTATTTGACTGACAAAACGGTGTGGTCTGAATTAGCTCCAGCTCCACATGTCCCATTACGTTAAGTTGACATTGTCAAAAACATTTTTTTTAAAAAGATGTGTGTTATGGAGTTTCTTTCGCCGCTTCTTCTCCATAACGAAACACCTTATGAAGTGGCGGTAGTTGTATTGACATTCAAAAAGTGCTCTGTGAAGAACCTATTTTGAATAAAAAATTTTGAATTGATTTTGATGATTTGATACTGTAAACACTTAAACAAATATGTACACAACATGAATAATTAAAGCTACTTACATAAAAAGCTATTTAACGAAATTGACTTTTTAAAATGCCATAAATAATGCATGTTAAGCCAAATGGCCAACAGATCGCACCTGCCGTATTCATGACAATCCAGCTGTCCAATTTGTTGCCGCTGGAAACGAGAGCTGGCTCTTACATAAATAATTAGCCAGCGCAGTATTATTTAAAAAGTAAATGCATAATTAATTGAGAGCTGCGCGACATTCAGTCGTAACGTAGCGTTTCATATGTCCATTAGTTCGTAGAATTCAAATCAATATCAAGATAGGGTGAGGTTGAATTCGGTCTCAAGAAGACGTGTCAAATGTAATTCATCATCATCATCAACCCATTACTGTCCCACTGCTGGGCACGGGTCTCCTCTCAGAATGAGAAGGATTAGGCCATAGTCCACCGCGCTGGCCAAGTGCGTATTGGTAGACTTCACATATCCTTAAGATTTTTTTTTTTTATAAATCTCTCAGGTATGCAGGTTTCCTCACGATGTTTTCCTTCACCATTTAAGCAAGTGATAATTAATTTCTACTACGCACATTAATTTGAAAATCAGAGGTGCGTGCCCTGGGATTTGAACCTCGGACCCCTCGATCGAGAGGCCGCGTTTCTTAACCACTAGGCTATCACTGCTTGTGATAGCCTGCAAATGTAATTAGTGACAAATAACTATTACGCATTGAATTTCGCAGAAAAATACAAGTTTTATGTTATTGCAAAATATTCGTGGAAGATCAGTAAGGTATTAAATGTATTGTTTACTTTCTGCGGTCATCAATACGCACAACCAAGTGCACAATAACTACGACGAAATGCACTTAAAGTAGGCTATCTAGCAAATGGTAGAACTCTTCGTGGTTTGACTCCAGATGCACCACGAACACATCTATTTGTACATTACAATACAGAGTAAAACGCTGATAAATTCTAGTTTGAAAAATTTAGTAAGGGAGAGAGATTTACATAACATAAAGGTAACGTCTAACGCACCTGTGGCCGACCTCAGCTACGATCCAAACCTGTCTAAGTTTGATTATAGATATCAATAGCCCGCAATGGCCACTTACCATACACATTGAAGGTGGTAGAACCCTTTTTGGTTGACTCCGACGACACCACCATCATACCTATTTCTGCCTATTAACAGTAGCCCTGCTGTGTTCTAGTTTGATTACATATGTCCATGGGGGGCAGTAGCCAGTAGACGAGCATGCAGTTCACCTAAGTGGTGAACTGCATGCTCGTCTGCTACTCCTATAGTATAAAAATACATGAATTGGACTGCATACACATTTACTACTCAAATCACATAAAATTGAGTTTGAAATCTGTTGCATACCCTAAACCCAAACCATCCCAAGCACTTTAAACTGAGATATCGGTCAGTCAAGCAGTCGCTAACTAATGCCAATACTAATACTAACGGTGGCTGAACAATGGCCGTGTTTGCTAAACAGTACATAGCGAGTGTTAGATACTGTAGGTACTGGGTATTGTCTAGTTTACAGTTGCACGAAGTAGCCAGTCATATTGTCATAGTAGCTGCGTTTAGATACCGTTAGAACGATGTCTGGACGAAAACAAAAGAGAGAAAGAAAAGTTTGTTCTGCAACGTCTGCATAAATATAAACGAACCATAAGAAACGTATATGTTCGTAAACAATCATGTGTAGCCCATCAGATGGTAAATGACCACTGCCTCCCAGGAAACTGTAAACAATGCCTGATAAAATAAGAGTTTAAAATAAGAGTGCTACCATGGTGCTACCCCTGAGTAGGTACTATTCCCTTACCACACCTTTAATGTAACACAACAACAGCAATAGGCGTGGTGGTGATAACTCCGGAGTCAAACCACAAATGCTTCTACCACCATAAAATTATTTAATAATAATTAATTACACAAGATATCTAAGTCAGCTTAGACTTACCTAATGAAAAGGCAAACCAAGCATATGAGCAATGGGCAGTACATAACGTAAATAGTTGAGCGGCAAGTGATGTACACTGACAGGACACGGTTGGTCCATTATCTCGGTATTTGGATCGTGAGATGATTAGATAATGCCAATACGATTAAATGCTTAGATTTGCCCGAACTAAATAGACATAATAGAAATTAATAAAGTCATGTGAATTACTAAACAAATTGTCTTTATTTCGTAACTAATATTAAGAAATTATTGTTTGAACAGGCATATTACAATTTTACAACAGGCACACGAGGCATTTTACAATAAATCAAGATTATGTCCAAAATAGAACACTTGCCCTTATAATACGAAACGTTACTAAAATTACTTCAATTTCGTTGATAAAAACGCGTAATTCATTGACAAAACAGCGATATTAAACAATGGCTACACAAGCATGATTGATAGACGGGGCCCGATGAATAACGTCTAGTGTTTACTAAAAAACAAAGGAAAAACAACGGCGCGGGACGAAGCGGTTATCCTTCATAGATTTCCATCAACGCGGAAAGGTTGGCGCGAAAGTATCGTGTACCAAATTACCTCGTAGGAAGCGCGGACGCAAAAAAAAGGAAAATAAGGCGACATCCGGCCGAGCCGACGGTCATTACGTTAATGCGAGACTAAACTTGATTGATGACACCGCTCGCTGGGGAAATCGTTGACCTCCCCCCCTAGCCTCCAGCCTCAGGCGGTGTCTCGTGAAACAGGCGTCGGAGGATCCGGTACAGATAGGCCCGCCAAGTAAACGGTTGTCATCAGGACATAATATAGGTATCAGCACTTGACAACATATATCAGTGTTGCATTTGTACTTTGCAGTGTTCACTCATGACACGGTTCTTTTCTTAGAATAGATAAGAGACTTCACACCTCTAAGAACTCTTCGTGGTTCAACTGCGGAGTCACGTAACGGTAAGCACGGGTAATAAACCATGTAATGGGCTACCGTGTTTTGTTTCAAAGAGTGTGATAGCATCTGCAACAAAGCATTCCAGAATTGACCATAACCGTATAAAGAAAATTGCATACTCGTTTGCTACGTGCAGCAAAGTTCCTAATTCGAAAACGAAAACATTTCTGGACTTTTTCACGCGTCCAGTTCTAAAAACAGCGTCGGGTCGAGTCCGTAGGCCTCGCTATTTAATCGTGTGTCAACAGAAACTGACACCGCACGCTTTTAATTAGGAGGTCCCGCGTCCGCGTCCGCCACTCCGTTACACAAACACCGCCAAGTCTGACGTACGGAAGCGTTCGCTGACGCTTTGTTTTTCTTTTTATTATACCTTATTGTTATGATTTACGTTGCGTATACGTGCCTTTAGTGTCTTAATTAAAAAGTGCCTTATATGTTTATTTTGTTTTGGTGTGAAGTAAGAGAGTACTTATAATAAAAATGTATGTTTGTATGTTTCAGAATAATAGTGCTCAGAGGTAGCAAGGCATCTGTGGCCAACAGGTTAAGATTACCTGTTGGCCACAGATCTTACTTGTGATTAATTACATATTATGAAGCTATCAATGGGCTGCAGTATCCGCTTACCGTCTGGTGAACTGCAAGCTCATATGCTACTTCCGTTTTATAAAAAAGCCACCATCACCATCAAAAGTGTGGATAAAAATGGAAATATTTGAACAGTTTGGGATATTAAATACTAGATGTATTTTTCTAGTAGTCACTGCATAACATACGTCATAGTAATATTTTATTCTTGGCAGTTCGCAATTATTTACGGCTTATGTGCATATAAAATGAATGGAAATGAATTATTAAAGGCGTGCATATATGTACCTACGTAAATACGTTATAACCGTGGAGCATTTGACTTTTCAATTAATTCATTCATAGAATATGAAAATTTTAACGGAGCCACGAGATACGCGTTATTCCTACACGAATTAATTATTGAAAGTTTTAATTGGCCAAATCTTTTGTATGACAATCGTAATTAACATAACGTTAACAATACATACATGTTACAACAATTTTACGTTACATGGTACAACGTTATATGGCTAAAACTTTTACTATGCACATTTGACTTTTTACTAAGGTTTGGTAGTCATCTAATTTAATTTATGATATTGAACGAAAAAATGATGGTAAGTGGATATGAACCCCAATCAATCCCAGATAAGATTAGATTCCTACCTGAGGTCGTCCACAAATGCTCCGCTACCCCTAAGGACTAACTAACTAAGCACGAATGCATCGTCAATATAAGTATCCACTCAGAATAATAATACAACAACAAACCCTTTATAGTAAGATATATAAGACAAAAAGTACATCGACCCCGCTCACTTCATGGCCCGACCCGCCCTCATACGTGGCCAGTGCCTCCTAGGTACATCCTTGCAATTTTCGCGAGCATTGCGAACATTTCGAGCGAGAGTCCGCATCATAGCGTTCTGAAATTACCTCAGAGGTCGTATTTTAAACTGTTCAAACCGCTGTTTGCTGAACGCAAATGCGGTGTTTTTAAACCAAACACCCTTATGAAACGTTTTCATGCCAGTCACGAAAAACTAAGGACTGTTTAAGTCTACTCGTTTATCTTTTATGAAAGTACGCTGATTTTACGCAATTATTCTTATTAAATATGAATTAGTAGACTGATCCTGAATGGTTACGTTTTTAAATTATACTCTATCAATATGCTTATTGCGAGAGTGGTGGACTATGACCTAAAGTCCTCAAAAAAATTGTCCATGGGATGGTAATAGCTCGTTGATGATAATAACGATATACAATTTTAATAGTTTTAAATTTATAATTTTCATATAATTACACAATTTTTAAATTTTAATAGAAATACTTATCCATGTTAATCGATCATCTATCTATTTATATGAAAATGAATATTTGTCTATATACATTTTATAGAATCGGAAACTATGCATTTGATCAAGTGATGATCTTTTGCAAAACGTCTATAGTATGATTTAAACTACACGTAACGCCATCTCTTATCACAATGAAAATACGATAGAAACTACCACTTTAAATGCACGTTACACTTTTCCCTAAAACACAATTTCCGTCCACCAAAAACAGGTTAAACAAGTGAAACATCAAACAAAAGGACAGTTTGTAAATGCCAATTTATTATTCACGGGTCACCGGCCAAGGAGAAGCGATTCGGCGATATTGGAAAGGTATCCTTTTATGTTTATAGGTAGTAAATGATTTTAAGGAGGGCTTTGTTCAACGGGAGTTTACGGGCAATGTGCCGTTTGATAAGTTGACAAATTGGAAGTCCTTAACGAGCCGGGAATACGTAAAAGTTCCGCTACGTTACCAAGTGGCAACGGGGAATCGATAGCACTGCTTATTGTTGAGTATCGCACCTATTTTTGTCTTGTTTGTGTTAAATACATAGAGAATCGCTTTTTAGTAAATGCTTGGAAATTTGTTCAGGTATTTTTATGAGATTGGAGTAGCAATTCAGCTTGTAGTCCGTCTGATAGGTAAGTGGTTACTGCCGCCCATGGAGAGGACTCATTCCATACAGAACAGATTCTAGCTGCAACTAATCACTAATGCATCACCCCTCCTGAAGACTAAGATAGTCACCCCATACGTATAACATCGAAACACATTAAGGCTTTAGCTAGAAATGGATGGGGCAGTCGTACCTTCCCCGATGTCCCAAGCTATATGGATCATACTGGCTCTACCGTTCATTTTGTATCTTTTTTTGGGAGAACTCCTATTCAAATTTTTATGTAAATGACCATAACCTATTTACTTGGGTTTACAAAAAATCAGACTAAAAAATAGATAGACAAAGCCACGCCAAACTTTTCACGAAACCACAACTTGCAATGTGATTGACTTTGACTGACTGAACGAAATTGGCACGAGTCAGATGTGTTAGTGTGCGTGATTCTTTCATATAAGCCTAATCGGCAGAATTTCGGATGACTCAATATTTTTGTTCGATAGGCTTTGTTTATTTTTTTGTTAGTCTCAGTTCTAATATAAATACTGTCGGCGACTGACTAGAGTTATTTGAATAAGATATGTTATTAAGCTTGTTTTAAAAGTCTCACTAAATATGTTTATATAAGTTACGTAAGTTTTAAGTTTAAGGATAAGACACGGTAGATGGCGCTATCGGTCGCATTTGTAATATTTTATTAGAGTTTTTAGGTACTTTTATGAAAATTGTATTATGGGTTAAGTTTTTGAGTTTTATACATGTTTTATATTTCTAAAGTTTATGTTATCTCCTAGAATATGTTTCTAGCTTCATATTGATGTAAGGATAGTAAGAATCAATTATGATAATTTCGAGATAATTAAGATTATTGACATGTAAAATGACGTAACTTGTACATTTTTGGAATATTTTCGTAAATAACTTTGTAACTAATTTAGGTATGACAATGTAACTTATGTAGCTAGATAGGGCTAATTATAAGGATTCCAACAATGTATAACACATATATGTAAATTTTGGGAAATGAATAAATAAACAGGAAAAACTAGGTCAGCCCGCGACGTTATGCTCGCGTTGTTCGCAGATGACAGTGCGTACTTCGCGTCGTCCCGCCGAGCGGACTTAGCTGCACGGAGAATGCAGCGTCTGCTCGACTTACTACCTATGTGGCTGGATAAGTGGCGCATGGCTGTCAATGTCGGAAAGACAGTCGCAATACTGTTCGGCCGCAAGCGTATCATGCCGGCTCCGCTGAGGCTCCGTGACACGGAGGTAGCTTGGCAGCCAATAGTTAAATACCTAGGATGTAACATCGATCGCTCGTTGCACATGATCCCGCAGGTGGAACAATCGATCCACCAGGCCCGAGCGGCCCGAGCGATGCTCCGACCGGTGCTTACATCCAGGTTACCGTTAAGGACGAAACTAGGGATCTACAAGACCTACATTCGTTCACGACTTACCTACGCGGCGCCGGCATGGTACGCGTTGGTATCTAGGTCGCAACGCCAGCGTCTCCAGGCCCAGCAGAACCTGGCCCTACGAGCAATCGTGGGGGCGGGTCGCTACGTCAGGAACGAAGTGGTGAGGCGCGACCTTAAGATCGAAACGGTCGAGGAGTTTGTGGTCCGCCTCGCACGCTCAATGTATGAGCGGGCGGAGGCCGGACCATACTCCCATTTAAAGGGGTTCGCGCCCCTACACGATCGACCACCTACGGGGCGCCCGCTCCCGCGGGAGCTCCCAGGGCTGGCGACCCCCGACCATCAGGGGGCCGACCGTCCGCTCGGTACAACGACGCGATAATTACCGAATCACCCCCTCAACAGGGGGATGATAGAAATTTTTAATATTTGTTCATTATTTCATTATGTTTTAAATAACATTATATTATTATGAATAAATATCAAGAATCCGGGGGGTATTTACCACCTGAGAATCTGCCCGGGCAAAGAGGGTATCCTCGAGACCCGAATTTCCTGCCCACCGCCCTTATGTTGACATTGCCGCAATATATGTGCGCCCGGAGGGTAAGACGTCCCAGCGATAGCGATAGATAGGTCAGCCAAAGTGAAAATGACATGAAAATGGGCCTAAATAAGCGCGGCTCTCTTTACGGTATTGCTCTGGGGTAGCTCAGAAAACCAGTTTTCCGGCTTAAGCATGGTCTCAGCAGAGAAGAATACGAAGAAGACTCCTGAAGAAGAAGAAGACTCCCGAAGAAGAAGAAGACTCCTGAAGAAGAAGACTCCTGGAGAAGAAGAAGACTCCTGGGGAAGAAGAAGGAAAATCTGAAGACGGAAGCGTTCCTGTTCAAGAAGAGGAAGTAGGGGTTAGGTCGGGATAGGGAAGAGGCTTTGGCTGGCCTACACTCTTGTTTCTATTGCACGTCAATTATTGTTTCTATTGCACGTCACCCCTACCCCGCACCTCCCCTCTCTACGGCACGGGACAGGCGCAACTCCCCGACGCGACGACTATCACCACGAGCGGGCTTCCGGCGCCGGACGGAAGAAGGCCGTCCGTACAACATCACGCCCGCACCCCTATACGGTCGCAGGTTAGGTGGCGGCGTGGCATACCACCACACCGCCGAACACAGCGCCCCGCGACAAACAGCTGGTCCTTCGAGCCGGATCATCGTGCTAGTCGTCACATCGTCGGGTTACTGACGCCGCCATGCCAATCACACGGAGCCAGAGGAGAACCTCGTCGCCGAACCAGTCGACTGCGCCCCGCGCCACGGAAAGCGCGCAGGGGACAACTGACTCTTCGGGGACATCGGGCACCGCAACTGAGGGTACGCTTACAACATATGAGTCTAGAGTCACTTCAGGCACCTTGGCGACTGTTCCAGCTGCTCCAGGTGTTCCAGCTGCTCCACCTGCTGCAACAGCTGGAACCCGGAAAACGTGGTCGGTGAAGTCGACGAAACGTCGGGAGATGAAAGCCAAGCTGGAATTGGCCCGCCGACAGCTGGAAGAAGCGAAAGCAGCGGCAGAACTCGCCAAGGCGCAGTGGGAGCTGGTCCAGGTGGAGAATGAAGAGTCCGAGGTCGAGGATGAAGACTGGTCGCATAACGCGAACATCCACACATGGGTGCAGTCGACGATGGAGAGGATGTCCGGGGAGGGGCATCAGGGGGAGGTGTCCGGGGAGGGGCACCGACTGGGGGCGTCCGGGGAGGGGCGAGCCAGTCAACCTCCAGTCACTATCGTCAAGCCTGAAGACCAAGCGGAACCTTCAAGCAACGGGACCAAGGGATTGGCTGAGGCCATCATGAAGGCCATTAGTGTTGCTCCGAGGAATGCATCGCAACCTAACTACGTACATGAATTACCCGACTTCGATGGAAGAAGCGAAGAATGGATCGCCTTCAGGACGGTATATGAGGACACCGCACCGCTGTTTATGGATGCACAGAATATGGCGCGGCTGCGGCGGTCAATTAAGGGCACGGCAAGGGAGGCTATCAAGAGCCTATTATATTCAGAGTGCCCTCCTGAAGAAGTAATAGAAGCTCTTCGTCGGAGGTTTGGAAGACCAGAAGCCCTGATCCTGATGGAACTAGAAAAGGTAAAGAATCTTCCTAGGATCAATGAAAATGCGCGCGACATCTGCGTGTTCGCTAGTCGAGTGAACAACACCGTCGCGACAATACGGGGGCTAAGAAGACCGCAGTATCTACACTCACCGGAAATGGTGAGGATTATCGTGGGTAAGATGCCGGCGGTATTGCAGTATCGGTGGTACGACTTCGCCGCCGACGCAGAAGATCAAGATCCAGACCTGGTGCATTTAATGAAGTTCCTCAACAGGGAAGCGGACCGGTGTGGACCATACGCGACGCAGGAGACTACGCAGCAGCTGCGCCAGCCTCCCAGACGTCAATTCACGAACACCACGTCCGAACAAGTAGAAGAAAAGAAGACCTGTCCACATTGCCAGTACGAGCATCACCTCTTCGAATGTCGCAAATTTCTACAGCTGCCAATGAAGGAACGGTGGGACGTCGCTACCAAGTCGAAGATGTGTTTCAAGTGTCTTCAAGGACGACATCGGAAGGAAACATGTCGGCGTCCACCGTGCAAGACATGTAAGCGGTGGCATCACTTCGTGCTTCATGAAGAACGATGGGATCACCCGAAGCCCGAAGAGAAGAAAGAAATTGCGAATAACGTCATGCTCCCGGTGAACACTGCAAGGACAGCGAAGGCATATTTGAAGATGGTTCCTGTTGAGCTATATGGACCGAAGGGAGCTGCCCGGATCCTGGCGTTACTGGATGAGGGGTCAACTGTCACGCTTCTCGACTCTGCGGTTGCAAGACAAATCGGCCTCAAAGGACCCGTGGAAGCACTCACCTTGGAGACCGTAGGTGGGAAGACCATCTCCAAGGAAGACTCAATGAAGGTCAACGTCAGAGTGAAAGGAATGCACCAGACCAAGAAGAGAACCATCTCTGGGGCCCGCACGATAGATGACATCAACCTGATGCCTCAGAGGTTGGAAATACGAAGAATTGAAGAATGCGCTCATCTCAAGCCAATGTCGAAACAATTGTATTATGAAGAAGAGTCACCCAAGTTGTTAATCGGACAAGACAATTGGGAGCTCATCGTGTCCAGAGCCACACGCAAGGGGAAAAGAGGTCAACCCGTAGCATCATTGACCTACCTAGGGTGGGTGCTACACGGGTCCGATGGAGCAGCATCAAGACCTGTGAACTTCGTAACCTGCGTGCACGTGTCTTCTAAAGAAGAGGATTTGGAAAAGGTCATCAAGGAACATTTCGCCGTGGAATCGTTGGGGATCCAGCCACGTCGACCGACCACAGACATAGAAGAAAGGGCTCTGGCAATTTTGGAAGAAACGACAAAGAGATTGGACAATGGGCGCTTCGAGACCGGCTTGCTATGGAGAAATAAGGAAGGGAAAATGCCGGACAATTACAAGCAAGCGGAAAACCGGTTAAGGAACATCGAGAGGAAACTGGATGGGGATCCGGCACTGAAGCAGGAGTATGAGAGTCAAGTGAAGAATCTCCTCGATAGTGGGTACGCAGAAGAAGTTCAACATGAATCCACTTCCACGAAGAAATGGTACCTGCCTCATTTCGCCGTTACGCACCCCACCAAGTAGAAAATAAGGCTGGTTTTTGATGCTGCTGCCAAGTGTCAAGGGAAGAGTCTCAATGACGAGCTACTGCCGGGACCAGATCTGTTGCAGTCATTATTTGGAGTTTTACTGCGGTTCCGTCAGAAGCCAATCGCAGTGGTAGCAGACATCAAGGAAATGTTTTTACAAGTAAAGATAAGAGAAGAGGATCGAGACAGTCTTCGGTTTTTGTGGAGGGGAAGTCAACGGAGCGGAACACCGAAGGAGTATAGGATGACTTCGGTCATCTTCGGCGCCGCCTGTTCTCCGAGTGCTGCTATCTTCGTCAAGAATAAGAACGCGACCGAGCACCAAGACAAGTATCCCGAGGCAGCAAGGGCGATTGAGCGTAATCATTATATGGACGATTACCTTCACAGCTTTGGGACACAAGAGGAAGCGGTCAAGATAGCCAGCCAAGTAGACCTCATCCACAGGAAGGCCGGGTTCCAGTTAAGGGGTTGGGCATCCAACAATGAAGATGTATTAAAGAAGCTCACTCCGGAGGGAAACAGTAACGAAGTTGAATTGGGAACCAAAGAAGAAAAAACATTGGGTTTAAGGTGGTTCACCGGGGGCGATGAAATAGGGTTTAGAACGTGTCTTCGCAACGTGCATGAAGAAGTGGTCAAACAAGTAAGAACTCCAACCAAGCGGGAGGTCACCAGTGCCGTGATGTCAACATTCGACCCATTGGGGCTAGCATCGCCGGTGCTCATCCAAGGGAAGAAGCTTATCCAGAGCATTTGGAGGAGCGGCGTCGGATGGGATGACCACATCACGGAAGAAGACAACAAGATCTGGACAGACTACTTGGGCAGCCTGCAGCTGCTTAAGGATCTTCGGGTGCCAAGGTGCGTCGCGCAGTCCAACACCGAGGGGGAGCTTCACATATTCGTCGATGCAAGTGAAGAAGCTTACGCCTGCGCGATCTACCTAAGGCAACGCGACGAAGAGGGTGGTCACCGAGTGTCTTTGTTGGCGGGTAAAGCAAGAGTCACCCCATTGAAACCGGTGTCCATACCTAGATTGGAGCTGCAAGCGGCACTGCTGGGATCCAGGATGGCGCGATCGATTGAAGAGGAGCTGGACATCAAGATCGCAAGGAAGACGTATTGGAGCGACTCCAGCACCGTACTATCCTGGATCAAGTCTGACCCAAGGACCTTCAAGCCTTTCGTAGCACATCGGTTGGCAGAGATCGAAGACACAACAAGACCTCAGGAATGGCGCTGGGTTCCTACAGCTCAAAACCCAGCTGACGACGCAACGAGGGACGTGCCCAAGGACTTCGGGAGCGGACACAGATGGTTCAACGGACCTTCATTCCTGGCACGAGAGGAGGAAGATTGGCCGAAACTACGTACCTTCAAGGCGGAGCTCACGGGAGAAGAGAAGGAGAGGTCAACAGTGGGGGCAACGAAGCCCGTTGATCGGCATCCAACTCCGAACCCAGTCAAGTTTTCAAGTTGGACTCGACTAGTAAGAGCGACCGCGAGGGTACTACAGTTCGTCGACCTGTGCCGGAAGAAGAAACACGCAGTGAACGTGTCCCGCAAGTCTGAGCGTCTACATCCTTCCTGGAAAAGAAATAAGAAGAAAGCCAAGGTAGCAATGAAGCCCGTGAACAAGAACACCCAAGAAAGAAGATTCATTCCCCTCGAACCCGACCAAATAAAAGAAGCCGAAAAGATCCTATTACGAAGAAGCCAAGAAGAGAGCTTCCAAGATGAAGTACGCAGCGTCAAGAAGATGAAGCCATTCGAGAAGAATAGCAGGCTTAAGAAATTGGATGTCGTCATGGAAGATGGACTACTACGACTCCGAGGAAGAATCGACGCGGCAAGACACACTCGACAAAATAAGAAACCTGTGGTGTTAGACAGCAAGCACCACATCACCAGACTGCTCATCGCGTGCTACCATGAAGAATTCAACCATGGTAACCACGCGACGGTGATCAACGAGTTGAGGCAGCGCTACTGGATCCTGGGACTACGGTCTGCGGTGAGAGCGACGGTTCATCGGTGTCAGTGGTGCAAGGTGTACCGCGGCACGCCATGACTCCAGCCGATGGGGAATCTCCCGCTGGAACGGTTACGGCATGGGGAACCGCCGTTCACATGCACCGCCGTGGACTACTTCGGGCCCATGAGCATCACGGTGGGTCGGCGTCATGAGAAGAGGTGGGGCGCTCTATTTACGTGCCTCACAACCAGAGCCGTCCACGTGGAACTGGCAGCATCTCTGTCAACGGACTCCATGATCCTGGCCCTACGAAGATTGGCAGCAAGAAGGGGGATGCCGAAGACGATCTTCAGCGACAACGGCACCAACTTCGTGGGGGCCAACAAGGAACTTCAAGAAGCCCTCGCCAGCCTCAACAAAGAAGACCTCATCACCACAGCCGAGCGGATGAGCATCAGGTGGAAATTCATACCACCTGGGGCTCCGAACATGGGCGGGGCATGGGAGCGCCTGGTCCGTTCCATCAAAACGGCCTTGGCGGTCACCCTCAAGGAAAGGCATCCCAAGGAAGAAGTCCTGCACACTCTGCTATTGGAGGCGGAGCACCTGGTGAACTCAAGACCTCTTATCGAAGCCGACGAAGACAACGAAGAAGGTGCCCTCACTCCCAATCACTTCTTAATTGGGAGATCCTGCGGCACAAGATTGGGAACATTCACCGACGAAGACCTCACCGGCCGGCGCACATGGAGGACGGCGCAGCGACTAGCCGACCACTTCTGGAGCAGATGGGTGAAAGAGTATCTTCCAACTCTGATCCCGAGAAGAGTCGACGCGAGAGCTGCCACAAGGGACTTGCAGTGTGGAGACACGGTCCTAATAGTGGACTCCACGCTGCCACGAGGAGCCTGGCCGAGGGGTGAGGTGGTCCGAACCTTCCCTGGGCCCGATGGTCGCACCAGGGTATTGGAGGTGCGCACTACGGGGGGCGTGTTGAAACGTCCCAGCTCCAAGTTGGTGCTACTGGTACCAGCACGACGTGATGAAGAGCAAGCGGTCGACGACACAGGCGGTGGAGCATCGACCAGCGAGCCAGACTGCGGGGAGGCGGTCGTCACGTCGAGCCACGAGCATGGAGTCGCCGGGCCAGGAGTTGGTGCTACGCACAAGGGGGAGGATGTCGGCGACTGACTAGAGTTATTTGAATAAGATATGTTATTAAGCTTGTTTTAAAAGTCTCACTAAATATGTTTATATAAGTTACGTAAGTTTTAAGTTTAAGGATAAGACACGGTAGATGGCGCTATCGGTCGCATTTGTAATATTTTATTAGAGTTTTTAGGTACTTTTATGAAAATTGTATTATGGGTTAAGTTTTTGAGTTTTATACATGTTTTATATTTCTAAAGTTTATGTTATCTCCTAGAATATGTTTCTAGCTTCATATTGATGTAAGGATAGTAAGAATCAATTATGATAATTTCGAGATAATTAAGATTATTGACATGTAAAATGACGTAACTTGTACATTTTTGGAATATTTTCGTAAATAACTTTGTAACTAATTTAGGTATGACAATGTAACTTATGTAGCTAGATAGGGCTAATTATAAGGATTCCAACAATGTATAACACATATATGTAAATTTTGGGAAATGAATAAATAAAGAGGAAAAACTAGGTCAGCCAAAGTGAAAATGACATGAAAATGGGCCTAAATAAGCGCGGCTCTCTTTACGGTATTGCTCTGGGGTAGCTCAGAAAACCAGTTTTCCGGCTTAAGCATGGTCTCAGCAGAGAAGAATACGAAGAAGACTCCTGAAGAAGAAGAAGACTCCCGAAGAAGAAGAAGACTCCTGAAGAAGAAGACTCCTGGAGAAGAAGAAGACTCCTGGGGAAGAAGAAGGAAAATCTGAAGACGGAAGCGTTCCTGTTCAAGAAGAGGAAGTAGGGGTTAGGTCGGGATAGGGAAGAGGCTTTGGCTGGCCTACACTCTTGTTTCTATTGCACGTCAATTATTGTTTCTATTGCACGTCACCCCTTCCCCGCACCTACCCTCTCTACGGCACGGGACAGGCGCAACTCCCCGACGCGACGACTATCACCACGAGCGGGCTTCCGGCGCCGGACGGAAGAAGGCCGTCCGTACAACATCACGCCCGCACCCCTATACGGTCGCAGGTTAGGTGGCGGCGTGGCATACCACCACACCGCCGAACACAGCGCCCCGCGACAAACAAATACCAAATATGAAAAACGACTTCTTAAACTATTTAAATACACGTAACGCAAGCCTTTGTTAAGAACAAAGAATTGCGTTATCGATCACGTAATATTTGGCTTTGTTCGTTCAATAATTACACAGTAATTCCACTTTAATGTTTAATGTTACGCTTTTTGCTACATTTTTAATATTGTAATCCGTTCAATCGCATGGTTATTATTACCCTAAGGTTAAAACACACACACACACGCGCCTAGTAACAAAGACTAAATTATAATTCAGGGTTGTATAGTAACACGAATTTAAACAAGAAAAACATAAGTAATTTAATGCTGCAATACAAATAACAAAACAACCGCAGTTCCCAATTAGAATAGTCACGCACCGGCAAACAAACACACAATCCAATAATTACATATTAGAACATTGGTACCGCCGCAAGGTATCATTTACCTAATGTCAATAATAAATCACAGGGAAACTATGCGTAAGGGTATTTCTACAGGGGCGATTTGCGCGCGATTGCAGTTAAGCAATCCGTCAACATGGTCCGTGTCGCATACGTAACGCAATTAAGAGACATGCGACTTGTAGTATCGGTGATTCGAATTATTACGAGTGCATCGATGACTGCATTAATGCTGTATCGCGCTTTTCGCGCACAGTTACTGCATCGAGCGTCCAATTGTAGTAGCGATCGGCGTTTAAACGTGTGCAGGGTCACACCACCTATAGAGTTTGACCGCTTCGTCTAGCTTCCGAAAATTAGGCAAATCGTCTAAGAGTAGCTCGTCTGCTGGAGCCCTAATAGTCGATGTTATGGCGACATAAGACGGGGCACAAAGAACTACGACAATATTGACGGATGTTTACTAAAAACGTGCACAAATGACTAGTGTGATAAAGTCCTACACATTAATTAGTAAGGTAAAACAACAAAATACTATAAATCAAACAATACAAACCGCAGTGTCTAATTAGAACAGTCACACACCGATACACAGATACGTAATAATGAGGGCATTAGTTCCCTGATATAACCGCAGTGTTGACGTTTAGCGTCAGGTAAGGATTACTCGTGAATCTCGACTACAAATTCAAGGTTCAAATATCAATTTTTATGAAATCATAATTTTTAAAAGCATACGAATTTAATTTGGAGATTAACAATGAATAGATTTTTCTAGAAATCAGGTTTTAATAATAATCTACGAAATACTTTCCCTAATGTATTTTTTTCTAATGTCTAGATGATGCTTATTTCGAACAGAAGTAAACGATATTCCGGAACATATTTTTAAGTACATAAATGACATGAAAATCCCTCCCCGTACTTTTTATTTCCTTAACTTTAATAGTTTTCAGTACAAAAACAACCCCATCATTTGAAATCAATAATTGATTTTTATCACTTGCATATATGTGGGTTACAAACACAAATTTTACTAGTCACTCTACCAATCCAACGATATCCTCGCACGTACCTCGCACAGTATTGGGGACTGACAAGTTTATTTAAATCGTGATCTAGTAAACACTATTATATACATAAGTCAAGACTTAATAAATCTTCGACTTACCTGTGACTTATTGCGGTCGTAGATCGTTGCACATTTAGCTATAAGCGCACGTAATCAACCGCACCGTAAATTTTAAAAATAAATCGATTACACAATTAACACGTCCGACCGCTTTTGTGCATTTTCTTATTTAATTTAAAACACGTGCAAACCGTAGAAAACGTCAAGTCCTACTTGTGTACAATACCTAGTTTAATATAAAGTGACGTCATTGATATAGGTATTTATAATATTTTTTTTTAAATCATATAATACAATACCTAGTAAAGTAGTGGGTCCGGAAAGACATTTTCTATGTCAATATAATCTCAGTATCCACGCTACCTATCGGGACCAAAGGTATTTTTCAAGCTGAAATCACTAATGTATTATAACAGAGAACTTCGCGGGAGTTAGCACGTAATGTCTAAGTTGGTCGCCTCATACGCAAACCGGCATCCACACCCTTCCACCATAGTGCAGAACTTTTTCATACTAGAAATGGGTATCGCGATGGTTCCTCCCCGTTCGAAATAATGTAATTTAACCAGAAAAAGTTCCATAAATGTAATATCAGAACCCGCTACTTAATTACTTGTTCATCATCAACCCATTACTGTCCCACTGCTGGGCACGGGTCTCCTCTCAGAATGAGAAGGATTAGGCCATAGTCCACCGCGCTGGCCAAGTGCGTATTGGTAGACTTCACATACCTTTAAGATTTTTATCTCTCAGGTATGCAGGTTTCCTCACGATGTTTTCCTTCACCGTTTAAGCAAGTGATAATTAATTTCTAATACGCACATAAATTTTGAAAATCAGAGGTGCGTGCCTGGGATTTGAACCTCGGACCCCTCGATCGAGAGGCCGCGTTTCTTAACCACTAGGCTATCACTGCTATTAACCACTAGGCTATCACTGCTATTAACCACAATTACTTGTTAATCTACGGAAAAACAATGTCTCCAATCAGTCAAGGTCTCCAATCAATGATGACCTTTAAATTTAATCGATTTCACGTCGCGACAGAACAATCAAAGCGGTGACGAATTCAGCTCGCCTTGGAACGCCATGGGTGCCGGTAAGCAACTAAATCGATGTTACAATCATTTGATAGCCTTTGATAGATTAGCGATAGCCAGATATTGGTTATGGAACTCAGTCTCTCGATCAAGGGGTCCGAGGTTTAAATCCCAGGCACGCATCTCTGATTTTTGAATACGCACATAACTGCGTATTAGAAATTAATTATCACTTGCTTAAACGGTGGAGGAAAACATTGTGAAGAAACTTGCTTACTTGAGAAATTTATAAAAAAATCTCAAAGGTATGTTCAAAGTCTACCAATTGGCCAGCGTGATGGCCTAATCCTTCTCATTCTGAGAGGAGACCCATGCCCAGCAGTAGGTTGATTATGATGATGATGATTCGAATCAACTCTTGTGTAGGTAATATTGCAAAGCTAACATTTTTAACATTTTTTTATTCCAAAAGAAGGTTTTATCACCAATACGATTATGACGCTTTGGCGATTACAATATTTATATTTCAGACATTAACTACTATAAATCAACTTAATTATTGAACATTTAAAACTACTTTTACAACAATATATCCCCGCCGTCCTTTATCAGTGACTATACAACTGAACGGCTTATGGTTAAACTTTGCAGGCATACCCCTGCACCAAATCGCTCTATGCCTACATAAGCCTGGATATGCCTGTTGCATTCGCTTCTACGGTTATAACCGTCATGCATACGGTTCAATATATTGAAGCTAGAAGATATAAATCCGAATGGCAGATAGAACGTCTGACTGCCACAGCTTGTTAGTTTATTACTTTCCAAATGTTTCGACATTTTTTTTTTATAATATGGGAGTAGCAGACGAGCATGTAGTCCACCTGATAGTAAGTGGCTAATGCCGCCCATGGACATCTGAAATCAACCCCTGATAGGATTGGATATCCCTACCTGAAGTCAGCCACAGATATGCTGCTACCCCTGAGGACTTAGGTGGTACGTCTCGGAAAAACATGTCTTCCATACCACACCCTTCAAACCGGAACACAGCAGTGCTTAACACTGTTATGAGGCAGAAATAGGTAACATTCATCACAGGGTCATTCCATCATCACAATGCTTTCTGTACATTGAGGCAGCCGTTGTAGATAAGTAACTAATGGGCATGACGTCCATCTGATGGATGGTGTCTGCGGTTTATGAATATATGTATTGAGCTCTTTGAGGTCACAGATACTTTTCGGCTTCTTAGGAATAGAGCCATGTCAAATAGCCTGATGTTAGTGTCACGATTACCACATCCTTCCTAATTTAACCTTCACAAGCTTAACACTGTTATTCTAAGACTAATAGGTATATAATTCAAATAGCATTACTGTCTTCGGAATGGTAATGACGTTCTAGACCAGGGTCGATAATTTTTGAAACCAAAAAAAATTACAATAGAATGAAACCCATTGGAAAAGGAGGGAAATATGATTAAAATGAAAGGAAAACTAAATTACGGTCGATCCGAGTTCGGGAAGTGGGAGGGGGTGAGTTTTTAAGGGTAAAAAATGGTTTATCTTGATTTCCGGCTAAACTACACGTTCTATGCGAAAAAGTTCAATGGCAAAGTTGTAGGTAATAAAAAGATCTACAACTTTTGTATTTGCAATTTTTTCACATAACCTCAAAATTTGGGTGAAAAATTCAAAAAACCAAGTTTTTGGTTTTTTATTTATATCTTATTCAAAAAAAATTTTTTTTTAACGAAATTTGGTGAAAACTTACCTTATTATGTCCCAAATACACTGTAATTTATTTGATTAAAAATATTTATTTTTTCGCCTTATTTTCACTTAATATCAAAAAAGCACCCTAATTTTCAATCGAAAATTCTGACGTCAAAATATCAGCTTTTTTCAAAAAGTTTGGGGGCTTTTTGTTCGTTGAAATATCTACTTTCTGATGGTGTAAAAAAAATATACATTACTATAGGAAATGTTCTCAGAAAATGCAAAAAATTGAAAAAAACCCAATTGTATTTATTGTCGATTCTCTTCTTGCTAGACTCCACTATAACGATTCAAAGCTGATTTTTTTTATTTCATACACTTGCTTGTCATCTGACTTATTGCAGATTATACAAACAGATCCATCCATACTGATAATCTGAAAAGACAAAATTAAATTAATAATGCCTTCAAAGTTTTATCATGAGTATAACTAAATTTGTTTGTATAAAATAAACGAAATTACTATTTTTTATTCTTGTACTAAAATATCATTCAATTTTATTTTTTTAGGTTATGTTATGTTAAACATACTATTTATGAAAGAAAATATTACTATTTTTATTTTAAAGTTGATTAATATAGATTAAAATACAGATTGTATTTACCTTGCTATGTAGATTCCAAACGATTTTTTGAATAAAGTAAATTTCTCACAATTCACTTAGAGTAACTGAGCCTGCACGTGTATTTTTAAAAACGATGTTGTACACTGCTCTGTATCTCGAATACTGGCTAACGGTTTTTACAGCTGCTACGAAATAGCAGGTATGTAGTAAGGCCCAGACCCTCCTAGGTCCGTCCCCACTTCTCTATGAAATAACTTACAATGGGCTAAAATTTACGGAAGGTCACTCAGGTATATAAATTATCTTAAAACAGCAGTAAATAGACATCTACAAATATTATTTAAATAAGATTCTACAACTTTTTCAAAATATTGTAGACGTCTTATTAAATATTAACTTTATTAACTTATTTGTTTGTTAATTATTGAAGTATATTTTAATTTGCAACTTTTTCATTTATCAATAAAACATGAAATCTTACGTTTTTTGAGTAATTAAAGTGTAAATTTTAATAAATACCTCAAAATTGTACATAATGATATAAAATTTTTTTTCGAATTTGGGTATTTTTTCAATTTTCTGCATTTTCTGAGAACATTTCCTATAGTTATGTATATTTTTTTACACCATCAGAAAGTAGATATTTCAACGAACAAAAAGCCCCCAAACTTTTTGAAAAAAGCTGATATTTTGACGTCAGAATTTTCGATTGAAAATTAGGATGCTTTTTTGATATTAAGTGAAAATAAGGCGAAAAAATAAATATTTTTAATCAAATAAATTACAGTGTATTTGGGACATAATAAGGTAAGTTTTCACCAAATTTCGTATAAAAAAATTTTTTTTTGAAAAAGATATAAATAAAAAACCAAAAACTTGGTTTTTTGAATTTTTCACCCAAATTTTGAGGTTATGTGAAAAAATTGTAAATACAAAAGTTGTAGATCTTTTTATTACCTACAACTTTGCCATTTAACTATTTCGCATAGGACGTGTAGATTAGCCGGAAATCAAGATAAACCATTTTTTACCCTTAAAAGCTCACCCCCTCCCACTTCCCGAACTCGGATCGACCGTAATTTAGTTTTCCTTTCATTTTGATCATATTCCCCTCCTTTTCCAATGGGTTTCATTCTATTGTAATTTTTTTTCATTTTTTACCAGTTTTAAAGGCTTCGGCACTGGTCTATTCCTAGTTTACGTGATTTCGAGTTGGATTTAATTTGGCTTTTAAAAGCATCAAAGCGGTATTCCGGCATTCGGCTCGCACGCAACGAAGCCGCTGTCTTGTGGTCGCTGTTGCTTGTTGCTGTTACTGGGGCAAACTTCACTCCAAGTGGGGAAGCCTTTCAACTTGTTAAGTTGATTCTATCAGCGATGTATTTAATCGAATCATGTTTCATGAATTTAATGTAGAATACAGTTTAATATGCATTTACCTAGCAGTTATAGCCGTAATTCAAATCTTTGTACGATCACAGAGCTTTTATCAGTAGGTTTTATCAACACCACATTTTTTTCGTTTATTTGCTTAAAAAAACAAGCTTAAAATTATGTTTACTAATAAGGTATTTCCTTGATGTTATTTTAAGTTGGATTTAATTTGAGTTATAAAGGATTAAAGCGGTATTCCGGCATTCAGCTCGCACGCAACAAAGCCCCTGTCGTGGTTGCTGTTGCTTGTTGCTGTTACTGGGGCAAACATCACTCTAAGTGGGGTAGCCTTTCAGCTTGTGAAGTTGATTCTATCAGCGATGTATTTAATCAAATCATGTTTTATGTTTTTAATGTAGAATACAGTTTAGTATGCATTTACCTAGCAGTTATAGCCGTAATTCAAATATTTGTACGATCACAGAACTTTTATCAGAAGGTTTTATCAACACCACATTTTTTAGTTTATTTCTTTAAAAAACAAGCTTAAGATTATATTTACTAATAAGGTATTTCCTTGAAATTATTTGAAAGGGCTTGAAGGCCCTTTCAGCTTGTTGATTCTTTAAATGATTTATACCGTTTTGATAAAACAATTTTAAGTATGATGCATTGTCTTTCCACAATTCCATAGCCTGGATACTCCAGCTCGCTGCTCGATACAACATTTCAACTTAAATGTACAATCTAATTTTTACATATTTTAAAATACCATTCTTTATTTAGTAGCCTATTCGAATTAAGATACAGAAATCTGCGACCAACTAATTAAAATCGGATACTTTTGTTAATCAAATTGAAAATCTTTTTAGTAAATAACTGGCACATTATGCACAAACATGTCGTCTGTGAAATAGTCTAAGAAACGAATAAGCCTATATATCATACTTAACTGTGAAAAGTGTGATTGCACAACAAACCCGTTCCACGCCCCGCAGCGCCGCGTTTTGGTTACTAGAACATGACCAGTTATGTAAAACAATATCACGTCCTCCTTCGTAACTTTGTAGCGGATTAGTGACACTCCTTGTAACCTACTTTACAAATTAAGATTTGAAAACATTATGAACAAATATTATGTTTGACAGAAATTGAAAGTGGTTTCCCAAACCTATTCAGTAGCAATAACCGGACTGAGATAAATTAATTTTATGGAAGTGATACCGACAAAGTATACAAGGCATTTCAACTAAGTTCTCAGGGCTAGCTAGCAACGCATCTGTGGGCAAACTAAGGGCCAAATTTAGGGTTGACCCAAATGTGGCCATTTTGCGTCTGGTATCATGTAGTCATGGATTGTCATTTAACTTTGTAAGTTAACTGACTTAAAATTGCAACTTTTCACTCTCATATAGGTACCTGCGAACTTACGGAGTAACATGTTAAATATAAGCTTGTATCACACACATAATTAAGGCACCCTAATCTATCTTCTGGAATCTACGCTACTCTACTACTAGTCTACGCCATTCGAAAGCACAGGAGCTACCCGTCATAGTGCCATCGCTGTTATTCTGTCGGATTTATGTCACCGAAACGCTTGTGCGTCCATGCGGTAGACCCAGCCTCAACACTTAATTTAAACATTGACAATCCTTTTGTATGAAAATGTTGGTTGGAGTATTTTCTTAGGCATTATTATTAAGACTCGTTTATATCTACAGACGACTTAGTCCATCACATAATGAAATATATATAACGTTTTCGTACCAAATTGCAGCAATTATTATTTTAATAGTTAAACGACTGTTTACTACGTAAAACTAGTAACATCTTGCTAGATGTTGCACATCTCTATTACACTCGTATTTCATACATAGCGCTCTCATACCGCAAATCCTACTTCTTCATTAGGAAACCTAACTAAGTTGTTTTCGCCACAAAAACGAAAAGGCAACACAAAGCACTGCAATCAACCGCTAATAACTGCCAACAGCGTTATTTCAAAAAATCCGTAATGATTTAGCGTAAACCGTATGTGGCTAACACAAAATGCGGTTCAACTTTAACACCTACATATTTCAACCTTGTCGTGTATTAAATGGGCTGGCAGTTGATAAATGGATTACAATAAACGGCACGGCAGTCGACAACAAAAAAAAACAATTTTCATTTTGCCAGCGCCTAAACAGCAGACGTTCCAGGTAAGGTGAGTAAGCGGTTAACGATTGCCATCCTATGCCTTTAGAGACTGTTTACTAAACAGCAAGAGACAACTCCAAGCTAATTTGAACTCAGGATCACAGATGAGAACTTGAAAGGTTGTAGAGCTGTAATGGTTTAATCGAAGAGATGTCACCGCCACAGATGCCGCATTTTTGCAATGGAAGCAACTCTTGTGTTTTGGTGGAAGGGTGTAGATGCCGGCTGACTTACATATTAAAGCTATCAGCTTAGTCCACAATAGTGGAAGCGCATCTATAATCGGCTTCATGTAAAATCCCTGTTCTATAAAGAGTTGGTTACAAATGTTATTACCACTTCCTATCAGAGAAAACTTTTTCTCTTACCCATCGCACGTGTGACGCGCCCCTAACCGTCTATTCCAATTGAATTACGATTTCACGGGTGATGTAACGGCGCGCGCGAATTAATTGTTTAGATGTACGATACGATTTTTTAGAACAATAGCGTTTGGAATGCATGAAGTATTCGTATATTTACGTTTGAACGTACCGACTACCTACACTCCAATAAGCCGTATGCATTATTCAAAAGCCCGAATGGATTTCGGTGGCACGAGCCGAATTTAATTTCACCCGTAATTCACCCATGACCGACGTCAGGCACACCGTTCGGTAAAAAATGAATACATTACTTAATTTGTGGATAAACATGCCGGGGATTGATTGGATCGTGGGCCGTTACGACTGTCGGCTGAGCCGGCTAATTCTCTGATTTACAGACGGTTTATTAAAAAAATAATTAATCAAATACATAGGTTTAATTATTACACTGATTACAAAAAAAAACATGTAATAGATGTTCTAAACTGGCGTGAAGCCAGCTAATGATGTGATTAGACCAACAGATCCTAATAGCATTATCGAACTAGAATCTTGTTTTAATCTTAGTCGATTACAAATACGACGCTACCCCTAAGTAATAGTCCCTCAAGTTTTAAAACTAAAATACTTATTTTTTAAAACGTATAAAGCAGAACTGGGCGTAGTGATGGTATCATAATAGCCAAGTCATTGAAGTCAAGTCAATCAATAATAATCCTTATTAATAATAAATAACTATAATGACCTTTTTAAAACCAGACGATTTCCAAGTACATCAATCTTAATTCCACAAATCGTAACGTATTAGTACTTAGACGGACTCGTAAGTATTTAGACGGACTAAGTAACTTAGTTCGTAGAAATGCATTTCTGCCTCCACCTCCTAGGTTCTATTTGTGGTAAGTTCATATATTTACTTCGGATAAACTACCAAACGGGATCGTTCGTCCGGAAGTTTAACTTCAACTTTAGTCACACGTAGCATCCAGCCCGGCCTGCGTTTGGGAACTACGAAGTATTTCTCATCCAATATTCCGGCAGTCCAATGTCGAAAGAATTCGATCTCGGAATTTGGAACGAAATTCCTGCGGTGTAGAATATTTCAATGTGATAGAAGTATGTTTCTACTAAGGACGTATCATCACCACACCTATTTCTAGAATGAAACAGTTCTGTGTTTCAATGGCAGCTAACTTACATATTAGACCTCATAACTTAGTTTAGAGGCGAGGCAACGCATCTGTCTCAATCGCCTTTACGTAGAATCCCTGTTCCATGGAGTTCCCGTTATATATGAAGTAAGTTGCAGATGTCCATGGGCAGCAGTCCATCTGCCTAAGCCGTAATTTGATTATGGTAGAACCCTTTGTGGTTCCCGGAGTCCTCTATACAGCGCCGAGGACGGCCACCGGGGGAATTTTAGTGCGGTAAGAATTCCACATAACCCCGTGCCGCTCCCACGGCATAGGGTACCTTTTGAAGGGTTCCCCCTCGTCAACAAAAAAAAAAACGAAATAAAAAAGAACCCTTTGTGGTTCGACTCCGGCGGCACCACCGCCACACCTATTTCTACCTAATAACAGCAGTGTTAGGCGCTGTTGTGTTCCGTTTTGAAGGGTGTGGTAAGGGAGACATACTTTTCCGAGGCGTTCCAGCTTAGTCCTCAGGGGTAGCGGCGCATCTGTGGCCGACCTTAGGTAGGAATATCTAATCGTATCTGTGGTTGATTACTGATGTCCATGGGCAGCAGTAGCCACTTACCATCAAGTAGACTGCATGCTCGTCTGCTACTCCTATATTACAAAAAAAAACTTTAAACACCTCTTCACACCACATCTTGAACCAAGTCACGACGCCGATAAAAACGTATTCATTAACTTAATTTGTGGACAAACAAGCTGGGATTGATTGAAGCGCTGTAAATGTAAATCCCTACTAATTGGTTTATTACAAAACAAATGTACTGCCGTCGGTACGTTTGTTAAATTTCGTTACGAAATAAATACAAGGCGTTTTATTCGTAAGCTTAATTGCTTATCTCATTAAGGTATTTTTACGGCCACATTTATCTTGATTAGGAATGAATCGCAACAGTAATATTAATGATATTAAAGCGAATGATCCAGTTACAATATCATTTTTTTTATAAATAATAAAAACTACACTGTTTAAACATACTAGCTGAGTATTACACCACCTTCATTTGTATTTTTTGTATGTACAGAATCCGGAAAACACTGACAATAAAAACAATTGAAAAGTATGCCTTTGAAATTATTTATTTTATTCAACTCATAAACATGTGATAACTAAATTAAAATAGTTCACTTATATCCCTTAATACACCTAGCAAACCAAATTACAGCAGTAGTTGAGACTATTCTAATAATGATAAAAATGTAGAATTAGGAAAAAGTTTAGCAATCGAATTCTAAAACTGATGAATAAGCATTTCGTTGGTCAGCTATCCTAGATAATCAATTGCACTCACACATTATACATTACCTAAATGAACAATAGTACCAACACTAAACTCTAAAGTATCCACTACCAGTGCACGTCACACCGCAGAACTAACATAACCACAGCACAATACCAATACAAGTCCTAATTGACATAATCGGCAAACAGCCGCGGCCGTCGCCCAACTGCGAGCCGGCGCCGTCGCAAAGCAAACACACAGAGACAACTTCCTGTGTCCACACTGGCCACGTGTGGCAATACCCTCGTTAGAAACTGACTTATTTGTAACTATTTGGTTTCTGGTAACTCCCCTTTGCTTAAGTAGGTTCATCTGCAATACGCAGATGCGAATGTAGATACGAACCGGTAATAAAGTTAGAGTCCTGAAGGTGGTAGCCCTTTGTGGTTTGACTCCGGCGGCACCACCGCCACACCTATTTCTACCTTATAACAGCAGTGTTAGGCGCTGCTGTGTTCCGGTTTGAAGGGTGTGGTAAGGAAGACAGACTTTTCTGAGGCGTTCCAGCTAAGTCCTCACGGGTAGCGGCGCATCTTTGGCCAACCTCAGGTGGACATATCTAATCCTATCTGGGGTTGATTACAGATGTCCATGGGCGGCAGTAGCCACTTACCATCAGGTGGACTGTATGCTCGTCTGCTACTCCTATATTATATAAAAAAGTCCTACCACAGGTAGGCCACAGATATGTTGCTATCCCTCAGGACTAAGTTGAAATGCCTCGGATAAGGATGTCTTCCTTAAAACACCCTTTCAACTGGAACATAACAACGCTTAACACCGTTGGTATTGGGGAGATATAGGAGTGGCGGCTGTACCTCCGGCGTCGAACCACAAGTCGTTCTACCTTTACCTTCCGAAAAGCAGCAAAATATTTGATCGCCAATACTGAAAGTAATACTACTGGCACCCTAAGACTTCATCTACGTCAGACGAAAAACTCATGAGAATGTAATGTAATACTTTGATTAAGAGGACGATGACAAGCATTTCCATCCATATCGAAACCACATAAATTTCAACCGCAACCAGTGTAAAATGAAACATAAGGTAAAATATAATAAACCGCCTATTAGGTAATACGATAAACATATGATCTCATGATTACACTACGAGTATTATATAATGCATTCGGTGTTGCAGTCCATTCAAAAACGATGACTTCAACAGGCAGCGTATACGTAATAGTGTGTGGGCTATGACTGCAATCTCCGCACCCGTGCAGGGTCGGATTTAGGAGAGTTCAATCGGGGGCTCTGGTCCTACACAAGAAAGGGGCAATAGTGAAAATATCTAAATTGTGACAGATCAGTTTATAAGCTTTTTACAAGTTATTTTTTCAATTAGTACAATTAGTTTTCAATTTGTGTGTGTGTTTTTCCAAACAATGTTAAATAGCTCTATTTTTTGGCAGTAAATTTTCTTAACAGAATGGCTTAATGGTTGAATATTTGACAAGACTTTATGGTTGAATTTAATGGTTGAATATTTTTAAAAGACTTGATGAAAAAAATATTCCTTTTAATTCGAAAAATAATTAGGGGGCTCCACTCCTTCGTTGCCCCAGGGCCTCCACATCTCTAAATCCGACCCTGCTTCCATGCGATATCCAAAACCGTTTGTAAAATACCGAACCAACCAACACAATTAAGTCCTACGTTCGTTCGGCAACGATTGTTGGCAACTCCATTTATCTACGCATAATAATTTCACAAATTCTGTCTGAACATTGACTGAAGATATTTGCAATACAAAGCAGCGAAAACTTGGGGGTATGGTAATTGCGAAAGTACATTTTATGCCAACGAGTGGCGTTCACTGTCATCTATGAGCATAAGTAGCCAACTACGAGTATAAGGGAGGTAATACACAAGCGACAGTTTTTTTTTATATTATTAGAGTAGCAGAGAAGCATGCAGTCCACCTGAAGGTAAGTGGCTACTGCCGCCCATAAACATCTGTAATCGGCCGCAGATGAGATTAGATTTTTACCTAAGATCGACCACCGATGCGCCGCCGCCTAACATTGCTGTTATTAGGCAGAAATACATAGATGTGGCGGTGGCGCCGCCAGAATCTAACCACCTAACACAGTTCTAACATCTTTGCTATAGTTGGATAATTCTACCGGCGACTAGCTGCGACGATCGTAGGCTTGCTTGACATCGGCGACTGTGCGATTGTCGTCATCGTGAGCTGTCGCCTAACGATTCCCTAATTAAAACAAGTGCCAAATCTGAAGTCGATCTTTTGGTCATGTGTTCCATTTGTAATGCATAGATACCAAGAGAATCAAGTTGCAATGCCTTTTGTAAGTAGGTCGGCTTCGCCATATTAGGAATAGAATAGAAAAGGGTAGGTGGTACAAGTAGTAATTAACTTGTTAATTACCAAATTAAGATATTAATTATTGTGAACTACCTACACATCTATTGTTACTAAATTGTGAAATAATTAACAATAATTAATTCATACCTCATAATTTATTAATAGTCTTTTATACCTATATTTATTTGTTATTGAAATCACCAAAGACCATTGCACCATGTTATTAAATTTACATGTCGTTAAAGCTTTTGTTATCGAAATCAAGTAGAATCGATATCTTGTTAAAACTAATATCATAAATAATAAGTATAAATATTCTTTTATTGTCTGTTGTGTATACAAAAAATATATTTAGTCTATGCCAGACAGCTACTCGTTTTATTATATCTATGGATGAATGAAACTCTAACATGAGTATCTCTGCTTTATAACAATTTCAAACCTGATAACAGTAATTTTGACTGTATATATAAGTTTCAAATTAAAAAAAAATGTAAATGTCGACAACTGTTCACAAATTCTTTCCTTGCAAGTGTTTGATAGTGTCAATTACGTATTTCGTTAAGCATACTTCACACGAAACAACCTTTTACTTTCTAATATAACCGAAGATACAGGACAAACTCTCGCTCAAACCATTGCGAAACAGCGTTGCAGAATCGAGTTTGCAAGTTTCGCAATGCAATACCGATGAACAATCTGAACACTACAAGTGCTTGGAATGGGTATAATAAAACGATAAAACTGTCGGCGCGTTTGTCTTATTGGTACCTACATCGGTGTTTCTATGGCAGTTGTATACCAGTCAGCCGTTTCAGAGTTTCAGTTTAAAGCATTTTTAGGTATATAACATTTGTTGATGACGTACAACGCCTACATAATGTGAGTAACGCGTACATATAATTAACATATCAATTGTATTAGTTGATTCATGGCTAATGGCGCCTTCTATTGTCAACCTTTCAAATTAAATAAACAATCGGTTGCAGAGGGTACTTTGATAAAAAAAAAACGACAAACTTGGTACCGTCGCGTTTTAAAAACCCAGTTGTTCGGTGTCATCTCGCGCGCGACTTCTACTTGCTAATTTGTGTCTTCTACCACCTATTCTGTTTTGCAAAAGTACTGTGTTTCCGTTCATTTCACTCTCAATCGCTAACAACATTGAAATGTATGATTTATTTATATAGATCTGTAACAATGTAAGTTTTTTTGTAAAGGTTGTCAATTTATTCGATATAAACTGTAATAAAACAGTAAAAAGTAAGTAATTAATCAACTTTAGCTATACTTAAGGAAATATAGCGCGTACTTATATCGAGTTCCACATATACTTCTATCCTTACGCATTTCAGTGAATGGAACACCTTGAGACACCTTGGTAGTTTATTGAGAATCAACAAGATGTATTTTGGTCGTGTAGGGAGCTAATCCAGGAACGACAGCCCACGTCTACGACCGTGACACGAACTGTCGCTGGTGTAGTATCTCATTGTCGCTCATGTCCTTAGAAATAAAATCTACCTCAAAAAATTGATTTTACGGTAAAGGATACAAACTCAATTTTATTAAATAGGTAAATCGTTGTTGATAAACCGTTTAACATTTATATCAATAGCTAGACAATTCCCTAGACAAATATTAAACCTTCGTAAAAACATCAAACACCTGGGCACCATCAATAAATAACCCCAAGTTCGAAGGCTGTCATACTAAAACGGTTCAAAATAATATTGGGGTCTGAAAGTAAATCTGGGACGTCTGGAACACCGATCCAGATATACATTTTTGCGGTGGCCATAACTTCGTACCTGCGCTGAGATATTTCGACCTCTGGAATAATATTTTGCGTGAATTTTAAGGCGAGTTTTACGAATAACATCCAACTGTAAATGTGCCTATAACCTAGAATTATTACAAATGAGAAGGAGAATATTGCTATTAAATTATATGTCTCATTGAATTACATCACACTGCAAATTTCTATCCACAAAGATAAAAAATGTTCGTGTCTGAGTGAATAAGACTTTCATAACGAAATAAATCTACCTTTTAAAAAGTGAGAGGACGGTTTAAAATACATTTGACTCATTACCGCTTATTTTATCAAGAATAGACATACCCTAAACCTACCGGCGAATCCAGAATCCACTCCCAAACAAAGTCATGAGCCGATATCTCACTTACTTCCACATGAAAAATCGAATTGATTCTTTTCTTACCGGCCGCTCAGCGAGATGGCCTATTGGACGTTGAACGATTGACAATTCCGACAGCAACCGAACCGTGAATTATTAGTCAGTGCCCGGAAATTTATCACACTGTATAATATTGTTGCATTATTTAATCAGCGTTAAATAAAGGTCATTAATGCTTATTTATAACAACAAAACACAATCACCCTTTATAAAGTAACGTTTAAAACCTATTTCACTCGCTACACCTTATTCCCTTTAGTCCCTAAACCATCCAGTGAGACCAGAATCCACTCCCAAGCAAAGTCATGAGCCGATATCTCACTTACTTCCACATGATAAATCGAATTGATTCCTTTTTTACCGGCCGCTCAGCGAGATGGCCCATTGGACGTTGAACGATTGACAATTCCGACAGCAACCGAACCGTGAATTATTTGTCAGTGCGCGGAAATTTATCACACTGTATAATATTGTCGCATTATCATTGTGATATAAATGTTGTTTTTACTACTTTTATAACAACTGTACAAAATCACCCCGTATAAAGTATATGCCGATTAAAATCAATTTCACACATCTATGTCTAGTCCTTTTAGTCCCTTAACTATCCAATGAGTCCAGAATCCACTCCCAAACGTCATGAGTAGATATCTCACTTACTTCCACATGAAAAATCGAATTGATTCCTTTCTTACCGGCCGCTCAGCGAGATGGCCCATTGGACATTGAACGATTGACAATTCCGACAGCAACCGAACCGTGAATTATTTGTCAGTGCGCGGAAATTTATCACACTGTATAATAATGTCGCATTATTTAATCATTCAAAACCGAAAGCCTGATTGAATCCATAATACTTTGTTCACGTCACACGGGTTCCATTGAAATGTTGGTTAATGTGTAATAAAGGGATTTAACACATGTCATTATGTGCTCGTATCACCAAGATTAACGCTGATATGATTTAGTAATTACTGTTAAATAGATTCAATCATGTGTCGTTAAAAACTAGTCAATTTATAAATTAAGTGTAAAATTTATTTGTTCACTACACGATTTATGTCCAAAACAGTCGCTATAGAATGAAATTTGAAGAATTATTTGAATTGAAGATTATTTTTATTGAAGAGCAGCAAAATCATGTAAGACAACGCGGGTGAAACTTCGGTGAACAGTTAGTATTACATCAGCTACTTGCCAATAAAAGTCCCGTCAAAATCGATTCAGCCATTTCAGAGATTAGCCAGAACAAACAGACAGACAAAAATTGAAAAAAAATGGTATATGTACCGTATGTATATATCATATGACACTCCAATTTTATTTATATGTAAAGATAATTATATATAGAACCCTGTGACTGGCGAACTGACATTAGAGGCTTAGTAATAGGGTAATAGGGTTCGGTTTTTACCCTTTGGATTTGGAACCCTAAAAAAGAAAACCCCACTGCCTAAAAATCCGACACCTTATTAATTAAAATCCGCTGCGGGAACTAGTCTTAAAGACCTTTCCATATTCTATATGAAACTTCAAATTAAAAACAAAGTTTATTGTACATGTCGACAACTGTTCATGAATAATTTCCTCGCAAGTGTTTGATAGTGTCAAATACATTTGCCATGAAGATTGACATCCACGCGAGACTGCGTTTATTTGATCGCGTCTGAACTATCGCGCTTTGACGTACTTTAATGAATGTAGCTTCAATTTATTTAACAGCATTAATGCTATTAAATTTATGAGACATATTAAGCAACACCAGCTTAGTTTTTTTTTATAATATAAGAGTAGCAGACGAGCATGCAGTCCACCTGATAGTAGGTGGTTACTGCTGCCCAACGACATCTGTAATCAAGTCCAGATAGGATTAGGTTCCCATCTGAGACCTCAGATATTGCCCGACCGGGCACAAATGCATCGCTATCCCTGAGGACTGAGCTGGTATGCCACGGACAAGTATGTCTCCCTTACCACACCCTTCAAACTAGAACACAGCAGCGCTTGACACTGGTGTTATTAAGCAGAAATAGGTTTGGCAATGGTGCATCTGGAGTCGAATAACAAACGCTTCTACCGCTTGTGAATACGGCAAAATCCCCATCACAGTAGATAGAGGTATTTATCCGAAAAGCAACTTCTAAGTACTAATTAATAGATATAGAGTAAATAGGCTATACTTCCTATACTATTATTATGAACGTAACAACCCGGCACTTGACTATGTAACTCCATATATTATCAACATAAACATGTTATTTACGGAGACATTCATGTTATCTCTGAGTATTTACGGTTTATCGAACTATCCCAAAAATCCTTCACTAGGATTCCCGATAAGCCATTGAGTTACATAATATTTAGCCGGCAAAAGCCGGGCTTCAATACGGCACGTACGCAATTTAATAAGATACAGATATCCGTATTAGAAAATAATTTTATCACTTGCTTTATTCAGTCTACCAATCTCCACTTGACCATAATGGCGAAATGTGACATATTATAATCGTCTTGGAGAATAGAGAAAAGTATAGAAGAGTAGTGTATGTATGTATGTATGTTTCACACAAATTATTTCACTTTGGCCAGATGATAATAATTGATAATTATTTGACGATTCTCCTTGGTGGTTACCATACCGGTATGACTCGTAGGTACAGATTGGATGCCGGCAGATCTAAATGATATTAAACGAACGTTTTGGGGCCTGAGTACCTTATATACATATACCAGATATAGATCTATAGAAGGAATTCTAGTGTGAGCATGACGTTCATGGGCAACAGAGATCATTTACTATCAGGTGAACTACCTACACGTTCACTACTTCAGTATTATGATAAACTATACTATAATTAGAAGCTTAGCATAAAGACAAAATTATGAAACCCCGATCAAAATGGCTATACATTTCCAACACAAGATTGGTAACTAGGTACATGTATCGACGTTATAACTTTCAATAGAGCTCGTATATTAGGTTACGTAGTTCTATTAAACTATACAGATAAATACCTTGAAGGGTTACAAGGTCTATGTCAATAAGGGATCGAAACTTAATCTGACTGGTAGGACGAACATCACGAGCCCTCAAACGTGTACCTCGGATACCTGACACTTAGAGCGTCCTATTTTGAGGTTAGAATTCTGTTTCATACACGTAAACCTTTAAAGTTATGTAACTTGGTAAATAGACTTGATTTAATTCAAAATTTAATAACTATTTAATGTATAAAACATATTTTGAAAGGTGGTAGAGCCTTTACAGTTGCCCCGAGAAGGTATTAATAGTACCTATTGATACAGTTGATATAGTGTTTTGTGTTTTGTTTTTCAAGTAGAACCTCTTTACTTACGAATATGCGACAAATGACCATTTACAAGCAGGCGGACGGCATACTCAATACTCATACTTGAAACTTATAAAAAAAATTAAAAGTAAACGTGCCCAATAAATTAATATAATAAAAAAAGCATTCACAACACACATTTATACTCAGAACAGACTTACTTTTGTTGTTCACGCAATAATCTAGACGGCTGTGCGTCAACCAAAATCACTAGAAATACTACAAAAAATATTAATCATGAAACATCAAAGAAATCTTATATCTTAATTTAACAAACACTATTTATCTGAATAGAGATTTATATCCATAATTAGCTCGTTAAGCTACAAAAGCAAAGGATACACAATATTCGCGATAGGCCTGGCCTGCCCTCCTTTGTCAACGCAACAATGACGCTCAAAGGACCCACGCTAACAAGGTGTCGACTATCTGACACCGGTGCGTCGGCTATCAAGGGTGAATTTTGTCATAGGAATATGTGAATACGTTTTACTGTAAGCATGTAGCTTACATTTACTTCAAACATAATTATTGTTATGTAGAAGCCATAGATAAGTATAGATGTCTTAACGCCTCGTCATTGAAAGAAGAAATTAAATGAGTTAAACGGCTGACAATTCTGTCAGCCGTTTAATGGCTGTCGTAATGTAATTTACGCGGAATAGTGCCGACATACGCAGTTAAGACACAAAATCGAAGAAAAAGTGCGAAGATATTTCTTTCATTCGTAAATGATATAAAAACTACATTTTTTTAATATTTACCAAATACGAAAATAGATGACAGTGACAATTGTCAAAAAATTACATTTTCTTGTTAGGAGCGAGTAATCTTTAGTAGTACAAGGATTCAATAGATATATCTGGTAGATTGTTGACGTTCAAAAAGAGTTCTATATGTATTATGTATCAACATCAATTATGAATAAATGCAAGCGTAAGCGTAAATAATCAGTATAAGCGCTGCTCTAGTTGTGTGGTAAACCAGACTACCATTTTGGAACGCTTTGTATACATTGGTCATGAATCTAAGTAGGAAAATTATGTGATCTATTTCAAGAAGTCCACTATATGAAAGTGGTTACAAATGTCAATGAAATTAAATATATCTTGGACAACAGTGAATACTAGAAATCTGCTGCGCCGTAATGAGCCTAATAGCAATGGCGAGCATAAGAATAATTAATAGAAATGCAATAACAAAGCCCATCAAAATCGCTAAACGAGCCGACATAAAAGATTATTATTTTAAAAAGACCACTTGCATTGTATAAAGTATTTATGCACTTTTATTGCTTATCATAAACAAAACAGATTAACAAGACAACGCTAAGTGGCAAGTGGTGCAGTGAAAGTGAACGGTTACCGGTTGGTGCCGAATGTTCAACTGGGAATCAGGGTTGCCAAGTGTAGATTTTTTTCTCGTACATAAACAAATAAAATTTCGTATCTTATGTTACTTATAAAGTGAAATGTATATTTCTTTTGAGATAAAATGTCTTTAACCAAAAATACGTATTTGTCTTCGAAAAACTGCTAATTCCTTTTGAAATCAATACCATCTTCCTTTATGTCAAAATCTCGTACAAATTTGTACTAGGTTGATAGTATCCTCGTACCTCGTACTAAAGACCACAAATCTCATATTTGTACGAGAATTCGTACAGTTAGCAACCCTGCTGGGAATTTTGTACAAACCGTCATTGTAACTAGTGAATGTTTAGTACTTAGTGTACTGGATTGGGTTTTGCCAAGTTACGTAAATTTGAAAGGGCCGTTAAAATGTGATTTTATTAAGGATTTTAGCGGCTATACTCCGATTAACCGAATCGGCGAAACGTAAAATTACTTTATTGCTTATTAATACCTTACGGTCCGGTGAAAATATCCAACGCTAAGTGAGTTCCTAAGGAATTATTGATTTAACTTCTAGGTGTAAAATGTTTCCCTCATTTTTATATTGATGTGGAAATAAATATTTCATATTTTTTAAATAAGAATTTGAATACTGATTGATTTTCTCCAACAAAACAAAAAGCTACTTACAATGAATATGAAAAGGTCATATTATAAGTCAAATCCACTCAACCGCAATTGCACTTAGAAACTAGTACATCGTAATCTGCTGTTTGTCTGTAAGTTATTTATCGAATCGAAAACTTTGCATTTGATGAAAGTTATTGTGTATGAGGCCACGAAAGTTTCTGAGTTCGTATGACCAATGTTTGCCAGATAGCGCCACTGTCATTCCAATGAATGTACAAATTTTCAGTTATATGTATGTCATGTTTTTTTAAACACGATCGAAGCCGCGGGGACTACTTGTACAAATAAGTAAAATATATAGTACAGACTTTAAAGATATTGCAGAGAATTCCGTAGAGATATTCCGTAGATAACATAAGTGAACGTAGCAATAGACACCCAAATAAACTGATAATAACACAAATAAGTAAAACCAAACTTTATCGAAAGAATTGCTATTGCATGTGTGTAAATTTTTTTAATACCATACCTGAAGAATTTAAAGATCTACCTTTTGTAATGTTTAGGAAAAAATGTTTAATTGGTTGCTAACGAATTGTTTCTACTCTTTAACTGAGTTTTTGACACGGAGGAAGCGTTAATAATAATCATTATAATCTCGAATAACAATTAATTGAGTATATAATTTGACATGATACATACTTAATATTGACATAAATATTTATAATTGACATAACATTGACATAATATTGTATTCCATTTTCTAACATGAATTATTATTTGTTAAATTAGTGTAACGTGTTTAATGTAATGTAGATTAATACTTAGTATGTAAAACTTTAAATTATAACTTAAAATTGCATACCTTACCCGGTGAAATATGTTTTAACTTTATAAATTGTACAACATCCTATGTAATACCATATTTATGCAATAAAGAATTATGATTATGATTAATGGTCAGTAAGTAGCACTCCAAAAACAGTTTGTAAATATAGACGATATATCCTTGTCTTAATGAACGATGAGACTTAATTTCCGCTGCGAGCGGCTTCTGTTATCATCAGCTCGTCCGATACGTACGAAGCTTACATTCAAAAATATATTTTCTCTCATATGAAATAACATTTGTAAAAATAGAGCATCTAAATAAAACAAGAAAATATTCTTACGTAATGTCATTTGTAAAAATAGTGCATCAAAATAAAACAAGAAAATATTCTTATGTAATGTTTAAAGCGTTCAAAACATATTACGAGAGTGAAAGAGAACAGCCGTGGTCGTAGGTTATATTGTCCAAGTAGAACCCTATTACTAGGCCTCCGGTGTCAGTTCGTGTCTGTGTTGAAATACCAAAATTTAACGGAACCCTTCTAGTGCGAATTCGACTCGTATTATGCCAATTATTTTATTCACCTAAGATCACATCGCAACAAAAAAATATAAAATACGTACTGGCAAAAAAGTGAAAGAGTCAAGCATTCCACTCGTATATCCTGATAAACCACTTTCGCTACATCCGATTCGAGCAACTGGAGCACCAATTTCGATTGGCATTACGTCACAGAGATATAAAAATTATATGGTTTTAGCCTTTCTTTTCTATACAACTATATTTGACTTATTAATAATCATATAAGTAGCATAGAAAGTCGTTTTTCGTTTTGTTTAGCGAGAAGTACAAGATTTTTTTTAACAAATATTTAATGACAAAAAGTGGCGTACAAACGAAATAATCTTAAATGAATTCATGCATTAAAAATTGTTAGATAGTTATAGTCACTTAGGGTTCTGGTTATGATGAGCGTATTAGAAATGGACAATTATTTGTTTTAACATCAGAGGAAAACTTAAGGAGCAAACCTTGAGACAGTACATGCTTGAGAACTTAAGAGTATCTGTGAATGCAGTAAACCTTTCTCGTCCTGCAGGAAAACCTGACTGGAACAGGATTAATAATGCGTAAAAATTGAAAACGTTCTGCTCAAACGAATTCGCTTACTGTAAATTGTAATATCTAACTTAAAGCTACTTACTACTGTGTAGTTATATATCCAAAGTTATAGGTAAACGTTGAAAATTTAATAGCCCGCGTGATTAGGACCAAACAGCTCTCTTAGGAAACATAATGTCATCAGATCTGCGGATAAGCACCGGTTTATGCCCAACAATTATTTAGCATTCGCGGAGGAACTTGCGAAATACGCATAATCGAGATCCGAGTGTCCCGTCCCCGTTCACATTCCGTATGAATTCGTCAACATAAACATTTTATGATTATTGCATGAGTTTCATTTTATTCTTAGTACGAAATACATTTGGTAAAACACGACTTGGAATTTAATCGAATTTACTATCAAGGAATGTTATCAAAGGATTTTTTGTTGTTTCACCTGCATAGCCCTATATGTAGTCCAATTAGTGTTAATTCAGTGAAGTCTATTAATTAACAATTAGTTAACAATCTAATAAGCTCTACTCTGATCTGTTAGAACAGCAGTGTATTGATAATGATGACATTAATTTTCACAGCTTGAAGCTTGAACGAAAATTGTTTTTCTATGGTTCCATACTTTTATTCCACAAATCACCGTGTCAAGTTTGAATTCGTTACTTTTTATTATAAACATGGCACATGAATAGAAACTGATTGGCGCCTTTCAATACCTACGGCGAACCTTTATTGATAAACTCACGTATACGTCAAGTCAATTCAAAAATACTAAAATATTCTATTCCAATCTCAGCAACGTTAGCACGCGCGCTGTACATGATCATTTACAAATCCTCTTTAATATTTATGAGCCGAACAGTCCCCGACATTTATTCTTCGACACGATCCAATTTTATGTAACTGTTTAAGCGTATTCGCGCAAAAAACTAGATCGAAAATGGAACAAGTGGATGACGTTACAAATGGGACACGAGAAACTTCCGGAAAACTATTTTTCGTTTGACAATCGGCGAGGCGTTTGCGGGTTTGGGGCCGCGATCGCCGGAGCGGACGACTCGCCAACTTTTCCCAAAGAACGAATTGACTTTCTATTTTATTGTGTTGGCGCTAACGCGACATTGATGGCGGCACTTATTGCACTCCGCCCGAGTTCCCATTCGCTTCGCTTGCGGGATTGTCCGCGGCGAAATTGCACGCGGCGACATCTTAAATCTCGCTTACCCGTTCTCAAAGTAAAATCTCTCAATCCGAACCCCCGCTTCCAACGTACCTGGAACAGAGAATTGAAAAGGTTAAATTGCGAAACATAAATAAGGGCAGGACAAGTTTAACAGATGTACGAGTATTTGCGAGTAACAAAAAGGTCCAATGAAAACAAACAAAGCATCACAAAACAGGGGTTTCGTACATTCAAATGACAAAAGTAAATAGCCGCCGCGTCCAGCGAGGCTCGCGCACGGTATTATAACAGCGAAGTTGACAAGTTTAATCGAAAAACAAACGGAGCATGAATATCGTCGTAAACGGACGGACCGGTGCGCTGCGAATAACCAGCGAGCTACAAAAAACACCTCTAAATTTAGCTTTGTTAAAATAACACTATCGATTTTTTAACAAAGCCGTCAGGTTTATGCACATAGAGCGTCGCGGATGTATTTTCCCACTAAATTAGTTTACAAGCTCGATAACAGCGAGGCTTCATGAAGTTCACTAATAGCCATGGCAAGTTTCGGCTAGTGTATTAATATTTAGTTCAATATGCGTGTGTTGCAAGCCAGATTCTGGGTACTAGAAAACTAGCTAGTGACCTATTTTATAGTTTTAATTAATTTACAGCTTTTATGTACGACTATATGTTAAAAACACTGAAATTCATTTTTAATATAGAAATTAATCATGTTGAAGTAACAAGTAAGCATGTGTACGATACACATGTTCGTATGTGTATTGTTTTGTAACAAAATAAATTGAAAATTTCTCATAAAAACACTTTTTTGAATATTTTTACTTTTATCTTTTTTACCATTTTCTAATTATTTGTTGACCTACCAACCGAACGAACAGACAAACAAGGTTCCTTTGAGTAGAAAACTCAAAAAAGCTAAATAAAATCATTTCAGTGCAATATACTCGTACAACTCGCGAACAAACAAGGTTCCCTTAAGTAAGAAATCTACTATACCTAAAAAAGCATTTTTTTTTATATTATAGGAGTAGCAGACGAGCATGCAGCCCACCTGATGGTAAGTGGCTACTGTCGCCCATGGACATCTGTAATCAACCCCAGATAGAATTAGATATTCCTACCTGAGGTCGGCCACAGATGCCCGCTACCCCTGAGGACTAAGCTGGAACCCCTCAGAAAAGTACGTCTCCCGTACCACACCCTTCAAAACGGAACACAGCAGCGCCTAACACTGCTGTTATTAGGCAGAAATAGGTGTGGGGCTGGTGCCGCCGGAGTCGAAACACAAAGGGTTCTACCACCTTCAAATAAAATAATTCCGGTGCAATATAGTACATTTTTGGATCGCTGCATCAATCCACAAACACGAGCAGCGTTGGATTGCTCTGATAGAATTGCCGAAACGTTTCCGACACTGAGTTTCGCGAGCAGAATGGATTTCCGCTTTAAATCAGATCCAATTCGGATAAATGCGACACCGTGCCGTAAAGCACTCTTGATATTAGATTCGTTTCATAAACTCATTAACACTGTATACGAGTAGATAAATGGAACGAAGTTGAATTGGAAGTTAGGAAAAATGTTTTAAAATGTATCCTATTCGCACTGCGATAAGGAGCACCTTGTGAGTTGTGGGTTATATTTAGTGTTAAGTGCTGCTGTAATCAAATTCTAAGACATAATTATGATCAAATAAGAACATACACACGAGGGATATTTTGAGCAATCTCTGTTTTAGAGGTAGCCACGCATTTGTGTTTGTTTTCAGATTGCAATTCAGGGCTTTAATCTGTTTCAGGACTGCAATCGGATTTGAGAGCAGATTTCCATTGCCGATATGTTGAGGTGGTTCGGTTCGCATGATAGTTTTTACCATAAACGTGCAACATGTGGAATGAACCTCCTCTGATAATCTCAGAGCGCTAGGACATGAGCTCTTTAAGAATGGTGCTTTACATCTATAACATTAACTTACGCACTACTTTTTAAAGGTCACCTGAAGCGTTCTAATTTAGTCCTAACAAGGAAACTCAAATTATCCCATAAAAGAATCTAATTCCAGAAATATTATAATCTGGTAAAAAAATTAAATCACCCCTTACATACAAATAAAGCCAACCAACGTTTATGGTTAAAACCTTACACAACCTTACGATTTCGACACTTGTTTCTTTAATTATTTTGTAAATTGTTCTGTTAATTGGTACTTCGGTAATTAGATTAAACTGTAACGACACAAAAATTACAGTCATCGGCTAATTAAAGAAGCCTTAGTAAACTCAGCAACGATTTGTAATTAAAGAACACGCGACTAGCGACTAGACGAAGCCCTCCACAGCTGTTGTTTGTTTTTGTATCTCTTAACGACAGAGTGTTATGTAGAACTAGTCGAACACAACGAGCGAACTGAAATTGAAATCGAAACGGCTGAAAAGAGCGAATAAAATGTAATATCAATTTCAATAGATTATATATTTTGAAAGTAGGTACCGCCTAAATTGATGTACCTCGGAGACTCAGAACTCCAAACAGCAACGTCGGCCGCTACAATTCCGTGCGCGCAATATTCGTAAAAAAGTTTCGCCTCACGTATTAATAAATAAATAAAAATATAGCACGTAGCAGACCTCGCCGTTCAATACCATTTACGGCCACACCTATTTCTCTAACCGCGCTGTTGCGTTCTAAAGTTTTATTTTGACATATTCAATTTTCAAAAAAAAGTTTGGAAAATCCAAAAGTGCACGACTCATAATGCTCATTTAATTATGAAATATAAAAAAAAAAAACTTAAGTCGTTCAAAATTAATTGCCGAAAAAACAGCTGTAGTAGGAAGAAGGTACTGCACAAGCGCCCCTGGTGGAATAAATGTACATAATATCTATAGATATACAGTCTTGTAGTTTTCGTTTTTTATTAATTGCAATTAAACGACACTGAATTAATTAATCATTCGCATTCAGTGACCTACAATCGTCGATTAGAATTTAAAAAAAAAAAATTAACTCAAATTATGGATTTTTTCACAAGTTACAGTGTTTTCAGGTTTCACACATGACGGACAGGAAAATTTTTTGACCTATTTTGGTGTTTTTTCCAATTCTATTGCAGTAAATCAATTTTTAAAAAGTATGGAATTAATCTCCATTAAATTATCTCGACAATAGTATGCAAAATATCTTGATTCCGTGAACTATAAAGGCTATAATAATAAAAATAGCCGCCAAAATGAAGCGAAAAAAATTTTTCGATCGTAAAGCACTCTCTGATGCTTCGCATCATGAGTCGTGCAACAGGCTTAAAGTCATATCAAAATCAACATTATTTTATTCAAAATAGATCCTTTACGAAATTCGGTTTAAACGTCAATTAATATACCTCATTGAGAAGTTTTGCTATGGACTATAAGCAGTTACATTTATCATCAACCCTTACTTTATCAAAGCTGGGAACGGATTTAGTCTCAAAGCGAGAGAGGTTTAGGCTATAGTTTACCGCGTTGGTCAAGTACAAATTGGTAGACTACACATATCCATTATAACTTTCTTAAAGAACTCAGAAAATTTTCCTTCGTTTAAGCAAGTGATAATTAATTTCTACGCACATAACAGAAAAATCAGAGGTACGAGTCGGAGATTCATACCTCACAGCCCCAAATGGCGAAGCAGTATTTCTTAGAACAACGCTATCATTACTTAGCAGTTACATAGAAGGATTAATATGAACATGTGATATTGGCCATCGGCGTGCATACGATATCAGTCCACTCCATCTCAATTATCTATTAATCGATTAATAAAGACGTAATCGGTGTTGATAATCTAGAACATTGACTATTCTGAGGATTTGGTGCTCGCTTAAATTAATTTACATACCGATAACACTAGCGTTTAGTCTGAGAGTAAATCTTAGGTCTTAAGATTGGACAGGAAGTATTTTATTAGTATATACGTGTTCATAAGTATAGCGTTATTTGTAAATTTCTTAGTAGTAGGTAAATGCTGTGTATATGAAATTATAATGGAGGTACTTTTTCGTTCAAGCTGGAATCTATCATACACACACATCACAAAAAAGGTTCCTTTTTATTGGTTAGGCGGGGATTAGCGTAACGTGTGATTCAAATCATTCATTTCATTCATGTGATTCATGTTGTATTTAGATAAACTTATTTTATCCACAGTCAACAAATAAGTTCAGCCTTCCCTAGAGTAGAGTTTATTTGTGTCCAACGACATCCATGAAAAGACAGAACGTATACTATTCTAGAGGTCCATATATCTTCAGCACAATTAAGTAAACGTGGTCGTAAATTAAGCGAATCTCTTCAACCATATTAATATAGGTATAAGCCGGTAGTCTTTAGCAGATTATGAATGCGAGGAACTCAGCCGAGAATTACCAATTCAATAAAGTCAACACACACGGGGTAAACGGGAGGCGCCGCTAGTGTTACCACATGGTAATTTATGAATAGGACGGCCGGATTTTCCAAGCTTTGGAATGATTTTAATTAGAAGTGAATTAGTCCATTGAAATGTTACATTTTTTAGGCCTTAGTGTGCATTTGTCAGAGGACGCAATTTTATTTTTTTAATGTGTAGGGGGGGTCAGTAGAAGCTTAAGTTCAAGTTTGTGGGGTCGGCACCCTTGTCCCCCGGCCGCCATCTTGGAAAAGGGGGTGCAAAGGGTTTTCGCGCTGTATCTCGTAAACTAGTTACCCTACAGAAAATTTAATTAAACATAAAATGTAGCAAATTAAATTTCCTACAATTTTATTTCTATTACTTTTTATCGACAAGTGACCAACAAAAAAGTTATAAACAAAGATAAATGAAAATTTTGTAACAAATTTCCTTTTGGAGGTTATAACTTTTTTTCAGTTCATTTTACAATAAAATGACATCACAGCAATTTTGTAGAGGGTTTTTCAACGAACAATTTCCTCTATATAATTGTTTCATTTTATTTATTTATCTAGGTTTTACAGCGCTCCAAACTTGAACGGATTCTCGAATGCTCATAGGGATGCAATAAAAACGAAAAATTAGGCTTACTTTTCTATCTATATTTTTTTTATTCATACAATTTATTATGATCTTAACATTCCTATGCTATTATTAAATTATGTTTGACCCTTTTACCCACCACCTATGAGGTAACTCTATCAGAGGTGGATTTTACTGTCGACCAGGCTGAATCGGATGCAGATGCAGTCATCGTCCGTTGTGCGCTTGCTGCATCACAGTCATATGATTCGGTGACAATCATAGCAGAAGACATCGACATCCTTGTATTGCTGACGGCATTAGGAAGGAATCAAACAAATGTATTTTTTTTAAAACCTTCAAAAGGGCGTACGTCCGAACAATTGTACTGTCCTTCAAGTTTTAAATATGACGACGTAATAGCTGAGAATTTACTGTTTCTCCATGCCTTCTCAGGATGCGACACAACGTCAGCAGCGTATAACATGGGCAAAGTCAAATTTATAAAAAATTTGCAGAAGCATCCAGAGTTAGCAAGTGGAACTAAATTATTTATGAGTGAGAAAGTCGAGTCATCGTTACTCAGTGTTGTTGGCGAACGTTTTTTCGTCTCTTTATATGGCGGAAATAAAGACGATACTCTAGACACTCTGCGATACAAACGATTTGCTAAGACAGTGACAAAAAATGCATTTAATCTCTCTTCACTTCGTCCAACACAAGATGCAGCCCGTTTCCACAGTTTCCGAGTGTATCACCAGATTCAGTTATGGCTCGGTAAATATTGTGATCCAGAAGAATGGGGCTGGAAAAAGCATGGAAAATTTTGGATGCCAATCCAAGCTTCCAAGCCTCCAGCACCCCCCGAGCTTATGAAATTAATCTTTTGCAGATGCAAAGGAAATTGTGGAAGTGCGTGCGGTTGCCGAAAAGCAGGCCTTAAATGTTCACCAGTTTGCCTCTATTGTGGTGGTGAAAGCTGCAGCAACATCGTGGACATATCAACATTACTTGAAGAAAATGAATTAGAAGATGAATTACCGACAATGACGCCAATACCAACTCCCATTATACTACAAAAATTCACCTCGGATACTGATTCAGATTTTTTCTCGCAGCCTGGACCATCGAAGAGAATGAAAAAATAATAACTGATAGACATTTTTCAATATATAATAATAAATAACATTATTTTGTCTAGAAATTGCCCGTGGATTACCTCATAGGTGGTGGGTAAAAGGGTCAAACATAGTTTAACAATAGCATAGGAATGTTAAGATCATAATAAATTGTATGAATAAAAAAATATAGATAGAAAAGTAAGCCTAATTTTTAGTTTTTATTGCATCCCTATGAGCATTCGAGAATCCGTTCAAGTTTGGAGCGCTGTAAAACCTAGATAAATAAATAAAATGAAACAATTATATAGAGGAAATTGTTCGTTGAAAAACCCTCTACAAAATTGCTATGATGTCATTTTATTGTAAAATGAACTGAAAAAAAGTTATAACCCCCAAAAGGAAATTTGTTACAAAATTTTCATTTATCTTTGTTTATAACTTTTTTGTTGGTCACTTGTCGATAAAAAGTAATAGAAATAAAATTGTAGGAAATTTAATTTGCTACATTTTATGTTTGATTAAATTTTCTGTAGGGTAACTAGTTTACGAGATACAGCGCGAAAACCCTTTGCACCCCCTTTTCCAAGATGGCGGCCGGGGGACAAGGGTGCCGACCCCACAAACTTGAACTTAAGCTTCTACTGACCCCCCCTACACATTAAAAAAATAAAATTGCGTCCTCTGACAAATGCATACCCAAATGTAACTTTTCAATGGACTAAATTAATTTGTTTTCTTTTTGTATGAAAGGGTCGCTAATCATTACGGTAAGGGTTTGAACCAAAAAATCAGGGTTCCAAATACTTCTGGTATAAAATATCCATCGTATGTTTTGGTGCATTAAAATATCTTTAAATTATTTGTACGACTCAAATCTAGGGACACATAAAGTAGTATTTAATATGTCTTTATATCGCGTCGCAGGGTTTAACTTCGTTCGATATACATAGACTTTATTTCATTTTCATTGAAAATCTTAAAACAAATCATCTGAAATTATTGACCAAAACTTTCAGTTAAATTCCAGTGAAATATGTTTTTATTTTGGCAGAACCAGATATCCGTCAATACGGTAAAATTCTTGAGAGTTTTGAAGGTACCCAATATTCATAAACAATAACTCCAATTTGAAAATCAATTTCCTATCCTATTTTTTAGAATTTCGAAAATTTCGGATAGCTTGGCCACCCTACACCGGGTGCCGGGACTGCCGGGCGAATCACTTTAAGTGATTTTCCTATCGATTAACCAGCGCTCTCCATAAACACACCGAACATATATGTAGGCTCCTTCCTTTAATATTTAGTTTAGCAACTTCAAGATATCAAAGTTTCTCGTTTTTGGCAAAAGTTTTCAATTTTTGAAATGGAACGATTCATTGAATTGATATTATAAAGATTGGCGTATCTTCTAAAACATTAGAAGCTGTGGAAGTTTTTGCGTTCAGATACTCTCACAAGATTCTCAGCACTTGAAGTGTAATATGTTCAGATGTATGTTACGAAGCAGTATACTGCAACGCTTAACATAGGAATTGTTGGCGATGCAGGCTGCATGACTGCTGCATGACGGCTGCTGACAATAGGGATAGGTTTTATATATTTTTACCTATTTATACTATTTATTATTGTATTTTTAAAAGAAAATATATGTCACTTCTGCCTACTAAGAAATAAAGGAACGTTGTTTTTCTCCTATTCCCAATATAAGTGATAAAACCTCGATTTAGTTCAACAAGCCTCCGCCCTATACGTCGCTGCAAGACACCGGAGCCCTACAGGTATAGTGGTGGTAGAGCCTACGGAGTCGATCCGCAAAGTGTTCTACCTTCTTCGAAAAAATACACTTCCTATTTCAAACCAAGCTTAGACTACAAATGTGCACTAAAATCAACTTAAAATACTTAATGTACTCGCTACTTCAAAAACAAATATAATAGTGCACAATACATTAACCTATATAAACCGATATTAGCTATCTGCATACTGAACACACGGTATTCACGAAACATTAGCCAACTAGGTTTTCGACCTAAAACACCGTCGGATCGGAAAAGGTTTCAAGTAAATGTCACGTTTAATCCACATTCCACTCAGGTAATAAAACACCCGAAGGCAAGAACTTTCTAGATCAATTGCCAGTGAGAACCCTAAATTGCCGCAAGACTTTATCTTAAAATATAGATGTACGAGTTCGGAATTTGTACTTGGATTGAAACACGATTCATTCCGTGATTTTGTATGTTCTTAGGTATTTGAAAATGAGCCTTTTATATATTTACTTTGATTTGATGTAACAGTGTAACAGTAGTCGACGATCAAGTTTATTGTAATCAATTTACTAGATTGTAAGTTAGTTTGAAGACGGTAAAACCCTCTGTAGTTCAAACCAGTATGAGTATACCTTCTTCTACCTTTAATAATGATAAGCGATATTGTGTTACGGTTTGACGGTATGTAAGGGTAGGACACAAGGCGTTCCAACTAAGTCCTGGTCACACACGTCAGGACAGGACAGGCATGGTTCCCATCTTATGGGGGATTGATCAGAAGTGTATGTATGTGGCTATTTCCTATCAGGTAAATTGCATGCTCGTTAGCTACTTCTGTTATCAAATTCTTATTTTAATTTTACTTCCATCTAAATCTAAAATCAGATTTAACAAAGATCGAAACTACCATAACGGACGAAGGCGTATATCTGACATAATATTCACCCTGAAATATCGTGCAAACTGGACGATTAACTGCAAAAAGTGTGCAGTGACGCAATCCACTTTACAAGTGACGCAGCTGTCAACTGCCAGTGTATAGTGCAACTGTAAAGTGACGCATTTAAAAGTGATGCAGATGTATGATGCAACATTAATATTGAATGAACATATGTACACTTTCTCCCTTATTCCCCTCGCAACACAAATGCTACAAATTGCGACGATTTATGAAATTAAATTTATTTTTGATCAGAATAAGAAGCAATTGATAGAATTGTAACTACAATTTTGAACTTATATGGCAGAAAAATCAATGACTACACAAAATAATCTATTGTCTTTAATTTCAAGTAACAAATAAATTTTACATTAAATCATCATCAACAACCCACTGCTGGGCACGGGTCTCCTCTCCTAATGAGAAGGATTAGGCCATAGTCCACCGCGCTAGCCAAGTGCATATTGGTAGACTTCACATACCGTTGAGATTTTTTTAACTCTCTCAGGTATGCAGGTTACCTCATGATATTTTCTTCCACCGTTTAGCAAGTGATAATTAATTTCTAATACGCACATAACTTTTGAAAAATCAGAGGTGCGTGTCTGGAATTTGAACCTCGGACTACTCGATCGAGAGGCCGAGTTTCTTAACCACTAGGCTATCACTGCTTTTACGTTAAATACGATGATCTAATGAGAAAAAAATAATATCGCTAGTATTTATTTAAACACAATGAATTTCGATGAAACAAAAAGAGGCCGTCGAAGTAAATCAAACCGAAATCCAGTAAATAAATTGGATTCCACTAATCCCATACTAAAATTAAACATAGCCTATGGAGTTTCGGTTAATTGGTTTCCTGCAATTAATAAAATCCATTTTCATAAATTGCACAGAGCAATGAAAATGTAGAGCGCAGCGCTGGCCTACAAAGGGGACCGCGGGATAATTGCGATCTATTGTAGAGTGCATCCACTAATGTCATTACTACCTATAGATCCGTACTCTGTATATACCGTGTCTAATGGATAAAACCTCATACTCTCGTGATTGGTTTTACTTTCCTAAAATAACAACGAATTTCATAGATGTTTGGATTTAGTGAAAGGCGCTGGATTTGCAAGGCTATCTTGACATGTCGCAGACCACTCAATTTGGACTCATTATACACTTGTTTGTAACTAACTTTAGCTAAGAATCAATTTAATTTAAGCAGTACGGTGATAGAATTTTACCTACTTGTCTTTAAGTAGGCACACGATGATAATAGAAACAAAATTGTCTATAATCAAAATCAGCGGGAAGGTCCCCACTTAACATTACATAAACATGACGCAAAAAGCGCTTTAACACAACAACCAAAAACCCAAGCCAACAATCAAAAACTCCCAAACAACTACAAGCAAAGTAAGCACAAGACCTAATTAAAGCCCAAAACTAAAGCGCTTTGTTTTCCGAGAAAACAATACGGCTCGAAACTCGCCTTCATAAAGGATGCTCAACAATAATTAACTAACACGCCGAGGAGTAGGCGACGTGCTCAAGAACAGGCGACCTACACGTTCCCTCCCCGGCCGTGCAACCGAGCCTTAATAACTACAAAATATTGGCTCCACGGGCCACCGTCTTGCGGTATTTCCGACGTCTGGCAACTTTAAGTTGGATTAAAACGCATTGTAAGAGTCCGCGATATACATATTCCTTCAAATTGCAGTTTTCAAACGCAGGTTACACACAATAAGCGTGTGAGCACCAGGTATTTTATCCCAGAACGAGCATTATCAGGTTAAGTTGATTCTTCAACTAACCAATTATGTATGTATTGCCTAACTATGTATCTACACTATAAATACAAAAAACAAGTTTTACAAGGAAAGTTAGAGCCTAACAGATCAACAATTCGCGTAAATTGTAAGAATCCGACTCTATTTTTAAGCAGTCGGGTGTTTATGGTAATTCTCCTTTTTTTTAAACTATTCGAAAAAAAACCCGCAAGCACCGCAGCCGTGGACACATGTCCCAAGTATTACTTCGGCGCGAGAATGCACTAGACGTCCTCAGGTATAAATTCCCAGATTTGACCGTGATGTCGCGTTGCGCACGCCTGCGTCAAAGTACCTATTAGTTAAGTGCAGCTACCGTAGCAACTAGCAAGTCTGTGCGGAACTGTGCAGTACTGTGCACGTTGAGTTTGCGTCTGTGCAACGTCGAAACGGAACTGCCATTGACACTCCAAACAAGTTTTGCGCTAACTTACGAGCGTTGCACACAACTTGTCGAGTTATTCACGCCGCGCGAACAACTTAAATGAGAAACAATGAGTAGGTAATTGTTGGGGTGAGGCCCGATGCGGCTTATGAGGGAAGTTAGGCTCTAAACGTTCCCTCGTCTATTGTGTAACGGAAATTTGTATAACAAAAAGGTGTTTTATGAGAATAGTTGGAAAAAGGTGCAGAACTGTGCTTGAAGGATTAGATTGAGATAAAACCGTCACATCTGACCAATTCCCGTAATTTGAACTTTTTCATAGAAGTAGTTGAGAGGCATGGCACTTGAATTTAGACAATAATTTCGGCCCAAAACATCCTTTAACCAAATAATTACATATACTGACGTCATCGTTCCTGAAGACTAAGTTCGAATATGGAATGAATCTACTTATTTATATCTGTTTTATCTCCACTTGTAATTCGAACCCTAGTATCTCCAAACCAAATCTTCTTCTTTTTTTTAACTTTTAAAAACCAAATATGTACATGAAACAAATATCCCACACAAGATGTATGAGCGAGTGTTGGAGCTTATCGTAACGCATCCGAGCCGTTGAACGAGGAATTTTATTTATGTGTCAACTCTGCAACCGCCCTGTACCAGAGATACCTACTAGTAGGAGGTTTTTAAATATAGAAGTAATAAATAAGCATGAAATCTAGCTAATGATGAGTGGCATAGACATTTGTAATAACAAAATTAAGATAAATTAGGTTTTCCGATCAGATCGTAATAAATAAATTGAACTACTACTAATAAATAAATTGAAACGCATCGAATATGTTCTCTCGAATTGGAATACGCTCTCTCCCCCTTACCCTTAAAACCAGAACGCAACAATGCTGTTATTAGTAAAAATAACTTTAAAGTAAATGAATCTAGTCGGACTTTATAAAAAGGCTTATACTAGCATTTTAAACATTCAAAACGATAAGGAAGCCAATTCAAAGTTAACATTTATATCGTAATTACTTAGTAACTAAGATACGTTAAATTTAGCATTCAATTGAAGATACATACAAACACAAATAGTGTAACTACTCGTTTTAAACAAAAACTTAGGTCGAAACTAGAGAAGCGTAGCGAAAACTATTTTCCCTTAATTGGCAATACGAGGAAATGTGAGAAAAGTATTCTTCCAGTGAAATACCAATTACAAAGTTTGGTTTCAGTAACCGCTATATAACCCCGATTTCCTTTTAAAATCCACTACAATAAATATAAAGCGTAACTTCAACTTATCACTTAGTAAGCAATCTCCTTTACGAGTTCTTAAAGAGATGAAAGTTATTTTTTACGATCTCACTGGCTTCACGAAAGGAAGTTAACGCTTAACATCTCACCTGTGTATACGATTATCGTGATTTACCGACTTGTACGACTGTGGTAGGGTGAGCGAGAAGCTATGAAAGAAACCAAGACAATAAACCCCGCAATAGAACTGAGATAACACAACGACGTTTAATTAATTTTAATTTTAAGGCGGACGTAAAGCTAAATCCACACCTTAGGAATCAATCTATAGGCTAATATTTTCATATTATTCCATATTATTTATTTCATATTACTTTGATATTGATGTTTCCGTCAAACGTACCATAATAATTATTTAATAATTATATTTTACGTATATGTAGCATGGAATAAAATATAATTAATGCTAATGAGAATTTAAAACATTTATTAAAATTAGGGACTACATCTCTACAAGGTCTATAAAAAGTTCATAACATGGAGTGATAGTGATTATTCAATGGCGTTGATACATATAAGATACCCAACAATTTTATACGTATCGTTCTTGAGTGATTGCGTTAAATCTGTAATTCTCATCACGCTATTAAAGTTACCGAGTTATCCTCTATCGCTGCTCTTCGACAGTGAAACTAGCCCTTTAGTCCTATAACTAACCTTGCGCGATCGCGACCCATAAACTTTTCAACTTCCCTTAAACGATTTTCGTCGTATAGGTACGTAATATTACTTTCTGATTGTTAACTTTTCCCGCTTGCAATTTTAAGATGTTTTTTCCTTGAGGGGTAAGTGGAAAAACTTCTGGGAACCGATACGCCACTAACAAGATTTAAGGTATTTTATTTCTAGCGAATATCGAAAAGGCGATATTTACTTATTTATGTTATCTTATTTAATTTAATTTGCACACGAGCAATGACGTCATACTAAGCTGTCACCCCTAGACAATTGTACCAACCGGCATAAATTAGAGGTTGTTTTGAAGTAAATCACAGAGCTGTCACTTCCTAGGACTAAAATGATCGTCTCATATTTAAGTCAGCCGGCATCCACACCCTTCCACCGAACAGGCGATGGTACCTTCCCTTTACCTTTAGAGGCATTATTCAATTACAACATAATTTTCCAAATTGGATCTTAATATTCTCGCGAAGAAAATAGCAGAATACCCGAACAAAGCTAAGAACCTTTATTGTGTGTAAGAACAAAGCTCCGCTATCCTTTTATTTTTTGTGACCTGTGCATTCAATTTGTCACGAGGACTCCTCATTAACTTGACGCCTAGATCCGCAATTTCCGCAGAAGGAAATCAAGATAGAACTTTTTCCGCTAGCTCGCATCCACCCTTATTGTGATTAATAATGCTATATAAATAAATAGCATCGAGGAAATGAGAGCAAATGTTATGTGACACAATATAGTGTTGTACGTTTACTTATCTGTTAGTACCAAATATGTCTTTGTTACAAGTATTTTCTTTTCCGTTAGGAGTCCGAGTATAAGTTAAGTGTTTTTTTATAATCATTAATTCTAGCCATAGGGTAGGCGACCTCATGAGTTCGAAAGAGTTGGTAATGCCTTACCCCATGTCAAATTTCCAAAAATATTTCAGAAGGAAGTTCGTTTCTTTACCAAAAATCGTCAAATAAATTAAATAATTTCATATTTTTCTCAACCATTTTTACCAGTTTTACCATTCATGGCATAGTTTGATACGATTGCTAGAAACGGCATTAATCAATGCATCAGCGCACACATACATTACTTCATACAACACTGCATTTTACTTCTATTAATGTAATTACGTTAAAATGAGCCAGAAAACTTCGTATGAAGTTTTATAAAATCACGAAAACTATTCCCTTTTACTATAACCCAATTGTGCACGAGAAAAATGGAACACCATTTAAATTCTTTCAAGACGCATTCTTCAGTTCTTTCTTGTTTCAGAGCACCCTTTGAAGATGACACACGTCCACTCTCGGCGAAAGAAAATGTAATATCACCGTAAAGCGTAGAGTCCGAGAACTAGATTAGAACATTCCTTTTTGAAGTTTAAAAATGTGGGCTGACCCGACCCGAGCGTTCCACCGACATTGATAAATGACAAGCGAGAACTCGAGACACTCGGAAAGGTGATCCGAACTACTGTCCATTTATTGTGCCCTGGTAATTTGGGCTCAGATGCTGGAGTGTTCTGTATCAAATAGTCTCATTTGAGAGCGAGATTTTATGTCAGACCATATTTTATTCCTTTTACTAAGCGACGACCTAGCGTAAGAGTATATTATTGAATTATAATATAACTGATTTAATATACTCGAAAACGTAACGTAAAAGGTGAGTGTTATTACATAACATGAAACACGAGATTAAGATTGAATATATCAAAACATCCCTTCTAAAGGTTTTAAAAACGGGGGCGGTCTTGACAGGCGGTCAATGGACGTTTCTCGGGCGCTGCGTCGACGTTGACAAATGACGAGCACTTGAGAGAGTCGGACAGGTGAGTCGAACTACTGTCCGTTTATTGCGCCCTGGTAGTTTGAGCACAGGTGTACTATTGTACATAGTGCGTTATATTATTTGAACACATATTTCAAAGAACATCTTTATCCGACCATAATCCGACCGAAATATCATAAGATCAAATTGAACTTATAGAAATGTGGAGGTGATTTACTCAGTTTAGCCCTGTGATGGTCTTGGTGACATTTTTTTTGTATACATCATGCAAGTAAAAAAATATTCATTGAAAATTATAGAATTATACACAGTGGATTTAACTAAGATTACAACAATTGATGATTATTGATAAACAAAGACTATTTTTATTAGAATTGTTATATTTTTAACCGACTTCAAAAAGGAGGTGGTTATCAATTCGGCCGGTATCATTTTTTTTCTATGTACGAGTATGTACATGAATTACTCCGCCGTTAGTGGACCGATTTTAATAATTCTTTTTTTATAGTGTAGAGACGAGGTGGAAGTTGGTCCCATTTAAATATGGTTAGGATCCATCGATGGGTTCTGGAGAAAATGAGGGGAACTCCTCCACCCATATTCAGAAATATGTACATACTAAATAAATATTTATTTGAATTATTTTTTACTTTGTAGTGACATAGAAGTGGGTTGTATTTTTTGTTAATTTTTTTTTTATTACAATTAATATCACTTACAAAAAACTTAACTTAAACTGAATCTCTTAATACTCAAGTCAGTATATAAATACCCATATACATATCATGTAAAAAGGGTGTGGGATAACGAAGAAAATCCGAATCCTACTGAGGTGTAAAAACAAAGGCACGACACGCGGTCAATGGACGCCTGCACGTTTCCCAGACGTTGACAAATGACACGGGCACTTATAGGCGGACAGGTGATCTCAACTACTGTCCATATATTTTGTTCTAGTTCGGGAGACTAACTAGATTTCTGTAATGATTCATCTTTATGATTGTGGCAATGCGAAGTAACATGAAAAAACAAAAGCAAAAAAAACATAACCTTTTAGGTTTTTCTGAAAGAATGTTAAGCTTTCCGTACCGCCCGAAGAAATCAGAAAACATCCGACACGGGTTAGCTAGAAACCCATCATCGTTCATCAATCCATTACCGTCCCACTGTTGGGCACAGTTCTTCTTTGGCGAGAAAACAATGGATTGTCGGTAATATGGAAAGACTTATATTACAGAATCAACCGAGTATCGAAAATAACGCTCGAATCATGATTACACACATCTTATTTATAAGTTATCGCCAGAACATCGCAATCGCCCATCTCACCACATCTACAAACAAAATTACATAAATCATTATGATTTTTTCAAGGACATGAAACTGACGTGTCTTGCTTAAATCCCCTATCATTTAGATAAGAGAGTCAACAATCCAGAAATGCAATCACGATCCACAATTCACGGACAGTCGCGGATCGCGGTGATTGCGCAACACCACGCGGCCAGTGAAAGTAAACGCCACGGACGTCGTTACCTGACATTGAGCCGGCGGAGAAATTGCGTGACGTCATCTCATGACCAACATACCACCCAAACGACATTGCTACGTTTGGTACATTACAAAAATATTAAATCATATGAATCAATTTTTTCATTTACTTGTATATAAATTGATTATATTAATTATGTCCTACTTGTGAAATATATTATGGTCCAGTTGATCAATAATATTTCAGTACTTTTTTAAATATGAATTTTCCATAATGAATACACCTAAATTGTTGTTTTTTTTTATTTAAAAGGTCCATAGATTGTTCTTCTTCAAGATTTAAACTCATTCGATATAACATTTAATTAAAAAAGGTCTAATGATATCTCTACGATAGCGTTACCCAAAATAAAAATAAACTTCTGCGTAAATAATATTAGCATTACTAAGGTACTAATGCAAATGCTAACAAGCTAAAGAATAGATAAAGTCAGTCTCTTTAGTCTTGAACAGACAAAACATTCAACCAAGTCTACAGAATCCATTGTACCGAACAACAAAAGAACACTTTCCCAAACGTGATTTAACTACTAACTATCACTGGGAAATATAAAAGCACTAAAACGGGTGTTAAAATATTTCCTCCTTGCGGCGCGGTCTCATTGTTATGTGCCTCTCGGGACGCCGACTACATGTGCGCAAACTTTCGCCAACTATTAAAGAAGGAAGATAAAACGTCCATATAACGCCTACACTTTAACAAAACTTGTATAAGGGATAGCACGGATTTTTGCACAAAACAATCTCGCGTGAGTTTGCTAATCCGCGCGCAAGAAAATAACGCGACTTGGAAATATTTTCTTATATCGCATTAACGCTTTGGATATGTGAACTGGGAGCTGTGTGTAATAAATCTAAAATCCGACGGTAAAACTTTATTTATTACATTTTAATGCTAATAAACATTAGGTACGAGTATCTATAGTCCGCGCCAAACTGCAAGTCCGCTCTGAAGTTGTTGCGAACAGAAGTCGTCGTACAATTTTCTATGGCAACGCGATTCATTTCTATATTCAGAGCGGACTTTCAGTTTTACACGCATAAAAAAAGCATTCTCGGCAGTCGCTTTGCGAAGTGATGCAATTTAAGTCATACGAGTACATATAAAGCTTGTATTCCAAATTATCTCGGCCTTGCTTAGAAAAGATTGATTTCTGAATTGTATACCTATTGACTAATAGATAAATGGTCACTGCCGCGTTAGTAACTAACTCTAGATACCTAGTCGATCGATATGTAAGTCAATCGGCATCCACACCTTTCCACCGAAACGTAAAAACTTCAAACTAGAAAAAGGCGTGGTGGTAGTATTTTTTCGTTCGAACCACTTCTACAACATTTCACCTTTTTTATATCAGGAGCTACAAAAATGAAAAATAGAGCCAAAGACTAAGTGTTTAATTAAGAGATTTACAATCTTTATATCTTTAACTTTTATAAGTAGCTTTTAGGATAGAAACTTCTTAATAGTTAATTTAGATATTTGCCATTTTTCTGGCACCAAGCTCTCGACCTACAGCAAAGTGTGCGAGTGAAGTATTCGGGTCGGGAAGTTCGCCACATTACTCGATAATTGATAAAGTTTAACATATAACGTGGGATGCGGGCAGCGAGCAAATATTGATAAAACAATGGATTTCAATCTACAGATATGCTTTGCCGTATTGCGACAAAAATATTTGACCTAAATGGGTCAGCCAGGTCATATATTTCAAATCTCAATAACATTAAAATATTTGCTGTGGTTCAATAAAGTGAATAAGGGTGAAAAACGAACATACGAGTAATAACTGTGTTAATAAGTCTGGATTCCATTATTACTTCTGTAAATAAGTCGGAACACTTCGTATACATAATATCTGTAACTGCTCTCCCTACACCTTACGAACCAAAAAACAGCAGCACTGAATAACAGTGTTATAAAGCAAACATACAGAAATAAATACGACACAATGGATTAGTTCCATTGTCACCTTCATGACCCACATCGCTAAAGAAACAAGTCATTCCGAATTGATTGTATTAAAAGTTTCACGGAGATTATTATATTAGGGTACATAAAATACAGTAATCATTTCGTCGAATTTAGTGATAGACAATTACATAGGTAATGCGATATACTATAGCTAAAAGTCCGTGGGAGTACCACATGATCGTGTACTACGAAAAATGCTAATAAGTACCCAGAATTTACAAAATGCTACAGCGTTACTACGCGAATGACGTTTAATAGCCACTCCGAGCAAAAAAGACTCAATTTGGTACACATTAAAAATCGAATTCCTCAAATCTAAATGTTGCCTTTGGCACTGCGATATAGAATACTTCCTTATCTATTGATTCAAATCAATATGTAAAACCACTTGCCACGGCTCGCCACGCCACACATGACTTCCCAGTTAAACGGTTAATCGGCTACTCTTTAATTTGCTGATTACACACGAGAAATTTTCAGATTGCATTGAAAAGCGGTTACAGAAATCTCATGTAAGTTTGACTTTCCAATTCGTTTAACTAATTATTTCGTTTAATCAATTGTCGCGGAAAAGTTTTTTTTTTATAATATAAGAGTAGCAGACGAGCATGCAGTCCACCTGATGGTAAGTGGCTACTGCCGCCCATGGACATCTGTAATCAACCCCAGATAGGATTAGGTATTCCAGATGCGCCGCTGAGGACTAAGCTGGAACGCCTCGGAAGTCTGTCTCCCTTACCACACCCTTCAAACCAGAACACAGCAACGCCTAACACTGCTGTTATTAGGTAGAAATAGGTGTATGCCTAATGACATTACCCTACTACGATGTAACACACACTTTTGTGTTACACGCTTGCTAAATATATTGGTACTTAGTAGTAGTGCGCATTGCATTGAAGTCCTTAAGCTTTGTTAAAGTCAGGAGCCCTACGGGCGGTTTAGAAACATCCGTCTTGGAGCAACGTGAAAGAGTATGCTGAAGGCTTCCCCCAATGTGAGTATATATTCGTGGGTCATATAAAAGTTGAGACAGAGTTTAATTGTTGTTTCATACTATAGGACATGAATTATAAACGCCCCGAGTATTTTTTGTCACGTCTTTTCGTGAAAATGACGAATCATGAAAACTCCGGTTTATTTTGTACAATTGACCAATAACAGTTAAATAGGCCGCTCTACAGTTCGTTTCACGCTTCTGATCACTAGTGCCGGTCCGCCCTAAGTTCCTGATCGTCATTTGTTTCTTGTCCCCTGCCATCCAGAAGGTAAGGAAGGTAAGAAAGGGAGGTAAGGACATTTTCAATTTCGCCCCGAAACTATCACGTTCGTTTTATCTTTCGTACTCGGCTCATGTGTGCCCAATTTCCATGTAAGTACTGTTTATTTTTAAATTTAAATTAGCAAAGTCAGTTCTATCTATAGTACCTTTATATTTTGTGTGATTTCGAGTTATGAAAGATGGTAAAACCAGTACGGTTCTACAGGGGAGGCACAACTTCCATATCTATTTTTACTGTAAAGTAATTCTTGCGGTGGAAGGGTGTGAGTGCTGGTTGACTAACAAATAGGCGATTCTAATAATAATAATATTCTTTATTGTACCCAAAAATAATAGAATACAAGAATAAAAACATACAAATATTGAACGATACAAAAGGCGGCCTTATCGCTAAGACAGCGATTTCTTCCAGGCAACCTTAGGGTGAGGAGTTAAAGAGTGGATGATTATAAGAATAGGTAGGGTGCAAATAAATAATAGTTAAAAGACCTACATAAAACATAAAAACAAGTGTAAATTTAAAATATAATTATAAATAAATAAATAATTGACATACTTGATATACATACTTATAATTATAGAGTAACTAATTGTAAATTAAAAATTAAAAACAAAATTAATACTGTTTAAAAAATTATTGACAGTAAGAGCACAAATTTAGAAGGAGCAGAGGAAAGAAAGACAGTTAGAGTTGAAGGTAATGAGATTTGACGAGGTTTTTGAAGGAGTATAAGGATTGAGAGTAACGAATAAATACAGGGAGGGAGTTCCAAAGACGGATAGCGAATACAGTAAAGGATTTTTTGTAAAAGGAAGTTGAGTGAGAGGGAGTATAGAGAGCAAGATTTTCTGAGGAGCAAAGGGATCGGTCATGGGACAAGTGGAGAAACTGGAAGCGTTGTTTGAGGTAAGGAGGAGCAGTTGGATTAAACAGTAAGCAATAGAGAAGAGATAGAATATGAGCATTCCGGCGAAGGCGAATTGGGAGCCACTTGAGCTTAGCACGATATTCTGAAACATGGTCATACTTTCTTAAGCCAAATATAAACCGTATACATAAGTTTTGGAGACGCTCAAGCTTATTTAATTGCTCCTCGGTAATGTCAGGATAACACACATCAGCATAGTCAAGTATTGGTAGGAGGAGAGACTGTGCAAGCGTAACTTTAGTTATAGATTATCTTACGTCTTTAGGATAGGCAACGCGTCTTTGATCAAATACTTCACGTAGAGCACCAGTTTTACGTGGATAATGGTTCTGATCATAAGCGAAAAATCATGTTATCACTTTATCCGATATTCAGTAAACTTTTTCAAAGTAAGTTTTGTTATCAATAAAACTAATTTGTTACGTCTTATGTACGCCTGCCTAGCTTCAAATTGGAATATTAAATATGTAATATGCATGCCTACCCTATGTTGTATTGTATATCTACCCAATATGCAGGACTAGAAACATTTTTGAAAGTAATTGAATCTAAATATATAGCGGATCGGATTAAAATTTCAGTTGAAAATAATTTTGATATTTAATATAGCAGTAACATTATTTATTTTTATTCCAAGAGATTTAGTAACCGAGATAAAGTTACGAAAAAAATAATTATTTGTAACGAAAACGAAATCTGATATAATTTGAAACATTTGCAAAGTAATAGCAAGGTAAAGTCCTGTTACTTGTTTCGTAAGCCAATGACATACTACGCTTTATATCGAATATTAATTAAACTATTAGTTTTCCAAATAGAATAACAAAAAAATAATACAAGCTTCCAAAGGGGATAACCACAGGCTTTATATAAACAATTTAAAAATAGGTAGGTGTAGCACAAACGAAAAATGTTCTATATTTCTATATACTTTAGACTTACTGTTTAGAGTAATTCCTCAGTTTCCATTTAAACCAGTATCCTACGGTAGAAGAAGCTAATTTAAAGTTTATGTATATTTTTACTGCAAGATTGTATGGTAGTTTCTATGTTGTTTCAAAAGGCACTATTAAATACACTCCTTTGCAAAAAAAACGGGCGGGTTTGATTTTTTAACATTATTGGTAATAATTTAGTTCTTCAGAGGTTTTAATAGCCAAACTATGTTACTGGCACTTAATAAAGAGTCTGGGTATGAAAAAAAGTTCATTCCAAATTCAAAACTTTTGTTTTTTAAATTATTAATCCCTTTTTCATTTTGTGACACTTTTCGCGGGTTTGCGGTTAAAAGGTTATCAAGCAACTAAAAGTAACTTTTCGTTATTTTTAGTACAACAATTTATGTTTATCGCATAATTCTGCCTTATTGTGACTTAAAACAGATATCTTTGTGTCTATCGTAATGGCAGAAAAAGCAATGAGAGCTAGTAAAATTATAGCGCTGCTGGAAGAGGGGTGTAGCCAATGTTACGTCTCACAGCGGTTAAACGTGAGTCGTTCAACCGTACAAAGAACCTGGACTCGATACCAAGAGACAGGTTCCGTTCAGAGAAGGCAAGGTTCTGGGAGAAAACGTTGCACACAGCCGCGAGACGATCGCTTTTTAGTGACTCAGGCGCTGAGGAACCGCAAATGCAGTTACATAGACCTCAAAAGAAACCTTGAAGAGGTACGAGGAGCACAAGTTAGCCTATGGACTGTGAGGAGAAGACTTTTAGCTGCTGATATACGTAGTCGACGACCAGCGCGGGCCCCCAAGTTACTCCGTGAGCACCGGATTGCGCGGTTGAGGTTCGCTAGAAATTGCCTATCTTGGACACCAGGTAACTGGAGTAGCGTACTCTTCTCCGATGAGGCTCGAATTTGTCTGCATGGTGAGGACCGACGTCGGCGAGTGTTACGAAGACCAGGGGAACGCTATGCCGATGTGTGTTTTGAAGAAATCACCCCTTATGGTGGAGGGTCCGTTATGTTTTGGGCGGGCGTAACTTCCAACTATCGTACCGAGATAGTATTCATAGAAAATGGCTCACTAAATGCGCATAGGTACATAACAGAAATCCTTTCTCAAAATGCACAACCCGCACTGACTGTAATTGGTGAAGATGCCATTTACATGGACGATAATGCTCGGGCCCACCGTTCTGGCGACGTAGATGCTTATATGCAAGAGGTCGGTATTCGTCGTTTGGATTGGCCAGCGCGGAGCCCCGACCTTAACCCCATTGAGCATGTTTGGGACCTCCTAAAAAGGCGAGTACGATCTGTCCAACCACCTCCACAAAACATCAGAGAGCTTAAACGTGTAATCTCGACTGAGTGGGAACACATTCCACAGGACACCATCAAAAGCCTGGTGGGAAGCATGCCAAGACGATTACATGCCGTAATCGCTGCAAGAGGAGGTCATACTCGTTATTAATTTTTATTTTTTAATGTCTCTTTTATTAAAATACCATAAAAATACTCGTAGTCTTAATTTCATTATACCCATAAAAATGTCCATTTTAACACGGCTCTCTGTTTACATTGACTAAAACACCGATACCAGGATAAAAGTGTTAAAAAACTAGATTCTCATTGATAATAAGAAATTTCTAGTCATCCAAGCTAATGACATACTAAAAATATAATAATATTTACCCATAGAAAAGCTAAGGTAAAGTGTGTGTGTAAGGTGCCCGTTTTTTTTGCAAAGGAGTTTATATAGTTAATTTTTTGTCAAATGTTACGACTGTAATTAAAATGTATTAATTAAATCATGAAATGGTGGTTTAATTATTACATCAATTTTGAGAACAAACCACATTAAACATATTTTACGCAAAATTAGAACCAATTGATAAACTGAATGAGAGCCTTCAATTTGATGGAATTGCCATACAAATCGATGAACAAACTTCCTCATTACATATTCACGCGTTTATCGAATGAGAGAGAATGGACATTGACGAGCCGTTATTAATTCATGTTTTAGTTTCCATAGTGATTTATTAATAAAATCTAATAACATAGCCTGCGATTACAAGCGATACTTTTACAAAGCGAAGCATGTTGTTATGTGTGGGTTATATCTCGCAATGTTTTTGTAACTATTACGATTATTTCAATTTTATTGATTGAGCTAGTTGGAGTTATATAACTTAATATATAAAATATATAAGGTATTGTTGAGCGGATCGGAAGATGGTACCATAATCATAATGCCCTTGTTGTATTTATTCGGCTTGTTATTAATACATGTCGTAGTCTAGGTATGTTAACAGACGCAATTTTTCATTTATTTTATAGCATTAAATATTATTTTGAAAGAAATAATCTTTTGCTCATTGAATTTTCCTATCTACATCGGCAGATAATAAATTTGCGTGATCACACATTGCAAAATGCACATACGTGATATTTCACGCCGTACGCAGAGACACTAACATGCTACATACTTGTGAAATAGGTAATTTATTGTTTAACATTCATTTGTTTGACTGCCGCGTTGCTAATCCTATGTACCTATCGATTACAGATTATAAAAATATTGCAACTATTTAGATTTTACTGTTATCTTTTCAGTTGTACACAACAACCGAATAACTTTTTTTAAATATATATATTTTTACTGACCGGCAAAACCCCGTTTTTAATAATTAATCTATCCATTGTTTCTAACAAAGATCAACATTTAACAATTTGTACATACTATAAATTGACAAATTTCGATCTTTGGCTAGCATAATTTGGATAGACTGAGTATTAATAACAGGCGTAAACCAATCACTGGTTCAAATATTTAATCTTGAAACGTGATACATTTCGCCCCAATTAACGCATACCAGCTTGCAGTGAACTGGTTGCCCATACATTACATTTCATGGGATACGCACTGGCATATGGATGAAATGGTGATTTATCTCTTAATGGCCTTATTTGTTCCCTATTATTTTACATGTTTAACCAAATCATTATATAAAAAAATCACAACTATACTATACTTTATATTGTTAGTTAGAAATAATTTAAAATAATTTAATGAAGTGAATATCGCGTAAGTGATAAATTGAAATAAACCACATCTATTTTAGTCTTCGAGCCAGATCGTAAGTGGTACTGTCTTCTATGGACATCCGTTGTCAACTACATATACAGCAACACTAAGTGGAAATGCCTTATAGGAGAAGTCTGCCTTAACACACCCTTAAAACCAGAAATAACCTTACATCGACTTAATCAAACTCCAACACTAACTAATACAGAAAACGTATCACACACATACCTTGTTTGTTTTTTTCTAAACGAGGGGGAAACCTTCAAAAGGTACCCGACGACGTGGGAGCGAAGCCGGGTTGTGTGGGATTTTAACCGCAATAAAACCCCCGGTGGCCGTCCTCAACGCTTGTTGGAGAACTCCGGGTTCTCCGACAGAACGCAACCGGAGTCCTCCAATCGCGATGCCCCGATCAGGCTCTGCCCTGGGAGAGCAGTTTTCGCTCCTCCCACACTATCTAGCACACACATACCTATCTGATTCAAAACGTTATTCTGTAAAATAATCAAAATCTAAATCTAAAAGATGACTCTAACATCAGCTACTTCTAACGTCATCAAATCTGCACCGTTCTTAGAAGGAATTATGGAACAGAACAGAAACTTATTAGCCATTGAGTTTACGCCTCAGATAGCGAAATTATAGGATTATTATAAATTCAACTCCTAAGTGTAAAAGATATAATATTGCATACTACCCCTGAGACCTAAAATTAAGCGCCACAAATTAACGTCACTCTCTTACCAAACAAATAAGTATGGCGGTGATAATTCCTGAGTTATACTTATTTCTTCTTCTAATAAAAACGAATCGAAATGCATAGCATTCTACCTTCATATAATAGTAAAATGCTATTTAACCTTGAAACGTGACGTATTTCACGCCCCAGTTAGCGGCGACAATCGCGTGCAGTTGCACATACGTGACAACTCAACTCGTACGCACTAACTGCATACTTGTGAAATGCGTAATTGATCTTACATCAAATACATACGCTTTGCTCTGATTGCTGCGTCAGATTTAGATAATAACTCATTTCGTAAAGGAATTACGAGTTTAAGTAATTGGCAAGACGTTGGTATTCATTAAATGTAGGTATTCTCATGAAAAAAGAACGGTTAATTAAGTACATTTTTTATCGGATTTTTTATCCGATTTATCCGATTAAAGTAATACATAAAATATAACTGTAATAACTGCTGCCCTTTTTATTTCCCCATAACTTGTCTCTCCCCATAACTTGGGGAGGTTGGATGGCGGGTCAGATATTTTCAAATGGCCTGTAAGACCTCCGATGAGCTTTATAAATATAGAGTGACATAGACCGATGACTAAATGAGCTCTGCGAAACAGAAGCATGCAAAACATTTTTTACCATCTGGGTTCACCCATCTAACTTCCGATCGTACTCGGCGTTGCTTAACTTTGTAGCACGATTTAGATCTACAAGCAAAGTTGCTCACATTTCATATTAAACATTCATATTAACAATGTTTTAACGTAAAATTAAATTCATAAATTCGCTAACACTCAATGACAGACCATATTTGCATATCGTTAGTAAATAGTGTTGTGTCGAGTGATCCGAAAACAAAATGTTAACACAACGTTAATTCGTTAAAAGCTAAATATTTATGAACATCCGTCCAACACATATCTATTGCATAGTATTATTATCTAACAGTAAACCCCGTTGTGCACATGCATTTATTATTTAGAGCGCATCGAACATCATTACAGTTGCGTTAAAATTCATTGAATTCAAATTATTCAAAGCACAATCGCGCTATCATATCGCAAATACACGCCACATCTGTTTGACATACTATTACGAATGATATGTAAACACCTACATGGTATCGTCAATATTACTGTTCAACCATGGTTTTAATTAAGTGCGGTTATTGTCATTTTTCATTCACATATTATGTGTCGACAAAACAAACAAAAAAATCTGTTAAAAATAAAGTTGAAAATGAAAAATGTAAGAAGACAAGAGAAAATGTAAGGAGACAGAAGACTTTTTAAGGAAGAAAATGTATGCCATTTTTAAATAAAAAATGATGTGGACGCGAACTGTTCTTGTACATAATAATTTTACTATGCTGTCAATTTCAATTTGTCTATCAAAACGGTAGGTATTCTAACAGAATATTCTTAGCTTAGTCTTAATCGCCCGTTTATATATAAAAATAATATAATAAAGAGCACAACTGTATGAGAAAGTAACAGCTATTTATTCATCAAAGTATCAATAACCATCATGTTACTCTAATATTAATCAAATATCGGTTGAATATCTTAACGGGGCGTAGTAAAACAATAACAGTTAAGTCGATATTTTATAAGTCCCATAAAATTATATCAGCTTTATGGCGTAATGGGTGTAGCATTAGTTTATTTACAGGCAACATCGGAACAAAACCGCAAACGTTGCGAATGAGCTAAGCTAAACCGAAACAAATGTATTGTGGTCATCCCGCGCCAGCTCACAATGTAATGCTAGTTTAGCGGGAATATCGTAGACTAACATCATTTAGTTTTTTGTAAAATCCTTGTAACAATGGAGCTGTAGGATGATAAGTAGTCACTGAATATCAGTAATCAATTGCTAATATGATCGGAGTTCTAGCTAAAGTATTCGCATAATTATGAGTTTCTATCCCTGAAGCACAAATTGAAAGCTTCTTTTGAAAGTCGTCTTTTAAAAGCTTCCTTTCCAAGGCCTTTTAACAGCAGTTCAATCACTGCTATTATACAACTATTGAAAAACTAAATTTAGCAATGGTACATCCACAGAAGAACTTTAAACAATCGAATCACCCCATTTGTTTTAGCGGTACTTGTAGTATACATACTTTTAAATACTTCTCGAAAATATGCGAAATCTGTCAATGCACATTCGACCAAAATGGTAAATTCTTTTTCGAGGGTAGGAGCTGAATAAGTTGACACGTAATTTTTTGCATCTCTATAATTTAAATATAATTAAAATACAAAATCAGTAAATAATATAAATGTTTATGTGACAATATACCCACCTACCAGCAGTTATCCTTAACATAATCTTTAAAAGTTAAAAGTCTTATCTTGTGGCACACATTGAACCAACCTCATCAAAATGGAATCACTACACAGTTCAGTGACAGCCTTGTCTACTTTGTTCACCAGCAAGATGGATGAATTTCAGCAACAGTTACAGCAAAGCAGTGCTTCCCCACCATCCACTTCATCTTTGGCAACAGACTTTGCTGCTTTTCGGATGTTCATTCTGTCTGCCTTAGATACTCTACAAAAACAGATGGAACTTCTTGCTCGCCAAGTAGATCGTTTGGAGATGAGGGGACGCCGTAAGATCATCCTGCTGCATGGAGTTCCGGAACAAAAGGGTGAGGACACAACAATCACTGCAGTTAACATAGTCACTAGTAAAATGAATCTCCATATATCACATGAGTCAATAAGTCGGACGCATCGCTTAGGTCCACCAACTCAAAATAGACCAAGACCCCTTGTCGTCAAGTTCAAAGAAGTCGCAATGCGGGATCAAGTGTGGTTTGGCAAGGCTAAGCTGAAGGGCACTGGAGTCACACAGTCCGAGTTCTTGACAAAATATCGCCATGGTATTTTCATGCGGGCCAGACAGCAGTTTGGGATACAAAGGTGTTGGACGCGGGAAGGTGTCATTAACGTATTGGCGCCTGATGGTTCGAGACATCGTGTGGAGTGCTTGGCAGACTTGGAGGCCATTCCGACAAACATCTCTTCGCAGTCAGCACTGGGTAGCAAGCCGCTGGACGACAGGGGTGCGCCACGCACTCGGAAGGCAGCGAAGAAGTAAGATACTGCGACTGTGATGTTGGTTACTATATATTCCCGATTATTAACGTTTTCTGTTCTTGAGTAGCTCCGACCAAACTATAAATTTTTTCCAGTATGTTGTTTCACCATATTTATCTATTCTGTCTCGGCATATAGCTTGTTATTGCGTTGCTTGTGTTTGTTGTTGTTATCATAATCATTGTTTGAACTTTGTGTGTGTACCCTGTTTATTTATTGTATTTTAACTTAAAAATGGATGTCTTTATTTTATTTCACTTTGCCACTCACTGACGTGACAACTGTCACATTGACATTATGACGCGACATCGCGCGACAGATGTACACTAAGGCAAAGATCAATTTATTATAATGCCATCATTCTATCAAACCTGTTTTGTATTATTTAATTAATTGTTGTTATTTAACTAAAACTTAATTTTGCTATGCTATAAAGTTCATACATTGCTCATTGTGTGTATATTATTTGTTACATTATTGTATAGTGCTATAATATCTTTCTTTCCAGACAGCTGGTGGGTAGGGGTTAAAGATATTATTGTATAGTTTTAGTTGTAATTATTGCTATATAAGTATTTTTTCTTTTTTTTTAATATTATTTTAAATTTTATTTTTAGTGTTTAAAATGGTATTGGGGGATAATAGCGACCATTATTTTTCTTTTTCTTCTGTCTCTGATTGTTCAAATAGCGACGATAGTTTTGAAAGTATTCCTCCACTAAGCAAAACCCTTGACTCCCACTTTTCAGATGTCCTGAAAAACTTTAATGTAGTTCACATAAATGCCCAAAGCATTCCGGCACACTACCCCGATATGTTGTCATCATTTGATAGCCAGCACATACACGCCATTCTCATTTCAGAGTCATGGCTCAAGCCATGTCTTCCTTCAACTAGTTATTCTCTTCCTGGATTCCATTTAATTCGTAACGACCGTACTGCTCGGGGCGGTGGTGGCGTTGCTATCTATTTGCGTTCCCATATCCCTTTCTCAATAATAAGTATGTCACCGCAGGACTTGTCTGGGAACGCCGCTGAACATCTTTTTATTGAAGTTCAGCTTTCTCACATTAAATTGCTTCTTGGTGTTTTTTACAGCCCTTCTCTCAGCATCGATTATTTCACCTGCCTGGACAAACTGTTTGAAGATTTCTGTACTCTCTTTGACCATACAATTGTTATGGGTGATTTCAATACTTGTTTAATCAAACAGGATGTCAGATCACTTAAATTAAGAAACTCAGTTGATGCTGCCAACTTACATTTATTACCTCTCAATGCAACACACTTTTTTCCAAACAGTAACCCATCTCTTCTTGACCTTATTATTGTTTCTTCTCCAGATCACGTTACCAAATATGGTCAGTGTGCTGCTGAGGGGTTTTCATATCACGACCTCCTTTACATATCATATAAAATCCGACCTCCAAAGGCAAAGTCAAAAGTTCTTCTTCAGCGTAATTTTAGTGGTCTGAACTTAGCAAAACTCCGTGAAGACGCCGCCAAAATTGATTGGGGCGTTATAAAGACAACTAGCAACATTGACGAACAGGTGGCAATTTTTAATTCGCTTCTGATTAATTTATATGATCTGCATGCTCCTGTTCGTCCGGTACGAATAAGGCATCCACCAGCTCCGTGGCTGACTGATGAGTTAAGAGCTATTATTAACAAAAAGAACTCTGCAAAAGCTAAATATAAGTTAGATTCTAGCGCGGAAAATTGTGAAAAATACAAGATAGTTAGAAATCGGTGCAACATGATGTGTAGAGACTTACAACGACGCCATATCTATAATTCGGTCCAGAACAAAGATACCAGTCGCGTCTGGAAGTTTCTCAAAAAAATAGGAATTGGGAAAACACAGAACTCACTCCCTCATGATCTAGACTTAGACAGCTTAAATTGTCATTTTTCCAACACTTCTTGCATTGACAGCAAAATAAAAGAAGATACCTTAAATCATCTCTCCAATTTTCCCAATCTTAATTCTTCTTCTTTTTCCTTTAGTCAATTTGCCGATCGTGACGTTGAGAGGGCCATACTCTCCATTTCCTCTGATTCAGTCGGAAGTGATAGCATTAGCCGTAAGATGATCATACCTCTCCTGGATTTGCTGATTCCTATCATCTCATATATCCTAAATCAATCCATCATCAAGAATTCCTTCCCGTCTTCCTGGAAAGACGCTCAAATTATACCTATTCCTAAAAAATTGAAGCCCACTTCTTGTTCTGATTATAGACCTATTTCTATTCTTCCTTTCCTCTCTAAAGTCCTCGAGCGCCTTATCCACCAACAACTTCATTCCTATCTCTCCAACCATGCCCTTTTAAATCCCATGCAATCCGGTTTCCGTACTGGTCATAGTACGGCTACTGCTTTACTGAAAATCACTGATGATATACGGGAGGGGATGGATAACCAGCAGCTCACGGTGTTGACGCTGCTGGATTTCAGTAATGCGTTCAACACCGTGGACTTTGACATCCTACTGGGAGTTCTTCGTTCCCTCAACGTATCTCCGACAGCAATTGAATGGTTTCGTAGTTACTTGTTTGGGCGCCGGCAACGTGTACAAGTAAAAGATGTTTTCTCTAACTGGACTAGTACTGAAGCCGGTGTTCCTCAAGGTGGCGTGTTGTCTCCTCTGCTCTTTGCTATCTTCATAAATTCTATTAATCTCAATCTTTCTTCTCTCTACCATCTGTATGCAGACGATTTACAAATCTACCAAAAAACATCCTTGGACAATTTAAATCGTACCATACATTCCATCAACGCGGATCTAACTTGTATCTCTAACTGGAGCAGATCATTTGGCTTAAAACTAAACGCTGAAAAATCTCAGTCTATAATTGTAGGAAGTTCAAGGCTGGTAGTCAAAATTAATTGGTCCGACCTACCATCACTCACCTTGGACAATGTGCCGATACCCTTCACCAGTCAGGTGAAAAACCTTGGCCTGCGTATTGATCAGCATTTGTCCTGGGCGCCACAGATTGCAGAGGTAAGCAGGAAACTGTTTGCTGCGGTAGGTTCACTACGGAGATTAAAAAATCTATTACCAGTTCCAACTAAAGTTATGCTTGCTCACTCCTTGCTTCTCCCGATTCTTGACTATGCCGACGTGTACTACGTTGACCTTACTGAAGAGCAACTTAATAAACTTGAGCGCCTTCAAAATTTGTGTATACGGTTCATATTTGGCCTACGAAAATATGACCACATTTCAGAATACCGCACTAAACTCAAGTGGCTCCCCATTCGCTTTCGTCGGAATGCCCATGTCCTTTCACTACTTTATCGTGTGCTATTTGATCCAAGTACTCCTCCTTATCTTAAATGTCGTTTCAACTACCTCCACTTAGCCCATGACCGCTCTCTACGTTCTACAAAAAACCTTGTCCTCAGCACTCCTATGCACTCTTCCTCCTTCTACCATAAATCCTTTACTGTTGTTGCTGTCCGTCTCTGGAATTCACTCCCTAAATCTATCCGACTATCTAGTTCCTTACATGTTTTCAAGAATCAAGTCAAGGCTCATTACTTGCTTTGATTTGAATTTCCTCCTCTTTTCATCCTTCTTCTCCAACACGTATTTCCTTTTAGTGTACCTATTATACCTATGTTATACCATTTACATAAGATATATCTGTAGTTTAATTATATACTTTCTGCTTTTGTGTACACCCTACCTTCTACATGTCTCATATATCTTTAACTCCGTCCAAAGGTTGTCTGGAAGAAATCGCTCATTAGCGATAAGACCGCCTTCTTGTATACCGTCTCTAATATTTTCTTATGTATTTCTTGTATTGTGGTGTACAAATAAAGAGTATTTGTTGTTGTTGTTGTAAATTATGGTCTCAATATTTTAATATGAGATGTTGTTTTTTATCAATATATTAGTGCTATACGTTACTAAATGCAGCATGCTAAATGTTAGCAGCTTCGACAGCGTAATTTATCGCTTAGCTTAGAAAAAAAATATATCATGGTGCTATTGGAGGGTTTTGTTAATATATTTGCACGATACATCGGTACGTTGACCGCAACACTGCGAATGAGGTATGCTACACCGAAACAAATGTATTGCGGTAATTGTTGTCAGTTTACAATGTTTTGCCCGTTTAGCGTTAAATATCGTATGCATTAATAAAGGTAAATGATTAGCAATTAGCATGCATTATTTAGGTCTTTATTATACGTATCAATTATCAATTATCATTGATTTTATTAATTTTTAAGAATTTTTATAATTTTATAACCTCATTGTATGTTATAAGTATTTTAGTACATAAATAATATTTCAGTACATAATAATCATAGTACATAATAATTCAGGTACCCTACATATTGTGTCCGCAAAAGAGAAATAGGAGTCGATGTCGAAACATGAAATATTTAAAAAAGTTATATTCCTGTCAAGATATCTTAATAACTTATAAAACAAGAAGAAACTCGGCACTTCGGCCCTGGAGCCTAGGTTCGAATCTCTTGCATGCACCCCTGATTTTAAAGTTACCTGCGTGTGAGAAGTTAATTAATTATCATTTTCTTAAAGTTGAAGGAAAACTTCATTCAACAAACAACTACAAAACGATCTTTAATAGTGTGTGAAGTCTATAGACTGAGCCAGGTGGGGTTAAGATAGATATCAATCAATCTATAAATGGATATACAAATAGAAGATATTAAACAATAACTTGTTCAATTTGTTACCAAACGCCCATGACATCATAAACTGTCATTACATGTCAAAGTCATTGGATGCGCTATAATCGGTCGTGCACAACTGCACATGTTTCAAATTGGCACATGCTGATTATAATGCAATTTGTGTCAAGAGCATGGCGGGACCGTGATCTCTGTAGAACTATTATTTTGTCTCAAAGCCTGCATTAGTGCTTAAATAGGTACACGCCCTTTATTCAAATACTTTAGTACAGAAGACATTTATGTACGAGAAGAGATGGCGTCATCTACAACCCATTACTGTGCCACTGCTGGGCACGTGTCTCCTCTCATAATGAGAAGGATTAGGCCATAGTCCACCGCACTGGCCAAGTGCGTGTTGGTAGACTTCACATACCTTTGAGATTTTTTTTTAATAAATCTCTTAGGTATGCAGGTTTCCTCACGATATTTTCCTTCACCGTTTAGCAGGTGATAATTAATTTCTAATACGCACATAACTTTGAAAAATCAGAGGTGCGTGCCTGGGATTTGAACCTTGGACCCCTCAATCGAGAGGCCGAGTTTCTTAACCACTAGGCTGTCACTGCTGAGATGTTTTTTTAAACATCTTGAATTATTAGACTACAAGCTCCCCTAGCCTCCCGAAAATCCTCTCTTTGCCGTTAATATAGTGCCTAGTGATTTAGTCTTAGTTTGCGTGTTCGTTTAGTCATCAATAAATAACCTAGGGAAAACATTATCCATTATCAAAATTTTATCAAAACCATAAGAGTCGTATTTGAGATACCAATTACGTACTATATGAAGAAATACATCAATTTTGGAACTTAAAAAACTAGCACATTCGATGTATGCTGTAGTTGCTTGGTTTCGATAAAACTAAAAGTGGAAGAACTTTCACCTATTTCACCATATAACAGCAGCATATAATATAGAAGTACTGATACAAAACGTATAATTCGCATACAACACTTACGCAGCCAAATAGAATTCAGCACGTTCACTATTAAGCCGACTATTATCCATTATATATGCTACCCGTAGTCTTAATCCAAATTAAGTGGCCCATGGCGCTGCCATAATGGAGCATGCAAATAGTCTAGATAGGCCCAGCTGATTGTTATGCAGTACGTGTGAACGACGGGACCTTGAAATCTTCGAATTCGCTTGTAACTGCTGTTGTCGAGCTATTTGGCTGCAATCAACGAGATTGGAATGCGGATAATGTTGATGTGTCCCATGTTTAATGATTGAGAAACGTAAGTTTATACCACGCCTTTATTACTACGCTTTTATTAACTTAACTTGTATGTATGTATGTAGGTATGTATGTATGTAACGGAATCTTCAAACTCGATTTTCATCCACTGAATATTATTATATAAATGCCATTAAAATTATAAACCCTAAGGACCCCTGAGCACTAAGTTGGGACTAGTATGTCTTCCATACCACTGCTGTTATTAGGCAGAAATGGGTGTGGCGGTGGTGCCGACGGAGTCGAACCCCAGAACTTTCTACCACATTTAATCCCTTAAACTTTTTAAAACTACAACTAAGTACTGCTTAACTTACTTTATAACATTTGATAACGTTTACGTAAGTACTGAATGTGCATCGAGGTCACGGCTGATTGTCGATTTACTTTGCCATTGTTATTACTCAATGCAATTAGTACCGAAATTGATCAAGTTGTATTGTTATATGTGCCCATTTTCAATTAGTATAAAACCATAAGATACGCATAATTACCTCACAAAATTACAGGAAGTCGTCCGTTGAACCCGTTGCTACAATATCCAATTGATTACCTGAAATGTAAATAGAGTGTTATAATTAGCATTATTTAAAATTGCAATAATCTTTAGGTTTTTGGATGTTAAAAGATGATGTGGCAGTGATAGCCTATTGGTTAAGAAACTCGGCCTCTCGATCGAGAGGTCCGAGGTTCAAATCCCAGGCACGCTCCTCTGATTTTTCAAAGCTATGTGCGTATTATAAATTAATGATCACTTGCTTAAACGGTGAAGGAAAACATCGTGAGGAAACCTGCATACCTGAGAGATATATATAAAAAAAAAATCTCAAAGGTATGTGAATTATACCAATACGCACTTGGCCAGCGCTGTGAACTATGGCCTAATCCTTCTCATTATGAGAGGAGACCCGTGCCCAGCAGTGGGACATTAATGGGTTGATGAAGATGATGACAGATGATGGTTAGTTAAGGGGATAATCTCAAATTGTATCGCAGTTTCATTTTATTGGCAAAAACCCTTAGGAAAAATACACCCGTAGGAATGATTGTTAGTTTTAATCATTTTAGAGACTAATATATTTGTATACATTCTCTATTTATTATGTCCATCCATAGCATAGAGAGTGGATTTTGAACGCCACAAGTGAGGTGAGGGAGGTGAGTATGTACGTACTCTAAATACTGGAAATAGCAAATTTCAGTAATATGAATCATTCATTTTTATTTGAAAAGACATAATAATTCAGAGAAATATGCTTGCCATCGGAAACAGAACCGGATAAAATTGAACAAAAACTTTTAATGGCATCAATCGATAGGGTCAATCACAAGTATCATTTTTTTAAAAACGTGGTAAATGAAACGATACGAAAACCGTAAAATCTATACTATTTCTTCACAGCTCGTGCCTACCAACTTCAAAGTCTGTAAATATAAACAATATACGCCTATACGTATATAGTCCGATTCATAATTAGGTGTCCAAAATGTAAACAAAGGTGTTGTTGACCTATTAAGAAAATAGGTGTCAAATGGCAATTTCTTATTTTTGACAATATTAAATTAATACATCGATAATAAAATAATAATCTAAATAAATTAAAATCAATTCACATTTTCCAATATTTATATTAACTCAATTTCATTTCATACAGTAATAATAATAAAAAACAAGATTTATAAGAGAAAATTAAATTGTGATAATGGTCACACAATCGGCATCCAAAACATTTTTTGTGCCGCCATTTTTAAGTTTCGTAGTTGATATTATTCATTTTCGTGATCGTGATCGAACTCGAATTTTTTCTAGTTTTCATAGCACGTTTTTTTTTAAATTGTGTGCAGTTATTAAGTTTTTGTTTTTTGTTGAATTTTGTGAAAGTTTTCGTTTCTTGTTAATTTGTTAAGGTTTGCAATACCTGTCATCGAATTTTGACAATGACATTTCTTTGTTTACATTTTGGACACCTAATTATGAATCAGACTATAGATACATATTTTATTATAGCCTACTTGCGTACATATGTAGAATAGATCAAAAGTTAGCGAGCAATCTGTTCCTCGAAACAAACAGGCCGGCAATTTATCTGGCAGCTCCCATCCGTTCGTCGATACAAGAATATATTAGGTACTTCCGACACATATTACTAACTTATATATGGTTCATCTTTATTGAATTTGTATTATTTATGTGTAAGATATGTAGTTTCAATGTGGTGGGTTTGTTATATAAAATCGCGCTGAGATTGTACACTTAAATAGTTTCACAGTTCACTTACATGGACTTGACCATTATTTTCTCTCGTAATAATGATTTTAGAAAGCTACCTTTACCATAAAGGTAGTCATAGGTAGGTAGGTAGATGGGTAGGTAAGTCATAGGTATTATACTTAACATCAATTACGAGTACATCGAATAATACAATAAAAAGTAGAAGATGTTATAGGCAAACGAAAAATAATAGAGGATATATTAGATGTTTCTAATTGGGTACTTGACACTAATAACAATAAAATATGAAATATATCCAATATGGTAGCTTATAATAAAACATAATTTATGCAATATTTAGTTTAATTTTTAATACGTTCTAAGTATTTTAATTTTTTTAAAGAAATTTTCGATTTTTTATCTGTGGATTTTAAATCCCAAAACGGCGACAGTGCTGCCTTAAACACCATGTGACGTCACCACATGCATAATAAACAAGACAAATAAAAATGATATCGTTTGCTGTTAGTTGGTTGAATTTATGTTGTGAACCGAAATGAATCCACAGTATATTAAAGCTGATAGCGTGAATCTGCTTAAAGAAGATATACAATGCAATAAATAATAATGAATACAAAAACTTCCGTGAAATAACCTATGGAAATCACAAATAAACAACGTAAGTAAAATATTCTTTATATTTATATTTAATCATTTCGGACAGTTAAAACATTTCTTAACCGATTTCCGATAGAAGAAAGGTTGTCTTTAAGTGATTATCAAGCTTTTTAAACTATACTTATATTCTTATGTGAACTGCTTTAAGGTTATTTATTGATTATATTTATATTTTCAGATCTTCGCGACAGTCGTATAGTGACGACGCTATAGGGTATGTGCAGTTTAAGAGGCAGGCAAGTTTATGTTTCATGAAAAGTAAAAGTTGTCCTGAATACAAGGTACATCAAAAGTCATGCTCAGTGTCCATGACTGTATATGAAAAACAAAGTATTATTAAATGTGATGACTGTCCTGCCTCCCAAGGATGCAGCAAACATGCAGTAGCATTTTTAATGTGGAGTCATAGAAAGTGAGGAACCAAAAGTTTCAAAGGTGGTCAGCACTCTGAAGTATGTACATAAAGTAAAGGAAATGGGAAATAGTAGTTCTTTACTTGAGTAACCTACCCAACAAGATGAAGGAAGGAAAATTACCATACAGTTGCTGTTATTGCACTACAGATTTCTCAAAATGACAATGATAAAAATTATATATCTAGTTGTTACAGAAAATAATTTTAAAAATGAAGAAAGTACACACTCAAGCAGCACAAAAATTCAGCTTAGCAAGAGCTTCAATATACAAGAAAATAACAGCTTCAAAATGCTTTGAGGTTATCTGTAGTAAATATTGTAAATGTAACATATAATGATAAATATATACAAAACTTCTACGGTGTGTCCGCAATAATAGACCCATATAAACCTAACAAACAAAGCAGTCGGTTAATAAAAGATTAAAATTAGCAAATCATGTATTTTTAATTATACAGTCCTGTAAGTTAATCCGTGCACAAGTAATAATAACTCAGTCATCGAAATAGTTTGTTTCTTATTAATTACAGAATGAGGCCTTAAAATAGAGAATTCTCGTAGACTTCTTTTAATTCATTTATTCTATTCTTAACTAATATTAATATTATTCTATTCTTAACTAACTCTATTTTTATCGTAGACATCTTTATATTATATGAATACATTAACTTGCTGTTTTGTTCTGATTACATCCGGGTTTGATGATTTAGAGTAGAGGAATCACTCCTTATTCTTTTTTCTCATTAATACTTCTATTATATGTTTGAATCCTCTGTCTGCAAGTTCTTTTAACGTTTATGAGATTTCGGCTTAGGAACGTGTTTAAGCAAATTTGTTAGGATATTTAGCGATCGTACTTGTACACATCGTCACTGCACACGTCTTATAACTTGTCATTTATTTCAATTTTAGTTATAAAAGCTAAATAACTCCCTATTTTCTTCCGAGCGTTGTTTGTTTACAGTATAATGACGTTTCGCCACAAAATGACACTTGACCGCCTGATTTAACGCGACGTTCCGTTCACCGTAAAGAAACTTTGTTTTTTATTAATAAATAGCCCTTTTTTCGAAAAAGTGATCAATGAAAGGCATATATAATACGTATACTAATTCATTAAAACACTTTCCCAAAAAGTGTCAAATAGCCAATTACTCATCATTGATCGCCACCTATTCCAACTTATTTCTAACTGTAAAAAACTGAACGGATTCATAATACTACGGATTTTTCCAAATTCACCACAGTAGCTCTAGCACAGTTTTCATCAACTCCCGAACCATATCCTTAGAAATTCAGACAATAAATCGGCTGTCTATCGAAGCATCCAAGCACGATCGATAGTTTCATAGTCGCACCCCGCAGTTGATTAGAGTCAGCACACAATCTGTTGCCTGTCCCGGATTTAACTTGAGGGGCTTAGATGAGTAAAATACATAGATTGATCACTCCTAACAAGAAAGTGTAACCAATTTTGAGAATTAAAATTGTTGCGTAAATAAAGTTTTACCACGTCACGCTGCTAAAATGTCCCTAAGATGTTTGAAATGCGTATTTATTCATTACGTAAATTACTTACTATTAATTATATATACATACATTGTCTCTAAAGAAATTTTATTTGTCAAGAATTCAAAAAATAACCGACAAATTATTATTTTGTGGCTTCATCCAATTTCAAGGCGGTGAGGTATCTTTCTATTTGACTTATCAAAGTTAAGGGGCGGCAATTTATCTAGCGGTTCCCCATCTGCTTGGTCATTGGTTTGCATAAATTACGAACGTCCGGCACATATGAGAAACTTTGAAGTCAATGTTTGCCGCAACTAACAACAACTGCTACTACATTTGCAAGGTTTTATTAGAAAACATGGGCACAGCTTATCCAGTGCTATTTTAATGCAAACTTATTATACATTCTTAATTGAAACTGTTCTTTTAGCCTTTCACTTAACATTGTTAATTATTTAGAAAGAAGCTTGGTAATTTCAGTTTTTTTATAATCGCTGTTGTGGACCGAACGATGTTTGGGTTATAACCACGAAAAGATTTGGAAAGCAATATTTTACGTATTTATTTAGCAACTCAATATATCATGACAAAGGCTCTTTGACAACTCCAACTAATTAAAAAGAATAACAAACACATAAATTATAAAATACAACAGATAATATAAAGAAAATAAATAATTAAACCACTGCAATAACGCGTCGTCTACATTTTCCCCTCCCTAGTGCTGCCACAGCACTCATCACCTATAGGGATTCGTGCGACGCGTGTTGCGTTTCTTCGTAGAAGACCACTCTTCGTCATTACATCGACAACTCGGATTCGTCCGTCTTTGCCAGGGAGTACAGCCTGAATTAATCCCTTAGGCCAAACATTTCTGGGGGAGTTAGGGTCCACAATCAGGACCAGATCGCCAACTTGTAAGGGTTGCGCCTCACCGTGCCATCTCTGTCTGGGGCGCATATCTGGTAGGACCTCTCTAACCCACCGTCTCCAGAACATGTCTGCTAATCTTTGTGATATCCTCCATTGTTTCCGCAAGTAGGCATCAGACTCATCATAAACTCCTAGGGTAGGCAAATTGGAGGAAGTACCAAGTAAAAAATGATTTGGAGTTAATGTCTCAATTGTATTGGCTTCTACAGTGACGTGGGTGAGTGGACGGCTGTTAATGATGTTCTCTACTTCCAACATCAGTGTCATAATTGTTTCTTCTCGTGGTGCACGCTCTTTCAATATCACTTTAAGTGCACTCTTTATATTCCTAATAAGCCGTTCCCACGCCCCTCCCCAGTGCGGGCTAACTGGCGGTATAAAACTCCATGTTGTTGCCATGCTATATGTAGTAACTCCCTCTTTAAGTCTCTCCTGATTCAATTCCAGTATACATTTTTTTAATTCCGAGTTAGCACCTCTTAAATTTGTGCCATTGTCAGAAAACAAGTAACGAGGCCAGCCTCTTCTTGCGGCCATTCGTCGAAGAGCCATTATGAGTGAGTCTGTAGTCAACTGGTTCACTATTTCAACGTGAATGGCTCGTACGGTCAAACAAGTGAAAATAACACCATACCTCTTTTCTTTGTGCCGGCCAACGGTCACTTCCAGGGGTCCGAATAAGTCAACGCCGGTATAAGTGAAAGGTCGGTGATGGTGCGCAAGCCGCGCTTCGGGTAAGTCACCCATTCTAGGCGGAGATGGCAGAGCCCTTCGGATTCTACATAGCATACATTTAGGACTGATATACTTCACGGTAGGCCTCAATCGTATAATCGGATACCTTGGTTTCAGTTTGTTATTATGTAGGTCATCTGGAAAGGCTTTCGTCTGGGAGTATTTCAATAGGTTTTCAGCGCGTTCCATCATCGCTCCGTCTACATCACCAGATGCTTTTCTACACCTCTCAACAAAGGTTAGCATAGCACACGTCGATCTCAGTAATCGAAGCCAGGAAGAAAATCTGTGTGGTTCAGGAACGACAGGTAAGTGTATAGAAGTAATAGTGATATTGTTAACACATTCTAGGTCTATATCACCGACATCAGGTCTGCTTGAAGTTCCCGAAGACTTAGTTGTGAACGACTGACGAATCTCGTTTTGCATTTCTTGTAGGATACTTTCGGATTCCATGTTCTCTTCTTCGGAGAGGAATAACGTGGTCTGGAGCTTTAGACCATCGACATCGTCTGTAGAATAGGGCATACAACCATGCATGCACCACCCCAATGGAGTACGAGTGAAGAAGGGATCGGTAGGTTCACCTCGGATTATTTCCAAAGGTAAGAGAAGGTGATAATTGTCCTGCCCTATCAATATTTCCGGTTTATATTGTCCATCACTGATCACATTTTTTATTTCAGGTTTTAGCAGTTCATATTTACCTAAGTCCACGTTAGCTACGTTTTGCACAGGTAAGTTTAGGTTTTTAACACTACGCGCGCGGATCGTGAACGTAGTTCCTTGACTATTAGACAAGTTAAGGTCCAGCATCTCACTTTGACAAACTACTTCACTATCGTCCCAGGCACCGCGTACACGAAGTGATTGTTTATTACCACGCAGTCCGATTTTCGATGCGAGAGCCGCACTTATCAAAGTTACAGTTGAACCGTCGTCGAGTAAGGCGACACAACTATACACACCATTTGGACCGTGTATATGAATAGGCACAGTTTTTAACAATACACCGCAACTGTTCGTATTTGTATGATTAACGTTTTCCACTCGCGTTTCAGTCTTATTCTCGGTCACATCGGTAATGTTTATACTATTACGGGAAGCATAGTTTTTATTCACAGTGTAATGTAATAGACGATGATGTAATAGTCCACAATTTTCGACGTCGCAGACCGGCGCGGGGCAGTTGTTTTGCTTATGTTGAGACGTCAAACACTTATAACAAATGCCGTGTCGCTTAACAAAAGCCCATCGATCTCGGCGCAAAGATTTTTGAAATCTTCTACAATGTTCCAATGTATGCTTAGAAACACGACAGAAGCGGCATACACTATCACGGCTATCGTTGTTCACTTCATTATTTATCAATGGCTTATTCTCGTAATAATTTTGCCTACCGAAACTTTGCATGTATGAGAAATTAACCGATGTTTTTGTAATTTTTACAGCTTCTTCACTTAGGAACTCTGACAAAATTATTAGTCTCGGTTTTCTATTATCATTTATCAGAGGATAACTGTAATCGGTCCACTTCGAAATCAACACGGTCGGTAATTTTGAAAGAATAAGCGAAACAATATTCATGCCTTTCAGGTACTCTTCACATCCGATGGCAGTCACAGCTGATACACAGTTTCTTATTTTCACAGAGAATGAAATTATATCCTTCTGATATTCCTGTGCCATTGGACGTAACTTATGCAAATCGTTCAATATCTTTGAAACAATTACATCAGGATTTCCAAATTGCAGCTCCAGAGTACTCATTACGTCGTTTGCAGAAGTAGCACCAATTAGTAAGGCGGTCACTGCCTCCTTGGCCGGTCCATGAAGGCTCTTCCTCAGTCGCCATAGGTTTTCTTTATCACTAAAGTTGCAGACTTGTGAGGATTCTTCATAGGCATTCTTGAAATGCAACCATTCGAGAGGGTCGCCAGAGTACATCGGCAAGTCCTTCGGTGTGCACAAACGATTCCATATTCGATCGTTGGATCGATTGCAACCGGCGGCAGATAGAGCGGCTAGATCCTTCAGGGCACTTGCTAAGGCGGTCACGGTATCATTAGTACCAGCGACAGCTGGTGGTGACGGACCTTCATCAAGCACGGTAGCAGCAGGTCGTGGTGGGCCGGCGGCCCTCATCTGGTGCAGGTTCGATACCTGCGGTGCCGGACACATGACATTATCATCATGTGTTTTTATTTCCTGCGGACTGCTTTCTAACCATTTCTCTACTACACGGCTATTATCGTCACTAGAGCACTTTTCGGACGGCAGACTGCAATTATTTTTTTCATCACCTAGCTCTGCGAGGTCTGCTTCCAGCTTCTTATCAATCAACTCTAGTCGAATTTGAGCCCTAGCTTGAGCTGCTTCTAATTCAAGCCTTTTTCTTAGCGCCGTAGTAGATGACGACATCGAAGACTTTCGTCGGGAAGATTTATGAACGCTGTGTGTTGTGGAAGGTTCGGGAGATTTTTGCAACATGTTCCCGGTTTCATTCGTTCCTACAACGCCTGTTTCATCTTTTTCAACTTCAAATTGTTCCCGATTTGATTCGCCATCTTTTTTCAGAACGTCCTTTTTTATTGCTTCCTTTCGTTTGGCACTTCTAGTGGTCATAACACTTCGCGGAGGTGTTTTGAACATCGCAAGATCCGGCTCGAAGACCAAATAATGTTGTGGACCGAACGATGTTTGGGTTATAACCACGAAAAGATTTGGAAAGCAATATTTTACGTATTTATTTAGCAACTCAATATATCATGACAAAGGCTCTTTGACAACTCCAACTAATTAAAAAGAATAACAAACACATAAATTATAAAATACAACAGATAATATAAAGAAAATAAATAATTAAACCACTGCAATAACGCGTCGTCTACAATCGCTAAACAAATTCCTAAGTAGAGTAGACTGCATCTTCATTATTCCATTCTCTGTATATCTATCATATCTCCATTTAATGAAAATTACGAATATTACGTTGATAGGATCAAAGAGTACCTTTTATATATTTTTTGCTAATGAGGGGGAAAGGTACCCGAGGCCGTGGGAGCCACGCCGGGTTATGTGGGACTTTTACCGCACTAAAACCCCCTCGGTGGACGTCCTCGGCGTTTGGTGGAGAACTCCGGGATCTCCAATGGAACAAAACCGGAGTCCTCCTAACGCCTATCGGGCTCTGCCCTAGGAGGAGCAAAGAGTACCTACTCATCTTTAAAATCATTACCTCTAGCTTTAAGGTTTTTTATAAGCATCCTCACATAGTAGGAATACATATCAGTGTGATGTTACTTATTATGACAATTCCATAAATTGAGAACTTTTGCCCGAACAAAGTTGTCTACGATTCCATTCGATTACCATTTTTACTGTTTCTGTTGTCATTTTGGGTGACTTAGTGATGGGTCCGTGTAGCGTCCGGTTATGGGCGATATTAATTTACCAACATGGCGAACAACAATGCAGTAACTGGCAAGTCGCCAAGCAGTATCTCTGTCACCAACTAAATTCCACCAAAATGTATTCGACGCCCGATAAGCAAGTTACCGCTAGAAGAAAAATTGACCAAGTGCGAGACGAAGTCGCACACTGAGGGATCCATACCACCAAATTTTCATTTATTATTTATTTTTAGTATTTGTTATCGTAGAAGCCAGAGAACTAAATGTATTGTAACAATGTGAACGAAATATAGCGGTTTCGTGTATGTTGACCCATATTTGTTTTCTAGAATTTTCAGTTTTCATAATCATTGTTCTAGCGGCCATCATTATACATACCTACTCTGTAAAAAAATGTGTCTATTTGTTACGGTACAAGAGATAAAGCTATATAACAGGGGGATAGACAGCGAAGATTTAGTAACAGGGTTTCGGTTTTACCCTTTGACTACGGAACCCTAAAAAAAAATGTGTCTATTTGTTACGGTACAAGAGATAAAGCTATATAACAGGGGGATAGACAGCGAAGATTTAGTAACAGGGTCTCGGTTTTACCCTTTGACTACGGAACCCTAAAAACTATCATTCTAAATAATGGCTGATAGCATCGCTACGTTATTATTTAAGGCAAGTGTAAATTTTGGAACGCTACCAAAGTAAACGTTTACGTTTGGTTTTATAGGCTTTGTTCTCAAATCTTTATGATCAAAGAATTATTCTTGTATTAAATTGCGGAGTTAAACATCTGTTTCATTCTTATATATAATTTGTATTATTCTATCGGTTAATAATATCAGGTGTATTTATTACTGCTTCTGAATATAATGTACGAGTACCTACGTACAATTTTGCTGTGTGTAAGTAATCTGTACCCTTAGTATGTGTTTTTACGTTTTTACAAAAATGACTGTTTTTGTATTTTTTTTACGTATTACGTATTAGAAATGTATGGGCATTTCTAATCAGTTATGATACAGACCGATAGGGGCGCTGATAGGAAAGGTATGGGAAATACGTAAACAAATACAAAAACAGTAATTTTTGTAAAAACGTAAAAACTCACACTAAAGGTACTGTTCCATGGTCGTCGCCGCCTTATCCTGCACACTGTTATTATTCTCATCATCATGACCTTCGTACTTGACCTGAGTGACAAGGTTTTGTTATTTTTAATGTTATATAACAGAAAACAGCCATAGTATACCCCTGAAGTTTAACTAGAACTGCATCATGTCAGTAAATTCTATTACCAAGCCCATATAGGTGCCGTATATAAGACCGTTCACACATGCTTTCCAACATTCAAGGCCTATATTAGGCGGATACAAGTACAACTACTTAGCCACACCCTTCAAACCAAAATACAGCAGTGCGGATAATGCATCATCAGTTGCGTAGATACACAATCAAATCACATACATTTCTAATATAGAACCTATCTATAATAATTGCAACCCAATTCGGAGTGTTACTGCATTTTTAATATCATCTGCAAAAAAGAAATAACTCCACTAACTATACAGGGTGAATTTTTCAAACGGACCTTCTGAGCCAAATCCGAAACTATAAGGATTAGCGAAAAATGCTGAAAGGAGTTACGAGGCCGATTTTGATAAAAACTAAAACTACATCATTACTTTTTTAAAATAACTTTTCGGATTTTATAGTTTCGGATTTGGCCCTGAAGGCCCGTTTGAAAAATTCACCCTGTATATAGTGAGAAAAAAGCGCAATATTTGCCACTTAATAACATTGATGGCCTATAACTATTTCAGCTTCTAAGATCCCTATTCTTATCTTGGGCAAGATGAAAATTGAGTTTTACCTACTTATCATGCATAGGCACAATGCTTCGGAGTCGTTAAATATAATTTAAAGATGATATCTTAGTCGTTAACCATAATTTATAGTCGCATTGTCCTGTTTCCTTGGAAATTAGGACAAATTAACAAATTTAGTACGCAGCTACTCTGTTTACAACTTATACGGGGAGTCGGATATTTCAAGGGAATTATTGTCAAGGCTTCCTCCGTCCGTCAAAAGTTTTTCTTATAATAGCTCTACTATCTCCTTACTCGAACCGTCCAGCAAGCGACCCCGGGAAGGACGGCGGTATGTGTGGTCGCATACCGTCGTAAACACTACATGGTGTGGGAGGAGCGAAAACTGCTCCCCCAGGGTAGAGCCCGTTGGGCATCGCGCTTGGAGGGCTCCGGTTGTGTTTCGTTGGAGATCCCGAAGTTCTCCAACAAGCGTTGAGGACGGCCACCGGGGGGGTTTTAGTGCGGTAAAAATCCCACATAACCCGGCGTCGCTCCCACGTCGTCGGGTACCTTTTGAAGGTTTCCCCCTCGAGAAAAAAAAACTACGCCTTAGCATCATCAACCCATCTCTGTCCCACTGCTGAGCACGGGTTTCCTCTCAGACATGAAAAGATTTGGGTCAAAGTCCACAGTGCAGGCCAAGGGTGAATTGATGGACTTAAGTATGCAGGTTTCCTCATGATCTTTTCCTTTGCCGTTAAAGCAAGTGATAACTTATTTTTTAGTACACACGTAACTTTAACTTGTCTGGATTTAGAAACTCAGACCCCCTAAAAAAAGGCCGACCTTCTTAACTACCAGGCTCACTGCTTGATAGTCCGCCAACCATTCGCTTAGTTACACATAATAAACCACATAATAAACCCATTTCCCTCGAAACAAACTACAAGTACATTACCAGTGAGTAATACATCATAGAATTACAAGTAGTTTCGCTTGATTGTGTTTCTTCTAATTTCTTACTCAACCTTAAGTGGCGCGAATCACGGGTTCTCGACACGTCGAGTTGGTTACGAGCGAAATCAAGGAGTTACATAAAAGTTTACGAGTCGCACTACACATGCGAATGGCCGCATCTGCAATTACATTTTACTCATGAACATAACCCACTCATATTACAAACCTTACCCAGTCGCGTTAAAGCATATTATGCTTTGTATATCCGTTGTTTATGCGTATCATATGCTGGACGTCCGTTGGCCAAGACCGAGTAACACGTGATCGAAACGCAAGTTGCGTAACGTATTGCAGGAGAACCGTGACCTTTAGTGCAGTTCGACTTATGAAGCTCGTTATGTAAGCTTCTTTAAACAGGAGATCTTATTTATGCAAATAAATGGAAGCGATATTTCTCTCGACTGCAAAACGTTGATTGTTGAACTGGTTAATTCGAAAGGAAAAAGTAAGCGCACGCTATTCGAATAGAGATTAGCCTTGATATGGCCTACGCCGAGAGACAAAGAAATGTTACTGCAAAGGTCACTTCGTAACAAAGAATAGCACTACAAAAGAAATTAAATGAACAGGTTCAGAAAGTGAACGGATAATTCGATGAAACAGCGAAAACTATTACTAGAAAGTTGTAAGACATAATAAATCCGCAGTTGAAAAATTCTCTCACCAATATTTGCAATATCAATTCAAACAGTGAGCAGTGTGCCAGAAAATTCATCGGATATAAATCTTAGAGCGAAACGTCGTTTTAATAACGAAAATGGAACGAAACGTTCTTGGCTTGAGCGTTCACGTCAGAAAATCTGAGAAGACAACGAGAAAAGGACGCAAAGGGTGTCATAAGCGTCGGGGAGTACTGTCGTAGTTTTAAATGCCAATATCAATTTAACGCGCGGGACGTCATCAGGACGAGTTGGAGTCGCGCCAAGCGGCGGTGTCAAGCCAAGTCGAGGCAGGGATGGGCGGGAAACAAGCCACTCCATTATGAAAACGCCTATACGTGTCTTCCCGCACTATAAGTTATGCCACCGATTCGTGTTTTCAGCGTTATAAGTTACCCTATGAGGCCGTTTTATGTTTTCCACGTTATAAGTTGCCCGATCGCAGCCAATTCGCACAGCTGGTTGGTATGTCGAATGGCATCGTGAATCAACCGGTTACTTGGTTACTAAACTCTCGGGTGAAATCGCTTTTGTTACTTAACACTTCTACTATAAACATTGTACATTCAAAATTGATATATAATGATTTATTCACATATCTATTACAGTGTATTCCATGTTTAATGTATCCAGTAACCTCTATGAATGTGTACTAGAACAATTTTGTTCATAAGTGGTATTTTGTCCATGTAAAAACGAAATGTTTTCAAGGTACGAAATTACCTACACTTACTTGAAATTGCGAGATGGATATATAAATTTAATACAGCAATTTTTTGTCTAAAAGTAATAAAATAAAACACTGAAGTAGGTAAAAACATTATTCATTGCAACATTGTGATGACATGAAACTAAAAAAATGCATTGATTAAAATCTGATGCTTAATTCCAAAAAAAAAAACAAAAAACCTTGAAATTTGTACCTTTTGTTAGCCTCACAAGTAAATCCATTACATACACAACTTTTATTCTAAGACTAAGTAGTAGTGGCCAAAGTGGAGAAATGTATTTGTTTTCCTGTCGGCTTATCCTCGCATCTAAAATGAGTGTTCGTACGGTGAGACCACCCACATCATTTCGGTCATCGGCCGCGTCACGCGAACGTGCAATCAAAAAACTATAGGCAACTCAATGACCCTAAGCCGAAAACGGTCAAATTATCATAATTTCCGAAATGTTCTCACGAAAACCTTCGCCTTCGAGGAATAGTAATTCCTCGACTTGATTTCGGTACGTTTCCGTGTAAGAAAGTAAGGCATATTTCAATTTTTCAAAATTCTGCCGCTAATGGATTTGTAATTGGATAATGTGTTGGCGTGTTTGGGAATCGTGAGTGTATCGATACTTACGACAAAATAATAGCAAGAAGAAACAGAAAATGTTGACTGTTGCTAATAACTAAATTGTACCTAACGAGTCTTTCAATATCATAATACAATGTATTAAAGATAAACTCGTTGATAACACTTAATTGAACACCCATATTAATTCAATACTTTCAAAAACCAACCAATACTTTCGTTTCAGAAATAAAATCATAGATAACTAGTTTCGTGCCACTCAACTTTTCTTCTAACTTAATTTTACTGTATACCAATCATTTTAACACTATATCTATACTTATATTTTGCTATGAATCTTAGCATGCTTAAATACATAACTTTGGAAATTAATTCCAACTTTTAGGCGTTCCAATAGCAATTACGCTGTAAAGATAAACACATAAGAGTGGTATCTTAAACGCAAAGCCTATTTGATCGTCTGATTGTCCAGTACAGTCTGTGTTGACAGAATCAACACGCTATGTGCCAGTTCCAATTATCTGTAGTGTCTTGCACGTTCATTTGTTGGCGGACCAGTGTCGTAATACACTAGTGAATTAACTACACGTGGATCGATTTCAACCAAATTAATGCCTGTTATTACTTAATATCAATTTATGCAATTTTAGCCTAACAAAATTGGATATTTGTGCATTTTTGCCTATTAGAATCAAAATCATGAGGAATCAGACGAAGACATTGTTATTAAAGTATACAATTATAACAACTATCACAAAAATCTTAGTAATATTCTTTGATGGTATATATAAGTTGCAATCAATTCCTGCCTCTGATCCAGCGTTAGCAATATCAATCTTTTTGTAGTATGTAGAGTATATAAAACAACAGTAAACAGGCCTAAATGAAAATAATTTATATGCACTTAACTACTAGTATTATCTGTTAGCTAACTGATGGTTTAGTCAATACACGACAATATGCACGAAGTAAACACTTGCTATCTTATGCTTTATCTAATATTTCTGTACATCAAATGGCACACGTATTTGCAAATCCCCCAGACGTAAGTAATAAGCATAAAGGATTTCCTCTAATACATACTACATTGAGCAACCGAAAAGGCAATAGCGAACTATCCACTTGATTACCTACAAAAGGCCAATTGGGTACTTTAATCAAATCGTGAGCACGCGACCTTTAGGTTAATGCCAACTATCACAAGTACCAACGCCTAGACCCATGAAAGTCTAAGAGGTTTATTGCCATATTGCTAAAGGCTATTGACAATAAATTTATGCGTATCATTTATCTTGTACCACGTAACAATGAATAACCTTACAAAATTACTACATACTAGTAGCAATATTTTAGTCAATGTTTATTAAATGATTATCTATTTTAAGATCAGTGTATTGTGAATGTTGCGAACGAAATAGAATTATAATGATTAGTCATCTTATTTAATATAAAGCCTATACACTTCTAATGGCTTGTATAGAACAAACTTTTGTTCTCTTCCTAAGACTGTGGGAGTGTGCTTGAAGAGTATTCTATAACGCAAATGGACAGAGCATTGTCCGAATTGGTCATCAAGTTCACAATGCAACCCACATCATAGAGACACGCCTTTACGCAGAAAATAAACTCAACAACAAAACAGAAACGTTACACAGTGTACGCTCGTAGAGCAGAGACGTCACTGCGCTTTATTTAGTATTCAGAATCTCAATGCCCCATTCACATACCGCTGCGTGGGCTCAACCGCGAACGCGCAATTACGCACTACTAATGATCCGGACCACGGGCATTCATGCAAAGAACCGATTGTGAGGCTCGGTGTATTTTTGTTACACGAGTCAAGTGTCTACAATGAGTCGGGACGAGTGCAACGCTCCTGTTAAAGCGCCGCCGAATAACGAGTACAATTCTGTTTTGCCTATAGACGATAAATTACTATTCGCAACGGCAAACGTGAATGATATTGACGCTGTTTATGTCGGTATGAAATTCGGATGAAAGGTTACAGTTTTACATGGTAAATTTGTAACGAAAACAAATTCTGATTAAGGTAAAGAAGAAACGATTTGTTTTGTGTGGCTTGCCAAGTGCAAATAAGTAGACTTTATACACGTTTGTGAACTGTTTTAAAAAGCTCTTGGACGTGTAGGTTATGAATTATTTTACCGTTATAGCAAGTGATAACGAATTTCTAATACGCACTTAACTTTGAAATGCATACCAAGTATTTAAATCTCGGATTTCCCGACAGAGAAGCCGAGTTTCAACCTACGCTATGACTGCCTAATAAGATATTTTTACAACTATGGTAAAAATCGGAGCCGTTTTTACAACTATGGTAAAAACAGGAGCCGTAATCAATTCATACAAACCACGTTTGTAACACCGTCGACGATAAAATCGTCCATCGCCTATCGCTTACATATTTATGTGAAACAAGTAAGTCAGCAAAAAAGCGTATGCGACTTACATTCACAAGGAAGCCATAAAACCTAATGGGAAAATGATTACCACCGTGTTAACGATGAGTACAAGATAAATGAAGTCATTAAACTATTACTGTTTTATTGTCGACGCTGTGCTTTCTAACATCGATTAGCAAGTGAGACATTAAAAGCAATTCGATGGAATAATATTGGAATGTAAAACCATGGAAATGTGAAACAATGAAATTCTGCCCGCTCACGTTTTTTTTTTTACAATAAGTACGGTAGAAGCAGAAAGCATGTAGTCCACGTTTATGTTTTTTTTATAATATAGGAGTAGCAGACGAGCATGCAGTCCACCTGACGGTAAGTGGCTACTGCCGCCCATGAACATCTTCAATCAACCCCAGATAGGATTAGACATTACTGGGGTCGTCCACACATGCGCCGCTACACCTGAGGTTTAAGCTATAATGCTTCGAAAAAGTACGTCTCCCTCACCACACCCACTTTATTGCATTATTTCTTCAGTACATTAAGATGATGGCGCTGTAATATTTAGTTCATAGAGTTCAACCTACCGGTTTAACCATACGTGTTATAGACCTCGTCATACAATTATGATGAATGAATATTTAACATCCCTCCATTTTGTAATAAAACCGCATCATAAAATTGACTTGTCAAAGTGCAGTAATATCTCCATTTATACTGCAGCAATTAACTGTAAATGTTACGACACTTTTGGACTGTTAAATTTATTTGGCGACGAGACCAATTACATTGAAACAAATTTCAATATCGTTTGCTTTTAAGCAGCTTGTCTTCAATGACATTTTGGTTTTAATGTGAAACTGTACACTAATTAATTTAATTATTAAAATTACTCGGATTCAAATCGTAATCAACTCTTAAGATTGTACTGAGGGTTTTATAGTTAGGTAACTAGATATAACCTTTTAGTACCTTGACAGGATACTGGTTGCATAATTCTAGTCAATCGTAAATAAAAACATTTGTTTACCATACAGCTTTGATAAATTATTTAAAGTTATAACGGAAATAAAAACGTATGTAAATTTTTGTCTTTTGATAAGCCGGACTTTCCGCCACAAGTCCTTCCTGCAATGGCGAATTCCATTTAACGAATACTGTTTAATCTGTTTCAATCATGAAACAGATTAAACAGTTAGTTACAGTAACAGTGAGTTATTAGTGAAAGAGATTTTATTGATGCCTACGAATCTAACCAAAAACGACCACTCCACCGACGCTTGAACCGTATAAAAAAGGGGTCAAACGCGCCCTCGTTTGCCACTTTATAATTACGAAATAAAAAAATATGGGCTAGGGTTATGATATAAATGGCGGTCAATTATATACTTGGATCCATTAGAGGATCGAGTCGGACCATATTATAATGGTGTTAGGGGCAAATTACTTCCGAGGCGAAACACGCGAGTGGTGCTCCACGCGAGCCTTCAGCCTTCATAACGTATTAACTAACATAACTTGTTATGAAACATTTTCCTAGGCCTCTACCAGCGAAGCGATTAGGACGCACGACTAGGAAAATTAGCGGTCATTTATACCCACATTACATTGTTGGCGAATGAGCTTTAGTAGTTTTACAGCAGTAATGGCAGTTGTTTACGTCCGATACACTCGTGTGTATCGGACTTCTATACAAATTCTTAAATCAAGTAATGGCCTTTCTGTGATTTAAGTTGATCAAGAGGACACATAAAATCGTCTTTTCAATGATTACCAAAGATTTAAATAAAAATAAAAATAATAAACATAAAATATAGGGAAAAAAACATAATAGTAGGCCTCGTGTAGGTATCGTGTTATTACGTAGAATTCCTCTATTATATAACCTTTATTGTGCTACGAATATAACAACAATATTGTACTAAATTACTAATTAGTAGAACTTCCTCTTACATGTTATATGACGATATAAAACATATACCTAAAATATTTATATCAAGATTATTCCATCAATGCGTATGTTCAACCTTTAAATAATCTAAGACGCATTTCTGGAAATATCTCAAAAATTTCTTAGAGGAAAACGAAGTCGCTCATAAAAACGTATTTTATTGCACTTTAAAATCCAGTCGCAGCACCTGAAAACGCCCTAAAACATTATGATTTACAGTCTGGCCTGCTGGTTTTTGCTAAGAAATATGTTCAACACGGGTGAACACGATTTATAAGAGGCATATTCCTCAAGGTAACCTTCGGACGATTTAACTGTATTATTGAGAAGCGGCAGAGCAACATAATAGTCGCTACAATAACTCTTACTCAGCACAAAGTGTTCCTGGCTTACGGCCAAGGTTTGCTACAAACTGCTCTATAATGAAACACTGAATATATTGATCTCTAGAGGCCTTAATCTTAGACTATGAGGCTAGGCCGAATGAAAATCGAAACATAATTGAATCTACCGAGCATCTGCAGGTATGTTTTTTATATAAATAATATAGAAGTAGCAGATGAGCATGCGGTCCACCTGATGGTGGATGGTAAGTGACTACTGTCACCTATGGACATCTGTAATCAACTCCAGATAGGATTAGATATTCCTACCTGAGGTCGGCCACTGATGCGCCGCTATCCTAAGGACTAAGCTGGAACACCTCGGAAAAGTATGTCTCCCTTGCCACACCCTTCAAACCAGAAAACAGCAGCGCTTTACACTGTTGTTATTAGGCAGAAATAGGTGCAGCGGCGGCACCGGAGTTGAAACACAAGGGGTACTCTAACTACTGTGCTTTAAAATAATATTTACAAATTACAGTACTTAGAGCTGTACCTACAGTTAACCCGAATAACATAACGTGATCTCGACTTACGATCATCCATTCATCCATCTCCGAGATATTAATAGCCCAAAAGCCAAAGATATATTGACCTTTATAAAATCAGGACATCGTTATCCGGCTCACCGAGATCTAATTTGCGTAATATCAACTAGTCGGTTCAGTAGAACGTGAAATTTGTTAGAACACGACTATAGATTACATGAACATTGTTTGGATGGATTTTGTATATACCTACTAACTTCTACACAAGTCACACATGGTTCATAGTGTAACCAACAAGAAGGTATGTACTACTCTAGCTCAAAATAAATCTACTAAAATTACACATACACTAACACATCACACACAAATTTGTTTCATTTGAATTCAGACATGTTATTATGTTAGTATGCACCTACATTGTTTAGAATTATAAATTCCTTAATTACTGACAACACAAGGTACATGAAGCACACAAAAAACATAAGTACTTTAAGATAAAGATCCATAAGAAGTAGCAAATTACTATCGCAATTAGCTGCAGAAAGATTAGATCCTCATACGTCTTGATTTGATAGCTTAGTGGATGAAACTCGGCCTCTAGATCGATGGGTCCGAAGTTCGAATTCAAAGCATACAGATGTCCATGGGCGGTATGTGGATTACTTACCATCAGATGGACTGCATGCTCGTCTGCAACTCTTATATTATAAAAAATCCATATATTTAATTTTTACGAACCAATTTTTTATTTTATTTTTATTTTATTATACAGCAATAAACGCAGATAAAACTCCTAATATTAGTGTTTCTATTGTCTTTTCAACCCAGAACTGGACAGCTTAACATTTCAGTTATTTAAGCTAAACACAGCCATATTTAATAGTAATCGCAGAAGAACCTAGTCAATTTTTATCCAATTTTCCAGGTTTTGCGAAACCAAACCATGATTTTCTTATTACAGTGCCATAGAATTTTTATAGCTCCGTTTAAATGACGATACCTATAAAATAATAAGCTCTAGTGATCGTAAGCTCGCTACGAAGATCTCTGTTCCGAGGTCGTAAGTCTTTATCCATTTCAAGACGGGCTATAAAAAGAAATCAGGTCGCTGATGTTGGTTCGCGTTAAATGTTTGGACGATTAACGACGTACAGACACGATGCTGTATTCGGATTGCCAGATGCTGAAATTATGGATGAAATATTTGGATCTCACTAAAATTCTACTAGACTAATTGAGGACCATGATTTGCAATAACTTGCCTAATATTCTACAGTTTGTGAATACATACAAGGAACTGTGTCAAAATACCTTTTTAACAAATTTCATAGTAATTTTAATAGATTCTGAAAAAAAAACATGATAAAAAACACTGCAAGGTATCTTTTTGCTCACCGAGATATATTAGATACTGAACTCAGCATAATTGATTTAAAATACACTTCATAATTACCAACAAACAAAGAAGTAATTGAAAACATTTCGAGACCAACCATCATCGACGGAATGGGTAAACCAAAGTTTGCATATCTGGAAACCAGCTACAGACTACAGAGAACTAAGCTCATTTCTGTATGAACACAACATTAAGTAGTAATCAGGCAATCTCGCTGCAGAGACGGCTCAGAGCGCAATTCCTGACGCCTCGGGCCAACGGAAGGAGTTCAATTGTTTAATCGGCCAACTCGCCTCGATACAGGCCGACGGCGCGGAAAGTTTGCTCTAGCAGATAGCACCGTTCCAACTTGTGCACTCAACGCCTCTGGAGACATGCTCGCTAAGTACCCAGTTCAAACGGCACGGGTTTATGTCCAATTAGATATGGATTTATATTTTCTTTGGCACTGAGACGTAAATGCTCGAAGAATTGCCATCTACGCTTAAAATGGTCTATATCAATACGATAACATTAAAGAAACATCAAACAATCTTTATGCCTAAAGTTCAGTATGGTTATAGGTAATGTTTTCTAAAAATTACTTTGAACGTACATGAACAAAGTAGTTTTAGGTCCTGGTACTAAGTTACTTCAATTTTAAGAAAATTTCACCTTAACAACAATTAAAATATGATGTGATGTATAATGGATTTATTTGATACTCGAAAATACTTATAATTAATCATGATAACTATTTTGATTAATATCTCATAATTCAAAATAATATTTAACTACAGTTTCAATCAGGAGGCACGGCAGTGCCTCCGCCAAGTCGAGCTTTAAAACTGTCCGACCACAGGATCGGACAATTTCATCGGAAAGACGAGAGCCCAATGCCTGACGCCTCGGGCCGCAGAAGGATTCAGTTGTTTAATCGGCCAATTCGCCTTGATACGTTCCGGCAGTTAAAAGTTTGCTTCAGGAAATAGAACTGGTTCAACGTGCCCACTCAACCTTCCTTGCTTCATAATGAACACGAATTATTAGTAGCTTTATAAGTGTTATATACCTACGACCTACAAATACCCACGTGATAAAAGTACCTACATCAGAAATTATGGTAAACTGTAGAATCCATACTAAATTTGAATTTTTAAAAATATTTTATGTTTATTGCTTTATTTACTAGAAACGTGTTATTTTTACGGTCAAGCTTGAAAAGATAGGAGCGTTAAAGCCGAAAGCTCAATGACGCATGGCGTGCTAAATCACCAAGCGGAGTAATAAGATTTTCAGTATCCGAATTACGTAATGAACCAGAAATTCAGTAGCAAAACAGACCAAATCCTTTATCTATTAAATGAGATATTGCGTTGTATTGTATAATAGTAGTTATAAATTATGAATCTTATAGGGTTGTCTAATAATCATGATGTTCATTCTAAAAATGTCCAACTTTATAATAATGGTCAAAATTCGTATGCCGCTTGAAAGTTCACTATTCTATAAGAATAATATATAATATAAAAAAGCCGATAAATTATTCGATAAAGAAGCAAAAAAACAGAACATCCGAAAATTTGATCCGCACCAATCGATAGAGTTGTACTCGAGCCACCGGGCGCAATTTACACCGATAGGTAGCCGCCGTTCCGCCCGCTGCACTCGGGCGTCGATATTTCCACGTGTAATTACGGAGCGCGGTGAAGTTTAACGTTAAGTTGCGTTTCCACCTACACTCTTCAATTTTGCAAGCAAAAAGTTTTTCTTATTCAGTCAGTGTAATACAAAATAAGACACGAACGTTTGAACCGTAACAATCGATCGACTTGGACACGAGTGGCCTCGAGCGTACTGCACAATCGATAGCAAAATAGCACTCGTGCATCCATTTTTCGGTGTGTGCAGTGTGCGGTTTCAATTTTTGAGACAATATGTTTACATCTTCATAGTCAGTGAAATACAAAAACAAAACACTCCAATATTTGACCCACATCAATCGATCGACGATCGATAGCAACCGTTCCGCCTGTTGCACTCGAGCGTTGATATTGCTACGTGAAATTACTTACCATGAGCGGTGAAGTCTCGCTTTCAGCTTATTACCACCAATATACCCTTCAATTTGGAGTCAGCAATTTTTTTATACAAAGTCAATAAGATACAAAATAATACATTGAAACATTTGACCCGCATCAATCGATCAACTTGAACACGAGTCGCCTGGAGCACGCTGCACAGCCGATAGTAACCGTTCCGCCCGCTGCACTCGGGCGCGATATTTCCACGTGTAATAACGATGCGCGCTTAAGTTGAGTTTTTATGTATATTCGTTAGGTTATAAGCAAAATCATTTTGTTGTTCCGAGTCATTGAGCATAGTTATATCAACTTGCTATATTTGGCTACTATAAGAAATTAGATAGCAAGTTTCCAGGTGAATGATATTTTATAGTAGATGCTTGCAGTGTAACACATAATGTCCATATAAACTTTGGAATGATGTTAATGTCCTTATTCGACATTAGCCTACAGGACTTGTAACGAGCACTTCTGGGAACTTTCCATTTTTTAAACAGAACTACGGTAATAGTTCTCTACAATCAAAAGTACACGAACATTAAACCCCATAAAAATTGCTCTACCACTGTCGATCTAAATTAAAACCTCAAACCCTCTATGTCAAAATGGTATTTATATCAACCACTAGTGGTGCCCGCGGCTTCGCCCGCATTTTAAAGAATTAATTTCCGATTCTATAACTACTTACGAATTAAAAATTAATTAAAAAAGCCCTTTCCCACGGACTAAATTGTGAATCTAAACCATTCTCAAGTCCCCTTGAACACACACAACAAATTTCATCAAAATCAGTCCAGTCGTTTAGGAGGAGTTCAGTGACATACACACGCACATAAGAAATATATATATATAAAGATATTGTCACGCTAGTCGTTAATAAAATCAATCATTGCTTAACTATACTGTGAAATCAATTGCAGAAATTTAATTCCAACAGATACTCGCTATCTATATCGTTAACCGCTCAGAAGTAATGAATAGACAAAATAAAAGCAGGTCATTACTGCCGGCGAATAATGTTACAAATTGTTTCGTAAATGCACAAAATTGTGCCGGTCGCCGAATGAAAATGTGTATGGCGAATATGTTTCTCGCAATCGTGAACGATAAACTGCTCTTAATGTCGCCGTTTAAAGCTATATGAATTATACTTTAATTTACTTATTGGGTATTAAAGATAATAATCGTATGCTTTTCCAATATTCACACAACTACTGATTTTCTCAGAATCAGGGTTTATCTGTATGTTGTAGCTGTATGTTAAGATGAAATATCAGGGTCCAGGAGTAAAAAATACAGTTTTGCAAGTGACGCAATATACGTAGGTATGTCTGAATTTCCTCTCCAGTTAAAATGTACAAGCAACAATAAATACTCATCGTTACCTTGTAAATGCCAACACACCAGATTGAGAACGGGTATCTAAAAGCATGATTTCAATATATTATTTAAATCTGCTACCATTTAAAAAAATCATAATGTAACCTAAATCATGCCCGCGAAAGATCTAATGAATCAACAGAATATAGTTGACAACTCTGCAATAATCTCATGTTTACATAGCGAACACGCAAAATCGATTTTTTGCACAAACCATTACAATTAAAACACAAACATTGCACAATCAAGTACATATGTATTCAAAATATTGACATGTTATCGTCGTTAATAAGAAGCTTGGATATTAACGATATCACATTTTTATAACGTTACATTAAAGTAATAAGTGACTCATTTGATACTACAGTTTAAAAACAGATGCGGGTAGGTGAAGTGGGGACGACACCTTGGCGGCGCTCGAATTAACAGAGAGCGACATTCTGGTCGGAGACTTCAGCAAGAGCAGTCGAATAACGGAGATACTTGTGTAGTTATAATACTTCTAATCACTAGTGTGAACTTACTTACGTATAATTGTTATATCGTTACTCTGTACCGTTTATGTGACTATATTATTACATGACTTCAAGACCTACAAGATGAGTTTGATTTCATCAGAAGTGTACAAGAACCAGCTCACAATCATGGACGGCGATTCGTAAGTACGAACATATTTGACACAGGAATAAAAACCGTGAGTTAAAACATTATTATGTCATATGTGAATTCATCTTGGTAGAATAAGTAAAAATGGGGGTAGATAAATGTCGTTGATGTAAGGGAAAACTCATTTGAATTAAGAAAATGGATAGATTGAGACTAGTAATTCAATGAAATGTTAATACCCTCTGAAAATGATATACTTAAATTTTGTGAACAAACTTTACTCTTATCAAATTACTTGTTAACATTGTAAACTGAGGTGTTTACTTCAAAATAAGTGCATTTTCTGTGAAGAAGTGTCTAAAAGTAATTTTGCAAGGCAGTTCTTGTGGTAAATCTGTCCATTTGGTTAAATTCTGTGGTGTAAAAAGTAAATCCTAATTGTTCTAAAGTTACACCTACTTTGAAATATATAGAAATACACGTACTTATGAAAATATTTTAAGGATCTTTAATCTTAAATGTCAGGCTTTATAGATATGGGAACCTAATGGTTGTTAATATAGGCTAATGTACGCCAGAAATTGCATACAGGTTAGATTTGAATTTATTTTTGATAACTTTTAATGTTTCAAACGGGGTTTACGTATATGCGTTTGTTTTTATTGTATGGAAGGGACTATGCGGTAGCAACAAACGCAGTTACAGAGTACAGTATACCTACTTGATATAAGTGACACGTTTATTAAGTTGCAAAATTTTGATTATTCATAATTGTACAGAAATGTATAATATCTACGTGGTACATATTTAACTGCCTGCAAAAAAGTATCACGACCACGGTATTGAGTGGCTGAGTGTACCCAGGAGGGAAATGGTAAATGAGTTTAAGGTTTATTTTTTTTTTTTTTTTTTTTTTTGGATATTAATTGACTATATTTAAAAATAAACTTGCATTCACATCTACATTGTTCACATTTTCATTTTATAAATCAATGAAAGTTTCCTTTTGATTTCATATACTTGATACGTAATTGTTATGAAAGAAGCATACGTACGTTGCCAAATTTAGATTTCCATCAATTCTAGGCGAATTCACGCAGTACTGTGTACTACTGTGTTTTGACTCCCATAAAGTATAAATGCACATTAGTTAATGATCTATAAGAAAACTGAGAAACTTATGCGCAGCGGTCTTTGGAATATTATATATAAAAATATCTCTCTTATCTCCCATTCTACTTCAGACTGACTCACTTATACATAATATTAAATGTCTGTTTTAAATTTAGTATGCAACGTTTCGTTTTGTATTAATATTTCTTTACATCTCGTAATTTTAAATCTTTAAATTTCAATTTGAATTTGACACATTACACGTCCTTTTGGTTTGAAAATTGGGCACTATCAAATACTGGTAAATGAAGTTTGTACCTTAAACGTTGAGACGCTTAGACTATCGATATTATTAATTATGTGAGCCATTTACGAAATGATAAACGGGATCCACTTTGTATGGGATTGAGAATAAATTATTTTAAGTAAAATAATAATAATAATAATAATAAATTGATGCTTTTATAACTTGAGCTTAGTTCTATTTACAAGTTACAGCAATTAAGTTATTATACGTATTAAGTGAGAAACGGTCACTGAAGCCTACATAAATTTAGATAGTCTCTTGTATACCATATTTAAAATGAGTCTTGCCTGCGACTTTGTTCATGTGGAGTCAGAATATAATTTGAATTGCATTTTTAAAACGAGTCTTGCCTGCGACTTTGTTCATGTGGATTCAAAATATAATTTGAATTGCATTTTTAAAACGAGTCTTGCCTGCGACTTTGTTCATGTGGATTCAAAATATAATTTGAATTATACAATGCCCTCTGTCAAGATCACGGAGTACGTTAGTAATTTGGAATTGTCCATTACCTGGTCATGTAATGTTTTTTAAAAAAAATGTATACTTTTGACATCGACTTCGTAGTTTTGGTTTTAATGCATTTTCAAATATACAAACCGACAGACAATTTTTCTTTTTCAAATATATTCGATGTAAACACGTGAAGATTTCATTCTTATTATATGTATATCATAGCCAAATGAATAATAATGTAATCAAATAAAAACATAGGTACATTTCGATGGGATTTTCTTATACAATAATTTACTTTTCATATAAATTTCATACGGTTCACAATTGCGTCATGTCTAGGTTTTCTCTATAGAAACATCGAGCATCTCCTTGAGAGTGTTGGTTGTAAATGATACATATTATATTAATATAATCTATATAGATATTACGCACTAATATAATTTTTATTACAAACTATATAAAAGTCAGGTGAAGCCGAGGCGTTTGAAATATATATAATAAATATGAATTGTTCGGTAATAAGGTGTATCATAAGATAGTTTGACTAACTGTTTGTTTGGCTGGCTGGTATAAAATCATGATCAACTTTAATAGACCTTTTTCAGGTCATAGAAATTTTAGGTTGTGATTGATAAGGAGCCACATGTTATGTAAAACAGTTATAGTTTTAAATCTGACGATCGTGATGAGACAAAATTAGAATCGGACAAGATTATTAAAATCATTTCATGTCATAGGTATTTCAAAATTTTTAAATAAATCTGACCGTTCAAAGTAGGTAAAAATCGAATTCAAATATTCCGTTACATACATACAGGTCAAGTTAATAAAAGCGTGGCAAAAATAAAAGCGTGTTTAAAAAAAATCTTTTATCAGTTGTAGACACAAATAAGTATAGTTAAATAATGGCCGGTTTCTGAAGTCATTTTTCTTGGTAGGTAGTTTACGAGTGTGTATTCAATAACACTATCCGTTTGATAACTACCTACGGAAAAAAAAAATCCGCTTCCGAGGAACTCAATGTAAGACAAGGTCTGTTTAAACTCCGTTTAGATTAACGGACCATTTTAATGTGTTTATTCTTTCCATAACATTATTTGATTTTTTTTTAAAAAACGACGTTTGCGTAAAGTCTAGCAAATCTTCCTTAGTATAATGCATAACTTTTACAGTAAAATAGCCCAAACTATAACTTCCTTATGGGAATCTTAATTTAAAACTTTTGGTGAAATAAAAAAAAAAAAAAAAAAAGTTAAGTAGTTAAGCCATACACAATTGACAAGTATGTCGCTGACGTGAACGCATGGGTCCTTTGCTTTGTTAATTAAATTTTGAAATTCATGTAATAGTATGTATTATTATAACTGAATATAAATTCAATTTAATGTAATGAAATTTCTTTCTGACTTTCAAAAGTGGGTTATGTGGCCCTACTTTGAAAGAAATAATTTGAATTTGTGATAAATAACGTAAAAAAATTGGGTTCATACAACTTATACGTGTTATATTGTGTGAAATTCATGGTTAGTTTACCATTATTTAGTCTTTAACTTTGATATCATTCATTTCAAATATTCACGATATATTATTATTTTGATACTGCTTCATCAGTTGATAAAAGACGTACATTGGAAAGGCAACTATTTGTATAAAATAACATTGTAATAATTAAAAGAAGTACTAAGTAGTAATAAAATAATTTTATAATAGTATTTTGAGTCGCACAGATTCATTTAGTGGCCAACTATAGATCTATCTATCTATCAGTATAACAGTTATTGAACAGGTTGTTGAGCATTCCGAAATGGACTAATAAGATAAACGTCGTTATTCTGATGCGTAACTTTATCGAATCAATAGTTGTTGGAGATTTAACTATTGGACTTAGAATCCAGACATAAGTAAAGTGGGCAGCTAGATGTTGTCATTACTGTAGGTGTAGGAAATTTTTTTTAGTTTGATTTTTATTTATCTGTAGTTAAGATGGATTAGTGCAGATGCCTCGAGCAGTGTAATGTTCGCGGGTGTCTCTTGGTGATGCATATGGTTGGGTGTATGTATGTATGTATGTTGGGTGGATGTATTACATTGAGTGAATATTGCATTTTTAGAGTAAATTTGAGTTGAGCACTGGCCGAATGTTATCGTAAACAAGGTATAAAAACTGCGGTGATACATGACTAGAGTGATCCTATATGAACATCACCTAGTTTAAACCGTGTGTTTTATTATTTAACAATGGTCTAATGCATTCGCTTCAATACCTGTCGCGCATATGACATTTATGTAAAGAGTCCTTATGAACTATGCCTGCAACAGAAATCCGTGGTGAACACTGTTGGGGCAGATTTATAACCTAGGTAATACACAACTAGTGTGATTCTATATGAACATCACCTAGTTTAAGCCTTGGTTCGGATCAACAGTTCGGGCTTTTTACATGCGAGTCGGTATTGCAAGAAAATGCGTAGAGTTTAAGCCATGTTTTTGATAAACAGTTCGGGCCTCTTACGTGCGAGTCGGTATTACAAGAAAATGTGTAACTCTTCTGGACTTAGGCATTAAACAACTGGTTTTCTTTTGCAGCTCTTGCATCAGACCATACACGATCGAGGACGAACGTGTGAGCAGGACGGCCGAATGTTATCGTCGTTAATAAGAAGCTTGGATATTAACGATATCACATTTTTATAACGTTACATTAAAGTAATAAGTGACTCATTTGATACTACAGTTTAAAAACAGATGCGGGTAGGTGAAGTGGGGACGACACCTTGGCGGCGCTCGAATTAACAGAGAGCGACATTCTGGTCGGAGACTTCAGCAAGAGCAGTCGAATAACGGAGATACTTGTGTAGTTATAATACTTCTAATCACTAGTGTGAACTTACTTACGTATAATTGTTATATCGTTACTCTGTACCGTTTATGTGACTATATTATTACATGACTTCAAGACCTACAAGATGAGTTTGATTTCAGACAAATGTTTATCACAACGAGCTCTTATACTGTCAACATCACGTATGGAAACAATAATACGGCGGTAGTGATATATTAATATTAACTTCTCAACGCATACTTACAGAGAATTACACTCTCTAATATATAAATGTATTCGCCGTACAATGCATAATTTCTTTAATTATAATAAGATACAATGATAATTTTCATCATTTTCCACACGGGCGGCATACAAGATTAAAGGAGTTGTCAACAAATTACTTGAATGAGGTACCCAACTCCTTTAAAATAATTTGTCACAACAAAAAGCATAAAGTTATATTTTTTTTTACTTACAAGTTACATTTTTCATATAACTTCGATAACATAATTAATTGCAATAAACAATAAACAATGTAAATAATTTTAGAAGCATTTATTTATATTGCCTTCTTTTCTCTGTACAGTAAATTGTGTGTACACGTATAAAATTCGTTTACTTTCTTTTCTTTACAAAACGATTTATTTCGGTATCATCCAGATAAGATTATAAGCTTATAAGCTTGCAATGAAATTTATTTAGAGATCACAGACAAACATTTTTATTTAATGGCATAGATTCCGAGCGGCGAGTTGCGAAGCTCGAAGGAAACTTATGGTCGCTGTTGTCTTGTTCCGTTCGTTTGTTTCGATTAATGTGCGCCGTTATATGGACCATTACTGTCTTCGATTGCAGTTTTCTATTGGAGATAGCAATAACATTTACAATGAAAAGGCTTTCAAGTAGGATTTTATAAAGTGCAGACCTGCCGGTTATTCTTGGAGATATTTACGTTCAAAGGTTCAAAGTAACGACCCAAACGTACCTATCGGTTTAATTGGCTGCAATCTCTCTTATGTTTCACTATGGGAGACGGATCCTACTCGGAGATGTCTGAAGATTTCAAGCTGCCCTAATGGAATAGAGCTACTGGCAGAGAAAGGCACGTATGTAAAAGTAGGTTTGGTGGCTAGCCCGTGTCAGATGTTTTCAAACCGTTATTAAGATGTTTTCAATCCTTAAGCCTAACCAGGACAAATAGCGTGGGTACTTTCCGGAGCACATAAACACGTAGGTTTAGCCACTAGCAATCACGCAGCAACTTTAGACCGGAACATAGCTTAACTTTACAGACCTATTAGATAGAATCCACACAATCCGCTTATGAGGGATCAAGTGAAATCGAACGCTGAATAACTATGTAGGCAGAAATATGCCTTATACATATATCATGATAAGCTAGTATAGCCAGTTGGTCATAGGTAAGGAGCTTTGCGCCATTCGACCGGCATTCACAGTCGAATAGCCGATATCGGTTCCGGTTAGCTTAAAGACGACGGAATAATCCGCTTCCAATGCTGACATAATACGATCAAACAGTCTGGAATTGAGTCACACAAAATAAAATACTGCTAATAAAAATACATATAAGTATATGTAACATTGCATCATAAACATAAGGTGGTAGAACCCTTTGTGGTTCGACTCCGGCGGCACCGCCGCCACACCTATTTCTGCCTAATAACAGCAGTGTTAGGCGGCTGTGTTAAGGGAGACATACTTTTCCGAGGCGTTCCAGCTTAGTCCTCAGGGGTAGCGGCGCATCTGTGGCCTACCTCAGGTAGGAATATCTAATTCTATCTGGGGTTGATTACAGATGTCCATGGGCGGCAGTAGCCACTTACCATCAGATGGACTGCATGCTCGTCTGCTACTATGCTATGTTTTAATAAATTTCAATAGACAAACTTCGTTTATCTGATTGAAATTGATGAATAGTTCCACAGCAGTGTCTATGAGTTTTATGACTATTTATAGCCCCGAAGTTAATTACTCAACACGACATTACTCATTCATTTACTCTGTAAATAGCTATGTCTCATCAGAGCACATAGTTGCACTTTAGACTTCAACGCAACAATCAGCATACAGAACTAATAACAAATATATTCAGAACAGAAGAAGGTATCACTCTTAACCGCCAGAAACTCTGGAAGAAAGTCTTGTTAAAATCTGTTAAATAGGTACCAACATTACCCCTTACAAAAAACAATAGATGCGTTGTTGTACCTGACGACAAAATTGCTGAAATAATTGTTAATTCCTAATGGAATGGATGCAGTAAAAAGGACTTTGACTTTGTTCTGATTACAGAACAAAGTCAAAGTCCTTTTTACTGCATCTGGAAATAGCACACTGATTACACTATTCCCCATACAAATAACTAATAAACGTGATACACCGTCTGTCGATGACGGCTGAAGGGACCACGCTTGCGTATGACGTAGTTCTCCTCTCAATACATATACACACCTCCCTAGCTACTAAGGCTGACATTGACAGCATTGTACGGACTACGGACATATGCTATGCCTATAACTACCTTTTAAGGATAGTAGCATTCCTCGTGGTTCGACTCCAGTGGCACCACAACCATATCTTATTCGGTCTTATATTCGTAATTTTCAAGCACGAATTAATAAGATTAATGTCCGGTAGGACATTAATCTTATTGCAGTCATAATAAATATCTATGAGTGACAGAATGTACTTCTAATAAGAAACAATGTACGTCATAAAAATAAACCGTATGACGAATGAAAAATACATTAAACGATTGCTTATAAATCTGTTCGATTTTACATCTGAAAACCCTGCACAAAACACATCGATAAAGTAATTCCCTACAGATACCTGTTAATAAACGTAGCATATCAACATACGGATACAGCCGACGTTGAGACTGGAACGGTATTCAAGAGACGCATCGGGTTTCAAGTAATGAACGGAACTGATGTGTTCATTGGCTTAACTTGTAACTTGAGATATAGTGATATACTGCATAGTGTTATATTGCAACATATAACGATTGTAAATAAATAAATTATCATTTAAACAAGAATGTCTATCATATTTTGCATCTGGAAATTCCTGCATAGACACATCGACGAAGTAATTCCCTACAGATACCTGTTAATAAACGTTTAAAACGTAGCATCTCAACATTCTCGACTGAAAGCATCTCAATCGGCTGGCGTCTAACGCAGCACCACAATACATGTTCACATCATCTCACTCGCCGGAAATGGCTCACAATGACAGCATACGGATATAGCCGACGTTAAGACTGGAACGGTATTCAAGAGACACATCGGGTTTCAAGTAATGAAAGGAACTGATGTGTTCATTGGTTTTGATGTAACTTGAAATTATTTATTTCTAGTAATATATTTCAATATACAACAATTATAAATGAAAAAAACATATTAATAAAACTAAAACGACTATCACTTTTTACACCTGAAAATACCTGCATAGACACATCGACGAAGTAATTCCCCACAGACACCTGCTAATAAACGTTTAAAACGTAGCATCTCAACATTCTCGACTGAAAGCATCTCAATCGGCTGGCGTCTAACGCAGCACCACAATACATGTTCACATCATCTCACTCGCCGGAAATGGCTCACAATGACAGCATACGGATATAGCCGACGTTAAGACTGGAACGGTATTCAAGAGACACATCGGGTTTCAAGTAATGAAAGGAACTGATGTGTTCATTGGTTTTGATGTAACTTAAAATTATTTATTTCTAGTAATATATTTCAATATACAACAATTATAAATAAAAAAAACATATTAATAAAACTAAAACGACTATCACTTTTTACACCTGAAAATACCTGCATAGACACATCGACGAAGTAATTCCCCACAGACACCTGCTAATAAACGTTTAAAACGTAGCATCTCAACATTCTCAACTGAAAGCATCTCAATCGGCTGGCGTCTAACGCAGCACCACAATACATGTTCACATCATCTCACTCGCCGGAAGTGGCTGACAATGACAGCGTACGGATATAGCCGACGTTGAGACTAGAACGGTATTCAAGAGACGCATCGGGTTTCATGTAATGAACGGAACTGATGTGTTCATTGGTTTTAATGTAACTTGAGCTTATTGTTTTTAGTAATATATTCCAATATATAAAAATTGCTAATGAGGAAAAATTATTAAAATCAAGTTATTAATTATGTATCTCAACATTCTTGCAAAAAAACACTCCGACATTCCCCTACAGATGACTGTTAATAAACACAGTAGTAAGAGACGTATCTTGTTTCAAGTAATGAACAGATCTGATACGTTCACTTGCTTTAATGTAATTTGAGATTATTACTATATCAATCGTAATATAATAATTTAAAGCAATGAAACGAAATAGACCATATTTAATTTCAAAATAAGTGTCAGTGTCTTGTGTTATATGTTTGTTCGGTGAGGTAATGATGGCAAGACTATTAGATAGGGCTATGAGTAAACAATTTGATACTACAAAGGCTGACATAACTTTATGTCGAATTGTTTTAAAATCAACTTCAAAACAATTTTATTGTATGACCACGTTTTCGAACGTAGTAGAACCCTTTGTGGTTCGATTCCGTTGGCACCACCGCCACACCTATTTCTACCTAATAACAGCAGTGTTAGGCGCTGCTGTGTTCCGTTTAGAAGAGTGTTGTAATGGAGAAATACTTTTCCGAGGCGTTCCAGCTTAGTCCTCAGGGGTAGCGGTGCATCTGTGGCCGACTTCTATATCTAATCCTATCTCGGGTTGATTATAGATGTCCATGGGCGACAGTAGCCACTTACAATCAGGTGGACTGCATGCTCGTCTGCTACTCCTATATTATAAAAAAAAATATCGGCCTCACCGCCACACCTATTTCGGCATTAACAGCGGTGTATGTTCGTTTGCTGCTTCAATTTAAATTTTAAAAGATCACATTCATTAAGTCCGAATTTCACATTTATAGCCTGAACACATAGAAAAAATATAAATCTAATCCAGATACTTCTAAAATAATTTTCTTAGAGACAGCAAACGTCGACAGCGGAAGTTCCTGTCTGAGGCAGCATCGCCGCTCAATACAAACATTGGCCGACGGTATTAAAGGGTTTGCACACTATCCCGTCCGAAGTTGGTTTCAAACTCTCCGAGGATATATGGGCACATTCAATGTGTCGTATAATTCAGTTAGACTTTTTTGTGTACTGGAAGCAGTAATTATGCATGCTACACATAACTTATATATAAAATATAACATAAATTATGTTATTATTATTATTGTTATTATTATTGTTATTAACATTTTAACATTTAAAATGTTACCTACGGAAAAACTACACGAGCCTATCTAAAAGTTACAGATCCGTTATCCTTATCGAGAAAAAGCTTGGAACGTTACATATTATAATAACATAACATAAGTATGTCTAAAGACATCATAAAAGCCTTGAACACTACAGCCTAACAGACGGCAAAATTAAAAAGGCAATGATTATGCCGCAGTCGAAGCATAAACAAATCGAGTACGTACGAGTACATGAAATATTATGTTACACGCAGTATACGGAATGATATAAGGTATATGTTACACACGAGTATTACAAGTATCGCTTATCAACGTATCAAGTATCACTTATCGACCGATAATTATCGTATCGGATAATCTCCAACGCTCTTATCAATTGATGCTACGAGTACCATACACCGATACACCTACGCAACTGTACCTGCAAACTCCATGTATATATTTTACCCCTTGTTTTAATTGTATAGGGTCTGGATTTAATGACTACGATATAGATGTAGGTAAAACTATGTAAACTCAGACACATAATAAGCTTCAGTTGAAAGTTGTCTGGCGACATCGGCGCTCAATACGCGTCAGCATTATCCTTCCCTTTTAACCGGAACTGTACAGTCAGCAGCAATAATTATAATGCTTTCGATTAATTATATTACACCCATTACCATTTATTTTTGTTTATTTATATAATTAAGATTTCAACATGCAAATGTCAAGTATTTTTAAAATTATTTAAAAAATCAGACATGTATTTATAAATAATTTGACAGGCGACCTTCACCGCGATCGCTAAAAATTTTTCATTTTAAAAATAAGTATACACACACTCCTATGTAGATATATAGTATTATGTTGTAATTGTAATTAGCATATTTTCGCAATAAAAAATCATAAATGAGTTATTAAACCTTGAATACGAAGTTGCAAAAGAAAATACAAATAAGAAACTAATTAGTTATTAATAACCCTACAGCTTAAATATTTAACTGAAAAGGAACGTAATATCACGGTAATAGTATTAATATTACCGTGGTAATGTAGCCTGTGTCACTCTCACAATTTAGACACCCCGATTCTTTAAGACGTTTGGGTTGCAGGGGGTATTAATGAATGAGGCATAAATACATTACACACACCCGAAAAACTCCGCAGTCGGGTAAAAATAAACAATTACTCTCAAGGTTAACTTTACCGACCTATCTCATTGACGTGGGACCACTCCCGTACTCACTAAATCACCAAATTATAGAATGAATAAAATAACAATACGTAACCAAAATTAATTATTGACAAATATTTTTGTTCCTGACTGTACCCTAGTAATGTGGATAGTGACAATGCAAGTGCATTGCAGTTCCGATCATTAGGACCCCTTGGGGCCTATTTAGTGTAACGTACTGCGGCTTAGGGGTTCACAGGATCTGCATCAACATGCCAGACACGATCTAAATGGATATTTTGACTGAGTTAATTACTGGCTTACTAATTAAAATGTTTAGTACTGTACCGTTAATTGAATTTTTATTTTAGGGTGTAGCTCTATATAGGTATTGTACGAATAGGAGTATAAAGTTGCCATATTATAAGTGAAGGGTTTTGCGAAGAAAAACATTATGAGAAGACCTGCACACCAGAGAGATCTTTAAAAAGTTTTCAAATGTATATGAAGTGTACCAATGCGTACTTGGCTTAGTATGTATACGAACGTGGCCATAGCTTAATCCTTCTCATTCTAAGAGGAGAAGCATACCCAATTGTCAGACAGCGATATGTTGATGATGATATAATTTTCTTAAATGTAGTCTTTGTTTTTAACACGCCTTTATTAGCTTGGGTTGTATGTATGTATGTATGTACGTAACAGAGTAACGGAATCTTTGAACCCGATTTCCACTTTGAACGTTCAGTTTAATTCAAAATTTTGAAGAATTATCAAAAACCGATGACAATACACGATTTTAATTATTTTGTACCATTGTCCTTATCAACATCCTCAGGATTAACGATTTTCGAGGCCAGATTGTTTAAGCGCCTTAGAGAAAGTTCATCGCAAGTTACTAGATTGCAAATAATTATTGCTTTTTAGTTTCAGTAACGGTTATAGCGTGATTTTTAGTTTAGAATATAATAATGTTATTTCCCTATAAACATTTATGTTTATGAAAATTCGTTCAGAATCGAACAGGTTTAGCAAAGGTTTACGTAATGTACTAATATTAGTGAATCGATTTGATGATTTCCACTTCAAAATATTAATTCTTATGCATTACAAATATAAATTGGTAATTGCTTCGTAGTACTCGTAAATGTATGACATTTACAACCAACCCTTTAAAATTTCATTTAGCGATATTAAAACACTATACAGTAATGGATTCGCGGTACCGTAACCGCATTCGACGCTCCACGTTATCTATTGTTCGCGAACAAAAAATCATCTTGAGCGAGGAGTCAAAGCAGACGTCAACTATGTTAGCACACACGAGTGTTCACAATGATTGTTTTAAATTGTACCACGGTCCCACGCCTCACTTCTCATCTAGTGTGTGTAAACATGAATCTGTGGTGCTCGCACGACCTCGCCGTGTTTACATTAGGGTTGCTAACATACTCTGAAATGGTTATTTTTGAACTGTAAAAGTATAATGGGTCCCCACAAAAATATGGTAGGTACCCATTTTATAACAGTATAGATATAGTACATATTTTATATAATAATGTTCTTTGTTGCTAAAATATTATTTTTGCGGCGAATATATTTTAGTGAAAATATTTATTCATTTGAAATATCATTTATATAATTTATAATATACTTGATTTCTAGGAAAATAATTAAAAAGACCGAAGAGCTACCTAATTAAATAAAACTAAAATTAATACTTTTTCAGCAACATATAGTAATGTAAGCCCAAAATACAGACCAACACTATAAAATCATAGTGCTGTTGACAACCCTAGTTCACACAGACGACGCATACACACTAACGTGCCTACCGATGAAACCAGCTCGTTCAACGTACCTGAAACAATAGAATACATTATTATGCACATGTAACATTTCACGAATCTGTCAACTGAAATATTGTTCATAATGAAAGAACTTAAACACTGGCTCTAATTTTACCGTTAGCAGACCTTTGTCCAAGGATTTCTTTGTCAAGCAAACGGTACAATCCGACATTTATTAAACAGTTGTTTAACGAAGTTTTCTTTGTAATTAAATAGCGTTAATTTATAAAAATGACAAGTTATTTATGAATGAACTGTACCCAGGTGTCCTTGGACATTCATACACTTATTCACTGGTCAACCGAGCTAGGCACACGATAATTTAGTATTGTCTCATGAAAAGCTTATCCACCGTATTTTCACCTGCATAATCTGCATCATCAGACATCGATCACAAAATATCTTCACACGAGATCAAACTCACGAATTAAAGCAGTATGTCTTTCTGGCAACCGACGTGTTAATCATCCATCATTTGAGTCTATCGTCATAAATCGTTGACAATATGCTTGCCAATATCAATATAATGAATTTCATAACATCAACCTTATGGTTAACAGGCAGAAAATTATGTCATCAATATATATCATCTTATCATTTCAATATTATTAGAATACTGTGTTTTCAACGTATAATTTACGTTATGTATAATAAGACATAAGTGTTCAAACACACTCAAACATACTAATGGAGATTCGACCGTTCCACAACCTCGTAAACCAATCGCAAACGTCAAACACACGCGCATTAATCAAACGTAATTAAACGCTAAACGCGAAAATTAATTTAACATTCATTCCGCTCGTATCTATATCGATACCCTTCAAAACTTCGTGAACGGCTGAAAGTCATGTGAAGTGAATCTTACAGAGTCTAACTCGGAGTCAGATACTGTATACTTTACTAAGGGTAGGTTGCACCGAAGACCCGTTCAAAGTAAGCGTTAGTTTATTAAGTTAATTATATCTAACAATAACTTTGACGATAGCAATGGATCGTAACAATACAGTGTTTCAGCAAGTTATTTGTCATTAATGTAATTTCTGTCACCATCACTATATATTTAAACGACGTTGATAAACTCGCAAGTTGAAAAAACAATAACTTTAACCGACCGGTAAACGTCAAGTGTTTATTATGACGCATGTTAACCGTAACTAAAGCAATGCAATCCACGACAATTTATGGGTTGCATTACTTTAATTAAATTAACCGTAGATCCGTGCTTAACCGTAGATCTGACGGCTGGTTAGGCTTTTGTTAACGTTAAACTTACTTGGTGCAGCCCAGACTAAGTTAGGCGAAGTCACGTTAGGGTAACGCTCGACGCGAACTTCCAAATTTCAAGTCGTCCTCGGAATTCTGTTTCGGACGGGTTAAATTTCAATTTTTAAACGAGAAGTTCACGCTACGTTGTCGGAGTCACGTCACATTTTGTAAGATGATAAAAGTTGTTCATTAAAGTATTCACTGTTGGTTCGAATTTTAGTATTTTTGGTACAATTCTGACGATGCTATACTTTTTTTTTTAACCAGGGGGAAACCTTCAAAAGGTATGCTGTGGGAGCGGCACGGGGTGATGTGGGATTTTTACCGCACTAAAACCCCCCCGGTGGCCGTCCTCGGCGCTGCGTAGAAGACTCCGGGATCTCCAACGGAACGCAGCCGGAGTCCACTTGGCGCGTTGCTCCGTCGGGCTCCGCCCAGGTGAGCTTGAAACTCACCACACTATCTGGTATTCACAATTGTATGCGACCACACATACCGCCGTCCATCCCGGGGTTGCTGGCCGGGCGGTTCGAGCTCCCACTCTTGTCGTCCGCAACCCCGGAAGCCCCCTTTTAGTCGCCTCTTATGACAGGCAGGGGATACCGTAGCCCTATTCTGGTCCCGGAACTACAGGGACAGACGATGGTATACTTACACATATTTCTACTTATACAACATAGATTTCTACTTTAGATCAAGAACATTTTTGCTACTAAATTCTTTGATTTGAAAAGTGTATTAAATTATTGCCGGAATTTCGTTACGTACCCCGTGCTTCTTGATTTGCTTTAAAATATGAAAGTAGCCTCAGCGGCTAATTGTAATTTGTAATCGATATCATATTGTTAGGGACGTTATTAGAAGAAAAAAAATGTCAGTTGAGGGTATTAACTAAAAAGGGGCGTATAAAAAGGCACTGTAGATCGCCTTCTGGGCAGTTATTTTCCGACTATTGTAAAGAATGTTACTCTGCCACTTTTCTTGTCTAATCTATATTTTGTATGCTTAATTGTTATTTTGTTAACTTTGTAAAGTAAAATGTTCTCGGTTTATAAACGTGGTTGGTTTTTAAATAATTTCCTGACGAATTTTTCTAATAATATAGATACCTACCTCTTCCATTTAAAGTTGGTAACGAATATCCTTAGAATATATTAAGTTCTTAATATCAGATAGGGAAGGCATATCCATTTAACACTCATAGGTACATATAACAACTTTTGTTCTGTTGTGATGATAAGGAAAAGTCAAATAAACAAACTATCCTTAGTTCTGAGAAATATAAAAAGTAAGAGGTAAGTTTTAAGTTATCGATACCTTTGAAATATAAGATGAAGTTTCTTGCACTTCTTAGAGAGTCAAAACCCTAAACGGAAGTATAAATCATATAGAAACATTACAGGTTCCTTAATTCGAAGTAGCTTATTTGCTAGAAACGTTTTTTAAACGTTCTATAAAGTTATTAAATGAATTCACAATGCACAAAGTAGAAACATTCCATACGTTATGTTAGTAGGTAACAAAGATTGCTTAATTTCCTTGTGGTTTACCTCGTACACGCGGCAGCTTTTGCAACTTACCAATATACCTACCTAATGTTTAAAGGCATCAAGGATCAAGCCTCTATACGAGTTTAAACGTGACTGGGCCCGAAGATTAATGAATGTCTCGCGAAGAACCGTGCGGAACGAGCCAAAGATTATGTAACAGGTTTTTAATTTCACGCGTCATTTACCACCCATTTTATGACGTCTTCGGTTCAAAGACTGGAATAGCAGAAAAGAAATTGGAAACGATTGGTCAATAATCAAGCGAGGATTTAGGAATGAAAGGGAAATCTTTAACGGGGACTTATGTTTATACAGTCAAAGTAGTAAATACTGATTCACTATTAAGCAAGAAGTATCTATGAGAGAAGACTACAATATATCATCTAAATATTTCAAACGAATCCTAGAAATGTCGAGGTCCTGACGACGATTATTATAATTTCAGACTCAGAAGACGCCGGATAACTTGGAGTGACGTCAATTAGAAAACGCCAAGTTACTTTCATTGTGTGACGTCAGTAGAAGTAATAAAATTGAATAACTCCGATTATATTTGTGATAACGATTTGTAACGAGTATTTGTAGACTTGGAAAATGAAATAGTATCCAACTATAAATATCACACAGTTATATAAGGCTGTTAGAACCAGAGTAGCCTATTTACAAAACACGATTTATAATATGGCGAAAAGTTAAAGTGTACAGTCCGCTCCGAAGTTGTTGCGAGGAGGTGTAGTCATACAATTTACTATGGTGACGCGATTCATTTCTATAGTCAGAGCGGACTAGCAGTTTTACGCGGACTATACATTTTGAAATTACGAAAATACAGATAGGTAAACACTCTGGTTCTAGCATCCTATCATATCGAAATCGGTACAAACAAAGTATACAAGAACTTTTTGTTTAAAATTATAAGTAAGGACCTAAATCCCCATCCGAATAAATGGCAGCGTAAATTTTTATTTCGCTAGATTTTGTCGAACAAAAACGAAACAATCTGCGATACGAAATTCCATAACGACTTGTTTAAGTCCAATATTCATTAGGGAATCCTGGTTGCAACGTTGTTGTGAAATAGTATATATTACAATGTAAGCATTAGACGTAATCCGTGGCTCGGCACTGTTCTGCGAGTGCTTAAGCTCTGTAATGATCGTATGACGCTAACCCGACGATATTAGCCGAGTTGCTTTGTCTCCGATACGTTCTTAGCAAATGGGGATTTCGACGGAATAGGTGTGCAACGTTAAAATGTATTGTGCCTGCTCTCCCCTCACAATATACGGCTTTGTAAATAGCTACATATTTAACGAACAGAGACATCTATAGAGCTGCTTCGTGTTTATAACATCTGTCGGGATGAAAATCATACAATATTGAGGGTAAATACATACAATATGATATTTTAGTATGTTTCTCATAAGTAATGATAAATCTTAATATACTGCAATCTCCAATTTCGATTTGATATATCGTCGATTATAAACGTAGCTTAAAGGAATACCCGAAGCCATAATAATGTAACTATGGGGTTCCAATGGCAAGCCTTAGAAATGTTGTACTATTATACGTGTCCTATTTCATTATGGTTCACGTAATCGCTCTAGGAATGTACGCTGTTACTGGTAACCCAGTTTATTATACAATATATAAAAATAATATTAGTATGTATAAACAACATGGAAAAACTACGGTATCAAATCGATTACTATTGACTATTGAATCAAAAGGATAAGGAAGAACAATCAATTAAAGCGTAATTAGGTAATAAGATCTATGGGTTATTGTGAAAATGCACTTAAAAGAGAACATAATTAATGTAAAAATGTAAATTCAAACCATTTTAACGTGAATAAAACAGAAAATTACCGCCAACAGGACAGTACGCTCAAATAATACGGCATATCGATTCCACGAAGTAACTTTCGGTAAGATATGCGAGAAACATCTGGAACAGTCTGGGATCGCGATGGAAACACGCGAACCATCCCGGCTACTACTACTAGCGTTACGGGAGCGGGTTGCAGTATAATAAGCGGAATACTTCGTCTCAAGTGCCGCATCCTATCCATTTTGCAAAGCATTCCATTTATCCCATTCACTTATTTCCGTCGAAGGGATCTGCCGTTACGAGCGAGTGCGTTTCGTAAATAAACCTAATTCCATCCGAACAATACGATGTTTCTTTTCAATTTAACAAATTAAACAGCCCTCTTTGGATCGGGACGAAGCATTCACTATAATGATATTGTTTTATCGATTTCACGCATTAACGCTTTCGATCTTTCTATCTAAAAATTAAGGACAATCTTTTGTAATAACGCCAAGTAACATTATACTACTACTAATAATAATAATAATAAATATCTTTATTTATCTCTTCACAAAGCTTAGGTTCTAGGTTACAATACAAAACCTTAAGTTCTACATTACATAAATGCTTTGTGAGAGTCTGGAGTCCGTACTAGGATAACCAGTATGACAGATCTCCAGGTCCTCGCCCTGGGTAAGTTTGATATTATAGGAACTGTATTGTTTTACATAAGATAAAAATAAAATTATAATTGTGGTATAAATATATACATATGTCGGTATACATATGTTATTTAATTAATATAATTCCAGATTTATTGAAATATATGTGCAGTTATATAGGTAAGCATGTGTTGTGTGTTTACTATAGTATTTTTTCATATACATAACATTTTCAATTTCTTTACATATGTATTACATGTTTTAAATAGATATTCAGCTCTTAATAACCGACGATGTAGACGTAGTGATATTTAATATAATATTTATATTAAGAGCTTAATCCGACTTCTTCGAATCTTTCAAACGTTTATATTTAAGTTTTTCCTTAAATCATATAATGTTATGAGCATGAGCTATTAATAGTATTTATTATTAGGTAGGTACTACAATATTATTTCACTATTAAAAACAAATTCAACGATGCTCTCTTTTAAATATAAACGTTGCGCATTAAAAAGTTACTTTCTCTCGACCGGATTACATTAAAATAAGTTTCACTTTTATTACGTATGTATAAAGATAACTATATTAAACGACGAACTTAATACGATAAAGTAACGGTATAAAATCGTGTCCTTAATTGAATATATACAAATTAAAAAGAATGAAAATCTTGACGACTTATTAACCCGCCACGTTTATTGAATTAGTAGAACCATTTTACAAAAGTTAGCGCGCGAACTATTTTACATACAGCCGCGATCTTTCTGAGAAGATCTATGAGATTATGCAAAGAAAGTGAAAAACATCCATTACACATCATTAATGATCATCAAACACCATCCATCCATTTGACATAGACATAGACAAATTAACCCCATACAAAAAAACTACCCTTTTTTTTATAAAATAGGAGTAGCAGACGAGCATGCAGTCCACCTGATGGTAAGTGGCTACAGCCGCCCATGGGCATCTGTAATCATACCTAGATTGGATTAGATATTCCTACCTGAGGTCGGCTACAGATGCGCCGCTACCCCTGAGGACTAAGTTGGAACGCCTCGGAAAAGTCTGTCTCCCTTACCACACCCTTCAAAACGGAACACAGCAGCGCTTAACACTGCTGTTATTAGGTAGAAATAGTTGTGGCGGTGGTGCCGCCGGATTCGAACCACAAAAAGAACCACAAAGTTTTTAAAGGTGGTAGAACCTTTAAAAACCTACCTATTTTAGTTGGAAATATATAAAAGTCTCGATAATTTAAACAGCAAACTAAACGCAATGTTTGATCGAACACGATAGCAACAAATTATATTTCGTAGATTTTTATAACATCGACCTTCACCAATTAATTCCAGTGCGACCGGTTTTTAACCTTTATATAACATATTATTAAATATTATCTACAATCCTTTCACTAACAAAAAATATTTAGATAAAACTTAACCACCAAGCAACCAAGCATTAATCATAAGACTATCGCGTGATATAAAACTCTCGTTATTATAACTGATAGCTATAAAATTAGCTTAAATTTACATACATCTGAATCTTTTACGATTATTATGTACACATACAACGGTAAGGTGTACGGGCTATTAGATAGAAAGTTAAATCATATTTGTTAAATCAGAGGAATCGCCAATGCATCGACGACTTTCAAAAGCTAGAAGGGAAACATATTTTTCTGAGGCGATTCAGCTTAATCCTCAGGGGTAGCGATGCATCGGTGACCGACTTCAGGTGGGAATATCCAATCCTATCAGGGGTTCAATACAGACGTCCATGGACGGCAGTAGCTACCTATCATCAGGTGGACTGTACGCTCGTCTGCTATTCCTATTATTATATAAAAAAAAATTGTGAAATAGTTATCTATTTTAAACAAGATATCGTGGCAAGATATACGACTAGTATAAGATAGCCGACCCTGTACAATTGGTAGAACAAGTCTCACGAGCATAGACCGGACGTAGCGCAGTGACGGTGAATTCAATCTTCGTTAACTCCGTGACTCGTATTACATTAAGAAGTTGAGTTAGATTCATTTCAACCTTGCAAAAACGAGGTTCTAAACTTCTAAACTATATCGCACCGTACATACAACTGTTTTATTTTCAGGGTCATATAAAATTGGTAAAGGGATCGGTCACAATAGATTAACACCAGTCGCAGCGCCTCCACGGTGCCTGCGTCAAATCCTATCACCAAATAATCATAATAATCATAATATCACCAAATTTATAAGTAAAATTATAAGTAAGCTCAATACTTACCTACTTATAGTTATAACTGTAACCTTTGTTAGAGCAACTTACGCATATGATCGTATATGATACGTAAAACATTACGTCAAATCTAAAAATGAAAACGTTTGAATAATTAAAATAAACTGTAAATTCCGTGAAATTATGTCTGAATGACGTTCACCACAAAATTAATTTAAAATAGACTTAAATATGCGTTTCATAACAACAAACAACACAGAACAAACAAAAGACACGTGTACCATTTAACACCGCATTGGAATAATTACCATTAAAATGACCGAAGAATTTTCAGAAGAACTAACGAGCGTATTAAATGTTTGCATGGCATTAAGTGTAACTCCAATTTGTTCGGTTAATTGTACCGCGGCGCCATAGAACCTGATATAAAACAGACATGCTTAATACCATAGCGAAGGAGTTTTTTTATCACTTACAGAAATTTTATATAAACGGAATACCCGACTGCTTAAAAATATAGCCTATGTCAATATAGTCAACCCCACGATTGATGCCAATCATAACTCATATGTTAAAATGCATCAAGCCGTTTAGGCTGTACGGAATGTCTAAGGATTAGACAAACATACACACATAATCGGGTGAAAAATGATTTATTCTTTGCACATACGAATGCTACCCCTTCAGTACTTAGTTGCCATAAAAATCCCAGTACTCCAGGAAAGTGACTTAAGGTCACAAATAACAATAAACAAATCATTCTCATGTTTCCCATCCTAATCCCTCATGGTTCAGGTCATCCTGCGACCAACTTCAACTATAGAACAGAGTTGATTCGTGAGCTAGAATTACTTATCCCCAAGAGAATAGCATACATTCAGAAGTAATGCCATGTCTAAATAACATGCATTCTGTGTCGCGGAACAATTGCCATCGTCAAACGATTCGAACCGTATCCGTTTACAATCGACTCTCGTTATAATTGCCGGAGATTTTATGCAACAAGCACATTGGGCTCGAAAATGTCTGCCCAATACAGAAGCGATATCCATTTTACCTTGTCTTCGGGTTTGAGAAAAAATTATACTTCTTTCAATCTGAATAAGCAGTATTATTCCTGTGACACCTCAGTGGCTGAAACTCCCTCTAATAAGAGTGTTCGAGATTACAATCCCAGCCCAGCCCTCTGATTTTTTCAAAGCTATATGTTTATTACAAAATAATTACGAATTTCAATAACGACGAAGGATAACATCTTAAAAAAATCTACACGCCTGACAATTCTTTCAAAATCAACTAAGTTGCAAAGTTCTGGACCACGGCCTAAATCTCTCCTACTAAGAGGAGACCCGTACCTAACAGGGGATTGCCAACGACACAATATCAAGTATGAAAATGCCTCATCTTTGTTGCTTAATGGATGTCATAATGACTCCGTCTTACTCAAGCTAAACGCTTGATTGATGGGTTAAGTGGATTGCGTGCATATTAAATACCTGCAGTAGAAAATAATTAGAAACTTGTCAATAAATTTGATGAATTACCTATCAAAATAAATATTAAACTTCAATTTGTTTACCGTCGAAGGCATATTTTAACCCATATTTTAAACTCATCATAAACAAAAACGGTAATTTGTTCTAGACCGTTTTAAACATAAGGATCATATTTAAGAAAAATATTTCTAACAAATAGAAAGTTCTAATCAGTAGATACTAACAGTAAATAGTGAAGCAGTGATAGCCTTGTGGTTAAGAAACTCGGCCTCTCGATCGAGGGGTTCGAGGTACATATCCCACGCACCTCTGATTTTTCAAAATTATGTGCGTATTAGAAACTAATTATCACTTGCTTAAACGGTGAAGGAAAACATCGTGAGGAAACCTGCATACCTGAGAGATTTATATAAAAAAAATCTCATAGGTATGTGAAGTCTACTAATACGCACTTGGCCAGCGCTGTGGAGTAAGGCATAATATTTCTCATTATGAGTCTAGGAGACCCGTGCCCAGCAGTGGGACGATAATGGGTTGTTGTTGAACAGTTAATAGCAATAAATGTTTTTCATTTCATCTTTTGAGCACCTATAATATCATCAAAATGGACAGACGACATACGTTCATCTAGTGTTTCAAATTGCATTAATTTTCATTTTCCGCGCTGCTGCTATTGACGATAATAGAAAAAAAAGACTAAATTCATATTACATGTTCTCTATAATATCATAGCAGCTTAGCATCAAGGCTTACAATGCAGGGAGACTCTACTTGTACTTATTGTGTAACGTTACAAAGCCGTCATACTCCACATCGATAGACATCGCATCTGACAAAAAAGAACAAGATATAATAAAATACCTTAAATCTCAGCTGCTCATTTTATTGCAACCCTAAACTGCTGTCGAGGTTAAAAGTGAACAAGTGTTAAGACTTGAAGCGTAAGTACTGTACGATTCTGCTCTTACCGTTTTCCGGTTGTGCGGTGGAAAAAAGAAAACTTATTTTAGACTACGTTACATCATCTAAGCGTCTTAGCGTCAAAAATCCCACATCAGTCAAGTCAGCTCAGCCTGGCCGCTTACAATGCAACGCGGTGTCCGCTTCACGAACCGCGTCACGACCGTCTCATACACAATCTCATCGCATTCAATTTTGATAGACATCCAACACGAGACGAGAAGTAGAAATAAAGATAACACTCGCTTTTTTCATCGCAACCCTACACTGCTGTCGAGATCAAAAGTGAACAAGTGTCAAGACTTGAAGCATAATTACTGTACGAGTCTACTCTTGCCGTTTTCCGGCTGTGCCGTGGCAAAAAACGAAAATTCATTTACGACAAGCGCTTTATTGCCACGTGCTACGTCATCTAAGCGGCTTAGCGTTAAACCCCACATCAGTCAAGTCAGCTCAGCGTGGCCGCTTACAATGCAACGCGGTGTCCGCTTCACGAACCGCGTCACAGCCGTCTCATACACAATCTCATCGCATTCAATTTCAATAGACATCGAACACGAGACGAGAAGTAGAAATAAAGATAACACTCGCTCTTTTCTTCGCAACACTGCTGTCGAGATCAAAAGTGAACAAGTGTCAAGACTTGAAGCATAAGTACTGTACGAGTCTACTCTTGCCATTTTCCAGCTGTGTCGTAGAAAAAAACGAAAATTCATTTACGACAAGCGCTTTATTGCCACGTGCTACGTCATCTAAGCGGCTTAGCGTCAAACCCCACATCAGTCAAGTCAGCTCAGCGTGGCCGCTTACAATGCAACGCGTTGTCCGCTTCACGAACCGCGTCACGGCCGTCTCATACACAATCTCATCGCATTCAATTTTGATAGACATCGAACACGAGACGAGAAGTAGAAATAAAGATAACACTCGCTCTTTTCTTCGCAACACTGCTGTCGAGATCAAAAGTGAACAAGTGTCAAGACTTGAAGCATAAGTACTGTACGAGTCTACTCTTGCCGTTTTCCAGCTGTGTCGTGGAAAAAAACGAAAATTCATTTACGACAAGCGCTTTATTGCCACGTGCTACGTCATCTAAGCGGCTTAGCGTCAAACCCCACATCAGTCAAGTCAGCTCAGCGTGGCCGCTTACAATGCAACGCGGTGTCCGCTTCACGACCCGCGTCACGTTCGTCGCATACACGATCTCATCGAAAGACCCAGTTTTCCTTACTGCATTAACAATTCTAGCTGTTGTTATATTGCACAACCTTAAACATCAAGATTGTATATCTTATTTATTTATTTATTGATTATTTATTTATTTAAAAATGTATTGCATCACCTCTAAGAAGAAATGTACAAAAGGGCAAACATATTGACTGATGGCATTCTCTACCAGTCAACCCTGGGTGGATAAAGAGAATTTGCAGCAGAATTTGAATTAATCTCATACCAATATAATATACTACCTGCGCCAACTCGATTGTGGTACTATTTGACGCTAAATATCTGAATATTCTCATTATCATAAGCAGATAAATTTAATCTTTTAGGTACATTATCTTTGAGCATAAATCTCATCAAACCAGATTCAACTTTTCATCAAATTAGTATCAAATGATATTTTAAAATAAAATAGGATTCTACTAGATTATTAATATTCATAAATGAAAATGAAAGTTGCTTAATCAGTATAAAATTCAATGTACATTGTTGAAATGAAAATGGTAATTGAAAGCGATATAAACTTAGATGATTATGACTGTTTTAACTTTAAGTCAGCCTGTTGTGTCCTTAATCTACTTATATTATGCGAAACAGTTGCTGAAATTTGAAGTTTAATTAATACTTTAATATAAACTGCTATAGTATTTTAAAAGGAAAGTATTATAAAGTTAATTTATCAGCTGTTTAAATTCCAAATTACCCTAACTTGCTACTTAAGTTTAACGATGTCATTAAATCGCAAACGATACTATATGCCGTAAGTACGATATTAATTATTGTAATATCCTTTCATGCCGTATTTAAGGGTTATAAAAAGGGTAAAAGCCGAAACAGGGTTAAAATAATTAAAATATATTTCGTAAAAAAAATCAAAAACCCGACTGCACCAAAAAGGCTGAAGTAGAATTTCCAAAAGCAGTGAAATAGGCATTTCATTATTTTTATCCAGAAAGCCAAATACAAAGTTTCATAGTAGGTGTCTGCTTCAAAAACAAAAGATGTTCAAACAATATTATCCTATTTTATCCTCGTAGTGTTCATTTACGCTATATAAAGAACCTATATGTAAAATTCCAGCACGCTTAAGTTCAGCGGTTTCCCTTTGCGTTGATCTCTGGCACAGCAACTCACTCATTTAGTCGTACAGTCATCTCGATGTGTATATACGAGTATATATGTACTAGCTGACCCAGCAAACGTTGTGTTGCCATATAAATAAAAAAATGTTAAGGATGAAAAACCCTTATCACTTAGGCGTAAAAAAAAATAGATAGTGGCCGATTCTCAGACCTACTGAATATGTATATAAAATTTGGTGAAAATAGGTGAAGCCGTTTCGGAGGAGTACGGTAACTAACACGAGAATTTTACATATAAGATATATTATATAATGTATGTGTAATCTCCTCTTAATTTCCTTTATTTTGACATCCTACTCGATAAATTTGGTTAACTTTTTTAAAACGTGTTACTATTTCGCGAAAAAATTCACCATTTACGGTCTATAAAATATATAACTTCGGTAAATCAAAGTTTCGGTCATTATTTTACCTCGTTAGAGGTAGCATTTCATTATTTTTATCCAACAAGCCTGATACAAAATGTCATAGTGTTTGCTTCAAAATTGACGATTGTTCAAATGAACTTTTAACCCTTATTTTACCTTCTACAGGGTTGATTTTTCGGAGGGGGATAAATAAGTGCGTCCTTGTTCCTATCCAGAAAGCCAAATACAAAATTTTATAGTAGTTGCTTCAAAATTAAAGGATTTCAAAAAAACTGTTTTCCCCTATTTTACCCTCTTAAGGGTAGAATTTCCAAAAGGCTTTTCTTAGTACTTATTCAAGCTATATAGAGAACCTGTGTGCAAAATTTCAGAACTGTAAGGTTTAGGCTGTACGTTGATTTCTGAAAAATGAAAAAGTCATTTAGTTAGTCAGTCAGTCAGTCACCTTACTGTTTTATATATATACAAATATGTTTTTATAATCTCCATTTAATTGCCTTCCATTTGATACCCTACTCGATAGGTTCGCTTAACTTTTTTTTTTAAATGTGTTACTATTTCGCGCCAAAAATCCGCCATTTTGATTTTTTTTTACTAACACCTACCTAAGGACACTCGGGTCATTGAGACAAATATAATGACACTTTAACTGTTGAAATTCATCCAGCCGTTTGTTAGATCGGATCAAATAAAGAAAGACAAACATACAAGATACGCGCGAAAAACATAACCCTTCCTTGGCAGTCGGGTAAAAATAATGCTACCAAAATAGTTTTTGGTTAACTCTTAATATAAATCTGTAAACAATCCCAGACACAAGGACCTGAAATCTACAGATACGTTATATCAAATAAAAACTATTTGTTACATGCAATATCATTCTATAAAAGTATAAAATATATTATACATCAAAAAATAGTGGTACTTCAGCCGTATTACATATACTAAGTAAAAACAACAGCGATATAGCCCTTCACCGCACACACCCCATTCACGCACACTCGTAACCAAGTGTCATTAAAGTTTGCGTAGTATAAATGTGATAATGACGGCTCACACCTGAAACGCTTCAGCCGACCGGCTCCTGAAAATCTCGTAACTTTTTATCGCATAAATCCTATACCTGACAACGAGGGATGTTATAGAACTCTTTATTCGTATCCGAAACTATTAAAGATCCGTAACCGTTCAATATTCATGTTATTCAAACTTCCACTGGCATACGTTTTTGCTAAAATGCGTCAGTTTGATTTGATCGATGACTTAATAGCAAATTGCAAATACAAACGCACAAAACTTTTTACGATTTCCTACTGAAGAACTATTATTACTGAAGAATGTTGATCCATTTGCTAAAGTTTCCCAAAGTTTCGGATATTCAACCAAATAATAGAAGAGTATCAACACCTAGAAAGACGTACATAAAAACAAAATAAAGCAATTGGTATCAATCGCCTAAATCACGTATCCGTACTAGTGCCACATCCCTAGCAAACAAACAACACACAAAAAGCCTTTCATCACGTTCACGCTCATTCGTAACGTAGCGCCATCACCGTTGTAAAATGAGATAATGACAGCCCATGCGTCAAAACACGACGCCCTTTGCGTTACACCCACACAATCATGTGTGACAAGATCATGTGTGTGACACGATCATGTGTGTACACAGATTTTGCACACAATGTAATGTAACTACGCCACTCTTTATGTTCTGTAATTACATGTTTGTATTACTTCGGTGTATCATTATAATAGTTTGAAATTTTCACGCTTTTTTATCGAATATACATACGACTAGTGTTTTATTCCAGCGACTCTGTAATTTATTGTATGCAAAACGTCAGCAAAGCAATAAATAGAAATTTTGTACTGAAAATGACCAAAGCTTCTTTTCTTGAAACATAGCTTACAATGATGTGTAATATTTTAACGAGCTTCTTTAGGCAGGTTCGCTCGCATCCGTATGTAAATCTCTACATATTTGGTGTTTAGTATTTAAGCTCCTTTTTGATTTTCAACTTCAAACTACCTACAGTATTGTATTATTATTCTACGGCAATTATCTAATGAATAAATAAATTAACCTTTACATTATTAATTAGAATCAGTAGATACCTAGAACTACGAACTCCACTTTTTTATATAATATAGGAGTAGCAGACGAGCATACAGTCCACCTGATGGTAAGTGGCTACTGCCGCCCATGGACATCTGTAATCAACCCCAGATAGGATTAGATATTCCCACCTGAGGTTGGCCACAGATGCGCCGCTACCCCTGAGGACTAAGCTGGAACGCCTCGGAAAAGTCTGTCTCCCTTACCACACCCTTCAAACCGGAACACAGCAGCGCCTAACACTGCAGTTAGGTAGAAATAGGTGTGGCGGTGGTACCGCCGGAGTCGAACCGCAAAGGGTTCTACCACATTAAAGAAGTCTATCGAATCTATTCAAAGTTTATAAAAAAAACTATCTCGGAATTATGTCAATGAGAGATACGTCAGCAAGTACAACCGGCAACACAAATTACAGCACAATTCCGACATAGGTTTCAAAACGAAAACTTGCCCAAGTATCTCTGTGGAACACGCCAACTTTTGTGTTAACGAAACTGCTGCCAAAAGTGTTGGAGTAACAAGTGTCGGGAACGAAATGTTTACGCCTTACAGGTATAGAGCTTTTAATATACAGCAGTTCATAATTACTTGTTCTGACAATTAATGAAAATGGATGGAGGAAAATTAAAGGCTCTCGTTTCGCTGAAGGTCTTTTACTGCGCCATTGTACAAAGAGTACAGTTTATTGCTATAGTAGACTAACCCCTTTCATATTTGCTAGCTATTCTTGTTCTTTTATTACGTCATATAAATTACACAACCTGAGTGTACAGGGAATTATTTGTTAAATAATTGCTACGGTCTTGGATGGAAGCATTTTATAGATATTTTTACAGTTTTTACAATTTTAAGTAAAAACAACCAAAAAATTTATGCAACAAACCTATTAACTACACTACATATGAAATAGTGGTACGCGAAGCATACCTAACGTAATTTATACATCCTTACTTACTACGTTGTCGTGTCTAATCACATTCTCAATTTTCGTTTCCATGTAATTTAAAATTTCTAAATATAAAAATTACTGGTATTATTTTTAATTTGCACTTACTGTTTTTTGAGTCTACCGAACCAACGTCAAAATACCACAAAAGCTGTCCAAAGTAACAAACATTAGGCCTCATAAAGAAAGTGTTGGCATTCACACTCAACAATGTCAACTGAGTCTCGGCGTAAAACGAGAAAAAAATCAGTTACAAAGTCGAGTTTGGCTTTAGACACGTGCACTGAACAAGGCACTAAAGGTCGTTACGTAAAAGGTTGGACGGCTCTCGTCCACGTAAGGTTCCTGACCACGGAAAAACAGTCGCACAACGTGACAAGCGCGGACGTGACCTGCCTGGGAACACGGTGGCCGCTGCCAGCAAATTTCGCAACCGACTTGCTGGTTTCAATTCTACACTTCACATTTGTGGAGCTAAACGTATGGCGCTGAAAGGAATTTCGACGCGAACGGTCATATTTCAATATGCGTTCGGATTTTCGGCTCCTTTTTTCGGCTTCTATTCAAATCATTTGAAAAATTGAAGCTGTATTCGGAAGTGGTATATCCCTATGGATAGAGATTTAAGCTAATTTTTTAGTGGTTCGACCGTGGCAGCACTACGCGCATACCTATTTATTTTTAGCAGCTAAAGTTGCACTGCTGTAGTCTGGTTTGGAGATTGTAGTGTACAGTACAGTGTAAAACATCAGTGTTTTTTTACTTTACTAACTTTTATGTTCAACTTAATCGGTAGTGGCTGCAAGGCACGTGTTATCGACTGCTATTAGAACGGCTAGCTATTTGCCGTTGAATATAGATGCTTGTTGCAATAACCAGTTTTCGTCCGGTAGACAGCCCGTGTACAATATCGCAAAAAATAAGGAAATTATATCATGGAGAATAAAATGGCAACACAAAAGCGAAATTTTCAATACCGTTAATATTTTCGACATGACATAATTGGGCTATCTGTTTGTTTTACAAATATATCGTAAATCTATGCATATAAAAGAATTTTATATAGTGCGAATTACTTAAAACTTCAAATTTCTCTTTACACATGTGGGGGTTATGTAAGGCATATTATTTAGTTATGTACGCATTGCTAACATAACTCGGCTGCTGTGGAAATACTTAAAATAGCATTAATCCGGTTCTTCCAATTAGTTAAGAAATTCCAGCTATTGTAATTAACGTCTATTTGCGGTAGCTCTTGTTTATAATTATAACAATAGGAAATCCAATGTAACGTTTATAATTGATTTACCGTGAATTCTTTATATAGCCACTGTATATATAAAAATAACAATCGCTGTGTAATGCGAGAATCATAGAAAAAATCTACCGCCCGTCAATAAATATTGTTAACTTTTAACGACACCCAAAAAAAAATTTTTATACATACTTGGTTTTGATAAAGGTAAATATTACCCGCATTTCGTTACACAAAGAAATAAACGTTACATTACATTGCCGTGCAATATTGAATACCCCATTGGGCATATTAAGTCATTTACGGCAAATGCCATGAATATTCAAGGCTGTAAAGAGTCAGCATTGCTTCCGCCGAGAGCCGGTTCGCACCGGTGTTTTATAACCGTATAATTTACAGCCGTTAAACCGGGAAACAAAGGTAGGGGATGCTTATTTACACCGCAGAGACGGTTATCCGGGAAGATACCTTTCCCGGTGGAATGTAGCTACTTTAAAAGATAGACAAATCTATCTTCTTCATCATTATTCTTTCTGGACTAGATAATTATGAGAATCATAAAAAAAACCCTGCCTAAAGATATGGCCGTTCACTTAGCACCTAGCCTTATCCTTTTTTTTTTTTGTTTACGAGATGGAAACCTTCAAAAGGTACCCGGTGTCGTGGAGCGACGTAGGGTTATGTGGGATTCTTACGGCACTAAAACTCCCCCTTGTGGCCGTCCTCGGCGCTGCGTAGAGGGCTCCGGGATCTCCAAAGGAACGCAATCAGTGACCTAGCCTTATCCTACGATTTAGACAAGTGCGAGTACAGCGTACGTTGAAATCCATCAAGCTGTTTGTGCTGCAGGGCGTGCCAAAGAATACGACGTACATTTATAAGCTCGAAAAACATTACCCTTCACAGTTAGATAAAAATAATTATGTATTATTGTGGTTATTCTTATTTGCGGTTAAACCTACAGTAAACCAGAAATACACATATTTACCTGACTATGTTTGAGTATACTCGTTAATCGTAATGTGTATTTGTGACTCTAGAACGTAATTGGACATCATACGAATTTCGTGTAGGTACAACAATGAATGGAATGAGGAACAATGTACTTTTCACAAATTATTTATGAAAATAAATTATTTTGATTTAATTTCATACTATAAAATCACAAGTTAAAAAGATTTTCGAACCTCTACAAACATATTTAACACGCTGTGGCCTCTCCTGCAAAACGACAGTGAACATAGAGTTTTTCTCATACAATTTACCGCCGTTAACTGGCAAACAAAACGCCGGGAGCTTATTTACACGGCCACGCCAAAAGGAAGTCCGAGCGAACGGATGGCCCGCTAGTAAAAGGAAACAAACATAAATCACTGAATTTACGACAAACATCTGAAATGTTATTATTTTTAAAAGAAAACGTCTGAACAAACAAGTTGTCGGTTTGGAACGTTCCGCCCTGACGGCAATTTCAAGAAATTAACTCGTGTTGTTCCGAACAAAACAAGCCGTAATTTATAACACCAACAAACTGGTATTATTAGAATTACCGTAACGTCGGCTCACTTTGTATTTTCCTCGTGTTTTCAGAATAAACAGTTTTGATCATCAAAAACGAGAAACCAGCCGTAAAGCTTAACTATAAGAAGATTCCACCGTACTGTTGACCGTGCAACTTAGGAGTTGTGTAATCCGACAATTTGCCGTTCCTAACTCGCAAACACAACAAAACAAGCCGAACATATTCCCGGGGCTGAAAGGAAGTTCACTCCAAAGGCAACTAGCTGCGGGGAAACCTTATATTGTTGAATTTATGATATGTTCCTACGTTGCGCTCCAATTTCTGGGGTCATTCGCGCTTATATCTCGACGATATTTCCCTGAAAATAATAAGCGAATGTGTATGGAGGATAACCGAGCGGAATCAATTTCGTTGCTGGTAATCTTCGTATTATGCTTTCTAGAAATAGGTTCACGTATAAAGGCTAACCTGTTAAGCTTTTTACGGCGAGTCCCCTTTTTAATAAAGTTTAGCGTTACTGCATTATCCTAGTAACTTCCGTGCTTTGAGAAATGTCTTGTGAGATGTTACACAGACTTTATGTTCTTCATTGTTTGCAATGATCGAACAGGGATGTTACATTTTGATTTTTCTCTTGTATGTCTCGTGATATGCATCACAAGCAAAATTGAAAAAAGTTGAAAAAACTGAGTATTTGCGACACAACAGTACACTATTCAGCCCGATGTCACAAAATAACTGTTTTTTGGTAACAAATATTCCTATAACTCTGGAATTATTTTGTTTGCAATTTGGCTCGGGTGGCAATGGAGTGGGGATGGAATGTCCTAGATAAGTGTTTATGGACCAATTAGTGGCAAACAAAATGAGGCCTATCTGGATCACCGTAAACCTAGTAATGATTGAGATACAATCTCGCGCCAGACCGCACTATTCATTAATGTAAAAATGATAAAATGTCATTATGATAATCGTTTTATATTAGTGTTATAACGTTACAAATATATAGCGTAATCGTTTTATCAAATATCTATTAATTACTTAGATTCGCGTGTTAGTTATAATGATCATTAAATAAATGAATTTCCGAAGCATACAGGCATGCCTGTTATTAATCTTAAATGCGTGCTGACCCGAGGACCCGGTAGGGTCTCAAGTTCAACAAACGGAATGTTGAATACACTTTACGTCTTAGACGATCCACGATAAGAGAGAATTAGCGGTATGAGCAACCACCACACACGTCACAAAGATAATTCGAAGTAAAGCATTGAAGAACACACTAAACAGAATATCAGTATACTATACTATTACTAACCTCGTTTATCTTGTCTACTCCGTAAATTACTTACCATTTTGTAAAGCTAGAATAAAAACTACTCCGCAACAATCCGCTATCAATATGTAAAATAGTATACATATATGTATACAATATGTAATATGTATATTGGTAACGAATTGTTGCGAAGTAGTTCTTATCCCAACTTTACAGCATGGATTTCCGCTTAGTAACGCCTGTGGTACGCCTGATACTATTAACTAACAAACCGTTTTGGTATATGGTTAACTGTATAACCTTGAGCGGTCAAACAATTCACTATGATAGTGCACCAACAATTCCTTCTCCAACATCGTTCAAAGCCCTATTTGAGCTGTGGCATAGATTTTTAGACAACCACAGCACAGTCAACCAGTTAGTGAGTTTGTTCAATCACTCCGACAAACAAACTCGATGCATACTGGTGCAAGTTTTTGCTCGCATTTCGGCCAAAACTAAAGCAATTTCTGCACGTGTGCCCGCGTATCGCCTTTCACGTTATATCAATCGCATTAAAGTGGGTCGAAACTATACTGACCATATTTTTTACTTTAAAACGGGATACTTTTCTATGTACTTGAGTTATTTTGGGTTATCTTATCATAATTAAATCATAGTTAAGTATAGATATCTCACCGCCTTATAAATGAAGGAAGCCATTAAATAGCTTAAACGGCTGGCAATCTGTCAGCCATTTAATGGCTGTCATTTACGCGGTTCAATGTCGACATGCGCAGTTAAGTGGTGCAAAAATACAAAATCGAAGAAAAGTGCTGAGAAATACCGTTTCATTCGTAAATGATCTAAAAACTTTTTAATAAATTTTTTTTTTAATATTTTTCAAACACGAAAATAGATGACCGTGACAATTTCAATTGTCAAAACTGGTTACATTTTCTTGATAGGAGTGAGTAATCTTTACTATCTTTGAACTAAATAGAAATATTTTTTATTTATCTAGCAGGTGAAAATATATGGAATATTTATTTCAGTAGCACAGAGTGGATTTGCACCGCGGGACTGATGTAAAATTCTCTACAACGAGACGGTAACAAAACGCTCCCTTTTAAAATTTTGCTCACTAACCGTTGCCCTATTAATTTGTCCTAAAATAGGACACTTTCGCGTCCCAAGTTATCCTTGAAGACACCGGGACAGACTATCCCAAAACGGCACAGTCCCGTTCCAAACACAACGTATGGACACGTAAGTCGTAACTCGATACCTACTAGGTTGATACTCGAACGGTGAACGGAGTAGGCGACCTAAGCGAATTATCTAGTTAACTGCTAACGCCTGAGTACTTCACGCAATGCGGATTGCCGTGCCGTAACATTAACATTTTACACTGAGTATTATAATTGGTGTATAAATGGTGGTGGTGCGCGGTTGCTATGCTCTCCTGCAGACGATAATGATGCAAAGAGAATCCGGATAAGGAAAAACCGGTCATGTAAGATGTTACTGGTAATACGGAAATGTCTTGAATTTACAAGAACAACTCAAGTTTAAACATTTAAGCTAGTTCTATTGAGATTAGTTATATACTTAGTAACCCTGCACTTCTACCACCTTAAGACTTTGTAATTAAAAGTCTTAAACACAGTATCCCAGTTTACTCGTTATCCACTACCCGCAGTCAATATGCGAGTCTGTCACGAAGTGAGTTTCGAGTTCAATCTCCGATACCTAAATGAGAATTTAATTTTCAGCTTTGGACCTGGGTTTTTGTTTACTGGTCATATGTGTTTATAGCAACTACAATAAAGAGAAAATTCTACTGTGGGGCTTATTAATGATATACCGTGAACTATTTCTCTCTATTAAAATTGACAAATTTTGATTTATAGTAGGCAAAATGTGGATAGATTTTACTATAAAATAACGGGGCTATTTCTCTTTATCTCATGTTTCTATAATCTATTTTAATTTTGTAAACGCCACTGAAATATAAACTACAAATAAAGACACAAAATCCACCGAACACGTATATGTTATCCGCGTAACACATAAGCGCGTTAATCCGACCCAGATATAATTAACCTCTCTAATAATCATTATACGCAACCACTTCCTCTTAATGGAATTAGGGCAAATATCAATTCGCTAACAGTGTATTAGCCATGCGGCACTATAAGGTCGGAGGCGAACATATCAACGGCTTCTGATAAATTCCATATCAATTGAACAACACGTGTATTATATTTATAGTGTAATACGATCAATAATGTATCATTTCGAGGAATGTGTGCAAGATTGCTCGCGCACGCAATGTTTCAATTCCTATTGCGGAGGGTAATGTTTTATGAACGTATGTTTTTCTCATTCTTTGGCACGGCCTGGCGCCGAAATGGCTTGACGAGTTTTAACATAATTATGAAATATTATCAGATTTGCCTAAATTGTGGCAGTGACTTAGGCTATATTTATATAACAAATGAACAAGGAAACTGCTTTCTAACCCACTGAATTTAAATCCTCTGTGGCCTCCTAAGACGTGTACAGGAAGAGAGACAATGACTTATGTGTGATCTCCATTCATTTCTGAACGCCAGACATTCGCTGACGGCAATGACCACTTAATATCAGTAACTGCCACAACAAAGAAAACACTAATTACACTATCAATTTCCTGAACAAACTCGGCCTGTATTGTTTAAACGAACAGAACTAAAGCCGCAAATTGCGTGACGTGGTTCCCCGTAGGCACACTTAATAGGTTTCGATTCTTTAATACACTTACGTACAATCGCCGTAAATATTCCCATAATAGCTACGAATACAAAGCGTAAAACTTTCAAAGCGGAAGAAAAACACGAAAGAAAGACTTTTGTAAATGTTAAGAAGCTCGGTAATGCCGGAGTATTTACAACAATACTCCTTAATAGACGTGCTACTTCGAGTTATTTATTTCGCTTTTCAAATATTTGTACGCATCTGTTTTTACTGGGATACCATTGGCTTTGTATAATGTATTTGAACAATTCTGTTATTCATTACAGGATGGTAACCTTAATAGTTGTTCGTGTTTGATCTATTTTTGAATCGAAGTAACAGTGGGTAGCGCGTGGTTGAAGATTGCGATAAGGTACGCAGTAACTGAATAAATTTATAATACGTCCATTCCTACTGAGTCCATACTGGTAAATCTCGTGTTATTTGATGCCAGATGACCTTAGGCAGCATTGGACATTAAATATCAGGTGAACTGTAAAGTCGATTATATTTCATAAAAAGGAAAGAAAAGCACCTAATCGAGATAAAAATAATGGATTCAAATATAATTCCCCTCGCCATTTTGACCACATGTCAATTATGTGAGATACGTGTACATGGAATAGCAAAAGGTGATTAAACAAAACAGTGGAATATAATTAACGGGCCTCAACCGTACGTCTGCCGCCATGCATGACACCGAATATTTCCAATTTTCCTATACTACCTGTGTTGTTTCAATCACCATACGTGTGAGGTATAGTCATATATTCTCGAACACAATTTAAGATTCATTTTGTAGATGTAAGTAGTATACACTTTTCTTTGTGTGATCTTTAGTGTAAAATGTACTTTATAATAAAATCAACTTAACTTTATTTTCTTTGTTTGTACGGCAAAAATAGAAAATATTATATGGGTGATATTTTACTAGATAGAATAAATCAAACACAACATTTAATATTGAAATAGAAAAAGAAAGTCTTGACAGATATTTAGATAAATCTGTACTATAGGTACTGGCCAATTGTATTTTAGGAAATTAAAATAAAAACGAATTTCTATAAAATTTAAAACATACATAATATCTGAAAAAATAGTATGTTCAAATATTAATCATAATTCACAAGGGACAAACATTTTAATCCGTTCAACCTATTCATAACTTCAATAGCACGTATGAGAAAAAATACGGTAATTACAGAACACGGAAGTCAAGTATGTGACTTGACTGAGATAAGGTTTATTACTTAATTTTATCGCGACCTCATGGGAAGGTCATGTTTAACAACGACGCGAATTGTGTACTACATTTTTCTTTTTAAAATATAGGAATAGCAGACGAACATGCAGTCCATCTGATAGTAAGTGGCTACTGCCGCCCATGGACATCTGAAATCAACCCCAGATAAGAAAATTTCCAATCTGAAATCGGCCACAGATGCGCCGCTACCCCTGAGGACTAATCTTTAATACCTACCTCGAAAAATTCTCCCCTACCACATCCTTCAAACCAGGACATAGTAGCGCTTAACACTGCTGTTATTAGGCAAAAATAATTTTCCAGTGCCTTATGTTTTGAAGAGGAGTCGTGGAACAGTGGTAAAAGGTTTTATTACCTCGTGAATTATTTTATATCGAAATATGTTTTTTTTTTTTTTTTTTATAATATAAGAGTGGCAGACGAGCATGCAGTCCACCTGATGGTAAGTGGCTACTGCCGCCCATGGACATCTGTAATCAACCCCAGATAGGATTAAATATTCCTACCTGAGGTCGGCAACAGATGCGCTGCAACCCCTGAGGACTAAGCTGGAACGCCTCGGAAGAGTCTGTCTCCCTTACCACACCCTTCAAACCGGAACACAGCAGCGCCTCAAACTGCTGTTATTAGGTAGAAATAGGTGAGGCGGTGGTGCCGCCGGAGTCGAACCACAAAGGGTTCTACCACCTTCAAAATATGTTTCAAATGTTTCATATATGTTTCAAATATGTTTCAAAAAATGTTTATAAACTCATGCAAATGGCATAGGTGGTTGAGCCCTTTATAATAAATATGAAAATAGCATATGAGTAAAAAGATTTAAGGTATTTTTATAAAGTACTTGCTTAATATCGAACAAACTTTCAAGATGATAGTTTAAAAAATCTGAATAGTACTAAACTGTTAAGATAATTATTCTTTGCCCTCTGACATTGAGATAAGTTTACTAGTAAGTACTTACTCGTATCACGTACACATGAATAACAGAAGCGGAATTTTAAGAATATTATTTTCTCCGAAACATACATAATAATATTGTTATCTCAAATGCGTAAATTCTCTAAAACCATTAGATAATTTACACAAGAACATAGTATTTTTTTAAGATTTGTAGTAACAAACAAGCATTTAGGGCGCCTGATAATAAGTGGTTACCGCCTATGTGGTACCCACATACGAGTATATGTAACCAATCCATATAAAACAGAGTGTTCTACCTTAGGCCGATCCAAGAGTGCAGTTCCTATTGAGGACTAAAGTAGTCGCCTCACATGAGCCAGTCGGCATTCACATACTTCCACCGAAAAGCAAGAACTGCTTTACGCTAGAATAGGTATGGCGGTGGTACTTTACCCGTCGAACCACACTGGTTCTACCTTTTAAAGTGGCATATACACAACCAATCTATTGAAATACAATCTGTCATATCGCTAAAAGAACCTTCAACTCCAGTCTCGATGTAAAACAGAGTAGCGAAAGTAAAACCAATTATCCTTTCAAGTGTAATTTATAATAAGTTTTAATGGCGGCCATTAAAATTTCATGAAATCCGGTTTTATTAAACGTCGTAAAACTTAAAAGCCTGGTGGGTCATTGTGGGAACTTTGCACGGACTATCCACATTCTGTAAAATTACCCAAGACTTTTATCTTTTGACACAATCCTCTTAGGGAAAGGGTGCAGCACCCCATGTTGAATTTGACAAATTTATGTAATTAACGATTTCATAACATTTTAACTACGTATGTAGGTATATAGAGGTAATAGTCGGAGGTGGACAGAAATAGTGTAATTCACGTGTTATTGTCAATTGGTAATACGTTGATCGTATATATACGATTAATATATATATTAATCCAATATGGCGTTACTGTGAAACGGGATTCAAGTTTATGTTTGAAAACCTTCCCTTTATAGCCCTATAAATATAATGGTTTTGATTACAAATACTTAAATTTAATTAGTTCTCAACTGTGGTCAATTTTATTTCCAATGAGTGTTGACGACAACCACTCACTTTGTGTAACCACTCGCTAACTGCTTTTCGAGTAGTTAATAATTAGCCCAAAATATTAATTAACATTAATTTATAATTAATTCATACTTTTATACTGTGGTCTGAAAAGTGTAAATTCAGTCTTGAAAGTACAAGAAGAAGAAGTGTGAAGTCGCACTCAGCATGCGCGGTGGACTATGGCCTAAATCCTACTCAATTTAAGGCGTAATCAGTGTCCAGCTGTGAAAGAATGAGTTGATGACTAAGAACTATTTTCATCTTTTCATAACTAACACGAGCACGCTAGACGTGCAGGTAGTCTGCCGTCGCTGTAGAAATTCCACCCATTTATAAAGCTTACAAGCCCGAATGGGTCATTGTGAAAACTTTGAGCTGAGTTACTATCCACATTATCTAAAGTTACAAAAGACACATTTTTAAAACGTTGGATTACACGGACGTAAGCTGTGAAGTTGTAAGGAAGATAAATCTCAGCACTTTAGCTGCATTATTCTGGTTACTCTCATTACAGCCTCTGCAGAAAATACGAGCCTCCGTCTCTGTCTTTTAAGCTGGAACGTTAGGAAACTGCGATAGATAAATTACAATTTATTTTAAACGAAGGTTGCGTGATATGAAATAGTTTTACGAAAAAGCAAATCGAATGTAGTCGAAACAGTAGGTAATTTAATAGAGCTTATTTCAATAAATGTGTGCAGTATTTGATAATATACACAATTAATACTTGACTTACACTTAGTAAGAAAAGGGGTTAAGACAATATGACGACATAATATAGGTACAAAATCGTTTGTATTTACTACTATTTGCGAAACAAATATATCATTTGAAATCTGGGCCTACAAACCAAATTTCGAAGACTTTTTGATCTTTACCGATATATTGTAAATTATTTATTGAAAGTGGTAGAACCCTTTGTGGTTCTACTCCGGCGGCACCACCGTCACACCTATTTCTACCTAATAACAGCAGTGTTAGGCGCTGCCTAACCTAATCCTATCTGGGGTTGATTACAAATGTCCATGGGCGGCAGTAGCCACTTACCATCAGGTGGACTGCATGCTCGTCTGCTACTCTTATATTATAAAAAAAAAAAAATTCGAACCGGGTGTGGGTGTTAAAACATACTTGGCCTTGGGCGTGTCCATGACATCCACGACAGGGAAACTAGTCGAATTTAATAAATTAGGTTAACTGTATAAATTATTTATACTGCTTGCGAAAAGAGGTCATGATAGTGAATCTTTTTGCGTAAAATACATAATCAAAGTAAATATATTTTTTCCATTGCATATCAGTGACAGAGAAATAGCAATATCAAATAAGCTAGACGGATTGGATAAGAAAGGTCGAATGAACAATAAAAAGTGTGACAAAAAGTGTTGCAAAACCTTGAATACAGACGGTGTTAGCTACACTCCAAGTCGAGTGTTTGTATCCACCAACAAGGTTAACCGTTCACCGCTAATTTATAACTACCGAAACACACTTACATCCGCCTTTTATTATATTTGATAACACAGATTATATAATGACAAGGAAATCACAATGTTCGCTGTAGGTATTGCGAATTTACAATTGGGTTTGCATTAGTCACTTTTGCTTAAACGCCCACGAGAAATTGAAAGTTGGTTAACTCTACTTAGGTGCCTATTTCAAGCCTTCCTGTATTTAATCAGATCGAACTAATTCAAATTGTTAACGATTATATAATAAATTATTTTAATAGCATGATGAAAGTGGTAGGTTCGATGTGGTTCAACGCGACATTCCAACTTAGTCCTTAGGGGTGGCGGCCAACCTTAGGTTTGAATATAATCTTGGGCGAACAACAGATGTCCATGGGCGGCAGTAGCCACTTACCACCAGGTGGACTGCATGATCTGCTACTCCTATATTATAAAAAAAAACGTGCCTTTTACAGAAATTCAGTTCATAACAAATCTGTTTTCAATTTACAAGAACAATAATAGTATCTTAAAACTTTAATTCTATATTGTTATTCAATGTATATATATTATAATGTATGTTATAACTACAATAGAGGTTAAATGACCAAGTATTGTTATCACTTAAATAACCAGTGACAGATTAAAATAACAATCAGACAAAAACTTGATAATGTATTCAAGTTAATGTATAAAGTAGTTAATACAGTAGAATTAAATTCAATTACCTACATATTTAACTACTTTCTAAAAATATATCCCAGACCTCATGTGGAGACGGGAACAACAATGTTTTTTTGGCTCAACGACGCCTCAAAATTGAAAATGCCTGGCCGAACTTTCATCATATTTTCGGCTTACATTTTTCCCCGTCAATTTAACGCCCGGTCCGTTATTATTTCTATTACGATAATGCTGGAAAATAACCCTTCAGAACGCGCCGGGTTATTATGGCCAATAAAATTACTCGGGCAGAAGCACGGGCCCAGTGCAACTTAATTCGCGACCCATAATGTTTTTGTGTGAACGAACACTATACCACTTTTACGACGCTTTCTACATTGTAAGAAAAAGTGGATAGATGCTACATTATTTTTAACGCGTACTTTTTTCTTTAAAAAAGCAATCGCCGAACAATTGGTTTTACTCTGTTCGATGTTGCTTTGACTAGTTTTCCAATAGAGTATGACGTCAATATCTTCACTGTTACGGTTAAAAGCAATCAACTGCATTCTAACCTAATTATAACAGATGTAGTAGGCAAAAAACATAAAAGTTTTCCCTCGAACACTCGTGTTCAACCTGACGGACCATTAGCCTCGGTGGAAATCAATCGACTAATAAAGACGGTAACCTGTTTTAGTTCATTTAACACGATGAGATATGCCATTCGCGCCGAGATTCGACATTCAACACCGTCACGATGACGCCGACGTGCCATTTATCGGCAAACTTGTGCTATACGGGTGCAGTGGCCTGGAAAGTTCGAGGTTATTTGCGTAATGTGGCCCACATAACGCATTTTCACGTTGTTTCATTATACTCCAGGCGAACGTAAAACTGACCTTTTCATTCGACTTTATTTCAAAGATTTTAGAGATATAAATAAAGTTCACTACCCTTTTGCTCCCAGACTGCCCTTTCAGAGAATTAATATCTAATTTAAGCATAAAGTTTTTAAAGCGACTATGGTTCGAGCAGGAGGGACTATCGCCTCACCTATTTCTAGCATAAAAAAATTAATTCGTTTAGATAGAAGAGTGTGAATGCAGACTAACTTAAGTACGTATGAGCCGACCATAATAGTCCTAAGTAGTGGTAACGCATCTGAGATCGGCATCATGTGGAACCCCTGGCACCCCTGGTTGGAACACGAGTTGGTTACAGATGTTCATTGGGAGCAGTGACAGTTTACCACCTGCACTGAGTACTGCCTGCTAGTTTCTTACTATATTTTGATTTACTACTTATAATTGTTAATCGTGGTATAATCTTATACGAGTAATAACTCTACTAATACCTATTACTTTACAAAATGAGAGTTGTAAAAATATTAACGATTCTTTTACTAGCTTTCCTTTAACGTTATTAAACGGTTTTATATTTTAATTTGTGTTTACATGACCACTATAATTTTTCATTACATTTTAAACAACGCTTTAAAATGGTTTAATATGCATACTCGTAAATATTAACAAGACTATTATTAACAGAGGTGTTATTTTAAACGTTTACTTATCGGTTAGTAAATGGTGTTCCAATTTTAAACAAATTATTCTGTTAACTGTTAAATCCACTGAATTATATATCACGAGCTTTTGTCCGCGGCTTCGCTCGCGTATTTTATATTTTCATCCCCTATTTTATCCCCTTGAGGGTAGAATAGATCAAAATCCTTTCTTAGCGGATGCCTACGTCATAACATCTACCTGCATGCCAAATTTCAGCCCGATCCGTCCAGTGGTTTGGGCTGTGCGATGATAGATCACTATGTCAGTCAGTCACCTTTGAGTTATATATATTTAGATTTAACTCTGCCTATTTAAACCGTCACCACCTTGACCACATTGCTATTAAGGAGCGGCAATTGGTGGCCGTGATGTAGTAGTTAAATCGTCTGTAAGAGACTGACGCAAAAAGGATCTAATGAGTTTATTCTTTCAGAATCGTTGTCAACGAATATGTTATTATTGGGCGATTTGGGTTTTATGAAAATTGAAGAAGTATTAATGAGTTAAACCGTAAACGGTGTAAACGATGATGTTTGATGATTACGACTCTTAGCACCTGAGTAAAAGAGAGATTTATGTTTGACGAGCATCCCCTCGCGGCATTACCCACGACCTCATGCTTTAAATATTTACCCAAAACCTTTACAAACAAGGAAAAAATATTTTCCGAATAAATAGCCACTGTAACCTTAATATAGTCATCTACTATTTCGTGAAAGTTCCGTCAAAATTAGTTCATCCCGCGAACTTTTTTGTAACCTTGTCGTGACCTATATCAATTATAAATTATAAGAAAAAAATATGAATAAATTGTAGCTACCCATAATTTTATATATTTATATAATTAATATTTGATGTATAATTTTTAGTTTCATGTATTAAAAGTGATAACAAAACTTGTTTGTTAATTCTATTTTCCTTGTCATGGGACTTTTATCACAAACTTTTAATAAATATTGAGATGGTAAATACCCACAAAAATGTTACTGTTCCCAAAACAATATGTTCTAGAATGGAAATAATAATTATTCTATTCATAAGAGAAATCGTTACTTTTTTTAAATATTGTCATTATATATATTGTTAATATCTGCCATGTAATCATTCAATTAAATAAATGAAACATCACATTTTTGAGTGAATTTAATTGACATTATACCAATACAATTTCATTTATTCACATTATTATTGTGTTACCAATATAATACTATTGGTCACCACATTAAACAAAACATGACTAGATTTCCATTTCTAGATGATTTTTCTTTTTCGTAGGAAATGAGTAGTAAGTTTACACTCCTTACAAAAAATAACCTAAATATTTTTTGCCCAGTAGAGATATTTCACAATTTTTAGTAGTCAAGATTTGTCAAACTTCCATCTTTTGGAGGCAAAACAGTGGATAGACTCATTACTGATAATGAGTGATAATGTGGGTAGACACTTATTTTAATAGTTATTATTTAAAAACTATGTAGTTTTTTCATACATTAAGTGCTTGGCCAACATAAATCCTATTATTCTTAACCATTTCTAACAGAACATATTCATAGTTGCTATCATAAAATAATCCCAGCTTTACCAACTCATTTAATATGCACAGTGGCACCACCAAAGTGAGAGTGAAAGAGCATTTTGTCCGAATAACTAAGAGTGTTACGATACCCAAATTGGTTTTGGATGTCCATCGAATACAAATGGCTTAAGTTAAAAAGTAATGTTAAAATTTGTAAATGTTCAATGTTACCTAACCGTTGTAGATTTCACAAGTTGCTCTGTACTTTAAACTCTTTTCAAGGTTTCGCTTGCAAATCTTCGCTCGTGTGGAAATTTTCATAAATCGCCTATACAATGTCATTTTAATAAATCTGTGTGATTTATATTTTTAGAAACATTATTGAATAGGCGAGAATGAAATAGTATAAAAGATTATGATGAGAACAAAATTGCTTTTCTTTTTAAGAATAATAAATATGATGTAAATAGCAAATATAAATTAACCATAACTAACTCTACTTGTTGAAGATAAGTGATGCAAATGTTAAGACATCATACATTTTTACACAGTACTTCGTAACTTATATTTTACAAATACAAATCTAAAACAGATAAAGTTTTAAAAATCGTTAATACTGGTTCTACAGTGTAAATCTAATTTTATATGTTACATATAATTTAAGTTGATAATGTGTTTAGATACTTTATATTATGATAATGTCACTAGCAACTAATGTTATAGGAAATATGCATTATGACTTCAATGTAGTATAAATTAACAAATGATTCATAAATTACCTACACTGAAGTGACAGATCTGAGTAATATTGAAAACAAAATTAACAATTTTATATTATTTTAATGAGATTTGGTTAGTGCAATATTGCAGGTATTAGTAGTTCTAAAAACATTTGTTTAAAAAATCTGTCCATACTGCATTATTAAAGCAAAATATGTCAAATAAGTTAATGAGGGTACATTCATAATTAATCTTGTAATAAAATAAATGTGAATCCATACTAATGTAAGGGCTAGTATATTATATTAGGCAAATATTATGCGCGGTGCGGTAAGACCAGTGTTCAGTTACTTCCTAGGTATCAAGAGTGAACAACTTTCGCCGCGGCCGCTCTCGACCCCCGGCCTGCGCACGCGCACCGCACCACTCCACCACAACCACTAGGCCACACCACAAAACTAAATACATTATACCCAGAACACTAAATAATCCTCATTGCGCAAATCCACTTACCATTTTCCTGCTTATAACTATCAGTTGTTTATATAAAAAAAAATGTAAACAGTGACACGACTTATAAAGAGTAAAGTACCTACTAGTAAGAGGCCCATATCAATGGGTAAATAAAAAACTAGGTACTCACCGTTCAAGTTTATGGCACCAAATCCCAAACAATATTTAAACTGTCACAAACACGCTATACACAAAACACTAAACTTGACTTATTCACCTCTTGACATCTGACATGGCTTATCCGAGCGGATAGATCACAATTATATCTCACCATAAAAACATAGACGTAAAGGCGCTCACATAAAAACAATAAGATATAACAAAAGTTGAGCAAAACGATCGCAAAATAACTATACAAAACGTAAACAGCTGCCTACTTTGACAGCACCGTCCAATAAACTGACAATTGAAATGAGTTGCCAATCGCAAAACTACTTTCGCCTTCATTCTGCAACATACCAACATACAGAAAATAACTATAACGTAATCAGATAGTAATGACGTAGACTGCGTACTTTGTTATTTTGGTATGGCAAATTAAATTGGCCTTGGTAAGAAATCGATCAGCGTTAAAGTATCGATTACCACTCTAAAAAGTGAATGTTTAAGTGTAGTTTTCAAATTATCATGCAGTTCAAAGGAAAAAGTAGCAACTACACACATATTATTTTGATTCTTCCTGAGTTATTAGCCATTTAATTAATTTATTTATTTAAGTATAAAAGGATATATAATGATGATTAAAGGAAAATGTTGTATAAACTATCGGATATCAATAATTAAGTTATAAGTCTTTCTTGTCGAAAATCATATATTCTAGTTTTATCGCAGAATTTTGTTATATAATAAACTTTATAAAATTACTCTAAGAGGCCCGTTTTGAGGTTTTGAGTTAATTCTTTTCCAATACCATTAAATGAAGAATAAATATGAATGTTTATAATGTAAAGAAACTCTATTAAATATGACTTCCAGACTTCCATTACAACTCTATGTTATAACGCTTTCCTATACATTTTTTTTTTAATTGCCTTAAATATCAAAGATATTAGTAAGAAACTGCAGAATTTCGACTTGGATTCACGTGCTGTGAATACTTATATTGGATTTCATTTATTACTATCATAATTATGGTTTACAAAAGCAATGATAATGTTCATGGTAAGTAGAGTTTCTGTATAAATATAAGTTATCGGCCAAATTGATTTTTAATGAATATCTTAATTTTCCAAAAATCGATATAGAAAATACGTTTTTTCATATAGCAACACTGCATTACTTAAATGTCAGTAATCGTCACCATCATCAGTGCTGTAATCTGTCACTCGATTGTGTCGGTATTGTATTTATCGCATTTCATGCTAAAAATACAGTGAAAGGAATTTCTTTGTGCTGCGCATATTACAAAAAACTTTAAAGTGGCGTAACTAAATCGGAAACATGTCGAAGTTCGAGGATAATCCGTTTAGTGATCCAACCATAGACAATCCATTTGCCGTAAGTCGACTTCAGAGAATGAAAATTTTGTTATCATGATTCTGATTTATTATTTGCTGGGTTTTTATTCTAGGATCCAGCTGTCCAGCAAGTGGCCCGAAGTACAAACAATGCGACGCGAGGGCTGGACGATTACAACCCCTTCGATGACCAACAGGGCGGAAATCAGACTACGGTAAATTTTGTATACATATTAGTCATAAGGGATTTTCTGTGGGTTGATATTGATAAAGCCATCTCGTAAGTTTAGGTATGATTAGCATTGATATGATTGTAAAGGGAAAGTTAAGATCATTAGATAAGAGAATCTTAAGATCAATCCCTAATCAGTAATTATAATTTCATAACATTTTTTGTTATTCACTAGAAAGACAATCTAAAAGACGTTTTTACATAATCAATACAAATATTCATAATAATATACATAAACTTATATACATGATATATATTTAGATAATGTATACTTTGTTTTTTATTTTTACTGGATTTCTGTGTTTTAATGTCTAATTGTCTTAGGAATATATTGTTGATGGATTGAATTTTACATAAAATTCCACTTATGAAACTAATAAAATAAAAGAACCTAAAAAAACACTATCTATTTTACAACAAATATTGCAATAGATATTTGAAAAAATAAGCAATGACACAACAATAATTTCTGTTTAGCCTTCCCAACAGCCATCACAGCCAGCGATAATGCAGGCGGTGTCACCTCCTCCAGCTGGTGGTCAGTACACCCGGCCAAACCCACTTCCGCAGAGCCAAGCACCACCTTCAAACTTCACTACTGCTGACTTCCAGGTACTCTATGCTATCAACTTGTCATATTAAATATTTTGCAAAATAATAATAAGCTGTTTATTTTAACACTAATCGGTAATTTTGTATAGTTTCCTTATATGAACACAAAGTTTATTGGTGTTACAAATTAATCAGTCTAATATTCAGTTTTGTTATAAGTTTATTATTTATTAATATTTTCATTTACAATGTGAGATCACCCAACTTTTCGTAAAATACAAATACACTCCTTTGCAAAAAAAACGGGCGGGTTTGATTTTTTAACATTATTGGTAATAATTTAGTTCTTCAGAGGTTTTAATAGCCAAACTATGTTACTGGCACTTAATAAAGAGTCTGGGTATGAAAAAAAGTTCATTCCAAATTCAAAACTTTTGTTTTTTAAATTATTAATCCCTTTTTCATTTTGTGACACTTTTCGCGGGTTTGCGGTTAAAAGGTTATCAAGCAACTAAAAGTAACTTTTCGTTATTTTTAGTACAACAATTTATGTTTATCGCATAATTCTGCCTTATTGTGACTTAAAACAGATATCTTTGTGTCTATCGTAATGGCAGAAAAAGCAATGAGAGCTAGTAAAATTATAGCGCTGCTGGAAGAGGGGTGTAGCCAATGTTACGTCTCACAGCGGTTAAACGTGAGTCGTTCAACCGTACAAAGAACCTGGACTCGATACCAAGAGACAGGTTCCGTTCAGAGAAGGCAAGGTTCTGGGAGAAAACGTTGCACACAGCCGCGAGACGATCGCTTTTTAGTGACTCAGGCGCTGAGGAACCGCAAATGCAGTTACATAGACCTCAAAAGAAACCTTGAAGAGGTACGAGGAGCACAAGTTAGCCTATGGACTGTGAGGAGAAGACTTTTAGCTGCTGATATACGTAGTCGACGACCAGCGCGGGCCCCCAAGTTACTCCGTGAGCACCGGATTGCGCGGTTGAGGTTCGCTAGAAATTGCCTATCTTGGACACCAGGTAACTGGAGTAGCGTACTCTTCTCCGATGAGGCTCGAATTTGTCTGCATGGTGAGGACCGACGTCGGCGAGTGTTACGAAGACCAGGGGAACGCTATGCCGATGTGTGTTTGAAGAAATCACCCCTTATGGTGGAGGGTCCGTTATGTTTTGGGCGGGCGTAACTTCCAACTATCGTACCGAGATAGTATTCATAGAAAATGGCTCACTAAATGCGCATAGGTACATAACAGAAATCCTTTCTCAAAATGCACAACCCGCACTGACTGTAATTGGTGAAGATGCCATTTACATGGACGATAATGCTCGGGCCCACCGTTCTGGCGACGTAGATGCTTATATGCAAGAGGTCGGTATTCGTCGTTTGGATTGGCCAGCGCGGAGCCCCGACCTTAACCCCATTGAGCATGTTTGGGACCTCCTAAAAAGGCGAGTACGATCTGTCCAACCACCTCCACAAAACATCAGAGAGCTTAAACGTGTAATCTCGACTGAGTGGGAACACATTCCACAGGACACCATCAAAAGCCTGGTGGGAAGCATGCCAAGACGATTACATGCCGTAATCGCTGCAAGAGGAGGTCATACTCGTTATTAATTTTTATTTTTTAATGTCTCTTTTATTAAAATACCATAAAAATACTCGTAGTCTTAATTTCATTATACCCATAAAAATGTCCATTTTAACACGGCTCTCTGTTTACATTGACTAAAACACCGATACCAGGATAAAAGTGTTAAAAAACTAGATTCTCATTGATAATAAGAAATTTCTAGTCATCCAAGCTAATGACATACTAAAAATATAATAATATTTACCCATAGAAAAGCTAAGGTAAAGTGTGTGTGTAAGGTGCCCGTTTTTTTTGCAAAGGAGTTTATATACATTATATGTATGTGTCATATTAATAACACATGTCTTTTATATTTAAAGTAAATGATAAACTGACATTCTACGACATTGTAATAAAGTCTTTTTATAGGAAAAAAATAAACCTAGTATTTAATCAACTGGTAGAAATAACATCATTGTTCATAGATATACCTAGGAACTTTTAAATAGACTAAGTTTTAATTATAGTTTCATATTTGACTCAATTATAAACATTATAAACTAGAATAAGTTTAATTTTGCAGTACAAACAAGTAGAAAATAAAATAGTTACTAACATTACCCATTTACAGTGAACCCTTAGGAGTATACTTAGAAGTTTGTGCCCATTTTGAGAAATATAATTGGCTATTAAAGTGTGTTCATTAGTATTGTGGTTTCACTTGTATAGTGCCAGATATTCAGATAAATAGAAATCTAACTATGTGCCAATAGTTGACCCGAATGCAAGCCATCAAGATAGTCACAGCTAGTGTTCATACACAATTGTGATTGTCACTGCAACTTGCTATTTTATATTTATTGTCCATGATATGTTGTAGCCATTGTTATGATAAGGTGTTAAACTGATGACCTAGCTTATTACCTAATTTGTTTTAAATATTATCAACCTTCATAAACTACATTTCATTATAATGCATTGCCCAAAAAAAGACCTGCCATAAAATAAAAAAAATAAGGTATGGTAGAAGTATAATCAAAATGTCTATACATACTTTAATCAATTAATTAATTTAACATATGAAATGCAGTTATGGTCAATTCCTTTTAAATGTATTAAAATAATGGAATTTATTTAAAATGATTTTTTTGTTAGGAGCTTTTGATTAAATATTGATGCATTAGTTCATAAAACATAAACATCTTTTGGGCAGTATAATTTTAAATTAATTTAAGTGATTGGCTAGGCTATTAACTAAATGACTATTAAACTACATGGCTGCAATACATGTTATTGAAAAATAGATACACATATATATTATTATGTTTAAACAATGCTATATAGATGCATGCAACTAATACACATTTGCTTTCTCCAAACGCACATCAGGAACTCAAGGTAAACACACTTGATAAATTATTATTGTGATTCATTCTCACCTGTCACTGTTTCTTTATTTTATCAACCTGTCACCTGAGTTATCAATACTCTTATCTTCTTAATGCTAAAATGTTTATATACTTTGTTGTGTTATCTTTGTTTTGTTTTTTACTTATCGCTGGACAACAAAAAATTAAGATTAAAACAATAAGTACTGATGGGTTTTAATGCGTGTCTTCAGCCCTTAGCTTATCTTAATATGTGTAATTGGACAAGTGAGAGATTTTTTTCCCTAAAATCAAATACAGTGTAAACTCTATATAACGGCACTGAAGGGACTGTGCATTTTATGGCGTTATAGAGAGTGGTCGTTAAATGGAAAGAAGAAAAATCAGAATTAGAAAAAGAAAAAGTTTATTTCAGTCTAGTGTTAGTAGTTATGTACATAAAAAAGAATCTTATTTGAACACTATTGCGTGTTGTTTTTTTTTTTGTATGACGTCTTTTGCTGCACCAGTAATTTTGTTGTATTTTTTTCATTATATTATTCATATCTTCTGATATTGAGGCATCTTGGTAAACAAAAGAACGAATTTCTTAGAAAGTTCCGTATGCATGATGCCGACAGTCGAGTTTATTGCGGGCTAGGATAATTAAGCGACAAAAGAACGTACACTGGGGCGCAGTTTTTACTAATTTTAGCAACTTAAAAGGTACTTTTTTACTCAATTGTGGTCGTTATTGAGAGTGGGTGTAATGCTATGTAGAGTGTATCATTGTATGGAATACAAGCTAAACCAACTAAGCCAATTGATTTCGACGCTTTATAGAGTTTGTCGTTAAATCGAGTGACGTTACATGGAGTTTACACTGTATTTAATTTGTGTAAGTAGGCCATACTATTACGGTAAAACCTAATATATACTGTCTAAAAATTTCAATTGACTATCTATTATGGTTCAAGAGGTGAACCCTATAGTAGATGGACGTACGAAACTCTTAAAAAAATCTTGGAACGGTTTTCGTACACGCTAATCTCTGAAATTGTTTTACCAATTACATCCAAACTTGGTGAATGTGTGTGGTTGGTACCACCTTGAAAGATAGCGTACTTATTGACCCAATAGGTGGTGTTGTTAAAATCAAATATATTTTTGAGGGAGAAAGTTGGCCATTTTTTTATTTGGATTTAGTTTACATTTTCATGATTAACATTTTCTTATAACTGTTATAGATATTGTTTCTGTGGCATGACTACATTAGTTATTATTGGAACTTGTGATAATTATGTGTGTGTTTTTTTAACACTATCTTGACATTTAATTTGACAAATGTGTACTTTTCCCAACAACATACCTACTCTCAATGTGTTTAATCTAGATTGTAGACCACACATGAAAGACCGCACATTACGAAATTACCTGTGCGTGGGTTCGTGACACTTGCCTGTTAAGAATTCCATGAATAACATCCTTTATGTCTCTATTGAAGTGGTTCTAGTATGCAATTGTTTAGTAGCAAGTGAAATATTTGGGCTGAAGTGTTTAAATGTGTATTTGTGTGATTATAAACAATGATTCCAACTGAAATTGAACTGCAGAGACGGCAAGAGGAGTTAGAACGTAAGGCGGAGGAGTTGGCGAGGCGCGAAGCGGAACTTCGGGCCGGGTCAGCGGGCAGACACAACAACTGGCCTCCGTTGCCAGCCTTCTGTCCGATCCAACCGTGTTTCTACCAGGACATCAATGTGGATATACCGCTAGAGTTCCAAAGGATCGTACGGCACCTCTATCACCTTTGGATGTGTGAGTATTTCGCAATAAGGTATAGTCCGCGCCAAACTGCTAGTCCGCTCTGAAGTTGTTGCCAGCAGGTGTAGTCATACAATTTGTTATGATGACGCGATTCATTTCTATATAGTTTACTAGCAGTTTTACGTGGACTATAATAGATAAAATTACAAACGCTTCCAAATTTTACATAGGTTTTTATCTACTACAAATGCCCCTTAAACATGATAGATAAAAAAATCCGTGGAGGTGTGTGTGAATATATCTATACATGACTAATACACACGCCAGCCACTAACGGTTCCACATAATGGCCAAACTGCAGGTTTAATTGATTTATAAATATTTATTAATTAAAATAATATCTATCGACGGTGTTAGGTTGCGTGGCCGGTTTGACCGGTGTTACTTAATAACGAGTGGTTGATGATTGTGTAATACGTGAATTCGTGGGAATAGTTAGAGGAACTAAACAAACTAATCAATTTTACTTTTTAACAGAATCTTTGAAATCAATTTTTACCTACAATGAATGGTCCAATTAATTAATTTTGAACACTTGAACACAACAACCGATGACAATACGATACGATTTTCATAATTTTCTCCCGTTCATAAGGATCGTCAGGATTACCGATTTTCCTTGTGCGATTTTAGAATGGTTTTTAGTTTTTAACTATAATTATTATAAAATTATTCGATTATCTATACCTTCTATTAGGCGCTTTACTATGTGTTCATATAGAGCTTCATCTATTTAAAATAAAATATAGTTCAAAAAACTAAAAAACACGCTTTTATGATAAAATTAACTAAAAAGTAGAAAATCTAAATGAATCTAGGAATCAATTAAGGAACAGTAAATAGTATAATTGTGAAATAAATCTACAAAGTTTGAACGAAATCTGGCCGTTTAAAGTGGGTCAAAATCGCGCCCAAAGAAGTCGGTTACAAACATACAAACAAACATACAAACATACAGGTGAAGCTAATAAAAAGCGTGTAAAAATGCATCTTGTATGTTTTCCTTATACCGTATATTAAACTCAAAATAATTAACATAAATACACTCTCTATTAAATCAGTAAAATAGATCTTATTTTAAATATTTTTGTTGGAATTATGTGGGACACTTATAATTATAAGGACACTATACAATAAAACCTTATAGCAATAATTGTCTCCATTGTCTATGCTTGAGAATATTACAAATGAATATATATTTTTTATGTATTTTCTATGATAATGTTTGAAATTATGCACATAATATATCTTTATTACACTGAATATTTATTGTTAGAATAATTAACTGGTCAAGTTACTACTTCAAGTATAGATTATTGGGATATAAAAGTCTGAGACAACGCAGATGGGAACAATGACATTGTAAGATTGCAACATTATAGTTATAGAGGTCGCGTTCCGATCCGGTAGTAGTTTATGAAAATATTGTAACTGACAATTTGTAAATGCCGCCGTTGGCCTGTACAAAAAAGAAAAAGAATAAGCGATGATAAGTAACTGAAATAGTTATTTTTAATATGCCGTAAGAACCATTGTATAAATATGCCCGTTAAACCTAGTTTTTATTAGGTTGGGTTGTATCTATGTATGTGTGTATGTAACGGAATCTTCGAGCTCCATTTTCACCCGTTTCTAGAAGCTTGATAAATTTTAAACTAAACTGAATTTAATTATTATTTTAATAACTTAAATTTTATTATAATTTTATTTTGAGGCGATTCATTATGATTGATTGATTTATTTTCTGGTTTTTAGTTCGTTCGTTCATTATTTTTAAAACTATTCTTTATTAAACCTAAACTTTGTCATCATCAACCCTTTCGCTCAATTACATCATCATCTACATGTATTTCTTTTACTACATTACATAAAATAAGAAAAGAATTTAAATAAATATATTTTTGCAATTTTTACATATTTTTGTATGCTATACTTTGCCTTATTCCAAACATAATAATATGAGTGATTGATTGAATGAAAATATATCTTTCCAGTTCACTCTCTGGTGTTAGCGCTTAACATAATAGGCGCTATGTCGCTGATGTTCGTCACCACATCCGTCACGCCATTCGGCCTCTCGATCCTGTACTTCATCCTGCTGACGCCCTTCAGCTTCATATGCTGGTACCGGCCGATATATAAGGCGTTCCGGAGCGACTCCTCGTTCAACTTCATGGTGTTCTTCTTCATTTTCCTATTCCAAATCATAATAACGGTGGTGCAGTCGATTGGATTCCGCGGTGGTGGTTCTTGGTGAGTGATATTGTTTAATATAACAAATTACGATTCTTTTTTTATAATATAGGAGTAGCAGACGAGCATGCAGTCCACCTGATGGTAAGTGGCTACTGCCGCCCATGGACATCTGTAATCAACCCCAGATAGGATTAGATATTCCTACCTGAGGTCGGCCACAGATGCGCCGCTACCCCTCTGAGGACTAAGCTGGAACGTCTGGGAAAAGTATGTGTCCCTTACCGCACCCTTCAAAACAGAACACAGCAGCGCTTAACAATGCTGTTATGAGGCAGAAATTAATTGCAAAGTGTCTGTGTATAACGTTATTATCACAACGACACCTATTCGCTTACTGAATTCGAACCTGCAGTGAGCTCAATATAGGGAAATTCAAACAAATATCTAAATAATTATTTTTTTAGATTTGGTTCAGATGTGTTAGTCTTCTCATTGTTGCAGGGGTTCATGACATTCACAAGTAGATTTCTAGTATAAAGTTATAATTTTATAATATATTCATTATCTAATTATTACATTGCTGAATTATAAATACATATATTCTAAAATATTTTCATTTACTTTCCAGCGGTCTCATAACGAGCATTGATGCGTTCCAAACAAACGTAGCCGTTGGCATCATCACGCTGTTGGTCACGATTGGTTTCATCACTTCTGTTGTTGCGGACGTTATGCTGATGACTAAGGTATCTAAGCTTATATTATTTATTCTCTATTATAGTCAGTAGAAATTATTTATAGTATAGTTCATATTGTTCAACTCTAGTAGCACCATTATTTTTGTATATTAGATATCTGTCAGAGGTGTGTTTGGGTTCTTCGTCTTAATAATGATGGTATGATGAAATGCTTGCTTTTATACATAGTTATAGAAACCAATTGGGATACTTAGGTCATGTGTTGAGACACATCATCATCATCATCAACCCATTACTGTCCCACTGCTGGGCACGAGTCTCCTCTCAGAATGAGAAGGATTAGGCCATAGTCCACCGCGCTGGCCAAGTGCGTATTGGTAGACTTCACATACCTTTAAGATTTTTTTTTTTTTTATAAATCTCTCAGGTATGCAGGTTTCCTCACGATGTTTTCCTTCACCGTTTAAGCAAGTGATAATTAATTTCTAATTTCTAATACGCACATAAATTTGAAAATCAGAGGTGCGTGCCTGGGATTTGAACCTCGGACCCCTCGATCGAGAGGCCGTGTTCCTTAACCACTAGGCTATCACTGCTTTTTCGTGTTCCTTAACCACTAGGCTATCACTGCTTGTTGAGACACGATAGATACCAATTACTTCTGTTAATAATGATGGGAAAAGCGAGCGGCAAAACGACGGCAAAATCTAGCAGTAGGAGAAACAGGCAATCAAATCAAATCAAATTTATTTATTCAAAATATGTTCTACAGAGGACTTTATGAATGTCAATACAACTACCACCACAAGGTGTTTCGTTATGGAGAAAAAGCGGCGAAAGAAACTCTACAACACACATCTTTTTTAAAAAGTAAATGTTTTATACAATGGCAAACTTAACCTAGTGGTAATAGGTAGAAAAAGGTTGGTGATAATGGTATATGTCAGGGTAGGCGTACCTTTATGCATCAACGTGCCATTTTTTCTAAAGAATGTTTAATGGGGTTTTTGATGTGCCATCAAATAATTTTAACTTTCTGATTATTTGGAAAATAATAATAATAAATACTATCAAAACTCTTTATTTACTACAAAAAAGGTACATTTTGGAATGTTTTTATTACACGCATAATTTAAATTAGTGTAACTTCTGTTGCTACAGGTTAGATGATAAAAAAATTATGTTGGGGTTGTAAGATGTTACTCTTGTTGTCATATAACTAAGTATTGTTGAAAATAATGAAATGAATAAAAGTAATTAAAAAATAATGAAAATTTGGTGGTACGGAACCCTCCGTGTGCTAGTTCGTCGTGCACTTGGCGAATTATTACCCTAGGGTATGTAATCCCAAAAAGGTGGATGATAATGTTGCGTATCATACCCAGGTGCACCGCATCTACCGGTCGACGGGCGCGTCGCTGGCGAAGGCGCAGGCGGAGTTCACGACGGAGATCCTGCGCAACCAGCACGTGCAGACCGCCGCCTCCAGCGCCGCCGCCGCCGCCGTCAACGCCCAGATCGCGAACGCGAACCGCTACTGAAACAGGTACACACGACGTTACAGTAAAGTAATGAAATACGGACACCGGCGTAATAAGAAAGTCTATTGTAACATGATCTAAAGTCCGATTCATAATTAGATGTCCAAAATGTAAATGAAGGTGTTTACCTATAAAGAAAATACGTCTCAAATGGTAGTTTCTTATTTTTGACGATATTAAAGTAATACAACAATAATAAAATAGTAATCTAAATAAATAGTTTAATTATTAAATTCACATTATCTAATATTTATATTACTTCAATTTCATTTCATCAGTAATAATAATAAAAAAATTAAATTAAAATGAGATCCTAAACATTTTTTTAGCTTATGTTATTCATTTGCGTGACTCGTTTTAATAGCGCGTTTCTTAAATTGTGTTTAGTGTTAAAGTTTTGTTTTTTGTCGAGTTTGTTAAATGTTTTATTCTTGTTAATTTGTTAAGGTTTACAATACCTGTAATAGTATTTTGACAATGACTTTTCTTTGTTTACATTTTGGACACCTAATTATAAATCAGACTATACCATATATTCTACTACACTAATCGATGGTAGTAGTACTATTTGTGGTTCGACTCTAGAGGAACCAAAGAAACACCTACTTTTGCCTGATAAGAGAAGTGTTTTTGAAGAGTGTGGTCAGGAGAACATACTTATCAAAATGGTTTCTACTTAATCCACACGGGTAGCAACTCATCTATGAAAAACCTCAGATAGGAATGTAATCTTATAGGAATTTAATCAAATGAATAGCATTATAACCTGTTTTTATGGATTATTTAATCCATATAAACAGGTTGCTGTTACGCCATTGAATTAGTTTCCTTGTAGTACTCACTTATATTTAATTTAATAATAATATAAGGAATATCCTAAAACTTTCGTGAAATACACTGTTTATATGTATATATCTTACACTGTTTTCAAAATGAGCCCATTGTAAAAGGCATTAATTAATTGTAATTAAAAAATGTTTTAATTCCAGATTCCATAAATCATCAAGCAGCATTTATTGTGCACTTTCGGAAAGTACATAATCATATACTTGAATCGAGATAATGTTTGCTTTTCTGATATAATAAAGTATTCATATATAAATATATTTTCTTGGATTTAATATTGTATGTACCTTGTGTGTTGTATCTCTATGTATTGCATCTATGCTACCTCTGTTGTGATCAAACTCCACATCGGGAGGTCTAATATGTAGTTACTGTCCATAGTATTAAATTAACATTGAACCTATTCAAATTTCATTTGTATGTATGATATAGTTGTATCTAAAATTATTATTCCTATCAATTTTATCTATCACAAAGAAATATTTGGTTATACTTTGAACATGTTATGATTCGGACTATGTTACTATATAAATCCATTTATATCATATTTATAAATTAATAGAATTAGAACTAAACAACTATTTAATTTAACGGCCAAAAGTCGTATGGCTGTGTAACAATTGTAACTTAATTATATTGAATTATTTAACAATAAACTTTACAGCGACTTAGCATTTTGATGACAAATTGTACTAACCTAAAATAACTTTTATAAGTGCAATGTAAGGCCAATGCCAGTTAGGAAGATAGTACTTATGCGAAAGCATCATTGCTTTTATCATGTCACGTTTAAAGGGCCCACCTCTAGGACCAAGTGAATTGCGAAGAATCCTCAATCATATTCTGATACTTCCATATTACATGGATCGGTAACTCTTAATCCGTATTACTGGAACTCAAAATCATTTTACTTCTTACATCTTTGCTACAGTTGAGATCTTCAACCTAGTGGATCGAAGCTAAGTCCAATCGACATAATCTTGTCATTTTTTACACAGTACCTAAGTTTCGAGATAAGGCCATCTGTAATTTCTCGGTGAGGCAAGGGGTCCTGTGATATAATATAAATTAAATGTATTATTTATATTAATTATAGATGCCCAACAACAACAGTGTACCGCAAGTATACAGCACGCTACTAAAACATTTGCTATGGAATATAGCCATTAATTTGTTTCGATAAATGAATTTGATGGCGTCGCAATGCACTCGATCGTGGAGGTGGCACTTAAAAGTTTATTCACCGGTTTTATGAACCCTTTGTATATGTTACTCCCATGGTTCTTGCATAGTAGTATGGCATTTTGCATAACCGATCATTCTGTTGATCGTATCAAATTATACCCAATTTTTCATGCTTCGCGCCGTTTTTTTGAATATATTAAAAGCCTATATTAATAGTATAATTTAGTTATTGCTAGTTATAAACATTATTTTATTGAATACATGAGCTTGACGACGCTTTAAAATTTACGTAATATTGAAAATATGTAATAGTCATCAGCTTGGGGCAGTATTGATTCAGAGATGTTAATTTGAAAATTCAACTTGACCAGACTTCATGTTGTCAGGCAATCTTATAAGAAAATTCTTATAAAGGTTCTATCATACATGTATGTGGTACATATTCTTCAATCATATTCAAGACAATGTCTGTTCATGTTCTCTACAACTACTATTATAATTATGAATTTGTTTGTAAAACTAGTACATAACCTGAGTCCGAAGATCATGATCATGGGGAAAACTTATTAATCTATTTGAGAAGAAATATTAGTTAAAATAAACGACGATATTATCTTTAACCATTATGTCATGGTTCAAGTGAAGTGATGATGCAAAAAGTCAGTGGCTTACTAAGGTGCACTTTTAAAGTGCACAGAAACAATTTGGATTTAAAGTGCGAATAATATGCTTACCAACCTTAAAACAAGTATAATATGTCAATAATATTTACATCGTTCAAACTTTGCACTATTAAAATCCCATGGTCGTGAACTGGCGTTATTTCTGTATTACCTATTGTGTTGTTAAAAAACAATGATGTTCACTTGTGGTTTTATTTGCAATTCCCAAACAAGTGTATTGAATAATTGTGAACATTCCAAAATCTATGGGACAGTGTAAATAAATCTTTATGTCCTACGAATTTTCATGTAAGTGGTAAAATGTGTAATTTCGTATTATTAGTGTATTACTATTTTGTGGATATTTTGGACATTTTCGGAAATTGTAGTACGTGTTCAGTGTGACAAACGTAGTTATAATACACTTTTAAATTGTTAACTTACCTTTTGATTGTAATTCTCTGTGTATATTTCCTCTTGCCCCATGTGTATGTTATCCTATAGATGCACAAGACTTCATTCTAGACTTAAAATATTGTATAATAAGTTATGAAAAAATTAAGGATACACCAAACTAGTTGTTGGACTATTTTGGAAACTAAATCTGCAGCATCAGCCGCTAACAAAAATGTCAAAAATAAATATTATCCCTACTACATTACTGCGTCTTTCTAGGACATACTCAATAACTAGTTATTTATGTATCTGGGCCTAGTTTATTGTAAATTATTATGAGACCGTCCTTACCCAGATAATGGTAAGCGAAGGCGCGTAGATTTATCTAAAATGTTTACTGTTTTGTAACGATTAAGTCATGTTATAAACTTATGATTAATATTAAATACTTATAGTTTCAGAATCACTTGTTTTACTTAATTCCTTCTATCTCCAATATTAAAAAAATATTTATGAAATAATACCCTAAATTATTTGCCACATTACTGGTCATAAGATATTATTAGGCACTCATCACTACATAAATATCCTAATATTAATAGAAACTCAGATGTTTGAGACCAATAACCAGTTTAGCGGATTAAAGTAAACACCATAGTAAAAGTATTTCATTCATTTTATTCCTTACGCAGAAAAATAAAAGATTACATACATACTTAATCTAATGAACAGTAACTAATTGTAGACTACGACAACTCGTAACATACAAGTATGTAAGACAAATGGTTCACAACATTGTTTTTCTATTATTCTATTATTGCATGATACATTGTCCTTGCACCTAAATGAAATTAAGGCAATAGTAGTTTTAATCTATCGTAGTCATACTTTTGTACATTTAATCTGTAATGCAAGTCATGTTTGCAGCATTCACATATTTCCCTTTTTATACTAAACATTCACTAGGTTACCCTGTTCAATGGGTCTGCAGACAAAAATGAAATATTATATTACAGGATTTACCTAAACAAACAAGTACAACCAAGTACTATACTGTTGCCAATGCCACTACTACATCATTCAGTTATATTGCTTTATTACTTCAGGCTAGCGGTGGGTCGTTGAAGTTTTTTCGGTCAACGAAACGTCAACGTTAATTCCCATTGATCAACTAGTTGATCAACTAGTTAATTTCGTCAACGAGTTAACGTGTGTAACGATCAACGCTTCTCTACTGAATTGCGGTAAATGTTATTTTAGAAACAATTTCACGTAGTGCGTGTTATTAAATATCAATATCAAGAATTAATAATTATAATTATTTATTAGGAAATAATTCGATATGTTCTACATAATTGGAGTTTAAATTATACTATTATACCGACAATCAAGCTCGTCTGCTACTCGTATATTATAAAAAATAAAAATTAACGTAAGTTTAATTCTAAACAAAATACAATTTTACTTTGAAAATAACGAAACGTTCCATTTAACGTCGTTGACGTAACGTTGATTCGTTGAACGGTTGATTCAACTTGTTCGTTGATTCAACGACCACCGTTACAAAATACAATTTACGTTGAAAATAACGAAACGTTCCGTTCAACGTCGTTGACGTATTTAACTAGTTAATTTCTATTGGGTTAACGTTGATTCGTTGAAAGTGAATCAACGGTTGATTTAACTAGTTCGTTGATTCAACGACCACCGCTACTTCAGGCACTGTCAACACAAAATCCATTAGTACACATGGTACAAAACATAGCCTTTTGAACATGTCACAAGGCTTACATGGCCATTGTGAAGAATAATTATATAATAAAAAGTAATCTTATTATATATTATAGTGATGAAATTGGGTATTTGTCATCAGAAATTAGTTTTGAAGGTGGTAGAACCCTTTGTGGTTCGACTCCGGCGGCACCACCGCCACACCTATTTCTACCTAATAACAGCAGTGTTAGGCGCTGCTGTGTTCCGGTTTGAAGGGTGTGGTAAGGGAGACAGACTTTTCCGAGGCGTTCCAGCTTAGTCCTCAGGGGTAGCGGCGCATCTGTGGCCGACCTCAGGTAGGAATATCTAATCCTATCTGGGGTTGATTACAGATGTCCATGGGCGGCAGTAGCCACTTACCATCAGGTGGACTGCATGCTCGTCTGCTACTCTTATATTATAAATAAAAAAAAAAAAAAAAAAAAAAGTTATTCTCCAGGGCGCGTGAAGCCTAACTTTTCATATTATTTTTTTTTTTTTTAAATTTACTATTAATAAATCCTTTACCTCTAATTATGCCTCCTTATCAATTTCGGTATTACGTAAAACATGATTTAAACGTAGTCGGAGTCGTTTAAACGGAGTCATTTTTAACTAATATAAGGAATTAATACCTCAGACTAAATTGTGTGAGTCAGTGTAAACTCATTAGTTCCATAATTGGCTGTTTTTCTTCGTAGTTCACGAAGAATATTAAGTAATATCACTTTTGGACAATAATTTTTAAATACTATAAAAGTTAAAGTATGCTTGGGTTAATATTTTATAGAATATGAGCAAATTCTTTGGAGCACAAATTACTGAATACACACTGAAACTATAAACTCAGTGAATGGAATAAAGGCGCAGTCAGTTAGATTTAGTGTAATTAAAAACTGCATTCACTATGCATAAAAATGGCATGTAAGATTTAGCATTGCAGATTATTATTCGGGCAATAATTTATACCATGTGGTATATTCGGAAATTATTCCTGAAAAGTGATTCCTGATCATTTTATATACTTGATTAATTGAAAGACAAAAAGGATAAAATACATAACAGGTAGGTCTGCTAGCCCCTTTATAACACTGATATTAGTATTACAACTACATATTGTACATTTGTTGCAATATTTCCATTAAACAACATATGCCGTGGCATAGTGGGTGTTGAACCTTGCATTTTAGTTTTTTTTATTTTAAAATATGTATTTATGAAATGGAGATTTTTAAATCTCTATTTGGGCTCCCAGACAGCACGTATTCTTTTTGTCTGACAAGTCAACGATTAATCTATTTTCGATTCTAATCTATTCCGAAAATCCGAAATTGCGACCCACACTACACCACTGAATACAACACACTTGCTCCCAGTTAAGCACATAATTCTTGTATTTGATTTGAACATTAAGATCACCGCCCCACAAGTGTCTAACAAATTGAAGAGGCAGTTCTGAGCTGAGGCTAGCAGACTAGTTGCGAGAGGTGCTAGGTGTATGGTGCGGAAGCGTGGGCATTGAGGCGGGCGGGTCCTGGCTCGGGTAATGGAGCTGGGCGGGCGGCTTCGAATACAATAGACTTAATCCCAGTTCAAATTAAGCACATAATTCTTATTCTTGAACATTAAGATCACTGCACCAAGTGTCTAAATAACTGAAGAGGCAGTTCTGGGCTAAGGCGGCTAGCAGACGAGTCGCGACAGGTGTTAGGTGTGTGGAGCGGAGGCGTGTGCGTGGGCACCGAGGCGGGCGGGGTCCTGGCTCGGGTAGTGGAGCTGGGCGGGCGGCGCGGGGGGCGCGGGCGCGGGGGCGGGCGGCGCGGCGGGCGCGGGCGGCGCGGCGGGGGCGGGCGGCGCGGCGGGCGGCGCGGGCGGCGGCGGCGGCATCCCGCCCCACGCCCAGCCCGGGCCCGCGTAGTGGTGCAGGTTGAAGAAGTCGTTCGGACGGTTCGGAGGCGGAGGCATCTAGAAGTAGATATTGTATTATTATGATTGGTAATAGCTGAAACCATAGTGATTATAGTAAACCAACTGAATAAAATGGTGGCTAGTATTGATTTTAGACTAAAATTATCGCGGAATTGAAACATTTTATTATGTAACGGGTACTCACAATATGCGTGTTTAAATATCGGCAATAAAGAAATTTAAAAACGCATATCATGAGTACCCGTTACATAATAAAATTGCTAATATTGACTCTTAAAATTTAAAGTAATCTGACCTTACTCCCTTAAAAACATTAATAAATGATAGCACTTAAAAGAATATGTAAAGTAATTGTGTGATATTACTTATGTATTAAATATGAAAATATGGAATTTATTTTTTTAATAGTAAAGATTGTTTTCCTTAATAAAATGGTTATATGAACGACATATTGGTACCTGTGGTGGGAATGGCATAAAAGCGGGTGGCGGCGGCGGCAGTGTGCCAGGCAGGCCAGGCACTGGTTCTAAAGCCGGCGCCATCTCATTCTTGTCGTTAGGGCCTTGACGACCTGTAATTTTGAAAATAACAAGTATTACCAATCAAACACCAGACAATATTTACCTAAAATCAATATACAACTAACCTGTTTTGCTATAAACACTTCCAACCATTTTATTATGTTTTAATGTAAAAAATAATCTGTTTAAATTTGTATTTAAGATGTTGCTAATTTTACACTAAAATTATGTGTTTAAAAAATGTATTGTTAAATTATTTTTTTAAATACAAGTACAAGCAAATTTTATATGATACCCACCTTGAGATTTACCCCATTTAATAGTCAGCCTCTTGCCCGCAATAACCAGTCTGTTGAATGTCTTCTCAGCAGCATGCTCTGCAGCACTCCTAGTGGTATACTGTACAAACGAACACTGTGCTCGTGGCACTAATGTCAAGGATCTGAAAAACATAAATGGGTTGTAATGATATCATTAAGTGAGGACAATTTAATGGAGTGTACAGGAAAGAACAAATTATACGATTGATGAGAAAATAACAATAGTAGGCGGTATGAAAGTAAAACATGTTGCAAGTGCAACATAAATATAGGGTACACTTAGATACTTTAGATTTTAAATCTGAAGATGGTGCTTTTATCTGTAGGCTAAAAAGGCTATAGCATAATATAATTCTAATTAAAAGAGAACCATACCTTATCTCTCCATATTGGTAGAAGTGTCCTCTAAGCTCTTCCTCAGTGATATTTTCAGGCAGATTCCCTACGTATAGAGTTGTGACAGTCCTATCCTCTGGTGGAGGCAATGCGGGCATGGCAGCTGCACGACGCATCAACTTCTCTGCTACAGGGTCATTTACTCCATAATATCTGTTAAGAAGAAAAAAAATAAGTTTCAATTGTTTGTTACACATATCTAAATGTTAATCTGTCAAAATATAACTGTACTTTAAATGTATAGCAAAGAGAATAAAGACAATATTTAACAAATAGCAATAAGCTGCAATATAATAATAAATAAGTTTTAAAATAAAAAATTTATAGGCACATAAGGATGGCAATTATTATTGTTAAATTTAACATGTATTTTCTTCCTAAAGTCTAATAAATTATTACCTGTCCTTGATATTTTGGTCAGCCAGAGGATCATCAGGGTCAGTTGGCTTTTCATGTCTGTACGGACATTCTTCTCCTCGCCGACACTCCCCCTTCACCCAGAATGAACACACATGCGGTCTGTTTCTCTTGTAATAAGGTGCGGTTCTCGCTAAACGTAACAATAAGTCTGAAGCTCCTTTGGATTTCAATGCAGAATTGCTCGGCTGACTTGGGTCAAACTTGGACATCTGACTGTCCAAATTCTGAATATAATATTCCTTATTGACTTCATTCCGAGGTAAGTCATCTTGGATTTTAAGTGCAGAATCCCTGACTTGTATTGGTAACCCATATTCGAGGTCTAGAAGGCAGGTTTGACAAACATTTTTCAGTTTGGAACATGTTTGACAAATTTCAGTTTTCTTAAAGCGCATTCTGGAGCCAGGGCACCAGCGGAAGACGGTGAATGGACGTGCACATATTTTACACTCCTTACCATACTTTTCTTTTGTCTGCAAACATTTATATAAGTTAGTTCTATTACACAATGCTAGTTATAATACAAAAATGAGAAACAAAACTCACCATACGAATGTAGGGGTTATCTCCCAAACATGTTTGGCATAGAATTGGAAAATCCTGAAATCACAAGACACCAAATTGATAAGGCATCAATATACAAAATCGTCTAGGTTTTTATATTAATAAAAAGATATTTACCGAGTCCTCCCAATTCTGTCGATTGTACGTATTTGTTGATTTTGAAACTGCCATGGTAGTTTCCCCTCGTTTTTTCTAGTAAAAGACAAAAGTAGTAAATGACTAACTAAAGATGAAGAACAGGTCATGGAGGTTTCCAAGAATATCTATGTGAAGAATTGAAATATCATATGAAAATTAATCAAAATTGAACGTAAACAGTGAATTCTTTTTAAATAAAATTACGAGAAATAATACAACGCATCACATTCAGAATTCACAAACCAAACCCAAGTTCAATTCATTAGACATAGATAATCAAAGTTTGGTTATGCTGTCAACAGTGTCAACGGTTTACGTCAAGTTTGTCGACGCTATGACTTGGCCAAGGATGACCACAGACTAAATAAGAATACACACACAGTAAATGGACAAACATTATTATTATTATTATATGAATTTTTATTATAAAAAGCTAGTGAGCAATAATTTAATCGTTGTTTTTATAATAAATTATAACTACCTATACCTCATTCTAATAAATTAACAAATGTCACTTTTTTGACGTTATTTAAAATGTCATATGATATTTTCTGGGAACATACTGTCACATTACTTCACATTAGTAAATGTCAGTCAAAATAAACAACTGTTCAGTTTTGTGCTTTCTCGTATTTTAATTTCAATATGTTTTGATAACTTTTAAATAGAAACCTTATTTAGAGGACCTTGTAATAAGTCTTAATTAAAATGTCTATTACTACGTTGGTACGTATTGAATTTTATTTATGTAAATGCATGTTCCGGCTACCTAGAAAGTATAGTTTGAATTCAAAAATTTCAAATTTCAGTATTACTTACAACTTAAAAAGGAGAACGCGCACGACGAATCCATCTGGTGCTGCACTTGGAGTCAAATAGAGAGTGAGAAACAGAAAGAGAACAATGAAGATGAACATAATGAAAATTCGAAGTAAGCATAACCTATGTGATATGAAATATATTGAAACACTGTATACCAAAGCTATACTTTTGGTATACAGTCACATCAAGTGTTAACATACATTATATACATAAACATAGCATTCCGTAGTGATTACAAATTATATTAATTTGAAAAATGCTTTATGAATTATGACGTAGTTTGCTGCTAATATTGAACTAAAACATAACACCTATGTTTATTCTTTAAAACAACTAGATAGACCTATTATGGTTTTCTAAAATAGTATGAGGTATTGCAGGAGGAGGATTGAGAAATGGTAAGAGGTATTGTTACACAAAGTTTTTAGGATTATCTTAATTTTATCATAAATATTTGAATTAATTGCTTACTACCAATTTATACTAAATTGTGCAGTCACTATGCAATCATATTCACCTTGTGTAATCACTCACAAAGCTTATTAATAAAATATGTGTACAATTACAGTCACTCCACACATTCGCAAAGTGCCCCTGAGAACTACATTGTGACAGGAGGCCTCGATGACATCATTAAAGTGTGGCAACTGGAGAACGGAAGACTAGAGGAGAGGCACCAGTTGGAAGGCCATTCTCTTGGAGTTGTCTCTGTTGTGGCTAGTCCAGATGGAAAAAGTAAGACACACATTTGGATATTTGACTGCAATAAATATATAAAAAACCAATATAGCTTAAATCTATATATCCTAATCAATTTGCTACACTACTTAGCATGTTTTAAGGGTATTTTTTTCAAAAATCAATCCTAATTCTAATACTAATAAGTACTTTAATGTAAGTCTACAATATTGTTATTACATAGTTTAACTGAATCTCCCAGCTCTAGCTAGCAGTTCTCAAGACTCCTCACTAATTCTATGGGACATTGTGACCGGGGACAAGCTAAAGACAATGGAAACAGGGACATCAGATGTTTGGACGTTAGACTTCTCGCCAGACGGCAAACATGTGATCACTGGCAGCAACGCTGGCAAGATCCTAATGTTCTCAGTTGAGACTGGACAACAGGAACAGGTTCTAGATACAAGAGGAAAGTTCACCTTAAGTGTTGCTTATGTAAGTTTGAAATTCTAAATTGTATTTTCACTATGTACGTTGGAATGAAGGCCCCATTATTAAATACCAAATATAAAAACCAGAGGTCAACATTTTTCATTGTGAATAATATCCTAAATAGATAAAATATGATGTATCTTCTTTTATAAAGTCAGATTTTACCTGTATGTAATTTATACACTTAATTAATAATTTTACATTTTACACAAATAGGTCAAATTCGAAATATTGGATCTAAAGAAATTTATCCCCTTATTTTGAGTATGCAATACATAATAATATAGATATATCAATTTTGAAGGACTATTCCTTCATTGCACATGTTTTTTATAACTGAAATAAAGTAATTATTATTTGACTATTTTTAGAGTCCAGATGGCAAATATATAGCAAGTGGAGCATTGGATGGTATTATAAACATCTTCGATGTAGCACAAGGAAAACTTGTTCATACGCTCGAGGGCCATGCTATGCCCATTCGGAGCCTTTGTTTTTCACCAGACTCACAGTTACTGCTCACTGCGTCCGATGATGGCCACATGAAGCTGTATGACGTGTAAGATTTTTTAGATTCCCATTAAATGTGTATCTTATTAATCTATATTGACCTGTGTTGATAGAAGATATATCATGTCACAGAAATAAAAAGTACTGTTAGTTGTAATCACAGACCTGTATTTGTTTGTGGGCGTAATTGTAGGATCAAGTTATATTTTCATTTGTTTGTTCCATTTTATGTTTAAATATCTTTGACTGTAACATATTTTAACAGAATTTCCCATATTCTTATCATTAATTGTACTTATTTATTGAGTAAAATTACAACAATTTTGTGTATTGTAAATTTTCCGTATATTTATGTTCAATAGGGTTCACGCGAACTTAGCTGGGACACTATCAGGCCATGCGTCTTGGGTTCTCTCTGTGGCGTTCTCCCCGGACGGCAAAAGATTTGTGTCCAGTAGTGCCGACCGAACTGTCCGCGTGTGGGATTTGGACAGCATGCAGTGTCAAAATGTCTTCAAAGAGCATAATGACCAGGTTTCACCATATTGATCATTTTATGTTAATATTTAGTATAGGAAAGTAAATTAAATTTTAATTGGGGCACAATAAAATAGAATAATGGGTAAGGTAAAAATAAATGTATTCTATTACTTACCAGAAAACATTACAAGCCATTTTTTAATTACTATAGTTATTTGCCTATTTGCAATAAAATAATATGCAAATTTAATACGGGTGTACGTTGCTTTAATGACTTAAAATAAAATGTAATAAACTTTATTATTTTTAAGTAACAATTTTCTTACATGAAACCTTGTTTATTTCAGGTGTGGGATGTGAAGTTTAATGCAGAAAGTAATAAGATTATCTCAGTATCGGAAGATAAGAGTTTAAATATTTATGACTGCCCATTGTAAAAATATGTAAAAACATTAAATAATATTATATAACTCAACAGGTTTTTTTGTTCTTTTTGTCTCGTTTTGTTTCAGTATTAATAAGCATAATGGCTTTGCAATAGAGAGCATTTTAAAATAAATGTTGATATTTTTTAATGGTTTCTTACGGCAATAAATGTTGGTAACACTGTCCAGATATTGATGACGGTTGTCTCAACCATTGATATAGAGTAGGGAAAAAATTCTAAGTCTATGGTCTCAACTCAACTGACATAGCAATATAATAAAGTTAGGCTGAAAGGCAAAAAGCCAAGGCCGTAAAACACCATTTAAAAAATAAAAATGACATAGCAATATTATAAACATTGAAGATTTGACATTTAATGTCAAATATTCAAATACCTATAATACATTGGAAAAAAATACATTTTCAGATTTTCTCATTAAAAAAATAAATAAATAGCAAACTGGAATTAAGAATAACTAGGAATACACATTAAAGTAGGAATAATGCTTGCTACTTCAGCGGTAAGTTAATAATCGTACAATACTAAAATATATTCCGAAATTTTACACATATGTTTTAATTTGTTTATTTTCTTCATTAATTTTGCAGTATTCCTTGCTGTACAAAAAGGAAAATGCACACGTGGATCATATATACTGTTGTGCGTGGACACAGGCTAATCTCAGTGACGACGAGTCGTAAGTTTTTATAAATGGAAAGGTTTCCGTACTAACAGTAACCAAAAACAAACTGGAATCTTTAATTGACCGGTTTTTCGTTTTTTTATTGAATTTTAATATGCTTTTATAATTAAGTTGATAAATAATATAATAATATAAAAATAAACACAGCTTTATAGTAACAATTTTACAATGATTATTTGTAATGCCACAGAGACTTGGTGCACCCTTTATAATTTACTGCAAATGCAATAACATTGTATGCACATTAAGACCAATATAATAATTACTGTCCCACAGCTGGGAACATGTGTCGTCTAAAAATGATAAGGGTTTAGGCCATAATATACCATACTACTCAAATCTATATTGGTAGACATCACTCACCTCTTCCTTTGTTAGAACTAATTATTTCTAATTTTTTATAAGTAAACACACATGTTTGTATTAAAGTCACATCACAGTGATTCATGTATAGCTCCCATATTTGCGGGATATTGATAATTTACGTTACTTAAAAATACCTTTTATATTTTGGGAATACTTTATTTTGAATTATGAAATGTCATCTGATTTTTGAAATTTCTTTTGTAAAAGAAGTGTTATAAATTAGTGAATATAAATAAATTATATTATTGTATTATAAGAAATTATATAAATTAGATGAGATTAGTGAGATTAGATTAGATTATGTGTATTTATAATCCATTCTAAGTGTTTTAATATTTATTATTTATATTTAGGGCTACACCAAAGGACATTATAGTAACAGCTGGTTCAATGGGAGTAATCAATGTGTGGGAATGGGGAGACAGCAAGTTACAATTGAGGACAATGCTCAAGGATCACCGCTTGGCCGTCACATCACTATCATTCAGCCCGGATGGATTAAGTGAGTTATATAACACTTATTTCAACATTTAGTACTTGTTCAGTGTATGTTAGGTGTTCACAAGAAATCTGTAATGTAACAAAAATAGCTTGTTAAATATAAACTAGTTATTTCAATGTTTTCATTGTCTTTAAACTATTCTCTTTCTGACAAAGTATTTATTTAAGACTGAGTTGCGTGTATGGGACAGCCCTACACGTTAAGGCTGCATAGCGCTAGCCCTACACAGTGCTTATGCTGCATCGTGCCTTCAAGGAACGGTCAACTCTGATGAGGCGCGTCGCTTGTGCAGGTGGCCGTCTGCCATGGGAACAGTTCACCTCCATCGTGGAAAGTGACTCTACCTATCATATATATAAATATATATATTCTACGGACATAGATTTTGTTACAAGTTGTGTAAAATTTAAATAAAATTATTAATTTGTTCGCAAAATAGACTATTACAATTCGTTCCTCGACACCCAGCTCCCATAACTACTGTAGTCCACAATACTAATCTAGTGCATCATTGACAAACTTATGCAGAATAAATCAAATAGTGTTTTAATAGAATTGTTGTGAATTATCTGTGCATAATAAAAATAAAACTGTCTTGTATTTCTACTGTAATGTGACCTGTAAACATAATTTTACTGATGACCTGACTATTATCTTGTTCTAATTAATTGAATTTATGATAATTTATTTTCAGCTCTGGTATCAACTGCAATGGATTTTTGTTTAAATGTATGGGACATGGTCAGTGGGGAGAGAGTCCACAAGATCCCTGCTCCCAGTGTTTGGAAAGCAACATTTGCCCCTGATGGCATGCATATTGTGACAGGATGCCATTCCGGTGAGCTAGTCATTTACAATGTTGTGAAAGGGAGTGTTGTCACCGTTATTGATACTTCGGATCGATTTGCAATTGATGTTTCATGGGTAAGGATTGTGTATTATACACTTTTTGTATTTAAATTTATAACTTTTAAAGAAGTATATTACTGGCATAATACGTTTTTTGCTGTGCCTTTTCACAAAACATTTAATGTTTGATGTACCAAAAATGAAATATTTGTATTTTTTGTTACATTATGGTTTAACATTTATTAACTATATTTTATTATTAGTTAGTTATTTATTTGTTAGTATATAAACTTAACATGTAGTAAATAAATCACTGTCACATCTCTACGGTGCTATTAATAAATATAATGAATTAATGATAATATTTGGATATATTCCATGCATTACTTTTTATATATATTTTTATTTTTATGTTTATTTTCGTACAAGTAAAATTTGTCAAATTATTAAAACTCATAGGACAAGACTAAAATCACTATGGTCCTGTAAGATTAATATTAATAAATATAATTGTTTATTTAATATGGCCTTAAATTTTAATTTTCTCACTTGCTATTCATAAGTATTAAGCCTGCTAATTTGAATCTTGATTTCAGAGTCCAAACGACCAATACATAGCAAGTGGTTCAACGAGCGGTACTGTATATGTATTGGATTCAGTTCATGGCAAAATAGTGCATAGATTTAGAGACCACAGAGAGTCAATTAAAAGTGTTGAATTCTCTCCCAACTCCAAAGTATTACTGACATCCTCAACTGACGGTTCTTTCAAATTGTATGATGTGTAAGTTTCAACTTTAGTTAACTTATATTATGAACTGATGTGGTTATTATTATTTCGTGTTTATTTTTTCTGGACATTTGGGATAAATGATGACAATGATATTTTACAAAATTGACAAATAAACAATGGACTTATTGGGCATGTTAAGGGGTCATCACTTAGGGTATTAAGAGTCAGATGAACTTATCTACTACAGTAGTTGAAATAAAAATATATATGAATATATTCGCGCACTATTAGAGTGTTGAAAAATATAAAAAAAAGTTTTTTATAAATACTCACTAACACACAATATACATATCTTTATTTATTCGGTATTTTATTTATTTTACTTATTAAATTCATAAAGGAACTACATTGTGAACCGTTGTAAAAAAAAAAGATAATTTTTGTTTTTTTCCGTACATACGTTATTACTTATTTTTATTTCAACTACTGTATAATATCTCTATTATTGATCTGGTAAAGTTTGAAGTGGCGAATTTTCATACTATTTTTGCTCTCCTGTAAAATTGACAAAATGTACATACGTTCATCTGACTGTTACACCCATAGATTAGTAAAGATTACTCACTCCTAACAAGAAAATATACCCAGTTTTGAGAATTGAAATAGTTGCGTAAAAAAGTTTTGCCACGTCTCCGTGCTAAAATGACCCTAAAATATTTGAAATAATTATTTATTTATTATGTAAATTACGCAGTATTAGTTATTTATTCGTAAATTTTCTCTAAAAATGTTTTTATTTATCAATAATTCAAAAAAGAACTTACTAATAAGCCTTTAGTGGCTTCATTCAATTTCAAGGCGGCGAAGCATCTTTACTAATCTATGGTTACACCGCGAAACGTTCCCAGCAAGACGGGCGTCCTGCTCCACTCGCTGCACCAGCCGGCGTGGGCGCTGAGCGCGTGCTTCGCGCCGGACGGGAAGCGCGCGGCGCTCGCCACCGCCGCGGGGGAAGTTATCCTCGCGCTCGTCGATGGTCTGCAAGTGCTAAGGACCTTCAAGGAACATGACGATGATGTATGTATTGAATACTGAGAGGCTTTTGAAGTTAGACTCATAACAAAAAATTACAACCGATAACTGATATCGACACATTTGGATTGTGAATGTTGCAAAATTTGCAGAAAAGGTTACCATCAACGTATTTTAAATATTTTATTCTTACATATGCTACACGATACGCTACATGCCAATCATTTTTTTGTGTTGGAATAATTTTGATGTTGCGCATTTACACAGCACTTGTGTATCACCACTGATGGTATGTGGTCACTGCCGCCCATGGCAATCTATGATCAACTCCAAATAGTATTGAAACACCCCTGTACAGTTCGCGTGAAAAATCCCTTTATTTGTCTATTACTGACTTTATAATTTCAGGTATGTCAAGTGCAGTTCAACCCTAAAGGTGACAAGATGATATCAGTTTCCAAAGACAAAAGCATCAACATTTACGATTGTCCATCCCCTTACAATAAAAAAGCTACTTCTTAGTGATATTTGGTTTATTGAATGCGAAATACATTTTTGAACTGTGTATACTGTAAAGTTTATGTTACTACCTAAAAGATAATGTTATATTAAGATAGAATAGTTTTGTACAACGCTTTTTATACTACCTATTATGTTGTATAGTATTGTAATATCATACCAATCTAATAATTATATGTATACGGAATAAGTTGGCCAAAAATATGTTTAAATTAAATAACATGCGTCGTGTACATTGTAATGTAATTGTGTGCTAATGGCAATAACACTATGAATTAAGTTTTCTCAAGTCTATAACATGTATGGAAGATAATGATCTTCCATAAAAGACCGTACATGTTAATATTGAACTGTATACTGTATAAAATTGTAAAAAAAAATCGTTATATAACTTGAATATATGCATCAGTGAAAAAGATAGTACATTTAGAAGAAAACCTTTCCAAAATGTTATTAACTTATTATAATTAGTGTAATTTATTCTGTCTAGTCTCGATTCACGTTTACGGAAACATTTTTTTTTTAAACTGAAGGAAGCAAAAAAGCAGATTAGCATCAAGTTCATATCGCGTTGAGTAGTACTTAAAGTTGTAGATTAATTTCAGAAGCACAGGAAGTTTTCTGATTATTTATATTTCGATCAATATATTCATGAAAAATGATGGTAGTCATCTGTATTTTTTAATATAAAGGGTAGTTTATTGGATTAAGTAGTATTGTGATATGAGAATCAAAATAAATACCTACGAATTTACGTTCATCTTTCATTATAATTGTATTTTTAACACGCTTTTATTAGCTTGGGTTGTATGTATGACTATGTATTAGGGTTGTTGCGAATATCAGCATCAGCATCAGCATCCGCTGATTATCAGCTTTCTTTTAAATATCAGCAATCAATTAAAAAGTAGAAAAAAATATTTTATAGCACTCTGTGACCTAAACCCGCATTTTAGCCACGCATTTCTGTGTCCAAAGTAGCCGATTTTTACACCGTACGAATATTAATACACTACCCTCACAGTTGAAAAAAATAAACATAGCTATGAACGTTTCATACTTTTAAATGCCATTTAAAAATTAAAAGTGAGTAATGAGTATTTTGTTTAGAGCTATAATTATTTTAATATTTTATTTTGGACGTATTTATAAATGTTTTTGCCATTGTGTACATACTAAGCAATAGCATCACTATAAGACTAACTATTGGGCTTTATCGAATTTTATTGTTTGTTTTGACTGTGTTTGTTTTATTTTCGCTACACACCATAGTAGGAGATATTTAAATTAGGAATCGTTATCAAAATTAGCCATAATACTACTTCGGTAGAATCTCGACTAAGCGACCTATTTGTTGTCGTATTTGTGGCATTCGGATTATCGAAAATTTGGATAATTGAGTTTATGAAGAAAAGCTATTTAAACCGATTTAGGAAGGTGATGTTTTTCGACTATATGTTTGTTACGTATGTATTTTTCATTCTTTGGCAAACTCAAACGACTTCATTAATTTTGATACATGATGTGTCGCTGAATTCGTCTAAATTGTGGCGATAACATAGGTTATATTTTAAGCAATATGGTTTTTGTTTTTCACACAAGTCACACAAAATGTGGCTGATCTGTAAGGGTTATTACAAAGTTACTTGTTCACGTATCACAATCCGAACAATCACGAATATTTATAACTAAGGTCCGGATAATCGATTTTCTACTGTATCACTAGTATTAGTTATGTGTATAATACGCCTGTATGTAGCCTAAATGGCTTGATAAATTTCAATGGTTTTGGTTGTGTCACATTTTTATTGCTTTTTTAGTTCATAATTTTTAGTTTCAATCATTTATAAGTTTCAAAATAATTATCATATTTTTTCATATTTCTTCACAAGTATAAGCGGGTTTATGTCACACGAGCTATAAAATAGTATACGATACTTGTGACAAAAGTAGCCTATTATCTGCACGGCGTTTAGCACCCTCGCTTCGCTCGGGCGCTAACTTCACGCCGTGCAAAAATAGGCTACTTTGGCCACGCGTATCGTAATGTACTATTCTACTTTTTAATTGATTTTATCATAAAAGCGTGTTTTTTAGTTTTTTGAACTATATTTATAATAATAAATAATTCAACCTTCCTAATATTTGTAAGTAATACAATTTAATATCTTTTTCTTTTCTTCTTAATTTTTGTAGGTATAAAATTAATATCTTTATCAAATAATAAAGTGTCTAGAAGAAACATCGTCATCAACCCATTACTGTCCCACTGCTGGGCACGGGTGTCCTCTCAGAATGAGAATGATTAGGTCATAGGCTACGAATATTATAGTGCATATTCGTAGACTTCAGAAGATCTCTCATGTATGGAGGTTTAATTTATGATAAACTTAATTTTGAAAATTAGAGATGCGTACCGGGGTTTGAACCTCGGACCCCTCAATCTATATGACGCGTTTTGAACCACTTTGCTGTCACTGTCTATAGTGAAGACCTGTGGTGTAGACTAAACTAAGCATATTGCGCACATAATGCCACTAGATGGCATCAGATGTAGTTCTTATAAGAAAAATGTAACACAAAGATAATGTTAGATTTATGTTAAACATTGACACTAAAAAGTTACAATCTTTATAATATCTTTTAAGCTATTCCGAATTGATTGCTTCACATTTTCACAGGCCAATATATTCCTGCTAGTAATGTTTAATTTATTTAATGATATAATGTTCCTAAAGACTTGGGTACTTAATAGTTGTCTTGGTGCTCTCTATCTGACTTTGACTACCGAATGGATACTTTAGGATTAGTAGAGTAAGTTTAACAACTTATTGGATCATGTACTGTATGTATGTCATAGACTTACGAGTATGTATCGCTCATTACCACGTCACAAAACCTGTAGGTAATCGGCTACACAATGTAGCGCCATGTATAAGCAGGTATTAAGAAGGTAAGATTAGAGGATTCGTAAGAGCTTCAGAATCAAATCACCACTATTATTTCGGACTCTCAGACTCATCAAGTAGACTAGCCTTTAATCTGGAAAAAAAATGTCTCCACAATTTGAACCTAATAATGAGCGGAATGCTTTGCAGGCTCCACCGGAAACGAGAAGTGTTCATAGTATGTCAAAAGTGTATGAAATATAAGATACCTCATAATTTCCTATTTTATTTTCGAGGTGAATGGTCGTGGTAGGTGGTGAACTAAACGCAAAATTATACGAAACCTAGGTATTCTAAAAGATTTAAGATAATTTGAGGTAGCATTTTGAAGGAGTCTATCAGACTGTAGTTCTATCTGGGTTGATTGTACCCAATACCTATGACAATGGACGGCAGTAGAACACTTAGGTGCTCTCTATATTTGTTTTACTACTTCTATAATATAAAAGTTTCTCGTCACCGGCTTCGTTCAAAGCTTCGAAATCACATCAAATCAGATCCGTGATACATTTTTCTTTGTTTAAACCCTACCCAAGTCCGTGATCCGTCTAGTCGTATCGATTTGGGGCACAAAGTAAGAGCTGCCCTTTGTAAGCGGGCGCTCTGATGCCCGTTGATTAATTTTTGGTAAGAGGATTGCCACGAATACATAGTTACTTACGCGGCTTACCACGGCGTTCCATTCAGCCACATAATCCGCTAATAAAGTTGTAGTAAAAGTATTGAAACACGTTTTATGCATTACTACATTAATATGGTATTTCTAATAGACTTGTCATCATACGTAGTGGAGTCAGATTCACCAAATACAAATGTAATGTATGGAAAAAATTAAAGCAGAGGTAGGAACGCGGCTCATCTAATTTATAAATTTATCATCATCAACCCATTACTATTTTACTGCTGGGCACGGGTCTCCTCTTAGAATGAGAAGTATTAGGCCATAGTCCGCTGCGTTGGCCAAGTGTGAATTGGTAGACTTCACATACCATTGAAAACTTTTTTTTTTAAGATTTCTTGGGTATGCAGGTTTCCTCAAGATGTTTTCTTTCACTGTTTAAGTAAGAAATTGTTAATTTCTAATACGCACATAACTTTGAAAAATCCGATATGGTTAATGCTTCACTATGCGGGTTGTTGTAAAGCTCTTAATCTCTTATTGGTTCGGCAGCGACCAAGCCTGTTCGTCTCCCCCTATTTGTCCCTTCTAGCACAGGTGTAGCTGTTATTTTCTAGTTGGAGGGGTATGGTAAGGTAGGAAAATCCATTTCAAGGAACCGTTTTAACTTTACGATAAATTTGAACTCCTTTATAGGCTTATTTTCTCAGGCTTACGGTGAGTAATTTAGAATTAGTTTGTAGAGATTGTACTTACCTACTACTCGGAGAAAATGTCGCTGCGTAGCGGACTCCGGGATCTGCAGAGGAACGCAGCCGGAGTCCTCTTAGCGCGTTGCCCCATCGGGCTCCGCCCAGGTGAACGTAAAGCTCGCCACACCGTCTGGTGAGTACGACGGTATGCGACCACACATACCGCCGTCCTTCACGGGGTCACTGGACGTGCGGTTCTAGCTCCCACTCTTGCCCGGAAGCCCCCATTAGTCGCCTCTTACGACAGGCAGGGGATACCGTAGCCCTATTCTGGTCCCGGAACTACAGGGACAAGTAGGTAGCTACCTACTAAAAAGTTAATAGGTATAGGTAGATATTATACGCGATGGCTGCTAAGAATAGATTATAGAAGTTTAAAATTATGTGAACAAAAAGAGATGCGTTGTCAAGTATACGGATATAATGGAGAGCATTTACTGAAAATATTTACATTGGTAGCAAGTCAATCGGTATCGGCTTAATTTGTGGGGAATTATGCGGCCAGGCCCGCCGGGAAATCAACTTTACATTCAATTTGCCGCCGCGGCACAGATAAAAACCAATCTCCCTTCATTTTTACCTGCCGCGCCGCTCGGCTCCCGGATAAACGGTGCGTCGGTTGAAACTCAGCTTTGTTTATTTCGATACAAAATTGTATCAAATAAATAACTTTGATATGTATTGCCAAATAGTTGAAACAAATGTGGCTGATAACGTTATTTCGTATAAACTATCCAATGTGTAAATATGATGATTTGATTTTTTCCTAATTTACAATTATTTTTTGTCTTTTAAATTCAATCACCAAATTTGAATCATGTTCAACATTCGAACATGAATTCTAATAAATGATAAAACATTTTTTTATTATTAACTTATTTATTTTCAATTTAATAATTAACAATGTAGGTATAACGCGGAGGGTTGCACGTATGGAAAAATAGAAAGTGAAAAAATAAGAGTACCTATACCTACCTAACATAGAAACGTTTAAAAGATAGGCGGAGTATTTTAGCTGATGATAGCCCAATTATGGTACGAAATCGCTACACTAGAATAGCTGCAACGATCCTATTCATCAGTTTAGTCTAAAAATAGCTGAAATTCAGGCTCTTGGGCGTGACTGGCGCTCTTGACAGTGTTAGTTGACAAGCTGTATTGTCACGACATCCAGTCGGAGGTATCGATGTCGTAATCACGGCTGCGCCAGCTCGATTCAATGAGATGAAATCACTATGCGGCTCTATGAATAATTCAGGTGCGGTCCACCACCCCCTCCCGCCCCGCGCATTCCCCACAGCTATCGGCTGGACATTGATATAAAGTTGACAACATATACTGATACTATCGATTTGTGTTAGCAGTGTTGGTATATGGCTTTGTAGCGAAAAGTGGAGCAACCTCTTCTACCTATCTACAAGATGAGATGTTCTAACGCCCAATAAGCAATATAACGACTAAGTAATTGTGTAATCAATTTTGAAAAAGGCTATTTTGTAAAATAATTAACAAAAATATATTTTAATGATTGATAGTAATAAATATGTCATTAGAATGTAAAACAAGAAGAGTATTACTAAATATATTTATGATCAATATTTATACTTGGTAGCCGTAGCTAGCAGCAAGTATTTCAATTTACAGTTCGGTGCCATATTCAGAACACACAGGTGGAATCCGTCATTGTAGATGGACAAGATGTGGGCAGACATTGATGACTTATGAGTGACTGACGTGATGATGACTGTACCTAATTATGACGGATGATGCGTGTAGTAGTGGCTCTACAATTGAGGGTGTAGTTTTCATATACGAATGGTAACCCTTTTTATATTTTCTTGCTGGGTACGGGTCATGCCGTGAAGAGGTCAGGTTCAAATAATAGATCCGAAATATCTTCAATAAATAATATTTAATAGTAACTATTCATTGGAACAAATACAACAATTTACTACAATAATTCTAGTGCCTAGTGGTGGTAAGAGATGGCGGGAGAAGAGAAGGAGACCTGGTTAAGGGGAGCGGCGTACGCGACCTTGGCGACGGGAGCAGCAGCGTAGGCCACGGGAGCGTGGGCGTAGGAGACCGGGGCGTGGGCGTAGGAGACCGGAGCGTGGGCGTAGGAGACCGGGGCGTGAGCGTAGACCGGAGCGTGGGCGTAGGACACCTTGGCGACGGGTGCGGCGTAGGCCACCTTGGCGACGGGAGCAGCGTAGGCTACCTTAGCAACGGGTGCGGGAGCGGCGACGGGGTGTCCCTCGTAGCGCACGACGGCGTTGAAGCCATGCTCGTGGTCGGCGGAGTAGTCCACGATGCGGTGCACGCCGTCGGGCTGCACGAGCGAGTAGGAGCCCTGCACGGCGTCGCCGGCGCGCGCCTCGTGCTGCTCCTTCACGTCACCGGTTTCAGCATCGTGCACTGAGTACTGGAACTCGTAGTGTGCGGGCGCTTCGGCCTCAGCGTAAGCTACCTTAGCTACGGGGACGACGGGCAGGGCGGTGGCGACCACGGCCAAAGCAAGGACGACGAAGAACTGCAAAAAAAAAGAATTGATTATTTATAGTAAATTAAAGTAGTTAATTAATAATAGAAATTGTTGACGTTAAATCAAATATTTAAATGTAATGTTGAGATAGTAATATAATACACTAGTTTGGTAGTAGTAGAGAACAGGCTATTTTTATAGATGGCAGAAAATGTCGATATTTCTTCAATTTGTTTTCGTATTACCTTAGCTGCCATTGTTGCTGGTTTGGTTGTCTGAGTTTGACTATGACTTGGAGAGTCCTGCACCACTTTTTATACATGAATTATCGGCTGCATTTTGGGCATGGTGACAAGTATTTCGCCGCGGGCCACAGCCGAACGCTACTAATTAACCAGTTCCATACAATTGATGGAGAGGTTAAGGTCGCCGGCGCTGTAACGCTCGGGAGATATTTGTAAGTAGATCGACGAGGTACGGATTCGAACACCTTGTTTGACCCGGTGTGACATCATCGCTAAAGACGAAACGAGACAGCATGAATATGAAACAATATGATTCACCTTAATTATTCGCGCCAAAATTGGCTCTGATGATATAAATGGGATGGCTGGAATATTTAATGCATTTCCGACGGACGCACCCCTGTCGTCGCACAGATGATGCGTTCAGCAAAAATTAAGTAGATATTGTGTGCAAGTAAAAAAATAAGCTACTCTTTAATCAATCTACGAAGTATTAGACAAGTCGTTACTCAACTTACATTTTGTTCATATAGAAAGCTCATATTTAGTGTACCTATATTTCATATCTGATTAAAATCTGACCCTAATAAAAACAAGAAATTTGGAATGGTCAAGTGACCTTTTGACTACTAAGAAATACGTGATCAAATGAAACACGTAATATTCTTGCAATGCGTTCATTTAATTAACTGAACACATACTTAAACTAGAGTTTTTGGAAACCTCAGATTAAGTACAATATTATCATTTTCAACAAAGCTATTGTATTGTATATCATAACAAAATATGTATTTTTCTGTAATAACGCTTCCTGTTCTCATATCCCTACACTAACATTCCCTTTACTTTCATTTCTTCCTTTGTTACACAAAGTTTATTAAATGCATAAATACAAAACGATTAACAGAGATGTACCTACCTAAATTCATTATTTATTTGTCTAGCCAGGGAACAAACTCGGAACCCTCTGCTTGACAGACCACTAAGTTGACCACCACCTTCAAACGCGGGGGAAACCTTCAAAAGGTACCCGACGCCATGGGAGTGACGCCGGGTTATGTGGGATTTCTACCGCACTAAAAGCTCCCCGGTGGCCGTCCTCAGCGTCAGGGGGGGGGGGGGGGCACCACCAATCATGAATATTTAAAGTTACTATCCCTCATAATAATTACAAGAAATGCGACTTTGATTTTGAATATATTAGGCAAGGCGAATTTTATAAAACGACGTAGGTCATTTAGGTCTCTCTTATCTAAAATATGATTTCCTTACCAATATTATAAGTGCGAAAATCTATTTATTTGTTTGTTTGTGTTTAATTTTCATGTCACAGATTTTCAAGTAACGTCAGTTAAATATTTGAATGTGTGCAACTATATTTACTAGGTAAGTAGGTATAAATACCTACATGTGAATTATACAATATTAATGTAAGTACCTTCCTAAAATACATTGATACCTATAGCTTCGTTTGTGCAATAAAGGTTAAAATTCTACAGATACTTAAGGCATCGTGAACCTACACTTCTAAGCTCCTATAACTAACTTTAATTTTTAACATTAAACATTAGTCCTATTTCAACTAGGAAGACTATAGGTATACACAGGTGAAGCCGAGTGATAAGCTAGTATGCTCCTAAATAAAAGATTTAATTAGCAATGTTATTACGGCTATGCAAATTATAACGGCTTCATTGACACTGCTGGCTGCAGGCTGTAAGGCTGGATTTTTGCCAACAGGTTTTGATCGACAAGGCTATCTTCGAATACTTTAATTAAAGTCATGTCCATATGTCATTATTAAATGCGCCTACTTCGATTATGAGCTATGGTAGGTTTTGTAACTTACAGATTATGATAGATATATAGATTGGTTTATTTTAATATAGTACTTAAGTAATACCTAGGCAGGTAATATCTCTCTTAAGTAGGTAGGTAGTAGGTACGTACTTACCTATTTAGAATTAATTAGATACCTTTCTTAACGCTTTTTATTCCTTTAAATATTAACGCTACTACGCATATTATTGTGTCTATTTTGTTTCGATTAGTAAATGTAGAAAAATATAGATATAAAGTTACTTGTTTTAGTATTAGATATTAATACTAATATAAAATTTTAAAATTTAAAATATATAGGTACACAGGGTTTTTAATTACATAGTTATTTTTCATATTCCCTATTAAAACAAATAAAATCATACCTAAAATTTTGCAAATATTTTTGCTGGCATTTCCTTCCCTAACCTATAGGTACGAGTAAGCTTAAGGCTAAAATAATAATTACCCATAAGAAAGGCACTGATAAAAAGAATTTCAATAAACACCTAATTGATATTGGGCCCTGCATGATGCATGGTGAATATCACGTGACCCCTCAGTGACCTTTAGATTCGCATGTCACATACGAAATTTAATAAGGTCTCGATTAAGTTTTGAGAAAGAAATCAAAAGCTGTCTGGCAGCCTTGGCCGAATTGCACTGGGTGTGGTCCGGTGGTCAGTTCGTGTGCACGATCCAGATATGTGGTATATGCCTGTTGAGGTGCGTACACATACGCACAATTCCACAGTACCTCATATATGTGAGTATACTTGGCCATAAATTGTACTTATATTTTTATCAAAATGATTTTTCTTTAGTGATGATACATAAACAAACAATGTTAATGTCACTAGACCTCCAATAAACTGAAAGTCTTACTAGTGAGATACCCTTTGTATGATCTATTGCCAGGGAAGGGATTCTCCTCTAAACTGTAGACTAACTATTTATGTTATCATTTTATATTTGTGGACGATATGAACAAACAATGACACATACAAAAACACTCAGAACATGCGTTTAGATATTTTTAACTGGGAATTTACTCTGTAAAAGTGCAGTCACTAATACATACGGTGAAGATCATTGATATGTGCGAATACACCTTTATAATTGATGGAATTTTGACAGGCGCACCAAGGCAATAATCGTTGACATTGTTGGAAAGTTATCACGACAATAAACACTATTTACGATCAGGCTTCACATACTTAACGTTGAGAAAACCATTAAAATGTCCCTATTTCGTTACATTTTCCGTTCTTACGAGGAATGCTGCTCTAGTTTAAAGTGTTCATATTTGTATGCCCAATAACACAAATAAAATTTACAGAACTATGTCCAGTATATTAGAAAAAACCTAGGAACGTCGTCAAAAAGAAAGATTTCTGATTTTGTCATCTGATTTTTTTGGCAATTAATAACTCCGTAAGTATAGCTTTGTTTTACTTACTACCCAAAGAAAAGACATTATCTATTCTTAATTATATCCTTAAGAATTATGTACATATACGTCATGTTTCATTACGTGGTGAAAACGACCACAACAGGCATCTCATTCGATGCCCAAAAACGTAGAGATGATCTTCTTCTGGAATACATAGAATAATGTGTAATATGGCTGCATTTCTGGTACAGATACTTGCAGTTCGTTGGGTATATCAATACCCACCTATTAATTGAGACTTGTAACTTGCAGAAAACTGGCGTCATTATTTTGGTAATAAATATTGCAGTCGATTCAAATTAAGTATATGACAAAATGCTTAACATTGTATTTCATTGTTGAAATTTATTGTGAGTTATTTCTTTCTATATGAAGGACTTTTCATTTATTATATTGCCTTTGTTCTTACGAATCGTGTTGCATAATGTTACCCTTTGCTGTTTAAGCTCCTACTTATATATATAAATATAATTTGTTACCGATGTAATATGTGAATTTATTCTAGATCTCATTCAGTTTTTTAATATAATAATATACGCGAATAAGCTATCAATCAAAATAGATACGACAAAACTTATTTTGATTACAGATAAATAAATAACAAATATGTTAATACTTATTAAATTGAAGTGGTATGATTCTATCTCAAGCATCAGCTATCTAATTGCATCACTAAATAAATGCATGAGGCATTCTGAGGCGACAAGCTGTCTTGATACTTTGTACTTTGAATGAACTTGAAGCATGATTTGAATGTGATTGATTGTTCACGATTTAGCTAACCGGTTTAAACAATTTGATCGTTGTATGTAAAGCATATTTAATTAGCATTTCTCTACATGAAAACAAATGACGTATGTTATGCTCCAATATTTTAGTTTACATTTCACAAGAAAGAGTGATGCATAAAGTTAACCATCTTTTAAAGTTTTAATAAGTTTAATTGCTTTTCATAAATTTAAATTTTATTTAGAAATCCATTCGATTACCTAACTTTTTCGCTGCTCGATTAAAATTCGAAAAAAAAATTAAATAAAAATGCGACAAAAAATTAAATTAAAATCCGGCTATTGTATGATTTTTTATTTTTGTAAGATATATAATGGCTAAATAATAATCCTTCTCATTATGAGAAGAGACCCGTGCCCAGTAGTGGGACAGTAATGGGTTGATGATGAAGATGAAATAATAATTAATATCTAACCTGCGAATAAGTTCTATTCGCTCTTTAAATTAAACAGCTGACAGCAAGAAATAAAGTATCAAAAATACCTAGTCGAAGTATCAACTTACTATCGGATTAAATGAATACCTACTCAGTTAAAGATGGCGGTAGATAACGTCAAGCTTGGATTGCCTTTATAATAGACATTGTGACTTTTGTCGTGGTATTATACTGTAATTATGATCTAGATCTTAACTAAGGAATTCAATATGCAATATCTTTTTTTGAAGCAAGGTGTTTAAATATCAAATGCACACAAGTAAAAATTAATCGCTTTAATAAATAGAAAATTTTAACGTTCAACCCTTAATCAGTTATTTATTGCAAAATAATTGCCTTGCTTATAAATATTATATTATTATTGCGTTACCATTGCGATTCCATACTTCTACATTTCATTTAAATGGAAAACATTGTAACAAAGAAAAATATTCAAAACGAAGATTAAAGATAACAGATTGAAAGAAGATTCTTTTCTTTTATCTGTAATTTAGTTACTATATTAATTTTGGTAAATTTTTGGATGGATATAAAATTATGTTATTTAAATTCTCTAAGTCTAAAATGCTCGCCGTGTTAAATTGTTAATATAAAAACAAATTATATTATACATTATTATTTAATAGATTTACTTTCGGTACGAATAATTTACTTATAAAAATAAAAAAATAATGCTTGACATTGCTCCAATTTTTACCCTCGCACCGGTCAAACATATCAAGTATTGCGTACGCCGATGTGTCATGTGTGGCCGGTAGTGGTGTAGAGTACAGAGCAAGTATAAAAGCTCTACATGGCGTGCAGGGCGGCATTATCACTCGATAAACAAACCAAACAACATGGCTGCTAAAGTAAGTAGCTAAAACGATCAATATTGTTTTTAAAACTTTTAATTAGGTACTTTTAATTAGGTAAATTTCACTTAATTTAAAGTAAAAATTAAAATGCCTTTAATTTAAAACGGAAGTAGTTTCTACCTCTATATTTTCTAGTCATAGATTTTTAGTATAGTCACATAAGTATTTCCAGTTTTTCCGTAACAATTATACTTGTAGGTTTGGTTTTAAATACTTTATAAGTTTTGGTTTCAATTAACAATTGATCGAAGAGTTTTGGTCACATTTACAAGTTGTTTTTGTATAAAAAATAACTGTTTATAATATCTTTCGTACGTATTCTGGTTTAAATGACATAATAAAAATACTGCTTTATATTCTAAGCATTTTATAATACCAATCTCTGTTATTTTCCAGTGCATTGCTTTCTTGTGCGTCGTCGCCGTTGCCGCCGCCCTCCCCGTGGTGCCGGTAGCTAAGGTAGCGTACGCGGAGCCCGAGGCGCCCGCGCACTACGAGTTCCAGTACTCCGTGCACGACACGCACACCGGTGACGTGAAGGAGCAGCACGAGGCGCGCGCCGGCGACGCCGTGCAGGGCTCCTACTCGCTCGTGCAGCCCGACGGCGTGCACCGCATCGTGGACTACTCCGCCGACCACGAGCACGGCTTCAACGCTGTCGTGCGTTACGAGGGACACCCCGTCGCCGCTCCCGCACCCGTCGCCAAGGTAGCCTACGCCGCACCCGTCGCCAAGGTGGCCTACGCCCATGCCCCGGTCTACGCTCACGCTCCAGTCTCCTACGCCCACGCTCCGGTCTCCTACGCTCACGCCCCAGTCTCCTACGCCCACGCTCCCGTGGCCTACGCTGCTGCTCCCGTCGCCAAGGTCGCGTACGCCACTCCTATCAACCAAGTCTCCTTCTCCTCCCCCGCCATCTCTTACCACCACTAAATTCCTGGAGGCATTGTTAAGATAAAACTACCTATTTATTCTGTTAATAAAAATTTAGTCAACTAGATTTACGGCTTTTATTTTCCGCTGAGGGTCCGTGGAATTGCACAAGGAGGCGTCAAAACGGCGTATCCGATATCAAAACGCTCTAAACGAAGTTAGAAGGAAGCGTGCGGGTAGTGTCGGGGAATCAATTGAATTATGTAACATTATGAGGCGAGTGGCTCCAGTTACGCAGCACGTCCGCACCCCCGCGGGCCCGCTCTGACGCATTACTCTTGACACCTATTCATTCAGCTAGAACAGTTTGCTTTTCGTGGCCACTATAATTAAAGCTGATGGCCCTTCACGAGAAACCCCGCTGTCGTCTGGGAGACCGAGTCCTCCGGGAGGCAGGGTGGCTTCGAAACAATCGTGTAGCTGTATGCTACTTTAGCAAAAACATCACTACGTGTCTACGCCTACATTAATGATTGCAGGCAAATACAAATTGACAGAACCGATCGTTGAAGTGGTTGTTTGGATAGAACGGGGGTTTGTAAAATGTGTGATGTGAATATTTAATTTTGTATCTTACTCGTTCTTAACTGAAAACTCGTGAAGGGGAGCACGAAAAGTTGCAGTGTTATACAAAATAATACTGACATGACATGAGTTACATTCGGTTCAAAGGTTTTTGAAACAGTATTCAACGCAGGGTTTTCTTTTTTGATGCCACTACATAATACGTTTCATTTCTTTATCTCTTTTCTAGATATATACATATCTATTTTGTAAATGCCGACTGACTCAAATAAACACAAAGTAGAGAAAAGATATATTGCTGACATCTGAGATCGAATGCAGTTCAGGTAATCCCCTGCTCTTATAGACTTTTTTTATTATAATAGCAATTCACAATAGGCCAAAAGAGCCGCTATCTCTGAATACTAAGACGTAACACCTGATGTAAATAAGTCTGATTCTACACGAAACCAGGATACCGCAGCGCTATACTACTGGTGACAGATGTGACAGAAACAGGTATGATGGTGATCTGTCATCTATATACGAGTATTATCTAGGTATTATAGTGACGCTCATTGAGTGCCGTGTCACATTTTCTAACAATAGCATATGTTTACTAATAACAACATTGTTACTAATCTTTTGTTAGTACAATAAAAATATTTAAATATCAAACATAATCCTTTTCACATCCACCAAATACTATATTTTCACATAAAATATAATTCAGATTCCGAAAACCAGCGTGATTTATCAACGATAACAAAGTGCGTGTATTTGATGAATAAATAACGAGTGCGCAAATGTTTTGGCGAAGTTTTTCCACCCGCCCACAAAGGGTTGGATCGCGTTAATCCCGCTATTATCGGATGATGAACTATTACTGCCCGCGCTGTGACCACGAGCCGAAATTATACCGAATGTTACTGTTTATAACGTGTTTCGATATGAAATTATCGTTTATAGTCTCATATGAATTATAAAAGTTATTAAAAGGGGTTATGCAGAATTATACGAGAGCTTAACAATAATAGACTTTTAATATTTTCATCTGGATATCCATTTATTGCAATAGCTCAAAATGAAAATGAGGGTACTTCAAGCAAAGTATATTCGATACAGATTTTTTAATGTCAATAGCCTACCATGGCTTCACAAGGTGTTTCCTTTAAGTATGTGGATTGTAGAGCTATCAGTATCAGGAACGTATCAGTAAGTGCTTAACATTTTATTTCCAACTTTGATTTAAGTAGTTCTCTTCTTATATTTAATGTATAGGTTGTCTGAAAGAGATGGCTTTAATATACTCAGACGGTATTTTGTACCTGTGTGTATTAACGTTTATGTGTAGTTATGTATTTACCTTTATGTATTGATGTAACATATAGTTACTATATTCATGATCTAAGTTATTTTTCTTTGTTAATAAACATGAGTGAAATGTAATTCATGTCTAGAATTATCACACCTTATACCCTTGACTTATCAACACAAATACTCAGACAAAAGTTAATGTTAATTTTTGCATCGCCCTTCATGGGAATTGAACTCGAAATAAAATCGAAATACGTTCTAAGAAGAACTGTCTAGCATTAAACGAATTGGAATAAGTGCCAAAATAAAAAGGTTGTCGATGTTGTCAACATTCAAAAATCTCTAGTTTTACCAAACGAATCGTAAGTATCTCATAAGCTTTGAAAGGCAAGCAACCGTAGCAGTTCCATTTCAGATAATCTAATCGTATTGTCAGCAATAACAACATGGCTGTCAATTATAATAGAATGTAGCAGAGAGACGCCAATTAGGCAGTGGCAGGAAGCTCGCGCTTGCGCACCGCCTAATTGTTTCCGAGACCCCGGGAGCCGCCACCCCTACCTCCGGCACCCACGAACCAACGGGATATTAAAGCCTTTCTTTCCTTTTGAATACTACTTGTATTTGTACACGAAACCTACTCGTAAGTATCATAAAAATGTACAATGTTTAGTAATATGGTTCAAAACAGTATTGAAATGTTAATGTAAGACTGGAGGAGAAGAAAGTCCGCTGACCACTGACAAAAATAGTGTATTTTGTATTTAAAGATTACGTAAAAAACTGTAAATGATTTTGGTTTATGGTAGGTATAAGATCTAATCGATCGAAATGGCACCAGCTAGATGAAAAAATATAGTTCAAAAAACTAAAAAACACGCTTTTATGATAAAATCAGCTAAAAAGTAGAAAATAATTTTTAATCTAGGATGTGGGGTGTTTTTCAAAAACTGATAAGTGGAACACCCCACGCTTTTTCACAATTATTCAATTTACTGTTCTCTTATTGATTCCTAGATTATCCGTGTAGTATTACATATTAGGTTTTATGCAGATCTTACACGCAGCAACCAAGCAGAAATACCTAAACGTAACTATTTTCCCAAAGTTGGAAATATCGTTGTCACACACCCACAGTGCTGTTAGTATCAATATTTTTCCATGCGTGCGATACACGGGTCATCCGGAAGCAATCTGCAACACAATGCATTTTGTTCCCATTGTTCTACGCACGTGGCGGCGCGTGCCTGCGATATTCGTTTAGCAATGTTCACGCTCGTCAACTGTTCTACGATTGCTATTCGAAAGTAACAGGGTCGTTAGGACATGAATGGGATGATTTCAAATGATAATCTTTAATCGTTCTTATTTTAATGTTATAAAAAAATCAACTTTCTTTAAAAGTGAGTTTAAACAATATTCTTATTGTAATGATGACTTGAGTAAACATTATTTTTGTATGACATCTTCACTAGATGGAGAAGCAATCGTAATTCATTCGATGATACACAAAAAATCGCAAAGAAATAATCTCGATTAAAAATTATTTACACTAATTTCGACATGGCCAGATTTAAAGAACATTGTAATAATGCTGAACAATGAATAGGTACTTATAGATTTCAAATTATAAAAGTTGATTTAGGTTATGTAAACTTAATTGTGTTGTTGTAGATACCTGTACAATTTACTTGATATGATTTGTTTGAATAGTATACCTACTAGTTAGGTTATTTATAACTAAATATAAGTTAATTTTATCACCTCTATTTTTACAACAGACTTCGAATAAACGATGTAAGAATAGTCGAAACATTTAAACAAGACATTTTGCACAACACAACCCTTCATTAGCCGCGTAATGACTCGCTAAACACCCCCGCGGGCGCCCTCACGACGTATTCCCCCGCCATCTGCTTTGTTCCACCAAAATCTATTTAATCATATCGTATTGCTAATTTTGAGATTAGGCGCGCGTTCCGTCGGTTATTGAATTATCTATTCCGTTTGCGGGCTCCGAGTCCCTTGGGCACAGGGTCTTTGCGACTTCGTGCGGTGTGGCATGTTTTGTCAACTGTTAGTGCTACACGAATATTTTATAAAGAGAAATCTGGTTTGTTTTCTTCAAAGTATACCAAGTCATACGCCGATATTATATGTAGGTACCTACGCATTGCTAAATACTGATGTTCGGTATATGCGTAATATTCTCATCACACATACCTACCTACCTAACACAATAGTAAACTTATTAAGATTATAAATAGATAAGTACCTTATAAAACATACCTTTTTTTATTGACGACGGGGAAACCTTCAAAAGGTACCCGACGCCATGGGAGTGACGCCGGGTTATGTGAGATTTTTACCGCACTAAAACCCCCCCGGTGAACGTCCTCAGCGTTTGGTGGAGAACTCCGGGATCTCCAACGGAACACAACCGGAGTCCTCCTAACGCGATGCCCTTCTATCGGGCTCTGCCCTGGGGGGAGCAATTTACGCTCCTCTGGTTGGAGCAATTTACACTCCTCCCCTAGTGATTACAGCGATATGCGACCACACAAACCGCTGTCCTTCCCGGGGTCGCTTGCTGGACGGTTTGAGCTCCCACTCTTGCCGCCCGCAACCCCGAAAGCCCCTTTTAGTCGCCTCTTACGACAGGCAGGGGATACCGTAGCCCTATTCTGGTCCCGGTACTACAGGGACTATAAAACATATCTAGTAACTACCTAAATAATCACTTCTTCGTTTTATGTAGTTAAGCGTAAAATATGTAAAATGTAAAATAAATTAAACATTTTCTTATGCATACCTACCTACCTTTATGTAACAAATCACATCACTTATATAATAACTAGACTACAACTTGTTTCTTATTTCGATCTGCTTTATATTTAAAAGATATTTCCTTTCATACCAATCCGCATAACATAAATGACAGCAATACAAGAGCAGCCACAAAAGTCCACTCCCGCGCGGCGCAAGCTTAAGGAAAACTCATCAAATATAAACTTATAGGAGTTCGGCGAACGCGAGCGATAGTTTTCTAATCCACCCACACAATAACAGTACGTTATTAATTTCGTATCGCGCACAAAAGAGCATGTTGCTACAAATATGAGGCACAAAAGACGGCGAAGTAATTAATGTAGAGTCGTATTGGCGTCCCCGGGGAGAAGCGGGCAAATCGTCGCCGACACAATACGGTAGTTAGGGCGCGGATCGGCGGACGTTTAACGAGCAAATTATTTAGTAAATGTTGCCAAATAATAACATTAATGTGGGTACGTGGGGCTGGGGCGCGCTGCGTCGCTAACTCGCTCTCTAAGCCGAAAGATTATCGTGGATTTGCTCGGAATATCCGTACTTCACGTTTCGGCTTCTGAGAAACTCAGCTTTAGTTGAATTTTAGTTGGAAATAATCGATGCTCTTGTGCAAGCATTACAAGAAAATATATAAGTACATACTCAATGACACTTTTATAAATAGGTACATTTAGGTATACCATATGGTAAGAACAAATATATTTGAAAGTTTTAACTATAGGTACCTACTTTATGAGTAAAGGAGGTACTTTTAATATTATCTAATAAAATTATAAATATTCTAAATAGGCAATAGGTGTATTTTACGTGATATATTTTTAACCTTTATTACAAAATATATGTATTAAAAATTATACTTCACTTTAGTCTCGAGCTATGCATATTTAACTAACTAGCAGATTCAAACACCTTTGCAACAAGAAATCGCGGGGCACAAAGGAATTTGCCAACAAAAATAAATTCCTGCCGGCCTATCCACAAAGGCTGTTGTGAGCTAGGGGTGGCGCCCCTTCCCTCGAGGGTGGCTAGCCAATGAGAGTACTCGTTCGCCGTGCCACTCGACTGAGTACCAGCGCAAACAGCAACGAACCTGAATGCCACATAATTGAGTGTCCTCGTCGCTCACTGATCCATTGTCGACTCCATTAAAGTAATTATCGGCTAAATGCTCGCAAATTAACGATGGTTTTATTGATGTTCACGCGTGACTGCCTTGATTCTTTGACGCGAATTAGGTGGCGGGCTCGCTTCAATAGCGATTGTAAAGCCAAGGGAAATGTGAAAAAAGGACTTTTAGCACTTCACACCCACAGGGTTCCACACACACTTTTACACATCACAGGGTTCTCCCTAGTCGATGGACATTTGCAAAACACAAGCACTCTCCACCCAAAGTGATGTAGGTGGTAGGTATATTAGATACAAAGTAACTTTGACAAGTGAAAAGAGTAAATTTTAATTAATGTACTTTCTGAAAATTAATAAAAAACATTAAATTTTAATTTTCAATTGGTTGAGTTATACATAAAATTTGCAATTTAAAACTAATCCAGGGTTGTGACACTATAACCTACTGTGCGGTTGGGTTCCGGTTTAAAAGATTCGAAATGCGATCGGTAAGTTATTTAAGTATATGAGACGTTCTAATTATGTTAGTCGTCTAGAATAGTTGACCAATTTCAGTAACTTAGGTGAATTTGTACAAATTGTGATATGTTAACGAGCGGCAATTGTAACTTAACAATTCACTTCACAATATCCGCTATCCGTCTGTGGAACTCTCTTCTTGTAAAAATTCGCAATGCTCAATCCCTATACCCTATACGTAAAACGTATCTTCAGCTCTAACTCTATCTCTGTTTCTTTTCCTTTCCATATGCTTTTGCTATCTGTAATTTAATATCTCTGTTTATTTAAATCTTAAATCTGTCATAACTCTCTTAAATCTTGCGCCTTTCTTTTTAAATACGTATGCCTTCCTGTAATTTCTTCCAAAATTTGTATTTTATACCAAATTCTACAATCTGTTATTTGCAACCTACCTGTCATACTATATATTGTCACTTTAACTCCGCATCTAATGGTTGCCTGGAAGAGGCATATCGCTGCTTAGCGATAAGCCCACCTATTGTGTTTTTAAAATTATTAATTTTCCATGTTTTTATTCTGTTTATGGGTACAATAAATTAAATTATTATTATTAATAGATGAAGTACGTAGTACCCATCTACTTCTTGCTTGTTATTTTAGTTACCTCCCTAATGAAAACATTTTCTTCTAATAACAAAGAACCCGTTATATACAGGGTTATGTACAAATCAGCATAGCGGCGTGCGGTGCAGTACGGTCGCCCGCGGCCGCTGCGATGTATGTAAATGAAAGTAATTGTTTTCGCTCCCCGCGCCGCCGACACCGGCGCAACGCTTTCAACATCTGACTCAAATATCTGGAAATGTAAGACTTGAAATTCAAGACTGGAATTGTAAATTTTGATATTAGAGCGATAAACGTTGGTGAAGCCAGCAAAGATTAAAGTTGTGTTGCTGGACAATACCGTTATTTTCAAGTGTCTATCTTATTGAGATTATATCAACGAATCTATAAGTGGTAGAACCCTTTGTGGTTCGACTCCGGCGGCACCACCGCCAAATCTATTTCTACCTAATAACAGCAGTGATAGGTGCTGCTGTATTCCGTTTTGAAGGGTGTGGTAAGGGAGACAGACTTTTCGGAGGCGTTCCAGCTCATTTCATTTCGTTTCATTTCATTTCATTTCCTATCTGGGATTGATTACAGGTGTCCATGGGCGGCAGTAGCCACTTACCATCAGGTGGAGTGCATGCTAGTCTGCTACTCCCATATTACAAAAAAAATGTTGAAACGTCTCATGTACCAAATCTTTCAAATGAAGACACAATAGCGCTACATTTTGGATTATATTACATTTTGGATTATGGACACAAGATATTAAAGAAAGGGAATTCCTTTCTTTAATATAATGTTATAATATTTATGTAAACAAGCAGATGCTAAGAGAATTCGAAGATCATATAGGTACTTAAATAAAGGCGATTAATATATAATATGATAAATATATTGTGAATCAATAATTACATGTATAAAAAGAAATTAGTCACAAATCCATAAAACAAGATATCACAAAACTAACCTAAGTGAAAGATATGATCAGAATCCAAATTGACATTAGAATTTTCTTTCCAATACGCGTCCGAAAGACACCACTTCATCCCGTTCAAACCATTCCACCAAAGCCTGAACTCGTTCTTTACTGAATCTTTTGATTCATCTTGTATCCGTTCACAAAGATTGCACAAGGGATGATGCGGTCCAGAATTAGGCTCTATAGTGTAAAGATTCGTCCATCGGAAGTAGGTTTCGTGTAGCGCAGGTTCTTTTATGACTTTGTGCATCGCGTAGGCCAAATTGTACGGATGAATTTCACGAGCATTCATGTACGAACCGGGCGGGAGGAATCTGGAAAATAAGTTGGTAAATGGAGCAAGTCCAGCATAATATTGAGCTAAAGCAGCTAAAAATAGGTTGAATTTATATCAAGAGTACCTATTGAAATGCTCAAAACTCTTAAAGTCTAAAATTAAATAAAATTAAGTCACATAACTTAAGTAACACTTCGAAGTGACTGCAAATCTTGTATATAAAATTCTCACACAAGTCACAATGTTAGTTACCGTACTCCTCAGAAACGGCTTTACCGATTTTTACCAAATTTTATAAGCATATTCAGTAGGTTTGAGAATCGGCTACTATCAATTTTTCATACCCCTAAGTGATAAGGGTTATTCACTCTTAACATTTTTTTATTTATATGGCAACACAACGTTTGCTGGGTCAGCTAGTATTATTGTCATATTCTTAGATATATTTTAGTATTTAAGACGTTAAATAGAATAGCTTCTAGATCATTAGACCAAAATTAATACGCTAACAAAAGACCTTCAAGTTACTAAATACGCTTCCTTCTTTCTCTTGAGTTGTTCTGGAAACTTTATCCCAAAATTATACAAATGTGTAGTGCATCACTCTTAGTTGCTAATAGTGTTTTAAAGTTATATAGATGTCAATTACTACATCGTAATCACAACCAACTATCGTATCGTATAAAATATATAATAGAACAAGGTTTTTCCCGCGGCTTCGCTCGCGTTACGAAGTAATATTTTCATCCCCTATTTTATCCCCTTGGGGGTAAAATCGATCAAAATCCTTTCTTAGCGGATGCTTACGTCATAACATCTACCTGCATGCCAAATTTCAGCCCGTTCCGTCCAGTGGTTTGGGCTGTGCGTTGATAGATCACTATGTCGGTCAGTCACCTTTGAGTTATATATATTTAGATTATCACTTACCTTGTGTAGTTTGCACCTCCATGCAGAATAGGTACCGCATAATTATTATAACCAAGAAGCACTTTTTCTGTTACATAGTCTTCCGTAAAGAAATCCTCAAACGCCATATAGAAATAATAGTTTTCTTTTATCATTCTTTCACAATTATTATCCGGACACTTCATACGGGAACATTTGCCATACACATCGATTTTTAAAGAGAAATGAAAGAGATGTTCCTGTAGTCTTGTTAAATATTCATCCCTTGAACTGTCGGCCTGGCAATGATCGACTACCCAAGCTGCCGTTTTCCGTTTTCGACTTAAAATTGACTTAATCTCCGAAGATATAGGTTTTAAACTTGTTTTAAAGGTGGCGTTAATTCTTGGCGCTACGACAGCCCCCGAAAGATTTCGCACGACAAAATAACTCCACACTACATCTGAGTCGAGTCGATAAGTAAATGTTAAGTTGAAGAATTTGTCATTATATAACTCACATGCTGGTGAATTACTGGACGGTTCTTGAGAACTGAAAATATAAAGCTGGGTCTTCGATCGTCTAATTGGCCTATCCTTGGAGTTAAGGGCCAATTCACTGAAAATTATAGCGTTGAAACGCATAACATCGTAAAATAGATTCTTGTCCTTAGTAAACACGCAGTTGCGTTTCGTACAGTTGAGATTTCGAAAATAACTCTCAATATTTTTGATGCCCATAAAATGATCATTCCATATAAGGATGTATTTTGAATCATTCGGGTATTTATTAATATTGTTCTTTTTCCTCGCGATCGACATTATAGTGTGAAAGTTGCCGGCGAAGTTGTATACATATTGTAGGAACCATAAATGTATCACACCGCATAGAAATATAGAAAGCAGCAGTTGCGCCATAGACATCTTGGAACAGAAAAAACTTAGTCCTTTTACAATACATTGCATTTTGAAATCCTTTAAAAAAATTGTATAATGTTATAATAAGTATTTTTTGTTAAATAACAACAGTAGTAGGTATTTACATCATTTTGAAATGAAAGAAGTCATCGTGAAATTGTCATATGAAAGAATTACCGATGTGTTCGGTGTCGTACAAAGTTAACCACAGCTGATAAATCAAGCCTATGAAAACGTCCATGGATCCTGTTATATTCCAATTAATTCGAAAACATAGATAAGTAACTTTAACCAGTTATAAAAAATATTTAGATAATAAGTACATTGTAATTAGGTACCTATACTATGGTAAAACCGGCTAGAAATTTATTTTTGATATAAACTGAAAATAGCATATTGTTGTATAGATAGGTACAAATAAAATCAAATTAAATATTTTTTTATTCAAAGTTCTTTACAGAGCACGTTTTGAATGTCAATACATCTAACAAGGGGTTTCGTTATGTTGAAGAAGTTTAACTTACTTACTTGAGTTACAATTGCAATTCCTCAATTGCAATTGTAACTCAAGTAAGTAAGTTTAGCTACAATTAATATGAAGAATTGCAACTCACTGATGATAACTTTCTAGAGCAACCAATGCCCATTAGCAAAAATCCGATCACAATATGAAATAAAATTAAACCGGATACACTATGATCGGAAAAGATTTGCCTAAGCTTTATAGTGCGTGGGAGCCATCGGCCATTCAAGACCACTAGTAGCATAGGTGGGCAACCCATCACTTAACTAAGCATTTAGACAACCTGACAATAGTTTTTAACACTCCACTAATCCCAGATTAAGATCGTATCTGGACCAGGACGATAAACACTTCACGAACAAACAATGTGAAATCACCTTTCAAGAACAGTTAGTTTTGAGTGTTGAAAAATTACTGACCATCATGACGGGCCGTCACGATCGAGGGTATTGTACTCCACTACAGTTATTGTTGGCAAAATAAATGCATTGTTGCGGTGTTAAATGCTCGAGCAAAAACCGTTCGGACAATGCCTTTGTAATTGAATTATATACAATTCGAGACGTGTTTTCCGTTTGCATGTCCGTTCTTGGTATTCACCAGGATGGTTTCAGCCACAACTGGGCAGTTTCGTCCTGAAATTTGATTCTTGGTCACTTCATTGCCATTTCGTTTTATCACTTTTTGTTGGCACGTGCAGGTTATGGGAGTCGTTATGATAGATTTTTTTGCTTAAAAAGCTCAAATTTCTACTAAAAGACAGCTGCTACTGCACTCGCATTATTACGCCCTTGATGGGGACTGGCCATTGAACGTTATGGAAGGATTTTGGGTTAACAGCTACCGAAATACTGACCTTTGTACTACCTGATACTTTTAATTTATTTATTCAGAGGAACTACAATACAATTAAACAATATTTAAAATAAAACTTAACACATTTTTTTTATAAATAAAATAAATGAGCCAAATCGCTGCCCCGAAGAAGTGTACCGATACTAGCAGCATTGCCTCGCTGAATTGACAAACTAATTTGCTGGCCGAGGTAAGCTCCAGCTCTTGGGTCACCGGAGGCCTCGATCATGCGCGAAGACAATTCTTTTTAGAAATGCTTCGCTTCCGGTCCCCACGGTCCCATCGTCTCGACTGCGAAGGGCACAAGCATGTAACTCTGTGAGATATTAGAGTTTTAGTTGTGTTTGTTATATACATATGCATGCTGTAATAGAAGCAACAATAGTATATTTATATGCAGTTCGGTTGCAGCCGTAAGAGTACAAGGGTATTCAAAAAGTAAAATATTAGCATTTCAATTACAATGGTGTAAGGATGCACTTATAGTACCTAACTATGTTTCTCTACATTTAACATTAAATTCTAATTTAATTCCAAAATTAAAAACGACTAGATACATACATAAAAACGAGCTTAGAAAGCTTACCCATTATAATAATAAATACAAACTCAAAACTATAGGTAACGTGATAGTAAATCTTATTTCCAAATAGAATAAATATAAAACGAACATAAAAACAAGCGCGCCGCCCGCTCGTGACGTGAAAGACCAAACATGACAAATGTTTTACGGACGAGGGAAATGTATCTTGTTATATATTGTTGTAGCTAACAAGCTAACGAGCATTCCATCGGATGTCAAATGATCTATCCTCTATCTGTAACAACCTCTACCTATACATTTGGGTGTTTTTAACTATTACAAATGCGTTGACCAAGTGCTGGCGTCCATACCTTTCCACCAAAACGCAAAAACCGCTAGAAATAGGTTTGTCGATTTCTCCACAGTCGAACAGTAGATACTATAGTATTACCACCTGCTATACCTATGTATCATCAGCAACCCATTACTGTCCTACTGCTGGGCACGGGTCTCCTCTCGTAATGAGAAGGATTAGGCCATAGTCCACCGCGCTGGCCAAGTGCGTATTGGTAGACTTCACATACCTTTGAGACTTTTTTTTAATAAATCTCTCAGGTATGCAGATTTCCTCACGATGTCTTCCTTCATCGTTTAGCAAGTGATAATTAATTTCTAATACGCACATAACTTTGAAAAATCAGAGGTGCTTGCCTGGGATTTGAACCTCAGACCCCTCGATCGAGAGTCCGAGTTTCTTAACCACTAGGCTATCACTGCCTCTATACTGCCTATATACCTATGTATAACATATTGTATCACTATATTTCTATAAAGAACGTTTAAGGTTATAAATGACAATTGAGTAGCTATAGGGTATCTACTTCTACTTAAATTCATATTATCTTCGAGATGCGGCTCTACTACTTAAGCCCGTGTCCATACTATATATCTATAACTATAATTACATAGATATTATAGAAAATCAAATTAAAATGTCAAAAATTAATATAGAACTCAAAAATACGGACATCCGATGCATTAGTAGGCACTCGATACATAATTGCAGGGCGTTTTTGCGCGCGAACAAAAACTTTCACACAAAGCTTTCCCAAGGGTTAAACTTTAAGCTGTTTAAATATTTATGAACTATTTACGTATTGACAAAACAGAATGGTCGACAATGGCTTTCGCGTATTGTTCGGCCGAATGTTTTCATTGTGAACAATCCACGACCACTCAAGAGCTTCCGTGATTTAGGGAGCGGAGATGAGAGCTTTAAAGCTCTGCTGGTGCTGTCTCTGCGCTTCGTTAAAACTAAACGTTAAAATAATTTAGTTATTTAGTTATAGTTATAGAACGTTAAAATAATAATAAAGTTTATGGAGGTTTTCAGAATTAAAAATGACTACTATAATATAAAATTTAAGCTCTTTAACACTGACTACAGTATAATGAAGTATCCTTCTTGTAATCATTTTTTTTTTATTACATTCTTTGATCCTTTTTGTTTCTATTTTTTTTATTCAAGTGTATAAACCTATATTTCAATAGTAAATATTACGAAAATAATACTCTCTACAATCGCTATAAAGATTCACTTTTCATGTTTATAAGTAATGCGGTACTTACGTTAAGTAGGTAAGTTGTCACAAAAATCGATTTCACACAAATAATTAAAAAACCCTTTTTCTTGTATAGTCTAATGTCAAGACGAAAGACGGACTCGCGCTCAGGTACTATATTTTAGATATAATTTTATTAACCGCAAGCATTATAAATCCGGTCCCAGTAACCACTACTCAAGTACCACACAATGGGGCGGAAGCACACGCTCTAATCCACTTAAGTCCGCTAATCCTCGCGCATCGGTACGCACATTGTCGCAAAACGAGAGTGTAATTCAATTACAACTGTCGTTTATTGCTGTTGGGTACCAGTGTACCACTGTAGGCCGTGCGGTGGTTAGAATCTCATTTGAATGTTTTGAATGGTAGTGCAAAGATTCAGAACAACGTAATAGTTTTCGCAACTTAATCATATTGTATTTTACAAACTTTTATTTTTTAAATGGCAAATAAAATATTGAAAAACATAATCAAAGTATATTTTATTATCAAATCTCACACGTAGGTAATTACATACTATCAATGCGTACATGTAAGTACCTTGTGTATAAAGTTAGTCCCGTTATTAGAAATGCAATAAAATTAGAAATATAAAAACTCCACAGACGTAGAGTTCTATCAACTATTTAGGTAATTACTGAATCAAACCTTCCATTTAAACTTTGCTGTGTAGAAATATTCTAGGTGGAGACTACTTAATTTATTACGATATTATTTTAACCAAAATATGTGAAAAAATATGCCAACTCATTGTCATACCACATCTTAAGCTACAGAAGCGTATCTCGAAATCTGCATTTCGCACAGATAAAGCAACGTGATAAAAAAATATTTATTGTGTTTACACAAATACGTAGGTGGTAATCCGAGCAAACTAACGCTTACTTATTCAAAATATTAACTCGCAAGAAACGGGGATTGCATTGTGTAAGTTCACGAAAAACCTTAATAATATTATTGGGTTCTAATTTCGTTTGTGATTGTTAATCGTGGCTGTATAAAAGTGTCAACCTTAGTGAATAGAGGTGCCAACTTGTATTGGGTTACCTATAAGTGAATGGGGCGAGGCGCTTGGGGTATTGTGTTTCGATCGGAGCACAAAAATACCCTTAACATACCGAGGGTCTAAACTAGACCTTGTAGATAGTACAGTTGGGTTCATTCTACAGTATTCTGTATATCGTGGTGTGTAGAATACGTTGTCCTAATAAAATAAGGATGATTGCTTAAGTGTCGCAACGGGCGACACGACACTCGATTTTTTGTAACAATTAAGGTGTAGGGATTGTGTTCTCAGAATAAGCATCATTGGCCATGTGGCTTTCGAGAGGTCACTGTTAACTAAGGTATCATTTTTTCTATCTTTATACAATTTCATACAACAAAATTCATATCGAGCTAAAGCTATAATAAGCTTAATAATAGCTTTGTATAAATAAGTATTTATTTTCTAATAAAATATTTATTATAACAACAGTTGGAGAAACTTATTATTCGAGGGATAATATTCAGTGGGAAGTTCTTTACCTTAATATGAATCAAAATATGTTATTCCAATGAATTATGATTATAATGAGTTGCTTACGGATTTATCGTGAAAGGCATTGGGTTACCTAAAGCAATTTAGACAGTTAAGTACATAGGTACATGTATGTATGTTACCCAGGTAAATTAGAGTAGATGTGAGTAGGTATATCACAAGTCCAGAAAAAACATTATCTACTATTGCTTTTTAAACAATTCCGACATAATTTTTATGATAAAATTTGATTTCGAAAAAGATGTAAAACGGTCATAATTATAAGTAAACCATTCGGGATGGTAAATATAACTTTTTTCAATCCTGACTTTTTCATAGAGGGGTTAGGTAGTGTAACATTTGCAGTTACAAAAATATAGATGTGTCTCTATTCGCATTTTCATCTTTACGGAATACTAGCGCTATGTTTTCCTAGCCTCGGTACGTAGGGGTAAAATCTACGCAGACGGGGCCGCGTTCAGTTGGCTTCCTCCTAATTAACCCCCTTCGCCCCCTTGCCATTCGCCATCTTTCCTGAAACACCGACACAGCTAGAAAACAACACACTCTGTGTACGTACAATCGCTACGTACCTTCGGAATTAGCAATTTTGTTTTGTGTTTTGTAAAAAGGCAGCCGGTGTAATTAGACGAGCAAAGGGAGTTGTAAGGAATAACAAAAAAAATCTACCAGAAAATTGAGATTATGCTGACAAGTTAGGAAATTACCAACCGCTGCGTTCTAAATCTACACTAATATTATAAAGAGGAAAACTTTGTTTGTTTGTTTGGTTGTAATGAATAGGCTCAAAAACTACAGGACCGATTTTAAAAATTCTTTAAACATTCGAAAGCTACATTATCTACGAGTAACATAGGCTATATATATAGGCAAATATGAGGCGGTACAAACTTTGCCGGGTCAGCTAGTTAGAAATAAAGTAATTTACGAGTAATAAACGTGGTTTCTGAACTACTGTATCCAGGAAAGATAGACGACGACGCTAAATAACTTAAAACATTGATCTTAGATTTAATATTTAGTTAAATTAGATTTAATATGAAAATTGTGTGTAATGTGAGTATATTAGACATAATTTTGGAAACAGGTAAAGAACGAAATAAAAGAATTATGATCGTACTTTAAAATTTCATTGAGCGGTATTCTCAAACTAACCCCATGATATATTAAAAAAGAAATTCCCTAGAGCGCAAATCTAATACTGAAATGTGTCGCAAATACGTATAAGCTACCTATTCATAATATATTTACGAGCACAAACCAAACTGGAGCGAGTCGTATGACAATTCGGGAGCTTGAAGGGGCGGTGGATTATCTTCAAATAAGCGTATTACTCGACCGCGGTCGTGCTTTGTGATCCGAGTACGGCTTCGCACACAAGAATATCACATGTCCTCCACAAGCCTTTGAAATGCTCGAGACGTATGTATAATTTGATGGGAGTTTATGCTGCAAACTTCGAATGTCTACTTTAGAATGTCGGATTAGTGTGACGCGTCTAATATTAATAAAAGTATTGTGTTAGGCAAATGTACGTAGCAATGCATTATGTAAGTAGATTTGATATTTGAATTCAGATTGTAAAATTCTTCTGTAATAAAGTAAAAATGATCCCATATGTATCCAGTAAGTGCAATACGTGCTAGTAAAGATAAGTATTATGGCACTACCCTATTACCTATTTTTGCCTTCTTTTGTATATGTACCTAGCAAAATCACCATGAAAGTAAGCAACCATATAAATGGACTTTGAAAATTTAAGCCTACTGAAAAGGTCATCAGTTCATCTGTCAGGTTTTTTAGTCTAGAATGATGTTTTAGTTCTTAACTTTTGAAGGTGGTAGAACCTTTTGTGGTTCGACTCCGGCGGCACCACCGCCACACCTATTTCTACCTAATAACAACAGTGTTAGGCGCTGCTGTGTTTCGTTTTGAAGGGTGTGGTAAGGGAGACAGACTTTTCCGAGGCGTTCCAGCTTAGTCCTCAGGGGTAGCGGCGCATCTGTGGCCGACCTCAAGTAGGAATATCTAATCCTATCTGGGGTTGATTACAGATGTCCATGGGCGGCAGTAGCCACTTACCATCAGGTGGACTGCATGCTCGTCTGCTACTCTTATATTATATAAAAAAAAAACATAAAATTAATGAACAATGTATATTAAAAATACATTATTAGGTACACATTTAACGTAAAATACCTATACATATATACACACCTATACATATTACGACGCGAACGTGCAACAAATAACTAAGAAACGTATTTAGACAAGTAGAGTTCGAGAAATAATTTTATGTAAATTTTGCGTAAATATAACAACTTCGACGCTTTATGCAAATAAAGAATAATTTCGGCTTATTTGGAAGCAGTCTCGAGTAAAGACCTTCAAAGAGCACAAAGTTTCCAGTACCTAAACATAAACAAATTGTGTAACCGCTGTGAAACTCAGCCGTCGCCGGCGGCGCTTGATTTACATAAAATTATCATGGCCGACGTACCCTGCTCCGCTAATACCTCCTTTGTGACGCCAAAATATTTTGCGAACAGTTTTCCACACAAAGTCTGTAATTCAATATACAAGCGGCATTAAATGGGAGGAAAAGTTATTTTCGGTGACAGCTTTCCGAATACGCAAGTTTCCGAAATTTTTCACCGCCGAATTGAGTTTGCCTGCGAATAAGTAGCTACCCGGAGGAAATTTAAATTTTCAGCTTTCAAGATATTTCTGTGGACGTTTTTCCTTCATTTTATTTATCTACTTCGCTTGCAAGATGTTGGTTGTTTCGTCCTTTCTTATTCTTGTGTGTATACGATGTAAAATTATTATGGGATTATGTATCGTATACGTACATAGGTACTATGGGTTCATATAACATGCTATAGACAAAATGTATCTTCATAAAATTCTTTTCATGATAAAAATAGTCGTAAATTTATATGTCAGCGAGTAGACCAGCTCGGTATCATTTTCTTTATAATATGAGTATTACAGACTAAAATAATATCATCTCTGAAATAAAATATAGCTTTCGCAATTTTTGGATGATCTAACTTTCTAATGGTGTAAAATAAAAATCAGTTTAGCAGCTTCAAAGTCTTCTTCATAATAATATTCGTAAATAAACAAGTGTAGACTAACTGATGAATTGTCCACAAGTCGGTATTAGGGCGTCGTGGTGGATTATGGGACTGGACTCCCCAAATTGGGGGCAGTGAGCCGTGCTCAGTGGGACGTAGGGTTGCAGGCAAGTGATGAAACTTGTGAATAGAGATTCATTTGTAAATTTGGTAATGCCCTTTAATATTTACTATCTCCTTCAAATTTTGGGACTATATAACAATCTGTGATGAAAGTGTGGTAAATATAGGTTCATTTAACTAATTTAACTTAGGGTATCTAAAGTAGATCTTTGGTAGGTGCGTTGCTAACTTTATCTTTTGATCTTGATTTTGAATTTATCTTTTTTCAATATAATTAGGTTATGTACTATTTAGTAGTACTATTTAGTAATAAAAGTACATACTAATATACCTACTATCTACGAACTTTACATTGTGCTATTTAAGGGAAACATACTTTTCGCCCGTTCTTGGTTAGTCCTGAAGGCTATAGATGGATCAGTAATTCCTTTGGAAATTCATTTTATATGCATTTAATTACACTTAACATCAGGTGGACAACTGCTCCTACTTAGTATATTATAATATAAAGAAACGTATTTCTGTCTTAGTGCTTATTTGTTTAGGCCATGATTACGAATTCAGTTCTCACCTAAACAAAGGGATCGTTCGATCGTAACGTCAATAGTAACAATGCTAGGTACAGTCGCGTACATAAACAATACAAACATAAAATAAACGGTAGGGTGTTGTGAGCGGCAAATAAATGAATTTACACAAGTGGCTGGGTAGCGGACACAGCGGTCGGGCGCGGTGGGCGGGGCGGCACGCCTACGTCTTGCTTCAGCAATTAGAACAACAATGAGGAATGCTTTGAATAAATCAATCTACATAAATTCGAGGACCCAGCGGGTATTGAATCTGTGTGCGACTGTACGATTGTTAAAGTTTTGTGCGGGTACTATGTTTAACCGTTAAGCGACTTTTAACTTTTAACTTTAATGAGCCTTTGCCAAATACCAACATATGTACCTATATAGGATTTTAGACTAAAATTATCGCGGCATTGAGACATTTTATTATGTAAAAAAAACGCACATCGTGAGTACCTACCCGTTACATAATAAAATGTACCTGCATATGTATGTTTAACCGTAGAATGTAGATCTGGTATATTTTATTTTAATTAAGCAACTAAACTTAGTATTCCTGTACCTAGTTTAAAATTTTAAACTCTACTCTTATTTAAGCGAATATATCTACACCCAATGAAATACAAACACAAATAAAACACTTTGTAAATAGTGAACTCATACTCATTTTAATAGACTTTTGATGTTATTGCCAATTTTATAAAAAAATTTGAATGTGGTTGAAAGGAAGAGTGCTTTTATAATAAAGGGTAGGTATATCTATTGTCTCAAACAGAATTTCAGCCTTCTAGGGCTTGGACTTCTAGGACAAACGTTATATAGAAATAAAACACACAATTATTCGAAGTTATTTATGCACCAGAAATAAATTCTCACTTACTTTAGCCAATAGTAAGGACAAATGTCGCAAGGTGACCTAAACCTATAGAAACCTAAAAATTCTCGATAAACACTTATTACTAGGTACCTACAATATCTACTAACTTTCCAATTTGACTACAGTCTGTTACCGTTTTTTATTATACGAGAAATTGCTAGTAAGTAGTACCACAAAAATATGCTCATAACGCCATAAAAATTGACTCCGGCGGCACCACCGCCACACGTATTTCTACCTAATAACAGCAGTGTCAGGCGCTGCTAAATTCCGGTTTGAAGGGTGTGGTAAGGGAGACAGACTTTTCCGAGGCACAAGGGTAGCGGCGCGCCTGTGGTGACCTCCGGTAGGAATATCTAATCCTATCTGGGGTTGATTACAAATGTCCATGGGCGGCAGTAGCCACTTACCTTCAGGTGGACTGCATGCTCGTCTGCTACTCTTATATTATAAAAAAAACTATTGCCTTCAATACAACACATAGATATACAACACAGATTTATATACCGTTCACCCCATTCTTATTAAAATGCGCGGTGTGTGCCGGTAGTTCATTGTTTTTCGACCGAATTCGCTTGTTTTACACTGCGTGCAAATTTGCGTGTCACTCGTGACCATGTTTATAATTCCCTTTTGTATGTAAATGTTTCACCATTTCGTCGGAATAAGCAAACTAGTTTTATTTGTGGGCGAATTTTCAAATAACTATCAAAATGTTTGCAGTAATATTTAGGCAAACTAATGTTGGTTAATACCCGTTATTAATAATTAATCTGTACGATTTTTGTCTACCAATGATCATAATTTGACAATTTCTATACTTAACATCGGATAGATAATAATGAACGTAAATCGAATTAAGTAAATATATATTAAAATTTTTAACTACACTTACATATCTACTATAAAAACGCAATCAAGGAACTTCACCAAAATATATTATTTCACCATAAGTATATTAAAAGTAGATAATACAACATTAACCGCTGGTTTTACACTTCTTCTATAAAAGACATCGCTCAGTTATATCAGATCACATTTCATAACTGAAAACAAGATTGACTATTTAAATAAAAAATAGATAAAATATTTAATAAGTGTTTCTCGGAACATAAATCAATTTTATATTATTGCAACATTATGGTATTGACATAGGAAATAAGTAGGTACGTAAGCCATTCAATGAAAATCTATTTAGAAAATATAAAGGTACATCGCTACTGATGCCTAAATTGAATAAAATACCTAAATTGCTCTTTTATTCGCATGATAAAAAGTATTAGATAGTTAATTGTATCAGGCGTTACTTTGCGGAAATCCATGCTATTAAGTTAAGATTAAAACTACTAAAATCAACTTAACGATTAACCGTCGTAGAGTCAACTTACCCTGATGATGCTCCGTTTTGGAGCGAAGCACGTGTTGGTGGTGGTATGTATGGTGGTGTATACCTATTTTTATTTTTTTTGCATCTGCACGCATCCTTTGGGGGAGGGAAGCGTGGTACATACTGCATGGTTAAAAATATATACCATCATACATATTTGTAGCGGATTGTTGCGAAGTAGTTTTAATCTTAACTTAGTAAAAATATTTTCTAAAATGGAAATACCAGTTAACTTCGTGATGTCGTTATTTTCCTAACTTAACCTAACCTAATATGATCTTCGAAATACGAGACCACCTACACAGAGATCAAACTTTAATGGATATTTAACTTAGGACTATGTCTGGACTAAGTATTAGCAATATTATTGCACATTAAGATGTACAATATTAACAAACCTTATCGCATTATGGCAATCTTCTTACTTTAAATGAGTCTATATCCGAAACTTATGTGCATTCCATGAATGTTTATCAGGTTAACGTAATAATTTATTTGTGTCAAAATATTTATAAATAGCTAAGTAACTTATTTTTACATTTAAACAAGGTTATTATAATAATCTTCTACGTTTACTATCAAAATGATAATAATTGTAATCAAAAACTTCCAATTACTTAAAAATATTTTTAATTAAATACTTATAGGCGACCCGCGTGGCGGAGCGGTCAACATACGGGTCTGACGCGCAGTGGGTCCCGGGTTCGATCCCCGGTATTGTGTATTTGTCTATGTATATGTCCATGGCTCCCACGATACAGGGAATCCTAGAGTGGAGCTGTAAGTGTAGAAAGCGTTTATTTATTTATAATAAATTAGCGCAAACTATATATATTTTATAACTTCAAAAAACTGAAATACGCCAACCAACCAAGAGGCAGGGCTCTGTGCAGGTAGACCATAATAATTTCAGTGTCTATTTTTGCTAGAACATTATTAACACAAATTGTATTAAGTAGGTTACCTATACCTACCTGTACCTATCAGGCCACAATTACTCCTTTTTCACTTTAACCTATACCAAATTACCAACATTATTTACTTAATAGGATAAAAGGATTTTGTTTTAAATATCTTTCGATCTTTGCATTTGTTTTAACCTATTATGTAAGAAATCACTTAAAGGTTAAGAACCCCATTAAGGGAATCAGTTCAAACGACCTTATTAAGTACTTATCACTCTTATCAGCTAAAGCTTAACACGTAAGTATGCGAAAAATATCATTGTTGTTAAAATATGTTATCTAACATACATTGACTAATGGGAGATAAGTAAGTACTCGTATTTAATACTTTAAAATCTGAACTACAAGGAATTTTGTATTGTAACAAGTTTTAAAAGTGCTTATTTTGTGACTTAATGTATCGTAGAAAGGTGATTGTTCAAGACATATGTTTAATTTAATACTTAGAGGTAACATCTGTGACCGACCCTTTTTTACGTTACCATATCCGTTAACTATTTGATAACAATATAAAAACCACAACTGATTCATTTCAGGTAGTAGAAAATTTTATAAAAAAAAAATAAGATGGAGTTTATTTCGATAGCGCCAACAAGCTAATAGGTGGACGAAAAAAGTCCGCTACGAAACGGCTACGGATGTCGTAGCGGGGTCTACGCTACAAATGGATAAATATTTCCTGTAATTTCCTCATTCCGCGAAACAGTGCTTTCTAACAAAAGCTCGGGCGAGGAGACAGTAAACAAAATGGCGTATTTAAATGGGCGGCAACTGCATTGTTGGGCGAGCGTCTCATCGATACCGCTCGTGCTGTCCCGCTCGCACCCACCGGCTCTTTACTCCGCTCCTCATTCACGACAGGAACAATGCATTAAAACTTTAATAAATACGCTCGAAAAGTTATCTTACTGGCACCATTCTAAAGTCCTATTTCAAGTTTAACGATCACCTAGCCAGCTGTATCACAGCGGATAGTCGACATGTGAAACTGTTGCACATTGTTCCGTCCTTCTCCCTCCGACCACGGCAGATGTATTTTTATATCTGCGTCTCTTTCGCCCTCGCCTCCTGAGAAGTAATGTGTTGTTGCTTGTTGTGATATCTCCAAAATAACAGGGAAGTACTCGGTACGAAGTTGTCATTTGTAACGGTTTTGCTGAGTAGCGTCTGCAAAAAAATGTTTGACACTAAGAAAATGTCAATAAACTAAGACATCACGACATAAAGTATCTCCTACTTGTACTCTGCTTGACATAAGGTCAAGGTTCGCTTTCATTTTTAAAACAAATATACCTATTTATATAAAAACAAACTATTCAATTTTAAACAACTATAATTTACATTTTTGATATAATGGCCAACAATAAAAAACAAAGAAAAAGTAGAAATTCCAAATTCCGAAAGATATACGTGTAGTGCATATAACATTGCATTTCACAATAATTTAACAGAGATTCATATTTCATATGAAAACAATTATCAAGTAGGTAGATACTTGAAATTTTACACATAAATTAAGTAAAGTAATTAAGTAATAATACAAAAAATATATTTTTTACATACAACAATATATTTTTTACCCAACAAGAGCGTTTCAAGTGGTGTAGTCGTTTATTTGCAATCAGTACCGGTAGCCTCAAGGCAGGGCGCGTGGAGTTGCGAAGCCGTCGGAGTGGGGCGTCGCTAAACAAAAACACGTATACAAGGAGCGCGCGCGCGGTGATTGGCTGCAGCGCGGCGGCCCCCGCCCTCGGCCTCCGACCCGCGCCGGCCGCCGGCTCGGCGTCACTCGCGCTCCGACCTCCGCGCCGACATGTGTAGCGGAGCCGAAGGAGGCCCCTGGCCACTGAGCAAAGACGCGCCCGCCGTCACCGCCGCGGCGATCGACCACTACAGACTCCAACTTTACAACTATGCCGTTGCTGAAAGGCTTCGACTCTACCCGCCGGCAGTGCCGCCCTGCTACGGACCGTACGCGCCGCGACTCGCGCTCTCCATGTCCCTGCTGCAGCAGCGCGCCCTGCAACCCGAGGAGCCGAAACCCCAACACAGTTACATAGGCCTCATCGCCATGGCGATCCTGAGCTCGCCAGAGCGCAAGTTGGTGCTCTCCGACATCTATCAACACATCCTCGATAACTATCCATACTTCCGCAGCCGCGGTCCCGGCTGGCGGAACTCTATCCGACACAACTTATCGTTGAACGATTGCTTCGTGAAAGCTGGAAGATCTGCAAATGGAAAAGGACATTACTGGGCGATCCATCCGGCAAACATTGAAGACTTTCGCAAGGGAGATTTCAGAAGACGTAAAGCGCAAAGAAAAGTGAGAAAACACATGGGATTGGCCGTTGACGACGACGGGGAAGACTCGCCGTCTCCGCCGCCACAGTCTCCGCCGCCGACGTCGTTACCTCTTCCATTCTGGGGCGCCGGCAGGGTCCCCGGTGGAGCTCAAGCCCGCAAGAGACAGTTTGATGTAGCTTCCTTGCTAGCACCAGACGATGCACCCGAGAAGAGGGTGCGACGAGATAGCAGCGGTGAAGAAGAAGCAGAAGAAGATATAGACGTAGTTGCGAGTGATCAAGAGGAACGGTCGAACGAAGACGAGGTCCGGGTGCCGTTGGCCCCGGCCGCGCATTACCCGCTGCTGGGCGGGTGGTGGCCGGCGCTGGACCCCGCGCTGCTGCAGCAGCTGCGGCGGCACGCGGCGCCCGCGCTCTCGCCGCCCAGCCCCGCCGACCAGCACCACCCGCCGGACACGTAAACTGTGGTTATTTGAGTGTGACGTACTGTACAAAGTGTAAATTCAGTATTAATAATCCGACGGACAAAATCTTATAGGTGTATAGTGTAGTAGTATTATCAAGTCATAAACGAAACTATTGTAACTATTGCTCCTGTTCTCTTAAGGAACATTGTTTTCCTATTTATGTCGGTGTATCCGTGGAGTGTATATCGCGTTTAAATATATTTGGTGCGTTGACATAAAATTTATTATGTTATCTGTTCTGTAATTTCTACGCTGTTCTTCCTTCAATCTTTTATAAACTGTAAATTATTGTAAATGCAACATGATTCTATTTAAGAATTATTATGAAAGATATCGTTCATAGTACCTCTACTTAATGAAATACATCTAATGGTAAAGTCTGAAAAACGACCAAGTGACTGTAGATATTATATTCTTAGAACTATTTGTATATAAATTAAAGGTGTCTACTTATTGTTGTTATGTATCATGTAAACATAATGTTGTTTATTTACTAGAAATCATTGGAATAATCATAACTATATGACAACTCTATAAAATCTCTAAATAAATAGAAAGTATAAATTATTATATCTTTCATTTCTACATATCATCGACATCATCGTGTTATCGTGGAAGTAATATCTAACCCCTAAAGTTTTGTTCTTTTCAATAAAATATAGTTATCTTATATTTACAATTGACATTTTAAGTTCATTTTATAATCTTAAAATTAAATTTGAACAGAAACACTTAAAATTTAATTTGGAATTGGTACTCTTTTAGCTGCCTCAGTTCCATATAAGTGTTTTTCACCTGGCTTCCTCACACATTAATAACCTAATTAACCAATTACCTTTACAATTCATATGTAATTAAAAAGAATCAAATAAAAAGCTCTACATTCCGCTTTATCTCTATTCAAAATTATGAACTTTAGGTACTACTTAAGTTAAGGAATATTTTTTAAACATCAACATTAAGTTAGGTACACTGCTATGGTATTGCTGAACTCAGGTTTTTTCTGAGATAGAGTAAGAATAAGCCATGGTATACCACATTGCACCCGTACTAGTTAGGGACATTAAAATAAAGTTTAGGCATTACATTTTTCTCATGACGTTTTTCTTTATTTAAAGGAATAAAACAAGCAAATTAATACTTTTATAATTTAATAAAACGGAATATCTAATGATTTTTTGATTCCTAACGTTTGCAATACATACTCCCTTTTAAGTTGTATGAAATTACTCATACGCTTTTTAAAATAAATCTATTTGAAACAGAGTACCAATAAAAAGTCTATTCGATACATGTTAAATATGTTTTATACTTGTGTATAAACAAGCGTCAATAAAAACCCCGGTCGGCCGCGTGCGGTCATCGTAAACTCAATAAAAACATTGCAAAAAAACTAAAGTATTGCGATCATCGCTCAACAATTTGTTTTACGGTCTTGTGTTTTTTGCCTATTAAGCGTTGACTATTAAGTTTATGTAGGGACTTTTAATAAGGAAGACAAGTGTTGTCTAGCTATTTCATGCGTGGATTAAACAGACCACCAATATTGTATTGATTTGAGAATACTTTTTTTCGTTTTTTAATAGCCGTTTCGCTATTTTAGTAGGTGAAAAACATAAGGATATATCATAGTCTTAGTTGAAAGTGGCTTCTTTTTGCTAGACAGTTCTTAATATTTTTATTCTAGTGCCTACGTATCCCTATGTCCCAGTAGGTACCATATCTATAACTACCTATATCATATATAAATGGGTAGTAAACACGAATGCAATTAATACAAATGGAACCTCAAAATTTGGCGAATTATGAATTGGAAGTGAGTACGTAGGTAACATTAGACATCATTATAATAGCTTCTACCTCCCTCGGTAACAAACCCATTAAAAATGACAACACAAGTAAGTAATTACACGTTTTTTGATATTGCCTAACAATTAATTTGTACATTCCTATTTTTTAATTACCGAAAAAAATACAAAAACCGCAATCAGTTGCAATTACAACATAACTAATGAATGAATATTCCACATTTTTTGTAAAAAAAAGCGCGTTGTTTGTAAATCGACTCATTATCTACAAGTGATTAAAAACCTTTGTTTCGTAACACCAAAGTGTTTAGCAAACGATAAATCGGTACATACTTAGAACTGTATGGTAAATACCGTATAACAATGGTTGGGCGTATGTAAAGAGGATTTTCCCACGCAACTTTTGTATTAGTGTATGTAGGTAGGTAGGTAGATAATACACTTCGCGGTAGTGGTAATGTAGTGCTTAGTACAAGTGATTCATGACCATTATCTAGGATTCTCATGTGAACATACTTAAATACAGATATATCCTAATCGTTCAAGGAATGGTGATGTTTCGGTAAGTTGTTCTTATTTATCATTTGCTAAATATTTGAACTCGTCTCTATAATATTGAAGTAGGTTATTCAAAATGTTCACAATACTGTAATGATTTGATTTAATTATTTAGGTACATAAAAAATCTTTACTTATATATTATACGAAACTTTGACTACCTATTTGTTGAAAAGTACATATTAAGGCATTTACAAAATGCATATTATGGTATTTACAAGTTTTATGATTTTGCCTTTGATTATTTTACCACAAAAGTTTCGCATATGTAAAACACAGTTTGTGAATAATCACCAACACATGTCATATACCTTCACATATAATTCGACATACAAGACAGTTTTTAATAAACAGATTTAAAAATATGAAGAAGCACTGCATTAATTGATTTACTAATGAGTGTAATGATTCATTCCCCGAGCAATACGCTATGCCTTGGTAGGTACATGGCTAATTTGCAATCTCACGTTTTTTTAGGAATTTAAAGGCTTTATTTAATAAATGCTATAGAATCAGCCGTTTAAGATTTTAATCAGTCAACTACATAAGAAAATAGGTATTGTATTGTACCTAATTATTGCGCACCATCACCAAGAAAAAACCTGTTAATTTTTCTTATGTGTTTTCATTACATATGTAATGATACCTTCTTTTATGTTCAGTATTAATAGCTTAATTTTTCGAATGTGAGAGCACGACCGCCACCTATTCATTTTCCATATCGTGATAGCGATTGCGCTGTAGTGGCTAGGTTTTGGTTTAAAGAGTGTCTTCAGACAGACTTATTTTAGGGAGATATGATGGGTTACTTTTGAGTTTAGTAATGCATCTTTAATCAACTTCACTCTCTGTTTGGAATTTGTTACTGCTGCCAGGGAGACATTAATCACGTAAGTACCTACCTACGTGATATCTTTACTTAGATAATATTTTTCTGCAGACATATCGTGAAACATACATAAATAAAAATATATGTATAAAATAATCATTACAATCTACTCGTATATGGAGGAACTAAACTAAATAAAGGTTGGCAGCTACCGCGAAAAAATATCAGTAGGAATTACTAGCACCTACTATTTCGAAACATGAAACATTTTATTTTTTCATGTCATTAGAAGATGTACCTATTTCCTGTCCCCCAACACCAACTTTCTCACCAACAAGTAATGCCTATTTTAGATTCCGTATCTAGTTACCCAACGCTTGAATGTTATCGTGTTATCAGCCAGAGGTATTTTGTGGTAATCCGTAAAATCGCAAACAGGTTGTGTGCCCATAGGAAGGGTAGTGCGTCAACTTCCTGACTCTCAATAAGGGTATTGTTGCAACTTGGCGGTTATCCCAGATTAGCCGCAGATAAAATCGACGAACACCTTTATATTCGTGTTTACATATCTCCTAATAGTTGTCACTTTTACGTAAAATTGTGGTGACATTTTAGAATAAAGAAAAAGTTTTGTGAACCGCATTAGGAAGGTTGTGTCTTATTTCGTTGGGTAATGCAAGGTGTCTCGCAAATTCACATGAAAGTGATTTAAATCAGAGATTATTGAATCTTGGATATGTATTTAGGTTTGTACTCTTACGTTCATAACTACACAGTAAGTTTTCTTGTGTTTTATGCAATGAAAGTAACAATAAACTAAATAGTGTATTTTTTGTTATGAGTATTTATTTGTTGAATATAACCTTAAGAAACAATTATTATATTGTATCGTATATTAAAGAAAAAGGAGTTTATTATGTACGGAAAAAATTAGTGTGCCATGGTAGAGCTAAATGTTGAATTATTACCTTGCTGTTGAAAAAATGGTACATTTTCTTTCATTTAGGATAGATTAACTATAATTATAATTGTAACAACTTAAAACTTTAACTTTGATAAATTACAAAATTAATATTTTTTGGTTCTATTCATAGATAAGTAGGTAAGTATTTTCTTATTATAACTTCTCCTTATTTAAACGCAATTTTAACCTTAAGTAATCTTGAATTTCAAGTTTTATGTTATGAAGCGTTAACGTTTTATGTTTATATTTTTTGTATTTATGTTTTTGGAAAACATGTCTTTACTTATATACTTAACATTTATTGATATATTTATTGATTTATTGATATATATGAACACGTAAACACGAGTGGGTGTATCTAGAGGCAACTTCGCCCAAATCCCCATTAGCTGTTTTGCTATTCCACGTAAAGTCAAAGCCGTAGCAAGTGTTGCTAATCGAATGAGCGCTAATGAATGGCTGACGCGGGTTCTGTGAGAGCATGTAAATGGGGCCTAATAGCCTTACAGGGCTGGGTTCCGTATTTAATGAACGTGCGTAGTGTTGGCACGCACGTCGCGTACTTATAGCCGGCCCGTTGCGTTAGCGAATATTCGATATTCGCCGTTTGGTTTGTCTTTATTGCGCATTGTTTGATGTATCGTCTCGATTTAAACACTATCTCAGGAAATGTAGAGTCTAAAAAATCAAAATAATGAAAAATAGGTTAAATAGATAGATAGATAGATAGATATTCTTTATTGCACACTTCAATAGATCATAACAATAGTACACAATTATATAGGTTAATTGTATGCAATAGGCGGCCTTATCGCTAAGCGATCTCTTCCAGGCAACCTATGCATAGAAAAGGACAAGGACATAAATAGGACAGTAATTAGGACTGTAGTTTAAAATATAATAAATTTAGGTAATTGTCAGTTTAGCTCCGTGCAGGGGGGCTATATAGATCGGTTAGTAGTATCGGTATATCTCCCTTATCACACTTACCCAGAACACAACAGCACTTAACATTGCAAATATTGCAATTAGGCAAAAATAGGTTTGGTGGTGGTGCCCCCGGAGTCTGACCACAAAGTGTAGACTACAGCTTGTATATTGGTAAATTCGCTATTGCTACTTAACAATTTACAATTTAATAGTAAATGTTTGGACTGAACATTCCTTAATCTAATTGGTTTAATTTATGTTAAGGAATTGAACATAACGATGGGCTTATACGCATGTATGTTTTGACAAATAGTCAAAAACCTACTTCGTATTGGAGCATAAATATCGGCTGAGTCTATTAATACAGGTACTGTACGAACAATTTATAATTATTAATACGAGTACTGGACAAACAATTTATTATTATCCGATTCGAACCGGTAGATTTTGAGAAATCTCAAAAAAACTACAAAAAATTTTTTTTTGAAATGTTTTGTTTTTTTAATAACTTTTAAACGGCTCTACCGATCGATTTTAGAAACTAAGCTCTTAACATCAAAAAATGACGTCGATCGCTATCAGCCCGTTCGAAATCGATTAATTCTTTCTTTCTTTCTTTCTAATTCTAACCTAACCTAACCTAACGTAAAAAAAAAAAAACCTAACCTAAGCTAACCTAACCAATTGAATAAATGTACGAATAAATATAATTTATTAGTCCAGTACCTGTACCAATAGTCACATTGATAAATATCTCTATACAATCATATAACCACGGATCGTATAATAAACTTCTTATAGGGCTACAAGTTCCTATTTCGTCACACGAAGAATGCCGCTCAATTTTAAGCACGCTGAGACACCGCCGAATTCGAAGCAGGATGTTTTATATACTGCAGTAAATAATCATGCAACTTGATAATAAAAAGCAACTGCTTCCCATGAAAATCTATAAACTAACCCCAGATAGAATTGGAGGCCAATATGAGGTCAGCTAAAGATGATTGCTCCCCCGTTCATTCTACATTGAAATGTCTCTTATAATTGTCTTTTCCTGACTGCATCCGTAAAACCAACAGACAGAAATATGTGTGCGTCCGAAGGAGTTGAGTCTTTCGTGCTATTTGCTATTTGGTGTCTGCCTATCGTTAGGCCGAAGCAACAGTAATCGAATAATCCTGACGTGAGCCAGCGGCATGTAAATGCAGCCTAATGGCCCTGGTAGGGGATCTACACCCTTACCGTAAGTCGAATAACGTTTGAATGTACAACGCCAGGCAGTTTACGTATCAAATATGTGTTCGTTTAGATTTTCTCTTCTTGCAATAGGTAGGTAGGTACCTACTTAAAATTGTTATAGGTTAAAAGAATCCTGAGGAAAGTTTGGTATAAGTAGGTAAATAGATACCGTTGAATACTCAAATTAACTGTTAGCAACAATATACGTATCTTTCTAACCATGCCTTTTATGCAAAAACCCAATGGCACTAAATAAGTTGCGTAGAGTTCAACTAAGTTTTGAACTGTATAAGTATTTATTTCAGCCGAAAATCCATTATTGTCTTATTTAATTTCGTTAGGCATTTTATTGCCGTCATTTATGTCATTACATATTTAAGTAATAGTTGAAAAACCTTATCAGAGGTCAAAAACGTTTTAAAACTTGGTCCTAAACTTTCAATATCCATTCTCACTAGAAACTGTGACTTATTCGCATTAAGTTAACGCTAGATCGAATTCTACACAAAAACGAATAATCGGTTATGCATGAGCGAAACAAAAATAGTTCGTTAATATTTCAAAAACACAATCGTCAATCATCGTAGCGTGGATTTGTTATAAAAATATGTCGATCGGTGGGTGAGCGGCGCCCGCGGCGACCCATTCAGAGTGCTCGCCGATTCCGACACATTAACACCTATTACGACGCACCTTTTGTCCTGTGCACTTCACGCAATACTTTCCTTTTACTGTTTATTGTTATCGTTTGTTTCGGCGCGCAAACCGTTCCGCGACAATGCCGGTGCGGCCCGATGAGCGCTTTCAAGTGTCGAAAAGCGGTAATTTGCTTCAGTCACATTGTTGGGGCTAAAAGTCGGCCTTTGTCGACACTTGGCGGAATTGGTGGCGTTTAGATTCGGGAGGCAATTCGTGGAGTGGACGTTTTATCTGCGATTCTCGCATCGCCGGACACCTAATGGAGTCCTCTGCGAAGCGAATATTTTGTTTTCAAGTAAATAAAATATATCCAGTATGTCCTAAAGTGTTTTGACCTATTTTTAAAAAATGTAGAAAGGGTCCTCAATTTAATCTAAACACATTTATGTTTATATTTCGAGTATTTTTGAAATGTTTTCAAGCGTATATTTCAGTTTATTTGACAACAGCTATTGACTAACTAAACCTAAACCTAAACCTAACTTAAGTATACTCTGCGCCAAACTGCAAGTCCGTTCTGAAGTCGTTGCGAGCAGGTGTACTCATAGAATTTGCTATAGCGACGCGGTTCATTTCTATATTCAGACCAGACTAGCAGTTTTACGCGGACTATACCTACTTATGTAAGTTGCATGTACCATATACCTATTTATAACCAAACCCCGTAAATCACATTTATATATGCTCATGTAATACGTTAATACATAAACGATAGAGATTGATATATACATATGATTTGCAACGGCAGTATCATCAGACAAGACATAATGTTATTTACATTTAATCAGAGTGGCTTCCGGCCAGGTGTCGGTAACAATTCAATTTGATTGATACACTGCCTAAGCGATGTAGTGTACTACTAAGGCATGTAAATTGTGATTTAGGTAACACCTCCTAAACGGACGTTACATGCCTAAGTAATGTACCTATTTATGTATCCCTTTTTTCTGTTGACAAGGTGGAAACCTTCAAAAGATACCCAACGCCATGGGAGTGAAGCTGGGTTATGTGGAATTTTTACCGCACTAAAACCCCCCGGTGGCCGTCCTCGGCGTTTGGTGGAGAACTCCGGGATCTCCAACGAAACACAACCGGAGTCCTCCTAAAGCGATGCCCTTCTATAGGGCTCTGCCCTGGGGGGAGCAATTTACGCTCCTCTCACATCTCCTGGTGATTACAGCGATATGTGACCACACATACCACTGTCCTTCCCGGGGTCGCTTGCTGGACGGTTTTAGCACCCACTCTTGCCGCTCGCAACCCCGGAAGCCCCTTTCAGTCGCCTCTTACGACAGGCAGGGGATACCGTAGCCCTATTCTGGTCCCGGTACCACAGGGACAATTTAGGTATCACCTAATAGAAATATTAATCAAAATAGAAATTATTTGTTGATATCATTATAAGTGTGTACAGTCGGCTTCAAAAGTAGATAAACAGATTAAGGATTCAAAAATACTTTAAATCCGCAGTTATGAATTTGTAGTGTTTTCTACCATATAGTTGGTATTTTTATGTCCTGCTACTGGGGGCATTATCCAACTGAGCATACTTAATCATGTTTCTCCATTAAATTGTGGTTAACACAGTAGGCATAGGAACCTATCGTTAAAAATCTTACAATACGTGCTTCTAACTCTAGCTTCCGTAGAGCTAAAAGCACGGAGGATGGGAATAACTTTGAAGGTGGTAGAACCCTTTGTGGTTCGACTCGGCAACACCACCGCCACACCTATTTCTACCTAATAACAGCAGTGTTAGGCGCTGCTGTGTTCCGGTTTGAAGGGTGTGGTAAGGGAGACATACTTTTCTGAGGCGTTCCAGCTTAGTCCTCAGGGGTAGCGACGCATCTGTGGCCGACCTTAGGTAGGAATATCTAATCCTTTCTGGGGTTGATTACAGATGTCCATGGGTTGCAGTAGTCACTTGCTTATAAAAAAAAAATAAAGTTGCAATACTGCGTATGTACCTATGACCAATTTGAATACATTTTACCTGAGCACTTATTTACCTATGTTACATCCGTTTCGTCCGAGATATGACAGTGTAACATAATACCCACGAAAAGAGACACTCGAGCTCTATTACGCAAACGGCCAACACTCCACAAACAGGATAGGGTGTGCAGTTTAAACTAGCAAAACAAATACCCTGAAGAGGTTGGAGAGACCGCCCGCAATCATTCGCACTTCGTAAGGGTTGACTTTAGAGCATCGGAGGCAGATGTTTGTGTCGCCAACGTTGGTCCCAAGGTGTGGAGGTATGTGATTGAAGGAGAGCTAAATGAGTTAGGTTGAAATGTCAAATAAAAATATGTAAAAGGTAATAAAACTCAGATAAAAGAAGTAGTGTAACGAAAAGGGAATTCTTAGATGTGTAGGTTTCTTCATAAGAAACATGTACTTACACCTGACAAATTTGGTAAGTCTATCAATCTGCACTTGGCCGGCATGGACAATTATGCCCTAAAACCTCATCATTCAGAATAATTTATACAATAATAAGTTCAATGATGATTAGGTACTATCAAAATGTTAAGATATTCTTAACATTAACACGTTTTATTCTTGTGTTGTTCAAAATTAAATATTTTTCTGTCTTTGAAAAGAGTTATCTGTTGTATAATTATTTAATGATATAATTATGTGAAGTAGGGTAACATTGAACATATCAGTGTATTAAGCAAAGATGTCACAACATCAAAATCTATATAGTTACAACTACGACAGCAGCCAAACAAATATCGGAATCCCGTGCGAAATCCCCTAAACCGGCAGTCGGTAATCAGCGGGCTTCCTTGGCCCGCGGTGGCAATTAAATGTGCACACGCGAGTGGGTCTCAATGGCCCACCAGTCAGCCCGGCAGCCCCGCAGCCCACGCTCCACTAGTGCACGTCACAATCGCCATTTGATTCGCTAACTCGCGTATTATGGGAGCCGGATCTGTCCCGATTATTCCTATTCGCCTGATTATTCGCATTCGAAACGATGTTTTGTTCCGGGTTTATTGGGATGTAAACGCGGACAGTGCGTGATTTTTCGTGAGAGAATATTAGATATAACTAAGTAGGTTTATTTTTGTAATTCTTTAAATATTTTAATACCTAGCGCAGTTGAAATATTCCTTTTAAAGAAACCGGGGGATTCAAGAAGCTTATACCTTAACTTACCTATTTATTTATCCATCTTCTTGCTCTTTGTTCAACAAACACTTTTATACTGACCCAATTTTGACATCTACAATTGCAATACAAAAATATATAAGTATAATGAGATCCCATTATTTTTACAAGCTTTTTTCCTGTTCAAAGAATTTATCCGTAGCATTTGAAATCACACAAGCACGCACTTGTCCTAAGTCTATCATAATAAAATTACATAAATAATGTATCGCAGTCCGGTTTAAATTCACGAGTGTTTATCAACAATAACAGACCACCGTGGCGGCTGTAATGCTGGGTTGTTACGAGGCCTGGGGGCCTACCACCATCTTTTAAAAACCATCACAGTTCAGGAGAGTTTATTTTGTTTCGTACCACGACCTCCTTAAAACAGTATTGTTTTATTCCTGCCGAGTGATGTAAAAGAATGAGTAATTTGTCTATTCCTTATCCAAGAGGAAACGAGACATCGAAAGTAGTGTCATCTCTTTCGCACCACGGCCTTGATTGTGTCCCGTCATATGCAGTTGAACAAACTTAAGCCCTTATGCATTTTTCGCTTATCCATTCTATAAAACCAACTGAAATTGTCATATTTTACTTAAAAAAAAATTACCTGCCAAAAAATAATGAATAATTTCGACCGACATCATACAAAACTGCGTATTGTAATATTGTAAAAACAATCTTACTTTAACGAGGTCGTGGTACGAAATTTCAATGTAAGAAAAATAATATTGTTTTAAGAGATGGTAGTAACCCCCCTGTTTTACGAGACTGCATACCTTGCACGCTAATACAAAGAGTAGTATCACGGCTTGCCTAGCTATTGGAGAAACAAATATTTTCATTTCACCCAAATATTTATGTACAATCGTAATGGAAGGCGATGTTTGTTAAAGATTAATGTCTGTAAAAGCTGTAGTTGAGAAAAAAATTATGCGCATTTTTAAGATAAAGATAAAATGTTATTTGATGTTAAGAAGACGCTGAATGATGCTAACGGAATTCAAATAATATATCCTAAGTCCTATTTAAATACTTTAGAATCGCGTTGAAATGAACTTTTCAAGTATTTGTTTCAAATCTAAAACCAGAAAATTTTGTCATTTAATCATTTATTTCCGTAAGGAATCGGACTTGTACCAATTTATATTCTTAGAAGACCGGTCACCACATAAGTTTTGCAAGGAAGCTATTATGGACAACTTCGACCCCTGAAAATAGCTAAACGATTAATTTAGATTTATGTCCATATTGTTCATGTAATAATATTTGTATGTCCGTTTCATATATAACATAGGTTTATAATAGAAATTACGGGCAGCGAGCGTAAAAATTGTAAGCTATCGTCTTGTATCATAAACGTAAGCTTCGTATATCGACAGTGTACGCCCAGCATTACGAAAGCCACACTTAAAACATCGATAGAGGTTTCTATGACATCGATGTTATTTTGTTAAACAAGTCCGCTTTTTATTCGGTGATCAATCCTTTCGACGAGAGCGATGCGCCTCGCTGTTTGCTTTGCTACGATATTGTCAATAAGCGACCCACACATATCGTATTCTACAAAAAACACATGCATTATATATGCGTTAAATGCTCGTGATGATCTAGTGGAATGAAACTGTACATAAATGTGTGTGTTTTAGTTTACACACACTAAATATAAGCATCTCTGATTTTTTAAAGTTATGTGCATATTAAAAATTAATCATCACTTGTATATCACTCATCAATCGTATTGTATATCAATCACATTACTATAACGGTAAAGAAAAACGTGAGGAAATCTGCATAGCAGCGAGTTTTACCGGAGTTAAACTTTCGCACTTGGCCAAATTGCTGGGACCAGAACAATGTTTGATGAAAAACACTCCATAAGAGCTAACGTTTATCACGCCATTTCAGCAATCCTGAGTTTGACGGGTTAGGTAATACCAGAATGATAAATTTTGAAATCTGTTTGATTCCAGGTATTGATATTTCTGTCCATCCAACACAGATAATTATAGTGTAGTCATAGATTAGTAAAGATTACTCACTCCTAACAAGAAAATGTACCCAGTTTTGAGAATTAAAATAGTTGCGTAAAAAAGTTTTGCCACGTCTCCGTGCTAAAATGTCCCTAAAATATTTGAAATAATTATTTATTTATAACGTAAATTACGTAGTATTAGTTATTTATTCGTAAATTTTCTCTAAAAATGTTTTTATTTGTCAAGAATTCAAAAAATAACTTACTAAAATAAGCCGTTTGTGGCTTCATTCAATTTCAAGGCGGCGAAGTATCTTTACTAATCTATGCGTGTAGTGCAAAGAGTATAATATTAATAACCTATATGTAATGTATTTGAAAATCAAAATACTATAAATATATTATACTTATACACATATTGTGATTTCACCCAACAATTTGGACCACATAAAAGCATGTCACCTTTGTGTACCCATCCCATATCACATGGCGTGAAGTTTTGAAACGTAGCTGGTACAATGGAGGTCCTTCGGGGAAGCTGTGGAGTGTTGACACGGGACAAAGGACGCAAACTCGCGCGCCACTCTCCTCCACGGATTATTTTGAAACTCAGTTTAACGAGATGACGATGTCGTTTTCTGTATTTTTTCGAATTCGTAATCTTTGGTTTTAATGACGGTTGGTGTTTCGATTTGTCACTTATTTTGTAAAAAGCAAATGTAGTGAAGAGATTTGCTTGCGGTTTGACCGCATTTTATTCTCGACTCTGTCTCAAATTATAAAGATCGTCTCTTTACCTCTCGTCTGAACAATCTGGTAAACTATGAACTATAGATATAGAACAAACTAAGAGGGAAAAATGAATATTTTTAATTATTCGTAATTAATTAAGTAAACTAATATCTTTTCTGTCTGAGACTAACATAAAAAATGAAAACTAAACACTGTCATGTATGCAGGTCAAACGTAATTTATATGCCTAAAACAGAGTCCTAAAGATTTACCAGCTTATAATAAGTACAGTAACCAACAAATGATAAAACGAAAATATACCAAAATCGGTGTCCGATCCAAAAATAATGAAATACAAGCATACACGTGGGAGAAAAATATCGCGGTAAGTATACAAATCTTATTACAATGTAGGTATTGTGATAAATGAAGCAAGAAACAGTTGAAGTGGTCACAAACGAAGCGTTCCGTGGTCAAGCTCCGGGGGAGTGTTTGTACTTGACCTGCCTTCGTTAACTTTTTCACTGGCAAGATATGAATCACGCGTAAAACATTGAGTATGTATTATTCCTTGAACTTGAGTAATATTTTTGTGCATCTATTTTAACAATAGGTTAATCTTGTTGTTTCCGCTTTCGTATAATATGGTTTAATGTTTCTAAAATAACCGGAATGTTATTTATGGACGGTATAATTTTTGTAAAATCAGAGGTGCTTGAGATTCGAATCTCGGTTTACCCGATGGAAAGGTCGGGTTTCTTATCACTAAGCTATCACTGCAATTGCATATTAACTGCAATTTCCTAAGTTCATTTGTTTACTTGAATACCTGTATGATAACCACCCATACCAAACTACACAAATTATGTTACTAACATAACTATAAACTAACAAAAAATAACTTATTTACAACATTTTAGATGGCTTGTTGTATTTAGGTATAACTATTTTTGTAATTTATGTAAATAAATTATTTTTTGTTAGTTTTTAATTTAATTCACTACCTTTTTTTACTTTAAATTTCATGTATCCATCTTTAGTAAAAACTAAAACAATAATGTAAAAAAATATGTTAGTAGAAATATACCTACCAATAATAATCCTTTAAATTCGTGTCCCACATCAATATTTAATTTAAATATTTGCGCTTCATTGTGTGTCACGCATTTCATAATCACCAGATTCGCTTAGATATTTACTTTCCCAACGGTGTTATTGTTTGCGAATTCCAATAAAATCCAGGTAAGTAAATTCATTCGAACGGCGTACAATAAACACGTTATCTAAACATCACAAACACAGCATCACGACAGCACATTGACGTGAGATATTTTATAAAAGGTATAATATTACGTCATTATAATCAACCCATTACCTACTATTTCACCTCTTGCTATCTCCTATGTCTCCTCTCAGAATGCATAGGATTAGAACGTAGTCCACACACTGGCCATACATAACATCAAGCTTTGATAGATGACAAAAATATTAAAGGCATTACTGGCTATAATCTCCGAAGTTTGAAGGTTACTTCAAAATGGTTTTCTTCGTCGTTAAAACTTGTGGTTGCTTATTAATTTATAATGCGCACATAGGTATATTCGATAAAAAAAATACCTGGGATATAAACTTGGACCTCGGCATGTCAAATCGAAGTTACTACTAAGCTACTGCTGCCTTACGTAAGCAGAGTTCAAAAAACTCAAACAGATATCGGTAGCTCATTAATGGTCGAAAGTTTTGGACAAATATTTGAACATTCCGTCTCAATCGTAATTACCGAGTTGTCGCGGCGTACAAAGACTGGTAGTTGATATAACAGCATTTATTTATCGTGGCCGAAACAGAGGAGCTCATTAGAAACACATCGGGGTACATGTGTAAATAAATACGTTCCGAGACGACTCGCCCAAACATCTTCAGGCCGGCGCGGGCGGGGACACTTGCTTATGAGTTACAGGGACATAATGCTACAGATATCTCATATTTTAGATTCGTGTCATGTTGTTGACAATAATATTATACTAATGAGTCACGATCTAATTATTCTATTCCCATCGCTATCGTGTAAAATGATAAATAGATTAACTGTGAAATGAGTATTGACTTCATACGGATTAATCAATTTATATTGTAACTAGCTGACCCAGCAAACGTTGTGTTGCCATATTAATAAAAAAAATGTTAAGGGTGAACAATCCTTAGCACTTACGGGTATGAAAAATAGATAGTAGCCGATTTTCAGACCTACTGAGTATGCATATAAAATTAGGTGAAAATCGGTAAAGCCGTTTCAGAGGAGTACGGTACCTAACATTGTGACATGAGAATTTGATATATAAGATAGTCATCAATATACCTTCCATACACAGCCAAGCACGGTGGCTAAAGTAAACCCATTTTAGAGGCTTATATTCTGACTTGGACTCTTAAGGACTAATGTATTGATTTTTACATCTATTCCCGGATTATGGGAATCTGATGAGGTTATTTTTGCATACAATATAAAAACCTTCCGTACCAATTTAATACATCGATCTGGATACTTAGCCTCTGTCGTTAAAGGGAGAATTAGTTTAAAATACGTACGTGATATCAAATTTTCAAAATCGAACTCAAACTACTAGACCATCAGTGATTAAACTAAATTTAAATGTCCATTAACTCTAAGCGTAGGTTTCCCGCGCGAGTGCGTAGGAGAGCATTGACAACAAGGTAGGAGCCGTTTCGGGTTTCATCTCATATACAGCGCAAACAGACAACAGTGCGTATCGTATATCTACAGGGCTTCTAAGTACTGCCTGTAATTGACCTATCTTTGCTTTTGAAAGCTGACTTTCTTATTAGGTTACAATATCTCAGAAGTTAATGTTATGGTTTAGTTGTAAACTGAGTAGGTATCTATGTAAGAATTATGAATAATTATAAAATATAAGCTTCCGACTTTTCAGTTTGCGAGTACTGGCCATTTTCACTCTTTTTCTCTAGAGAAAAAGTTTTCCTTGCCATTACTTGACCTTCTGCACATATAACCATGTCAAGCGAGTAATGAAAACCCACACACTCTTATTTAAACTGCAATTTTAATTGGTCTACCTAACTGAGGATCGAACCTGAAAACCTTTACGTGACAGATCAGTATTATGGTGGCCGTTGCTGTACACGGGTCATCTATGTTCTTTTAATTTGGATGAAATAAAGAAAAATAAACAGATAATACAGTTTCAGCTCCTGTTACCTACATACAATAATTAAAAACTTTGCATGTGATCGGAACCACTACTTTCCTCAAACATCTGTAGTAAGCTTAGATAATTAAACCAACGTAGTAAGTGTAACAATATCCATCAAAGATCGACAAATTGAAACAACATATAGCCTATCCAAATACAAGTTTTATAAGAAATAAGTAGTCGTTTTAAGCGTGAGTGTTTATACAAATTCTCCTGTATTTTGTTTTGTGTGTTCATAAATTTTTATATAAATAAATAAAATAAGTTTCCTAACCATAACCATTAAAAAGCGTCACTTTTATAAAAAAATGACAATGAAACGAAAATGTTTTCGATAATAATCACCAAGCATCAACGCGTAAATCGTTAAGCATCGATGTATTCCAAGTTATTTCTTGTTACCTTCCATTCAGTGTTGATCACAAGCCTTTGTCAAACGCAAGACAAACCACTCGAGCGTTGATTCGAGTGCTGGGTCCATTTCAAGTTCCATCTCCGAGTGATCACTTGGAAATGGCTCTGTTTGTCTCCTCGTCTGTTTGTTTGCTTTTACATTCTTTTAGTTGGAGAGCTTCGACCTGCCATCTGACCCTTGAGCTCGCGGGTACGCGACGTGTAAGGCCAAGTGTGAGTCGGACTCGCACATAAAAAGTTCTATAATATTTTTAGTCAACTCCCAAAAGAAGGTTTGTTTCGTATTTTTCTGCGTTAAATATTTGTTTCGGAATTTTTTGCATTCGGTAAACTTGGACGGTTTTTATTATTTGATTTTAAAATGTTTATTGAACTTTACTCATACTAATAACCTACACTATGTATCGTGCTAATTACACATTAAATTATGAGTACCCTACCGTTTTTACAATTCTGAAAACATACTACAATACCAAAAATGCTAGTTTCGTTTTAAGTAATCCTTAATTTTCTATCTTACGTACCTACCTATTTATTATTATATCAGCCAGATAAGTGAAAATATCAACCGGCTACTTGAAATCTATCATAAAGATATCCCTTTAAAAGGATTAGAAAAAACAACGAACGGCGTTTTAGTAACAGAATTACATACAGATCCCTAAAATATAAGAATAGTTTTGTATTGTTCAAACTATGACAATATTTAAGCTATTATGTTAGTGTCGCGATGGTCGAAAGTCCCTTATTAAGTCTTATTAAGTCTACCTACATATTTTTGGGCTACTTAATATTTATGATGATGACAGTTTTAATTCAATACTATCCCGTTACTATTTATACCTACATTATCGATTATAACGATCTTGCTGTCCACCTGATCCTAAGTACTCGTAGTCGCTGCTGCCCATCTGTATCTAACTCTATATAGAGTTCTGAGTCTACTTGAAAATAAGATATAAGATATATAACATATAAGAGACGCCTGAAGACAAAGATGATCTCCCTTCCGTGCCCTTCCACCGAATGTAGAACTACTTTACACTAGAAATGAGCGAGGTGGTACCACCTCAGTTGAAGAATATTGTCTCTACCACATTATAATCGATATTAGACATTAGGTTTTTCAACTATTGAGGCAAGTAAAACAATACAGATACATGTATCTGCCGTGTGCATACGAAATGCCTGCAACTAGCCTCTCGAAAGGCAATTGTGAAGCACGTAGAGAGTAACTGACGTGCGCCGGATTGGATTAGCCAAGGTACTATGCAAATGTTTGAGGCAGGCTTTAGTCATGTAGGGTTTATAGAACGCTAATAATAAACAAATAATATATCTATGATCGTGTAAGCTATATAGGTAGGAAGGTAATAGATCCCCTCGTAAATAAAAAAGGTACTAAGTATCTGTTTTATTCTATATACTTAGGCCCTCAAAATAATGGCCTACTCGCCTATTGTATCGTGGTGTAGTGCAAATTACTAAAATTATTACAAACATTTACTAGAATTACCATTAAACACCTTGTCATTTTTATTTACCTACTATTCATTTTATACTATTCTTTTGATAACTTTTAACATGATCTCATGGGACTGAGCGTCTTTCGCGCATAGATAAATATTTTATACGAAGTTCATAAAGGCTACTTTGTAGCCCGAAAATATGTAGCAATTACGAGTACACGCGGTCGGAATTCATGCAAAGTAATCTCCAAGAGACCATAGTACGGCGAATTCCCACTTCGTGGGTAATTGACGTGCCTACACAACCCAAAATATAACTGATCCGTACTGGTTCGTGGAATATCTACTGAAAATGTATTTCCGACAGGCTGTTTGTGCGGAAAATAATCCCCTTCTTAACACACCTAAAATTCTTATATAGGGATAGAGGGAAAAATCGGGGTAAGAGTATTAAATATTACTTATTCTGTACTACTTTGTAGTAAAAAAGATAAATTAATAGCATGAAAAATACCTTTCACCATCAAACACGTCTACGCCGAACGCAATAACGGCTTCGAAAAGATTCAAAAGTGTTTTCCATACGTATCCTTATCACTTGTCAGCCTTTGTGCCACGTCTACGAAACAAAGCGTTGGCACAGCGTTAGCAATAGAGCCACGCCAGCGTGTATCAAACGCCTTTGCGGAGCGCGCGCGAATTAGACTACAGAATATAATAGAGTAGCTGACTTGCTGTTATTATTATTTATGTTTGTTAAAAAAGAAAATGCTTTTTTACTAAGTTTAAAGTGGAATGGCGATCCGCGAACGATTGCGTTGCAACATTGGTGACCACTTAAGCTTGTTATCAATAATCAATCAAAGATCGCCTTTGAAAAAAAATTCAATCTGCATAATAGAAATTGACTTATTACGATTTTTGAATTTTGAATAGATTAAGTATTAATAACGCGCTTAAGTCATGCAAAAGGATTTAAATTTGACTTTTTGTTTAGAAAGTCGTTTAAACAATACGCAAATGTATTATAATATAGGTACTTAATTATTTCCTTGCATTAATAAGTAACCGTTACTTATATAAACTTAATAATAATTTGTAAAAATATGAGATAGTAACCACGTTTAATTAATTAAACGTGGTTACTATCTCATATTTTTACAAATTTGTCCCTCTTAGAGAATATATCATTTTTTATTGACTTCATTTCTAGTGAAAGGTTTATTTTAATCTTTATATATATATTTCTTATGTGCGTGTGTATGACACTGAACTCCTCCTAAACGACTAGACTTATTTTGATGACATTTGTTGTGAGTGTTCAAGGGGACTTGAGAATGGTTTAGATTCACAATTTAGTCCGTGGGAAAAGTTTTTTTTAATTATTTTTTAATTCGTAAGTAGTTATAGAATCGGAAACTATGCATTTGATCAAGTGATGATCTTTAGCAAAGTTGAGGTCCAAAAGCCCACGAGGGTTTGGGAGTTGGTAAGACCAATTTTCGACAGATGGCACCACTGGCATTCCGATGCTGGTACAAATTTTCCGTTTTATGTATGTCATATTATTTCTTTAAAATGCGGGCGAAGCCGCGGGCACCACTAGTGTTAATATATTTCTCCAGGAATAAAGGAAGTGCACAATTAAGGTCCCTATCCTCAGTAAACATTCCATTCGCAACTACGTATATTTTAAAATGACGTCACAACACTAAACTCATACCGAGAAAGTAATAAATCATTCAAATTTTAAACAAAGAACGAACTCCCACTCAGACAGCGCGGCGATGATTGGCGCGTCTTTGTTGCCACAACATGGCTGCCTGCCTGCAAACTACAATATACATAAACGCCATCCCTTTCCTTGCAGCATTTAAAATGAAGTAGGAACACCACTTTCTCAATATAAATTGTATTAATTGTTGCGCAGTTGATATTAAACTAATATTTAACAAAAAAAAACTATTTCTGAATATGCTGAAATCTAAAACATATTTTATATACCACACTGTTCTACATAAGATACACATAAAACACAAGAAAGCCTGAAATAAACTTAGATTTTCTACTCAAATCTGACTTTTTAGCCCTAATAATGTCTGAATACACATACAATACACAACACACACAATACACAAAAAATAATAACCATGTAGTGACAGTTACACTAGGAGTCCTGTGGGAAAACTAGTAATACCTTATCAGCATTTGACATTTATAGCAATAGTAGGTATCACGTACAAAATAACCATAGTCATACAAATAAGGTACATACAGAGAGTACGTAAGAACCATGATCAAAAGTCAATTTTGAGTTGATACAAATTGCAATAATTCAATTTTGTATGTTATTTTCACATGCGCTGACGTGAAATTTTAAGACCCTATGTAAAACAGAGTTACCACTTATGTATGTATTTAAACTAATACATTACTTACAGGTATATTGGAATAACTAAAAAATCAATAAGGTGCCAAGTTGCGAAAGATGCTTTTGTCTTCATAGACACATACGTTACCGTACAACCAGTATTTATACGCCCTATTTCGTTTAAGTCAAAAACTAGTGAAGAGGCCTAACAAAATTGGTTGTCAATCTTGTTTTGGAGGGCCATTGTTAATTTGATTCGATTGAGTTCTTGACGAAAGCGATACCGCTGGTATTGTTTGGCCGATTTTACATAACGAGGCGGCAAACGCGTTCTCTCTTTGTGGTCGCGCCATTGTGGGGGAGTATCCAAACGTTTGAGATGTGAATTGAAAGGCGCCGCGCGATGACGAGGCGCGAGCCTGCCCGCGGCGCAAGGTATGGGCTGAGAGTATGTAGAGTATTTTACATAATTTTACAATATGTAATGTTTATGAGAGTAATATAATATGTAATGTTTTTGAAAACATAATGATAAAACTTTAATGTCTGTTTTTTATTTACTCCGCTATTTTTGTAACAATGTGTTTTATGCAAAACTGAGAGAGCGAAAAAGAAATAACATATCGTAACAAAAGGCAACGAAGAAATTTCTGCAAGATACGTATGTAACTAGGTAACTAGTGTTGTAGTAGTTGTAGTGTGTACATGTTATTAGGTAACTTATGTTAACATAATTTGTTACGTGTTTTTTTCGTTCGTACTTATTGTTTCTGTAGTATTCAATAGTATTCAGTATTTTAGTAATACCTAATTTTGTTACCTAAATATCAATTTACGTATATTTAAAGCACTTTACTCAGATGTAGATAGATACATAGGTACGCTAACTCTATCAAATTGAACCACACAACATACACGTTGCGTTACCACGCGGCGCTTTGAACTGTCCAAATGATTGTTTTATATTTGTAAAGCCTGGAACAGTGCCCCTATTCGGCTGACGTAATGTAGCATTTCAATTAGTTTCACGAGCGTTTTGTTTTACAACAATAGTTTGTGTCGAATAACGTAGCGATATGATTTGTTTGATCGAAATAAAAAGGATACAGATTTCTTTTGAAATTCGTTGCGATTGATTTTTAATACACTATGATATTGTACAATATAGTTTTTTTACAAAGACTAAAAACAGGAATAAAATTCTTATACATAAATTTGCGTCTATTACTGAATTTAATTATGCTACGATTTCTGCGTAGACTGTCTACGAGAAATTCGTTTTATACAGAACTTTTATACCTATCTACGTAAAACATAATTCAACTTTAGAAAAATAATACTTAGAAGAAATATCGAGAAAATAAAATACTCACACAACTATTATTGTAGTAGTTTCTACAAATTTATGGACCGGTCTTAATGATCTTTCTTCAAGATTTTATTGAATATATATACCCTTCAAGAAGTGTATGAAAACCGTTATGAAGTTGTTTCTACTACGCTGCTACCCGCCAAGGAGTCTCTATCAATACTACACGTAAATATAAATAAGGTTTTCTCTACTATACCCTTCAAAATGAAACACAATTACGTATATAGAGACTAAGACATCTACAACCTACAAGTAAGCGATGCCGTTGCAATCTCCGCAATTTAGAGCTTAAATTAATACAACTAAAACCAAAGTTTATTGACCCAAAATCAGTAAGTAGTATCGGCAATTTGACAAGGTGTTACGAAGCCGTGGTCCAAAACCAATGTTCGGCGGCACAAAATTACAGGCGAGCCGTGATTACAGAGGCGCTAATGCACGACGCTCTCTCGTGTAGAAATAAGCTCTTTGTTTAAAAGGATATGTTTATGCCAATCTTCATTTGGAGCTATTATTTTGTCGGTTATAACGCGTCATAACATTGCAATAACGGCACTTAGGTTGGTACGACTTTATTTTTTGACGTTAGTAGATTATGCAAGTATTCTAACATTTTAAAGACTACCACCGCAGCGTTGAAGATTTATGTAGAGTTGGTCATACCTTGATATCCATGAGGACTATGCAGAAATACATATTTATGCTAAATGATACTTAATAAAATTATATTACATTACATTAAAGTAGATTATCTCACTAGAGTAAATTAGTGATTTCTAGACTCACAGCCCCTTATGTGGATTTCTAGTGCTTTGGATGCAGTCAATTATAGTAGTAAAGTAAACAAACGTAGCAACATCTCAATTTATCACTAAGTATACAGCTTGTACGAATATCAAACTTGAGTCATTACAATACCGGTACGGTACCACATGGCTCATCAAATTAAGGCTACAACTTTTTTATTTGGCTCTATAAAATGTTTTCGTTCGGTGCATATCAATGAAGAACACCGACAAAGCAAAAAACAAAAAGCGGCCCGCATAGTGTTATTCTATAATGCTGACGTGTAAATACGATAGGATCAAGCGCGCCGGCGCCCGACAGATCCAAGTGATGAAATAATTGACACTCCAGCCCGATAACAGTGAAAAAAGCTGTTAAGGATTCTCTAAAACTTAATTGCAGTCACCAATTCATAAATAAGTCGTAGATTGACGTGTTTCAGTTTGCGTTTAGCGTAAAAACTTTTCTCACGATGTTTATCGGTCATTTGGTGATTGTAGAACGGAGTCTGCCAATTGGATCGAATTTTCTTATCATAATTGGTTCGTTCACTGAATTCTTCATAATTATGTATTTAATTATTATATTTAATTGACCGTAAATTAGCATCTATTAAAAAAAAACATGATATCAAATGATCGATCACAGATCTGGAGGCACGGCAGTGCCTCCGCCAAGTCGAGCCAAAGTCAAAAAAAGCGGCACGGCCGTAGTATTCTTTTCTCGAAGCAATTCGGCCCATTTTCGACCTCCTGTAACTTCGTTGCATATGAAGCTAGAAGCCTGAATTTTCAGAAGCCAAGCAAGCATTGTGTAGACACGGTATATTTCAAATTTCATTAAATTTGAACCAGTAGTTTAAGAATTACAAGTAGTCAAAGTTCGTAATTTTGTCACTCACTCACTCACTGACTGACCGATCATCAAAAGTTTAAGGCACTTCTAGCAGACATAGAAGGTTGAAATTGAGAATACAATTAGTGTTTAGTATATAACTCATGGGAAAACTAAAATATTTTGCAATTTCTGTCCAGTTATCTAGATACACCAACTACATTAAATAACTTTGTATCCTATATAAGTTATATAGGATGACAAAGTTACATTTGCAGTTAATGAATCTATGTTTCTGTCCGCGAAATGTACGAGTAGTAGGGGAGCCCATGATGTTAAATGGGTAGAAACTCGAGCGTCGATAGGACCTATATGATTGTGTAGATTACACGTTAGAGTGAAGAAAAGGTTGTGTGATATTTTTCGATTCACCGTGGGAATAGTTTCTAGACGATTCGAAAGATGTAAAAAGCAGAGTCAGACATACTCAAGGCGCGGCAGGTTAGTGATAGAGTATATATCTCTGATGCCGGAAATATGTTTATCTGTTGGTTTGCATAGGGGGGGGGGGGGGGGGGCAGCCATACGAGATGCAAAAATGGAAAAAAAAGTAACCAGCGCATTCGATTTTCAAAGGGGATATGAAGTTACCCCAGATGAGTCGCCCATTCGAAAGACTGACGATCCGATTCGAAAGACTGTCAGTGACTCTTCGAAAATGCAAAAAAAAATCGTTATCATGCCACACTAGAGGGCGTAAGATTATTATACAGGAAATTCCAGCTGATGTTTTACTTATCATAACCCTTCATCTGACGATTTAGTGGAGGGGTTTTTTATATTGACGATTTGAATAAAAATAGAATGAGAATGTATGAAGAATAATGTATTTTCCATAAAATTAGCCTTTTCCTTTAGTTTGTTACACAGCATTTTTCTAGAATTATTTCGTTTATATTAAAAAAAAACCGCACTCGAGTATGTCCAGGTATAGATTTTTTTGCAACCTTATTACTCCCTAACGCTGCCCTCAAATCGTCAGGTTAAAATTTATTGTTGTCAGCATGTAATTAAGCTACTATAGATAATACTATTTTTTTTTAATAATCTGACGGACTTCCCTGGTTGAACCCCCAAAATGGATGGTTTAAGATACTCTATAGGATGTAAGGTATCTCCCATATCTTAATCTGCCGCGTTCGAGTCACTCTCAAAATCCAGTCTTGGGCTCCCCTACTATTATTGGCGACGACTTCAATTGTTTCTATTCTCGAGACATAAGACGTTTTCTATTCCAACTTCAATTTAAATTCAATACAAATAATTGGTGAAGTGCGAATCGAACTCTTACACTGAGGGTTCCGTACCACAAAAATATTTGTTTTTTTATTTTTATTTTTACTAATTGATATTATAGCTGCCATATAATGCATTGTGAACATTTCAACTGTAACATCTACGGTTCAATCATTAAAATGAAAAACGGCAAAAAATAGCAGGTCCTTATATGTTTGTCCCTGTAGTTCCTGGACTAAAAAAGGGCTACGATATCCCGTGCCTGTCGTAAGAAGCGACTAATGGGGGCTTCCAGAGTTGGGAGTGGCAGCAAGGAGCTCGAACCGTCCAATAAGTGTCCCTGGGAAGGACGGCGATATGTGTAGTCGCATACCGTCGTGAACACGGGATAGTTTAGGAGGAGCGAAAACTGCCCAGGGCAGAGCTTGATCGGGGCATTGCGCTTGGAGGACTTCGGTTGCGTTCCATCGGAGATCCCGGAGTTCTCCAACAAACGTTGAAGACGGCCACCCGGCGTCACTCCCACGTCGTCGAGTACCTTTTGAAGATTTCCTCCTCATAAAGAAAAAGAAGGTCCTTGTATGGCAACTCTCCTTTATATAAAAGTTTTTCTTCTTACTTTTAGTACTTGTTGTTAAAGCGGCCACCATTATATATATTCCGTAAAAAAATAAGTTTCTATCTATTAAGGTTCCAGAAATAGAGCTCTATGTCAGACAGACAGCTTAGAAATAGGGTTCCGTTTTTACCCTTTGGGTATGGAACCCTAAAAAGTAATATAATATCAAAAACATTCCGAATTTCTGACAAATGTCATGACAAAAAACTAGATGTTACGGCTAATGTGCCTAAATCAGTTAAAACGCAGATTAGCTTTCCCATTACCTTTTTTTTTTTTTTCTTTTCAAGGAGGAAACCTTCAAAAGGTACCCGACGACGTGGGAGCGACGTCGGGTTATGTGGGATTTTTACCGCACTAAAACCCCCCCGGTGGCCGTCCTCGGCGCTTGTTGGAGAACTCCGGGATCTCCAACGGAACACAACCGGAGTCCTCCAAGCGCGATGCCCGAATCGGGCTCTGCCCTAGGGGAGCGTTCGCTCCTCCCGCAACATCTGGTGATTACGATGGTATGCGACCACACATACCGCCGTCCTTCCCGGGGTAGCATACTGGACGGTTCGAGCTCCCACTCTTGCCGCCCGCAACCCCGAAAGCCCCCTTTTAGTCGCCTCTTACGACAGGCAGGGGATACCGTAGCCCTATTCTAGTCCCGGAACTACAGGGACAAGCTTGCCCATTACCTAAAGTACAAAACGAAGATTGTATCAATTTTCACCCATTGACGTCGACCCGTGCATGTCATGATGCGTCGTCGTGTCATGAATTTACGACAAACATTGTATATTTTCACGAAACAATATCGCTTTGTGGCACAATGTCGCTATGTGTCACGATACGTCGTCGTGTCGTAAAAAGGCATGTGTTTTAAGCCTAAGAACAAGTCTGAAAAGATGTTTCGAATTTTAACTACATAGTTAATCTGCATATTTTCTAGCTAATCTTAAGACTGCCTAATTAATGTGTATGCTAACGTATTCTACAATATAACGGTAACATACAAAAAATACAATAACTGTCGTGAGGTAAAGCAACTGTCACCGTATTATAAAATAATAATAAGTTTGTTTCCAAGGAAACAAATGTGCAAATTTCGGCCTTATTGCGCTTAAATAAATGTCTGTATGAAAATAATAAGCTTACATATACAAATTTACAATGTTCACAATGAAAATCCCTAATAACTTCTAAACGGATTACCCTTATTACACAATTCCTTTTGCCCTATCCGTTTTAGACCTAAATCTACCAAATGGCCTTAAAGACAAACCAATATCTACACAAACAAAAAATCATGTTTTCAACTTACGTAATATTTGATACGTAATATTACATAAATTTAGTTAAGTTCGTTTCAAATTATTCGAAATAAGAAACTGTTATATAAATCGAGCTTAGATAGCCACTTTATAACATATTCTTGCCATGATCACCAAAAATATCAGCTCCTAGTGGCTCGGTACAACAGCAAATACCGACTTACCTCCCTAAAAAATTGATAGCTATAAAAAAACGAAAATGCACAGTTTAATGTTGAATTTAAACAACCGTCCATTGCACAATTAGGGTATTTTTTTTTGCTCCATTGCTCGTACAAAACAAACATAATAGTTATATATAAAATGATATTGTTCGGTGAGCTAAGTTTTAAATAGAAGTGAATAAAAATATAGTCTAGCTGAAAATATGTATTATTAATATACTCTGGAAATATTAATTCTAAAAATAACTACAGGTTGAATGCAGAAGACAAGTGCAGACTAATAATTTAAGTATGAATTTGTTAGCGGTGAGTAAACTTACTGAAAAAGGATTTACTGTTAATTTCTTGAAACACGGTTGCACTATTAGTAATTCTATGGATAATATCATCGCAACTGGCCACAACGTAAATGGTATATATAAATTTAAACAATTTGTCAAATCACCGATATGTAATTTGACAATGTCAAATAAATATTGGCATAGAAGACTAGCCCATATTAATCCGGAATATATGCGAATTTTAAAGAATATTGTGACTGGTCTTGATAATGTGAACATTACGACGGATATGACGACTAGTGAGAAACCATTTCCAAACCTCTGAACGCGAACGAACGATATACTGGAGATCGTACATACAGATTTATGTGGTCCCATGGAAGCTACTTCACTCAACGGTTCAAGGTACATGTTATTATTTATCGACTATTATTCTCGAATGACACGATGAATCTGGAGGCACGGCAGTGCCTCCGCCAAGTCGAGCCAAAGTCAAAAAAAGCGGCACGGCCGTAGTATTCTTTTCTCGAAGCAATTCGGCCCATTTTCGACCTCCTGTAACTTCGTTGCATATGAAGCTAGAAGCCTGAATTTTCAGAAGCCAAGCAAGCATTGTGTAGACACGGTATATTTCAAATTTCATTAAATTTGAACCAGTAGTTTAAGAATTACAAGTAGTCAAAGTTCGTAATTTTGTCACTCACTCACTCACTGACTGACCGATCATCAAAAGTTTAAGGCACTTCTAGCAGACATAGAAGGTTGAAATTGAGAATACAATTAGTGTTTAGTATATAACTCATGGGAAAACTAAAATATTTTGCAATTTCTGTCCAGTTATCTAGATACACCAACTACATTAAATAACTTTGTATCCTATATAAGTTATATAGGATGACAAAGTTACATTTGCAGTTAATGAATCTATGTTTCTGTCCGCGAAATGTACGAGTAGTAGGGGAGCCCATGATGTTAAATGGGTAGAAACTCGAGCGTCGATAGGACCTATATGATTGTGTAGATTACACGTTAGAGTGAAGAAAAGGTTGTGTGATATTTTTCGATTCACCGTGGGAATAGTTTCTAGACGATTCGAAAGATGTAAAAAGCAGAGTCAGACATACTCAAGGCGCGGCAGGTTAGTGATAGAGTATATATCTCTGATGCCGGAAATATGTTTATCTGTTGGTTTGCATAGGGGGGGGGGGGGGGCAGCCATACGAGATGCAAAAATGGAAAAAAAAGTAACCAGCGCATTCGATTTTCAAAGGGGATATGAAGTTACCCCAGATGAGTCGCCCATTCGAAAGACTGACGATCCGATTCGAAAGACTGTCAGTGACTCTTCGAAAATGCAAAAAAAAATCGTTATCATGCCACACTAGAGGGCGTAAGATTATTATACAGGAAATTCCAGCTGATGTTTTACTTATCATAACCCTTCATCTGACGATTTAGTGGAGGGGTTTTTTATATTGACGATTTGAATAAAAATAGAATGAGAATGTATGAAGAATAATGTATTTTCCATAAAATTAGCCTTTTCCTTTAGTTTGTTACACAGCATTTTTCTAGAATTATTTCGTTTATATTAAAAAAAAACCGCACTCGAGTATGTCCAGGTATAGATTTTTTTGCAACCTTATTACTCCCTAACGCTGCCCTCAAATCGTCAGGTTAAAATTTATTGTTGTCAGCATGTAATTAAGCTACTATAGATAATACTATTTTTTTTTAATAATCTGACGGACTTCCCTGGTTGAACCCCCAAAATGGATGGTTTAAGATACTCTATAGGATGTAAGGTATCTCCCATATCTTAATCTGCCGCGTTCGAGTCACTCTCAAAATCCAGTCTTGGGCTCCCCTACTATTATTGGCGACGACTTCAATTGTTTCTATTCTCGAGACATAAGACGTTTTCTATTCCAACTTCAATTTAAATTCAATACAAATAATTGGTGAAGTGCGAATCGAACTCTTACACTGAGGGTTCCGTACCACAAAAATATTTGTTTTTTATTTTTATTTTTACTAATTGATATTATAGCTGCCATATAATGCATTGTGAACATTTCAACTGTAACATCTACGGTTCAATCATTAAAATGAAAAACGGCAAAAAATAGCAGGTCCTTATATGTTTGTCCCTGTAGTTCCTGGACTAAAAAAGGGCTACGATATCCCGTGCCTGTCGTAAGAAGCGACTAATGGGGGCTTCCAGAGTTGGGAGTGGCAGCAAGGAGCTCGAACCGTCCAATAAGTGTCCCTGGGAAGGACGGCGATATGTGTAGTCGCATACCGTCGTGAACACGGGATAGTTTAGGAGGAGCGAAAACTGCCCAGGGCAGAGCTTGATCGGGGCATTGCGCTTGGAGGACTTCGGTTGCGTTCCATCGGAGATCCCGGAGTTCTCCAACAAACGTTGAAGACGGCCACCCGGCGTCACTCCCACGTCGTCGAGTACCTTTTGAAGATTTCCTCCTCATAAAGAAAAAGAAGGTCCTTGTATGGCAACTCTCCTTTATATAAAAGTTTTTCTTCTTACTTTTAGTACTTGTTGTTAAAGCGGCCACCATTATATATATTCCGTAAAAAAATAAGTTTCTATCTATTAAGGTTCCAGAAATAGAGCTCTATGTCAGACAGACAGCTTAGAAATAGGGTTCCGTTTTTACCCTTTGGGTATGGAACCCTAAAAAGTAATATAATATCAAAAACATTCCGAATTTCTGACAAATGTCATGACAAAAAACTAGATGTTACGGCTAATGTGCCTAAATCAGTTAAAACGCAGATTAGCTTTCCCATTACCTTTTTTTTTTTTTTCTTTTCAAGGAGGAAACCTTCAAAAGGTACCCGACGACGTGGGAGCGACGTCGGGTTATGTGGGATTTTTACCGCACTAAAACCCCCCCGGTGGCCGTCCTCGGCGCTTGTTGGAGAACTCCGGGATCTCCAACGGAACACAACCGGAGTCCTCCAAGCGCGATGCCCGAATCGGGCTCTGCCCTAGGGGAGCGTTCGCTCCTCCCGCAACATCTGGTGATTACGATGGTATGCGACCACACATACCGCCGTCCTTCCCGGGGTAGCATACTGGACGGTTCGAGCTCCCACTCTTGCCGCCCGCAACCCCGAAAGCCCCCTTTTAGTCGCCTCTTACGACAGGCAGGGGATACCGTAGCCCTATTCTAGTCCCGGAACTACAGGGACAAGCTTGCCCATTACCTAAAGTACAAAACGAAGATTGTATCAATTTTCACCCCTTGACGTCGACCCGTGCATGTCATGATGCGTCGTCGTGTCATGAATTTACGACAAACATTGTATATTTTCACGAAACAATATCGCTTTGTGGCACAATGTCGCTATGTGTCACGATACGTCGTCGTGTCGTAAAAAGGCATGTGTTTTAAGCCTAAGAACAAGTCTGAAAAGATGTTTCGAATTTTAACTACATAGTTAATCTGCATATTTTCTAGCTAATCTTAAGACTGCCTAATTAATGTGTATGCTAACGTATTCTACAATATAACGGTAACATACAAAAAATACAATAACTGTCGTGAGGTAAAGCAACTGTCACCGTATTATAAAATAATAATAAGTTTGTTTCCAAGGAAACAAATGTGCAAATTTCGGCCTTATTGCGCTTAAATAAATGTCTGTATGAAAATAATAAGCTTACATATACAAATTTACAATGTTCACAATGAAAATCCCTAATAACTTCTAAACGGATTACCCTTATTACACAATTCCTTTTGCCCTATCCGTTTTAGACCTAAATCTACCAAATGGCCTTAAAGACAAACCAATATCTACACAAACAAAAAATCATGTTTTCAACTTACGTAATATTTGATACGTAATATTACATAAATTTAGTTAAGTTCGTTTCAAATTATTCGAAATAAGAAACTGTTATATAAATCGAGCTTAGATAGCCACTTTATAACATATTCTTGCCATGATCACCAAAAATATCAGCTCCTAGTGGCTCGGTACAACAGCAAATACCGACTTACCTCCCTAAAAAATTGATAGCTATAAAAAAACGAAAATGCACAGTTTAATGTTGAATTTAAACAACCGTCCATTGCACAATTAGGGTATTTTTTTTGCTCCATTGCTCGTACAAAACAAACATAATAGTTATATATAAAATGATATTGTTCGGTGAGCTAAGTTTTAAATAGAAGTGAATAAAAATATAGTCTAGCTGAAAATATGTATTATTAATATACTCTGGAAATATTAATTCTAAAAATAACTACAGGTTGAATGCAGAAGACAAGTGCAGACTAATAATTTAAGTATGAATTTGTTAGCGGTGAGTAAACTTACTGAAAAAGGATTTACTGTTAATTTCTTGAAACACGGTTGCACTATTAGTAATTCTATGGATAATATCATCGCAACTGGCCACAACGTAAATGGTATATATAAATTTAAACAATTTGTCAAATCACCGATATGTAATTTGACAATGTCAAATAAATATTGGCATAGAAGACTAGCCCATATTAATCCGGAATATATGCGAATTTTAAAGAATATTGTGACTGGTCTTGATAATGTGAACATTACGACGGATATGACGACTAGTGAGAAACCATTTCCAAACCTCTGAACGCGAACGAACGATATACTGGAGATCGTACATACAGATTTATGTGGTCCCATGGAAGCTACTTCACTCAACGGTTCAAGGTACATGTTATTATTTATCGACTATTATTCTCGAATGACACGATGAATGTTTATTTTCTAAAACATAAGAGTGAGTCTTTAAGAAATTTCAAAAATATAAAGTGTTGAAAAGGGAACTAGCAAGTCGAACAAATGTATGAGATCAGATAGTGGGACGAAATTTTGTAATAGAGCTTTCAATATTTTCTTGTCAACAAATGGAATTCTACATCAGAAGGCGATACTATATACCCCTAAACAAATTGTTGTGGTTGAAACAGCTAAGAGAACTATTATTGTAAATGCGAGAAGTCTAAAACGAATGTTATCATTATTAAATAAATATTTCATTTCATTTCAGAAGTCAGAAGTCTATTATAAATTGAAACGAATTTGAGCAAGAGCAGTAAATACTGTGGTTTATATCAAAAACCGGAGTCCGACGAAGTCAGTGAAAGATTACCAATGATTTTTGTCGGATATTCAGAAGAAAGTAAGGGATGTCGATTATTTAATACGAAGACACGTTAAATCACAATAAATAAATAAATCACAATCAGTAGAGATGTTTTTTCCTGAGGATACCTAATGGGAATAATTTCAGTAGTCAAAATAGTAACTTTTTTAGATTTAATTTATTGTCATGTTCGAATGAAAGTGATGATGAATGGCAAGATTATTTACATAACTACAAAGACTAACTACAAAAATTTAATTGGCTTTAAAAAATCTGTTGTTGAGATTCATCTAGTAGAAGGTACCGGAAAGGAAAAGAGTAGAAATATCTACAAAAAGGAATGAGATGCCATCAAAAACAATGCTTGTAAAAAGATCCAAGTCTCGCCATTCAGTTCTTCTACCGTAAAAAGTTTTGAGATCTATGTAAAACCAAGCCGGTAAATGTATGCAGTCCCTACTTAAGGGACCTTCTGTCTTAAGGTATTATCTCACTATCTAACCTAACAACATCTCATGGGACCATACCAATATTTAAAATCTTTTATGTTTTAAATAAATTGACTTGGCAATCGTACTAATGTTACCTGTGTGATGCGATATGATAAGATGAAAACACAATGTGACTTGCAGTACGATTGCCACGTTAATTTATTTAGAACATAAAAGATTTTTAATATTGGTATGGTCCCATGAGATGTTGTTAGGTTAGATAGTGAGATAATACCTTAAGACAGAAGGTCCCTTAAGTAGGGACTGCATACATTTACCGGCTTGGTTTTACATAGATCTCAAAACTTTTTACGGTAGAAGAACTGAATGGCGAGACTTGGATCTTTTTACAAGCATTGTTTTTGATGGCTACTATTATATCCTACGCTGACACCATAATCCCAAATTGAGTAAAGCGATAGCAACTGCTAATAGTTGAGATTGAGATTGAAATTTTAGTCCGTAGGTAGGAAAGGCCTGCATTTTCCGTTGAAAGCCTTAGAAGACATTGTGAAGCGGCTTACATACTCTATAAACAGGAAACTTCGTAAGGAACTATAATATAGAAGATGGCTCTAATCTAATCTTTTCTTTTAATTATAATCTTAATCTTTTAATTTTGTGTATATTGTAATTTGATCTATGCCCAACAGTGGGACAGTAATTGGTTGATGTAATAGTCTAATATTCTATAGTGACCATAATAATTGACCAAGTGACCAATAATTGTTTTTAGCTACGAGTACCTAAATTTTATGTCTTGTCTTGTAACAGTTACGTAACTAATTCGTAACATATTATTCTTACGAGATCTCAAACTCGAAGATATTTTGTTGTTACAGTAGATACGTACCTAGGTAGGTATATAATTACAAGAAACCGTTCGATTCCCTTTCACCGCGAATGCGGAAAAATAGTGCTAGAACACTCGGATTATTATAGAAAGTGTCGAATTAAGTCGTAATTTTGTGTGAAAACGTGACAATTAGTTCATGAGTGCCAGAATCGCGTGTACCTCGTTGGATAACAGCGGCGGCGTTTCCTAAAACATTTGTTGGAAAGTGTCAAATCATTCCTTCCATTTACAGCCCGCTACGCCGCCGTACGCAACCTTTGGTAATTAAAAATTTCAAAACTTAAAACTAAATAAAATACTTATTTATATTTTACTGCTATTTTTTTCATTCGAGAGAATGTCACCTGATTGAAGGTCACTTCTGGTCTGACTCGTGACTAGACATCTGTTATAAAACCCTGATAGAATAAGTCTTGTTTGAGGTCGGTCACAAGTGTGGTACTCATGAGGACTAAGCTGAAACGCCTTGAGTGTCTCTCTTTAATCACACTCTGAACAATGAAGCAGTAATCAAACTATGAACACAGCATCGTTTGACACTGCTGTTATAACACATATATTTGGGTGGCTGGTTCTATCCACGGAGCGGAACCACGAAGTGTTTTACTACCTTCAAATATATTCTTAACAGACAGTCCTCTAATTGCACTTTAATCTTTAATCAAAATGTTGCGAACCCCTTCTTGGGTAAGCGTGCGGTGCCGTAATGTTTGGTTGTTTACGCCGCCCCGCACACGCACATCGATATCAATCGCGACCAAACATCACTAAAAACTATAACTTTTTACTAAACACGATCAAATACAAAGTAATGCAGATAATGCTTTGTATAAAAATTATCCTACTCTAGGACTCCCTGTATTCTGGGGCTAAATTACGGAAAAATGCTTTCTGTAGGATCTATATTAGGTATATGATACCACGCTAAGATTCCCTGTGTCATGGAGCCTATGTATACAAAGACCGCTACGCAAATAGCTAAATTCGACTTAGAATTTAGATTTTTTTATATATATACAAAAATGGTTGCAGTAATAGTTTCACCTACCGAATACCCTTCAATCCGCCTTGAAACTGAAGGATGAACACAAAAAAATACTTTTTACGGAATATTTGTTCTCCTGGCTAATGTACCTACCAACCCACAAAGTGTATAATATAAAATAATTATAATAATAACCAAAGTACACAGGCAGAAACAAAAGAGAGTTACCTAATTTCCGCAAATTACACAACAGGTTCTATTACGGTTACGGTATAAAATTAAAAAATAATTGCTGTTTTAAGATTGTGATTAGATTACATTAAGAACTTGATAGAAATAGCGCTAGAAACAAAAACATTAGTGTTCATAGCACAAACCATCCATTAGCGAGCCATGATGGCGATCAATGCACGGTGTAATTAGAATTTATTTTTGTCTATCAAAACATTTTTAATTGGTTTTAGAGTTGGAAAATACTGAGGTGTATGATTAGCGGGGTTCAAGCTGTATATTTGCTTAATGGAAGTGTATGAGATAAAAGCAAGCGCTATCGGGCGATCTCGGGGATAATTAGAGAGGCGGCCGCCGCCGTGCCTCTTCCTACAAGCCACTTAAAGCTACACTGCCTTCACACCGCCATCTTAATGTAACGCGAAAAAACGATGTGACCAATGCAAATCAAATATTTACGCGAGTATGTTTATTGGCTTAAGGTGGATACTTAAAAAAGTGAGTGTTACGCTTAAAATCCGGTAATACACCTATCTACTTAATACAATTTTTGCTCTAAAATTATGAAAATATCAAATCAATTAATATTCTCAAATTTCGAGGCAATTTAAAAAAAATGATTTTGTTAATTAAAAAAGTGGGTAAGTACTTAAATACCTCCAGAAATTTTAACCCACCTGAGATGGTGCTGAATGGTATCTAGGTAGGTAGGTATCTGAACATTAATGATTGTTAGATATTTTAATAGGAAGCGTTTAGTAGGTACCTATACCTAATAATCTAACTTACCTAACTACGTACCTAACGCACAAAACGAGGAATTGTTACATCAGACTTTCCTCAAATACCTACCTGCTTGTCACATAGAATACCTACAATTTTATGAAGGTACCTAAGTAAAGTAAATATTCTGCCGCCTTTGTTTTAATAAAACATGTAAAACACCGCGCTAAAGCACTCCCCTGACGTATAATCGCTTGCTTTTAGTGAAATTACTTTATAAATATTCAGGAAGAAAGCGAAAAAAGTTAATAACACAGTATCGCGCGACGCTAATTGCAAATTACATGTGCATTAATGTAGCTCACATGGTGCCTAAACGCGCCGGCTCACTGCATTTCGATAAGTGGATTAAGGTATGTATGGAAATTTATAGGATACATATTCGGTATAATGTATGGAAATATAATTATTTTAGAGTGTGATTGTATTATAGTCGGACCGAGAATTATTATTTATTATTATTTTAGGTAGGTGCATGATGTGCAGGTGTAGTATAGATTAAGTATGTGTCTACAAAACATGAATACCTACCTATAGGAATTGTTATATGACCTACGTTCAGTATTTTAATGCGCATAGGTATAGACCTAGATAAAATATTATGAATTTATTTGTAATAAAAGAATCTACGAAGGTGGTAGAATCCTTTGTGGTTCGACTCCGACGGCACCACCGCCACACCTATTTCTACCTAATAACAGCAGTGTTAGGCGCTGCTGTGTTCCGTTTTGAAGGGTGTGGTAAGGGAGACATACTTTTCCGAGGCGTTCCAGCTTAGTCCTCAGGGGTAGCGGCGCATCTGTAGCCGACCTCAGGTAGGAATATCTAATCCCATCTGGGGTTGATTACAGATGTCCATTGGCGGCAGTAGCCACTTACCATCAGATGGACTGCATGCTCGTCTGCTACCCCGATATAATAAAAAAAAAGAAGAATGTATCGTCCGTCTGTGGGCGACACTGGCCATTTAACTACCATCAGGAGGACTGCAAACTGACTTTTCAACTACGTATACAAACACATATCAGATCTCGTGCATAAAACATAATATTTTCAAGCTAATTAACATTAGGTATTTAGTAACCAAAATGTGATCGAATTCTTATTCAAAGCCTGTACTTAGCTCGCAGCCAATAATGCGTGCTCGCTAGAAATTATCCCGAGTAGAGAGAGGAAACAGGGCTGTCGGCAATTAACGAATTAGTGCCGAGCAACACTCAAGCGGCAAATGCGATTCATTAACCTTTGTCGCGAGCCGCTTTGCTGCGGGCCTCGCACTATGCTTTAAATAAAAGCTATGCATATATTTACTTGTAGGTACATACAATATGCTTATGCGTGGACTCTTTGTGACACGAGCTTAAGATTCTCTAATAGGTCCGCAATAGGCCGGGATTTTAAGTAAAATACAATTTAAGCGACCTTTGAAATGATTTTTATAACAACTGTCATACCTTAAATTCTTTATTTTCCTGATACGAAAATACTTAGACGGTTTCATTACTTGATCTTGGATTACATTTTCATGAATTCAACTACGGAAAAGTTTACAGGAAGATACTCACATGGAAAATACACGCAAGGATGCGTCCGCGTACGCTCTTTTCAAATAGGTACTATATACCTCAAGCAGGATCATATTTTTTCCATTACAAACTAAATTAAATTTGAACTTACCTAAAATTAAACTTACACAAAATCAAGCGTTATAAACTGAAGCACGGTAACTGGGTACCTACCTAACTACTTTTACTACCTTTTCAATGTAACTTAACTAGGTACTACCTACCTACATCATTATCTTTTACAGTAAATACAATGAGACACGTTTAGTGTAGATAAAACAAAAAGCTCTATTGTATAACTAAGCACCAGTTGCGCATTATAGTAACATTCGATACTTTCGCAAGTGTCCGTAGAAAATAAAAACGTGTAATAAGGTCAATCTACATAAACCGTCACAGGTGAGCGTCCTCCGTCTGAATATTTCCTAAGCGGCACACTAGATAACGTTATTTTGACGCCTAATGGAGTAAGTGCTTTGCCAAATGGCCCGAGCCACGGAGCTTTTAATGCAATTTCGTCTCCCTTTGTGAGTGCGAATTGGCGCAATCAATCCATTTACACTTTGTTTCGCCAACACTGCACTACCGCTTCCAACGCTCGTAGCTTTTAGCGACAACTTAATTGCCTTCCCGACTTTTTCTCACTACACCCCCGCGTTTCAAGCGACAATAATTTTCATTTTAAAGTGTTGTGTTTGATAGAGTTTATGATGTGCTGCATGATAACAATGCCTGGTATGGAACTCTTCATAAAATGAAAGTGGCAATAGTCAGAGAAATATTTCGTAGGTACATTCTTCCTAATAATGATATAAGTTTTTAATTGAAAGTCAAGATTTGGAATGCTCTTTCTTTTGATTCTGTAATTTAAGTAGGTGTTTTACATTGGGCATTGGGTACGATAAAATAATAATAGGTTACAAAAGAAGTACAAGAGGTAGGTAGAGTAGGGTACAAAAAGAGATCTACATTCGTAGATTAATAAATTATTTATTTATTGTTGGAATTACAGCAGTGTTCAATTAAAAACTTTTCCCTATTTGTAAGTATTTATTTTAGTTTAGGAACTTTTTCCTTTTTAAAACATACCTATTTGACATTACGTGACATGTCAATAAACAAATATTTGTGAACAATTGTTAACTGAAAATATCTACGGCTAAAATATTAACAATTTTCGTAGATTTTCAAGTACCTGTCGATACTTACTTTAACATCATCAGTAACGAAACACGCGAAGCATATAAAGAACAGTTCAATGTTTCGTAATAACGTTTCAGAAAGCAATATACCTTCCCTAGTGACTAACCGTAAGTTCAAAAATATCAATAATATACTTCTCACTCTCTTAATGACCCTACGTACTCTACATAGCCTGTACATCATTTTGTTCTTAGCCCTACTTATCTCACTTAAGTATTACATACCTATTTCTACAGCATATTAAACTACACTACATCATTTTAAATAGGTACCCGATTTGTTCACTTTTAGATACAAATTATAACGGAGCGCATACAAATCTTATTGATCAAGATTACATAGTACATAACAACGATGCAGAAATTGAATTAATCAGAATTAATTCGCCGGTCTACGATGAGCAATCAGATTCAGATGAACACGAAACAAGTTTAAATACCGCTTCTAGTTTCATAAACGAAGCACGACGTAAAAAATTTACTACTAACGATTTTAATAAGAAACCTTTATATACTCATCCACATTTGCAACATCGTCGTCATAGTTTTAATACGACATTCAGACCCAATGTTATAGATACAACTTTCTATGAAAGAGAAAAAGAAAACAGAGAACAAGTTAGAAACCACTTTTTTAATACTATTAATGATTTTTTGGAAGAGTTTGAGAATTCGTCCGATGATGAACGCCCAAATAAAATTAAGCAAAATTATTTTAACAATAAAGATGCACAATACGAAACTATAAGTGTATTGGATCAATCGGTTTATGTTCAAGAAGCCCCTATGTTAATTTACTCGTTTAAAAACAAGAATTGTGTCCCGGAAAATAACGAAAACCTCATCAACTCACCAAATAAAGAATCACCAAACACCAGTACTGATTCTAATTCAGGGAAAAAATTTAACGAAGGTGCACTGACTTACGAAAGAAACTTCTTTAGAATTCCAAAGTCATTTCCTCCTGTTATAATTCCAAGACTGCCTTTGACATATATGTTGCCTACCGTTACAGAAATTATTGAACCTAGTAGACCATCTCCTAAAGTAACTGAAATATATGATGAGGATGTTGATGTAACACGTAAACCAATTAACAGCTGGGTAATGCACAGTGATGACAGTTCAAACAGTGAAGAAAATAATACATTAGAAACAAATGAAGAAAATTCTGCAGATGAATCTTCCCTTAATAATACGAGGAAATCCGTGCAATTGCAAGACAACACTGTGATAGTCCATTACCAAAATAACTCATTAGAATATGATAATGAAAATGATGAAATAAAACATGATAACGATGACGACGATGACGCAATCAATAAAGGAAACGCACATTTTTATTTTGACGAACAAATGGGAAACCTTAGTCCAAAATCAACAAGATCAAAAACAAATGTTTTTGTTAATAGTTACTTAAAATATAATTTGAAACAACAAAATAATAATGACTCCTTAAATAAAATTGATTCATTACGTAAAGAAAATTTCGGAAACTATTCCCTAAAATCTAGAGACAGAAATTCAACTCCAAATCCGAGCAGAGATTTTTCATCAGTAAATAGTATACCAGCACTGCACTTATCTTTCAACACGGAGAATGATACAACGGAGCAATCATGGTTTAAGCGATTTATAAAATGTATTTTATGTTGTAAATAAAGGTGGTAAAACTTTACCTATTGACTTGATTGTATACAAAATAACTAAAGTTTTACAGGCTGGTTTCTTAAGATCTTTTTATCTGAAGTGTATCTAGAAAATGTGTGTTAATGTGTAGCTAGTTTCTCCGTTACGGTGTCCATAAAGCAGGCGTCCGCTCTGGACGACCCACGCGGGCTGGCCCCGTAGTTCGTAGCGGCAATCCTCGTCTGATTTGGACTAACACTTGTTAACAAAGACTTCTTTGAATTGCCGCGTGTATGCGCCGCCCACTGCGCGGGTGAAACCAGTCCATGCGTGTGACTCTATTGCAAACAAACACGCAAGCGGACATTCGTAGTCAGTTTTAGCGTACACGCGTAGACTATGGACAAAGCACATCGTCAGAATTATTTGCTAAGGTGTAGTGTCTAATTATTTCCATAAAATATGCATTATAAGTTATATACAAAAGGTAGTTATAAATAAAACAACTCAACTGATTTTAAGTTTGCGAATTTATTAAATTCAATCACTATTAACTTCCAGTAATTGAAGTACTTACACAAAATAAACCTGTTATTCAATAAGGTACTTTGCAAAAGAGAAAAGTTCACGACACAATAAAACCATCAAATTGTTCTATGTACAATCATTTTTCATACTATCACATCATGGTTCACATACACAATTCTGACCATAATTCATAAAGCTATGAGAAAGATACAGGATTAGCGATTTAAAACGAATATATTGGATTTGCTGATCGGAATATAGCAATTTACAATGTTGCCTTTACAGACGGCGAGTAAACCAATCTGACGTTACTTCCTGCGCAAGCCTTGACTTTACAAACTTCTAATTCGCTGTCGAATCTAAGTGTTGAGCAACGATAAGAAGTTTTAAAAAACCCGAGAATATGTGAATAGCCATATATTCATGCCGAAATAACTTACCCCTCATTCAAATTCGCAGTAATACAGTAAATTTTTTGTATCAACTGAATAATAGAAGCGCGTTTTCTTAATCTTCCATTTGTTTCAACTTCAGAGCGAACTAGAAGTTTGTCGCGACATCTTCTCAATTATTTTTTACTCGTGCTAAATTCAAATCGGCAAAATTTCTACTAAAACTGACACAATATTGTCAAAAGCTGCTGCACTTGTATTAAATTTAAATGAATTTCATCGCGTTATACAATGCTTACAATACGCTAACCCCGACGATAGTAAATGTTCACAGGAATGTAAATCTCATGAGTCTCCTGATCCGTTGATTTCATCGAAACTAAAAACGTCGATATAACTTAACCTAAGAATTCTAAAATGCATCGAATGGCATGTTTACTTTCTTTGTACCTCAGTGAAGAATGCAATACCATATCACATGTTACACAAGAGGCCCTGAGGTTGAAATAAAACAATACAATATTATTTCAGAATCATTTGTAAATGTAATAGAATGTAATGGAAGAAACACTTTTCAAATCATGTTTATTTTAATAATTCCATGTTCATTTTTAATTTCTGAACCGATTCAAAATTATAAATCACTTGTAAATGTTATGCAATATTCTATTTTTAGGGATTCTACATTGGGAACCCTAGTGGGTATTTGTGAATTTGAAACAAAAACCGCTCTGAGGGACAAAAAGCGTTCATGATTGAAGGGAAATATTTTTACTTTTATAAACTTTAATCTTAATTTCTTTTAACATTTGCGGTGTCATATTTACATGAAATAAAATTCGTTTAATTTGAAATAGGTTTTTTCCGTACATTTTTATTTACTTAAACTCCATCCATATAACATTGATTTATCAAGGACTGCGTAATCGATTTAATGAGTATTATTATAGGTGATAAACGCTACTTGACAAAGAATATTATTGCTATTGTCAATCTCACAACTCGATATACTCGAACTCGATATACCAATATACTCGATATAGTTCGTGCAAATTAATTATATTCTTATTTGCGAGTTGTTAAGAACACTGTGACAGTAAACATTGATCGGTACCGACAACCGGCGCCATCTTTATAACCGATAGAGCATAATGTTATTCACTGAAAATCGGCGGAATTGTAAATGATTTATTGACGAAACTATATTTACAATCTGAACCAAAGGGTCATCAACTTCGTTTAAGTATGCCCAACTGTAACGCTTAATAAACATTACAATTACATTATCAAAAAAATTGTAAAAAAATAAAATTAAATTCCATTTCCATTCGCACAAAAACTACTGAGACCAGCTCAAATATAATCTAAATTGCTTCACGAACAATGAACGTTTACCTGCACATAATTTGATATTTGACTCTTTCTTATCACGCGGGTTTTTGCGGACTTAGCCTGCATGTGTAGTACTCCTATCCTATCGTTACATAGATACATTTCCCACGCATGTGTTAGCAGAAAAAGCAGCGAGTTAACTCACACATGCGGGTGAGACAAGTATGTAAACATAAACCCGCGTGACAAGAAAAGGTCTAAACTAAGTCGGGAAATGGAAACGTGTTCACATGAATTCATAAGCGAGTTTAAAAAAAGATACAGTCCACTTAAAAATTAAACGATAAAGAAATTCGTTTATCTTATACACTGGGTACCATGCACTATATATAAAGATGAATGAATACTATAGATTACTATGTAACAACGTATTAATTATATGAATTCACTAACATTGCTATAAGGGGCCATCCATCGTCACACTAAAGAGTTTTTTTAACCTAATCCCGTTTTTGTCACAAGTTGCAATTTGTATATTCCCCTACCTACTGTGACGTCACACTTGCTTTTGATTAGTTTAAATATTATTGGAAATATTTTTAAACTATTTACTTTACTTTATGATACATAATTTTTCTTTTAGTTAAGGTAATAATATATAACTGCTTAATTTTACAACAAGTGTTTTAGTCACAAATTAGTGACGCAATATAAATGACCCCCATACCAACGGATACAAAACTCACATTGGCTGTTTTACAGAACATTCTTCAAATATGTACATCAAAAATTCATACATTCAGCTGAAATCATTGATAAATGAGTTGATAAAATGTAAATGCAAACTCCATTATCTAACGTTCGCTTCATCGACAGAGCTACCGTGAATCGTTTCAAACAAACAATTCTAACCAACATTATACACTTAATAAATTCCAGTAAATTTAAGGCAACTGTTGAAATGTTCGCACAATATTTAAAATCTACGTTTATACGTTATATTTGTACCATAAATTCAAATTCAACGAATTAATAACAGGGCATCTGGGATACGTCCTCAGTAGATTTGAATATCTTAAAACACTTAATTAAAGCTATTCCTAGACGATTGCTACTCATGACCAGATCGTTGTTCATTTGGTAGTTAATGCTTGTTACTATCTTGTTGTATGCTGTTTGGATTAGAGGCTCTCTCCTATCACGCGGCCCGCGGACCTGGTCCGCATGCGTAGCATCATATCAGTCACATACACTTTCCTGTCACGTAAGCGACACGTACGCAGGAGGCGGAGTCTGCAGCGGGTTCAACTGCACAGACAACCCGCGTGACAAGAAAAAGGCTCTAAAGCATTAGTCAAAACAATTTCACTAATAGGTAAGTGATAATCGCATTGCCCAAGCATATCCAAGGCCCACCAAAGCCCAAAGCTACTTCAGACAATGTCAATTACTCACCGTGGTCAATCACAACGATCGTCTTGGAGCTCACGAATACTATTTATGATGAATTTAAGAATTAGCTGAGATTAATTAATTCTATTTAAATAACTTACTTCATATTTGACAGCCGGTGAAGCCAATAATTTTACTAGTAGCCATTAACGTCATAATTCGTCCGGGGGCTCTGCTCTCGGAGAGCGCGGGGTGAGTCCGCGAGACATTCGTTCATAGTACGCGTGCCAAAGTCGACAGCCGTATATTAAGACTCGAATTGTACCTGGCAGGTAAGGCTCGATGACATCGAGGATCGTCTTCGCACATTGCTTAAGTCGTGAGTAGCGAATGAATGGTGCACGTGGAATGGGATAAATGTTCGAATGGTCTTCGTTGGTATTGATATTGGAGTGGGAAGGGTTTAGCGTTTTAGTGTCGGGGAATGGATTGGAGTGATAAATGTTTGAGACGCAGTCATCGACAATGATTTCCGGGTCAGCCATCTCGATATCAGTGTCAACCATGTTGATGTCTGCGGTGTTGGTATCCGCGATGTTCATGTCCGCGATGTCGATGTCCGCGATGTCGATGTCCGCGATGTCGGTGGCGGCGGGTGGCGGTCACGACCCCGCGGGCAGCGCGGGCTCGCGGCGGATGTAGAACAAGATGTAGGGCTTGCAGGAGGCGACGGCGCTGACGTCAGCGGGCCGCACCGTCTGGTCGTTGAAGTGGAACCACTGGTCCTCGTTGATCGCGAACGCCGTGTAGTGGCCGGAGCCCGCACTGTACAAGTAAAAAGTTTTTAGATAACTTACCGGATGTAAATTAATTAGTGATAATGTGTTCAATTATTCTAGTACAACCTAAACACTGCATGAATGATAGTGCATAAGATTTATCTTGTCAAAATGAAAACGAGTTGCAACTGGATTTAAAGAACGATTACTTGTTATTATATTTATTGTCAACCACATAGATAACAAAATCTAAGATCAGCAGTAGAATCTTAGGTTTCTAAAATAACGCGACCCTTTTTTTCTCGGGAAACAATCTCCTGTAAGGTCTTTTATATTCCGTTCGGCACGTTGGACAGCACGAAGCGCGACATGTCCAGCGCGCTCAGCGGGAACGACATGTCCGTGTGCACTGTGGGCCACGTGTTGCACTCACCCAGAGCCGTGGTGCACGATGACGGCGGCCAGGTCGTACAGGTTGTTCCCGAGGCCGGAGCGCCGCGTGTCCGGCACGTTGGACAGCACGAAGCGCGACATGTCCAGCGCGCTCAGCGGGAACGATATGTTCGTGTCCACTTTGGTTCTGTGTAAAATTCGTGGACAAATACAAAATTAATATTTCGAAAATATAATACATACAAAAATAAATCTTCTGTCTTTCTCTTCTGGCCTCTCTTTCCTCCTTCACGCCTTTCTCCTTCCTTTACTTATCAACTTCTTATATATTTTTTTCCATTTACATTTGTCCATGTTTTTACAAGCCTTTATTAATGTTATTCTCTGTTATGGTCTAAGATCCGAAGCTAAATCGAACTGGACCGAGCTGATAATAGAATGAAACTCATTTTATAATGAAATTAGTACATTGGGTAATACATTAAAAATGGGTTTGCTAAAAAAATCCTGGACAGGATAATTGTAATTATTTTTTGAACTTAGCTTAGAGTTCGACTTAGCTTCGGATCTTCTACTATTAGTCCTCCCCCCACTTTTTCCTTTCACTCATTCACTCTCCTCACTTTAAAAATATAAAATGTATAGAAAACACTACTATAGTGCACACAACATACGACAGAACTATACTTTTTTTTTTTTTGTTTGCGAGGGGGAAACCTTCAAAAGGTACCCGACGACGTGGGAGCGACGCCGGGTTATGTGGGATTTTTACCGCACTAAAACCCCCCCGGTGGCCGTCCTCGGCGCTTGGTGAAGAACTCCGGGATCTCCGATGGAACACAACCGGAGTCCTCCGAGCGCGATGCCCCAATCGGGCTCTTCCGTGGGGGAGCAGTTTACGCTCCTCCCACACACCTAGTGTTTACAACGGTATGGGGCCACACACACCGTCGTCCTTCCCGGGGTTACTTGCTGGACGGTTCGAGCTCCCACCCTTGCCGCCCGCAACCCCAGAAGCCCCCTTATAGTCGCCTCTTACGACAGGCAGGGGATACCGTAGCCCTATTCTAGTCCCGAGACTACAGGGACAACGACAGAACTATACTGTGATTTAAAAGACCTATCTTATCACATTACCTGAAATAATTATGCCATCGAAATCTCTTGAGGTGTAAACATAGAACGTTGGGTAATCTCCGTATCCAAAACTGCTTAGTGGACTTCTGTTTACATTTACAACTGCTACAGAAGTAACGTTCTGTGTCCGCTAGCTCTTCGACCTGTGCAACATTAAAATCATGATTAATATTTTCCTACATACTAAATAGTATTGTCAGGCATGGATGGGTTCTACGAACGAGTTAATAAACCTGATGATTAGAGACTACCTGTGTTAACTGCCCAGGCGAAGAAGAAGCCTTCGAGACCAGAAATCGCCAATGGAGTACCAAAGTTCGATATCGAATCCCTTCATTAATTATTAATTTAATTGTAAAGTTGTTACTAGACACAGCTCTGAGATACATAAGAGTAACAGCTCCAGCGACAGTGCAGGGCGGGGGAGCGGCGAGTGTGGGGCTGCACGGGCAGAGGGCGGTACCTGCACGAAGCTGGCGAGGCAGTCGTGCAGCGCGACGGGCTCGTCGGGCCGCGCGCCGGGCAGCTCCAGCGACAGGTCCAGGAACGGGTCCAGCTTGCGCGACTGAGCACCGCACGCCAAGCACCGCACCTAAACACCACGGATATAAGGAGTCTATTCTGTTAGTTCCTCTATGTTGCACTAGACAAACGCTTTCCCCCATCGTATAAAGACATACAAGCGACAGTAAATTAAATACAGGAGCGACAATTCGACAAACAATAACACAATAAATATCATTAATTTAACTTCTATAGAACTGTTATTCAAAATACCTACCTCACTTTGCAAAGTTCCCCCGAAGACAGCTGTGACGATAGATGCTGAAGGGGCGCGGGGGACGAAGCTACTCTCAGCGCGCTCCGGTGGTAGTAGCTGCTGAAGTTCTGTGTGTAATCTACAAAAAAAATATGACCTTAATCAAAGAATTCTGTTGCCTTATGTGATGTGATGTGATTAAGTGATGTGATAGTGCTATATTTGTGTTTGTTAAATAACCCAGGGGTCATAAAGTAAGTTACAACAATGGCATCCCTCTGAGATCTCTAAATTTTCCTGATACAATAAGAATCTCACGTGACCCAATTTCTAATAATTAACAGATCAAATTTTTTTACCTGTCCAACATATAACGCAAAAATTCATGGGCGTCCTGTTGTTGGTACCCTCGAAATCTCGGTACCACTTTCCATATCACCAGAAAGAGGCACTCTGGCGAAATTGCACCTTTTGAGCCACACCCACCAGTGTTCAGGTTTATTAATACCTGAAAATCAAACAAGTAAAACTTAATGTAAAAGGAAAATTACGTAACACTATACTCACAATAGTTATGTATTGCAACATTTCAAATTCAAGATTAGGAATCTTGAATAAGTGATGTTATGCCATAACTCCTTATGACAAATATAATAAAAGATTGATACAAGATGGTAACAAGCTGTAACTTACTAAATATTTTAAAACAATACTGCATTAAAGGAAGACTAGACTACAAGTATAAGACTAGGCATAGTAGGTACTAGACGATTTAGGAATGTTTTATCTTAATGTTAGCTTATCATTCTCTTACCTTTCTAAGTTCCTCTGCCATAACAACATCGTGTACTTCTTGCCGTGTGTAACTCCGAGAGTGGTACACCTTCCGTCCGTTAGTCTTCATCTCCAACGACGGCAGCTGACTGAAGTAACAGCTGAACTCTTGTATATTATTTAAACTTTGCAACACTGCATTCATGAAGCATGTGTTACCTAAATTCTTTAAGCCTACGATCTTCTTGTCCCGTTGGCTCTTTCCATTACAAGGTGACACTTTCTTCTCTTTACTTTTTGATGGTTGAGGTGCATTCTCTGTTGAACTGCTGTCTTCCGAATGAGATCGTTTCCGAGAGCGAAGCCGTAGATTGCGTACAGGTTCATCAAGTGACTGGAATTAATATATATTAATATATAGTACAAGTGGTAGGACATTGTTCAGTGTTGTATTCCAGTGGCACCTATGACTGAAGTGTCAAGCTCTATTACCTTTAATTCGGTTTGAGGGACTTTATGATTAACTTAAAGTAAAACTCATCTTCTTTTTGAATTAAATAGACGATGAATTAAAAAAAGCTTAATGTTATCCAAAAGAAGCTTTTTTTAAAATCACATATTATAATATAAGAGAAGCAAACGAGCATGTAGTCCACCTCATGGTAAGTGGCTACTGCCGCGCATGTACATCAGTAATCCACCCAGGTAAGGTTTGCTGCCAGAGTCGAACCACAGAGAGTTCTACCAACTTCAGTTATTATATAGATAGAAGTATATTAAAACATTTCCTCACCTTTTTAGTTGATTTAGTTTCACTTGACTCAGACATATCCGTAAATGCATTAGGTAAGTCACTAAAAGAGCTACATGGTATATCCGCTTCCCCTATATCGTCACCATTCTCTGGAGTCACTAGCTCTGGTGAGGACGCGCGCTTGTCATTTTGTAAGGATGTACTTGACATAGGGCTGTTACGCCCTTCACTCCCATCACCGTCTGGGTCTTTACTGAGATCATCGCTTGCTTCTGTGTTGGTCACATCACCGTTGTTGTCATGTTCACGTATTTGCTTAATACTTTGTCTTATTTTACCTATTGTTTCGTCTTCCACGTCATTTGACACATAGTCGTCACATTTGTAACTGAAAAAGAATTTAAATTCTGTTATTCTGTCTGAAATTTATACACATGAAAAGCAGTTATAGCCGTCTTTACTCTTTGAGTTCGTAAATATATTTTTGCAAGGAAGTGTAGTTAATAAATATTGTATTTAAAATGGAACTTCTCCAAGTATTTCATTAGAGGAAATAATGTTTGAGTATTGTATCGATTTTTGTAACGGATGCTACTACGCTGGGGCAATAGGTTACGATAATAATATTTAATTATTAAACAGTTATTGATATGATGTGATACAATACATGATATGATATGGATGAATAATTTTGTAATACATTTTTGTTTTGTAATAGCTTCACTTCTTGCATGTTTACACATTGATACATACAGTCATTTTTACTTTCATACAATATAATCTTACCAGTAAACGGAGTACACATCACAACTCATGCACAGCTGATGGTCATATGTTTCGGCATGCTGCTTGGCATGGCCGTTCATGTACCGACCACAGCCAACAGCCCCACATTGCAAACACAGCCAATTCTGTTCCCTTACTGCACATTCTGAGAAAATTAATAAATTTATGTTAAACAAATATAGTGACAGATAATAATAATAGATTTGTAAATTGTACTTAAAAGTAATATGGGTAATTTTGAAAATACTGAAGTTCTCATGAAAGCGATTTAACAAATGTGAATGGTTTAGTATGATAAGTATTGTAAGGAAAAGTTTGAAATTCAAAATCAAATTTGTTTATTATGACTAACTTTATGTGACATAAAAAAAGAACAATTTATTTCAACGTTAAATAACCTAGAAAGTAGATTGCCTAACCTATAGTACAAAACAAAAGAACTGCTGTAATTATGGAGCAAAATGTATAAAACAGGGGAAGATAGCACAGATAGTTGCTGTTACAGGCCCCACTTCAAAAAAGTAAGCATGTAAAGCATATAATAATAGTAAGTTAACATGAGTATTAAAAATAATATGGCAATTCTATAAGCAACTTTGAATTGATCAAACATAAGTTATCATTATAAACCTATACTGAAATAAAACCACCCGTATCTGTAGCTAAATTTTCCAATACCTATGTTATATTTAATCTTAATATCTCGCTTACTGACATTCCTTTTTTAAAGTCATGCTGTGAGGATTTTATTATACAGTTGTTTTAATGAATTGCCTACATTTAAATACCTAATTGTTGTGCTAAATTATACACAAATCAAACATACATTCCTGCAAAATTATAGTAAGGTTTTATTTAATTTTGTACTATATAATCATTAATCAGCATAGTTTTAAATTAGTATGTGCTGTCTTGTGTACCTAGTTAATATATAGGAGTCAAGCATTCCTGTGCATAAATGAAAGCTATGAGTAGAGTTAGGAAAATAATGGTTTTATTATATTTTCAGAGCAAAAAATTGATATCTCCAAACATGTATTAGAAGTGGATTGCTAATTTGCTACAGGTATTTTGATCCAGTAAGGATTAAAATCATACCTGTTAAGTACATTTTGTAATGTAATATAGCAATTAATTGTAATTTAATTTAATACTTTTATAAACATTACATAGGGTTTTGTACAAAATGTTAATTGGAAAGGAAAATAACATTATATGGAAGTAACTGCGTGAATAAGTCCGAGCTTATCTGGATCGTATACGGTAATTTTCGATACGCCGCTGATGTCAGAGATTAACCTAACTACGCAAAATCAAATCTAAACCAACAATAATGTAAATGTTTTGGTAAGTGAGTCATGTTATTCCGTTTTCCGTAATGAGTATCCGTGGCGTCGATGTCGACGCGATCATTATATTTGGCGTCAGCTGCCGTGGCTCGCCTGCCATCGATTTTTGCCCCGCTAGTTCTCATCGCGACATTGTTTAATTATACGTACAATCTAAATTACATGTGATTGAAATTAATATAACGCATCGGAAGACGTCAGTCACGGTCACCCATGCCGCACCCCCCCTCTCGCACCTCTTGAACAGCTGATTATTTTAAGTCCGCTGTATTGATTTTTCAAACTAACCTCCCATTAAAAATGCGTTTCGCATCTTCCCGCACGAACCCAAGCCACGAGTGTAAATTCAACACAAATATGTAAAACAAATCCATTTTATTACCTGAACAGTTGAAGTTCTTTGTGATCGTGGTGTCCTCAACTATGATATCCCTGTCCGCCTTGATGTTATCTAACAAATGCGTACATTCCATTATTCATAATAATTATAATCTATATTTTACTATATGAGAGCAGCTTTTTAATTCATAGAAATCAAACAAGATTTACAGCAGCGTTATTACAATACAAAGTACTTGAACTCCCGAATATGAACGAATCGAAAGCGACTTATCTATTTCACACTTTGAAAGTTTGAATAGGTAGGTGAGCGAACGAGCAAGCAAACATGAAGCAAACATAACAATTCGAACGGTCGGATACACGCAACAATGCTAGATTAATTCGTTTCGAACAGATATCTTGTGTAATGCTACGCCCCTTCAATCACTTGCATTTTAATTTGAATATTATAAAATAAGTATAAAAATATGTAATAATGTAATATGTAATCACAAATAGTATGATTCTTCAGAAAATATTATTGTCAGTTTACGATCACAAAATCCCGCATCCATTCATTCGCACTTGGCACAAAGTTCATCAATGTTGCCAGTGCATAATTTTTTGCATTTTGGGATTTAAGAAAACACGAAAATGTATTCAAAAAATATATTTAACCATACATATTTAAAAATAATATTCATTTCAAGTAGGTACATTATATTGTGTACGTATCAGGGAAACCTGATTCTAATTTTAATGAATAAGCTCATTTATGGCTTTACTCAGATTCGCCACGTCGCCATATAGTTTTACGAAATTACTAAAGCTAAGAGCAATTACATTTAAACAATCATTAGGATATACACTTATATCCTTTCAGAATCATTAGAGTAAGAGGCTGTAGGCCACCACAATTGACCAATACAGATTACTATAGACTGGACATTTACTTATGAGTCATGACACATGGATTCTTCTTAGATACCTACCCATAATCTTCCTCAAAAACTAACTAGAACAATATTCATTTTAACACTTTCAACAGGCAACAGAATTGACTTAAGCTCTTTATACTTCTTTACAAAAAACACTAGAATGAATTCTGCAATGCCCTAAAAATTCGATTTACTTTTTATAAATCTCTATGTTAAACTAATTTTACTAAATAAAAGTAATTTTATTGTTTAGACAGACACCAAATCATAAAAAGCACTACAACCCGTTATTTACAGAACATACATAGTCGATGACCTCCTACGTCATAGTCATTGATTATCATAACATAGTTTTAGAAGTTGGAAGTGTTATTAAATTTTAAATAAAACAAAGTTTGATAATTAGTGTTTATTATCCTTAATTACGCCTGCCTCCATAACCGCCCTGGGTGGCCGGTTGAGTGAGTTGGAGACCATTGATGTTATTGAAGTCCAGCATCTTCAACATGTCCTTAGTGTCGGGGTCAACTTCGATGATGTCATGCTCCAGGGCGGAGACTTCTGGCACATAGTTGTCTCGTCTCTCACGCTCCTCTTCCTGCAGCTTTATGGAGATACCACGCACTTGGGAATGTCTGAGACGCCTCATGAGATGTGTGGCAAATCTGGAATCGAAAAATCAATGAATACTAGACATTACAAGTTTGTGATTTGTATTAAACTTTATGTTTATTAGTTTTAAAAATGTATCCACACATGGTATTCAGACCACCATACCACCTATTGCCTTACAGGACTAATAGTGTTACTGACATGTGGTTTTACGAATTAAAAGTACTTAATTATCCTCAGAAGAAATACATTTGTGAATTAAAGTTAAGACATACATACTAGCAGACAAGTAATTGTGTCACCTACTAAACCAAATGTGGCTTGCTTGAAGAGAATTATTTCCAAGTTACTTTTTAATTAATTGTTTAAATTTAAATAATGAAGCTTTAGTGACACATTAATTTATTAGTGATAAATGAGAACAATCAAAATAAATAGATAGAAAATACAGTAATTGAGTGGCCTATATTTCTCATCTGCTAGTATATTTGGAGACTGACACTGTCAAAGCAGGACAGTATGATTTCTACTTGTTCTGCATATACAAAATCCACTAAGACAAGATTTCTGACATCAGAACTGTATAGTAATGTTCAGACATCTTGAGGAGAAATGGTATAACTGAGATTAAGGTGACCTCAATAAATATAATAACTGTAGTGAGAACTTAGCATCAGATAATTAGTTGTCAGCTTATCAGCTTATAAATTATAATAAAAATATGTTTGACCATGCACATGATGTTTATTTATTTATCACAACAAAATGTGTTTCCTTTCATAAACGAAACTTATTAAGATGATGGTTTCATATGCAAGCTACATAAACGAATATATCATATTAAAATTAATAACACAATGACAAAATCCTATAAGAGCACGTAACTAACAACTCAACCACAAGTAGTTACTGACACTTACCCTGCAATTTTATTACGAAGGGGCTTCGTAGGAATGATTGCTATTTCTTCGCATATTCTCTTATTGGTGTCAAAATCCAAAGTTAATCTTGTGTAGTACTTTTCAATAATAATCTTAGCCGCTTTTTTGACGGTCTTAGTTCTAACACGACCCTGGAAAAATAAAGGTTAAGTGGTAAATGAAATGTTTTACGTACATCTAAATAAACAGATAATTTCCGAAAACAAATATGTTCACAAAATTTATGCATGATTAACGTGATTTCCTTAGATTTATCGAAAATAACAAATTACCATTGTGAAAACACTGCAGCTCTCACTTGACAGGTAACAGAAAAGAAAATGACAGCGATGAGTAACACAGACAAAACAAGATTGTATACATTTACATTTACTCTTTAGTTTATGGCGTATGGCGGTGCAAAATTTTGTAGATTCATAAAAGTAAATGTATTTTTTAAATAATAAATTGTTAAAATATGATCAGTGACATTCATAATATTTGGGACAATACAAATGATATACAATAAGTTTCGTAAGCGTTGTACTAGTTAAAATTTTCGGAAAATTTCATGGAATTTATGGATTTTTCTTTACTTTAAAGTATTTTTTAAAATTATTTATTATCCCATACTTACAACGATGTTTGATTAATAAACTAAAATAATAAAACAACTGACTATTCTGGTAACACTGAGGCAAGGGCATAGACAAACTGGCAAAAGAAAAAGCATAAATAATCAATTCATTCTCTTTGGTTGCAAATCAAATCGGTCGTTTGCGGATCGGCGATAGGTTCATTTGGCGCCTTGTGTAAAATATATTTCCCGGCGTATTCGCGAGGTCGCCTGTATTATTCTGTGCCAACCAATATTTACATTAAAGTTCTGCGAATTTAATTCGCAGATTTTCCATTTGTAATTTGTGTAAACAGCTATCAAAATAGCCGGCAGGATGTTTTGGGGTGAGTCTTGAAACCGGCAAACCACCACGTGTTTTCATCTGTAGCACATTTTTTAACATATTATTATGAATTTAGTTTAGCATTTAATTACGTTTTATCATTAGGATTTCTGTTTCTTTATCTAACAGATATTATTAGTAATTCTGATTTATCGTTACATTTCATTAATGTCAAAATCGTGGTTCCCGTCTATTGTCTAACATCGACCCATGGGTTCTCTTGGAAAGGTTAAAAATATCACTTATGATAATTTTACTTTTGTTTTCTTTGCCACTCTTGGACTCATTAATTTGTCTTAAATGCAAAGATGGGCACGTATTGAATATGATACAAGTGACGCCATGTTGGTACAATTTCAAAATTTTGGTTCTAAAAAAATTATGAAGAGTTCAGAAGATCTAACAAATTCATCCTCTAAAATAGTATCGGCACTTAAAACCAAAGTGAAGATTTTGTTGAAAAATGAGGTTACATATCACAATACAATTTTATACAACTAAAGTTTTTTTTAATAATGAAAATGAATTGCAAACAACTAACTTTTACTATAATGTGAACTTAAAAAAAAATGTATAAGGAAATTTTACTAAACAGCGAAATATGAACATGTTAAGTCTACAATATGGTGCAATATATTTTTAGATGATTAATCAATTTCATCCTGGAGATCAAAAACCAAATATTACATATTAATTGTTTGGGGTCTCATCTAAGAGTTTTGGCTGATGTTCATTTATTGCTATTTATTGCACTTAGTCTTAATAAACTAAAAATATTATATAAGTAATCTAAATATAATGTAAGCGTTGCATCTCTCTACATAAAAAAATGAAAAAAAATAATTGCAATTTCCAAAAAAAATTGTCAGCAATAAACAAACAAACAACAAACACTTTCTACACTCACAGCCCCACACTAGGATTCCCTGTGTCGTGGGTGTCATGGACACATACATAGACAAATACACAAACACCCAGACCCAGAAACAGAAATCTAAATTCATCATTCAGATATCTGTCTGGCCGGGGATCAAACCCGGGACCCTTTGTGCGTCAGACCGGTATGGTGACCGCTCCATCACGCGGGTCGTCAAATTTTCTAACAGTGCATGACGTATATGCTAAGCTATTGCAGAGCTTGATAGATGAGGTTGTGTACTTGATGTTATATTCTGAATCCACACATTTAAAGACACAGGCACAGTGTTTCTTGAAATATATACTTTTCAGTATACACACATTAATGCACATTTCCGTCACTTTTCCAAACATTTAATATGAAAGTTTTGAACATTTAGCAATTAAAATTTTCTACCACAGGTCTTATCATGGAGCCAAACAAAAGATACACCCAAGTGGTGGAAAAACCGTTCCACATATCCCAAGCAGCTATGGACATATCCACGGGGGACAACGAGTCCTGCCAGGTCATGGTTGTGGTTGACGGGAAGAACTTCCTCATATGCACACTACAGAAGACCAAGTGCATACAGGTGCCACTTGATCTCTACTTCAAGACTGGCGACTCTATATCATTCTTGACTAATGGTAATAACCTTGATATGTTTCATATATCCATAATAATTTTAATGTAAAGTAGTTCTTTTGTTTTGGTAGATGGGAGTGGATGTGTGTGTCTTAGTGCCCCGGATGTGGCAATGCATCTGTGATCAGCTTCCGACAAATCCCTTATTCTATATGGAGTGGTCTTAGAATGAATTAGCTTTAGACTTCATGATGGCCAGGTGTAAATTAGCAAGACTTTATAAACCTATAATATTTTAGGAATTATGAGCTAGAAGATTACCTCATAATGTTTTCCTTTACCATTTAATAAGGGATAATTTATTTCTAAGATGCCCAAAAAAATCAGTAGTGTGTTTGTGGCATTTAAACCTCTAGCTTTAATTCAAAGGACTCACTGCTTATGCACAATTATTATTTTAGTTTCACATTACCAGTTTGGTATTTAGAATTGTTTACATCTTTAGATTTTGTAGTGCAGGTAATTTAATAAGATAATAAAAATTTATGCACAGGCAAATGTAATGTCCACCTGACGGGTTACCTGGACCCCGAGTTTGAGGAGGAGCTCTCTGAGGAGGAGGAGGAGGAGGAAGAAGAAGCAGAAGCAAAAGCAGAAATTGAGGAGAAACCGGTCCCTGAGAAGAATAAGAGGAAGCTGGCTAACAATGTTGAGGCACCTGCCACCAAAAAGGCTAAGGTAAAAAATCATGTAATTCTTTGAAATATAAAACTATTCTGCCCATAGATGCCCATAGAATAAATAATAAATAAATAAATAGAAGGTCAAAGATGCATAATATTAGATTGAATTTTATCAAAATGGTCAAAATTTATCTGCATGCCGTTATAGTAAAATTGATATATTTTAATTTGATCATTTTACTTGTAACTATGATATATATGTATTTAGCAAGAAAAATGAATAAATAATTGTAACAAGTACATATAGGATCAGTTAATATGATATTTTGACCAAATATTGCTTAAATGTTGTGTTGAAAAATAATTATTTTCTTCGGAACTTTATACTTCTATTGATTGTTATACCTTTTGGCAGTATGTTTGTGAATTCATGTGCAATGCAAGTCAATTTGAAATAAAAATTCAGCACTCCATTAATAAGCATATTAATTTTCCTAAAATTAAAAACGCTCCCTGGCCAGGAGTGCTTAGGGCCACTTATTCAAGAATTAATTGTAATGACATGACTTTTCTATGCATCTCTTTCTTTCTAGTAGATTGTTTATGTGGGTTCACATATGTCTTTCTCATGCTTTGATGGTCTTTAGAGTAGCGAAAAATTCTAGTCTGATTCTGCTAGACTTAAATAAATAAGAAAACCTATCATAAGTACAGTTACCACAAGTCTTTTTTTTTTTACAAGTTAATCAATTGAATCTATTCTATATTCCTTCTAAGACTAACCTTATCTTATTTATCTATGCAGCCAGATAAAAAAGGAAAGAAGGCTCCAGCGGCCGAGGAGAGTTCAGACTCTGATGATGATGAAGATGATAAAGACCAGCTGCAGAAGTTCCTAGATGGCGAGGATATGGATACTGATGACAATGATGACTCTTTCAAGGTCAACACATCTGGTGAAACAGATGACAGGTGAATATTTTGTTAAAACTCGAATTCCAATTTAAAAAAATCAAATAATATCATTAATCGATAAAAAACAAACATATATATGGTCGATTGAGCCTCTTTTTTTTGATGTTGTTTAAAAAAAAATGTGAGCCGTCACGGGACGCCTGGCAGATGTGAAACATCGACATTATTTTGTAAAAGTAATATGCAGAAAAGAACATATTGTGATAGGAACTAAATATGTCATAATGATAAAATAAAATATTACGATTTTTTTCCAGATAACGATGACTATTTATTGAATAAACATTTATTTTCATTAAATACAAAAATTTACGAATTTATTTCAAATCGTGACTACTTAATTCGCACAGTCGATTGCGCATGGCGACGCGTCGCCACACCGTACACACTACTGTATATAGACTGTATATATATATATCATCGTATAGCGTGGCGCCACGGCATGCGTCGCCACGCCAGAAATCGGTTTTACGTGCGGCTATAGATGTTTCACATCAAAATGTAAATTCAATCCTAATTGTAAAAATTAATTCCTAATTGTTTCTCATAAGTTCCCTTCGAATTTTATTGGGTCTTGGGTGGATCTTAACAATATTATGTAGGAATTTTGCCTACCAAATTTGAAATTTGACAATGTCTGCCTACTAGAAGCATTAGCCTAAAAATTAAATTTATTGATTATTTATAGCAGGCTTTGCTTAGAATAATGCAATAAAAAATATAGAAATAATACCATATTAATTTAAAACTTCTTACAACAGTGATGAAGAAGATGATGATGAAGATGAGGATGAGGAGGAGGAGGAGGAGGAAGGTGATGAAGAAGAAGCAGACGATGATGAAGAAGAAGCGGAGACCACACTCGACACCAGCAAGGAGGAGATTGACACCTCTAAGTTGACAAAATCACAGAAGAAGCGTCTCAAGAAAAAACTACAACAACAGAAAAAGGCGCAGCCAGCTCAAGTGAATGGCGTTGAGAAAGCTAAGGTAAGCTAGAAATATTATGAGGATGATAAACTTGAGCTATATAGAAATAATGTAAGATCGAACAAGCATTGCGTTACTCATTGTTTTTTTATTGATGCAGTTTTAAAATTCGCAATTTATTATTATAATAAATATAGATTATTAGTTAAATAGCATTGCTTTTTGAATGCATATGCATATAGATAATATCTATTGTGTACCAATTTCTGCCTCATAAGAGAAGTGTTAAGTGCTGCCAAATTCTGGTTTGAAATTAGTGTTGAAGTAAAATGTATGAGGTGTTAGTCGTTAGGTGGAGGCCTCAACTTCTGAAAATACCATGTTGACTTTTTTTTCATATGAATTATTAATTAATTTTGAAAATATTTGAATCCTGTATTTTTACTACAGCAATTTAACATTATATGAGGCTGCTAGAACCAGAGTGGCCTAACTGCATTTTAATGATTTTTGACCTATCTGTATTTTCGTTATTTAAAAAAATTTGTATAGTCCGCGTAAAACTGCTAGTCTGCTCTGAATATACAAATGAATCGCGTCGCCATAGTACATTGTATGACTACACCTCGTAACATCTTCAGAGTGGACTATACACTTTTACTTTTCTCCATATTGTAAATCGTTTTTTGTAGTTAGGCTACTCTGGTGTTCTAACAGCCTTATTTATACTTTAGCATAATGACTTAAGATTTTGTTTGTTTGTACAGAAGGAAAAACCAGAAGCCCAGCCTCAGAAGGCAGATAAGAAGAAAGAAGGTAAGAAGGAAGCTCAAGAGGCGCCAGCCGGTGACAAGAAAGAAAAGAAGTCTCTCACAGGTGGTGTGTTCATTGAAGATCTTAAGGTCGGATCTGGCCCACTCGCAAAACCAGGAAAAACTGTGATGGTATGTAGTTTTTATTTATTCTTTACTGTAAATCAAATAAGCATTTATTAGAAAAATATATTTATATCACGGCGTGCGTAAATGGACGTTTTACGCACGCGAAGCGTGCGTAAAACCCCCATTTCCGACCCCGTAATATAAAATTTTATACAACACGCGGACGAAAATTCGTCCTCGTATTGTAATGTACTATTCTTCATACTATGTTATACTAACCTTATTACCATGCTTTTATAAGTTTGGTTTGTATCTATCTATCTATCTATGTAACGGAATCTTTGAACTCGATTTAACCCACTTTTAATGGTCTTGGTTAATTTAAAATTATGAACAATTATTAAGAACCGATGACAATACACGATTTTAATAATTTGATGCCATTTTCCTTTCCTCCTTCATTCCTTGTGCGATTTTAGCGTGGTTTTTAAACTATAATTATTTTTATTGTTACAACTTGTGTCATGGAGTTATCTCGATTTGCAATATGAGGTTATAAGGCTTAAACCAGATTATAAACTGCAGATATTTTTCTGAAAGTAGGTGTTTCATACACTTGAATTATTCTCCAGCATAGATAGGACTATAAGGCATGGTTATGTTAATTGGGTATTTTTTTAAAGGTATACTATGAAGGTCGCCTGAAGCAAAACAACAAGATGTTTGACAACTGCATGAAGGGTCCAGGATTCAAGTTCCGCCTTGGTGCCAAAGAAGTTATCTCTGGATGGGATGTAGGCGTGTCTGGAATGAAAGTCGGCGGCAAGAGGAAAATCGTCTGCCCGCCCGCGATGGCGTAAGTTGTTCCTGTCTCTTGTTTGTTTGGAAGCTTAAATTTTAAATAAAATGTTTACATCAATTCTGTTATTAAATGTATACGTTTTGGCGCGTTGGGGAGAACGGGCCAGTGTATTTTTAACAGGTGGCGGAAGTAAGTATATTTCTTTAAAAATTCTATCCTATATTCATTAACTTTTATTTTTACAGGTATGGAGCGAAAGGTTCACCCCCAGTCATCCCTCCAAACTCAACACTAGTGTTTGAAGTGGAATTAAAGAATGTAAAATAAATTGCAACCTATACTATTAGTGTTTGGTATGTTATGGACGTTGTTTGGATAAAATGTATGTTATTGAATGAGCAGGGATGCTATACAGCATTTTAAATATTACCCTAATGTGAGCCACCTGTAATTTTTTTGTGTGTAATAAATCATAAACATTTCTAATTATATAAATGAACAACATCTCTAAATTTATGTTGATGTTAATGATTTGTTTCAGTTTGAAATATTTTGTTATACTTATTACCGGTGGCTCATATTAGCTTTACTACATGTAAGTTCAGTGAAGTTAGGCTAAAATAAGATTTAACTGTCATGGATTTTATTGATCTAGTATGTCGCTATACAAAATATTCCATTTGCACAATAAAAATGTGTTAACATCTATTCACTTTTGTCTTAGCAGGATTATTCTTGGCTTGTCACCTTTTATACTTCTACTTCGTAATAAAAATAAGCTTAGCCATGAAAAATTCTGTTATCATGAAAGGGTCACTAAATGTAACATGACATAACTATATGAGGATATATTTTTCTGTGTAATCTAAATGTTCGTCTATTTTAGGTGCATATACATACTTATAGTACTACTTGATCCTACTATATTTGAACTGTTCATTAAATCAATGTTGTATAATTTGGATAGGCTTCACACACTTGAAAGCACCCCAAAAAGTTTCAAGCATAATAATTAGCCGTTCCTCATGTTTTCACTTGACTTTGAGGACATTAGTACTGCTTTCTCACTCGAAAATTATCACGCCAGCAACATGGAAAATAAAATAGAAATAAACAAATTCCACTTCACATTTGTCATTTTTATTATAAGTAAGTTGTACAATAATAAATCATCAAAATGGAAATTAATTGTTCATCTAAAAATATTAGTACATAATGGCAGTTTCATCAAAATTATGTTGTCATATGTGTGACCTAGTAATTCAGTTATATTGTAAAAATAAAAAAAATATTACATAATAAAAGTACTTAGGCATGGCATGTTTCAATCACTGTTATAAAATACATACATTGAAATTTCATTTGACATTGTCATAAAATAATTAGAAATTTTAAAAAATTCTTTAAATATAATACTAATATTTTTTTTGTTTTGTACAATATTGCCTACATTTTGTTAAATTGGCTTTTTAATTAGAATAAGTTTTTGTCAGTGAGCCATATGTAAGTTAAGATAATGACTTCTTCATCCTTGCAGGCCATTCATGTGATGAGGTTTAAGTAATTAATAAAAATTAAGATACCAATATAGTGTTTTATTCAATAGTCCTGATCATTGTTATAAATTAAAATCAATTGGCATATATAGGAGCCAGATTTGATGATAATCATAAAGTACTGCGAGTGTATGTGACATTTATTATTTCAAAAAAATAACTAGTTTTTTGTATTCTTGTCTGACTGAATCCTCAAACCTATTCTTTGTAGTACAAGAACCCTCAAACTTATTGCAAACACACTATGCAACGCAAATTCATTTAAATTTTAAAGATTTTTCAATCATGTTTAATAAGAATATCATATGAAACAGGCATCATGCTAAAGTAAGAAACAATACCTATTACCGGTATATGGTGTAGTTATAAAATAAAAGGCATTGTACATTAAAATAACTTCTTTTAATTTTTCATAAATGCATAACAACCACCAAATCCAGCTTGAAATTGCTAACCTTGAGTCCACGCGGAAATAATAAACGCTAAAGGTCAAACATAAAATCTGTATCCATACGACGCAAATAAAAAACTAAATAAATATATGATAAAATACTTGTAAATTATAAAACAAAAATAAACTATTCTGCTTTAAGTCGATCGGGTTGTATCACTTCTTTGGGAGAATCGTCGGACTCTTTGTTTTCCTTGTCTTGAACACTGTTGTTTTTCTTACTAAAGGCACACACGCCTCCTTCGCACTTAAACGGAAATTCAGTCTTCACGTTTCCATCCGCATCCTTTACCGCCCAGGGATTCCAAAACCGTAGAACGTAGGGTTGAATAAATTTATGCCACAGAAACAGCAAAACAGGGATGATGAAACATGGAACGCAAACCATTTTGAATACAATTTATGTTACCGCATAAGATTATCTTCAGCTTTAAAGGTTGTTACGTTTGGATATTTTCTCGAATTTTGTTTGCAACAGGTTATTTAGTATGAATTCATTAATTTTGTGATTTGCAATTTTTATTATTTATTGATTTAAATGAAGTTCACATGACATGACAAAATGACATTACTGTTTAGTTGAAATGTTGACAGCTAATTGATGTAATAAAGGAACTGGCACAATATATTTCAGTTGACCAGTGTTACGAAGAATAAAAATCCGTTGAAAATAGCACACTATTTAATTAAAATAACTTCACATATACGCTTAATGACTAGCGCTTATCAGCTCAATTTTATCAATGACCAACCTAACTGAACGTCCAACTTTAATATCCGGTCGTACAACCATGTTTACTTCGCTAAGCAACCGGAGATAGAAATCGATTTAATATCGAATAGTTTTTGAATCTTGGCATTTTATGCATCATATTTGGCTTTACAAGTCCTAATATAATAATACCTATTAAAGTTATGTCCTATATAGCTTACTATACTCTTTGAGAGTTACTAACCAAGTAGTTACTTATAGGTAGGTAAATTATTTTTATCGGTCAAACTGGCGCAATGGAAAAATAAAAAAGACAAACAGCAATTTTAGCAGATAATATATACTTTTATTTAATCTGTATTCAGGTCTTATGTATTATTTCATTTTACATGATTTTGGAAAAAAAACATGATTTAGCAAATAAAATCGTTATAAACAGTTAAATATTCTTGATTTGTACCCCTTTTTTATAAGATGGCGGCCGCGGCACAAAGCACAAGGACGTCATAAACGATTATTTAAACTAACGCCCCTTGTCAACCAAAAAATAAAGTTGCATGCTCTGATTTTTGGTGACCGTCAGAATGGCCGGTCACTACCCATATTTTACATCGAGTAATTACTAAAAGTTGCTACTAGTTGCTATTAATTGCTACTTTCGATTAAAAAAAATAAACTACTTTTTAAGGTGACCGGCCATTCTGACATCAGGAAGGCCGGTCACCTATCCAGTGAGAAGAAACTGCGCAAATGAATAGAGTTTTTTTTTAATCAATAGTTGCTACCAAATTGCTACCTTCATATGCATCGTATTCGACTTCATAGCTTTTAAGGATAAAAAAATATTACGGATTTAATATAGTATATAATATAGAAAAGAAGTCCAAAAGAATTTTGTGTTCACAGAGACGGTTCTCCTTAAATCTATCATAGGTCAAACAGGTATTTGTCCCTGTAGTTCCGGGACCAGAATAGGGCTACGGTATCCTCTGTCTGTCGTAAGAGGCGACTAAAAGGGGGCTTCCGGGGTTGCGGACGGCAAGAGTGGGAGCTCAAACCGCCCGGCCAGCGACCCCGGGAAGGACGGCGGTATGTGTGGTCGCATACCGTCGTGCACACCAGACGGTGTGGTGAGCATCAAGCTCACCTTTAGGGTTTTAGGGGGTTTTAGTGCGGTAAGAGTCCCACATAACCCCGTGTCGCTCCCACGCCACCGGGTACCAAAAAAAAAAGGTCAAACAGGTTTTGACAGACAAAAAATATCGTACTCTCATATTCTATATTATTCTCTTATACCTATAATGTGTATATGTCGTAAATGAACCCTTATTTTCCACCTCCATTACTATTGTATTTCTAAAGTGACTATATTGGTCGGGGGATATTACACAATGTGTTATATCGCGACGGCACACTCAAAAACCCTTTTAACCTTCAGACGATATTACAAAAATAACATATTAATAAACACTATACCAATCGTAAACACAACAAAATCTTACAATTTATTTCTAAAAAAATAATATTAACTATCTACGTACAAAAATATGTAGGCACGACATGACAATACATCGAATCGCAAAATAGTAAATGAACAAATAACTAAAACATTATTTAAAATTCAGCGATTCAAGGACATGGGTAAGAATATATTATTCATAAGTATATTAAAATACATTTGAGCATTTAATTACTTATAACATTAGTAGCACCTTTTAGACCAAACTTTATGTTTAACTAAATTGTCTACATTTTGAATATATTTAGAAATACAACGAAAGCATAAAAATATATTTTTTAAATTTTATATTTACATAATTTACTTGTATTTCTAGAAATCTAGAAAATAACTAGAAAATATAAAATTCAACACAGTTACACATGCTAGTGACTAATTTTAAAAATCACATTATATCCCGCAGAAATTTGCCTATCTACAATTTATTATAAACATGGAATAATCTAGGATATTTACTAGATCTACTATCAAGATACAACAGATATTGTTATGCAGACTTATCGATATGTAACACAATGGTAAATAACAGTGATTGGTAATTTGATAAATATGTTCTAAAATATATTTGTATTTTGTATATCTTAAAATCCTTAGCTTAAAAATGCATTAACATAAATCTTACATTATATAAAAATATGCGGAAGGCACCAATACATTTCTATAGGATACCGTTATAAAAATACCCCGTCTAAGTCAAGCTCTTGTTGGTTTGTATGCATGTATAGTTCGCGCCAAAATGCTAGTCCACTCTGAAGTTGTTGCGAGCATGTGTAGACTTCATACAATTTGCTATGGCAACGCGATTCATTTCTATATTCCGAGCGGACTAGCAGTTTTACCCGAATTATATCTAACTCCTGATTTAGTTGCGATGCCTGACGATAAATATTAATTATAATTTTAAATAAAAACCTCCATCATGCGCAAGCACATACTATACCTAACTTATTTACGTATATAAGTAAAATATACTTTATAATAGATATAAATATTTATTAACGAACTATTTTTATATTAAATAAACACTTTTCTAGAACATAAAATCTTGTAAATAAGTATAAGAATCTGAAGGAAGTAACAGGTAACAATAACGCTTCCAACTGGTGATTCCGCGCATATATAAAAATATGTTACATTTGAGATCTATCTCACAGCACACGTACCTTCTTAATCGTTATAACTTGTCTAATGATATCTTAAGACGCTTCTTCACCAGAAGCTTTTTCTTGTAATGTAACAGTTCAAATTATAATAATACTAGCTGACCCGGCAAACTTTGTACCGCCTCAAAATCTATTTATCAAATATATTCATATAATATAGCCTATGTTACTCGTGGTGAAAGAATTTTTAAAATCGGTCCAGTAGTTTTTGAGCCTATTCATTACAACCAAACAAACAAACAAAGTTTTCCTCTTTATAATATTAGTATAGAAGTATAGATAACAAAATTGCATCTTGGATTGTCACATTCCAGAGAAAACATCTGGTGAGGAAGTGCCTTTAATATCGCGTTAAAAACAGCACCAGAGAATGAACTCATTATAATATCATACAATGTCTTTAGATCTAGTTCTCCTCGCTTATGGAAACTGGGTAGTAAGCGAGCCAAAGACCTAGGTTACTTTGGTAAGATTCGAGGCACAGATTAAGTCAACAAAATCTATAAAAAGCTGCTTTGATCTATTGGCTCCACCAACCGTCGTTACATAGTCGGACACCACCAAAGTAAACTTATGCGTGGTCGGACTAGTGAATCTGTATTTGAAACTAATATCATAAACTTTGAGCATAAACGTTTATATAGGTACGCATATACGAGTACATGATTATACTTAATACGCATACGTTTTGAATTGTTAAAAATAATAAATATCCATAGCGTCAGCTTTTTATGAGAAAAAAAATCCGATTTTTTTCTTTTTTGACAATCTGTTTTTTTTTTTCATAATTAGTAAGCCCTTAAGCAGCTAGTGCTAAACACTTCATCCTTCCCGAAATGCTCAATAAAGGCTTTCACCGACTATGTTGGTATTTATATGAAATAGTCGAACTAGATATTTACTTGGCATGAGTTACCTATATTGCATTATTCCCTGGTAAATACTTAAATTAAAAAAAAAAAATATATAACATAAGCAACACGCAATTGTTAAAATATATTTGAAGTCATACTTTTTTGGAGCGTTTAGAAAAATACAATCCGATATGATTATATTTTTAGCATAGATCGAAATTGCGCATCCCTACGTAACACATAGTTTTTGCACGGGACGCGCGCTGATGAATTATGAAATTTAATTGCACGACTCATGATGCGAAGCATCAGAGAGTGCTTTACGATCGAAAAATTTTTTTCGCTTCATTTTAGCGGCTATTTTTATTATTATAGCCTTGATAGTTCACGGAATCAAGATATTTTGCGATGCGATATTTTAATGGAGATTAATTCCATACTTTTTAAAAATTGATTTACTGCAATAGAAATGGTAAAAAACACCAAAATAGGTCAAAAAATTTTCCTGTCCGTCATGTGTGAAACCTGAAAACACTGTAACTTGTGAAAAAATCCATCATTTGAGTTAATTTTTTTTTTTAAATTCTAATCGACGATTGTAGGTCACTGAATGCGAATGATTAATTAATTCAGTGTCGTTTAATTGCAATTAATAAAAAACGAAAACTACAAGACTGTATATCTATAGATATTATGTACATTTATTCCACCAGGGGCGCTTGTGCAGTACCTTCTTCCTACTACAGCTGTTTTTTCGGCAATTAATTTTGAACGACTAAAGTTTTTTTTTTTTTTTAATATTTCATAATTAAATGAGCATTATGAGTCGTGCACTTTTGGATTTTCCAAATTATTTTATAGTTTACTTTGAATACGTATAAATATTTTCTTAGCTACGCCAAAGAAGTATAACTTCTTACGTACGTACATAAGTACACACACGCTTTTTAAATATTCTACGATAAATAAAATCTACGACACGAAACAATCGGTACGAAAACACGCTTCACATACCCGAATTAACTATAACATAAATATAATTAAATAAAATAATTTAAAAAGCAATAAAATTTATGTAACAGGAAAAGTTATAGTCGGATGGCACAATTAATATCAAGGAAAACAGTAACAAATGCACTTACACTTTTCTGGCTAAGCACTAGTAGGGACGTGAGAGATATGTCGGTAACTCGGGTACCGCATATATAGGATCCGTAAATGGCGGTAGAGTCAAAGCATTTACAGATTTCTCGTAGCTGCTAAATGACAAGTACAAATGAGAAACGCGCTCAATTTCCTCTTCAGTCATGGCCACCGAACGCAATTGCTTCTTAAAATCAGTGTTAATAGAATCACCACACTTGGGGCAAATGTCTTCAATTATGTACTTTGTAGTCCTCATTGTTGAGTGTTTACATCTGACGGGTTCAATATACTTAAACTTTCTCGTCTTCATGTAGTCTTTGGACTTGTAGTCGCCTTCGAAGAGGACGTATAGCTTGTTGTGGCGTTTCTTCCAGTTGTGTGTGCGACTGATGACCTCTCCTCCGCCCTTCATGAGGGCCGTATACAAGGGCTCCGATGGATTTTCGAAATCGTAATAAACAGATCTCGACTCCGAACTAGTCTTGTTGTTGTTTTCGATGTGCAGACTGTACCGAAGACAGATTTTCTTTGGTTTGTTGCTGCATTTCAGGTACACGTGAATGGGTATATCTATCGACGCGCAGCCGGACTCCTGTATCTCGTACGGCGGCTCTTGAAGAACTGTAACAACGTAAATAGTAACGTGATTTAAATGGAAATAAGGAATACTTACGTAAATTAAAATTTATAATGCCAAATGTAGGTTACTGATATTTTTCCTACGTGCTCTGGCAACTATTTATCTGTTTGCAAAGTAAGTGATAACGATAATTTTATGATAATTCAGCTTATTACCGTGTGGGGCCAAGTAAATATTTGTAGAGATGGTTACATTATTTTATGTAAAGTATAGCAAATAGCCATATTTCGACTGTGTTACAATCTTTTATGGTTTGTGGCACGATCAACTTACTTATTTCTGTCTTATAGCGGCAGTGTTAAGCGCTGCTGTGTTCTGATTTGAAGGGAGTGATCAAAAATAATTTTGCGAGGTATCAACCAACGTAAAAATGTAGCAATCACTGAAGGTGCATTATATCGAAACAATTACTGACACAATCGAACTCTGCATATAGTGCCTACCGACTACAAAAATATACTCTACGTCAAGACAAACTGACTTGCATTTAAACAAATGTTATTAAATGTCCTTTAAGCCTTACCTTTCCGAAGCCAAGTCGAGCACCGAGTCGTGTCATTAGTTTGATCGACAATTTATCATGATCCCGGTTTTACAGGTAAACCGTGGAGGACATCAAGGCAACCAGCTTGGCTGTCCCGTCCAACGTGATACAGCGTGCATTCTCGAGACCTCACCCAGTCGGGAGAGACCTGCGTTCAGGAATGTACATGTGTTGAACTGATACTCAGTTGCCCTGCAACTAACGGGAACGTATAAGATAGCGTGACAGACCTCGCTTCGGGTAGACGAAGGCGCTGGCCGGGTGGAGATGGAAGACGACCTTGTGCACGAAGGGGCTGATGTCGGTGCCGCGCGAGCCGCGGACCCACACGCGCCAGTCCAGCGCCAGCGAGCGGCCCGACGCCGAGCGCCGCGGCTCGCACGCGTGACCCACCTCTAGCCAAACGCGAACGCACATCTGTAACATAATTATAAATTACCTAGCTGGCCCTGCAAACGTTGTGTTGCCATATAAATAAAAAAATGTTAAGGGTGAACAACCCTTATCACTTACGGGTTTGAAAAATAGATAAAATATTTGAAACTGCGATGGTAGCGAAGTCTGTCGAATCCAATGTGAAACATTCCAAAATCAACAACTACTTACGAATTAAAAATTTATTAAAAGAACCTTTTCCCACGGACTAAATTGTGAATCTAAACCATTCTCAAGTCCCCTTGAACACACACAACAAATTTCATCAACATCAGTCCAGTCGTTTAGGAGGAGTTCAGTGACATACACACGCACATAAGTAATATATATATTATGATAGCACACTCCGTGGTTTGACTCCAGAGGAACCATCACTACTCCTGTATCTGCCTTGTAATAAGTGCTACTGTATACCTACTGAGATTAAGGGTGCGGTCAGGGAGACTTATTACGAGATTTAATAACTTACTACTTAAAGGTAGCAACTATCAGTGACCAAAGTAAGGACTCCCAGCTGCGGTCAACTACAAATTATTATAGCTGGCAGTAATCACTCACCATCAGGTGGAATGCATGCTCATTCGATAGTTCTAAAATATATGATATAAGAAATTAGTTAGTAATTATCGCTGTCCGTGTATGACCAGTTTCCTGTGTAATTAGTAATTAAGTACTAGGCGAAAAGTAGGAGGGCCTATTCTGTGATCAATAAATAACAACGATTCTACTAATAGATAGCAGCTAAGTAGACACTTAACTATTATATGTCTGTCTTTGGTTGAGTGAATTGGCTGAACTAATGTACATGTTTCAGAAGAAGGTAGAAAGCTTTGAAACATAGGGTGCAGCAAAAGTATAAGCTATAAAGAGCATGCCTCTCTAATTTTTAAACTTCTCTGCGTATTAAAAATTAATTATAACTTGCTCATGATAAAACACATCATGAGAGCCTACACGCCTCAGAGTTATTTAAAACATTTTTATAAGTACATAATCACACCACACGGCAGCTACAAAGTAATGAGCAAGCAATGGTTAAGGAAATATATTGAAAGTTTGTTAACTGGATGAGTGTACAATAGGGAGTAATATAATTTCAATTGATAAAAACTACATTTATTGCGAGCCTGCCATTATATTGATAGGTACCTATTTAAATAATAAGCTTCGAGTTTTCCTCATGAATTTGTCGCAATTTATTTACGTACATATCTATTTGTTAAATCGGTTTCCCAACTTCTCCGTTAATACGTCACAATTTAATAATATACCTACGACTGAACAAAATAAAGTTATCTCGCTGGCATTTTTTTTACGTAGAGACATAAAAATATCACAAAAGCGGATGTTAGATGATATTAAATTACTTTTTGATTAGGTACCAACACAAAATTTTAGTAACTACATTATGTGCCACTGTCAATTCGCGAGTTTGACCTTCACCGTTCCTTGCCTATTGGTAATTTATACAAGTACGTAGCTAACAAGACGACAATCTACCATATTGGAGCGCAAGGCATCATACAATCAATCAATTAATCATAGCGTACCCTGCAAGTCTGAACTGAATCTGAGTTCTATTACCACACTAGATTATTCTTCAATTCGTTCATATTAAGGATATAAGCGTTGGTCTCGAGTGGCAGATCCACGATTTCCATTTGAGTTAGTAATTTTGTTCGAAGATAGGTTTCATCAAAAAAATTGTACCTTCCATACGTAGGACGGCGTCAAAAAGGTCTGTAATATCGAAGAGATCATAAATTGCCGTAAATATATGATTTTACATTTAAGGCAAAGGGGCCGGATTAACTCAAATTTCTGAAATCTAGCTACTTCCTTAATGGTCAAAGGTAACTTAAGTGAATGAATTTAGAATGCTCTCTAGGTGTTAAAAAGTTTCAGTTCAGAGTCGTCTACATTAGGTAATTTTTATCTTCTTCGAGTATTTCTACACTTGCATGTGATATTTATGATATTTTGTCGTATATGTTCCGTCTGTTTCTATGCAAAGGGCTTATTAAGACTCAAAATTATTTTTGATATCAAAGTATTTTCGTTATTACGATAGTAGTATGGTTACTAGTCATGGATTGGCATGGTAGTAATTATTAATTTTAACCAACAAACAAGCAAACAAAATTATAAATAACCTGGATTTACGTATATTTTTTCTAAGAATCCGTCATAAGCCGGTAGCAACCACCTAATTTATTCGCAAACATTACTTATTCAAACGTCGACGAATTTATAACAAGCAGTCCATATTTTTTGTGTTCAGACAAAAACTCTATGCTAATATATCACACAACTCACAATTCGAACAATTTAGAAAGGCGTGTCGATCAATTCTGATTTTCTCAACGAAATAAACTTTACGTTTTATAAATTTAGTTTAGTCATTTTCTACATTTAGGATTTCTAACTAGCTACTAAGTCTAAGCCTAAGGTTCATCATCATCATCAACCCATTACTGTCCCACATCTGGACACGGGTCTCCTCTCACAATGGGAAGGATTAGGCCATAGTCCACCGCGCTGGTAAAGTGCGAATTGATATTCTTCACATACATTTGAAAACTTTTTTTTAAGATTCCTCAGGTATACAGGTTTCCTCACGATGTTTTCCTTCACCGTTTAAGCAAGTGATAATTAATTTCTAACGCACATACCTAAAGTTAACCATAGATACTTAAATAATTGTTTGATATTAATAGAGTTGCTACGAGGAAGAGAGCGTCAGTAACGAAATAAAGCGGTTTATTGTTACGTCAGAGGTCAGTTCTAGTTTGTAATGCAGCCTTGGCCATGAACACAAACATTAACCAATTAAAACGAACTACTTTGAGGCACTCAACTACTTATGTTGAAACGGTAAATAGAGGGTGAGGAGGCGCTAGAAACTTGGCAGAAGTAAATGTTTCGATTGTCTTTTTTGTCGTATAAGAATACCAAACTAGCCCAGTTCGGATCAAATCCGCCTGATACTAAGAGGTCACTGGCGCCCATGGACATCGGTACGCAACCCTGATAGGATTATAATTCTACCTGAGTCGCTCGCCGATTCGTTGTTACTTGCTACGCTGAGAAATATTTTTTTTAATTTATTTTATAAGTATCTCCCTCATTCTTTAAATTCAAACTAGAACGTAGTACTTAACCTTGTTGTTATAAAACACTGAATAGGTACTCCACGAAACACTGTGTATACAGTTCGCTGGTAAAGTATGCTTCCCACACTGCACCAGCAGATAGATGAAGTCTAAAAATACTTAATATTCACATAGGAGACAGAATGAATAAATGTCCTACCTTTAAAAGGTAGACTGTGATGCCAATCAATATGTTTTTAATTAAATTGAAAACAGTGTTTGAATTATTACTATATTTACTGTCAATACAGTTGTCAAAATATTTTTTTTTAATTTCCATGTGGTTTATACACCTGACGGTAATACATGTATTTCCTTATTTCTTTGTCATTGATTTTAGGTATGAAATAAAATGACAAATTCACATCGCCGATGGACCGGACAAGTGCAGCCACCTTTGCAACTACTAAAAGGTTGCCGACCTGTGTCTTAGAAATATTTTATTCTCTACCACTTATGGTGGTAACTGGCAAGTAAGGTAGAGGTCATTATACAATTATTCTGAATACCAATGTAATTAAAATATTACTTAACATATAAATTAATAGATATTGTAGGTATATTATACCTACCTATGTATTTAAGTTTAAATAGACATAATATACAGTTATAACTGTTTCTAACGATAAGACAACCTTTTGTATTTCTTAACATATTTACTTATGTTCATTTTTTCTTTGAATTCGTCTGCAGATAAGCAGTTTTTAAATTAACATGGATATTTTCCTCAAAAGATACGACTTACGACTAATGCAGGCAGTTTATCTGATGGTCACCTTTATACATCTTTAATAAATCCCCAAAATGGATTGCAGTCTCATCTGAAGTCCGCCACAGTGCGTGTTTATCCCTAAAGGACACGTTGGAACGTCTCGTATAAGTTCGTATTACTGCACTTAGGGGCGGCTAGAAAAGCAAAGTATAGGTTGGGATTTGCTGACCACATAAGAAAAATAAATAATAGTTAAAAAAAAACTAAAAAATACGCTTTTATAAAAAATCCAACTAAAAAATAGAAAATAATTTTTTAAAAATTTGAATTAAGAATAGTGTAAATAAGATAAAAATATTTTTTATTGTAAAAAAAGCGTGGGGTGCACGGTGTCAATAGTTATAAATATTTTATTGATAGATATTGAGTAGAAGGATTATCATTTTGATAATATCTTAAAAAGCGCCCCACGCTTTTATCATTGTTTAACACAGCTGTATGAAGTGGTGTTTTACATTGGTGTTTATTTTTATTGTTAACGTGAAAATCCCAAAGGAGTTGTTGAATGACATCCGAATTGCCAATGCTAACTGCTTTCTTCATAATTTATACCATATCCCAGGTCCTCTATCTTGGATAAAAGTAATCACGGAAAAAGGATGATAGAACATCTTTAAAAACAGGCGCTGATGGCAATACTCAAGACAAAAACGGTCAACTGCTTTACATCTAGCCATTTCAAAAGGACGTCGTCCAATCATCGATTTAATATTACAGCATGATGATGTTAATATCAAAAATAATTCTAGAATTTCTTCTCTTTGTGTTGCTGCTGCCTGCAGAGATTTTAAAACTGTTAGTAGTTTAATTAATTTTACAGCTTGAGTTAATAATATAAGTTGTGATTATGACGATGAGCTGAAATCATATATGCCTTTACATTTGGCAGCAAGAAATGGGAACAATGAAATAGTGGAAATCTTGTTAAAGGAAGGTGCAGATGTTGAAGTGCTGAATGAATAAGGATGATGAGACACCGCTTCATGATGCTATTAACGGACGCGTCGAAGTTGAGGTCAGGTCAGGTCAGGTCAGGACAGATCAGGTCAAGTCAGGTCAGGTCAGGTCAGGTCAGGTCAGATCAAGTCAGGTCAGGTCAGGTCAGGTCAGGTCAGGTCAGGTCAGGTCAGGTCAGGTTAGGTTAGGTTAGGTGATCGGCGCGCCTGGTAGATTCCTTTATTGGTCTTAACGCAGACCTTCCGGGTCTCAGGAAAACAAAAATCGCTGATCCTGATTATCCTAGTCAGGATAACGGGTCAGAATGTTTAAAATATTGAATTGTCATCGGTCCTTAATAAGTATGCCAAATTTCAAGTTAATCCGACGTTTTGAAGGGGGTTAAAATCATGTTCAAAGATTCCGTTACATACTAACATACATACGTCTGAAGCTAATAAAAGCGTATTAATAAACGATGTAACATGTACCTATCTATGAGAATGAGTCGGTGAAAACAAAGAATGTCATACAAGTATTACGTATTCCCATTTGCAAACTTCTTTAAGTTTCGGTCATCAAACCTTGCCAGGGGTGCTCATGACCCTACGATGAGGTGGTAGTTATGATGCTGACTTCATAATAGAACTAAGCGGCGCTAACAGTGGTCTTCTTTTATGGGTATAGATTATAGATATAATAATTATGTAAAATAGAGATAAATCTGATACAGTCGTTAAGTACGCACTCTAGCTTGTCAAGAAGGTAAAATTCTGAGTAACCTATATTAGTCGTAGAGTATATTAATAAAATAATGTGTTTCGTTCTTTCCAATGCTTTTGATTTAGATTTTCTGGGTCTATCCAAGAATTCCTTAACATTTACCCGGCTGCGACACAAAGAATTTTCACCACAGACAATTAGGTAATTGGTACATGTCTATTATTCAGAATGGATTATTTTGTAGAATAGCCTACGAATGACAGTTGTAAATGTCAGTTGCAATATTTTTAATAACTACCTCTTTAACAGGCCACGGCTTCCACTTAGAAGATCCGGCAAGAAACTCAGTAAGTTTGTCTTTTTTCATTACTATCCAATTGCTCTATTAATTGTTTATGGCATATTGCATTGTATTTTGGTACGGTGTCTGCAGCAAACGGCTCGATAGATTTTAACATTATATAGGTACCTTTGTAGCACAAATAACACTAGATTCACGCATTCAAAATAAAAAAAATTAATCAACACAATAGATAAGGCTTACATATTGATTATTTACGCAGTTGGGTTTTTGTTAATTAAATAAGAAGGTTATGTAAATTATTCCTTTTTTTCTAATTGATGAAGTCGACTTTTTTTATAATATGTGAGTAGCAGACGAGCATGCAATCCACCTGATGGTAAGTGGCGACTGCCGCCCATAGACTTCTGTAATCAACCCCAGATAGGATTAGATATTCCTACCTGAGGTCGGCCACAGATGCGCCGCCACGCCTGAGGACTAAGCTGGAACGCCTCAGAAAAGTATGTCTCCCTCACCACACCCTTCAAACCAGAACACATCGCTTAAAACTGCTGTTATAAGGCATAAAATAGGTGTGGCCACGAACCACAAAGGGTTCTACCACCTTCAAAGACTTAGCGTGAAAACGTAATTTAAGTGACTATTCATTTATAAACTTTGTACTGTAATATATGTTAACTAACTATTATAGTACAAATCTATTTAATTCGTTCGACACAAAGTGAAATAGCAACTATGAGTAATATATTAATTACCAACACGGACGACGTGTATTACGACATAATTTATTACATATTATTATGTACTTTTGTACTCACTATGTGAAGAACGTATATTTACGTTATATATTATAATTTATGCGTTAGTGTAAAATACTTCAATAAAAAACCTTTTGACATCTATTTTACGAAGTGGCGATACGCAAATCAACGATAAAACTCATATAGGTACTTATATCAAGTCCAGCGATATACATATTTCGACCGGGAAAGTACAAACGGCATAACCAAAAGGTAAATCCAGTCCCTATGATTTGATCGGGGAGAAACCACTGCCACACCTATTTCTAACGTGAAATAGTGTTTGGCATTTTGGTGGAAAATTGGGCATTAAAGCTGATTTACATATGAGGCGAACATCTGCCGCACACCTGGTGTTACGACGTTACGACGGCATGCGACCACACATACCTATGCGACCACACATGCTATTTCAATGTTTCAAAAAATAAGTAGTACTAAAAGATATGTTTTCCGTAAAAACTAAAACAAATTCTTTGAAAATTTTCCGTACAAAAGAAAACGTATTCATACGTAAACTAGAAATTTCTAAACAGCAGCAGTATTCGCTAATAATTATATTTGCAAAATATAAACATCATGTCTTACGTATCACATATGATTATCATGTTTAATCAGATGTGATGCCAGTGCTTGTAAACGACACATTTCTCAAACACTGTCACGATCCCAACTCTTGAACGATGCAAATCTCAACTATTAAACGTTACACAGTAAAGTTTTTTTTGCAATAACTGAATCCAGTTATAACATCATTTACATACTACGTGCGAATAGTAATCGGTCATGTTGTGTTTAGGGCGAACCTTTATTTATTTATTTTTTTGTTTACGAGGGGGAAACCTTCAAAAGGTACCCAGTGTCGTGGGAGCGACGTAGGGTTATGTGGGATTCTTACCGCACTAAAACCCTCCCGGTGGCCGTCCTCGGCGCTGCGTAGAGGGCTTCGGGATCTCCAAAGGAACGCAACCGGAGCCCTCTTAGCGCGTTGCCCCGTCGGGCTCCGCCCAGGTGAACTTGGCGCTCGCCACACCGTCTGGTGCGTAACGACGGTATGCGAACCACACATACCGCCATCCTTCCCGGGGCCGCTGCTGGGCGGGTTCGAGCTCCCACCTTTGCCACCCGCAACCCCGGAAGCCCCCTTTTAGTCGCCTCTTACGACAGGCAGGGGATACCGTAGCCCTATTCTGGTCCCGAAACTACAGGGACAGTTTAGGGCGAACCTAACGTAAACCTAACCTAACCTGACGTGCGATTGCCAAGGGCGCAACCTTCAAAGGGGGCGTAGCCGACCCACACAAAAACATACGAGTTGGTGAAAAACTGCCGTATATATAATGACAGACACCATGGTAGAAATTGGCGACATTTTCAAATTTGATTAGGTAAATCAGGACATTTGGCTAGAATTCCTCGCGACTTTTTCTTCACCATTCAGGTAGGTACCTACATCTAGTGATAATTGTTTTCTAATACATCTTCGTGTGTAAGTAAGGAGTAATTTGAAAACCTTGCAATAGTCGCAGATGAAACAATGATCCATGTATGTCAGTTATATACGAAAATATTCTAATTTCTAATGTACTGAGCTTACCAATTCCTTGATATCCATTCTTATTGTCGCTACAACATTTAACTGATCATCATTAATAAGTAGGTACGTATAACAGTAACAATTGAAATTATTAATAACCGTCTATTTATTTAACTTATAGTTACACAACATAATGACCAGATATTCGATAATGATATTTGTCGGCTTAGAATGTAGACTAAGGGCATCTCAAAATATCATTAAGATAAGATTTGTGTACTTATTGATAAGTAACTATTAACTATCATTACATACAAGACATATACATACGTATACTAAGTAGGTTAAAGAATAAAATACACGTATGTAATTACTATAATCAGAATACGGAAATGAATTAGTGATACGTGTAGTACAAACCAGATATTTGTTGGAGTATGTGTGCGCATGTATGAATCGAGTATTTATGCTTAAAACCAGTTATGTTTGGTAGGCCATCGCGCTAACTTCGACTGCATCGCTACAGGTTTTTTAAATAGCAACAAACAACAGTGATCTCTCAATATATTTTTTATTTGTAAACATTTAGTCACGCTTCTTTAATACCTTTCATTGGATATTTAACTCGAGGATAATTTAAATAGCAACACCAATTGATAAGAGCGATAAGGAAACTGGCAATACGTATTGTACTCGTAGTATGAATACAGGTTCACTAATTACAGTCGCGCCAAATGTTCACGTAGAGCAGTCGGTTAGTTTTCCGAATGGCAATAATTAACATTCCCCGCGATTTTAGTCACGGTCAACACACGCACGAAACGCGCCAACAGCCACGGCTCATCCGTGCGATATTATTGCGATCAGCACTCACCGGCTTGTCATGTCGATTCAGGGGACCTTCAGTCATTTTCCAAGATGTGATAAAACCGCCGCTCCTCGTGCGGTGACGGCTGACATCTGTAACAGGCCATCGAGGTCATGTTATTGCTGACTTCGCTGAGACTGGACAAAAACACACAAGAACGCCGAGTCTCACTTGTGCTGTATGTGTCGGAGGCAAAGATGCATGAAGGCAGCTCTAAGTTTCCGGCGACGAGTTAAACGCGCTGCATTTCTGACAAGAAGGCGTCGGCGAGCCGTGTTTATCACTGAATCACTGAGGCCACTGAGGGAGATGAGAGGCGGAGGGTGGGCGGCGCGGCGGTGACGTGAGCGAGTGACGTGCTACTCCTCCCGCCTCGCGTTTGGCGCCTGATTCCGCCTGACGTGTGCGCAATCACGTTCCGTTTCACACATTCGATCGCATTGCGATTTACCGCCAAATAAATACATTTGACGAGACAATACATTGTAAACATTTACTTTTGTTATGTTAGTCAATATGTGTAAATAGTCTACGAAATTCATTGACGTGATTCAGTCCTTGTATACAACAATCATTCCTTAATAAATATGCATGATAGTTGCACAGAAACTGTAATGTAATGTAATAAATTGACAAGATACTTCTTCACTCACAGGGCTGCTATTATTTTATACCCCACTGCTGGGCTTGGGTCCCTCTTCACAACTAGGAGACGCTTGGAGCGTAGCAGTAGATAAATAAAGCGCATTACAATGCATAATTTGTATGCTTATGTTACCCTAAGCTAATATAGAATATAGATACCTATATTAATTAATAACCATTCAATAGAGATGCGACTATTTATAATCACGAATAATAAGTACTCGACTCCGGCGGAACCACCGCCATACATATGATTGCCTAATAACAGCACTGCTGTGGTCTGGTTTGCAAGGTGTGATAAGGCAGAGATACTTCTCCAAGGCATTCCAGTCCTCAGTGGTAGCGGCGCATCTGTGGCCGACTTCAGGTAGGAATCTAATCTCATTTAGGGTTGCATATAGAAGTCCATGGGTGGTATTAGCAGTGGCGTAAGTTGGTGGTATCACCCCATCGAAAGTAAAAAGCAATAAATTTTATATGATAAAGGTCATGTATCATTTATTATTTATAATATTGAAGTAGTAACAAAACAATAATAACTAAAACAGAAAAGGAATTGTTATATAATTAAAATTTCTTCTTTCTAGCTTTGACAGCTGCAAACTCAGCAATAACCTCATCGAAATTTATATATTGTATGGCCTCGTGTTCGATGGTTAATATACCAAGATTGCTAAGCCGCGATTGGGTCATTGTTGTCCGCAAATAGTTTTTTTATTAATTTTAATTTACTGAAACTTCTCTCACACGAATCTACGGACACGCAAACCGACAAGAACAATTTCAGTGCAATTTGCAGATTTGGAAGAGATTCTGTAAAATCCCATTCTACAATAAACTTAAAAAAATCTAGAGACACCCAATCAGTAACCGTAACATTAGCGGCTTTTAAGTGTCTTCGCAGTCTTGGTATCTCCAAAAGTAATTCGGTTTCTGAGACCTCATCTTAAAAATCTGTAAATTTAGATGTAATTTCAGTTCTTCAGTATTCGCCAAAAGCAAAGCATTACTTTGTACGATCTCGAACAATGAAGCTACATCTTGAAGACACTTCGATCTTGTTTGGAGTTCAACTCTGAATCGATCAAGACATTCTAACATATCTTTTTGAAGTTCCTTTTTCAATGTGAGTCCTGCTTCGCTGGTCATCTCACCAACCATCCGTTTTTTACGCCGAAGTCGTTTTTCTGTTGGAATATCGTAGTCTTCTGATTTTTTTTGTTGCAATATCTATTGCTTCTTCCACAATGTGATCCCTTTTTTCTTCGATATAAAAACGAAGTGCCTCTATTTTTGTAGCAGTTTCGTCAACAGTCAAGCCTTTACTTTGCAATGCAATATGTGCAGCATTTATTTCCCGAAGAACATCATACCAGAAGAAAAGATAACATAAAAAATGTAATTGCACACAACAGACATTAGGTTTTGTGCAACACCTCTGGTGTCTACATTTTGTAGTCCATTACATAACTCCTCAATTGCGTCTACAAGTCCTTCAAAATTCTCTGCTAGTGCTTTTACTGCATGGTAATGAGCACTTAAACGCGTTGTTGAGAGTCTTTTAACAGATAATTTGCTGTGTTTCATAAGCACTTCCCAACGGCTACTGGAGGCGGAAAAAAAAGAAAAAATCGTCTCTACCGTTCCAAAAAATGTAACGCATGATACATTTTGGGCAAACGAATGCTGACCACACAAATTAATCGAGTGATTAATACAACCAATAAAAATTGCTTCCTCCAATTTCATGATGTGTTCTTTCAACACTACATCAGACTTTGACAATAGTTTTACTAATTCCAAAAAAATGCCTTTATTTTTAGAGTCTTGTCCTTCATCATGTCCACGAAACGCCAAGTTTTGTTTAGCCAGAAATAAAGTTATGTCCAGTGATCTAGTCAGAAGATGCTTCCACTTCTGTTTTTCTGTGTCCATCAATTGCAAAGCTGCATCATCTATTATTTTATTCAATTTTAGACTCATTTCTAAAGTTTTCCATTTCTCAAGATTTTCTAGATGTTCATTTGAACATTCGTGATCAGTACCACTTTTGAAATCCAGTCGTAAATGTCCCACATTGGTACAGTACAGGTTATTAGAGAAGGAATAAACCATCCATGACCGTAGGATTTTTTCACCATTAGGCATAATTTTATAAAACCAATCTTTTGAGACATGACGAGCGTCACCTTTTATTTTGGTTCCGTGTCTAGAAACAGTGGCAAATGGTCCTTCTTTGTTTTGGAAATATTCACTTGCTTTTTTTAATTATTTCAATGCGAACATTGTAAGGAACAGGAATACTCCATTCTGACAAATCATTCAATTGAGAAAATGGTTCATTGGTTCATTAGTACTACTACTATTATTTTCAGTATCTTCTTCGTTTGTGTTAATTAATTCTGTACGGTCAATGTTGCTTCCTGAAGATGAGCTGATATTATCTAAATTATCTCTTGCAATTGCATCAAGGTGAAAATCAGTTTCTCTTGATGAACCTGGGCTGTAATCAATTTTTGTAACATACCTAAAAATCGATCCAGACATACTCTGAGCCACATCCAATCTAGCCTGTTTGGCTTTACTTTGCTGAAATCCACTTTTTCTTTTGGATGTATGCACTCCTCGGGGCATTTTTCACTTGATGTTTTTTTCTTACACTAAAATAAAAAGCCAGTTGTTATGGTCTATAATGTGAGAGTATTTTCTCATAAACTAGTTACGCAATATGAAACGAATTTAGTAAAAACTTAATTTAAAAAATTAGAAATTAATAATATAGACTAATTTGTAAAATTATTCGAATAAAAGATTAGTAAATTACTTTATGGTGCCAGTCCATACGTTCTCACGCAAAAATGACTGATATGACCTTAGGCATTTCTGCATAACCCTATAGGCTTCGTCCATAGAAATACTAGGAAATTAATTTTATTATAAAATTATCTTATCTGTAAAATATTCGATATGAATCTTAATCTTAATTTAATTATAAAATTATCAAATCTGTGAAATATTAGGTATGAACCAATCAATCTTATTAATCTTCACAAAACAGGATTTAAGTTTCTAAAACATATTTTTGTCTTTTTTATTATTTATCACTATAGAATAATACACGTTTAACAATTCACGCCAACCAAACACAACACACTTCACGAAACAAATGAGAAACGTTGCAATTGAGACGTTCAAGATCGCGAGTATGGTACAGGCAATCCTCCACGACAGCGTCAGGCTCTTTTGCGGGAATCCCCGAAAAAGAACTTATTGTGCTAGCGACTTTTTTTTGTTTATACATTGTTTTTAAAGTTGAGACCGGGTGGGTGTCACCCACAAAAAAGGTGACACCCGGTGCGGACCGCCCCCGCCGCCCCCTCTTTGCTACGCCACTGGGTATTAGCCACCTACCATCAGGTAGACTGCATGTTTGCTTGCTAAAGGAGAATGCCCATTCTTGGTACTGATTTTTCTCATGCGTCAAAATGAAAGTAATATTAAAATTATTTTTTGATTTTTTACATAATTTGTCGATCAGAATAGTTTCTTTGAACAGGGGATTCCATTTAAGATAAAATAAGACGAAATGTTGATTGTTGTTTTTAAAAATTAAAATGGCGGTATTTTATACTCGGAATTCATTATTTTAGGTTTTTAGGATTATTTTAGGTTTTTTTCACCTAATACCTTTAAAAGTAAATAGAATATGTTAATCGAACTACATTATAGGTACCTACTATCAGTTAAAACCGACCATCAATCTATCGTCGGATACTTTCGATTTTGAGGTTATGTAACATTTCGGTAAATAACTTCAGAACCCGGGTGCTGATCTAAAAAATAATTATTATTAGTGGTAGTATTTGGTTAATTATACATCGTCCACAACAAGTTTCAATTTGATGCAACTCTGGACGGCGGTCCATACTTTCATGGGCATTGTCCTTTACATTATATAAAAATGCGTGACTACCATAAAGCTAGATGTAAAATTGGCCCACTGTATGTACTGGATGTAAAACAAAATTTGTATAAACACTATACTTACATATTAGCAATACATCTACATATGTATAAAAATGAACCTATTAATAAAACGAATTATATAAGATCATGCATAAAATATAATATTTAAATACCTCACTTTATTAAAATTTGTACTTATATAAAATTGCTCTTACAATATTTACAGGAGCCACGTTAATATTGTTCATGCATGTGAATATTATCATGTTACCAAATTATTTTATTTTGTGATTATACTTAGATACATTATTATATTTTTTAAATTCATGTTAAGTATGATATATTTCCCTATTCTTTTTTTAATAGAAAAGACCGAGTAAACTGTCTATATAACTACTACCCATGCTAAAGGGAGGGCAACCGGGGCGGTAGCCCCGGGGCCTCCACAAAAGAGGGGCCCCGGGAGACGATTAGAGACGTCGGATTTTTTTTTTAATTCCGACTAAGTAGTAAACACTAGTAAAAAAAAATATCTTTCCAAGGCTTTTTAAAATTGATATATGAAATTATGTCAGTACAATGGGTAGAGCTGTAATAGTCAAAACAAAACTTATCATAAAGTCTTAAGGGTATCCACACTTTATAGATATTATATATTCGTATTACATCATAACATAGGTATATATGTCACGCTTTCATTTTTTAAACTTCCATTTAATCGTTTTGCGAAATCTTTCGAAACTTTCAAAATTACACAACTGATTTTCTATATAACAATGTTTCATTATAATTAATAATTTTACGTGTTTAACTGTTATACTGAAGTCCTCATTATAATATCAGCGTAAGCCATAACAAATAGTGACCGCATCCTTACTTTTATACAAGTGTCCATTTCCAGTAATTCAGTATGTCCCACGTAGAGCGCTCATACAAAGGGAGAGCATACAGACAGAGTATTTTGCGGATCTCCATAGATCTATTATTAATTCTATCACAAGGCAATATTTACGCTGCTGTCTTCAATTTGGGTCTAATAAGTCAAAGGGCAAGATACACAAAACTGCTTGTATAGATTATGATGCCTCATTGTGCGATGTCGAGATGAACGATGGTTAGTGATTCTTAATTTTGAGGGCACATAAAGTCGTCAATCCCGGTTATTGCCTTTAGACACTACTAACTTAACAATGTTTAAGGTCTTATGGAAAATTATATCCTTATACCAAATCCCATTTGAGAAGGCCTCCACGCCTCCTCCAGTAGTAATGAGAGACCATTGATACACATTGAGACAGAGGCCTAGACTCAGTGAGCCATAAGAAGAGTAGCCAACCAAACCAAACATATAGGAACGGTACAAATATATAGATCCTTATACTGTGATATAGGGTACCTTGAGCCGTGATAGCTCTAGGTGTTGAAAATCAATCGGGGGTTCGAGATCCGAATCTAAGGCACCTTTAATTTTTGAAACGTACGTACGTACATTTATCATCAATAATAGTTTATTTTTAAAGTTTTGAAATTTGTGTGAAAACTAACTATCCGCACCTAGCCAACGCGGTGGACTATATACCAACTCGCTGGTCAAGTACAGTGGGATAACAACCCGTGATAACTTTTTTTAGAACTGCAGGTTTTCTCATGATGATTTGCTGCACTATTAAGGCAAGTGATAATTAATAACTTATAAGAGGTGCGATTCAATACAAGTAGTTTACAAAACTCAGAGCTCCTAATTATGACGGCAAATTGTTAACTACTAGGTTATTACTATTCACGGGTGTCAACCCAGTTTCAACAAAGTCGGAAAGTTTCTATAATCTTTGTTCGAATCATACGACATTTGTTAATGGACCGTGATATCCGATAGATGATTGATTTCTAGAGAACCCGATTATCTTGTAGATATGAATATAATCCAAATTGATGTATAAATATAATAATGATCTTTCTTGTGGAAAAAAACGAATGTTGTTGTTCTGTAAAATAGAGATTTTATTATAAAAAACGTAAAATGTCGTTTTATAATAATGATCTTTCTTGTGGAAAAAAACGAATGTTGTTGTTTTGTAAAATAGAGATTTTATTCTATTAATCTATATTCTATGTACAATAATAAAATTAAAATGATATAAATGAATTAATAAATAAACAAACCTGTAAAATAGAGAAACGACATGTAACGTTTTTTATTCCACTAAAACATTTTTTTTTCGTTTTTATGGCTTTGGCGTATGGACACTCTGCCAATCCTGATATACCTGATATGCAGGATAGGGGGATGTATTTTAGAAGCTTCAAGATATGACATGCAACTTTGGGCCATTGTCAGCTTAATCCTTTTTTGTCTTTCAAATTCTGGGCAACATTTATTTATAGCAAAGTGAGATCCTGAACATGAACAGCAGTATGCATTAATTTCAATGACACTACAAGTGTCTCCTGTATGTTCCTGACCGCATTTACAGCAACGTGGTTTAGATCTACAATGCACCTTAGTATGACCATATTTACAACAATTATAACATTGTATAGTTGGATAGATATATAGTTCCACACGAACTATATATCTATCCAACTATAGCACATGAAAATTCTCTTAGGTAATATCTGTCCATCGAAGGTCAGTACTACAGATTGAGAGGGTTTCCATACAGGTGATCCTTCAGCAATTACCTTATAATTCAGCCTACGCATATTTATAACTTCACCACAACCAATTGGTACCGATATATTCGACTTAATTTCTTCTTCAGACCATTCTGAGGGAACACCTTTTACTATGCCGACTCTCGTAACACTAAATGATGGAATAAAAGCTTTTAACTTATTATGTTCTAAAAGGGGGCTCAAAACAAATTTATTAGCATCTTCATAGTTGGTAAATGCCATACTTATTCTATTGCGACCTATTCTTTTAAGACTGCAATTAACAGTATTTTTAATCACATTATTATTTTTTTTTGAGGAAATTACCAAATGTAATAGGGTGGAGTGTGGCGCCGTCAGAAAAGATTGTGTTACTTTTTGGACATGTACAAGGAAAGGAGCATTATCTGTTTCAATATAATAACGAATGCGCCTAGTTGGTTCCAAATATGAGGTGTTACATACATCTGCGGGTGATGATTCCAATGGAGGAGAGCTAATATCAACTTTTTTATGGGCTCTATGTTTTTTTCTTTTCATTTCCACTAGATTCCTCACTTAAGCACATGCAGCTACGATGTGAATTATTATGGTGTTTTGATTTATCGGTCCTTTTCTTTTTATTGCAGTTTTCACAAAATTTGCGTGCAGCTTCAACACGTTTCCTTTCAGACCTATCAGTGTCCATACTGGATTCGTTCTGTATTACAATATTAGCTCCGATCTGGGGGATTTCAGGTCCCCCAGGATCGAAGGTACCATCCTCCGCCATAAAATATTTTAAAAGACTTACCCAAGTGAGATAATTACAAAACTATATATAATAAGATAAACTAATAAAAATATATTTACAATACACTACTTAACTGATCTTTAAACTACTAAAAAATAAATTAAATGGATAAAAATCTCAAAAAAGGCGCCCGCCAAGTTGAACGTTTCCCGCGCTTACTCTAAAACATTTTTCTATTTAAATCTATGTGACATTGAATTAAACGTCACAAATAAATAGACAATAGAAAAAAAAGTTCATAGAGAAAAATAATAAATTAAAATAAACTTTTTCTTTACATAAATATTTTCCTATAAATTGGTGAAATCCATGATGAGACTGAAATAAAATGAAGCCAAAAGAAAACCGTACCTGCCCACTAAACAACACAAATAAGTGAGCGAACCGCGAGCGCATTGACACACAAATGCACGTTTTTCATTTTGCTTCTTCTTAACATATCTTTAGTTTATATCAATGCCATACCATACAATTACTATGGGAGTCAAAAAACCGCGCTTTAAACAAGCCGCGGTCAAAATGTAACAATAAATCAGTCGCCTGAAAAAGTCACTAGTGCGTGCACTTGTATAGAAAGCAATATGTTTTATGTTTTTGCGGTTTCAGTCTTGCGGTTAAACGCGTTTAATCGCAAGACTGAAACCGCAAAAACCGCAAAAAACAATCGTGCTGTCTCAGCCTTAAAGTTATTTTTTTTTAGATTAAAACAGCAAGATTTGTTATCAACCATTTTAGCAATGTTATCTCTGAAAATCAATGTATTCAAAGAAATCAGATTGATAATAATACTTGTGCGTAATATAAATAGGTGTAACTGACCACTGTCAGTAGTGCTTACTCAGTTATCATTGCAAGTGTATCATCAGCGAACAACAAACGAAAGGCATATTATGAGAGGTAATTCATTATTTACTTTACTACTAGGACTATTCTTTATTTACTCCTAACTGAGAGGATAGTTAACCGTGGTGTCCAAGTGCGGATTGATAGTTTCATACATCCTTGAGAACATTTTATTACGAGCTCTCGAGCGTGTAGATTTCCTCACCAGGTTTTCCGACGTCGTTTAAGCAAGATATTCTAATTTCTATTATACAGATACATTTGAATAATATGAGAGGTTTTTCTGGTTTACACTTTGAAATCCCCAATTTCCCATTGGAGAAGCCGAGTTTCAAAACACTCAGCTATTAAAGCTTTTTAAAGGTATCACTTAATCCTCATTAAATTATTCGTGGGGAGCACCAGTATCTCAAAAGCAAAAGATAATCAGTGCTTTTATCAGTATTCATTAAGATTGTAGAGTTAGATCTAAGTGTATTAACTTTACCATTGAAATATTCACATACAAAATAATAGGAAAATCTCTATATGTGATTATTAGAAAAAAAGTGCAAGTCAGCATCGTCATCAAGTTCATAAACCCATCTTAATCCCACAACAGGACATATCAATTACACTTATATTAAAAGATCAATTAGAAGGTGGTAGAACCCTTTGTGGTTCGACCGGCGGCACCACCGCCACACCTATTTCTACCTAATAACAACAGTGTTAGGCACTGTTGTGTTCCGGTTTGAAGGGTGTGGTAAGGGAGACAGACTTTTCCGAGGCGTTCCAGCTTAGTCCTCAGGGGTAGCGGCGCATCTGTGGCCGACCTCAGGTAGGAATATCTAATCCTATCTGGGGTTGATTACAGATGTCCATGGGCGGCAGTAGCCACTTACCATCAGATGGACTACATGCTCGTCTGCTACCCTTATATTATAAAAAAAAATAAAAAAAAAATTACACTCTACGCTTATCCACATGCCGGATTAGTAGACTTTACGGCATTTTCGAATGCTGTTTATTCTTAGAATAATGTCATGTATAATATAAGTTAATGATGCTTTATTTAGCCTTTAAGCATATTATATGTATTTTTTATCTTCAAAGAGCTGTTTGTGCCTGTGATTTGGCGCTCAGACCCTTAATTTGAGAATGAAAATCTCGTGGCGATTGAGTCTTCTAGCTACCCCAGGAATCATTCCTGAATCCGCTTCTATTTTTATTTTTCATTAATTATGAATGTAACATGTTAAATATCGTAAGGATGCAGGTGAATACCTGAGAAACCTTAAAAAAAGTATGTGAAGTCTATTAATAGGCACTTGGTGAGCGCCGCGGTGGACTATGGCCTAATCCTTCTCATTCTGAGAGGAGACCCGTGCCCAGAGGTGGGACAGCAATGGGTTGGTGATGATTAATTATGTATGTAGTGTAAATTAATTATATCCTGAGAACATTATTATCCGATGTATTTTTGAATGTATGAATGTCTCATTCTTGGGCACGCCCTACAGCTAACTTGGTTTGATAGTTTTTAACGTGAGATGTCTCTTTGTGATAATTGTCTAATACTTGGTGTTGAAAGCAAGAGATCTCATATAATAAATAACGTATATCTCGGTATAATACACTTAATTCTGTAGCTTTAAGTGTCAAAAAGATAAGACAAATAATGGATTGATCTTAACGCCTGGCTTATTTCATACAGCCGTTTGCACCACCTCATAGTCTTTGCAGGTTAGTGCAACTAAAATGCCATAATAACTTCCTAATGAAGTTATCGTCATGGTCACCGAAGATACTTTACTGTGCCACTCACTACTCGACTAAAGCTTTTCTCAACATTTGACCGTAATTTATCACATTACTATTCTATCTCGTATAATTTGACTTCGATCACGATCATTTACTTCAGCTCAATATCATCATCTTCATGGCTATTGTGAAAATGGCCATTGAGAGTGTTATTTTTAATCATTTCTCTGCACTTATCTAGATGAAAGTGAGTTTTTTTATTTTTAGCAATTGTTATTGCTAAAAATAAAAAACTTCGTGGGAATGTGGAAATGTGGGAATGTGGGCGACGATTCCCACGAGCGTCAGCTACGACCTTTAGATTCTCTTGCTCTATCCTTTCCTCTACACCATTCAGGTTTCCTTTCTAATTCCTTTGCCATCCATGCTGCTCGTATCTGGAACGCCCTTCCTTGTAATCTTAAAAAACTTCTGAACCGGCAGACATTTAAATCAAAAGTCACAGAATTCTATCTATAACAACATCTAGAGAATTAATTTAGTATTATCTATATATTATTATTATATTTGTTTAATTTATTCTCTACTATTGTCTTTATTCATTTTTGACATTTACACGCTTAAATGTTTTAACTAAAATAAATTAAAGTAATATAAAAAAATAATAAGTAATAATATAACTTTATTTTAAATTAAATATAAAAAGCTACATCTAAATTGCTGTCCCTGGGATGAGTTCCCAGAATGCTGGCAACATTCCCAACATTCTCTACTATTTATGCACTTATGTGTTTATTTTATCACCATTTATATATACATATATGTATACAATGTTATTAGTATATTGAATTTACTCTTTAGTAATATATTTGGTTTTGCTAGTGCCGTCCTCGCTGATCTCTGCTTAACCTAAAGGTTGACTGGTAGAGAACGCTTATAGCATTAAGTCCGCCTTTGTATCATATTCTAGGTATAAGAAGATTAAATAAATAAATAAATAAAGTCATTCCTGAAGTGACGAAGATGTGTCACCTAGTGATTCAGATACAGGTACTCACTAATCAGGCATATACACGTATCGTTTAATCGGAATATAATCAACGAATGCAATCTTGATAACAAATTGAACGACTCATGCTATTAAAAATCTTAAATACGTAAATATACGGGTATTTCTTGTAGTTGTTGATAAGGTCATCTATAGATTAATGGATTAAATTATTTGATATAATTAATATACATATTTTTTTTATAATATAAGAGTAGCAGACGAGCATGCAGTCCACCTGATGGTAAGTGGCTACTGCCGCCCATGGACATCTGTAATCAACCCCAGATAGGATTAGATATTCCTACCTGAGGTCGGCCACAGATGCGCCGCTACCCCTGAGGACTAAGTTGGAACGCCTCGGAAAAGTCTGTCTCCCTTACCACACCCTTCAAACCGGAACACAGCAGCGCTTAACACTGCTGTTATTAGGTAGAAATAGGTGTGGCGGTGGTGCCGCCGGTCGAACCACAAAGGGTTCTACCACCTTCGAAATTTATTCATATTACATTAACATTTATTGACATTTATTGTTGACATTTATTAAAAGAATTGTTTATAAATTATAATAATCAGAATATTATTATTATGAATATTTTATTTATACATTATGCATGGCTGTGTGAGTGCTTATTCACTGCAATCCAAATTAGCTAGTTATCTGTTTCTCACTCACATAGGTAAATAGAAATTCCACTGTTTAGAATAACACTATTTAGCTGTTCAGTATATATAACGGAATAAAAACCTTTTTGTCGGGTATATCGCTCGTCGGTCGCTCAAACAACTTGACGAGCCAACAGTAGTGGTTTTAGTAGCTTACCCAACTGTCACTCATGTGATACTAGCGAATTATCGGCTAGCTTAAAGCTCAACAATAATTGAGCAATTTAATGTACAACTTCTTTGAATTGATGTTCCATAAAGCTGCATCTTTGTACAACCGTTTTTTAACACATTTGTACCTATCCGAATGAAACGGTCGGATAGCATCTACTATCTGTTATCAATTCATCGATAAAAGTGATAAAATCTCAATGATGATTAATTTTGATATAATGTGTACGTATGTACGTTTCCTGTTAGATCATTATTATTAATATCTAATTAAAACATGAAAACTGCGATCAATTCTATGTAGTAATGAGTTCAATGGGCCATTTTTAAAATTACTCGTAAATATTATATTTTAACATCAACTAATTTCTTTTTTTTTCTGACATTTTCAGGCGCAGCAATCATTCTGATCTGCGCGGCAGGAGTTGTCCTCGGAAATGGAGCGCGTTTAAAAAGTAAAGTGTGCCCAGAAGACCACACTATCGACAGATTGTTTCCACATGAAAGCTGTAATAAATTCTACCAATGCGCAAGCGGGTACTTAGTTACTCGTAAATGTGCAGATAACTTACATTTCAACGTTGAGACGCAGCAATGTGACTGGCCGGATCGCGTGGCATGCGAGGATAGGATCACTGACAATGATAAATCAGGCGAAATTATTGACGACGGGAAACCAGAAGATAACTCTGGTGATAACAATAGCGGAGGAAACGATGATCCCAGTAAAGCTCCCACACTATGTGCTGCTGAAGGCTCTGATGGAATTCTTGTCGCCCATGAGCACTGCAACAAATTTTACAAATGTTTCACAGGATTTCCATTAGTATTTAGATGCCCTTCGAACCTCCTATACAACCCGCGCACGGAGCAGTGTGATTGGCCAGAAAATGTAGTCTGTGGTAACAGAATTATTCCTGACGGCGATGGTGATAATGGCGGCGGTGGTGGCGGTGATAACAATAATGGAGGAAACGACGATCCCAGTAAAGCTCCCACAATATGTGCTGCTGAAGGCTCTGATGGAATTCTTATAGCTCACGAGCACTGCAACAAGTTTTACAAATGCTTTGAGGGTCGCCCAGCAGCCTTTCCGTGCCCTTCAAACCTTCTATACAACCCGCGCACGGAGCAGTGTGATTGGCCAGAAAATGTAGTCTGTGGTAACAGAATTATTCCTGACGGCGATGGTGATAATGACGGCGGTGGCGGCGGTGGTGGCAGTGATAACAATAATGGAGGAAACGACGATCCCAGTAAAGCTCCCACAATATGTGCTGCTGAAGGCTCTGATGGAATTCTTATAGCTCACGAGCACTGCAACAAGTTTTACAAATGCTTTGAGGGTCGCCCAGTAGCCTTTCCGTGCCCTTTAAACCTTCTATACAACCCGCGCACGGAGCAGTGTGATTGGCCAGAAAATGTAGTCTGTGGTAACAGAATTATTCCTGACGGCGATGGTGATAATGGCGGCGGTGGCGGCGGTGGTGGCGGTGATAACAATAATGGAGGAAACGACGATCCCAGTAAAGCTCCCACAATATGTGCTGCTGAAGGCTCTGATGGAATTCTTATAGCTCACGAGCACTGCAACAAGTTTTACAAATGCTTTGAGGGTCGCCCAGCAGCCTTTCCGTGCCCTTCAAACATTCTATACAACCCGCGCACGGAGCAGTGTGATTGGCCAGAAAATGTAGTCTGTGGTAACAGAATTATTCCTGACGGCGATGGTGATAATGGCGGCGGTGGCGGCGGTGGTGGCGGTGATAACAATAATGGAGGAAACGACGATCCCAGTAAAGCTCCCACAATATGTGCTGCTGAAGGCTCTGATGGAATTCTTATAGCTCACGAGCACTGCAACAAGTTTTACAAATGCTTTGAGGGGTCGCCCAGCAGCCTTTCCGTGCCCTTCAAACCTTCTATACAACCCGCGCACGGAGCAGTGTGATTGGCCAGAAAATGTAGTCTGTGGTAACAGAATTATTCCTGACGGCGATGGTGATAATGGCGGCGGGTGGCGGCGGTGGTGGCGGTGATAACAATAATGGAGGAAACGACGATCCCAGTAAAGCTCCCACAATATGTGCTGCTGAAGGCTCTGATGGAATTCTTATAGCTCACGAGCACTGCAACAAGTTTTACAAATGCTTTGAGGGTCGCCCAGCAGCCTTTCCGTGCCCTTCAAACCTTCTATACAACCCGCGCACGGAGCAGTGTGATTGGCCAGAAAATGTAGTCTGTGGTAACAGAATTATTCCTGACGGCGATGGTGATAATGGCGGCGGTGGCGGCAGTGGTGGCGGTGATAACAATAATGGAGGAAACGACGATCCCAGTAAAGCTCCCACAATATGTGCTGCTGAAGGCTCTGATGGAATTCTTATAGCTCACGAGCACTGCAACAAGTTTTACAAATGCTTTGAGGGTCGCCCAGCAGCCTTTCCGTGCCCTTCAAACCTTCTATACAACCCGCGCACGGAGCAGTGTGATTGGCCAGAAAATGTAGTCTGTGGTAACAGAATTATTCCTGACGGCGATGGTGATAATGGCGGCGGTGGCGGCGGTGGTGGCGGTGATAACAATAATGGAGGAAACGACGATCCCAGTAAAGCTCCCACAATATGTGCTGCTGAAGGCTCTGATGGAATTCTTATAGCTCACGAGCACTGCAACAAGTTTTACAAATGCTTTGAGGGTCGCCCAGCAGCCTTTCCGTGCCCTTCAAACCTTCTATACAACCCGCGCACGGAGCAGTGTGATTGGCCAGAAAATGTAGTCTGTGGTAACAGAATTATTCCTGACGGCGATGGTGATAATGGCGGCGGTGGTGGCGGTGATAACAATAATGGAGGAAACGACGATCCCAGTAAAGCTCCCACAATATGTGCTGCTGAAGGCTCTGATGGAATTCTTATAGCTCACGAGCACTGCAACAAGTTTTACAAATGCTTTGAGGGTCGCCCAGCAGCCTTTCCGTGCCCTTCAAACCTTCTATACAACCCGCGCACGGAGCAGTGTGATTGGCCAGAAAATGTAGTCTGTGGTAACAGAATTATTCCTGACGGCGATGGTGATAATGGCGGCGGTGGCGGCGGTGGTGGCGGTGATAACAATAATGGAGGAAACGACGATCCCAGTAAAGCTCCCACAATATGTGCTGCTGAAGGCTCTGATGGAATTCTTATAGCTCACGAGCACTGCAACAAGTTTTACAAATGCTTTGAGGGTCGCCCAGCAGCCTTTCCGTGCCCTTCAAACCTTCTATACAACCCGCGCACGGAGCAGTGTGATTGGCCAGAAAATGTAGTCTGTGGTAACAGAATTATTCCTGACGGCGATGGTGATAATGGCGGCGGTGGCGGCGGTGGTGGCGGTGATAACAATAATGGAGGAAACGACGATCCCAGTAAAGCTCCCACAATATGTGCTGCTGAAGGCTCTGATGGAATTCTCATAGCTCACGAGCACTGCAACAAGTTTTACAAATGCTTTGAGGGTCGCCCAGCAGCCTTTCCGTGCCCTTCAAACCTTCTATACAACCCGCGCACGGAGCAGTGTGATTGGCCAGAAAATGTAGTCTGTGGTAACAGAATTATTCCTGACGGCGATGGTGATAATGGCGGCGGTGGCGGCGGTGGTGGCGGTGATAACAATAATGGAGGAAACGACGATCCCAGTAAAGCTCCCACAATATGTGCTGCTGAAGGCTCTGATGGAATTCTATAGCTCACGAGCACTGCAACAAGTTTTACAAATGCTTTGAGGGTCGCCCAGCAGCCTTTCCGTGCCCTTCAAACCTTCTATACAACCCGCGCACGGAGCAGTGTGATTGGCCAGAAAATGTAGTCTGTGGTAACAGAATTATTCCTGACGGCGATGGTGATAATGGCGGCGGTGGCGGCGGTGGTGGCGGTGATAACAATAATGGAGGAAACGACGATCCCAGTAAAGCTCCCACAATATGTGCTGCTGAAGGCTCTGATGGAATTCTTATAGCTCACGAGCACTGCAACAAGTTTTACAAATGCTTTGAGGGTCGCCCAGCAGCCTTTCCGTGCCCTTCAAACCTTCTATACAACCCGCGCACGAGCAGTGTGATTGGCCAGAAAATGTAGTCTGTGGTAACAGAATTATTCCTGACGGCGATGGTGATAATGGCGGCGGTGGCGGCGGTGGTGGCGGTGATAACAATAATGGAGGAAACGACGATCCCAGTAAAGCTCCCACAATATGTGCTGCTGAAGGCTCTGATGGAATTCTCATAGCTCACGAGCACTGCAACAAGTTTTACAAATGCTTTGAGGGTCGCCCAGCAGCCTTTCCGTGCCCTTCAAACCTTCTATACAACCCGCGCACGGAGCAGTGTGATTGGCCAGAAAATGTAGTCTGTGGTAACAGAATTATTCCTGACGGCGATGGTGATAATGGCGGCGGTGGTGGCGGTGATAACAATAATGGAGGAAACGACGATCCCAGTAAAGCTCCCACAATATGTGCTGCTGAAGGCTCTGATGGAATTCTTATAGCTCACGAGCACTGCAACAAGTTTTACAAATGCTTTGAGGGTCGCCCAGCAGCCTTTTCGTGCCCTTCAAACCTCCTGTACAACCCACGCAAGGAGCAATGTGATTGGCCAGAAAATGTAGTATGCGGTAGACAGAATTATCCCTGATGCCGAAGATGTTAACGAAGATGATAATGCCGGGGGTGGCGGTGGATCAGATGGTGACGACAATAAAGGAAATGACGATCCTAGTGAGGCCCCTATTATCTGTGCAGCTGAAGGCTCTGATGGTATCCTTGTCGCTCATGAGCAATGCGACAAGTTTTACAAATGCTACACAGGATTTCCATTAGCTTTTAAGTGCCCATCAAATCTTATGTTCAATCCGCGCAAGGAGCAGTGCGATTGGTCAGAAAATGTAGAGTGCGGCGACAGATTGGTATTGTAATCTGTCTGTAAGCATTTAGAAGATCACCGATAATTCGTGTAACTAAAGACTGACATACACAGCGTTTAGTCAAGTGATAAAATGGATTATAATTTGAAATTGTTCGCACAGTTCTAAGTACACGAATGTTATTTTTGTAATTCTGTTTTTATATTTGAAAAAAGTTGAAAAGGAAAACTTGTAATATGTGTTTTATTTGTTATTCTAATTTGAATATATAAATAAAAATTATACGTATAACCCATTGACTATATTTTTTTTATAAATTAATTATTGTAATTAAAATAATTTTGAATAATAACAGCCCCAACTGTCTATATGCTGACATACACAGATATTATTATTTAACTTTCTTATGTTAACACAAGTACAAATTTCTCACAGATACTTGGTATTCACCCACTTGATAACATTAAAACAATATAATATTATAATTAAAGATATGTCATGAAAATGACCAATAGAGAGCTATAAAATGTACAGGGTGGCGCAAAATTAATCACCCTATTTTGTTTTTGAATAACTTTTGTACTGATAAAAAAAGGGATTTTGAGTAATAGAAATCTTTACCAGGGCCTGTAACTTTTTTTTGCCAATTAGAAAATATGATATCTGTCAGGTGTCTTCCACCATCGTTGACACAAATTTGCGCTTGATTTTCCACGACTTTCCTCAAGATTTTCACCGATAACACTTCGCGGTCCATTCAAATTTTCTCCTTAAGAGCTGCGATTGTCTCAGGCTTGTTGCTGTTGTTGAGTCATTACATCCTCTTAAAGTCACTATCTGGTACGCCTTTCATGCAGGAGGAGTGATAACCGTATTCTTTTGAGGACGCCATCAGCAATACAGTGTCTGTTAATGGCGAACGCTGCAGGGTCATGATAAACGATTTTTTTCTACCGGAATTGGATGATCAGGGCTTGGTGAACATGTGGTTTTAACAAGATGGTGCAACCGCACACTCAGCACGCGCCACAGAGGATATTGTGAAGGAAACGTTTCTTGGTCGCGTAATCTCCCGTTTAGGCAATTTGGCATGGCCAGCAAGTTCGCCCGATTTAACCATCCCTGACCTCTTTCTTTGGGATTACTTGAAGTCACGTGTCTATACCAGCAGCAGGCAGCTCTTAAGGAGAGTATGCGACTGGAAAGCAAAGTTTTACCGGCGGAAATCTTAAGGAAATTTGTGGAAAATATGGTAAAATTTGTAGCAAGGCTGGTGGAAGACACTTGACAGATATCATATTTTCTAATCAGCAAAAAAAAAGTTACAGCCCTGGTAAAGATTTCTATTACTCAAAATCACTTTTTTTATTCAGTACAAAAGTTATTCAAAAACAAAATAGGGTGATTAATTTTGCGCCACCCTGTATTAATGTTTGAGTATTGAATATCTCGGAGCCAAATCGGAAAATATTTTAATTCATAATCGTAATTTCGGAGCAGAATTAAAAAGATTACGGATCTGCTACGAACTACGACCTACGCCCTCGCTACGACCCCGTTTTAGGGTTTCTGATTTCCCGGCATATTTTTCTTCCCGACCCACGGGATTTTCCGACCCCATTTTCCCAGGAATTCCCGGGAACTCGAGTAATTTTCAAAACATTATGAATTCTATGTCTCCATCCTTTTTGGTAATTGTTATAACTATTCCTAATTTAAATATGTGTTTCCTAATTTAAATATGTGTGTAGCGAAAATACACAATTAAATTAAGGCTATGTGAACTTGGCACCTGACTTTGGAAAACTGAACTTTTTTTTATGATTCCTATAGACTATGGTAAGTAGTTGTTTTTAGTTTTTAGAAAAAAAATCGTTTGTAGTTGCCCCAAAAAAATAAGTGACCTTGAAAAAAATTTGAACCTGACATTGAAAAATCGAACTTTATTTTAATGATTCCAATAGACTATAGTGGGTAGTTCTTTGAAGTTACTTTCTTTCGATAAAAGTAACTCAGAAACACAATTAAAATACTTTGAAAAGTATCCCATCGAATGTCGATCGAATCTAAGGGAGATTCGATCGAGTCTTTAGGTCTTAGTCTAGAGTCTTTGTCGGAATCATACGACATTTGTTAATGGGTATGTAGATATGACGATCAAGATAAATTTATATATCAGAGATCTCTCGATGAATGTGCTATCACGTAGATAATTTATTTCTAGAGAACCTCATTATCTTGTAAATATGAATATAATCCAAACGGATGTATAAATATTTTCCTATAGATACAACGTCGTTGAAGATAAAAAGGGTTGATTCGTTGGAAAGATTTGAGAATTTTATTTACGAAAGCTGGTTACAATTTTTACCACGCTTTTATAAGCTCGACCTGTATGTATCTGGATATGTAACGGAATCTTTGTCCTCGATTTTTACTACATTTTTACCCACTTTGAACAGTCAGATTAATTCAAAATTTTGATCACGTATCAAACCGATGATAATACACGGTTTTAATAATTTTGTCCCATTCTCATTCGGATCGTCAGGATTAACGATTTTCCGTGTGCGACTGTAGCGTGGTTTTTAGTTTTTTGAACTATAACTTATTTATACATTAGTTTATTAATATGGGATATTTTGTATTCGATCCCCGACCATACTGAATAAGGACTTTATGTGTAGGTACATACATTTTCGATTTAAAGTGGTAACTTAAATTACTAGTGTTATCGTCGTTAATAAGAAGCTTGGATATTAACGATATCACATTTTTATAACGTTACATTGAAGTAATAAGTGACTCATTTGATACTACAGTTTAAAAACAGATGCGGGTAGGTGAAGTGGGGACGACACTTTGGCGGCGCTCGAATTAACAGAGAGCGATATTCTGGTCGGAGACTTCAGCAAGAACAGTCGAATAACGGAGATACTTGTGTAGTTATAATACTTCTAATCACTAGTGTGAACTTACTTACGTATAGTTATTATATCGTTACTCTGTACCTTTTACGTGACTATAAGATTACACGCCTTCAAGACCTTCAAGATGACTATCATTTATACTAGCATAAATTAAATTCAAATAACGAAAGTTTAGTCATAGATCTGGTGCTACCTGCTTAGTTGCTAAGAAATTAAAAAGTGCCTCTCAGTCATTGCATATAAAAATAATAATGTATTTCAAGTTAGTTCACTACCCAGCAAGCGCAACTTTGCGTAATTAATTCAACTATAGCTTCTGCCACCGAAACACATAATATACCGTTTTTACAAAAACATAATACCCCTTATTAACTCACTTATAGGCCGACATTTGGCACTATGTGCTACATTTTTTTTATTTTGATGAAGAGAACGAGCACGCAGCCCACTTATGTAAGTGATGGCTACCACCACCAATAGACTTCTGTATTAAACCTAAACAAATAAGAATGGAGTTCGCCAAAATCCGCTACAGGTTTTACACTTGAGGACTAAATTGTAAGTTTGTGTAGTAGTATGTCTCCCTCAATACACACTTCGAATTAGAACAAAGCAACACTTATGCCGCTGTTGGTAGGCGGCAATAAAGATAGACGCATACATAATCTCAGGTGACGTTATAATTAGCCATATCTATATCTATGTGATCTATATATTTGACTACGTTTTTCCTAGTAATCAGGTTCTTTTTAACACGCTTTTATTAGCTTGAGTTGTACGTATGTATGTACGTAACAGAATGGAATCTTTGAACCCGATTTCTATCCACTTTGAACGTTCAGTTTAATTCAAAATTTTGAAGATTTGAATTATCAAAAACCGATGACAATTATCAAAAACCGATGACAATACACGATTTTAATAATTTTATACCATTGTCCTTATCAACATCCTCAGGATTAACGATTTTCGAGGCGAAATTGTTAAAGTGCCTGTGATAAAATTCATCGCAAGTTACTACATTGCAAATAATTGCTTTTTAGTTTCAATAACTGTTATAGCATGATTTTTAGTTTAGAAAATAATAATGTTATTTCCCTATAACTCAAATGTTCTGAGACAGAACATATCTATAACGCCCTCTTGTAGAATGATTTTTAGGATTCCGTACTCAAAGGGTAAAACGAAACCCTCCGCTGTCTGTACATGTGACACTGGGCTTTATCTCTTAAACCGTAATAGATAGACACATGATTTTTTTACAAACGATACATGATGGTGGTCGCTATAACAACAAATACTAAAAATTAATAAAATAAATATAGTTTAAAAAACTAAAAACACGCTTTTATGTTAAAATCAACTAAAAAGCAAAAAATAAACTTCAATCTAGGAATCAATTAAGGAACAGTAAATAGTATAATTGTGGAAAAAGTGTGGGGTGCTTTTCGAACCTGATAATTGGAGCATCCTGTAATGTAACATTTTTAAAATAGAATTAATACTCACTTATTCTTTATCGCCTAATATCAATATCAATAGCAGTTTTATAAACTGTGTTCTGGTTTCAAGAACTAAGAGAGACTACAATCACCTCAACCTACTCCTCAGGGGTAGCAACAAACCTGTGGCTGACCTCAGGTAAAACACCAAACCTATCTAGAGTTGACTATTACTAAAGCCCATGGTCGGCAGTAATACATTATCATATCAAAAAGTAAAAATGTGTCTCATTGTCTTTTTGGCATTGTTGATTAGTGCTTCGTAGTACCACTGATGGATACGGTCACCGAAACTAAAATCTTCTTGATAAGTCCACTTATATCGTTTCGGTTGTGATCCTGTATATTATATCACGAGACATAAGGGATGAAGCCAAATTATCATATTCCTGCTCAATCTACTTGTGAACAGTGCAGTACAAAAGCCTTTATAACATCACATAGGTATATCTCACTTGTCCCTGTAGTTCCGGGACTAGAATAGGGCTACGGTATCCCCTGCCTGTCGTAAGAGGCGATTAAAGGGGGCTTCCGGAGTTACCGGCGGCAGGAGTGGGAGCTCGAACCGTCCCTTGATCCCTCGGGAACGACGGCGGCATGTGTGGTCGCATGCCGTCGTAAACACCAGATGTGCGGGAGGAGCGTAAACTGCTCCCCCCAGGGCAGAGCCGACCGGAGCATCGCGCTCAGAGGACTCCGGTTGTGTTCCATCGGAGATCTCGGAGTTCTCCACCAATCGCTGAGGACGGCCACCGGGGGGGTTTTAGTGCGGTATAAATCCCACATAACCCGGCGTCGCTCCCACGTCGTCGGGTACCTTTAGAAGGTTTCCCCCTCGAAATCAAAAAAAAAAGGTATATCTCACTGCTGTTAACAATTTCTATAAGATTAACTTATTATATACGACATAAGTTATTTTGTTTTAAGTAGGAATTTATGATCAAAGGGTAATTTTGATAATACCTAAATCGATTTTTATAAGATTTACATTAACAGAAGTTTAAAGAGAGCCAGAAAGGCTATTCTACATCAAAATAATTTGTTTTCCTTAGTAAGATTGATAAACTGTCAACTTAGAACTAACCGAAACATCATAAATAAAATAATCAGGCAACCATAAAACAATTATGATTTAAAGTTATTTTCTTTAGATTAAAACAGCAAGATTTGTTATCAACCATTTTAGCAATGTTATCTCTGAAAATCAATGCATTCAAAGAAATCAGATTGATAATAATACTTGTGCGTAATATAAATAGGTGTAACTGACCACTGTCAGTAGTGCTTACTCAGTTATCATTGCAAGTGCATTATCAGCGAACAACAAAAGAAAGGCATATTATGAGAGGTAATTCATTATTTACTTTACTACTAGAACTATTCATTATTTACTCCTAACTAAGAGGATAGTTAACCGTGGTGTCCAAGTGCGGATTGATAGTTTCATACATCCTTGAGAACATTTTATTACGAGCTCTCGAGCGTGTAGATTTCCTCACCAGGTTTTCCGACGTCGTTTAAGCAAGATATTCTAATTTCTATTATACAGATACATTTGAATAATATGAGAGGTTTGTCTGGTTTACACTTTGAAATCCCCAATTTCCCATTGGAGAAGCCGAGTTTCAAAACACTCAGCTATTAAAGCTTTTTAAAGGTATCACTTAATCCTCATTAAATTATTCGTGGGGAACACCAGTATCGCAAAAGCAAAAGATAATCAGTGCTTTTATCAGTATCCATTAAGATTGTAGAGTTAGATCTAAGTGTATTAACTTTACCATTGAAATATTCACATACAAAATAATAGGAAAATCTCTATATGTGATTATTAGAAAATAAGTGCAAGTCAGCATCGTCATCAAGTTCATCAACCCATCTTAATCCCACAACAGGACATATCAATTACACTTATATTAAAAGGTCAATTGGAAGGTGGTAGAACCCTTTGTGGTTCGACTCCGGCGGCACCACCGCCACACCTATTTCTACCTAATAACAACAGTGTTAGGCACTGTTGTGTTCCGGTTTGAAGGGCGTGGTAAGGGAGACAGACTTTTCCGAGGCGTTCCAGCTTAGTCCTCAGGGGTAGCGGCGCATCTGTGGCCGACCTCAGGTAGGAATATCTAATCCTATCTGGGGTTGATTACAGATGTCCATGGGCGGTAGTAGCCACTTACCATCAGGTGGACTGCATGCTCGTCTGCTACCCTTATATTATAAAAAAAAAATAAAAAAAAAATTACACTCTACGCTTATCCACATGCTGGATTAGTAGACTTTACGGCATTTTCGAATGCTGTTTATTCTTAGAATAATGTCATGTATAATATAAGTTAATGATGTTTTATTTAGCCTTTAAGCATATTATATGTATTTTTTATCTTCAAAGAGCTGTTTGTGCCTGTGCAAATCACAGACCCTTAATTTGAGAATGAAATTGAGAATGAAAATCTCGTGGCGATTGAGTCTTCTAGCTACCCCAGGACTCATTCCTGAATCCGCTTCTATTTTTATTTTCCATTAATTATGAATGTAACATGTTAAATATCGTAAAGATGCAGGTGAATACCTGAGAAACCTTAAAAAAGTATGTGAAGTCTATTAATAGGCATTTGGCCAGCGCCGCGGTGGACTATGGCCTAATCCTTCTCATTCTGAGAGGAGGCCCGTGCCCAGAGGTGGGACAGCAATGGGTTGGTGATGATTAATTATGTATGTAGTGTAAATTAATTATGTCCTGAGAACATTATTATCCGATGTATTTTTGAATGTATGAATGTCTCATTCTCTGGCACGCCCTACAGCTAACTTGGCTTGATAGTTTTTAACGTGAGATGTCTTTTTGTGAAGCGTTGAAGTTCCATACGCTATATTTTAAGCAGTCTTTTGTTTTTATAATAATTGTCTAATACTTGTTGTTCAAAGCAAGAGATCTCATATAATAAATAACGTATATCTCGGTATAATACACTTAATTCTGTAGCTTTAAGTGTCAAAAAGATAAGACAAATAATGGATTGATCTTAACGCCTGGCTTATTTCATACAGCCGTTTGCACCACCTCATAATCTTTGCAGGTTAGTGCAACTAAAAGGGCATAATAACTTCCTAATGAAGTTATCATCATGGTCACCGAAGATACTTTACTGTGCCACTCACTACTCGACTAAAGCTTTTCTCAACATTTGACCGTAATTTATCACATTACTATTCTATCTCGTATAAATTGACTTCGATCACGATCATTTACTTCAGCTCAATATCATCATCTTCATGGCTATTGTGAAAATGGCCATTGAGAGTGTTATTTTTAATCATTTCTCTGCACTTATCTAGATGAAAGTGAGTTTTTTAGGTAATTATGCAGTTTGGTTACTTTTCCGAAAATCAATGCAATAAATTTTTTTTTAGCATGAGTGGCTTCAATTAGTCACTATTGATGATATTCCGTCGGGGGAGGCTAACATTTCCTAACATAACCTAACCAATTCATGGTTAGGTTAGGTTGGAACATATAAGACAATATAAAACTAAGCGAGCAGGGCGCGGGAGCGCCCTGCGAGCGGGTGGGTTCAATCCAGACCTTACCTTTATAAATGATCAAGTTTATACAATTTTATATTATATTAGTAACTTTAGTATGCCATCACTAAAAAGGGTGAAAAAAAAAGGTAATTATGCAATGTTAGCCTCCCCCGACGGAATATCATCAATGGAGACTAATTGAAGCTACCCATGCTAAAAAAAAATATATTGCATTGATTTTCGGAAAAGTAGCCAAACTGCATAATTACCGTTTTTTATTTTTAGCAATTGTTTGCTAAAAATAAAAAACTTCGTGGGAATGTGGAAATGTGGGAATGTGGGCGACGATTCCCACGAGCGTCAGCTACGACCTTTAGATTCTCTTGCTCTATCCTTTCCTCTACACCATTCAGGTTTCCTTTCTAATTCATCGCTCATTCATTGCTCGTATCTGGAACACCCTTCCTTGTAATCTTAAAAAACTTCTGAACCGGCAGACATTTAAATCAAAAGTCACAGAATTCTATCTATAACAACATGTAGAGAATTAATTGAGTATTATCTATATATTATTATTATATTTGTTTAATTTATTTTCTACTATTTGTGCACTAATGTGTTTATTTTATCACCATTTATATATACATATATGTATACAATATTATTAGTATATTGAATGTACTCTTTAGTAATATATTTGGTTTTGCTAGTGCCGTCCTCGCTGATCTCTGCTTAACCTAAAGGTTGACTGGTAGAGAACGCTTATAGCATTAAGTCCGCCTTTGTATCATATTCTAGGTATAAGAAGATTAAATAAATAAATAAATAAAGTCATTCCTGAAGTGACGAAGATGTGTCACCTAGTGATTCAGGTACTCGTACAGGTACTCACTAATCAGGCATATACACGTATCGTTTAATCGGAATATAATCAACGAATGCAATCTTGATAACAAATTGAACGACTCATGCTATTAAAAATCTGAAATACGTAGATATACGGGTATTTCTTGTAGTTATCATGATAAGGTCATCTATAGATTAATGGATTAAATTCTTTGATATAATTAATATACATTTATTAAAATAATTTATAAATTATAATAGTCAGAATATTATTATTATGCATATTTTATTTATACATTATGCATGGCTGTGTGAGTGCTTATTCATTGCAATCCAAATTAGCTAGTTATCTGTTTCTCACTCACATGTTATAGAAAACGAGAGGTAAATAGAAATTCCACTGTTTAGAATAACACTTTTTAGCTGTTCAGTATATATAACGGAATAAAAACTTTTTTGTTGGGTATATCGCTCGTCGGTCGCTCAAACAACTTGACGAGCCAACAGCAGTGGTTTTAGTAGCTTACCCAACTGTCACTCATGTGATACTAGCGAATTATCGGCTAGCTTAAAGCTTAACAATAATTGAGCAATTAAATGTACAACTTCTTTGAATTGATGTTCCATAAAGCTGCATCTTTGTACAACCGTTTTTTTAACACATTTGTATGTAGTCATGTACCTATCCGAGTGAAACGGTCGGATAGCATCTACTATCTGTTATCAATTCATCGATAAAAGTGATAAAATCTCAATGATGATTAATTTTGATATAATGTGTACGTATGTACGTTTCCTGTTAGATCATTATTATTAATATCTTGTCAAAACATGAAAACTGCGATCAATTCTATGTAGTAATGAGTTCAATGGGCCATTTTTCAAATTACTCGTAAATATTATATTTTAACATCAACTAATGTCTTTTTTTTCTGATATTTTCAGGCGCAGCAATCATTCTGATCTGCGCGGCAGGAGTTGTCCTCGGAAATGAAGCGCGTTTAAAAAGTAAAGTGTGCCCAGAAGACCACACTATCGACAGATTGTTTCCACATGAAAGCTGTAATAAATTCTACCAATGCGCAAGCGGGTACTTAGTTACTCGTAAATGTGCAGATAACTTACATTTTAACGTTGAGACGCAGCAATGTGACTGGCCGGATCGCGTGGCATGCGAGGATAGGATCACTGACAATGATAAATCAGGCGAAATTATTGACGATGGGAAACCAGAAGATAACTCTGGTGATAACAATAGCGGAGGAAACGATGATCCCAGTAAAGCTCCCACACTATGTGCTGCTGAAGGCTCTGATGGAATTCTTGTCGCCCATGAGCACTGCAACAAATTTTACAAATGTTTCACAGGATTTCCATTAGTATTTAGATGCCCTTCGAACCTCCTATACAACCCACGCACGGAGCAGTGTGATTGGCCAGAAAATGTAGTCTGTGGTAACAGAATTGTTCCTGACGGCGATGGTGATAATGGTAGTGGTGGAGGCGGTGGGTCTGGTGATAACAATAATGGAGGAAACGATGATCCCAGTAAAGCTCCCACAATATGTGCTGCTGAAGGCTCTGATGGAATTCTTATCGCCCACGAGCACTGCAACAAGTTTTACAAATGCTCTGAGGGTCGCCCAGTAGCCATTCCATGCCCTTCAGACCTCCTGTACAACCCACGAACAGAGCAGTGTGATTGGCCAGAAAATGTAGTCTGTGGTAACAGAATTATTCCTGATGGCGATGGTGATAATGGCGGCGGTGGCGGCGGTGGTGGCAGTGGTGGTGGTGGAGGCGGTGGGTCTGGTGATAACAATAATGGAGGAAACGATGATCCCAGTCAAGCTCCCACAATATGTGCTGCTGAAGGCTCTGATGGAATTCTTATCGCCCACGAGCACTGCAACAAGTTTTACAAATGCTCTGAGGGTCGCCCAGTAGCCATTTCATGCCCTTCAAACCTTCTGTACAACCCGCGAACGGAGCAGTGTGATTGGCCAGAAAATGTAGTCTGTGGCAATAGAATTATTCCTGATGGCGATGGTGATAATGGCGGCGGTGGTGGCGGTGATAACAATAATGGAGGAAACGACGATCCCAGTAAAGCTCCCACAATATGTGCTGCTGAAGGCTCTGATGGAATTCTTATAGCTCACGAGCACTGCAACAAGTTTTACAAATGCTCTGAAGGTCGCCCAGTAGCCATTCCATGCCCTTCAAACCTTTTGTACAACCCGCGAACAGAGCAGTGTGATTGGCCAGAAAATGTAGTCTGTGGTAACAGAATTATTCCTGATGGCGATGGTGATAATGGCGGCGGTGGCGGCGGTGGTGGCGGTGATAACAATAATGGAGGAAACGACGATCCCAGTAAAGCTCCCACAATATGTGCTGCTGAAGGCTCTGATGGAATTCTTATAGCTCACGAGCACTGCAACAAGTTTTACAAATGCTTTGAAGGTCGCCCCGTAGCCATTCCGTGCCCTTCAAACCTCCTATACAACCCGCGCACGGAGCAGTGTGATTGGCCAGAAAATGTAGTCTGTGGTAACAGAATTATTCCTGACGGCGATGGTGATAATGGCGGCGGTGGCGGCGGTGGTGGCAGTGGTGGTGGTGGAGGCGGTGGGTCTGGTGATAACAATAATGGAGGAAACGATGATCCCAGTAAAGCTCCCACAATATGTGCTGCTGAAGGCTCTGATGGAATTCTTATCGCCCACGAGCACTGCAACAAGTTTTACAAATGCTCTGAGGGTCGCCCAGTAGCCATTCCATGCCCTTCAAACCTTCTGTACAACCCGCGAACGGAGCAGTGTGATTGGCCAGAAAATGTAGTCTGTGGCAATAGAATTATTCCTGATGGCGATGGTGATAATGGCGGCGGTGGCGGCGGTGGCGGCGGTGGTGGCGGTGATAACAATAATGGAGGAAACGACGATCCCAGTAAAGCTCCCACAATATGTGCTGCTGAAGGCTCTGATGGAATTCTTATAGCTCACGAGCACTGCAACAAGTTTTACAAATGCTCTGAGGGTCGCCCAGTAGCCATTCCATGCCCTTCAAACCTTCTGTACAACCCGCGAACGGAGCAGTGTGATTGGCCAGAAAATGTAGTCTGTGGCAATAGAATTATTCCTGATGGTGATAATGGCGGCGGTGGCGGCGGTGGCGGCGGTGGTGGCGGTGATAACAATAATGGAGGAAACGACGATCCCAGTAAAGCTCCCACAATATGTGCTGCTGAAGGCTCTGATGGAATTCTTATAGCTCACGAGCACTGCAACATGTTTTACAAATGCTCTGAAGGTCGCCCAGTAGCCATTCCATGCCCTTCAAACCTCCTATACAACCCGCGCACGGAGCAGTGTGATTGGCCAGAAAATGTAGTCTGTGGTAACAGAATTATTCCTGACGGCGATGGTGATAATGGCGGCGGTGGCGGCGGTGGTGGCGGTGATAACAATAATGGAGGAAACGACGATCCCAGTAAAGCTCCCACAATATGTGCTGCTGAAGGCTCTGATGGAATTCTTATCGCCCACGAGCACTGCAACAAGTTTTACAAATGCTCTGAGGGTCGCCCAGTAGCCATTCCATGCCCTTCAAACCTTCTGTACAACCCGCGAACGGAGCAGTGTGATTGGCCAGAAAATGTAGTCTGTGGCAATAGAATTATTCCTGATGGCGATGGTGATAATGGCGGCGGTGGCGGCGGTGGCGGCGGTGGCGGCGGTGGTGGCGGTGATAACAATAATGGAGGAAACGACGATCCCAGTAAAGCTCCCACAATATGTGCTGCTGAAGGTTCTGATGGAATTCTTATAGCTCACGAGCACTGCAACAAGTTTTACAAATGCTCTGAGGGTCGCCCAGTAGCCATTCCATGCCCTTCGAACCTTCTATACAACCCGCGCACGGAGCAGTGTGATTGGCCAGAAAATGTAGTCTGTGGTAACAGAATTATTCCTGACGGCGATGGTGATAATGGAGGTGGTGGAGGCGGTGGGTCTGGTGATAACAATAATGGAGGAAACGATGATCCCAGTCAAGCTCCCACAATATGTGCTGCTGAAGGCTCTGATGGAATTCTTATCGCCCACGAGCACTGCAACAAGTTTTACAAATGCTCTGAGGGTCGCCCAGTAGCCATTCCATGCCCTTCAAACCTTCTGTACAACCCGCGAACGGAACAGTGTGATTGGCCAGAAAATGTAGTCTGTGGCAATAGAATTATTCCTGATGGCGATGGTGATAATGGCGGCGGTGGCGGCGGTGGCGGCGGTGGTGGCGGTGATAACAATAATGGAGGAAACGATGATCCCAGTCAAGCTCCCACAATATGTGCTGCTGAAGGCTCTGATGGAATTCTTATCGCCCACGAGCACTGCAACAAGTTTTACAAATGCTCTGAGGGTCGCCCAGTAGCCATTCCATGCCCTTCAGACCTCCTGTACAACCCACGCAAGGAACAATGTGATTGGCCAGATAATGTGGCATGCGGTGACAGAATAATTCCTGATGACGACGGTGGTAACGGAGGCGATAACGGTGGTGGTGATGGAGATGGCTCTGATGAGTACAACAACGGAGGAAACGATGATCCCAGTGAGGCCCCCACAATCTGTGCTGCTGAAGGCTCGGATGGTGTTTTAGTCGCACACGAGCATTGTAATAAATTCTACAAATGCTCTGAGGGTCACCCAGTAACAATTTCATGCCCCATAAACCTCCTATATAACCCACGCAAGGAGCAGTGTGATTGGCCAGAAAATGTAGTATGCGGTGACAGAATTATCCCTGATGCCGAAGATGTTAACGAAGATGATAATGCCGGGGTTGGCGGTGGATCAGATGGTGACGACAATAAAGGAAATGACGATCCCAGTGAGGCCCCTATTATCTGTGCAGCTGAAGGCTCTGATGGTATCCTTGTCGCTCATGAGCAATGCGACAAGTTTTACAAATGCTACACAGGATTTCCATTAGCTTTTAAGTGCCCATCAAATCTTATGTTCAATCCGCGCAAGGAGCAGTGCGATTGGTCAGAAAATGTAGAGTGCGGCGACAGATTGGTATTGTAATCTGTCTGTAAGCATTTAGAAGATCACCGATAATTCGTGTAACTAAAGACTGACATACACAGCGTTTAGTCAAGTGATAAAATGGATTATAATTTGAAATTGTTCGCACAGTTCTAAGTACACGAATGTTATTTTTGTAATTCCGTTTTTATATTTGAAAAAAGTTGAAAAGGAAAACTTGTAAAATTGTGTTTAACTTGTTATTCTAATTTGAATATGTAAATAAAAAGTATACGTATAAACCATTGACTATGTTTTTTTTATAAATTAATTATTGTAATTAAAATAAGTTTGAATAATAACAGCCCCAACTGTCTATATGCTGACATACACAGATATTATTATTTAACTTTCTTATGTTAACACAAGTACAAATTTCTCACAGATACTTGGTATTCACCCACTTGATAACATTAAAACAATATAATATTATAATTGAAGATATGTCGTGAAAATGGTTCACCAATAGAGAGCTATAAAATGTATAGGGTGGCCTTCGATCACTAATAAGAACTAAATACACAATCCCATACAAAAATGAACTTAAAAAGTGGCGTCAAACGTGTTTATAAAATTCTAAGCGACATAATCTAAAATTAATGCAAAATCAACCTTATCAATATTATTTAAAGGTGTTTTTCAAAAACAATTTGTATCAGGGCTGGTGGAACACACTTAACAGATATCATATTTTCTAATCAGCAAAAAAAAAGTTACAGGCCCTGGTAATGATTTCTATTACTCAAAATCACTTTTTTTAATTCAGTACATAAGTTATTCAAAAACAAAATAGGGTGATTAATTTTGCGCCACCCTGTATTAATGTTTGAGTATTGAATATCTCGGAGCCAAATCGGAAAATATTTAAATTCATAATCGTAATTTCGTAGCAGAATTAAAAAGATTACGGATCAGGCTACGAACTACGACCTACGCCCTCGCTACGACCCCGTTTATATGTGCATTAAATTAAAACGTATCAGCGTCAGATACTACTTGTTGCGAACAAAATCTTATTCTTAACCTACTTCCCACCGGAAAGAGGTTATCTATTCGTCTCATTTATATTTTTACAATAAGTTGATATGCACTAGCAGTGCATATGTTACAGTCGGAGTGATTAAATAGGTATTACACATAATGACTGGTTATTATGTATAATAACTAATTTGTCCAGACAATGTGATAAATTAATCACTTTATCCGGCTGTTAAAAATAGGGTTTCTGGTCGGGAATTCCCGATCCGGAAATTCCCGACCAGAAACCGGGAAAAACACGATGAGTCGGGACGGGAAAAATGGGCCGGGATCCCGAGAACTCGGGAAATTTCATAGGTCCAAAAAAAACTTTAAAAAATCGTAAATTGCTCATAGATTTTAACATTTATGGTGATTTTAACATGCAATACTCGGTGAGAACATATTTACAATGTTAAAGTAAACCTTATCGCGTAAGAATATGTCATTTAAGCACAAATTAATACCGAAGTTTCAACTGTATTGTAATGGTACTGCTTACAAGCTGACGGAAATGAAATATGTTTAAAAAATTAAGAATCGTGTCAATACAAAAAATACATTTGCAAATAAGGCACTAAATGCACTCTTATTTATCCATCCATTCATTAGCCTTTTGAGGAACATTGCTGGGCATAGGCTTCTTATTATATAATTACAATTGGCCAAGTGCTATTCGAACTCGCAGCTCGAGAGTATAGTACTACCAAAACTTTTATTTTTTTTATTTGTTGTATTAGATATTTTTGCAGTCATTGAAGTACATGCATATTAAAGTACATACTCTGCAAAATTTTTAAATTTCTATCTATTACGGTTCAGGAGATCGAGCTCTGTGACAGATGGACAGACAGCGGAGGCTTAGTAATATGGTTCCGTTTTTACCCTATAAATAAAAAGGACGCTGCAGCCATGGTTTTTCATACTGAATCCCATCCGATTTATGCTTGGTTTATCTTTTATTTGTATTTATATTATGTAATCCATTTTTATTGTCTTTAGAAGACTGCATAGCCCTAGTACAACTCTGGCTAGAAAAAGGTGTGATATTTAATTACTCATTGTTAAGACTGGAACATTATTTTGTTCAGGATCCGCTGTGCGTCCGCCTGCGGTGTATTTTAAACTCAGAGCCCTCGAGTAAGAGGCAGACTTTCTTACCACTTATATAACATATAAATAGTATTTGTTTTGTGTTTATTAATTATTTTTAAAGTCTTTGGAAGGGGAAACTATCATTGATTATATTGGTCGGTTCTATCGAGTGATGTGGCTGGTCAACGCCGCTTCAGCTGGCTTAGCTACACCTAATTCGGATCATAGCTCCCTCCGACTTTGCGTTTTCGCTTTGAGGCTTCTAAAGCCTACAGTAAAGGATCTTTTCTTAGCGCCATAAGTTGTCACTGGCTCGAATCCTTTCAATTTGAATAATGAGGAATTCGGGGTAAGCAAACACTCCATTTTTTTTCTGCGCGTAAACTAGCTGAGGTGGATTCTGCGAGTAACCCCATTCGCATAACAACAACCTATACGGGTGTGACATGGAGTCATAGGCATGATGTTTGCCTTGTCCCTGACTGTTGATTTTAAGACCCGTCCGTTGTGAATCATTTTAGATGTCACGTAGGTTTTGAAGATGGTAAAATCCATTGTGGTACGACTCCAGCGGTACCACCGCCACACCTGCTCGTATTTCTACCTAATAAAGGAAGTATTAAACGCTGCTTTGTTCCGGTTTGAAGGGTGCGGTAAGGGAAACAAACATTTTAAGGGGTTCCAGCTTAGTCCGTAGTTAGTTAGGCGGGTAACGGTGCATCTGTTGCTATGTACGCGGACTAACATAAAGACGGCTCCTACCTACAGTGGATCTGGCACCGCTGAAAACCTAGCACCGTGGAGGTTTAGATTATACTTCGCACTTATATATACTTAGCACAATTATACTTCGTGGCCTACTACTATATAGATGACCGCTAGTGGCGCGCTGCTGCGCTTTATATCACACGTTAATTCGACGATCTCACGTATTGTAGCACTTGGTTAGCAGTCGTTAAACCTTGTTAGAGGATAATGGATAAAACATTTGACATGCGGCCACTAATCCGTACGTCTTTCCACGAATCCGTATAGCAGAGTAGCGTAGTATAATACGGACCAGGCCTCCCCCAGTTGCAAGAAGTGGGCAATGCCCAGAAATAAGAGTTAGAAAGGTTGGAGACATAGAATTCATAGTGTTTTGAAAATTTCTTGAGTTCCTGGGAATTCCCGGGAAAATGTGGTCGGGAAATCTCGTGGGTTAGGAAAAAAAATATGCCGGGAAAACAGAAACCCAAGTCAAAGTAATAAATAGTTAGTCAAAGTAATAGATATGTTATTTTAAAAATGTACGGTAAATCTTAAGATAAACAGGGAATTATTAATGATGAATTATGTTGTATCAGCGTCATCTTGGTTGTTGTATTACAGTAACTACGAATCATATAGTTTAGGTCCGAATTATCGTGAATCGGACTTACCCGCTCACAGGGTGCTACCGCGCCCTGCTCGCATAGTTTTCTATTTTCTTTTATGTTCCAACATACCCTAACCAATACCAAGCCTGTATGACATTCTTTAGGATTGGTTAGGTTGGAACATAAAAGAAAACATAAAATTAAAATTAAACGAGCACTTCATTTTACCCAACACCTGTTTACTAGCAGGGCGCGGTACTAAATTGACATTTACACTTAACCTCATCTTTGTTCATTCCCAAAACCAAACTAACCTGACCTAACCTAACCACCATTAAATCCTAACATTGACCAAACTACCCAACTTAATTGCTTACTACTACCTACCTACTTAACTGATAGATCTCTCTTTATAGGTAATAGAAACCTCTTTGGTACGATTCTGGAGGAACCACCAACACACCTATTTCTGCGTAATAACAGCAGTGTTAAGTGCTGCTGTATTCTGGTTTGAAGGGTGTGGTAAGGCATACTTATACGAGGTGTTCCGGCTTAGTCCTCAGCTTAGCGGCGCGTCCGTAGGCGACCTAAGTTAGGAATATGGGGTTGATTTCAAATGTCTATGGGCGGCAGTAGCCACTTAACATCATCGTGGCCCGCATGTTCTTCTGCTACTGTTGTATTATAAAAAAAAGCCTTTGAACTATATTTCTATAATGTTTGCTATTATAGTGCGTGATATTATTATAATTCCGTATATAAATCTTATAAATAAATAAATCTCTATTGGTATAAGCCCAAATGTCTATTTTTAAAAAGTATAACATTATATTAACTTAAACTAAATTAATAAAACAAATAAAAATAACTAAACTTATAATAAATAAAATAAATGAGCCAGATTGCTGCCCCGCTGTAATGCACCCAAGACACTAGCAGCCTCGTTGTATTTCCAAACTTATTTGTTGACCGAGGTAAGCTCTTGGGTCACCAGAGGTCTCAATCAAGCGCAAAGACTATTCTTTATAAAATTGCTTCGCTTCTGGTCCCCACGCTCCCATCGTCTCAACTGCAAAGGGCACAAATATATAACTCTGTGAAATAGCAGCATATTTGCGCCGCTTCACAGCCACCGCAGATTCGGCCGCCGCACCAGCACGCATCGAGGTCGCCCGAATATGAGACGGTGCCATGGTGTCAACACATGTACCATCCCATACCAAGGACCTCACCTGTTTCCAGGGAACGAGTGTCAAACCATCTGGCCGCTTGCCATCATCACGCACTATACCGTTCGGCTCCAGGTACGTGTACTGATGGTGACAAGAGCCCGACGGATAACGTCGTTGATGCATGGCGCGACATACGGCCGGCACTGTGTTGACACGAGAGACCGTGATGACCAGATTGATCGACACCTTCTCCGCAGACAAGGCGTCGATCAATCAGCAGACAGATTCTTAAGCCAAGACTCAGGCACAAACATAGGGACAAAGTGGAATTATCCAAAAGGGTCCCTATGTTGCTTGATGGAAGAGCCTGTAGCCAGAAACCGGACTCTCGTTCCGATACTGCTAAAAGACGAGCCCTCTCTGTAATATCATCTGTAGTATTTAAAAGTAATTCACATGTTAATTTACAGAGAGGCTCGTCCTATAATTTTTGAACATTTAATAGTTTTGGAAAATTTTAATTTGGGCAGGCCATTACCCAAACAGATTTGGCTTCACTCATGTACGCAACGTCGTAGTTCATTAGGGATTTTGATAATATTTTCGAAACTAGGTCTTGCGTACTATGAGTTGAAGACAAAAATGCTGGGAGGGAAACACTAGAAATTTTACGTACTCCCAAACCTCCGTACCTAATAGGTAATGAGGCTTGGGTCCAAGCGCGGTCCGAAATTTGGCAATTAATAGGGTTGACAATGTTTTATGGACGATGGAGTCAATTTCATTTAAAATGTTAATAAACCTAAATTACCGTTTTCGGAAAAAAATTCAAAGAACCTAAAATTTTGACATTTGACCTCGAATACCCTCCGACGCACACTTCGGATTGATGGGGACTTTTGACACTTTATTTGTAATGGTAAACCCAAGATCTCTACAAAAATTTGGCTTTCCCGGAATTTTAGCTATTTGACCACTAGTTTTATGTCTAACTTGACCGGGCTATATGGAAATTAATATTAAATAACCTGTCTGAAACGTTATTAAATTTTTGAATTTGATTTTGAGTGAATGAATGAATGGAATCTTCAAACATAGGTGCGCCGAGTAAGTGTTTATCCAGATTCTTTATGTTAGGAGCCAAAACGTCTAACTTTTCAAGAATATTGATTTTTTCTTCTGGTGATTTGTCAGAATTTATAAATAATTCACACTTCGAATAATTTAGGTCAAGACCAATTTCTTTAAATTTGGTAATTAAATATTCTATAAATCATTTAGGACCGAACTCACTCACCACCCAGAGTACCATCATCCTAATACCAGATGTTTAATTTAGAATTTAACTGTGATATGATAGGATGAATAGCTAGACTAAAATGGCCGGCCCAAGGGGATCACCCTGGTGGCAACCGACGGAAGACAAAATGGAATAATTTCGATACATTAATTTTGATGGGGAACTATAGCATTGCACAAATATATTTGAAAATAGATGGAACATTATATTTAATTTCTTGTAGCAGGGTTCCCCTATTAACCGAATTAAAAGCATTTTTACGTCAAGCTTCAATAACACTTCCCCTCCGTTATTTTATAAAAAGGTCCGTGTTGCGTGGACTGCAGCCTCATAGCCACCCTTGCTTCCAAAGCCGAGTTGTATTGGTACACATTTTTCATTTATAGTATGAGCTAGACACTTACAGCAAACTTTGGAATCAAGGCAACGACAACTACTTATCTGTACTTTTAAATGTCGAAATTCATCCAGCCGTTTGTTAGATTCTATCAAATAAAGAAAGACAAACATACAAGATACGCGCGAAAAACATAACCCTTCCTTGGCAGTCGGGTAATAAAATATTAACATTTTTATTGCTTTAAAAAAAATAATCCTTACTAACTTTTAATTTTCAAATGACCTTTAAAAGTATGAAACCTTTATAGCGATGTTCATTTTTTACAACTGTGAGGGTAGTCTATTGATTTTTGTACGGTGTAAAAAGCGGCTACTTAGGACACGGAAAACGTGGCTAAAATGCGGGTTTAGGTTACAAAGTGCTATAATAGTACATTACAATACGAGAACGAAAAATTTTTTTCTGACAAGTGTGAGTTTGCAGGCCGAGCCGCAGGCGAGGACTGCAATCACACGAGTCAGAAAAACATTTTTCGTCCGCGTGTTGTATAAAATTTTATATTACGGGGTCGGAAATTCGGGTTTTGCGCACGCGAAGCGTGCGTAAAACGTCAATTTACGCACGCCGTGATATAAAATAATATAGTCTAGACTTAACATGCAAAAGAAAAAAAACAAAAACCTAGGGTTCATTGAACTTTAATCGCCGATGACTATTGGACTACGCTTAAACTTATGAACAATTCATTCTAAATAATTCAATCCGTAATGGATTAATCCCTGATCGGAGTGTGTAGTCCACTATCAGACAAGAGCATGAGCAGTGTACATGTACACACGTTTTCCACCATGCTACAATATCTCTACGCCGTAGAATTCATCTACAGACAGCGTTGCGTTGGACGACCCGCGTGGCGGAGCGGTCACCATACCGGTCTGACGCGCAAAGGATCCCGGGTTCGATCCCCGGCCAGACAGATATCTAAATGATGAATTTAGTTTTCTGTTCCTGGGTCTGGGTGTTTGTGTATTTGTCTGTGTGTCCATGGCACTCACGACACAGGGATTCTTAGTGTGGGGCTGTGAGTGTAGAAAGCGTTTATTTATTTATTTATTTCTTTGTCCGTTGCATGCCGCGGTGGACAAAACATTAACCCATAGGTGCAATATGTGTGGACATATTTTAACAATAATAATATAGTACCTATGTAATGATTTTTTTGTGAAAATAAATATGTAAGCTGTGTTCACCTGAAATCGCAAGAACACGATTGAACAATAAATTATGTGTTAGAAATTAAGGACCGATGGTGCATCTTGTGTTTGTGAACCTTAAAATAAATAAATATATATTTATATCATAACATAGTCGGGCAAACAGGGGCCGTGACTATCAAAATATTGTATAATAAAATATGCTTTTGTTTGCCATGGCCGGCGTTGACGTCTATGGGCTACTATCTCGATTTAATATAAGGTAGACTGTATGGCAGTACGCATCTTACATAAGAAGCATATCAAAATCTGGAGAACATATTTGGAAGCAAGTCCCCAGTTTTATCTTTAGTCAGTGTAAGTAGCCATGGACATCTATAAATCAATTCCAGATAGACTAGAGACTTGAGGCGGATCACAGCTCTTAACACTGTTCTTATTAGAGAAGAACAGATGTGGTGGCCGTCCCTCCAGAATCGAACCAAAGAGTTCTACAACCTTCAAATTTTATTATTATACCTAATCTGTTCCGGAGCGTCATGCAGTTCTCTACAAGCTTCCCCAAATTACATAATAAAGATGTTCTTAGCAGCAGAAATTAACTTGGTGTTATAATCATTATAAAATAGGGACAATAAAGTAAAAAGACAGTGTTAAGTTAAATACTATATTTATTTAACAAGGCATAACAGAAAACATATTTGTCAGATAAGAATTTGTTTTAAACTCTTAACATACGTCTGTTTTCGAAATGCTTGTTGAAAGAGGTCACGCAGCCGGCGTTGATGGGCCAATCGCAAACCTGGAAATGAGAATTTTATGACAATAAAATTGTGTAAGCATTTCTTGTATACTTATAAACTAGGACTTATAAACTGGATTATGAGACACCATCAATACCAACAATCCATTAACATCATACCAGCAGTACTAAGAATAAGTGATGACCAAGAATGAGAAGAATTAAGCCATAGTGTATCTACCTGGTTGGCTGTGCGGATTGGTATACTTTTACACACCTTTGAGAACTATGTTTTAATATGTAATAAACCTCAGATAAGATTAGGTTTCTACTCTGATGTCAAAGGTTGATCACAGATGTGTTGCTTTCCCTGAGAACTGAGTTGGCACGCCTCGGATAAGTATGTCTGACTCTTTTACACCTTTAAACCAGAAAACTGCAGCGCTCAACACTACAGTTATTGGGCAGCAATACGTGTGGCGATGGTTCCTTCCGAGTCGCATCACCTTTGAATGGCCCAATTAACACAGAAAGGACATTGTGCCATCATTCGTAATTAATTTATAATGATTAAGTATAAAGGTCTTAACACTTTGACTTTTCATTTAATTCTGGTTACAAATGTGTTACGAATATTGGTCTAAAGTTTAAAATCTAAACTCTAAATGGTCTACTCTTTAAATTTCTGAATTAGTTGATAAAGAAACACTAATAACATGAAAAGCAATAGGGAGTTCCGAGGTTCGGATCTCGGACGGTCTTCTGATTTTTCAAAGTTGCCTATTACAAATTATTATCACTTGCTTTAACGGTCACGGATAACATCGTGAGAAAACCGGAAGACACCTAACCATAAACAAAAGTTCACAAGGATTTGTGAAGTGTATCACACCCCTCTCACTTTGAAAGAAGACCCGTTTCCAACAATAAGGTAATAATGAGTTGACGACGTTTATAAATATGTTACCTGCAGGACCCTGTTGAAGTGCAGTGAGCTGGGACACCGCCTCTGCACCTTTCTGCCCCACACGCAGTAGTAGAAGAGATTGCAGTCATCTTCATGAGGCAATAGCCAATGAACATGGGGATTTACTGGGCATCCATTTTCTAGAAAATCGGGGTCGGGAATGGGTTCAGGTTCGGGTTCTGGTTCAGGTTCGGGTTCTGGTTCTGGTTCTGGTTCGGGCTCTGGTTCGGGTTCTGGTTCTGGTTCGGGTTCTGGTTCAGGTTCTGGCTCTGGTTCGGGTTCCGGTTCGGGTTCTGGTTCGGGTTCTGGTTCAGGTTCGGGCTCAGGTTCCGGTTCCGGTTCAGGTTCTGGCTCAGGCTCAGGTTCGGGAATTACCCTATCAGTACAATCCACGTTTTCCTTCCAATCGCACTGCCAGTAATCTAAGTTGAAATAAAGTCCGTCGGGGCAAACCATTGGAACCGGCACCCCAAAGGTACACTTGTAGAACATGTCACAATTTTCATGGCGAAGCAGCAACTCAATGTTCCAATTTTCCTCCTGCTCTTTAGGACATTCAGTCGCGAAGTCATAACGTAATGCGGTGGCAGTTGTTGCCACGAAGGCCAATATCCAGAGCACTGGAAAAAAATAGGTACATATTTATTGTTATGACTTAATCATTTGAATTACTCAATATATATTAGAATAAATTAAATTTAAGGTACCTTTCATGATTGTTTCTGAAAATGCTATGGATGTATGAACCAAATTTGTTTCATTTTATACCTAAAGCAGAATTTAAGTTTATCTCGCAAATCTTGTACTATTATCTGTTTATCGAAATTGATTAATATTTTCTAAGGTTATGCGATTGATATAATATAGATGAAGGAACGATATGTTATAGATATACGAATTAGTGTTATTCTATTCGCGATTGCGGAAAAGTTTGCAACTTGTTGATGTCGACCTTTGATATGTAACACAAATATAATTGTCATCAATTCACTACTGTCCTTTAGCTAAGAATGGGTGTGTGCCTTCACGATAAGAGAGTTTCGGCAATGATCTACCACGTAGATGATGTTATAACAAATAACACGTCTTATAACCATAAGTTGCCACCTAACTTATTATATATATTATTGAAAGTGGTAGAACCCTTTGTGGTTCGACTCCGGCGGCACCACCGCCTCACCTATTTCTACCTAATAACAGCAGTGTTAGGCGCTGCTGTGTTCCGGTTTGAAGGGTGTGGTCAGGGAGACAGACTTTTCCTAGGCGTTCCAACTTAGTCCTCAGGGGTAGCGGCGCATCTGTGGCCGACCTCAGGTAGGAATATTTAATCCTATCTGGGGTTGATTACAGATGTCCATGGGCGGCAGTAGCCACTTACAATCAGGTGGACTGCATTCTCGTCTGCCACTCTTATATTATAAAAAAAAAAAAAAAAAAAAAAAAAAACACAAGCGACTTGGCATTGCAGACCAGCAAAACTAACTCTCTTTGTTTAATTCTTTGGTCGCGCTCGAGTATTTGAGCATGGCTTCGACCCCATACGTTATTGTAGTATTACTTAAGTGAGATAGAGCCAAGGTCGCGTCTATAACAGGGGTCCTTAATTTGAGATTATCCCACTTCTGAATTGAAAGAATAAAACTATTTCTTGAAGCAAATTACAACTTATATTATTCCCGCGCAAAATACAACTCAAACGTCAACACCGTTCTTTTTCTTTTCTATAAGAAAACCACCACATTCTAATTTTGCTGGCGTAGACACTGTGGCTGTGACAACTAGAGTTCTATGCATCAGACTGTTAGGTGTCCATAGTTAACGAGAGCGATTGAATATGATCTAAATCAACAGACAATTTAAATTTTATTTATGTTATTTATGGAAACGCCTGGTTTATTTTATTTCAGTAGCCGCGATCATATTGATAATTACTAATTAATTACTAATAAAATGCTATCTATTATCACAATCAGTAAAAAAGACGCTTAAGGCAATCATGGATTATGTTTCGGCAACTCCCACAACTCTGAAATGCCGATATATTGCAAATATAACGATGAGTTAAGAAAACCACAGTCACAAATTTCTATTGTCCCTGTAGTTTCGGGACCAGAATAGGGCTACGGTATCCCCTGCCTGTCGTAAGAGGCGACTAAAAGGGGGCTTCCGGGGTTGCGGGTGGCAAGAGTGGGAGCTCAAACCGCCCAGCCAGCGGCCCCGGGAAGGACGACGGTATGTGTGGTCGCATACCATCGTACGCACCAGACGGTGTGGCGAGCGCCAAGCTCACCTGGGCAGAGCCCGACGGGGCACCGCGCTAAGAGGGCTCCGGTTGCGTTCCTTTGGAGATCCCGGAGCCCTCGACGATTTTACGAGTAAGAGACAAGTAACGTAACAAGTTATAAACACACAGTTTAATATTATAAGAGTTTTGTCCTAATTAACTCTGTAGATAAATAGCTATAGGCTACAAGTATCTGTCATTATAAAGTGGATTGATGTCATGACCGTTTATTCTACGAAAAAAAAAGATCTGAAGACTACATAGAGTAAATCTGCGTTGATTTTGCTTTATTATATTGGCTGCCAAACTCATTGCTTAAATTTGATGCAAATTGAACTTTGATGGCAACTAACCATTTGTTATCATTAGTCGTGTACTTTATTCCAAGCTTCCTTAAGTATTGAATTGACAGGTTCTGATATATTGAATTGAACTGCGATAACTGTGATAAGTTAGTTGCAGCAGGATATATGCAATAAAACAATAAATAAAGTGCTTGCTTAAATATATTTGATTAACAATCCACAAAAGAAACCAATTTTAATAAATAAATATTTTAACTTCGGAATTTGCGTCTACCCTCGAAATGCTTATTGAAGGAGGTCAAACAGCCGGCGTCATTGGGCCAATCGCATACCTGGAAAATATAAATTGAATATTAAAAACAATATTTATTCAATATATAAGGATTCAATAAATATAAAAATGTAGGTACGCCTAATAACTTTAGTAGAAGCACAATGCACATGTGTTGCGTCCCTTGAAGACAATGTTGGAATGCCTTGTTATGTGGTGTAGTCGTAATCATACGAATAAGAATGAAAAATGTCATAATGAGACCTTTAATTCATTTAATTGACTGTGACTGCTTACGGCCGGTCTCAATAACCTACTAACATTTAACTAAAAATTAAATTAGCTACCAAAAGTAGCTGATGACAGTTGTTTGCGTTTCAAGAACTCAAGATAGTTAGAAATTTTAACTTTTACTATTTATCTATCTTTGGGAGGGCTTTGTGCTTACCATAGTTAGGTTGAGCCATACAAAAATGACATAAAGCGTATCAATAACATTCTGACAGCTTACTTTAGTTAGTTTGAAATACCATCTGTCAATAATTTGCTATCTCTCAAAATCGGGCTGTAATCGCCAGATAAAGCATTATAAATAATATTTTTTCTTACAATTGTTAGCAATATATTCAAATTATTTAATTATAGTATTGTTTTAATTAATTATTTTGTGTTATATTCATAATGTGTTATTTTTATTATAATAAGTGCCCATTTATATAGTCATTGGCTGTATGGGTTATACGATCATGTGCATTAGCATAAAACAAGAAAAAGAACGCGCTTGGCGGCAGACTTGTATTTTACGCGGGAATAATAAAAGTTGTAAATTGGATCAAGAAAATAGTTTGTGTTATTACAATAATGGTGTTATTTTGTGATTAGAGTGATAATAAGAAGAATGAGGCCGGTATATTTGACTCTGGTGCGAAAATAGAAGTTGTAGAACGCACTACCTATTGAAATAGCGTCTATAGGCTCGTCTATACAGGGTGAATCTCCATAAAGTGCACATATTGAAACAGGTAAAATTAAACCGTATTTTGTCGACAAAAAAAATATAAAAAAAAATAAAAAAAAAATTTTTTTGGGTTTTACGACCTTTTGAATTTTTTTTTGGGAATTGTGCACCTGAAGTAAATAAATCGCTATAACTTTTAAACTAAGAGGGTTATCAGGTTCAAACAAAAATAACAATGATTGCCAATGATAGGCCGTACTGATCCATGAAAAAAAAAACAAAAATAAATCATCTTCCCAGGAAAAAAATGTCAGATTAGTGCAAAAAAGAACTTTTTTTAGGTAAAATTTTCAGTAATCATCAATTTCCTCAAAATAATCTAGGCATTTTATTTTTTTATTATTGTTTAATGCAATTCTACGTCGTATTAGCTTTCAAACACTAAAAAAAACACGCCTCTAACTCAAGTATAAAGTTTGCTAGGAACGTTTCAAAAAAGATACTCATGACGCGACGCACGTGCGCCCTAATAAAACTGGTATAGTCCGACCCATAATTAGATGTCCAAAATATAAACAAAGAAAACTATCAAAAATATGTTTCAATGGTTAATTCATGGTAGTTTCTTATTTTTGACGATATTAAAGTGATAAAACAGTAATAAAATAAATCTTTAATAAATAAAAAAAAACACTAGTTTGTATTAAAAATGTTATTTATTACCAACACCCTTAAAAACTGCCTTTGTTTAAGCGCTCGTAGGAAACTTTATACTTAAGTTAGAGGCATGCTTTTTTTAGTGTTTGAAAGCTAATACGACGTAGAATTACATTAAATAATAAAAATAAAATAAAATGCCTAGATTATTTTGAGGAAATTCACGATTACTGAAATTTAACCTAAAAAAATTGCTTTTTTCACACTAATCTGACTATTTTTTTCTGGAAAGATAAACTTTTTTGTTTCTTTTTTTTCATGGATCAGTACGGCCTATAATTGGAATTCATTGTAATTTTTGTTTGAACATGATAACTCTTTTAGTTCAAAAGTTATAGCGATTTATTTACTTTAGGTGCACAATTCCAAAAAAAAAACTTCAAAAGGTCGTAAAACCCAAAAAAAATTTTTTTTATTATTTTTTTTATTTTTTTTTGTCGACAAAATGCGGTTTAATTTTACCTGTTTCAATATGTGCACTTTATGGAGATTCACCCTGTATATATATAGACGAGCCTATAGACGCTATTTCAATCCGAAACTATAAGGATTAGCGAAAAATGCTGAAAGGAGTTACGAGGCCGATTTTGATAAAAACTAAAACTGCATCATTACTTTTTTAAAATAACTTTTTCCCTAGCCGGGAATCGAACGAGTTCACATATATATATATATAGACAGTGGAATAATATAGAAAGTGCATTTTTTTTTTCAAAATGAACTCGTTCGATTCCCGGGTAGGGAAAAAGTTATTTTAAAAAAGTACTGATGCAGTTTTAGTTTTTATCAAAATCGGCCTCGTAACTCCTTTCAGCATTTTTCGCTAATCCTTATAGTTTCGGATTTGGCCCTGAAGGCCCGTTTTAAAAATTCACCCTGTATATATATACATATATATATTAGCGTCTTGTTCAAATTGTTCTAAACTCTAAACCGCTTAATTTCTAAATTCTAGTAATTAAGTATATTACCTGAAGATCCCTGTTGAAGTGCAGCGAGCTGGGACACTGTCTCTGCACCTTTCTGCCCCAAACGCAGTAGTAGAAGAGATTGCAGTCATCTTCATGAGGCAATAACCAATGAACATGGGGATTTACTGGACAGCCATTTTCTAGAAAGTCGGGGTCAGGTACGGGTTCGGGTTCGGGTTCGGGTTCGGGTTCGGGTTCGGGTTCTGGCTCAGGCTCGGGTTCTGGTTCAGGTTCTGGCTCGGGTTCTGGTTCTGGTTCAGGTTCAGGCTCGGGTTCTGGTTCTGGTTCAGGCTCAGGCTCAGGTTCGGGTTCTGGTTCTGGTTCAGGTTCAGGCTCGGGTTCTGGTTCAGGCTCAGGCTCCGGTTCTGGTTCAGGTTCAGGCTCTGGCTCCGGCTCAGGTTCAGGTTCAGGCTCGGGTTCTGGCTCCGGTTCAGGCTCAGGTTCAGGTTCTGGTTCGGGAATTACTCTATCAGTACAATCGACATTTTCCTTCCAGTCGCACTGCCAGTAATCTAAGTTGAAGTAAAGTCCGTTGGGGCAAACCCTTTCAACTGGTACTCCAAACGTGCACTGGTAGAACTTATCACAGTCTTCATGGCGCAGCAACAACTCAATTTCCCAATCTACCACCTGTTCTTTAGGACATTCATTCTCAACACGTAATGCGGTGGCAGTTGTTGCTACGAAGGCCAATATCCAAAGCACTGAAAAAAATTATAACATACATTTTATTATATGAGATTGAATGATGATGCAATCCATCTATGCAAATGGGCAAATGGTCACTTCTGAACATCTGTAACCAACTTCATGTAGAATATGGGTTCTGCCCAAAATCGATCACAAATATGTTTTCACTCCTGAGGTCCACACTTTCCTATCCAAACACAAAAACTATTTCACACTGTAAATAGAATAGTAATTTGAAAATGTTTAAAAAATAAAACACAAAAAAATAAACTATAATAAAGTAATTCAAGGTACCTTTCATGGTCCGTTCCTTAATAAGTTATGCCTGTTAAGTTTCAAATCTATTGCATTTTATAGTAAATGGAGAATTTTGGTCTATCTCGTAAATCTTGTACTATCAAAATCGATTTTTATCTTCTAATGTTATTTGACTGTTTTAATTAAGATGGTGCATCGATATTGTACAGAGATATCATATACAGAGTGTACCTAGAAGTGTATCATTAGATTTGATGTGTATTTTGCTTGCCGAGGATCGAATCTTACTATCCTAGAAAGTAAGTCCAACTAAATTTAAATAGTTTTTTCGGGTACGGGTAAACGCTGCACGATATCGTGTTCCGTGTTTCCTTATGATAGAGACTGTACTAAATGCATTCAAAAAAATGTGATAAGTTGTACCAATAGATACAGTCCTTCAGAAATCTGTATAACTTTGAGGAAAGTACTTTGTTCTATTTTAAATCGGTTTGTCTCCATGGGCATGGTCTTCTTCATTTGAATGAGAAGTCACGGAGCGTTTTTTATCTGCGTACCGCGGATGTGGAATAGCTGTGTTGTTTAAAAACTTACGACACCGCAGTTTTGCGCGATTAAGTAGCCGGTACGGTTACGTATTAGGTGTAGGACCGTGATCGATATAATTTATGGCGCCCAACGTCGGGCCGCAGTAGAAATAAATGGCAAGAGACACGCTCCGTGAGTTCTTACGCACCATGAGTGTTTAACACTTCTATCATACAAACATACTCACACAAAAAACGTAAGTTACGCAAAGTTTATTGCACATTTATGTCTAACGAGCTTTTCGCGAATGACAAGATAACTTACAACTATCTCTACCTTCCAGTTCTATTTCTATCAAAACTTTAAAAAAATACCCTATTTAGGTTTTCATAATGATAATTTATGATATTTTGTTACCTTGTAGAAAAATTAACGACGTTTTAAAACGGCAATTATTTTGATATAACAGACAGACGCCCGCATCATTTATTCATAGATAAACTATTATTTCGTGAGTTAGGTAAGTATGTCGGGAAAGTCGAGCGTCGCCCCAATTCGCGAGGGGAGGCAGCCGGCGCCGGCCTGGCGGGAGCCGCAAACGCCGTGGAAGCTGCACAGTCTCCGTATCTTACGCGCGTGCGACACGTCGTTCCTCCAACCATGGGAGCCATCCATGTACTTTGTGAAACACTAACATAATACTATAAATATTTAATTTATTAATCCCTACCACTCAGTTTAAACAGTAAATGTGAGAAAATGAACCGAAATTTGCTTTTTCTCGTCCTTTTATACTACACAAATACCGTTATATCCAAAAACGTAACCAATAAACCCGTTCCAGTAAGTAACATAAAAAAATCTCTCGAAGAACATCAGTTCACGCTTACTACGGTCAACAAGAGTAAAACAAAAAGTGTGCCCGCTAAAATCACTAATGTAGTTAAAACTAACCAACCTATTAAACCGATTATTGCTAACAAGAAAAAGAAAGTGATAAATGTTATTCCACCAGATTTGTAAGTTTCAGTTACTAAAATACTTCCTTTTTCTTTCTGTTTGTAGATGTGTTGATTATTGATATTAAAATTATTACAGAATAAAAACATGGGCCTCAGAAATATCGGAAAAGCTTTTTGATATCGAAAGAAGAGTAGTGCGCAGAGATGTTCTCTTGAAAAGCTTTTCAGACATAAAGGTTGAGGTTCGCAATGGATCAGCTATCGTAGAAAAAGCAGCGAAGGCTCTAGAAGACTTATTGATCAGACGAGGACAGGCCGCAGATGCCATTATGCGTAAAGCAGAAGAACTGGCTGCTCAGAGGACGGAAGTACCACCAAAATATACCTTCGATAGTAGCATCGTTAGTATAAACCTTATTTAAATCCCTTATGTGGTTATTAGTTCTTTTGTTTCGGATGGCACATCGGATGGCACCACCATTACCATCCACTCGTACCTAAGTACAATTGTTATTGTTGACACCTTAGCGTAGAATTTGTCGATCCGTAATAATATGTAGTCATAACGTAATATTTAAATATTTATATGAAACTTAAAAAAGAGATGAAAAGATGGCGTAATCGCAACGCTACGTAACAGAAGAATATTAATGAAGTTGTATTTTTTATCATATTCTAATATCACTTTCTAAGTGCATCAGTATTTACATTAAGGATATAGTAAAAAAATACTAAATAGTTAAATACAAATTCTTTCAGAAATTGGATGTTTTCAAGCCACCGGAACCTGCTGAAGATATGTACACGATTGAACTTACATGTAAGAGCTCAAATAAAGTAAAACTGCAGAGAAGTGAACGCTTCGATGGCATGATCTCGTTGGAGACTACCAGCGTGTACGTAGCCGCGGAAGTTTTTGAATGTGGTAATTATTTTGATTTTATAAATGTAACCAACGAACAAGCAGTCTTATTGTAAAGCTACGCATTTAGTACATGAAATGATTTCTGTATTCGTTTTGTTTTTATTTCATCTGGACTCTAAAAGTTTCCTGATAACAAAATAATTGTATTTTAATCTCCATATTATTAGTATCTACCGACATTGTGATTATATTCTTCATGATTTCAATAAGCATGTGCAACAATGCTCGGATTGGATGGACATTATAGAATTTTATATACTTAACTGGTTTATTCCTATTAATTATTTCAGATCCACGGGTAATCAAACACTTGTATTGGTCAGAAGGGTTACTGAAAACATTCAGAGAAAACTACGCCCAAGACGCTACATTAGACTTTCAGTACATGTGCAGCGCCAAAGGATTCCTAAGACATTACCCTGGTTTGTGTCTGAAATTACTTTAGATTTTCCACTCGTCGAAACGAATGTTATAGTAGCTAACGAGTTTGTGATACACTGATAGTAAGTAGCCACTACCCATCATAGACATCTGCAATTATCCCCTGATTGCAATATACCTAAGGTTGGTGATAGTCGCTACCAATAAGGATCTCATTAGAAAGCCTGCTTCCAAATTAGAACATAGCAAACATTGAAACTATTATTATTAACCAGAGCACAGCAGAAAAAGAAAATAAGTATTTAAAATAATAAGGCTCCCGCACTCGAACCACATAATACCACTAACGTAACCCATTTACATTATTTCAGCGGCATTATGGGAGAATATGTACAAATTAAAAACAGAAGGAGAAGATTTATACGACTGCCGCCTGAGGCCTTGGTACGTAAGCGCGAGTGGGGCTCCGCGGGACGTACTCATACTACTGGATGCCTCAGGGTCGATGCACAACTCATCCAATAGATACATCGCTGAGCAGTTTGCTTTATCTCTCCTGAGCGCCTTGACTGATGACGATAAAGTCAATGTGCTGAGATTCAACATCGTTGTCGAGTCTCCGATTAGCTGTTTCAACGAGAAACTTGTGTCGGTTCGTATTTTTATATAACTTTATTGTCTTCTCAGCAAACTTCTTACAACCACCTTCATCTGAATCAGTTTATTTTATACATTAATTTGCTGACTCCAGGCGAACCACGTGAATACAGCGGCAATGATGGCAGCGTTAAAACATCAGAAGATGAAGAACGAGACGAAGATGGCAGACGTGCTGACGTACGCAGCGCGAATGCTGCAGACACAGCGCAAGTTACCAGACCGACCACCAGCCTGTCAGCAAGCGATAGTGCTGCTAACTGACAGCTTATACGATAATTATACTGACTTGCTGAGACAACTCGATCCTGAAGGACAAATCAGGTACCCGTTACAACATAAGTTATTATTATAAATACTGCAGGATATTCTAACAACCATATCAATATGACTCGTATATAAATATGCGATGATTTCCTGGCGTAAAAGGAAGAAGTAGAGAGTCAGTGTAATACAACAGATTAAATAAACAAAAACTGATGAAGTTTTAAAGTACTAAACGATTATTTAAAGTAAAGTGAAAACCCTATTTCAAAAACAAAGGGTTTTAGATTTAAGTTACGAAATAAAAACAAGTTTAAAGATAGTAATAATAACATAGGGTAATATATTTTTTTACCTTATCTACATATATTATGAGTAATAACGTGTTTTAATGCTATTTTTGTTTACACTAACTTATCTTTACTAATAAATAGATGTCTAGATGTTTAACCTTATTAATAGCAGCTATAAATATCATATTCATTGTTAGAGTTATTATTTTACTTAACTTTTTAACATTGATACTTATATAATGGAATACTGGTTTATCAACTCTATTTATATTTGATTTTGTGTTACTTCCTCCACAAAACATAAGGTGCATGCGCATTAGATCTATTATAATAATCACTGCCAGTGGATTTCTTCTTCGTCGTTGCGCTGTAGATAGTCATAGTAGATGGTCTTCAACATGTTACATTATTTTCTCTTTCTGTAGCTCGCCTCACCATTTGTCTTTGGCAGAGACTTTGATACATTAATGTAATTTCCCAATTGTTTACCGATACGCACTTGGCTAGTGAGGTGGACTATGGCCTAATCCTCATATTGAGATTAATGGGTTGACGACAATTGCCCACCAATTGTTTTAATGTTCTTCGGTCCATCACATCGGTCGTGTAGCCTTTCTTTTCATTAACTTTGAAAACCTCTCCTCAATAATATTAATAATCATTAAATTTCCAGGTTATTCGTCCTCTGGTTGCACGATCCCAATGGTCTGCGAGACAACACGCGCCAGCTCGGGCAGTGGGTGAGCTGCGCGCGCGACGGCTACTTCGCGGAGCTCACCACGCACGCTGACGTCACGGAGCAGGTCATGAACATCCTGCGGGTGATGGAGCGTCCCCTGGTGGGCCAACGCAAACACCGACTGAAGATGTACAGTGACGTGTACGCTCACGTTGAGGTATGGCTTCAAGCTATCACATATACCTATTTACTTCATACTTATCAAGTTAACATCAACCCATTACTGTCCCTCTGCCTTCTGCTTCCGATAATAAAAAAGTCAATCTGAACGGTTCGTGAGTTGTACTCCTTTTACCCTAGTGGTTCATCTCGTGAAACATTTCTTCTGGTAGGTTCAGTTTTCCAGGTGATCTTTGACTAAAATTGGAGATTTTTTCAATGTCACGTCACGTTGTTTTTAGGATCCGAGGCGTGGAGAATTCTATTGGCAACAAAAGGAAAACGAAGAACAAGCGTATCGATACAAAGAATTGAGAAAAAATAAAAATAAATTATTGAACGGTTCCCAGATGTTCAAAGACTTCATGCATATGGCTAGTCTTGTAAGTATCATTTACTACTTCATTTTAAGATACCTGTATAGGCAGGAATATTTTCCTAACGGTTTTTAGAGATATTTTAATAAAAACTGCTAGTAAGTGCCTCGTAAATACTTACTTGTTGTGATCAATACTGTACCCTAAAGACTTCGAGTGTATCTGTTTATTATAATCATTGAAAATACTATCGAACAATATTTAATGAATGTAACAACAAAGTAATGTTTCGTTCAATTCCCGGTTATACAAAATTGGCTCTTAACTCAGCTCGTTTCAGCGTGTTTCAGGCTAAATACTGTCGAATTTTGCCATCCACATCTAGCTCACCCCGTATAAGAGATAAATGTCATTGTCAATTCTAGTAGTCAGTTAAATCATGTTACATTAATTTAATCCGTTAATTGCCGCTACCTTTTATTAACGTTAAATATCAGATACATGTAGTTAATGGAACTTTATCAAATTGCAATCAATTATCGGGAAATACACCTGACTACTGTTTGATAATCGATGTTATCTACTGATAATCTTTTCTTAAAAGAAGCCGAACGACCCCTTTTTCATACAAGCTTATGACGTAAATCACACCCTTGAAAGAGCCAATACGACTAGTCTTCGATTTATTGATTTTTGCTTGGACATTTACTAATTGGATAATATTACATATGAATTTATTTAATCTCCTGACAAAAACTGTTACTAATGATCCCATAACAACAGTCATGGGTATATAGCTAATAGAATTGACAAATGAAATAAGTGTTACCTTGTTAAAAGTTAAAATACTTAGTTAAACATGATAAATATACAATTACTTGGATATGTGGTCAAATTTCATGCTTTAAAATCGAAGCAAAATAAATGATATAGGTACTATTGAAGCCAGGTACAAGTCTTCCTAGTACAAAAAATTTCTGATTTCAACAAGGACTCTAACTATTATGTCCAAAAGTAACCTATTTTTCAAGCTAAACCAACCATATACGTACAGCTTTATTAAAATTGGTTGAGGGGTTTCGGAGCGGAGATTAGCATACCTATATATATGTACACATGGACGCACAAATTTATATTGATAGAAATATATTGAAATTATTTAATTATAATATTATTTTAATCAATTATTTTGAGTTATTTTCATGATGTGTTATTTTTATGTGTCCAATTACGAGTATATAGTCACTGGCTGGTACGATTGTATGAGTTAGCATAAAAACGACAAACCGCTTGGTTTTATTTTGCGCGAGAATAATAAAAGTTGTAAATTGGATCAATTAATAATATATTATATTAAAATAAATGCTAATGAATATCCACTCAATACATTCCAGGAAAAAAATGGCTATTACTACGAGGGTCAAGATATAAACTATCGCCTACAAGTGAGCGTCTCCGTCCCTGTGTTTGACAGCATTACATTAGAGGTATATTATCCTGAATTTCTGATTATTTCCAAAACCCCATTTTATTTTGCTAATGTTTTCATCAAACGTACAAGAATATAACAGATTAATTTTGTTTTTTTTTTCAGAACATCACAATAAAACTGGACGAGGTATATTATAATATGCTATACTCTAAATATTAAGAACAATAAATATAATATACACGATCGATATATTATAACTCATCCGTATATTTAAATAAGTACTAATAGATCAATCCTATGGCTAGACTTGGCGGAGGCACTTCCGTGCCTCCAGATTTAGCTATTACTCTGATACTATCTACCAAATTTCAAGAATGTGGTCGTTTAGTGTACAAAAACTTTAGATAGTTCATGAATTATTTGGAATTAATTTCTTTGACTCTACATTATATGTATAAAGGACGATTGATTAATTCCACTTTCTTATTTAAATCCGGCATAATGTGTTTTATTTTTATAGTATGTAAGGTATGTGCCTTACAGAATTATTTGCAGCATAAACGTCCTGAGGGATAACCTGACACCTATGATTCACCTAGAGCAGGGTTTCTCAAATTCTTAACTTCTAAACTTCTAATCAACCGCGAAATCCTTTGAAAGGCTATACGTTGATACAAGGTTGATACAAATAAGGTGTTATGAGAAAAAATCAATTTACATAGTTACAAATACCAATAGATTATTATTTGCATAGCAATTAGCATGATTGATGGACCTATTTCTTATCGCAAATTGAGCGGATTCGAAAATTAAAAACCTTTCTAGGTTTTAATTTGGTTAGCTAAATAGCCGCCATTACATAAATTTTATCCCATACCCCTTAGGATTAACTGGCGTACTCAACTTTGAGAAACCCTGACATCAATAAAGATCATAATTAGGGTTGGGCACGAGATGCGCAAAAGCTACATCACCTTCATTTTCTATTAATAATATACGAAAGCCCGCATCACGTGAGCAAGGCACGGTGGAATGCTAGTATCTGAATATTGCAAAATAAATTAGTTGTTATCACTGAAAGAATCACCGCTTCCACGTAATAAATCGATTTATCGATTAATATTTTATTTACTTGCCTCTTATCGGTTAATAATATGATTTCAGGAAAAACAAAGGAATTCAACCAGAACGGTAATAAAACATTTAAATTATTCAATTTATACGTGTACTTAATTATACATATTTTATGTGCAAATTATTAATAAGACAACCATAAGATTAATTTTATAGGATGTTGTGATTATTAGGTTTTATAAAAATAAATAAATAATAATAATCAATACAATAATATGTTGTTTTTTTTAGTGTACGCACTGGATTAATATTAATTAATTAAAGTTTCCAATATTATCTTTACATCTAATAGCCAGGCCTATAAAACTATATATTGAATTTATAAGCTTTTCCTTGAGATTTTAAGACAAGTGGTTAGTGGGTAACTATAATTCATACCACGACTACCGTCTTTACTGGACTTTCCTGCAACTAAAATAAGCCGACTTACTTTAACATTAATTTTCTTTCAGTATCCAGTAAACAGACTGCTCGGTGTCGCAGGAGTCGACATACCTATCGACCACCTAAAGTTAATATTTCCTTATTTCCGGGTAAGAATTAAAGTCAAAATACTTAGGTAAAACATTTTATCATTTAATTTTTTTTTTCTTCTCGAGGGGAAAACCTTCAAAAGGTACCCGGTGAGGTGAGCGACACAGGGTTATGTGGGCTATTCCGGTTTATCATTTAAATTATGACAAAATTAACCCTGCTACTGCTACTATGCCGGATTCTATTCCCGACAGAAATAAATATTTATGTGGCAAATCTTTACCTACATATTCGTAATTTGGATGATTGAGGACAAAAAGAAAATAACCACAATTCAAGGAGGATAATAATAATGGAAGAGACGAGCAAATATTTTAAGAAGAATTTGTGTGACTCCAAATAGGTATGTTTCTATTGTATTAAACGCTTAGTGACGTTAAAATCAAGGTAAAATGATATAATAATGTTCAAACAGTCATTTTATATTGTGACAACTGTAATAGTATCAAATGTTAAAAAATTGTTATAATACTTAGTGTTGCCTGAAATTGACTAATTTTTGAGATTCTATAATACAGAGAGAATGTTTTTATTGTGCTAAGGAATACAAAAGCGAAAATAAAAACTGTTTTTATCTAATAACTGACTATTAGACTGATAAATTACAGATAATGATATTAAGACGTCAAACTTAATATTGCAAACCGATAAAAAATCTGTTTTCCAAGAATGTTTCACAATTAATAAGACAAAACAAGTCGAATATTGCAAAACTGTTTATGAATATTTTATTATACCTAGACAAAACAACTTACTTTACACATTAAAATATATAGAGGGTAGATCTATAACATTCAGCAAGCTAGGTATCCCACTGATGTGGTATCCACTATGACCACTGCATTTAAACTATTCAGCTTTTCTACTAATTACAGACTTTATTTGAAATCTATTTGTACAGTTGTCAATGACTTAAAATTTTAGCTTATTCAATAAATTTGCAGCTGGGTCCTGGAGGATCGCTATTCCTCGTGGACCACCGCGGCAATATCGTATTCCACGATAACACCAAACCAGTTGTAAGTTTTAGGTTTTTATAACTTAATTGTTAGAATAGTAAAGTACGACAAGGAGTGTCGTAAGTTAGATTTACAGATGCAGCTTTCCAAATTAGATGTAGGAAAATGAAAAAGAGGTGAGGACTAATTGAGAGCTTGTGTTTTTGCTTAACCACACTCTACAAAGCAAAACAAAGGTCCACCTAACACTGCTACCTTTAAAGTCGTATAAGAAACGAGAAATCTACTTTAAAAACGAAAAAATATATTACTGTGGATTTAATTTATTTCACTGTACGCTACGTTTATAATTGACAGTTCAATGGAGATATTCTGAAGCCTGGATACCGTACGGTTGATTTCTTGGACTTGGAACAACCAGCTGGCGAACACACACCCCGGCACTTCCCTCGGGAATGGCTGGATGTAAGTTTTCTTGTAATATAAAAGCAGCTATCGAGTGTGCAGTCCACCAGAGTTTTGTATATTTCGCGTGCTTAAAGGTAAAAGGGCCTATAGCTAAGGGTTAATAGGGATTTATGCTGAAAGGGCACATATTTTTTTTTTTGCCATTCGGTTTGAAATTATCTGAAACGTAAAATTTTTTTACGTTTCAGATAATTTCAAACCGAACTAAAAAATTTTTACGTTTCAGATAATTTCAAACCGAATGGCAAAAAAAAATCCCTATTAACCCTTAGCTATAGGCCCTTTTACCTTTAAGCACGCGATTTGTCTCTCCCGTACTACACACCTAAAAGCTCATTATTTCACACTTATGTTTGAGATTCGACCTCACTCTGAAAGTAGTAAAGTGGTGAGGAACTAGAAGTATGTAAATGTAAATTACTTATGTTTTCGTAACGGACATATACGAACGGACACTTTATTGTCGTAACTTGTACATAAAATATTTTCTCCTTAGTATACAGTTTGAAGTAAGTACCTATATTAACACCGTTAAAATGCATTATTCAATTACGTCTATCGAGATATTTAATTCATTCAATTAACTTTATTTTAACACAAAATCTTTCCCATATCGGTAATTTTCGTGTATCTATAAAATCACGTGTATCGTATCGGCTAATATCCGCGTGCAGATATTACACAACTTTAATTAATAAGTAAGGTAATATGAACCTTATAATTAAAGTAATTAAATTTTTCAGATATAAAACCGTTTAAAAATAACAACTATCAGCTTATCTCGAATTCGCTATCAAATCACTGCTTTCGTAGAATTGAATTGTTGTCAGCAATAATTCATTATAATCCAATAATTAATTGAAGATATTAATTAAAGCGGTAAGGAATAAGAGATACCTACGCGTCATTTCGTCATATTCGCTCAAAATATTTAACAGTATCTATATATTATGTATATCTACACTTTATTTAAATTCTACACTATAACTACTAATATAATTAAAATACTACCTACTAAATAATTAATTAAATTAAAAGAGTTAATATCATAGTCAATCCCGACAGCCAAGTTTATATTGACTATATTATACAAACGCTTATACAAACATGTAAAATCTTAGAGCATGACGTACGAATTTATAAGTTTTGTTTCATCAATTAATATACACTTTGCACAATATAAAATTAATGAATGATTGTTCTTTAACTGTGACTAATCTTGTAAATGAATATAATAATGAATTGTAAGTCATTAAAAATTGCATGCCTTGACAGGTGGAATTTGGCGAACCTATTCTATTACCGTCGATCAATTGTACCTACCCATTTTCAGGCAATAAATGATTTGAATTTGCATGAAACTAAAAAGTCGAGGCGTGCCTCAAACAATATGATAAGAAATTATACCTTACACATATATACAATAGCATATTCCAAACTAGTCAGAAGCTATTACTTACATGAATTTTAAAAAATATTTAGTTAGAATTAGAATAATATTTTAGAATAAGAAAAATCGTAAGTTATGGGTAAAACAAGGCATTTAAAATGTCTTGTGTTTCGTCGTAGACAAACATGAATTTACCACATGCAGAGGCTAGAGTGACGAATATGAACATTTAAAATAAGGTGGGCTGCATGTCGCATACTACTACAAAAAAATATGATTAATTCAATAGGTACTGATTTGATACTGATAACTAACGCAAAACATTAATTTTCAGTTCCGTAAATTAGTGGTAATAGACCAAACGGCGGGGAATAAAACGATGTATAGCAAGAACATCTTCGAAGGTGGTATGCGAGCTACACTGGAGATGAGAGAGTACTACTGGAGGAGGGTGCTCGACCACTACACGGTGGTGGTGGTGTTACCCACATACAACACGAGGCATGCCGTGCCTGACGCTGTTTTTACCAAGGAATTGGCAGATGCTGCTTATGCTTCGCTGTCCAAAACCGACTTCTCCATCAACCCCGATTGGTAGAGTTATGCTTTTCACAAAACAAAACTTATTTAACGTAAAAAATATGTTGTAATATTTATCTCGTAGCATCGTACTATTTTGATTTAATTTTCTTGTTTGAAACATGACTTGATAAAGAGTTATTAGGAATTATTAAGAAAAATCGTTCAACTGTTTAAAAATCATCAATTCTTTTGTAGAGTTGGAGCAACGATGAGATTTTATGAAAGCAAAACACAACCTGACATTTTATCTATTAATAGAGCCATAGATAGTATCTCTTTCCTTTTTTAATAACATTGGAACAACAAATGATTTTGCATTCCATCTGCAAGTGGGCACTGCCGCCCACTAAACATCTGTGACCATCTCCATTTGAAAGTCGTACCAGAAGCCGCTCAGATCATGAACAGATGCGTTGCCTGAGAACTAAAATAATTGCCCCATATATAGTTTCCTACCACCGAAACGCAGAACTCATCCACGCTAGAAATGGGTGTTATGGTACCACCATAGTCGAACCATTTTGACTCTACCAATTTTTCAAATCTTATCCTCATATCATAAAGATGTTTTTATTAGGTTGTATTGCCGCCACGTGGAGCCCCACTTCGACACCCCGGAGGAGGAAGTGTTGCACTTCATCAAACGCCGCCGAGACGAGCCTAACTTCGCGATGCAAAAGTTGAAACATCTTTTCTCTCCTATCCCGCCTAATGATCCATCCATAGATTAGTAAAGATTACTCACTCCTATCAAGAAAATGTACCCAGTTTTTCAAAATCTCATCCTCATATCATAGAGATGTTTTTATTAGGTTGTATTGCCGCCACGTGGAGCCTCACTTCGACACCCCAGAGGAGGAAGTGTTGCACTTCATCAAACGCCGCCGAGACGAGCCTAACTTCGCAATGCAAAAGTTGAAACATCTTTTCTCTCCTATCCCGCCTACGTTACTAGAAAAAACATACCAGTGTAAGTACTCTATAGTTTTTTTTTATGATAATAGAAGTACATAACACCTATTTAGAAATAATTTAACAAATAAATTCAACTTTCTTTATTTATGTGGAATAATAAATATATAAATGGATAGTAAGGTACAAATTGATGTTTTAATGTTAAAATTATTTGTTTAAACATATAAGTATCTCTGAATTATAAAACAGTAGGTAAAGTTAATATGTAAATCAAAACAAATGTCCAAATATCTTCTTCGTTTTGTCTTTTTATTACTTATCGTTTAGTACTTAAATCTTTTAATGAGAATTTTTGAAGTTTCAATCTTACAAATTAAATAAACTTAAGTATATCCAATTACATTATTTGTAATCAGTCTATTAATATCTAGTGTATCTAATCTGTTACAAAAACATCTAAATGCGCATTGCTTTAAAAATGAAAATAACTTGATGGCTACGAATTATGATAAATAATTTGCATGCGGATTTTTCCGTATGTATAATTATTGGTTCAAAAGTACGTTAAGAGAAACAACTGGCGTGCCAGCTATACCACCAGGATCTGTAACCAACTTTATCCAACTCTTAACTCAATAGGAGAACTAAATGATGTCCATTATGCATTGTTGAAATGCAGTTATAGCTTAATGTAGACGCAGAAGCGCAGACACTGCTTATATGGGGAATAAATTATATGGTTTTACTCCACTCCAACCGCAGTATTGTACCGTCTCAGAGTAAAAAATACTATAGGGCGCATTATGACACGGCCTTAGTGCAAATACATATAGATATACATTAGTAGAGATCACGTAAAAAATTCCGCCGTCGTTACAATTTAGTGTTTCCTTTTATACCTAATTATTACAGCATCTTACTACACATTTCGTCATAATTTCGACATTTACTTGTAAGGTCACGCTTATTATTATACCATACTGCATTAGTTCAACATTATAAAAAAAATTAAAATTAATTTAAAACCTTTCACTCGAAAAATAATGCTGGCCACAAATTTAATTGGCTGTAACGCTATATTCATGATTTTAAAAAACAAAAGGGCAGGGTATTATGGCGGGAAACGCAGATGTCAAGGACGATGTTTGTGGAGGTCTTGGAATTAATTAAATATAACTAGCTGGATTCAAGTCTTTCGTTGGAGATACCCCCAACATACTGAAAACTGCAAAATTAACCAAAACTGAGCACTCGGCTTGATATTCTTATCGGCTCGGCTTATAATGAAGACTTATGGCTGCCCATAGCAATGTTCTGACGTATGACTACTGTTCATACTCGAATATGCGCATTGCGCACTCTTATAAAAACTTTTAGGTACAACCATAGATTAGTAAAGATTACTCACTCCTAACAAGAAAATGTACCCAGTTTTAAGAATTGAAATACCTAGTTGCGTAAAAAAGTTTTGCCACGTCCCCGTGCTAAAATGTCTCTAAAATATTTGAAATAATAATTTATTTAGTATGTAAATTACGCAGTATTAGTTATTTATTCGTAAATTTTCTCTAAAAATGTTTTTAATTGTCAAGAATTAAAAAAAAGAACTTACAAATAAGCCGTTTGTGGCTTCATTCAATTTCAAGGCGGCGAAGTATCTTTACTAATCTATGGGTACAACATACTGATAAATTTTAGGTAACGAGGAGTTGATGGCTCGGCTTAGCAAGGAAGCGGTAGCAACAGATCAGTGGGCGCAAGAGCACGCAGAACAAGGGACCGACCGGGATTGCTCTACGTGTGAACTGGGATCCACTACGGCCTTCTTTGCATCGGGTAGGTACTAATTGCTACTTTGTATTTCTTTAAAGGAAACTTCCCGAATTAATTATTGGTAATTAATTATTTCTGTAATCTACATCGAGTAATAAAGTTTCATATAACCAAAATGTTGTTCGATTTACTATAAAATTCATTCTGTTACAAATTTGATATAGTGTTAGTTTTTACCCTGTTCTTGACATTTTCTGTAAGCTTAGTTGCTAGTTGATTTCCTTGCCGAGTGCTGTCTAAATACATAATAGTATTTTTTATAAGTTCTGAGCTTACCGCTAGCCATGTTTTGGGTGGATATTCTGGATAATTACATAATTATTTGGCTGTTACCTGTAACTTTTAGTCATTAGTGATCATAGATCACCACCCAAATCCCAACCAATTAGGGTTTCTGTTTTCCCGGCATATTTTTTTTCCCGACCCACGGGATTTCCCGACCACATTTTCCCGGGAATTCCCGGGAACTCGAGAAATTTTCAAAACACTATGAATTCTATGTCTCCAAACTTTCTAACTCTTTTTTCTGGGCATTGCCCACTTCTTGCAACTTCGGCAGGCCAGGACCGTTTTATACTACGCTACTCTGCTATACGGATTCGTGGAAAGACGTACGGATTAGTGGCCGAACCATGTCAAATGTTTTATCCATTTTACTGTAGGCTTTAGAAGCCTCACAGCCGAAAACTCAAAGTCGGAGGGAGCTATGATCGGAATTAAGTATAGCTTAGTCAGCTGAAGCGGCGTTGACCAGCCACATCACACGATAGGACCGACCGATATAATCAATGATAGTCTCGCCTTCCAAAGAGTTTAAAAATAATTAATAAACACAAAACAAATACTATTAATTTGCTTATATTAGTGGTTAGAAAGTCTGCCTCTTACTCGAGGGCTCTGAGTTTAAAATGCACCGCAGGCGGACGCACAGCGGATCCTAAACAAAATAATGTTCCAGTCTTAACAATGAGTAGTTTCGGGAGCAGATCATAGACGTCAACGCGACGACGCAAATTTTTCATCGTGAGAAATGGGGGGACTCATATATCGAACTTCAAGCTTAGATCCAGGCCTTTCAAGTGGTCATAAACGGTTTATTTCTATAAATTTAAACTCTGGCCGATCTCACGTATTGTTATTGGCCGGTTTGCATTAACTAATGCCTTTATCAGCCTTAATCGGCCTACCAGAACGTAGTGCATCTTCGACTTCAAAATTGCCGGATCTAAATTTTGTAAACCAGTTCTGCCACTGGCGTACTGACAACACATCTTCTTAAAATCATCATAAATGTTAAAATCTATGCATAATTTACGATTTTATAAAGTTTTTTTTGGACCTTTGAAATTTCCCGACTTCCCGGGATCCCGGCTCATTTTTCCCGTCCCGACTCATCGTGTTTTTCCCGGGAATTCCCGATCCGGGAATTCCCGACCAGAAACCCTACAACCAATCCAACTTTGTTTACTAATTCACACAAGGTGCGGAAGCATGCTTCCATGTTTTTTTATACAAAAAAATGAGCATGCTGTCCACCTGGTGGTAAGAGGTCACTGCCTACAATACATACGTACTACTTAATATGTTCTTTAAGTTCTGGACGTACGTGCTCTACGAAGCATTTATTCTATACTCGTATGTAATTTTGCGACTAAACATCCATCAAATTCCCAGCCATTCCTGACGTTGCTTTTCAATCTATGAAGGGTCAAATAACCCTTCAATGTCGTAACTTTGTATGTCGTGCAGAGAGCGGCCTAACCCGTTGGCAGCACTACCCGGCGACGAGCGCGCACGCGGAGCCGCCGGCGGGCTCGGCGTGGTCGCGCGGGCCCGCCGAGGCGTGGTTCCGCCGCGCCGCCGCCGCGCCCGCCGCGCTGCTCGTGCACGCGCCCGTCGCGCCGCTGCGCACCATGCGGAACAGCGACGCCGCGCCGCCGCCGGTGACGTCACGCTATGTTATATCATACGACACGACAGGGTACGGTACTGTAGGTACGACATGGCTACTGACAGTGACGCCGCGCCACCGCTCGTGACGTCACACTATATGTTATGATACGACAGGGTACGACACCATAGATACGACATGGCGACTGACAGCAACGCCGCGTCGCCACCGGTAATATGATTCGATACGAGGGTACGATACTATAGGTACGACAGGGTATGATTCAATAAAATACGTCAAGATAGAATGATACGATACAATACGGCACGAGTGACATTATGTAGTACCATACCATATGATAGAGCGCGATAAACCACAATACAGTAAATAAACTTATATCTTTAACTTCGGAGGTAAGACCTCCGAATGCCTCCTATTTCTACCTTATAACAGCGTTGTTAGGAGCTGCTGTGTACTAATTTGAAGGTAATGGTTTCTCTATTCATACAAGGCGTTCTAATCTGGGATTAATTACAGATGTACATAGGCGGCAATAGCTTATTTTTAGATTATGATCCATCCAATAGATGAATAAATTTCTTAAATAATGGTTTACAATGCTAGTGTCATTTTTACCAAAATTGCAAATAATCTTTATAAGTATTTAAAGAGACGCTACGATTTTTTTTAATTTTATATCTTATTTATTAACTGATATAATATGCGTAAATTAGATTACATGAACACTGAAATCTGATAAAAATATTAATCGGAAGATCTCTTTGTTTTTCTAAGATTTCTTTTTAATCAAAAAATCTTTACGACAATCCAAGAAAATATTCCTATTACCCATTCAATAACAATAAATTTGAATATTATTATAATAGTTTGAGTGATATAATCATAACGCAACAAATGTTTATTATTTTACTATTAATTGGCATGTGTTGTAGTTTCTAAATATCAGCAAAACTATCTCAGATTTAAGGTGATAATTAATTAGGCCTAATGATTTACAAGAATTTAAATGACGTTATTGTGTACGTAAAATGATTATAAAGTTGTTTATTTATGCAATGTTATGTTAGGAGTTCAATATTAAAAAAAAAACAATATAGGTATTGTCTATTTATGCTAGTTAGGACGACTAAGTAAAAAAGGAAAATTTATTTAAAGTAAACTTAAAGTACCTACGTAAATGTAACAATTGAATAATAAATATCTGAACGTAAACTTATTCTAGGTACTTCTCAGTTTGTCCCTGTAGTTCCGGGACTAGAATAGGGCTACGGTATCCCCTGCCTGTCGTAGGAGGCGACTAAAAGGGGGCTTCCGGGGTTGCGGGCGGCAAGAGTGGGAGCTCGAACCGTCCAGCTAGCGACCCCGGGAAGGACGGCGGTATGTGTGGTCGCATACCGTCGTAAACACTACATGGTGTGGGAGGAGCGAAAACTGCTCCTCCAGGGTAGAGCCCGATCGGGGCATCGCGCTTGGAGGGCTCCGGTTGTGTTCCGTCGGAGATCCCGGAGTTCTCCAACAAGCGTTGAGGACGGCCACCGGGGGGGTTTTAGTGCGGTAAAAATCCCACATAAACCGGCGTCGCTCCCACGTCGTCGGGTACCTTTTGAAGGTTTCCCCCTCGAGAGAAAAAAAAAAAAGGTACTAAGGTTAATATTGTTTTTTTTTTTTTTTTTTTTTTTTCTGTGATTCCCCCGACATAATCAGGGACTTTGTCCATCATGTTTTATTGTATGTACCCTCCTCCTTCAATCATCCGGCGCTTGATTGCGCATTATCATTTTTTGTCACGCACGCATTTTCCGTTTGCCTTTCGGCAAAGAGCATGACTCCCTCTCTCCTCTGACCCTGCATGATTCCCACACCGGTTACAGTCCACCTTCCTACAGGCCGGAGTGCGGCATCCCTCCCGAGCAAATCATCACTCCCGCTACCTTCCACCCCAGTGTGTGCTTTCACCCAAAATAGCCTCAGCTTTTTGGGTGGAATACTTGGTGTTATTATATTCTGTTGCATTTTGAACACAGTGGGGTGAAGGGAGACACTCTTGACCACTGTCTCGAGGGCCGATCTTAAGTCGCCAAGAATGTCGCACTCCTTCCTAACGCCTCGCCGTCGTTCCTTCTTCATCGCAGCTAGTCCAGCAGTCCACCACGGCAATTTCGTTTGACCTTTGGGTTTGATTTGGGCTATTGTGTCATAACAAACTTGGGTAATTACATCAGTAATTTTTTCCCCTCTTGTTTGTGTCCCTTCTGATACCCTTGTGTCCCTTCTGATAACCTTTTCCTCCCAAATTAAGGCTAGTTTCACACGAAACAGGTCCCAATTTGCCGTCCTAATGTTAAACCTACGAATAGTAGGTTTAACCTCACACCCGCTTGCCCGTCGAAGTCGTAGGTCAAACAAAATTGCCGAGTGGTCCGAGACTGTGATGTCGGCTGCGACTCTCCGGTTGGCGATGCGTCCGAGCCGGTTCGTGGAGCAAGTCGTACCCCGGTTTGGGATTTGCAGATCCAGTTCTCCCAATCCGATCCCGGCCAATTCTTCCCCCCGTTTCATTCCCCCGTTCATGTCCCTACTTCCCCACCACGTGTTCCACGCCTTCCCATCCCCACCCAGTATCGCGTTATCCCTGCCTAATTTGTCCATTAACGTAGCAATGTGCGCGGCGTACCAGTCGATCAGTCTGTCCTTCTCAAGGTTGACCGACACCACCCCAATCTCCCACGCACCCGTCCGGAGCTTGGCCACTGCCACATTCTCCGTCGTGAGCGTGGGGCACCGAGTGATGTCGGTGCGCCCGTCGAAGACGAGGATGGCGGCCTTAACTACACGGTCGGCGGCTCTATTGTCACATTGAACACCTCTTTCACCGGGGTAGGTCCTCATCTCCCCCGACCCCCCGATATTAGGTTCCCGAATGAGTGCAAAAGCCGCTTTCCGGTTCCCCGCTTCAGTGACCGACTCCGCTGTTGTTGTTCTGCTGCGTTGTAGGTTTGCCTGGACAACGTGATACTGGGAGTAGATCACTTCTCCGCCTGAATATGATGCCCTGGTGTCCTCGTGGGTGCCCTCAGCAGTACTGGACCGAGGCTCGAGCGAGTGCATCCCACCGCTTACGCACCGGGCACTGTGGACTGAAGGCGTTGTGGTCTGTCTGGTGGGCCTTCGCAAGGACACAGTTCTTGCATGCTGGAGGCGTTGCTGCAAGCCATTCCGCGCACTCGCTCCTCATATGGGGTCCCCCGCAGTGGCTACAGAGGTCGATGGTCTCCTTGCAGAACCGCTTCCCATGTCCGAAGCCCAGACACCTTGTGCATTGTACCAAAGGTGTCTGGTCTTCGACCCGCACGCTCTGCAAGTCTACCCTCACCCTTCCTGCGGCCACTGCCCTCCCCCATACTTTAGGAGAGACGCTGATTACTGTGTGGGCGTTGAGTGGATTTCGAGCCCTTCTCCGATATTTGACCTCTATTCCGCCGTCCTCCTCGTTGAGGTTCCCAAAGATAGCCCGGTTCTGTTTTTTCAGGGCGTTAATTATTTCTTCGTCTGTATGGATGGTCAAGACGTCTCTTAAGATCAATAGGGTTAATATTGGTTAGGAATATTAGGTTTATTGTTAATGTTAGGAAATTAACTTGTGTGGAATTAACTTAATAATTATTGAAGAACTTTTCGTGGTTTGACTACGGCAGTACAAGTTCACGCATATATCTGCTATACCTACTTAGTTTTTTTAGTGTGACTTTAAAGAATGTAATATGACAAATATATGCAGTTCCCAGCTGTTCTTCAGGTACACATACGAGTACTATTTAGTTATAAACGTTAACAAACGAGAGTCGACTACAGTGAAATTGCAAGTTTAGTTATTATTTCTATAATTTGCAGCTGGACGTGCGTTATCATTGGCTGACGGCAGCACGAACCCTTGGTCACCCCAGCAAGGGCATCATCGGCGTGGCGGGATACCACTTCCATCCACAGCATTTGGAAGAATTACTCGCATCGATCACTAATTTTCCCGTAAGTTAAATTCGAAATCATACTTAATTGCTTTTTAAATTTAAAATAGAACCCTGTGACAGACAGATAGACAGCGGGGGCTTAGTAATAGGGTTTCGTTTTCACCCTTTGGGTACGGAACCCTACAAAACAACTTGGCGCGATATTTATTTTTACGTTCAGATTTGTGACGGGTTTAAAATCTTTCAGTATCAGCGAATTGTCGATCCTTAATTTGTTTGTGTTGCGATTAGCTTATTATAATTACCGCGCCAAACTGGTAGTCCGCCCTGAAGTTGCTGCGCATAACTACGACATATATTCCGTAGCAACGTAAGAGCATATTAACGCAGCTACTCGTATGTACCCGTGAGTGAGAGTGGGCAGCGGAGGGTGTCGGGGGGTCCCGCGCTGTCTTCGTTCTACTAATACTAATATCTACAATTTGATGTTCAACGAAACTCGTTTCTATATTCAGAGCGGACTAGCAGTGTGGCGCGGTCAATAATAAGCTAATCGCAACACAAACAAATTAAGGATCACCAATTCGCTGATACTGAAACATTTTAAACCTGTCATAAATCTGAACGTTGAAATAAATATTGCGCCAAGTTGTTTTGTAGGGTTCCGTACCCTTATACACACACTTACCCTTACACTTACCCTTACCGTTACCCGTATACTTATACATACATACAAACTTATACGTATACAGTGCATGGAAGAAGACGAGAGCGAGTGCGAGCCGCGATGCGACGGTGTGGAGTGGTCGTGTGTGGTGGTGGACGAGGGTGGGTGGGTGGTGGTGAGCAACGGCAAGCGGCTGCCGCGCGCGCCGCGCGAGACGCCGCTGCGGGAACACCTCGCGAACCTCCACCCCGCCGCGATGGCCGCCATGCTCAACGCCAGCGTCTTCAAGCTGAACTGGATACACGACTACCAGGGTGTGTGCTTCCCGCCGAAGGACGAGAAGGTCGTGGTGGAGAATGGTGCTGCGGTAAATGTTACGATTCCTTAATAGTTAATGATACCTCTGTGTGGTAATGTGTGGCTTAAAAATTTAATGGTCACGTGATGTTGTTTATAATATTATATACCTACTAGGTTTAAATGACTTTCTTTTCTATGTAGGGTCATGGTAGTTACATTGACGTTACATGTCTGAGATGGCACGATCTTCACTCTGTAGGGTAGTTTTTCCTCTATACTTACCTAACTACTAATTATTTCTTTGTAATAATAATAAAAAAAATCTTTGAAGTACAGGCAACCGGAGTGATTACGAAGCTTGTATGATTTATGTAGTTACATAAATAATAATATTTGCCTCCTTATTTCGTCTATGATGAAATGTGTTTGATAATAATGAAAATTTTCCTCAGATACTGCCAACCATCATGACGTCGATATGGTCTTCCACGATGCTTCTACTCTTCGCTATGCGGGAACTGGCGCCTGTAATCACTTTGTTGGGTTACGGTAAGCTATTGTTTATTTCGTTTCATTATTCTGTTATTTGGTGTTGATATGAATGGTACAAGGATCGGCCTCTTAGGTATGCCCTAACTCTTAAACGAACTCAACGTATTGTCAGACTAGTGACTATAATCTCCATCTCATAACGGACAAGCACTTCTAAATTTTCAAAGTTATGAGTGTATTAGAAGTTAATTGTCACTTGCTTTAACGGCCAAGAAAATTTCACATCGTGAGAAAACCTGAACTTTCGAGAACTTTCTTGTTTTAAAAAAAAAAAAAAAAATAGTCTAAATCCTCCTCTGAGAGACGATTTATGCCTAGCAATGGGACAGTAACAGATTGTCGACCACTTTATAATATAACTGTTGTATAATATAACAGTATTAACAGTGTATGATATAATTGTTGTATAATATAACAGTGTAAAATATTGAAGGTGGTAGAACCCTTTGTGGTTTGGCTCTGGTGGCACCACCGTCACACCTATCTCTGCCTCATAATAGCAGCGTTACGCGCTGCTTTGTTCTGGTTTGAAGGGTGTGGTAAGGGGGACATACTTTCCGAGGCGTTCCAGCTTAATCCTCAGGGGTAGCGGCGCATCTGTGGCCGACCTCAGGAATATCTAATCCTATCTGGGGTTGATTACAGATGTCCATGGGCGGCAGTAGCCACTTACTTTCAGGTGGACTGCATGCTCGTCTGCTACTCCTACCTATATTATAAGACTAGCTGACCCGGCAAACTTTGTACCGCCTCGAAATCTAGTTATCAAATATATAAAATATAGCCTATGTTACTCGTGGATAATGTAGCTTTCGAATGGTGAAAGAATTTTTAAAATCGGTCCAGTAGTTTTTGGGCCTATTCATTACAACCAAACAAACAAACAAAGTTTTCCTCTTTATAATATTAGTATAGAAAAAGTGTATGATACAACTGTTGTATAACATAATAGTGTATGATACAACGGTTGTATAACATAACAGTGTATAATACAACTGTTGTATAACATAATACTGTATAATTTAACACTGTATGATACAACGGTTGTATAACATAACTGTTGTATAACATGAGTGTCGCGCACGCAGGCGGGCTGGCGGCGGCGGACACGCAGCTGGAGCGCGACAAGCGGCGGCAGCGCGTGCAGCGCGACTACGAGCGCGAGCGCTTCGAGCGGCTGTTCGACCCGCGCGTGCTCGTCAACCGCACGCGTTTCGCCGCCTGCGACCGCTCGCGCGCGCTGTACGTGCTGCAGGTGAGGAACGAGAGGAGTGTTTGGTGGTAGGACCCCTAGCGGCTTAAGGGCGTTCGCCGCCTGCGACCGCTCGCGCGCGCTGTACGTGCTGCAGGTGAGGAACGAGAGGAGTGTTTGGTGGTAGGACCCCTAGCGGCTTAAGGGGCGTTCGCCGCCTGCGACCGCTCGCGCGCGCTGTACGTGCTGCAGGTGAGGAACGAGAGGAGTGTTTGGTGGTAGGACCCCTAGCGGCTTAAGGGGCGTTCGCCGCCTGCGACCGCTCGCGCGCGCTGTACGTGCTGCAGGTGAGGAACGAGAGGAGTGTTTGGTGGTAGGACCCCTAGCGGCTTAAGGGGCGTTCGCCGCCTGCGACCGCTCGCGCGCGCTGTACGTGCTGCAGGTGAGGAACGAGAGGAGTGTTTGGTGGTAGGACCCCTAGCGGCTTAAGGGGCGTTCGCCGCCTGCGACCGCTCGCGCGCGCTGTACGTGCTGCAGGTGAGGAACGAGAGGAGTGTTTGGTGGTAGGACCCCTAGCGGCTTAAGGGGCGTTCGCCGCCTGCGACCGCTCGCGCGCGCTGTACGTGCTGCAGGTGAGGAACGAGAGGAGTGTTTGGTGGTAGGACCCCTAGCGGCTTAAGGGGCGTTCGCCGCCTGCGACCGCTCGCGCGCGCTGTACGTGCTGCAGGTGAGGAACGAGAGGAGTGTTTGGTGGTAGGACCCCTAGCGGCTTAAGGGGCGTTCGCCGCCTGCGACCGCTCGCGCGCGCTGTACGTGCTGCAGGTGAGGAACGAGAGGAGTGTTTGGTGGTAGGACCCCTAGCGGCTTAAGGGGCGTTCGCCGCCTGCGACCGCTCGCGCGCGCTGTACGTGCTGCAGGTGAGGAACGAGAGGAGTGTTTGGTGGTAGGACATCTAGCGGCTTAAGGGGCTTCGCTAACTGCGACCGCTCGCGCGCGCTATACGTGCTACAGGCAAGTAATGAGAGGAGAGAGGACGTGTTTGGAGGTGGTATAGTCCGCGCCAAACTGCCAGTCCGCTCTGAATATAGAAATTATTCGCGTCGCCATAGCAAGTTGTATGACTACACCTGCTCGCAACAGCTTCAGAGTGGACTAGCAGTTTGGCGCGAATTATAACAGTAACCTAAGTCGTCAGAACCAAACCAACTATATCAGTCAGCGAAAAAAAGCTCACCGTAGTACCTACAGGCGAATAATTAGGTATATGATACATTTGTCATTTTGTAAAATCAAATCAACTTTTTACACTGGGGGTCTATATTATAAAAATTTCTCCACCCCAAACCGAGATGGACTTGGATGTGGGCAAACACCGTTGGGACTGCGGACGAGTGCTTTTGGCGTTGCCGTGGTCCCGACATAGGGCATCCAGGTGAACACCGTGGGGATCTAGCCAATTGGAGTCGGTTAAAAAAAAAGTTACCTAAGTATCGGATGAAGGATAGAGGAAGCGTTCAAAACAGCTGACTTCCATTATGATAATGTCATCTAGTCCTCGGACCTCTGTTCTACGTAGTGTTGATAACAGATTTGTCCACGAATAAACATTATTTTATGTGTGATTAATTAACCGAAATATTGACTGTTTCTATGAGGTAAAATACGTTAATTTACGTCATAGAAACTGTACAATTATCAAAAGGAATTCCCCGAAACACTCGAGACAACGACACAAGAGTGTGATAAAACTATCGACTCAAGAGAGCGAAAATGGTTCATTAACAAATCTACAAATCTGACCTACTTACTTTATAGTTTCATTCTGTAATTGTTACATTTATATTACCTGAGTTGACAATATATCCTGCTAATGCGGGACACACTGCAATAAACAATTTTATAGATGGTATAAAGTGTACGAGGCTTTAGCCAAAAATAAGTAGTTCTTGAGACCCAATGTCGAGGACTGAGCTGAGAAAATGTTTGGTTTGATTTGATTTTATTGGCAATGAAAGTGACATCGTTCTAAGTCCAATATATAGCGTTTTAGTGACTCATTCCTGCTGCGAACCGCCAACGAATGGAACTCACTCCCGCCTTCGTTTTTTCTCGATACATACGATCTAGGATTGTTCAAGTCAAGGGTGAATAGGCTACTTCTAGGCAAGCGTGTTTTGTCCAAGGCTGCATCTCACTTAACATCAGGTAAGGTTGCAGTCAAACGTAAACCTATTGTAAGTTAAAAAATACGTGTGGAACTCGGAGACTGCCGCGGTAAAGCTATTGCATAGCATTTTTTATCAACTTATGCAATTACAATTATATATTTATTTTATTTATGCAGTATGCAAAAAGTCCACTGGCGTCAACTGGCGTGTGCGCCCCGGCGCACGGATCGCTACTAAAAAGTATCACAAAGAGTTGTTAGGTTATTTCGTTACGGAATTTCTGGATTCGGTCTCCACGCTAAAGGCCCGCGATAGAAGCTATGCAACAGCTTAAAAAAAAAAAGATTTTCTGAGAAGTTTACCTAAATCAAAATGGCGATACTAAAAAGCTTGTTTTTTAATAATTTTTATGTGTTGTTCCAGCGTACACCTAAAGCAATGGAAGCATTGCGACGGCCGCCAATCCCTTGCATCTGGCCGCTAACCGGCGCCGTGATACCGCACACCAATCTGCTACTGCTTGCCATCTATAATAATTGCACGCATCATGGCCGTCCGCTTAATGACCCGTTGATTAACGAACAGGTATAAAACATTTTTGATGACTCCCATAAGAAAGGTTACTTTAGGTCATAGTTCATCACGTTGAAAAAAGTGTAAGGCTTGCAGATTTCTTCATGATGAATTCATATTCCTGTTCAATGTACCTAATAGTAGCACGAATAAAGATGGAGACTTATAGGTATGAATGAGTCTAATTAAAAATTCTTCAGCATTATAGTAAGTGATATTTAATTTCTAACACGGACATAAGTCAAGTTTGAACTTGAACATTTCGAACGCGTATGAATTTAATGAGCAGCTGCACTTGTTGGTGGAAATATTTGAAAGCTGCACAAGTTTATGAAGTTTTGTAAATTTGGCATAATGCATATAATTAAGACTATCATATATATATAATTATATTATGATTTAAGTTTTTCCCTTCATTATTTTTTATTTTAGGAAACGGTTATTATAGTAGTATTATTGAATAGATACAGATTTAATGCACGAAGAAAATAATAGAATATAATATAATAATTAATAAAAATTGATAAATATTTATAATCATTGATTTATTGATAGTTCATCAATATATGGCGCGTTTTCAACCGGAGGCAACGGTTGACCTGAAGTGATCCTGTGACTGCGCGCTCTCCGCCCTCTATCTCGAAAACGGTTCACCGTATAAAAAAAAAATTAAACCAAATTTGTAGAGTATTTTGTATTAAACGGTTCACCGTATAAAAAAAAATTTAAACCAAATTTGTAGAGCATTTTGTATTCTACAATATTGATAATAAATACAAATAGGAATAAACCCATAGGAAATGAGATGTTTACAAAAAAAAACGCAAACATCCGATTTTTGTGACCTTTGATCTTGAAATTTAATAGTTGCGTACACCCTACCATATGTAAGTTTTGAGACAACTTTTAGGGTGTCAATATACACGTACTTACAGACTTACAGCTGGGGTATCTCGAATTTCGAGGTGATCTTACTATAATGACTGGGCTATTAACCCTGCTGTTATTAGACAGAAACAAGTGTGGCGGTGTTGCCGCCGAAGTCCAACCACACAGTGTTCTACCACCTTCAAATGTGTGCAGGTGTTGATGTCGGAGGCGGCTCTGACGGGCGCGAGCCGGCTGGCGTGCTGGCGCAACCGCGTGTCGCTGCCGGCGCGCCCGCCGCCCGCGCGCTGCTTCCCGCACCGCTACGCCGCCGTTAGTCGAGCTTTTTGTATTACACGACTATAGTCCGATTCATAATTAGATATCCAAAATGTAAACAAAGGTGACCTATCAAGAAAATACGTTTCAAATGGTAGTTTCTTATTTTTGACGATATTAAAGTAATATAAAAATATACCCCGCCGTACATACCACCACCAACACGTATTGCGCTCCAAAACGGACCATCATCAGGGTAAGTATACTCTACGACGGTTAATCGTTAACTATCTTAACAATCGTTAAGATAGTTAACGATTAACCATCGTAGACTATTTGTATACAGGGTGAATTTTTAAAACGGGCCTTCAGGGCCAAATCCGAAACTATGAGGCTTAGCGAAAAATGCTGAAAGGAGTTACGAGGCCGATTTTGATAAAAACTAAAACTGCATCATTAGTTTTTTAAAATATTTTTTTCCTTAGCCGGGAATCGAACGAGTTCATTTTGAAAAAAATTACACCTCTATATTATTCCACTATCTGATAGTGTCGCTTATAAGGATCAAATTCTGGGAAGTAATGTTATGTGACAAATTAAAGGAAAAGGAAAATTTTGAAGAAAATACGTATTTTTCCATACATTGGCATACTAATCCTTAAGGATTATACATAACAAATGATTTATGTATAATTCTTTAGAAACAGACATTAGTCATACCATTGAAGAATTTGTTGGTTAATCAACTAATTATTCGATGTTATGACTATGACATACGGTTTAGTATGAGAAAGTAATAGTTTGGCAAATAAGTTACCGCCGTTTTTAGGATTTATTTTATAATGAAAATAGATAACTGATTAAATAGTAAATTCTTATTGTTTGTTGTTTACAACTTCGTTTCAACGTTATATATGATTTTCTATATCTCTTTTTTTAGTGATCACTCGGATTTGACTCTAAAAAGTAATTCTCGCAAATTGTCAACTTTACATCTGTATTAAACGAAACTCCGCCCATAGCAAGTAAATCTATTTTAATGGTCCTAAAAATAACCTTAGCTAAGTCGGACATGAAAATATAAATTATTGGGAAACAAAACATTCATTTCGAATGATTAGAAACATTGAGCCAAAAAAAATGTTAATACACGAAATGTTTAAATTGATGAATGGCGAGAACTTAACTGCCAAATTAATATGAAAAAATATGTACTTTCTTAAAATTGAGGCTTTTCTTTTAGTTTGTCATTTATCATTACTTTCCAGATTTTGATCCTTATAAGCAACACTATCAGATAGTGGAATAATATAGAGGGTGCATTTTTTTCAAAATGAACTGGTTTGATTCCCGGCTAGGGAAAAAGTTATTTTAAAAAAGTAATTATGCAGTTTTAGTTTTTATCAGAACCGGCCTCGTAACTTCTTCAAGCATTTTTCGCTAATCCTTATAGTTTCGGATTTGGCCCTGAAGGCCCGTTTTAAAAATTCACCCTGTATATTTAATTTTTGTTTATTATGGTGTATATTTTTAATTTTTTGTATCTGCATGCATCCTTTGTGGAAAGGAGGGTAGTACATACTACATCAACTACATGGCTTAAAATTACACCATCATACATATTTGTAGCGGATTATTGCGAAGTAGTTTTAATCTTAACTTAATATGATATTAACTAGCTACTGCCGCCCATGGGCGTCTGTATTCAACCCCAGATAAGATTACTTTCCTAGCTAACGTCTGCCACAAACGTGCTGCTACGCCTCTTTTACCACACCCTTTAAGTTAGAACACAAAAATGCTTAACACTGCTTTTATAAAGCTGAAACAGGTGTGGCGGTTATGCCGCTGAAATTGAACCACAGGGGGTTCTATAATCTTTTACACTTGTGCAGTTGAACACGACTGTTTACAGCGATTTAGTAGGGAGCTTTGTAAACGTGCAAGTCTTTGCTACTAAAGGCGGTTATTACCGCGCGCATTTACGGCCGGAACGCGTCCTATCGCTGCATTTATAAAATAAGTAAATAAGATATGTAATTATGTAAAAAGTTTATGAATAAAATAAAAAATGTACATTTCAGGAAGTAGGTTACAGGCAGTGCGGTGAATGGCTCCCAGATCCTGAAGTGGAAAATGCAGGTCAACGACCTCACATTTGGTACATGCTTCCTTTTCTTTCGACGATACTAATGGTTCACATTCAAATTTACTCAGAATTGATCTTATTGTAATCTGTAATTATAGTAAGCGGTGTTTAAATCAGTGGTTTCCAAACATTCGTTACACCCTTTGAATCAAAGATGGGATTCAATAAAAAAATATTGTATGCCGAATATTGTACTGGTTGCCATATGCTTTTACGTTGAAATGCATAAAATAAATTAACACATTTAAATTAAATAAATCAAGACTTTTTATTCTAGAATAAGTACCTATTCACACGTAGGTAGAATGCTCCATGTTTCTGATTTTTTTTCAGTTATCCGTAAATCATAATCGACTATCGTACAAATTCAGGTGGGCAGGCGAAAAAAAAACATTCTCATTTTCATATCATTTATTTTAATGTATTTGGTTCGGAAATGTAAATAATACTGATTGTGCCTATTGGCAAATCACAAGTTGTCACAACACATTCCCTAGAGCTTGACGCAATACAGATAAGATTAATAATAATTAAAATATTCATTACCTGTGCAGGTACTACATGATGGTTGATTAGAATGATAAACAAATTAATTAGGGCTAATTTGACATGTTATTGCACATAGGTAGTAATAAGAAATGTAATTAGTTTAAATTAAACAACGACGACAGAACATATGACTGGACAATTAATACAAATAATGTTTATTACACATCGATTAGTCACGTACGAGTTCGACCCCCAGTTAGATAAATGAAGATTCGGTTGACTGCTTCTTTGTTTTGTGTATCTATTGCATTTGAATAAAAACCATTATGGAAACAATGTGTCTGGAAATCAGACTTTTACATATTACATTTCATACGTTACCTAACGTACATACACACTAAGGAGTATCATCATCATTCAAATAAAGGAATTTACTTAAATAATACGTTTTTGAAGCGTAATAATGAGTGGCTATCGCCGCCCACAGATATCTGTTATCAACCATATGAGATTAGATTCCTATCTGACGTTGGCCACAAATTCATTGTTGCCCCTGAGGCCTAAGATGGTCGCGCCATATAAGTAGATCATAACCATTATCCACATATCTAAATATATATAAATCAAAGGTGACTGACTGACATAGTGATCTATCAACGCACAGCCCAAACCACTGGACGCATCGGGCTGAAATTTGGCATGCAGATAGATGTTATGACGTAGGCATCCGCTAAGAAAGGATTTTCATCATCAATTCTACCCCCAAGGGGATAAAATAGGGGATGAAAATATTACTTCTTAACGCGAGCGAAGCCGCGGGCAAAAGCTCGTTAATTATAAATGGTATGGAATGTTAGAAAATATAATATTCTGTCTCGCTTCTTAATTTAAACGGAAATTGCAAAAATAGAATAATACCATTATAATGTGCATACATACTTACTTACATTAGCAAAATCAAAAAAGAAATTATTCAAACGAGTAAATAGAAATCTTGCTACTTAGAAAAAATCTCATACAGAAATAGAATAACTTCAAATATATTTAGAACCCTACAAAACAGACTTTATTTTAAATATGAGCAAAAATTTTAAAATAATTCAAAAAGGAAATGTAAGACACAAGGTTATATTTCTAGGAGCCTTATTCACTGACCATAGGAACGTAACGCGAACGGATTATATTTACCCTAAGATCTCACTGCCTGAATTCTATGTGTTTTAATCGAAACATAATATCATAAAAGAACTAACATTGATCCCCAAGGTTCCCTATCAAAATGTGACACGTGTGATGTGATGACTACCCACAGTGAGATAATACAATGTTTTATGATACCCGCCGTTTGTATAATAAATGTGACATTGCAATCCACCATTCGACATCGAGTCAGTCCTACTTCGATAGCGGCGAGAGACGGACGTGTCCCAAGCGGACACATAAAAAATACGTTGTTTCCTTTATATATTTTTTTATTTAATTACTAGCGGCCATACTTTGCCAGGCAACCTCGAGAATCCATATAACATTTTTTACAATTAACTATATATATATATATATATATATATATATATATATATATATATATATATATATATATATATATATATATATATATATATATATTTATATTTCAACTAAAACAGACTGAAAACAAGCAGTGTGATCTTACTTTAAAATAACGCGAATGCGTAACGTGCCTTGACGGTTTCCCCCTCATCAACAAGAAAAGGTCATAGTGAATAAAACCGCTGATAATTAATAATTCTATTCAACAATCTGATCATCTAATGACAATTACCTTTTTTAATCAAAAATAGTATTTATTATTTCCAATTATTTAACTACAATATTTAAAATTTTCGTAATGAAATTTAACTGATGCTACGTGCCTATTTATTATTAAAATAATTTCTCTTAACGGCATGCATTCTGATATCAGATATCTCAATCATCAAAAATATCTTCATTATTACACATATTCTGAATAACGTTTAATTAATTATGTCTTATCTATCGAACAAAGGTATTGTATACGGCTATTTTGTACGTGACCGAACACACGGCATACCAGAAATGGTTCAATTTTTAATCAATGTGTGCTTTACAAATGACAACCGGCCACGTATACATAAATCTCAATGCGTGTGCGTGCGCGAGCGTTGCATACGGCCACATATATTTTAAAGAGTAAGTGAAAATACATAGTCTATCTATTGTTTTCATCATGAATGAAGGATATCACCTATAGAATAACGCAGGATTACATCACCAATTATTAAGTCACGATTTTTTGATGATTAGACCAGTGTTCCGCAAACTTTTTGTGTTCAAGGTACATCCAGGAAAACTGAAATTTTTGGAGGTACACCACAATATTAAAAAATAGTTTTTAAGTAATCTTAACTCAACTCAACTCAACTCAACATTTATTGAAACCAAAGAATTAGATGAACGAAACAAAACGCCACGCTCGTGCGCTCGTGACTTGTGTAGGTATTTTACTTACCCTTACTTACTTCCTAAAATATTTTTATGAGATAACCTTATTTTTCCGCGGCACACCAACTAATGATCACGGTACACCAGTGCGCCGCGGTACACACTTTGCGAAACACTGGATTAGACTATTTATTTTATAAGATTTATCCTGAAAAATGCAGTATAATGCCGTAAGAACTGAGCCTAAGTCTGTCACCACATGTTTCGAAACAAAATACCTAAGCACACCATTTACTATGACAGATATAGATACGCTCCACATAGCCGTATACAAAACCTTCATTATCGAAATAGCCCCATTAAATCTAAATTTGTAATATGTCCACTATGGCTCGTAATATATTTTATTATTAGAAAAGGTTTAAATTCAAGAACGCTCTAGCTACCTACGACTTGTAAAGTAGAATTCGATCTCTTCCCACCCGACATCTCCTTGTAATCATTTTCCAATTTGGCACCATTTATATCTATAGAGTTGAATGGAAAGTCTTTGTCCTTGATTGAGAATAACATTTTTTTATATCAAACGTGAACCATATTTTCAGTGTTTAAATTGCCTTTTTATAAACCCCTTCCCCCTCCCAATCACATAAATAGGTAAATAAATTTTTAAAATTTCACTGTCATGTTCATGTATTTAAAAATATTTTAAATAAAACTATCATTTTGTTTGAAAGCTTATTTTATCGGTATTTCCTTCAGAAGTTACTCAATCATTTCATTATTAAGGGCATAGAATTACATTCGTAAATAATCGTAATTAAAATTTTTACTTAAAATATATGAACAAATTCATGTCGAGCCTCTTTTAATTACAAGAAATTTAAAACACTAAAACGTGCGAAAATAACAAGAACTTTCCAATCACCTCATTATTTTAACGCTAACAAAATATACATCCATATAATTTACATTTTTAGAGAGCGTTGATTTTTATTTGAACAATGTTAACACCAATATTTAGGGCCATCGGAAATTCAACCCACACCCTTGAAACCTTATAATTAAATTTCATTTTTGTGATACAATTACTAAATCTATGCTAAGTTGAAAACGTTGAGTAAATATCATAAAATATGGCTTAGTGACGTCATCACGACGAGGAAAAGTGACGTAAGTAACCCATTTTTACGTCTAGCCGTTTGGTTCTCAAATACCTCGCCACTTACCCGTTTTTAATAAATGAATATATCTAATGCGTTTTTCCTATTAAACATCGACATTTGACCACTTCTGCGTAATAGAATTTCATACTTCATGCTGATTGGTTCGGACGAGATTAGCGCGTCATGTGACCAATCATATGTGTAGGCGTGGCTTTAAATCTGATTAATTAGATTACCTAATGCTAGAAAGTACCAGAAGTCGAAAGTAAGTAATGCATATGTAACTATGAGCCTCGAAGATAGGTCCACTAGTCATTACTTTCGTGAAAAACTAAACGTAACTAAAAATAAGTTATTACTTAAATCACGAGTTGTTATCACCTTCGTTTCATATGGTAATAGTAATGTAGTTCAAGATACACGTAATAAAAACGTATGGTTAAGGTATCTAAATTATTTGGTACTCTGGAAATAGTAGACATAATTTATATAATAAACGTTTTTTACATAAACATAGCAATTAAGACACATACTAACCAACCGTATATACTAAGAACCAAACGACTCTACGCATCTCTAATCCCAAGACTTATTTACATATTTGTAACACGGACAAACTCCTTACAATAACATATCTACGGAACTGTATAACTACAAAACTGGTATATTAATGTGTATTAAATATACACAGGCAACGTGTTTTATTGTGATCTCGGTAAACGGAATCAGTGAAGGGTCATCTAACTATTACGTCACAAGTTTTACCTATAAAGTGTTTTATATTAATGTGAGAAACAAAGCAGCTTTATATTTAATATTACTGTTTGTTACTATTCTCATGTAAGTGACATTGTCTTTTTTGAGAATAAATTCTTTAAACATAACAAGCCTGCAATTCAATTGATGGTTAGTGGCTGCTGCCGCCGATGTAATCGACTCAGATAGTATTGGAGCGGTAACTAAGTTTTAAGTCTGATGCGTTACTGCCCCTGAGGATTAAGTAAGAATGCTTTATATAAGTGTATCTCCCTCACCCCATCCTTCCACCCAGAATTCAATAACAACTTAAGCTTCTGTCATGAGATAAAAATAAAAGTGGCGGTAACGACACGATAAAACTATGAAATGTGACGTAATAAACAGATGACTCCCAACAAATCAATTGACAAATTGTCATTTCACTTAACCTAGCATTACTACATACTAAGATTATTCTTAAAAATTGTGCAACTAAACATTTTTCAACAGAATAAAATATATAAAATCAATATCGTATACAAGAAACGAAACCAGCATTTCCTCTTTGGTAATTTGTGAACGAACTCAATAGAGCAACGGAATAAAATATTAAATAAAAAACGGTAAAAAAACACAAAATAAAAACAACTATGTGCAAAGATTTAAACCGTGAGACGGCATAACATAAAATATATCACTGTGTTGACCTGTTAGTACTTTATACTACGTTAAAACACACTTGGAATGAAAGGTAACTTACCCTAATGACGGTAAATTTTAATATCAATTAGTCTCGACCAGCGATCGTCGTTACTCGTTTTTTTGTGAACGAATGAGAAAATAATATAAATCGTTCATCGTATATCGTCTAAATCGAATCGTCGAATCGTGCAATTGGTACGGTCCTCAGAGTAATAATTAGAATAGCAATCGTCGTTACTCGTTTATGTTTGTGAACGAATGGAAAAATAATATAAATCGTTCATCGTACATCGTCTGAATCGAATCGCGCAATAGTTACGGTCCTCAGAGTAATAATTAGCATATCGATCGTCGTTACTCGTTTATGTTTGTGAACGAATGAAAAAATAATATAAATCGTTCATCGTACATCGTCTGAATCGAATCGCGCAATAGGTACGGTCCTCAGAGTAATAATTAGCATATAGATCGTCATTACTCGTTTATATTTGTGAACGAATGAAAAAATAATATAAATCGTTCATCGTACATCGTCTGAATCGAATCGCGCAATAGGTACGGTGTTCAGAGTAATAGTTAGCATAGTGTGCATTCTTGCATCCACCATCTTAGTACAACTCTTAGGGAGATGTGATACAGTCGTTTAAAACTAGTGTGTATATGTGGGCACTTCACCCACATTATCATTATTTATGTGTATTTAGTTTATATATTATATTACATATACACACGAACATATAAAATATTCATGTAAGTATATTTATACACACACACACTTACATACATACAAACATACACAGTACACTCAGCGACACTTACGCACAGCCACACACATCAGTGACACACCCCGGACTCGAACCCGGGACACTTGGTGTGTGTTGGAAAACATCGCGCTGCGTACGCGCATGAATAGCGGCCGCGCCCTAAATACACATAAAATATAAACTAAATACACATAAATAATGATAATGTGGGTGAAGTGCCCACATATACATACTGCGTATATACTCGTACTACTAGTTTTCACTGCATTTACAGAGCAGTGAGGGACAGCGAAATTGGTCATCCGCTGCTCTTCGACATGAGTGCTCATATATTCGTCCTATACCGCGCTTAGTAATTGTCTTCTGACCGATGCCTGCGGTTCTTCTGTTAACCTATACTTCAATATTACTCTGAAGTACCATTCATAATAATTACATCTACTAAAGGTAACAGGTAACGGAAACGGAATGTCAGTAGACCTTCTGATGATTTTTGCGTAAATTTATTTTTATGCTCAAATTGTAACTAGCGAATACTTAAAAACTTGTATTTACTGTTCTATTTCATTTTATTGCTAATGAACACTTCCATTTCAAAGTACTTTTGTGATATTTACGCAATAAACATCAGAGTGTTAAATCGTTAAATATAATTGGCTGTCCTAACCATGTGACCGGCGATATGTCGATCTCATTCACTTCCTTAGGGAGAGAGTGAGACACATTTCGAGTTCGAACAGCACTTGTTTTTCGGTGGGTATCGTTCACTCCTCTTCAGACTCGGTGTCGGAGTCCGGTATCGAGTTAAACCAGTTCTCCCAGTTCGAAGGAGGCCCCATTGTAGCGCCTCGTCTGAAATTTTCATAATATAAAGGTTATAATAATGAGTCGTTATATGCGCATGAAATTTCGTATTTTTTACGACATGTGAGAGTGTGTGGCTGGGAATTAAGATGTGTATGAGTTATCGATATTTAAATGAAGGTTGGCGGATGAACGGGGGATCGGCGTGAAGTGGTGGTGGTGGGTGTAGGGTCGCAGTGTTGACGGGTGACGAAGGTAGGTAATATCGGGTGATCGATGACTGAGGCGATATTTGGCGGAAGGGGCAGACACGGGCAGTATATGTGGTACTGACGTGTGAGGGCTGAGTTTTGACAGAGGTGACAGGCTGAGTCTGAGTGTAGTAAGGGGTTTGTGTACTTGATGGGTGACGGGCCGAGGCAGGGTATGGCCGGGTGGTGTACAAGTTGAGAGTTGGGTGCGAGTGACGGGTTGGTGCGAAGTACAGCAAGGTGAGGCAAGGGCATGGTACTGATGAGTGGTAGGTGACGGACCAGGGCGGGGTGTAGCGAGGACGGGGTACAATCGGGTGTCGGGTGACGGGCCAGGGCGGGGTATAGCGAGCGCAGGGTACTAACGGGGTTCTGGTAAAGGGCCGAGGCGGGGTATAGCGAGGGCAGGATACGGGTAACAGGCCGAGACGACGTGTAAGGGGCTAGAGGGTGTGTGCAGGGTACTGACGGGTGGCGGGTGACGGGACGGGGCGGGGTATAGCGAGAGCATGGTACTGACGGGTGGCGGGTGACGGGGGCGGGGCGGGGTATAGCGAGAGCATGGTACTGACGGGTGGCGGGTGACGGGCCGGGCGGGGTATAGCGAGAGCAGGGTACTGACGGGTGGCGGGTGACGGGACGGGGCGGGGTATAGCGAGAGCATGGTACTGACGGGTGGCGGGTGACGGGGCGGGGCGGGGTATAGCGAGAGCATGGTACTGACGGGTGGCGGGTGACGGGCCGGGCGGGGTATAGCGAGAGCAGGGTACTGACGGGTGGCGGGTGACGGGGCGGGGCGGGGTATAGCGAGCGCAGGCTACTAACTGGGTTCCGGTAAAGGGCCGAGCCGGGGTATAGCGAGGGCAAGATACGGGTAACAGGCCGAGACGACGTGTAAGGGGCTAGAGGGTGTATGCAGGGTACTGACGGGTGGCGGGTGACGGGGCGGGGCGGGGTATAGCGAGAGCATGGTACTGACGGGTGGCGGGTGACGGGGCGGGGCGGGGTATAGCGAGAGCATGGTACTGACGGGTGGCGGGTGACGGGCCGGGCGGGGTATAGCGAGAGCATGGTACTGACGGGTGGCGGGTGACGGGCCGGGCGGGGTATAGCGAGAGCAGGGTACTGACGGGTGGCGGGTGACGGGCCGGGCGGGGTATAGCGAGAGCAGGGTACTGACGGGTGGCGGGTGACGGGCCGGGCGGGGTATAGCGAGAGCAGGTACTGACGGGTGGCGGGTGACGGGCCGGGCGGGGTATCGCGAGAGCAGGGTACTGACGGGTGGTGGGTGACGGGGCGGGGCGGGGTATGGCGAGAGCAGGGTACTGACGGGTGGCGGGTGACGGGCCGGGGCGGGGTATGGCGAGGGCGGGGTACTGACGGGTGGCGGGTGACGGGCTGCGGCAGCGTGGCGGTGGCGGGCGGCGGCGGCGCGGGCGGCGGCGCGCGGCGCTGCAGCGTCTGCGTCTGCGCGCCGCCCGCCGACACGAACTGCAGGCCCTCCTCCTGCGCCCATCTGCAACGCACCGCCCAATGCGCTAAATGTTGCCCACAACCGATCGCACGTTTATACACCCCTCTCCATTCGATCATCTAGGTTCATAACTAAGAAATACAAGTCATACAAGTACGGTTTGTTTGTAACTTTTTTTTTATTATTGGAGTAGCAGACGAACATTCAGTCCACCTGATGGTAAGTGGCTCCTGCCGCCCATGGACACCTGTAATCAACCCCAGATACGATTAGATATTTCTACCTGAGGTCAAAACTAACACTGCTGTTATATAGTGTGTGTGCTGTGAAATAGATGTGACGGTGGTGCCGCCGAAGTCGAGCCACAAACTTTCAAAACTTGCTTTGTAACAAAATTAACAAACGAGTGTACACGTAATGATAAGTGAGAAATGCCACCCAGGAACATAAACCCCAAAGGGATTTAATCTTTAAGTCGGGTTGATCGTAAGAAGTCGAACATAAAAGTTCTACTACAGTGAAAGAAAATTTAGACACAAAAATATGATTTTTTTTTACTCAAATGAAAAAACAAAATAATAGATATTTAAGTTACATTTAAGACCGTATAATGTATGAACATTCTTATCGACATTACATTCTTATAATAGTATAGGGAAAAATAAGTTAAAAGTAGTGAAGGATGAATAAAGTACCTGGAACCACTAGCCGCCTTACAGTTCTCGCACTCGCTGCGGTAGTCGTCGCCCGGCGCGCTGGCGCCCTCATAGCTACATCCACAGGATGGCTGCAATAATATGACCATATTCACCCATTAAAAACAGGTTTTTTGTCGGTTAAATCCACGAGTCCTTTAGAGAAACCGTTTCTCTTATTTCAATTCGGACACTTAAAATATGCAACCATAAATTTGAAATCAATAACAATTAACGCCTTATACAACTCAATAGTCACCATAAGGTTTAACCACAGAAATGTTAGTCCGATCGCCAACGGATAATTAATATATTTCTATTCCGGGTCTACATATTTACAAACTATCTTTAAGTTGGTACATAACACAGGGAATCCTAAAGACAAACTTTATGATCGTAACCCGCACCTTATCAACGGTTAACGGTAGAGATGCGCTCGGCGGCGGCGCAGGCGCTGGCGGCGGCGGCTCGCTCGGCCGTGGCTTGGCGATGTTCGCCGAACCGTTCGTCGCGCTCGACACACTATTCGTCGCGTTCGTCACATTGTTCGCGTTCGACGTCATCTGCTCTTCGCTCTGAGCGCGCGATCGGGCACTGTTAAGCCGGATCATTGATCTGCAAGTATTTATTTTAATTTTTTAAATAATAAACTTAAAATGTAAAAAAAAGATATGGTAAAGAAAATTAACGTTTATTAACTTTTTTTTTAGTAAGTTTAATTTAAATGTAATTTCAAGAAAATATATAACAATATCCTGTAGGATGTATGTATACATAAAGTATAATATTACTTTATGTATACATATATTTTTGCAAGTAAATTTGTAAAGTTAATATAGCGTAAATGGTGCGTAAAAATTGCTATAATAATGGGTTTTCTTTTAACAACCATCTATAATTAAATTGCAAACCACAATTCTACCGCGACACGTTATATTCTACTATCTAAATACGACTCGTCACATTCCGAGCACACAACGCAACAGGTCGTATCCCGTGACAACTCACTCGTCAGCGGCGCGCTCCGCGGCGGTGGCGGCGGCGGTGGCGGTGGTGGCGGCGATGTTGAGGTTGCGCGGCACGCTGCGGCCGTCCGCGCGGTGGAACGAGCGCCGCACGTCCGCGTGCAGGAACGCGCCCTCCAGCGCCGCCGCGTCCGCCGCCGTCGAGATCCGCGGGATCGTGCGGTGCCTGCACACACAAACATTACATAATCAATTTTTGCACACGATTAATTCTTCGAAAATAAATATTAGTGAATAGGTGTGTTCTGTGACTTGTTGCGCATGAATTTTTTCGCTGCCGAACGCTAGAGACGGTTTCAGAAACACGCTGTGCCGCACGCGCGGGCTAGAGGGACACGGGGCGTGCTCACAGCGCGGCGGCGGGCGGCACGCTGGTGTAGAAGCCGGGCACGTTGTGCGGCCGCTGCGCGCACTGTGCCGCACGCGCGGGCTAGAGGGACACGGGGCGTGCTCACAGCGCGGCGGCGGGCGGCACGCTGGTGTAGAAGCCGGGCACGTTGTGCGGCCGCTGCGCGCACTGTGCCGCACGCGCGGGCTAGAGGGACACGGGGCGTGCTCACAGCGCGGCGGCGGGCGGCACGCTGGTGTAGAAGCCGGGCACGTTGTGCGGCCGCTGCGCGCACTGTGCCGCACGCGCGGGCTAGAGGGACACGGGGCGTGCTCACAGCGCGGCGGCGGGCGGCACGCTGGTGTAGAAGCCGGGCACGTTGTGCGGCCGCTGCGCGCACTGTGCCGCACGCGCGGGCTAGAGGGACACGGGGCGTGCTCACAGCGCGGCGGCGGGCGGCACGCTGGTGTAGAAGCCGGGCACGTTGTGCGGCCGCTGCGCGCACTGTGCCGCACGCGCGGGCTAGAGGGACACGGGGCGTGCTCACAGCGCGGCGGCGGGCGGCACGCTGGTGTAGAAGCCGGGCACGTTGTGCGGCCGCTCGCGCTCGTCGCGCGGCACGCTCAGCGCGCGTCCGCTGATGGCGCCGAGGGAGCCCGTCAGCCGGATCGCGTGTGGGAATCCCGCCACGCCCGGAACTGGCACATCAAACATTCCAAGTTAGTTTATCTTACGCGCAGCCGCGTGTTTTGATTGAAAACTAATTTCTTTCAGATAAAACTAAATACGTTTTTAACTGTACAATATAATAATAATAACTGAATCATATTTGCAATGGTTTTAGACTGATAAATTGGACTAATAAATTTAAAATAAAGCAATTACCACTAGGAGCCAATGGATGATGAGCAATCAGAGTTTGCTCCCGAGGCTCCGCCTGCATCACCGGTTGCAACAACGGCGCGTTGTAACAATTTTGGGTATTTGCCATCTGGAACAAACAACGTATACATAGCATGCATACAACACAATACAGAAAATTTGAACAAACCGTCATATTCTCCTTTCACTATGAAAAGAGAAATTTGCTCTTTTACATTTGCATGTTTATCAATTGCAATATTGCACTTTTCTTTAAATTTTTATGTCACAGAGTTAGGAAACTATGTTGCAAATTAAAAAATATGAACAAAATAAATCCCAAGACCAATTTCTCTTTCATTATTTTTTATATATTAGATCATTACTAATAGGATAGGATACAATAAGATAGGATGATAGGATCTATAAATAAAGACATAACTTCCTTGACCATACCTGTGTAACAGGTCGTGGTATGTTGACGTAGCCGTGGCCGGTGCACTGCAGCCCGTCGTCCGGCCGCTGCATGGACTCCACGCCCGCTGGGAACGTGCGGTGGTAGGTCTCACTACCCATCCTGCAATAAAGTATCAATAATAACAATAATAAATAAATAAACACAGATTTTATTTCCATATTATTGTTATTTCTCTAGAGGGTATTGGCAAAGGGAGATCTCCCGCCGGGCTGGGTGGTCATGCCCGGGGAGCGGCCATGCTCCGACAATGGAGATCTCCAGCCGGGCTAGGTGATCATGCCCGCGGAGCGGCCGTGCTCCGACAATCTCAGTACGGAGCTTGTATATATACCAGATATTTAGAAAACTTCGATAGCGTGATTCAGAATACTCGTGGCGCCATCTCTTATCGAGTGGCGGAAAGTCGCCACACTGTTGTACTTCTTGTAGGTAAAAATGTCTCTCGTCAAAATTATTTTTAAATTGCCTCAACGTAAATTTTAAAAATAGACTGTATGTTTTGGCATCGTAACTTCGTCATCTAACCATTTCTAAGTACTAGGTAAGAGACTAGTCGCTAGAACAAGCTCGGTGATTGTCGTTAAGTAGATATTAAGAAGCCTTTAGTAGTAATAGTTTCCTGAAAATGTTTTCCTGCATCATTTACCTTATAAGGAAGAGAATGATGATTATCTTTTAAAAAATTTGAAGTTTCTGAAGTTATAAACAGACACATCCATTATATCAGTATATGTAAAAAATTAACACATGTAACTGATAAAAACCAAATTGTAATCAATCAATTTGATATTAAGGGTAATTCTGGATAAACCCTGTATTTAAAGGCACGCACCTAAAATATCGTTAATATTATTATATCAGGCTAATCAATCACTTCCATAGGACTTATCAGGTATTAAAGGGCTTATTTAAAAATATATGACACACTTTACTGAATAACAAAGTATTTAGAGTGTGTCTGAAAAAGACAAACAAGGACAAATGGATTTAGATGCTTTAAGCTAAAAGAGATTAAGATTCTTACTTGTTTCGTTAAAATAGAATGGCCTCTCTTATTAATTTGAATTTTCCAATAAAAAAAGCCTAAGCTTTTAAAGCTTTTATTGGAAAATTCTAATTAGGAACATTGGCACCTTCATTATAACCAGAGTATCAGCTTCAAAAGTTCAGTTAAGCTTTTGTTAAGAATAATTTTCATATTGAGGCCTAAAATATGAAAATCCAAGTTGGCTCACTTTATCTTTTATACATTCCGAAGTGTATAGTGAAAATTTTCATACCTATATGGTTCACGGCACTGTGCCACCACTTCGTCGTAGGGCGGGGGAGCTTCGCCCCGCGGCATGTAGTTGCCCGGCGGCTTCCACGCCCCCAGCGCCGTCTCGCAGGTCCCGCCCATGTACCCCATGCTACCACTTATATAACTGAGAAATAGAAATAATTTAACATTAAATTGAATAGCGATAGGTGGATCCGCGTCTTTAATGTTTCATGTAAATGAATACTATAGAAACACATAATGATAAATATGTAAATACTCAGACCTAGAAAAAATATTTAAATTCTATAAAAAAAACTATTTCACACTGGCGTTTTTCCAGCATAGATGTTCGATAAACGTATAGGCAGTGCAGACGCCGCTTACAAGAGTATAGGTTACGCTTGCGCAGCGTTTATGCTGCGTATGTTGCGAAACGCAAGTGTGAAAATATATTTTATTTTTAGATATTTAGCAAACAAAAAAATCTTTGCGTGATGCAGTGGTTCTGGTTGCCAGCAACTATTCATGATGAATTACTTCTCCTGCTTATCAGTTAAGGATTAGGCACCTCTTATGTTCAGCACTATGTATACAGTTCAAGTAAATGTCAATGTCTAATGACAAATGAGCTCTTTCACAAAGTTTTCATCATGTATAAACTTTAAAATTTAGTCATCCTCTTACCCAATGCTGGTCAAGCTCCTCTGGTCATCCGCGTGCGTGGGTCGTCTTCGTTTCTGTCTTTGAACGCGGTACACAACGAGCGCGACGGTAAGGAGCACTGCCGCCGCCGCTCCGCCAGCCGCCACGCGGACATTCGCCTCTGCACCCTCCGCTGGCTTCACAACGTCCTCCAGGCAGATAAACTCGCAGCATGTCGTGCCCACGCGGAATGAGTGGCAGTCCTGGGTATTCAGCAGACATATAAGTTATGTAGTCGCCGTGAACCAATTACTGACTGTCTGTTAATCACAACTCTGAGTGAGAGGGAGTTAGGACATACTCTACTGCACTGAAAAGTGCAAGTTAGTAAACTTCACTTGAATTTTATTTAAACTCACAGGTTTGAGGTGTAGGTTTCGCATATACATTTAAAAAAATCACATTTTTTTCACTTACCTTCTAAGCATGTCATGATTGGTTTCTAAAACTCACATAACTATATAAAATTACAGGAGTGTGTGTGGGATTTGAAACTTAGACCCTCTCATGGAGAGCCCACTAACAATTGTAAATCAGTATCACCAATCCATTATTGTTTCATTGCTGGGTACAATTCTCTACTAAGAATAAGTAGAGTTTTGGCTGTAGCCTAACATACCAGCCAAGTGCCTTTGGATTTTTTAAGAGGACTTTTAGGCATGTACATTTCCTTCATTGCTTATTCACTTTATTTGTAACATGCACATAACTTTGAAAAATTGGGTTATGGACGCCTGGAATTTGAACCCTACATCTTGAATGTAAGACAAAAATTAACACTACTAAACTTTCACTCCTGCATCAGAGTATGAGCTTACTAAAAAACTTAAATATTTACATTTGGATATAAATATGAACTGCAATTTATATTTTTATCATTTTCCTGTTTATAGTTCCATTTAATGATAATAAATTGGAACTCACAACTACATACATACAAACATCACTCACACAAATTTATTTCTTTGCGTAGGTAACAACAATTACAAACGGTAGAACCATAATAACACTTCCTGTATCAAGTATTAGTACATAAATGATATAAAAATGGACCTACCTACCATTCTTACTAGTTACATTAAGAATTTTATATTTCATTATAACTACATTTGGAATAGACATATTTTTCATTGTTAATAGTTATTTATTATATTATAAAAATACAATATTTCATTATAAATACATCTTCAATACATGTTTATTATTGAATTTATTTATTTTACTAGTTAACATGTTTCTTATTGTTACTAATTACATTAAAAATTTAATATTTCATTAACAACATTTTGAACAGACATGTTTCTTATAAGAATCTATTTGTAGTAGAGTTATGTCCCTTCCCATACATTCAATAAGTTACCCATTGGAATCTAGTACTAGAATAGATCTTAGAAAATTGGAATTTTCATTGTTTGATTGCTTGGTTATGTATGTAAGTGGCAGTAAATAGAGAGATTTGTTGTTATAATCCTGATTGGTCAGCTCTTTAGAGAAAAAGAAATGTATTAACAGTTATATTCCCAAATAATACCCATATTCAGAATTAAATTACTTATCTTTAAACTAAAAACGCTTGCAAATTCAAGAACTTATCAATAAACTATTTATATAGATTTTTTTTAAATATATAGTTTATATAATATTAGTCTAGGATAAGAATTTAATAAATTTGAACTTTTTTGGATTATCTAGAAATCCTGTAGCTAGAACATACTTTATTAGAAAATATATAAGAAAGTCATATTTTGTTTCTACTCAATTAAAGTTAATAATTCTTGAATTAAAAAGCCTAACATTCCTTTATACATACTGATTAAAATTTGAATTAAAGCCTTTATGTAATATCCGCTTAAGAATAAATAAAAAAAGTAATCGCGGTTCTTATGAACAGACTCACCTGTGGAGGGGAGCACAGTACTGCCTTGCATACTTTGGGCAGCCCATTGTCACAAATACATAGCGTACAGGTATCCGGGCCAGGGACGTAGTGAAGACCGTGGGAAATGATCCTGCCTCGCACGTCCGTACAATCGCCCTGCGCCAAAACACCTACAAAAAAACCACTCGTAACATTTCCACCCTTCACACAACACATAAATGTCACAGTTCACCACGGCAATAATTACTTACTATGAAACCTCAAGGTTGTTAAGCACAATACGATCGCGGCAATCATTTTATTTATCAATTCGTTTTTCGAATTCTAACACTCATTTTTAGGGCTATAGAACTTTTGTCCCATTTATTTTAAATCGATATTCGTTCGCTGGCCGCAGAAATCTTTACAAAAGATAAGGACAGATAGAAAATTGAACATGCGTCTTAGCCCCGCCGTCCTGCTACCTGCTTCTCTACGATTTTTCCCAGTTTCCCAGTTGATGCTTGCTTTGCTTGATGCTTGCTTGTATTCTGTCATTGTCAAGCCTCTGTCAAGTGTCAATGTCATATGGAAATAGACAAAAATCACCATTCTCAAAATTCCATTCATATTGATAACATTGTGCGATGTAATAAATACACTGATCAATAATATTGACGTTATCAAATTTATAAGGAACATTTACAAATCAATAGTCGTATATCACTTATATTAGTTAAATTGGCTATTATGGTTGTGGTATGTAGTGACTTAAAATTTTAGAAATGGCTCTAGATACGAGTGGAGTAATATAAAATTCGATGGTACATTATTCTTCCTTTCTTATATTCCTATATGGACTACTATACTCTTTGCTTGTATCCTTTACTTATTGCATGAAAATAACAATTGGAGTCATTATAGAGCATGTAATAATTGTGGTTCATCAAGTGCAATATATTGCATAGATGTCGGGGCCAAAGAGTTTAATAACCTATATGTCGGGACTCCCATTGATTTCAAAATTTTATTATGTTGCCTACCATGTCTGTCAGATGTCAGTTAAGAAGAATGTCAGTTGCAGATTTGTCATTTCGTGTAAAAAAATGTCAATTTATTAATTGTCATTTCGTGTAAAGTACGTTTTAGATATTTTTTGCGATTGAATCTTACAATCGATAAAGGTTTCAATCCATTTCCATAAGACTATCAAACGGGATTTAATTAACAATGCACTGATAAGTTAAACCAAACTTATCATAGAATGTTCTAGCTATTAGATAATTGGGATAATGGCTGGTTTCGGAGACTACAGTGGTTACAACCGACCCTACGGCTTAGATCGGAACAGGGAGACGAACGACTTTTATGACACCCGCTATCAACAGATCTACGGATATCACACGCCGCTGACCGAGGAATACCAGGGACCACCGCTAGTTATGGATGACGTCTCGGAGGAAGGTACATAACCAAAATCATACCGTTTCAATCTAATTCAACACGAGTTTCAAGTATCATAGGATTGGAGGGAAGAGGCTTCAAATGGACAAACTCTATGCTAAGGGGTCAAGGCTTAATTATTAAAAGCTATTTTTTTCGCCAGCCCATTTGTATATGTAGGTACAAACTACCACATATCCTTTAATACAAACTACAGTATTATACATTTATCTTTGAGTAGATAATTGCCATTATCTTTATTCTGATAACAATATGAGCTTTTGTGTATATGTCATTCCTATAGGATTCTTATAGGAATAAGTACCTATTACATGTCATTCCAATGAAAGAAAACCTAATGTAAATAATTACCTATGGCCGATGAAGGGAATCACAAACTATTGTCGGCAGCAAATGCAATTTTTAATAACTTTGTGCTTTACTCAAATCTTTTTAGTTAAGGAAATAAATAACTTAAACAAATAATTTTGTTTACTTTCAGAAGGCAATGCTTATGTGACCACAGCTATAAGTGTTGCAAGTTTGATTACTGAAAACTTGTTAAGTCATCCATTTATTGTTTTAAGGAGGCAATGTCAGGTAATTGAATTTAATAAGATAGTCAGTCATAGAATAATGATGGGTGTAGAATCATTGACATGTGAAATATTATTTAAATAATTCATTGTATAGATAATAACTGATTAATTAAACATATGTGGAAAAATCCTATTTAGGTAGATAAAATGAATATTACTTTATTTCAGCATAAAGGTTGTTTATGAAATTTGTTGTTGTAGTACTAAGAAGTTACTTAATAAAGTCATACATACATCAATTCTGCCACAAAAAAATACCTTTTCACAAAAGCACCATTTATTGGGACCTTTCAGGTGTTCACCCACAATGCATATACAACACTCTCACTCACAAAATTTTATTAGAGATTGCAGTATTAGAGTATAGGGTACACTTACAAACACATGATGTAATATATTAATTTATATTGTAACAGGTACACAATAGCCTTAGGAACTACCACATAGTGCCCTACACCCTCCTGCCAGTTGTGGTGCGGTTGCACCGACGACAAGACTTCACCACCTTGTGGAAGGGCATTGGTTCCACCTGCATAGTGAAAGGTCTGAATCTAGCTGTTGAAGATGTTATATCCAAAGGCACGGGATGGCCTAAGTAAGATGTTTATTTATTATTGCATTTACAAGCTGTTACCTACATGTTCAACTGTTTTACTAAAAATATAGTAAGAAATAGTACTTACTATAGTAATATAATTATTATTACAATTCATAATGTTCTTTTCAAGTTTATATTTGACATAATGAACATAATGACATTGAAATTAAATAAACAAAATTTGAATAAAACCAAGCCACAGAATTACAAGTAAGTACTGGCATATAAAAGGTTTTAAATAATTTAAAACATTCGTGTTTTGTGTTTTTCAGGGAGATTGGTAAATGCAGTTCAGTATTACAGTTCATGCAACACTTGACGTTGAAATGGTAAGTGGCATTTTATTTTATATTTATTTATTGGTGACAAAATGAGTGCATAACTCATTATCACCAATAAATAAATACAAAATGAGTGCATAACTCATTATCACCAATAAATAAATACATTTCATGTATTGCTACATCTTTATACATTGCTAAAATTATGATTAACATAATATGTTTTATTGCAGTATAAGCTTGGCAATAATCACTCCATTTTACTCTGCAAGCCTAGTGGAAACTGTACAGAGTGATATAGCTAGCGACAAGCCAGCCTTGTTGGATGTGTTCAGGGAAGGTTTTGTGCGCCTTCTAGAATGGGGAACGCCAAGTCGAGGCCGCATGCTGCCCATATGGGCGATAGTTCTACCAACAGCAGGACTCGGGATCTCTAAGTATTTTGCACAGTATGTCATTGATTTTTTTAATATTAACTCTTTTTAATTATCAAACTAGGAACCAGTACTAGACTGGTAGAATCAAAAACCTATTTGGTTTCACCATGGGGGTGACTACATATTATTCTAGCCTGAAGTAGTTCTTGGGCTTTGGTAAAAGAAAGTGCATGCCCAATGACATCCTAAGATGATTACCATCAAGTTCACTGTTTACCCCTTTACTCATTTTTTTTATAAAAATATATAAAAATGCATAAAAAGGCAACATACCTATCATAACAATATTTTTTTTACAGTTTGGTGTTAAAGAACATAACAGTGAGAATTCTTCGGTTCCAACAAAGACACAGGCATGAGCTGAGTGATGTGTACATAGCAAACTACCCTAAAAACACCCCCAACCCTCTTATAGAGGACATGAATTTAAAAGCCAACATCTTCTCATTTATTACTATGGAAATATTATTCTATCCGATAGAAACAATCATTCATAGACTGCAAATACAAGTAAGTTATAATATATAAATAATATTTAAGAATATACACATTTGCACTTAAGAATAATTCATTTGAATCATATCCTTCTCAACCCAAAATTTGAACCACTTCCATTTTGCACAATTTACAGTAATTACACAAAGTGAAAATTGCATGTTATATTTTTTAAGTGTATTTTTGAAGTGAAAAATAGTATGACTTACTTCCAGTCAATGCTATTCCAATGTTATACTTCATAAACATTTTCATAAATAGATAAATTACAAGTAAAGCTACTATGTTTATAAAACATATTTTTTTACAGGGAACAAGAACAATAATAGACAATTTAGATACTGGCACATCTGTGACACCAATTCTAACTGGCTACGAAGGATTTATGGACTGTTACAACACCACTATATCCAAGGAGGGGGTCGGTGGTTTATATAAAGGTTTCGGTGCCTTAATACTGCAACTTACTGCCCATCTAGCTATCATTAAGTTGACAACTCTTGTAGTTTCCGAGATATCCAACCTTCTGAAACCAGCCCATAGTCCTACCAACTCTGATGACTCACAGCACTCGCAACAGAAGTACCTCTTCAATTAATTGAAGTTATATTATTATATTTTTTTTCATAAAGTTCAAGTAACAGATATGGGCCGGTTTTCATCAAAGTAGGAGGATCAGTGTTTCAGACTAAAGGAATAAAGATTTGCTATGGCTAGGATACAGCAAAACTGGTTAAGTGCGAGATTGACTGCTTGTTTGTTAACAAGAACAAGTGTGGCGGGAAGGAGTCTCGCCTTTACGTCAATATCTCACATCTACAATATCATCGCCTGCACCCTTTAAAAATATACAATTTCTGCTCATCCTACATCAATGTATATAGTGATATACTAGGAGATATACTGAGATATAGATAGAGAGTGATATACTGTGAGGAGTGCCTCTCTGCTTTCTGCTTTGGTGTAAACTGGCTCTAATCGCCTTATGCAGTGGTTGGCAACATAAGCCACATAGTAGCTCTTAAGGTAAAGGCGGGCCACATTCTATTTAAAAAAATGAATCTGAATGGTAATGCGAGCGACAAATTAGGAAAAGGTCTGCAGGTTGCAAGCAGAGGTTCTAGGAAGACGGGCCGCTATTAGCCGTTAACCCAATGGATTAAAATAAAGCAATAAAACATGATTCAAAATATTATAAAGCAATAAAACCTGGTCCATTTCATAAATTGTTGTAGTTGAGTATTTCAAATGTTGCCAGCAGTGTACCCATTATAAAGAAATTGTAGAAGCAGGTTTTTATTTAATTTTTATTTTTATAAATTTGCTGCTTAGTCATTAAGTAAACTAGTAAAGATTTAATGTTTATTGTTTTAATATTCAAGGTTTTAATAAAAATCAGTTTATACACATTTTTTTATTTTTAACATAACATCTAATATAGAAATCTAACTACATAAGGGTATTTGGGGTAATATCAGAGTGGATGTAAAACCATAATGATTACAATTGTAGACTAATTGCATCATTTCAAAAATGTATGGTATCATACATTACATACATTTATGGTATAAGTACCTATAATGTTGCCGATTTTAATAAGATGCTTTAAGTCTACAGTTTAAACATAGTTCTATCCCAGCATTGTGATTACACCAACATCTATCCAAATTTGCTTACTGAAGATTGAAATTTGATGTTGGCTAATATGAAGAAACTATCAAATGTCAATTTTGGTGGGCAAAACAATGGATAGGTTCATTATTAATAGTGATATTTAATAGTTTCTAATAATCAGTGACTTAAGACAAATCTTCCTTTTAGTAATCTCCTCATTATGATTCTACGACCATTTGGTGTGGACATTCTAGTAGCCCACCCATGGCGTCGGACCCTCCTTACTTCGTTAGGGCGAGGGAAGTAACAGCGCACTTTTGTCCTGATAGTTGAGATGAGAAAAGAGTCTGGTTTCACAAGACTAGTATTTGCAGAACTTTGCGAAAGAGTCTGGAAACCCTGACTGAGCACCCTGAAAATAAAAAAAAACTTGAAGTAACAAATGAGAAAGCACCTGATGGGAAGTGGTCACTGTCGACCATGTATAGCCAACTCCATATAGAACATTCAACCAAAAGCCGATCACAGATGCGCCATCGTTTTTAAAGGGTTAAGATTGTCGCCTCATATGTAAGTCGACCGGCATCCACTCCTTTTCACCAATACGTAGAACTATTTCGTGTTAGAACGTGACTTATGTATGAAAAAATCTCGCGAAGCAACAATATATTATACTGCTGTTATGAGGTTATAAAACTTACTTCAATGGTTGAAAAACAGCTGCGAGTAAACGCGACATTTTTTGTTTGAATCTATAATTTGTAGACACTAATTACAATTTGTGCTTAATACGTTTAACTGTGTTAAATTACAATTATAAAATTGATAAAACAAAACACTTCACATTACAATTACTAGTATTACTACTGTCATCAGTCATGTAATGACTGTCAAAAGTACAGAACACCAATTGTATATTTTTTTATTTAGTATAATTTCAATTTTTTAAATCAGAATGTATGTTATTTGTCAATAATATTTAAAATATTGTCGAATAAAATCGATAATTTTGTACTAAACTATATCTTAGGTACTTTTAACAACTTATATAGCAACATTGTGATCGCCACTAGCGCCCCATCTACACGCACAAAAAAGTTTGTCGGACTATGACGATTGACGGCTATCCAAATTCAATATCGATATTATCGAAACGCAGTGTTTCGATGATATCGAGAATATTATATTATCGATTTTGTTTTATTTTGTCAATATGAATGAGGACCACAAGGGGTTTCGTAACTGTTTTAAAAGTAAAACAATACAGAAAACGATTACTGCTAGCTATGTATAATAAGTTATCACCAGATACTTAAAAAGGAACGTGACTAAGTAAATGAATTCGATGCTACATTTGCGTTAATCTACACTATTGATAATAATAAGAAAAATATTCTAATTGGAGAAAAATATAGTCTTAATTTCACAAAGTTATATTTTATTGTAATGTGATTGTTAACCTGTAGGTTTTCATAAAATTTAATTCAATATAGGTTAAATTTCAACATCAATCTGTGTAAAGAAACGTTAAATCTTATATTTATGTTGTCTGTCGATATGAAAATTGAAGATGGCGGACAAAAATAATAAGGGCGCTAAAAGAATATTTTCGTTTGTCGTAATAATTTCAATGCAATGATTTAGAATTCTGTTACGAGTGTTATGTTGGAATATTCTTTATGTGGAAAACATTACAAGCCAGTAAGTGAAATGTGCCTATTAATAGAATTGCGTTGACATTGCGTATTTGCTTATATTTATAGTCTTAATTTCAGCGTCGATAGGTACGGTACTATACCTACATAAAATATCAAATTTTCATGTCAAAATTTGACTGTTTTTTTTTATAGTTTCAGATAAAAAATGTCAGCGATAAAAGTAAACTTTGAGATTGGGCATGAGGCATCGCTTAAATCCAAGAAGACTCCAGAAGGGTTCACTCATGACTGGGAGGTGTTCGTGCGCGGGCAAGAAGGTGCTGATATAAGTCATTTTGTGGACAAAGTGGTTTTTCTTCTGCATGAAACTTTCCCCAAACCCAGAAGAGGTAAAAATTTCACTTCATTTCATTTATATTATCCTATTTTCCAGTCAGATTCATCAGAATATATAGTTACTAAATATACTCATAATGTACCACTTGTTGACAAGTTATCATAACACACATGAAGTCTATTAATACAATGAATGCATTTGGAGATGCCTTTTTATATTTAGGATTTTCTGTAAATATTATGAAGTATTACTAAGCTGCGTTAGTTAGAATTGTTTCATTATTATTGAATCTTGTATTACTTAAATAAATAAATTTGTTTGTTTAAAATCTTCAGAGAACAACAATGTCATGAGTCATAGAAAAATATAATTTTAATTTTGTGTACTCTTAGCAATTTGATATCCTAGCTGTAGGTATTTTATAAAACGCTGTTATTATTCATTGTCTATATCATTTCTTTTCGTTTTTACAGTTGTTAAAGAACCACCATTCTCTATCAAAGAGTCAGGCTATGCAGGTTTCATTTTTCCTATCGAAATATATCTAAAAAACAAAGATGAACCTAAAAAAATCAAGTTCTCCTATGATTTTACCTTACAACAGAGTGGATGTCTTAAGGATAGATATGTTTTCCAAAATCCTAATGATGATTTTCGGAAAAAGCTTTTGAAGGGAGGTGGAATACCTGTGTCCAACAATGCCTTTTACACAAATCCAGATCAAGAGAGTAGAAGTAGAGATTCATTTACTGATGATAAACAGCAGCTTTTGAGCAAGCCTAAATTATCCGTAGAAAATGTCAAAAAACACAAAAGCAAAGAGTACAAGGAAGAAATTCCACACACAAGAAACAGTTTTGAAAATTTATTTGGTCAACCGATACAGAAACCACCAAAAGTATCACCTGAACCTAAGAAGAACGAAAAAAGTGCACCACCTTCAAAATCTGATAAAAAGGACAGGGATAGATCAAGCTCAGACAAAAAATCTAAACATGAACGTAAGGAAGCTAAACCTGACAAGGTGAAAGTTAAGGAAGAACGAGACAAAATTCGACCTGAAAAGATAAAAAGTCACAATAAAGACCCAGAGAGGTCAAAGGAAAAAGCCGCTAAAAGACCTAGTGAAAGACCACCATCACCAGAACCTGCTAAGAAAAGATGTCCAAGTCCCGCTAAAAGAGTTCCTAGTCCAGTACCAAGATCTAGCAGTGCATCAAGTATTAAAGATGAATATAAGGCACCCAAACACACTCCAGAAAGCTTTGAACAGAAAAAACTGAAGGAAGAAAAACCACCTGAACCTAAATTAGAAAAGGAACCTAAAGAGAAGAAGAAAAAAGAAAAGAAGAGCCACGACAGGGACAAAGAACGAAAGGAGAAGAAAGAACACAAAAAAGATAGCCACAAGTCCAAAGAATCCCCAAAAGAGCCTCTCAAAGAACCACAAAGGGATATCCAAAAATCCAGGGACATATTAAAAGAAAAAGAGATATTAAAAGAACCTGTAATAAAAGAAAAACCTCCAAAAGAGAAAATCATTAATAAATTCTCTATAGAAAACCTTACAAAGACACCACCACCTGAAATTGAAGAACGTTCTGAGAGTCACAAATTAAAAGAAAAAGGGGAATCTGAAAGAAAACACAAACATAAGAAGAAAGATAAGAAACGCGATGAGTCAAAAGAAAAGCACAAAGATAGCAAAGAAAAGAAACACAAGCATGAAAAAGTTCGCGATATTTTACCAGAAAAACCTGAAATAATTGAACACAGAGAGACACCAACCTTGAAAGAACGCCCCATTCCTGAACCAGCTTCACCCATATCTATTGACACTGCCTCTCAGTGCAGTTCTAAGAGTGGCATAGTAAAAGTTTTGCACATAGGTGCCGAAGATGCAAATAGCAGTCACTCTGACTCGGAAGGCTCTATCATAGCTGATGATGAAGATGTTAAAATTAAAATAGAAAATCCATCCCCCGAACCAGTAAAACGAGAACCTTCTTCAGAACCAGAACCGGAACCAGAGCCTGAACCAGAACCAGAAATAAAGCAAGAACCTGAACCGGATCCTGTAGTGGAAGCACCTCCAGTTCAGCCAAAAGAAAAATCAAAGAAACATAAGGATAAGTCATCTAAGAGGGAGGAAAAGCGTAGAAAACGAAAAGCAGCCGAAGAAGAAGCAGATGCAGAGAACAGAAAAATTGCTAAAGCAGCTGATTCTGGTCCTTCAAATAATGATAATGAGCGCGGAGAGAGTAGTGGCGCGACATCAGTAGAGACAAAGGTTCAGGACAATGGTGTATCTAGTAGTCTCGGTGAAGATGCTGAGCCAGGTGACCTGTCACCCGACTATATGGTACAGCTACGTGGTCTTCAACAACGAATAATGACTATCAAAAACAACGAAGACCTGGAAAGAGTTGTGAACCTAATTGCAGAGACTGGCCGGTATGAAGTGACTACTCAAACGTTTGATTTCGATCTGTGTTTATTAGATCGATCAACAGTGCAGCAGCTAATACAGTTGGTGGGTTGCTAGCTGCTCATGTTTAATATCGTAGGTTTACATGTACATAATGCTTAATTTAATAATTCACTAAGGCAATAACACAATAAATTGATACGTCTCCTAAATCAAGGTAGATGGCATTTCCTATGTATTTTATAAATGTATAAACTATCAATTTTGACTTAATCATATTGCTTAATATTACTCAACATTGTAATGTTTCTTATTTGATACATTATGTATGAATAACAACTAATGAAATATGAGTAAGACATCTTTGGATATATTTTTGTGTAGGAAACAAACACGTAGACAGCTAAACGTGCTGATGGTTGCGAAACTTGCTATGATTGCCAACAGATTTGCATGTAAGAAGTAATATTTAAGAGCTAATGTTAATCGCCGAACACTACTAATTTAGTAGGTATCGCAAGGTACTCACCTCACTCATAACTGGAGTTTTAAGTGCAATACTGTATAGGCATAAAGTTATAAGACTGTTGAATGAAAGATTGTTATAATGTATTGTATATTTTGTACATTATTGTATTGATTTATTATAACGTAAGTTAATTCATCTGAGAGTTTTTAATTAACCTCCCAAAGTCAAAGGGACTATGAGAGGCTATGTTAGTTAAGTGTAAATGATCTTAATTATTATTTTTAAAATACACCACAAGTAGAACATATTTTACTGGATATATAATTATGTATACACTATAATTTAACTTTTACGATACCAATATTTTATGGATATCAATATTTTTAGGTTATTATAGTTAACATCACAAAGATAGCAGGCGTTTTGTTAAGGATTGTGATTGATCAATAATTTAATGTGTTTTTTTTTAATATAATGTAAATTTTAATGTGCTATTTTGGCCGTGTTTTTAATAAAAGCCTTGTACATGATTTGTTATGTAACTTATTTTCTAATTTATCTCTTATTTTAGGTATATATCAAAAATAAATAGAGTGTATAATATTATCTTTTTGTTTAATATAGTACTTAATAAAATCTGGTTAATCTTTTTTACATCTTAATTCATTTAAATTTCCTGTGAATTAAAATTTTATAAGTATTAAAATTTAAAAACAGCTACTGCTATTTACTGCCTAACTTACTACCCAAGGAATAAAGCTTATATTCGCTCTAGGGGCTTTATTATTCTAAATTAGCGTAGAATACAAACTGCACTTTTAATTTAGTGTGTAAAGACTTCCTCGACAGCGAGACATCTAAAGCTCAATGGTATGTTTTGGAAGGAGTCCATGTTCACCAATAATAGTAATTTGATTAAACGAAAGTATGCTCCATTTTGTTATGATTATAATACGATCGACGTGGTTTAAATTTTAGATATAAAAATCTGAATTTTTGCCATAGGTATCCTGAAAAGACTAAAGCGTATTTGTGGCTTAGCTCATCTATATGAAGAATGAGAGTATACCTGTATTTGCCGTATTGTACATACCGTAGTTTAGTCAGCACACAGTTACCACATCATCCCCTAACTAGAGTAATTATGCAACCTGTTTTGCTCAGAGGACATACATCATAATTCGTCATAATTCTTTCAAATGATGTAATACCGTAGTTTAGTCAGCAAACAGTAGCCTCAGTATCATCCCCTAAAATAACTTTATCATTTGATTTTGGTTATGCAATATCATGTAATAAAAAAATAAACAGTTAAAAATGTAGCGTTGAGAAACTACAAAATAGTTAATACTGAAATTCAATTTAATAATTCTTGTCTTTATGACGATACGTGTTTATTGAATGTCTCTATATTACAATGTATTAAAAACTCTTATAATAATATTCCTACATCGCAGACGTAACCGACAATATTGAGAGATGAAAAAGTTTCTGGTACTCTTGAAAAGATACTACAAGGTCATCAATAACTTAACTAAATTCTGTGAGCGTGAGAGAAATCAAATGCTTCAATGTCGTCACTCTTCAGACTCGCCACCTAGTTGATAGGCTGCATTTATTTCAAATAAAAACAAACTTTGTTCCGTACATACTTACTTTATTTATTAAAATGATTACATTACATGGACAGAAATGAAATAGTTAAATGAAATGTATGACTTCGTATTGCGATAAAATGTAGTTATTATCGATAACATTCAATTGATTTCAATATCGATTCCACATAATCAGGTAAACAGAAGATTATGCAAGTGAAGACATTAATGATTAAAATAGATAAAAGTAGGATTAAAAGAAAGAAATACACCCATCACAACGTCGAAATATCGTAGCTTCGTCTTTTTCCAACTTTTATAGTTGCTTTATCATTCCCACGGAATAAGCTCAAAACGGACACCAGTACCGTACGAGATGAGTCGTTTGTCAAGCAGGAGAACTTAATATTCAAGTTCCCTCACTGTAATCGAGATCCTGTTTTCATGCAGTTAGTTTCATCTTTTCTTCCCACTTTTGTGAGTAGTCTGGCGCCACTTTGCGTAAAAGTCCACAAAGTATTCTACAGAAATACCAGCTGCTTGGGCCGCACCCGTAAAGCTGAAATCCTTGCATTGTTCTTCACCAGTACCAAGTTCATTGCCGACGAGCAGAATGAGGAGCGGCGCTGTTTTCCCGTGTAGTGGGTGGTCGGAATCGCCATTACCACTATGAATTTGTTTTTCTTCAGCTGTGAAGTGGTTACAGAATTCCAAAATTTCAATGAAATGATAAACATTCGGAGGCGCCTTGCGAGGGTACTTTATTAGATTCAGGGGCCTCGATTGGCCGGGCCGTTGTGTCTTGAGAAAACGTGAACCGCTCTGAAGTTCAGCCTCTAGCCAACGAATCGCATCGCGCGCTGAACTTCTCTCGCACTTCAAATTATCCAGTTCTTGTAACACTGAAACGCAATAAAATTAATGCAAAGTAAAGTTTTAAATATTTGACTAATAAATAAAATCGAGGTGTCTGCATATGATTAGGAGTTAAAATCAATTTTTATAATATCAACCTTTACCCATATATCCATAGACTAGACTAGAAACCTTGCAAGGATTTTACAGGAAACTTTTTTGTGTGGAGAAAAAATATTTTAAGACGACGACGAAGACAGAAGACTCGCAAAATTTAAAATTAGTAGTCAATTTTTTTTAAAACAGAACACAAAAAAAAAAGGATAAAAGGTGCTTACCAACAGTAGGTACAAGAAAAACAAAGTTCGTTGCACGCATCAGCTGTTTAATGCGACGCAAGAATTTATTTAGCACAGCAGAGTCTAGAACTAGCAGTGTCGGCTCGGGCCCCTGCCCAGTGCGCTCCAACTCCCTCACTTGTGATGCCAGCCATAGTCGCCCCATCCGCTGTGGTAGGCCACCTTCACCTGCTTCTGCCTCCTAAAATAATTTAATTAAATGCTTCTTATTTGTAACACTTCTATTAGTATTGTTAATCGAAGTTATAACATAATGAATATTATCAGCATGTAGTAAAAATATGAAATAAAATTATTATGTTTCAAAGGGTGAACGAGTTATGGAAATATAAAAGCCGACTATATTATATAAATTTAACTGAATAAATAATCAATAGACAAAGTAGATACTACAAATAAATTTTTGTTACTACGTTGCACACACTTTCGTCTATGCTAAAGGATAAACTCTGATCTGTATAATTTAATTAAAAAAGCAATTGTCTTTATTTTTTTATATAATATAATTATGATATATTAAAGACATTCATCTATTTAATCAAAAATGAAAAAAAAAAATTAAATTGGATATGGGGACAAATTAAAAAAATATATTACATATATTATTATAACATACCTGTTTTTTTGAGTTCTGCCATTCCCTGCATTTTTTAGTATTGAGTTTTACTGTCAACCTCGGAGGAAGAGCTTTCTTTACATAGAAGACTTTTAGGTATTTGTTATAGCGAATACGAGGTACAATTTTAGCAATTTGATTGCCAAAATCTATGAAATTTAAAATTCTTATAATATTTTCCTCATATACAGAAGGTTTGTATTTGTCCAAAATCTGCCATTCGGCAGCATCTTTATCATATTTGCCGATATTAGTTCCACGCAAAGCAATATCTTCAGGCAGAGGAATTGTTTTATATTCCAATTTAAATTTCTTAGCAATAATCCTTGCAGTATTAAATACTTTAAATTCCTCTTTATTAAGTGCATCGTGGTCAACAGAACCAAAATAATAGATGAAAATATTTAGCAAATCAACAACGCATTTAAACAATGAGTCCCCACTTTCTCCACAAGACAAAATTAGGTCTTTCTCTGTAAGGATCCAGTCTTGAAGTAACTTAATACTGGGAAGTATGTTGTTACCCAGTAAAAACTGATGTAAAGCATGGGTGTTCAAAGTTCCATCATCACATTTTTTATCTTTATTCATACTATCATCTTCAATTGACTTTACTTCATTTTCTTTAAAAATTATTTCTTCTTGAATCGGTTCAGTTGTTTTAGCGTTACCATTTACAACTTCAGTCATGTCCCCATCATTATCAGAGGCATCATAAAAAGAGTCTTCACTTTTTGAATCCTCCTCCGATTCATAGCTAGAATCCGATAGATCAGGATCTGAACAAGATTTGTCTGAATCAGCTTCGCTGCTTTCTGTTTCTTCATCACTTAAATCTGAACTCCCAGATGACGCAACACGCCTTCTCCGACGCCTTTTAGCCAACGGTTTCTTACAATTGGTCTTTACATCACCATTAGATCCAATTTTGATATCTCCATTCTCCTTAGGTAAAATTTCAACGTGATCATCTTTTCCATTGATTGTCACTGCATTTGGAATAATTTCTTCCTGTAATGGTTTAGGTTCAATTTTGTTTTCCTCTTTCACAATTTCTTTTACCGGAACAGATTGGAACTTTGGTATATATTTGCACGCTGGACTTTTGAGACCCATTGATTCTAGTTGTTTTAGAAGTTTCTGTAGTATTTGTGACAACAAAGCCAGTGTAAATGCTTTGCAAGCAAAAGATTTAAGATTATCAATTTCATTCATTTTAGCAATTGTGAACAGACAAATTTGAACCATATTGTGAATGATATTAAAGTTCATGTAAGTAGGATTGACATTCTCCTCTTCCATTGCTTGAATAAAATCCTTGTAATTGTTATTTATGTTCGGAAGTGGCATTTTATTAAAATCCAAGGCAATTTTAAGTTGTTGTGCAACTGTGCTGCAAATTTGAGTTACATGGCCATCGTCTTTACCAAGATACCATATTTCAATGAGCAGTAGAAAGTTAGCAATTGTAATTTGAATATGTTCCGCTTGTGTGAAAGCTTCTGGAATAATAAGTTCATCACAAAATTGTCTGTTTTTCTCGAATATCTTAGTTAAATTACCCAATCCCCCATCAAATGGTACTAAAGTACTCAAGCAATGTATGTAGCAACACACCGAATCTAAGTTATAATTTTTGTCAACAAACAAATTCCCCAATTGGTTAAATGGCATTCCTGAAGTCAAGTCAATTTGTGCTGCTTGTAAGTAGTAGCGAGCTGCAATGGAAGCCTCGAAAACATTAAACATTTCCGTTTGATAGCGACTGAGGTCCCCTAGATATATAAGGCAGGAATATATTGCCGAGCGACCAACTTGGCTTTCTTCTTCAGTGAATTTAGTGATGACAACCTCATCGTCATCCTCATTATGCAGTGGTAAGTAGTCCAACTCTTTAAACTGAAAGTTCATCTCTGACTGTATTCTCGTAATGATGTGTTGGAAGTGGCCTATCCCGGACACTACATGTGTGAACAAATAACTGTCATATTTGTTGTCAATCTCTCTCAATTTTTTAGCAGAGCACACAACCTCATAGTAAACTTTCCGCCACAGTAACTCCAGTGACTTTTTACCATAATTCAATGGATCTAAGAAGAATAATTTTTCACAATTATCTCTTAATTTCTGTCGCAGCACTTCATTGTTGGTGGTAAATAGATCAGCAAGGGGGCGACCATCCACCGAGACATCTCCAAGTCGACGTGCAACATCAGTAATGTAGCTGAAAATTACATAAGAACTTTCTTATTTCTTTTTGTTAAGCTTTGTACTAAGTGTTTTCAATATTCTAGAACATTGTGACGTAAAATAACCTCTTTAATACTTTAAAAATAAAGCGAAAAGAGTTCCAATACAATAAACATATTACTCTATTGTAAGTAAATTGTATTTTGGATACTTACCGATAAATTTTTTTTGCCCGTTCAGTACGTTCAGACGTACTGCTGGACTCCAAAAGTTCAAAGGACTCGTTCTTCATTTTCAAGTCATTATGTATTTAGCAAGAAGTTGACCATACGTTGGCATATTTAGCATCAAAACACTTAACTTCTTCAATGTCAAATATGTAGTCCCAGTTAGTCATGTCTTATTAACATCCATTGTTATTACAGCATACATGATAATAAACTGATAATAACATTTTATTGTGACATATCTATCTATTCTAAATCTTTTCTTTTTTGGTTATGATGAGTCAAAATACTCGAAATGAAAAAAATACTGATCAATTTTTTATTTGTAATAAGATGTTTTAGTCCTTGACTTCTTCGTTTTCAGCCTAACTTAATTTACGTTTGACTAAAATAATAATAAGATCTGTGCTATCAACATTTGTACTGGATATAAGCTATTTTTACCACAATAGGGAATATGCATGTGATTTAGATTTGCTTGTTATTTTTTTCCTTGGTACATTACGGTCCTGTTATTACATCTAAACCATAATTTCTTCTTTATTTCGTATTAAATTGTTTAAAACTTTAATCAAAAATCGTAAATTATGCGCGCGAAATTCAAATTTACAAAACGGATTCCCATTGGTCGAATCGAAAAATGACGTCACATAGCGTGTTACGATGTTTATCGGCGTCAATATTCAAACTGTTTGAGAGGAAAATTGTTTTTGTCTATATTTCTACAGTGTTATTTATTACCTAGTGCGATTTTTCTACATAGTATTATTAGGAATAATCAAAAACAATGATTGAAAGTAGTTTTGTCAAAGCACAATCGGACTATTTACCTAAAATATGCAAAATGAATAAACTGGTTTTATGAATAAGAAAATGAATAAACATGTATTATGAATAAGAAAATGAATAAACTGGTATTATTTAATTCAGAAATATTTAATTGATCATAACTTATTTTGTTAATATTTGTGGGAGAATGCTTCATTTCATATATATAAATATTCCGTTTTTAAAATCACATGATATTAATTTCGAACTACCGCTCCGTATTAACAATTGGCTACCCGTATCATGGTATAAAAAAGGGGCGCGCAACTGTCAACAGATCAGAAGTTGTCCAATAGTGGGCACGGCACGGTGGTGCTCTGAACTGTTTGGTATTTTGCTTGGGTGTTATTGTTACTGTGGTGGCATTAACGCTTATTCGTTTAATTATTTTAACTATAATTTTTATAAATATTGGTTAAATTAGTTGAATCGAAGTACCATTGTAGATCTACCTACCGGCGCGCCCACATCAGAATCGGGATAGGATACGCCCTTTTATTACGTAATAGTTTTAAAGTAACGGTAACAGAAGATAATCAACCGCGTGTATAGGAAGTGTTCAACTGAAGAATTTATCGTGGCTGTACTCCTGACGACAGTTTGGGACGCGCAATGGAGGCGATATTGACGAGGCCTTCGACATTGGAGGAGCTGTGTGTATAACACACGATGAACCGGTTGCGTGAGTAACGTGTACGGTTTGTCTAAATGTTGTAATAATTGTATGTGCATTATTTTAGCTACTGCAAGCGTGTGAAGTAGCTTGGGTATGAAAATTGAGAAGGTGGAAGGTGGTTTGCATCATCCATGTTAACCGTCTACGTAATTAAGACTCATTGGCGCCGAGACTCATTGGCGAACGATTGGCGCTCCGGTATGATCAAACCAATGGTTTTTATATTTTCGATTGTTAAACTTGCTATTTTTTTGCTTTTTGAAAGTTATTAAAGATTATAAGAATCACTAATATGAAAATGTTTGGTTATGCGCGAAAAAAATAACAATCATACGTGTAGGTACCGACATTTTTTTAGAAATGTTTTGGGTTTTTAAAATTTCGAGTAATTTCAACTATGCTTATCACAGTTTCGTTGCTTATAGCAACTCATTAAGAGGCGATGCTTACTTATGCTAAATAAGTAGATGAATAGCGATCATATTCTTTTAAATTATTACGCTGCAAAAAATATTTTAAGATTGTGAATACAAGTTCTGATATCTACCCTTTTGTATGTACCTATTCGTTGTAATGCATTTAACATTCTTAATAAACTCCCAGTCTTAAAACTAGTCACAATGAAGATTATTATTGAAGTAAAAGGTTTGATAAATCAGGTAGCATACTTTTTGCCATCGCAATTCCATGGCCCGTGAATTTCGTAAGGTTTATTTCTAGTTTCACCTGGAACACCGTGATAGTGAGATATGTATTGTGCTCATTGAAAGGTGTACTCTCAACCAGCGCTTGTCATTTTTAGTAGGATGCTACCTAATAATATTTACCTAGCGCTTGTTCCCAGAATCTGTAACTAAAATGAAAGCTGCTTATTGGGGGTTTTGTAACAACACTTGACTTGTGATGGCCGTAGACGTGGACCAAAATTGAATGAAAATGTAACATTTAGATTCTGGTGGTGAGTCAGTAAGTTGTTTATCGGTAAGCGACTTTGTGCTCTTACAAATTTGTGTATTTAAAGTTATTGGTTATTGGTTTATAAAGGTTACAAGTTGCGAAGGATACATTAAGGTAAAGCTGAAGAAAAGGAGTTTGGTAACGTTCGCATCACCCCAAATGGTGTATTGGACTAGGCAAAAAAAAACGGTGAATTAAGTTATAACTTATTAATAAACATTTAGTCTTCTGTGTTTTTAACATTGTTTTGTGACATAATGTGTAACTATTACTTGCTATTCGCTTTAAAAATTGCAGAAGTAAAGAGAATCGAAGCTTAGCTGACTGTAGAAAAAAAAAAAACAGTTACTATAATGGTGCAAAGCTGTAAGCATTTTGATCGGTCAAATGTGTTTAAAGGTTTAATTTAATAAAGACAATTCATTAGCCTCGCTCGGAGTCGATCAAGTATTTTTAATAATAACTTAAAGTTTGAACTTGTTTTACAGTAGTTTAAATTGTTATTGGATCTTATTTCTTATTTTGTGTCATAGTAAATAATACCTTTCGAGATGACGTACATCACGATCCTAGACTTTACGTGTGAAATTATATTATGTTGGTACCTTTAGTGAATACTTTAACAGTGGTAAGTCAACTATACCATCATGTAATCTAGCTAACAATCTAAATGTTTTAATTATTCATTGACATAAGGAGTTTATTGTTATTTTATTTAGTTTTGCAACTGTGCAGATGACGACATTACGTCTAGATATACGGCTGTGGATATAACAAATTCAGAATATTCACGCACGCAATGTTTATATTATACGAAACAATTCGGCGTGTTTTTCTCCTATTCATAATTTTGTCGTCGTTACACTCAAGCAGATAAAGGTTATAAAGGTGGTAGAAACTTTTATGGTCCGGCAATACCAATACCATACAGCAGTGTTAGGCTCTGCTGTGTTGAAGATATTGATGGGCCTCAGTAGCCACTTACCATCAGGTGGACTGCATGCTTGTCTGCTACTTCTAAAATTTGGTTTAAAGTTTTTGTGTGTGAGCGAATATTATGTATAAATCAATACGGGACGAAATAACGGTATTTGTAGGTATACTTATTATTCAAATGGTTAATTACAATAACTTTTGGAAGTTATTCACAATTTCTGGTGATAAGTTACTTAACGTATGTGTTATATTAAATTGAAGTAGGTAATTCTATTATTATCAGATATTGTATTGGAACTCGCGGTTCATACCAGAAAATATTCGTTATTATTTTGTGTTCATACTGTTTCGACCGCTGTTTGTTATTCTACTAATTAAAATGTATATCTTTGCAGATTTATAAGTCAAAGTCAGGTTCGGACGAGCAATTATATACCTACTGCAAGTTCTGATAAAATTCGAAAAATCGAATACTGCAAAAAGAAACAGAGACAAGAGTACATACACTACTGTCAAATTGGACTCTGCAATGTGTGATCATTATTGTGTGGTAAAGACTTTGTTTGCAGCAATGCCTATCGCACAAACGAAGGTAATTGTAAAATTCAAGGTAAAAGTAAAATGATATAAGGTAAATAATATAATGAAGGTAGGATGACTCCAATAACTTTTTACGTTTAATGACCTGGTTTTCGTTGTAATGTAACTGTGGACTTCAGAGTGTTATTTCGTTGGCATTTAACGTCATCACATGAACGGTGCGAACTATAGCTCATGTTATGGTAAGGCAATAGTATTTTAAATATTTTATTAAGAATAACGACCACGGAGTACTTGCTGCTCTGATATTTTCTTTACTGTATGTAAAGTTGACATTAAAACTGTTTTGAACGTGACAATTCACTTTATTATTATTTTCACATTTGTGTTGTAGACATCAGGTTTTTCGGTTTGAAATTAACTTTTACTTTTTTATTTTTATGCTTGTTACAGCTTATTTGTTTAGTTCTAAATAAGAAAAGCACTCGTGCATGGTTTTGAGCAGGTCTCGAATAGTTTCTTATAAAATTCTGTCATAGTCAAATGAGCTGACTTAAAAGGCATTAATGATTTTCAAGAAATCCTGTCTGAGATAGTCAGACACATTATAACAAATTCAGTAAAGGAAGACATCGTGAAGAACTACACATCGGGAAATATATTCTCAAGGGTATCTGGAGTCTCTACCCAGTGTACGTTTGGCGATGCAGAAGACTATGCCATAGATTTAAGCGAGCCAAACGAAAAGATCTGTAGATTTTACTCTCAAACCATGAACGAAACGCGGAGCTCTCTCGTTATATCGTATATAATTATTGACTATACATATAATGTAATGTGTTTTCAGACTACGAGAACATGTGCTATGGAAAGTAAATTATTTGAACATGTCAGATGACTGTGAACCCTGTGAAGCAATGACAGTATCAACAGTCAAAAATCTGGTAAAAACTTTGTGTTTCTCTTGAGTACCTGCGAACTTTGGAACGGTATGTGGATTGTAAGTTCAGTGTTATCGGGATTGTCTTGCATATCGATGATTGTCTGGCCAACAGTCATGTTTATGTTTGATAATAACCCGAGTGCCATGTGACTTGGCAATTCTTTTCAGGGAATAATCAATTATGTACGTACGTTATGTGACTTAACGAATGTTTTTGATGTCATGTGACTTGACATCAGCCATGTGACTTGGCAATTCTTTTCAGGAAATAATCAATTATGTACGTACGTTATGTGACTTAATGAATGTTTTTGATGTCATGTGACTTGACATCAGCCATGTGACTTGGCAATTCTTTTCAGAAAATAATCAATTATGTACGTACGCTATGTGACTTAGCGAATTTATGATGTCATGGGACTTGACATCAGCCATGTGATTAGGCAATTCTTTTCAGATAATAATCAATTACGTACGTAAGCTATGTGACTTAGCGAATTTATGATGTCATGGGACTTGACATCAGCCATGTGATTTGGCAATTCTTTTCAGATAATAATCAATTACGTACGTAAGCTATGTGACTTAGCGAATTTATGATGTCATGGGACTTGACATCAGCCATGTGATTTGGCAATTCTTTTCAGATAATAATCAATTACGTACGTAAGCTATGTGACTTAGCGAATTTATGATGTCATGGGACTTGACATCAGCCATGTGATTTGGCAATTCTTTTCAGATAATAATCAATTACGTACGTAAGCTATGTGACTTAGCGAATTTATGATGTCATGTGACTTGACATCAGCCATGTGATTTGGCAATTCTTTTCAGATAATAATCAATTATGTACGTAAGCTATGTGACTTAGCGAATTTATGATGTCATGTGACTTGACATCAGCCATGTGATTTGGCAGTTCTTTTCATGTGACACGACCATTTATTTACACTATTAGACACCGGTTATGGGGTTAACCAATTAAAGTTACGTGTTTTGTGTACCATGAGATTTGGCTTCTGTGGTTAAAATTGAGACTATATTATCCGCGAATCTAAAGTAGTTTATCCACTTCTTTAATATTATTGAATTTGATTTTTTTAAACTTTTGTTCGCGAGCCGTAACGGCTGCTCGTCAGAATGGCCGTGTGGGAGAATGCTTCATTTCATATATATAAATATTCCGTTTTTAAAATCACATGATATTAATTTCGAACTACCGCTCCGTATTAACAATTGGCTACCCGTATCATGGTATAAAAAAGGGGCGCGCAACTGTCAACAGATCAGAAGTTGTCCAATAGTGGGCACGGCACGGTGGTGCTCTGAACTGTTTGGTATTTTGCTTGGGTGTTATTGTTACTGTGGTGGCATTAACGCTTATTCGTTTAATTATTTTAACTATAATTTTTATAAATATTGGTTAAATTAGTTGAATCGAAGTACCATTGTAGATCTACCTACCGGCGCGCCCACATATTTATAATATAGGAGTAGCAGACGAGCATAGTCCACCTGATGGTAAGTGGCTACTGCCTATCACCTATCTTTATAATATTGTAAATTATAATAATCTATTATATTATATTTCTAATGTATTTTGTGTGTTTCAAATGATAGCCTTTGATGTAGAAGTCGATAAGTACCTAACGAAGTAGATGATCAATGCAATATTTTAAAATTATTTACCTAAAATTATTGTTTGTTACAGTAAATGCAAATGTTAATGCGATTTGGAGATACTTTATCTGTTTCCTATAATCTTACCACCACATTTTTCGTATTTTCGCATCTTTTGCAAAGGAAAAAATACTATATAATGTATTTATAGTAGTGGTTTTGCACAATAACTCTAGGAAATATTTATAAAGTGGTTATTTAGCCTTTCCCATGATGTAAATAGCGATGAAACCTGAAAACGTTTAATAATACCTTTATGTGCATACAGTTATCATCATTATCAATACAAATCACGCTACGTGACGTCATTCAAAAAGCGCGTAAAATGGCGGCGTTCAAATGTGTCAAATTTTATTGATACTTTAAATAATTTTTAAAAAAATATTTCAAGCACTAATAAAATTGTTTATATTTTTTACTGTGTTAAAACGATGTAATAAGTGGTTTAAAATAATAAAATAAAAATGTGCATATTCCCTATTGAAAACAAAATTTAAAGCGCAATATGACGATTTATTGGTTAATCTAATTACATTGTAATTCATTGTATTTGTTTAGTATCAGTATTAGTTCAATATTTAGTACCATAGACTATTTAGTTCAGTGTGGAGCTACCAGATTCTCCACAGAGTAATGATACAATGAAAATGACTTGACAGTTTCAAAATAACATCATAGATTATATATGCATATAATACATACGGACGTACCTCCTAATATAATAAAATACCCATTCAAGAATTTCAAGCTCGATAGTCTATTTCGTTTCAATTTCAGTCTTTTGTTTTGTTTGTTTCCAAGCTTGACGTAAAGTCTGACTTATTGAAGATTTGAACTTTTGACTATTTCATCTGTGTATTTTATACGTATTGTTTTGTAACTATTGCAAACGCATCGACGTATTTATACAGAAGTACGTATTGTGATTTGTGAACTATAAACTAGAACAGTTAGGTAAGGTTCTAAGGTTTAACGTGTGTCTAATTTACATAAGTTTTAATATAGATGTACTCTGGAAGCATTGTAGTGTATGTAATATAGTGCTTATCATTATAACAAACACTATTGTTTGGTAGTAGGTACAAGTGCAGAGTGCCTCTCTTGTGAATGTTTATAATATTTGTGTAAACAAGCGAACTTTTACAGAAGACTGGAGTTACAGTGAACTATGGAAGCGATGGAGAGCCAATCATGTGTGTTCTTGGGGATTAAAGTGAAGCCAGGTCCCATCGAGCGCTACAAAATTGAGAACTTCACTCTCGACAACACTGTGGACACATTGAAAGGCGAGGCCGAGAAAAAGACAAATTTACCATCTGCTTCATTGGGTAAGTGCAAATTGTCATGTTAAATGAATTAGAGTGCTGGAGCAATGACCCCTTTATTAATTGAGAGATATAAAGAAATCATTGACTATTACTTGATGCTGTAAAAGTGAAGCATAGCTATGATAAGTATAATCATGCTTCCTGTATATTTGAAGCTTTTAAAGACACAATACATATATTAACAATATATGAAAAAAATATGAAATGTAATGACTCACAGATATTAGCTAATTACACTTAATAAATCAGAACAATATTGTTCAATAAAGCCCACTCATGCTCCAAATTCGGAGCCCCTCTCTCCTCTTTCTCTTTTAGGAAACCTTTTAATTTGAAATAATTTGAAAGGACAAAAAACAGTACAATTTGTGCTGTTTTACACAGCACAAATTATAATATCATAATAACATATTTTCAAATATTGTTTTGACTGAATGAGGAGACAGGCAACTTGTATAATGATTTTTATTTTTGGTATAAAAGGTTATCCATTCTGTTATAAGCTTTTATTTCAACCTTTCAACCAATATTCACCTTCATTGCAGAACTGATTCACCATGGCAAAATTCTAAAGGACAACGCTACCCTCCAAGACAGTGGGGTGAAGAGTGGTGAGATGGTGCATGTCGTGAAGAAGAAGGAGCCAGCCCCAGCCACCCCTCCCCTGACCTTCTCTGATGCTGAGCTGCAACAGTTGAACTCCTCTCTCCGGACCCTGGGCTGCACACCGAATGCACCTGGGTGGACGAGGGCCATGCAGGTGAGTGCTTATAATAAAATAATTTTGTTTTTGTATTTACAATTTCCATTTCTCAAAAGCATTTCACTTTTATATATTTTTTGTAACATTAGGATTGCAAATGAGCTTACAGACCACCTGATGGTAGAACAAGAACTCAAGTTATTGTTTAGACTTTAGATAGTAGTTTTAATTTGGTTTTCTTTAGATCATATTTAACTATGATATGCCCTTATTTACAACTTATTTCTTTTTTAATAAAAAAATGGTTTTGTCATCAGTATTTATATTCGTACTCGGTAATTGTATATCATTGTTATGTTCTGTTGAAGTGTGCAATAAAGAATATGTATCTATCTATCTATCTACTCGTGATAAAACAATACAATTTACAAAATAAGCAAAAGACATTTTTCCAGCTTTTAAATGACGAGTCTGCAATGGCAGAGATAATGGAGCATGCACCCTCACTCAATGACGACTGTGTTACTCTCTCCATTCTACATGAGGTGGAACTTCTGGCTGCTTTGGGAGCCAATGTGACGACAATGAGGCGTGGGACAGACGCCCATCCCGATCTTGTGACTGCACTGCGACATCTTGTGCGCCTTGTTAGATCAAGGTCCACTTCTAGATCTAACGACAATGGTAAGTTTGGCTTTATTCATTTAGTATTATGTCCCTTCTTCTGGATATTATTCATACAGGAATTTTAAGGTTTTAATACCTCCCTATTCCCCTTGTCAGCGAAAGTAAGAAATAATAGTTTTCCCCTCCTTCTGAAAGCTTATGTTATCATTGGAATTAGAATTATGACGGTTAGGTTTGTGACGTCACTTTAATATTGCTCACGTTTTTAAATGGGGTAATAGTTATTTGTACCGTACCCCCGTGATATAAGTGTCAAATGAAAGGGTTTTTTTAACAAGAATAAGAAAAAAGCTTTGTTTTTCAAACCTTATTTTATATAAATTGTATTTGGACATTTCAATTTTCAGCACCAATTTCCGGGTTTGCGTACTCGCTGGAGGCGCTGTCGGAAGATGAAGATGCAGAAGAAGATGAGCCCGAGGAAGGCGAGGGCCGCAACGCCATCACACAAGAGCAGCTCGCTGCAGCCTTGCAGGTTATTACCACATATATTATATGTATTTATCTGTATATATTTATGTCTATGATATCTATCTTAACTCTATTTGTGTACACTATGTTTGCCTATCAGATAAATTTTCTGACCATAGGGGATGCCGGAAGAAATTCTAGGTTGGAATAAGTAGTCCTTTGTACTACATTCCTTTTTAATGCACCCTTTTGTTATGTTTCTGTGTACACAAATTTGTAAATAAAAATAAATAAAACAAAAATATTATATTATAATTAACAGCCAATTTAAAAAGAGAAAAATTCAGATATTGCTCTCAATATTCCACACATATTTGTATTGTATTCGTAAATGGTGCTCGTTTATTTTTTACGCGATAAATAAAACTTTTCGTCAACACCAACTATTAAAATCTAAACAAAAATGTTTTGAAATGATGGTTGATGGCATCGATACTTATATGCCGCGCAACCTGCAGTTGCAAACGAGTTTCTAAACAAATTAGAGAAAAGGATCCTTCATGTAAGAAGTAAAATTTAAAAACAAAAGTTTGGCCGAAAAATTAATAAATAAAACCTGGAGCTACACAACAACGCCACTTGCCGAGCGATAAATTATAACCCATCTAGATGACCCCATAAATACAAGAACCCATAAATACGTGAAGCACTCTAATAGAAGAAGAAATATGACCAATGAGATAATAGAAGCTAATATCAAATGAATATCGTGAATGGTATAGTAATATGTGGTGTAGTGTTAAGGCAGGTTTTTAGGTATATTGAGAGTAACTCACTTAATACTACTCTATCACTAACTTGTATAATATACGGCTTAGCTCTACACCACAGAGGTTTGTTTGTAGGCGGCGACAGAGGCGGTGATCGCGGGCGGCTCGCCCGGCCCGGCCGCGGCCAGCGCCGGCCCGCGGGCCGTGCCCGACGGACTGCTGCGCCTGTTGCAACCCCCGCCCGGTAACATACACATGCTCTAACATCTTATATATAAACTTCTCGTGTCACAATGTTAATTACCGTCCTCCTCCGAAACGGCTTTACCGATTTTCACCAAATTTTATATGCAGTAGGTCTGAGAATCGGCTACTATATATTTTTCATATACCTAAGTGATTTTCACTTACACCACCCTTAACATTTTTTTATGTATATGGCAACACAACGTTTGCCGGGTCAGTTAGTAGATAAGTATAGACATCTCACCGCCTTGTAATGGAAGGAAGCCATTAAATGGCTTAAACGGCTGACAATGTGTCAACCATTTAATGGCTGTCATGGTGTAATTTACGCGGAACAATGCCGGCATGCGCATTTAAGTGGTGCAAAAACACGAAATCTAAGAAAAAGTGCGGAGAAATATTGTTTCATTCGTAAATGCTCTAAAAACTACATTTTTTTTTAATATTTTTCAAACACGAAAATTTCATTTGTCAAAACTGGTTACATCTTCTTATTAGGAGTGAGTAATCTTTACTAATCTATGTACTCTGCTCTAATAAAGTTATAAAGGCACAGTCACTTGTCTCTGCTTTAAGAATTACTGCTGTTATTTACTTGGGATAAATTCATTTCGCACCAGTTCGTTACCAACTTGTATATTGTATATGAAGTGTCCACTACAATAATCATTATTGTGTCTTTTATTTTAGAGATAATTGGCTTTTAAGTTTACGAACAAAAACACAAAGTTAAGCAACAATTATATAAAAAAAAATTGATGATTACTATTACATTATGTAAAATTATGCGATGTATAATAAATCTAAGATATAATTTCAGCTCCAAGGGCTATAATCACGCCGGAGATGTTTAGCGAGGCTATCACAGACGCGATCAGCAGGACTGGCGCGAACAGCGCGACCAGCAATGCTGTTACCAGCAATGCCTTTACCAGCAATGCCGTTACCAGCAATCCCGTTACCAGCAATGCCGTTACCAGTAACGCCGTTACCAGCAACGGCGTTACCAGCAACGGCTTTACCAGCAACGGAGCCGCCTCGCCGATGGAGTACAGCAATACAGGTACGAAATGTGTATTATAAAAAGTACAAAACTTGAAAAATGACTTCTAAAAAAAATTGTGTTTATTTATGTACGTATTATGTAACCTAGAAATACCCCAGAGGTTCCAGTCCAAAATGCAGAAATAATTACAGATACTCCATGGTTTATAACAAACACCACACCACAACCTTAAAATCAGAACAGACCAAGTAGAGATCAAGCACTCAATAAAATCCTACAGGAATAGAATAGAAAACGATCCAAATATACTGACTTAATGAACAACATTTCAACATTCAAAAGGCTTTCTTAGCCTTCCCCTTTAGTTCCCTAGAGATTTATAGGGATTGATAAACACAAGGGGCGTACGTAGCTGGACTGACTGCCCCAAAAGTCAAACACAAATTCATAACCTTGTGTTAAATTTTCACTGAAACAGATTGCATAAATAACATAAAAAAAATTATATGTACGCACGTAAAATGTTATACTTTTTTATTCAACCTGTATTCTTCATTCAGTTGTGGCTGAGTACCTAACATTATAGGGGCGTTGGCGGTATATTCTAACAAAAAAATGAATCATCAATGAATTATATTCTTCCAGCTTCGTCTTCTCAAAGCCAGAGCCCGGGCGGTCGCAACGACCCCTTCATGATACAGCTGCACCACATGCACGAGGTCGGGCTGCTCGACGACACCATCAACGTGCGAGCGCTGCTTATTTGTGCAGGTACGTGGGAAATTATGCTTCAAGGTGGTAGAACACAAATTGCTTGTGTAACGACTTCCCGCTACTCGACAAGAGATGGCGCTGTTGAATCACGCTATCAAAGTTTTCTAAAAATCATCCGAATTAAGACTGTCGGAGCAAGGCCGCTCCCTGGGCACGATCATCTAGCCCGGCGGGAGATATCCCATTGCCAAAGTTTGTTACATTTAAACCCGCAGGGGTAGGACATAAGAAAATATGTGAACTTTAAGACCCATGTATACCACTATGTTCTTGCAAATAAACTGAATTGAATTGAATTTAATACACAAACTGTTGGTATTAATGCATGCCTATAATTGAGGTGACACTTAGTTTGTAACTTATTTAGTCAAGCCTGTGTATTGGAGGAGATGGTGTACACTTTGTTGGTGCAACAAATAAATAAATAAATACTCAGTGGTTCGAATCCGGCGGCACCTATTTTTGCAAAAACAGCCATGTTCAGAGCTGTTGTGTTCTGTTTTGAAGGGTTTGGTAAGGGAGACATACTTTACCGAGGCGTTCCAGCTTAGTCCTCAGGGGCAGCGGCGCGTGTTTCCCACTTACCATCAGGTGGACCGCCCTTCTGCTACTTTTTATGTTATAAATACACCTACCCTACCCACAAACGTTTTCCAGCGATGCAACCTGTTTTCTATTCGACAGACATATGCGCAACGAATTCTTCTTCAGGGACTAACACGTGTTTTGTGTCTTTCTAGGTGACGTGAATGCAGCGATTAATTTAGTATTTAACGGAGTTATAGGCGAGGATTAGCGCATCGACCTCGCTTCGTTTACGGAAAATTACAAATGTTTCGATCATTGTCTTATGTGTAACTAGTCTACGTATTTTTTGTGCGAATTGACGTAGTTGATTGTCGCTAAAAATAGCATCATTTCGTATTATATTTTTACAAACCATTGTAAACGGAAAATTAATTAAATGGTAAAATAAATTATTAACACGAAATGATCTTTTATTTTGTATTTTTTCTCCCAAAATATGCTAATAGCGGTAAAATATTTTGATTGATGGTGATAAGACACCCTAGTATTATAAACAAAATGTAGGACTCTTATCTAATCGTAACAAAAATTGACGTAATATTGCGCCATGAGTTATCACAAACCAAACAAGTACAACAATATGTCCAGCGTCAATGCGGAAATAGCAAACGCATAAGCAACGCGAAAGCATTCTATTACAAATCATAAACATTATATATTGTTTTTAATCACAGTTAAGAGCTGATATTCATACAATAAAAATATAAGAGGTTCCGATACAAAAACGTATTTATTTTGGTATAGCGTTGTTCACAACTTTCAATTTTGGCTATTATCTTTATAGCAAATCACATAAATATTAACATTGTTTTAATTACCATCTTACGTTTAAATGCAGTTGTGTACGCTTTGGAGGATCATATGTTTGGATAATAAATTAAAAAAAAAACATTTCCTATTAATTAAGTTTTATTTATAACTTACAGATTTAGTCATTAAAATGTTAATAGTTAAAACTACAATATCACTGGAAGTATTAAGTAAAAGCAATCATTATAATTATAAAAGCATGTACTAAAATTATTTTGCTGATAATATAAATTACTACTTTAAATTGACAAAAATTATTATATTATGTAAGAACTTTTATCCTTAAATTTTTTTTTATGAATCTAATTAATAAATATAAAGCATCAATATGTAAGAAATTTTCAGTGCGAATTTATAATTAAAATTCAAAATATCATAGCTTTAAAATCTACCTAACTAGGAATTGCATGTTTAACACATTGACATTATCTGATATGGATTGGTGCCTTATATTTTTTCTTCTTTTAGTCACAAATAGAATATCTTTAACTTTTAACATGTATGTAATGTACTTTTTTTGTATTAGTAGTGATTCCTGCTCTCGAAATGTCCAAATATTACTTTGTTAGTAAGTTAGTATCAGGATTTTTATTTAAAAAGTATGTGCAAATATAATATTTGGGCATTTAGAACTGGAAAGTTTTAAAATGATGTTTTAAAATGTTTGATGTTATATATCACATACGTTTTAATTTTGACCCTTGGCAAGATTGTAGATAACTTAGTAATACAAAGTACTCAAAGTACAACATCAGTTCTTGTTTAGTCCAAATGTAGATACTATAGACCTACGCAAAATAATTTATAATAACTAAAAAACTAAAGTTAAAAGCAATAATATACAAAGCTGAAGGTAAATACAACAGAATATACATATCTAATGATGTAAAGTAGCGCCAGCTTATGAAACTTCATAAAATTGGAAATACAATAATTATATTAAAACCTAATAATCCTAAGAGATCTCTAAAATAATTGTTAATGTCAAATTAACTTCACAAAGTAATTTAAAACTATTTCTTATCACAATTATGTTTCATTCTTTGAATGTTACCTATATAGGTAGTCCCTAAAATGGTGAATTAACGGTAGAATGTTAATACTTCATTTTTTGATTCTTTTTTTCTTTTTGAATCTTTCTAAATGTGCTGTTGTCGCCTTTGGCGCGACACTGTTCTCGTTTGCGCATTCGACGGAAGTACCAACTTGAGTTATTCGGACTAGATTCCCGGAACTGCTCGTAATATTTCTTTCTAGCCTCTGTACGAAGGGCCGCCCGCTTTTCGAACCAATCATCTTGTTCTTTATTTTCGGTTTTTTTCTCGAACAACCTATCTTTGTCAATTTTTCCAGGTTTGTCCTTAAGATCTTTGTAATTAGCAGGTTTGCTAGTATCATCACTGGTTTTTAAAAAAAAATTCGTGATCCAAATTGTGTTTTTTATCAGGATAACTAAGGACATCTTCTGGAGTGGTCACGGCTTCATATTTCTCGCCAAATTCACCTTTTGCATTGAATTTTTCATGCTTATTTTTTCTTTTTTGCTTTTTATTGAAACTGATATGTGAATTTCTTTTTTTTTCTTGCTTATGTTTATTATAGGCATAGCGGTCATCTTTAAAATAATCTTCTGCGTTTATCGAATACTCCAGAATTCTATCTTCATCATTGTAATTCTTTTTTGCATCAGAATTTTGTTTGCTTCTATTCCTTTCAGTATCACGTTTTTCTTTTTTGCGCAATGTTTTTGTTTCTTGTGCGTTTTTTGACCAATTGTCATCATCTTCACGGCGTCGTAATTTGGGTTTTTCAGTGACGTAATTTTCAGATGTTTCCTGTTCTTCTCGTTCTCGTTTTTGCTCTACAAATGGATTATCATAAGAGTCATAGCGTTCTTCGGTGTGTCGAAGCTTGGGTTTTACTTCTATCCAATCATCACTCTGTATATAAAAGGTTTCATCATTGTTATTGAATTTTTGATTTGATTCTGACAAATTGTTATCATTTAGTGCTGCATAGCTGTCCTCATTCAGGCTGGGTTTAGGTTCATTTTCTTGTTTTGGTTGATTACTTTTAGTATCCTTACTGTCTTCATTTTGCTTAGATGGTAACCAATCATTATCATCTTTAGGCGCATATTGATCGTCGTTACGTTTAAATCTCGGCTTATGTTCTGCCTGCAAAGAATCAGCATACGATATTTTATTTTGCGAAGTCACATCTTTCTCCATACTTTTTAAGTCAACCGTGTTATCTAATGTTTCTGATTTTTTATTTTCCAAACCAGGCATTTCAAAACCTGCAGTATCAATACTATCAGTAACTGATGCTTTATTTTCTTCTTTCGCGGAATTTACTTCAGCATTGTATTTTTTTAGTAATTCTTCTTCTATTTTTATTCTACGAGATATTTCATCATCCAGCCAACTTTTATTTTGAAGATAAACAGTTCTAAGTTTGTCAACATCTGCTATGAATTCTTTTTCGAATTTTGGTTTTGTCAGGTGGTCTATTAAAAAGTCAGCACTGATGTGATTGTCATCAACACATTTCGTAACTTTTTTAGGTTCATTACTATTTAAAGATTCTTCAAATACTTTTTTACATTTGTTGTTTTTGAATGGTGGCTTGTGATTTTGCATTTGATGGTTATTAGAAAGTGTTAATTCTTTCAGTTTGCTACGTAAATATGCATTCTCCTCTTGCAGCTTATACAAATTTGACAAAATCTTGTTTACAGCAGATGTTGTTGGCATTGTACAGTCATACTTCGCGCCCCACATGTGACCAATGGCTACCCCAGCTGCTGTTATGACACTCCCAAGTACAATAATATTAAGCACAGTGCTAAGCCTCTTATTCCGTTTGTGAACATATGTTTTATGTCTTGCATGGCTATCTCCCAAAAAATCTTCATTTATTTCTGGTTCCTGATCATCATTATCAATAGTAGGTAAATGTGGGTCTACTGAGACATATTCAGATATGTCTTTTTCCGTAAGACTCTTTTCTTGTACATGACATGTTTCAAATGTGGTATCACCTGGCAGTGGTGAAGGTGTATCATGATCACTGTCACTGATGATGGATATTCCATCTGTATCTTCATCTTTCTCGTGGGGTTGTGCACCTGGCCTGTCAAAAATAATATTTATTTTAATATCATTGGTTTATATAGTTAAAAGGGGAAACTGCTTAAAATCTACTTCAGTCTACTTCAGGGGCATGCCATCTTATATTTGAGGGGTTGTGGTAAGTAGGTCTCTAATTCTATCTGGAGTTGATTACATGTCTTGAGCTACACATTTGCCACCACTCATCATCAGGCAGACGACATGCTTGTTTGATACTTCCATTATATTTAATAATAACAATAGTCATAGGGAGCTAAAATGTCCCCCATGACTTATTCATAATAAGTTGTTCTGAAATACATTTTCAAAGTCAATCAAATTGAGATTATATCCACTCTATATATTTAATCTCTCCACAACCTTCAAACCTTCAACCTTAAAACACATAAAATGCAAGGTTGAAGTATCTAATGTTTAATTAATAGATAGTGCACTGCTAGGCATAAACAAATAATCAAATCACCATTATGGATACATTATCATCTCGGATGATGTAATTAATTGTGTATGTTATCAAAGCAAACATTAAAATGCTATTCATACAATCAGCTCTCTTTTACAATGTAATGAGTTATTTAATAAAGAATATCTCTGCAGTGATAACAAATACATTTTAAGAACAGTAAACAATAAAATTCTCTTTAATATACTGTTACATTGTTACATTTTGAGCAAACATTGTAAAATAACTTAGTAACAAAAATGATTAGATATGACTTATTATGAATGAATATGTACATTCAAAGCCTTCCAATATTTTTATTGTGGAGAAACCTAGGAAAACTGACAGGGTATAAGAAAGTCCTACAGACTAAAACTTCGCAGTACTCCTCCGGAACTCGGAGTCGGGTCATGAGTGTTTGACATACATTTGCAATCTGATAGCCTCGGCCAGCGACAATGTTTATGTCTGCCATGTCTCTAGAGGGTGACCCCCCATCAGTGGTGTACTTCATGCGTTATGTGATAAACGTGCACACTATCAATATCTCAAGTCCAAAATATCAAAATTGCATGGACTCATGAGAGTGAGACTGAATTTTAAACTACAATGGTACCACTGCCTCAATTTATGTATATCAATTTCTGATATACTTCCTCTTTGTGGTGCAATTTACTGGTAAAAATATTAATAGACTCCATAATTGTGTCACAAGTGGTAACCCATCCACAAGTGATTATTCCACTTATCATTGTTTAACTAGCAATCAAGTTTAAAATCTACAAGTGGCACTGTACCATGAGAATCCTCTTCAAGTACCGAAGTACTCATGATTATTAATATTATATTACATGTAAAATATGAAACATAAATTGTTTTACGATATACCTTGATGGTATACATGTATCTTTATGGTATAATGTATAACGATGTATGATAGACATAGATTAATAAATGTAGGACTACCACGGTCTGACCAGGGATATACAATCTAATAGAGCAGTTGCATTTCCATGGAAGGCTATGGATGCTGGATGACTAATATTATGTTATGGCCATACTAGTCCTCATAAGTAGTAATGCATCCGTGATTGGCTTCACATAGAAACTGTTTTACTGACTCAGTACAGAAGTGCCCACATATTTTCAGGTTAACTGCTAGCTCATTTAATTTTTAAATACAGAAAGAAATTTATCAACTGCTAGAAAGTGGAATATTGATACAAAAATATAGCGCACTTTCGCGAATGATCTAATTTTATGCATTACGTGTTATTTTGAAAATGACCGCGATAAAAACCTTATCTTTAGAATCTGCGTAATAAACCTTACAAGGTCACAAACGCGATATTACTAAAGCGAAGAATCACACGTAACATTACTTACATTATTTGGGTCAATATTTATGCGAAAAATATTGACCACGCTTCAAATACAACTCAAAATATACAAGTACTCAAAAGATACTGTATTAGTACTCACTTATCTTGGTCTTCAATAAATTCAGGAGGCTCGTCTGCGTAAACGGAGTTATTTTCTAACAAGGTCCAGCTTTCTCCGGAATCTGAATCGCTATGTTCAACGGAAGGCCCGTCCATTCTTGAAACAAATATTCTGAAACGCATTAATTTATATACATACAAACATTGTACTGTATTTTTTTAGCTACAAACTTCGCATCAGTTTAAATATAGTCACACTCACCAAGCAATTTCCGTGAAATGGAATTAAAAAGGGTCAAATTTTATTTGTTCAGTTGCACAAGAATTTTGCTTCTATCAAGGAGAAAGACGACATATTTTGTATTTTGTTTTTACTGAAATATGTCATGCGCATCACAGCGAAGGACACATCGCGACGACCGACAGCCGTGTTATGTTTGTGTGCGTTGCGTTTGTTTTGTTTTCAAGGCAATTGTTAAGGTACTACCACACGTCCAACCTAGATATTCGTATGTATAAGGTCTCATTCGCACTTATCTTACATTTCAAAAAAATACATTACATATTATTCACATTCATAATAAAATTAGTGACAGATTTGTTTCGTTTCAATGTATTTTATTGGAGATAGAATTTTATTGTTACGTATTTTGTTATAATATAATGAAGTCGAAAAGAGAGAATCCAATGTTGAAAAAAAAATGCTAATATTTATTTCGTGTCGTTGTTATCGTTATACCCTGTGAATATATTTGAATAATAAAAATGAAAATATATCGAAAGTAAATTAAGTTAGGCTAAAAGAAAAGAATGTAGGGATATTAAACATTTTTTTAAAGTGTTGCTTTATAATGTCATATCGTATGACTCTTTTGTCAATGTCAAACAGATCCGTCAAAAAAATTAGACGTTAGTCAAGTCAAGTTTCCAAAGAGTAAAGCATTAAATTGTAATTTCTGTAGTCTGTACTGTGTTTAGCTTGGGGATCTATTCAGATTCAAGATAAATAAATAGTTCAAAACAAAGATTACAGTATAGCATAGGAGATTAATAGTCATCACACCACGCATCACAAAAGTTATTTTATTGAATAGAATTTAATGTCAACAATATTCAATAAAAAACGAGGATCAATTATTTATTATTGTATTGTGATTGTAAGCAAGTAACAACTATGTCAGATAAAACTGTTAAAAGAAGAGTAAAAGACAACAATTTACAGAAAAACGAGAGCAGCGAAACAGTTAAAGAGACACCGTAATATATTTTTATTGATTTCAAACATAATATATTATAAAACAATTATGTTATTTTCCATACTCTACTTATTTTTTATATTGCAGGTCACTAAAGAAGGGTTTACCGCTAAGAATTTTGTCGCGAGTGGTTGTAATATTTTCTTTGCTAACAATCGTTTATTTTTTTAAAAGCGAAGTAGTGAAAACATTCGCAAAACAATCCGAAATATTACCAGGAAAGGGAGAAATAGTAGAATGCTCACAAGAGTACATGAAAGAAGTAAATAAGTATGAGGGTTGTTTTCCTAGGAAATGTAAAAGATTTGTAACGGATAAAGTGGTATCACTGAGGGAAGCGGAATCTCTTCTTATTATAGCTAAGAAAGGTTTAAAATTTGGCGGGTCATCTGGTGGAGCTTCTATTTTGGATTTGCACAGTGGAGCACTGTCTAAAGGACAGTACTTCATAAATATATATAAGATTGATACCATGAAGAACCTATTTACTGAAGATGAGTTTAACACCTTTAGGGTTAGTAGCATTATGTATATTTTTATTTATGGTAATTTATAATAATTGTTACTCATCAGTAATCTTTAAAAATTATGACCACATTAGAGTTAAAACAGTTACTTAATTAATACAGTGAAAATGGTTTTTATGGATACAAGTTTCAAAATAATTTTGTATCTGTCAATTATCATTCTGTTATTATCTTGTGAAAGAGGGCAACATAATTAAAAAAGAAATATATGTAGTAACATGACAAGTATTAAAATTTACTGAATAATTTAAAAAAATATATATATTGTGATTTATTTCAGGTTGTAAAGGAGAAAATTAAGTACACAATTGCACATCACTTTGGAGTTCTTCCTGATAAAATTTATTTAACACATCCAACTTTCTTTTCTGAGATTACCCCCAAAAAAGCAGTTTCGGTCCATGATGAGTACTGGCATCCACATGTAGATAAGGTAAAGTTAATAAACAAAAGTTAACAAATATTACTACAACATACTTCATGTTAAGGCTAGCTGGGATAAAATCAAGAATTGAGGTAATACCATATGAGTAATTACTGGCTCATTGTTTTTTTTTTTGTGGGCAATATTATACATGTATCTTCAAGGTAATGTGTATTTTGTGGCAAATTTAAAAAATACAAAATTAACCAGCCATCATATTGTTTTATCCCAGCCAATATTAATTTACATTTTTAAGAAAATACATTTTTACTATTTGTATCATAATACAATTATTAATTATAATGGAATAATTAAATTATTTAATGCTTTTGTTTCAGGAAACATACAAATCTTTTCATTACACATCATTGCTGTACCTTAGTGATTATAGTATAGATTTTGAAGGAGGCAGATTTGTATTCATTGATGAAAAGTGGAACAAGACCATAGAACCACGGAAAGGGAGACTGAGTATGTTCACAAGTGGTGGTGAAAACCTACACTATGTCGAGAAAGTTACCTCTGGGATCAGATATGCTATGACCATATCATTCACATGTGATACACAATTTGCTATAGGAGATCCTAATATTGATAAATATAATTAGTAAAATAACCTCATTGAAATTATTTATTTTAATATATTGTTCTAGAATAAATATAAAAAGAACATAATTTTCATCTTTTATTTATTTCCTGACTCATATTCTATATGAAAAAAAAAAATTGATAACCTGTACCTGACTCTGGATTGAACTGACCATGAATTTGACTTTAGCATTGAACTGGAATCTTGTTTAGCCAGACTCTAACTCTGAACTAAATTGCCTCTGGCTCTAGTCTAGCTCTAACTTTGATTTAAAAGTAAACCTGAGTCTGACCTCGATTATATATTTGACTCGGATATTAGACTTGACAGGATTGTGTCTCTGACTCTGACTTTAGATTCTTACTGCTAATGTACATGATTCGATTACCATTATTGGGCCACAGTATGATTTCGGATGAACACACTGGACTGTACATAATATCTGTGTAATAACTGTGTTCTAGCAAAAAAGAATTTGAATTTGTAGCAACCACAGGCGAAAAATGCTGATAAACTGCTTGGAGAAATAGTACATAGGATCAAAGGGAATAAAAACGTATAGTATAAAATATTATTGTGTATACAGAGATGGTTTAATGATGAACAAATTTAATATGGAAGCGATCTCTTGTCGCCAATCTATTGATCTGGGAATATAGCAGAAAAATTATATAGCAAAGTTGCAGATTGGATTAATGTAATAAAATACTAGAGATTTTGGAGCTGCCAGAAGAAACTAACTGTTCTAGTCTTCACTCCGTCGTAAGGAAAAGCTTATGATAAGTAATATGACCAAAAAGCTTGCAGTCTAAGAGTAAATATTAATATTTTTTAAAATACTACATTTTATTTATCCTTCAAAAAACCATAAATAATTTACAACTTACGAATACGGCAATCCGAAAAGTCGCTAGCGGCAACACAGCTGGCAACATTCTATTAAAAAGTCGCGACCGTTGTATGTTGACGGATTGCCTTTGCGAATATCATCTTTAATCTTTATGTCGAATATTTATTCCTAAATTTTCCGTGTTATTAACATTTTACAATAACATGTCCGATTATTAGACGCAGGTAGCATTTGAAGTTTTAACTGCTGGGTGAAATAATCGAACACCATGTTTTTTGAAGAAGAAGATGATGCACTTTTTAATCCTGAAATTTTTCACGTCGTTCGACGTGAACTTTGTAAGTATTTTCGTTGCTCGATGTTTAATATAAGGCAGAAACCTGAGTGTTCCGTTTCTCTATTTGGATATTTATACTATATTAATTTTAGACGCATTAGGTTCAACTATGGAAACCACGCCGTATGCTTTGAGAAGTGTACCCACACATACGGAAGACGGTATACCCATCAGGAAATTATACGTCGCGAATCTGCCAGCGAAGGTATGTCGTTTTATGAGTAAATATTTTACATATACAGACCCTTATAGCCATTCAGTGCCTTTATTATTGAAACAATAACAAAAAATACAATGTTATTATTATAGATATGGAATTTGCAATTTTGCAACTTAATGTTATTTATTATTAAGTCAAATGAGTTCATTCCAAAGTATATTTGTTGAATATAACTGCTATAGTAAATTATATTTTCAGTGTTGTTTATAATTTTACTTTTTCTTCAATTTTGATGTGTTTCACAAAATTGCTTAGAAATTGTGTTTAAACTCAAGAGACATTGGTCCTTGTTTAATCAAATATACAAAGGAGTTAATCACAAATGCATTGCTTATCCGACCTGCGTGGTGGAGCGGTCACCATGCCGGTCTGACGCGAAGTGGGTCCCGGGTTCGATCCCCAGCCAGTCAGATTTCTAAATGATGAATTTAGATTTCTGTTTCTGGGTCTGGGTGTTTGTGTATTTGTCTCTGTGTGTGTCCATAGCTCCCATAGTGTGGGGCTGTGAGTGTAGAAAGTGTAGAAAGCGTTTATCTTGGAGACTAAGACGGTCACCTCATATTTAAGTTAGCTGGCATGTACAATTGCACAACCTTTCTACTAAAAATGAAACTCGTCTCGTAATAACTAAGGGTGTTAGTTGTACCTCCCCAGTCGTACTATACATATAGCAATATATGATTGTTTAAACCATTGTTTGTATTCTTTATTTGTAGACCACCAGAACTGAGTTGTTTGGTGTATTTGCCCAGTATGGCTTCATCCGAAGTTGTTGGCTGAGGATGGGGGATAAGGGCCCACACAGAGTACCGATGCCCACATATGCCTTTGTGACATTTAGTGATCCTGCCGATGCTCACAAGTAAGTTTATAACAGTTTTCAGTTTCAAATTAATCATTGTGGAAATTGGTGAAAATTGAGCTCAAAGATGCCGTTACATACATACACACATAGATACAACCCAAGCTAATAAATGCATGTTAAAAACAGACTCATTGAACTTGAAAGATGGGGTCTCTTGAATATTTGTTGTTAATAGAGACAGGTGTTTTAATAAATGTTGATATCAGGATGAGATGCTACCTGTATGTAAATAAAATATAAGTATGTCTGCTGCCCTTATACACTTTGATTTTTAACTATTTTGTATTTAATAAAATATTTGTAACCAAATTTTAATACTATTAATTTCTATAAGTCAATAAAATATTAATTCTAGAGCATTGCTAGCACCCAACCATGAAAAGATTCTCCGAGGCAGAACTCTCCGAATATCCCCAGCAGACAGTTGGCACCAGCCTGTTGAGGATGGAGAGGTTAAGATTCGGTGGAAGCCCAGAACTTGCCAGGAAGCAGGTAGAGACAGTGCCTCACAAGATTGTAACAATGGTGAGGTTTTGAATGGTTTTTGTCAGTTAGTGAAATAGCAAGAGAGAGAGAGAGATAGAGTTACGCATTAGTCATCAATTATTTTCTGTTTTATTTTTCCTTTTGTTAAAACTGAAGTAACAAAAGAGGATTTAGTCCTCATGGTAAGCAGTCACCACTGTCATGGACATATTTACATATAACTTTATATAGAATAGGAATAGGCATGATGACACATTTTTAAAAGCCCTTCTATAATGTAGGTACATGTCTACTGATTCCAGAAATCGTATTATTTCGGTAATAAATTCAGTATTAACGAAAATAATAGCATTTGTTTATAGCCATTTTAAATTAAGCGCGAAAACGCTCGCGAGTGTCATGGCGTCCGTTGGTGACGTCACGTTAGAACATCCCATACAAAATTTCAAGCAATTCAGTGACATACTTCCAATCTTTGGGATAATCAATGAAACATCAAACATTTCAATAATACTTGTACATATTAAAATGTACAAGTATTATTGTACATTTTAATATGTACAAGTATTATTGAAATGATCCCATGTGTCTATTTACTTTCAAACTTAAGGTCCCTCAGTATTAACTCTTAGGCCTGCACCAGATATAGCACAAACATTTGAACACATGTTTGAACACAGTGCAGCATTGTTATTTAAGTATCTTTTCCAAGCTTGCTTCAAATATTTGCACTTTGCCATTTGGTGTTGGTTTTCGAGTGCACATCAAAGCATTCAAACTTCAAATATGTGCGGAGCCTGCTATACATGCACATAGTCTAATTGCTAGGAGACCATGGCATGAGTGACAGGACAAAAATTTAAACTAACAAATGTTCAATTGTGTGAGCAAAGTCTGAGTTCAAATAGTTGTTTATAACTGGCGCTGGTGTTATAATAATATTAATAAGAGAATAAGAGTTAATACTTTAGTAAAATTACTTGTAATAGTAATGAAGATTCTTTTAACACTGTTCATTTAACATCTACAATAATTATTTATATGATGCCAGTATTTCATGCCAGTTTTTTTCCAAGTGCAGCTGAGGACGCCAACAATGGAAATTCAAATAGAATGGATGATCTTGAAGAAGAGGTGAGAACTCACTTGTTACGTAACTATAATGTATGATGGTTTAATTATTATATTGTTTACATGTACTATGAGTTGCTAGTGACAAGGAAAATAAACACTTGGAGGTCCATAGTAAAAATGTGTGTGTGTGTGTACTTATGGACATACATAAGATCTGATACTAAACATAATACTACTACAATATCTAAAACTAGCTGACCCGGCAAACTTTATACCGCCTTAAAATCTATTTATCAAATATATTTCTTATAAAATATAGCCTATGTTACTCGTGGATAATGTAGCTTTCGAATGGTGAAAGAATTTTTAAAATCGGTCCAGTCGTTTTTGAGCCTATTCATTACAATCAAACAAACAAAGTTTTCCTCTTTATAATATTAGTATAGATATAATATATCCAGCATTTTTGTTACAAATTTTTTTTAACAATAAATTTTTTCCTCCCATTGTATGCCTAAGACACATGACTTCAAAAGCCCTCAACAGTATTGTAGCCTGAATTTTAGAAAGTACAATTTCCAGTTACAAGAAATAATGACAAATGTCAGGTTGAATAATGCTCAATATTTGTTGCATTTTGTAGATTTTTGATAGTGTTCTGTTCTTATAAGGCCCTTCCTTTATATTCATAGTTCTGTAAAATAAAAATATAATCGCTATTGCAAGTACAAATTTATTGACAAATTATTTTTGTATTTTTCCAGGACATTTTGCCATTGCTTGATGGGTCTACTGAATACACCCCTTACAATATATTAGAAGTGTTGAACCAAGATTGCTTGCATCACATATTCAGCTATATCCCTATCAGGGATTTGGTTAGATCAGAGAGGGTCAGTAAAGCTTGGCAGAGTTCAATCCAGGAGTATCTTGAGAGTAAGAATGTGTTCATACTTCATTTTTTAAATTATTTACTACAAATTTGTTTCCTATTCTTTAAGGGCACCATAAAATTGTAATCATACTTTGTCTGTAAAATTATTAAAATAGCATTGTATTTATAATATGTATTTGGATTAACCTCTATTTACCATTCTGCTTTATGTAATGAAATGTGCCTAAGTGTGATACATCCTCAGGACAGACCTTTATCTAATCTGTGATCCTCAGACTTTCACTCAATTCTCATTTAAGTATTGAATTATTGTCTAAAAAAGATCACATCAATTAGATTAGTTATATCTTAATCTGTTTTATACCGAGAGATCCCATGGCCAGCATAAGTGTGATACATCCTCAGGACAGACCTTTATCTAATCTGTGATCCTCAGACTTTCACTCAATTCTCATTTAAGTATTGAATTATTGTCTAAAAAAGATCACATCAATTAGATTAGTTATATCTTAATCTGTTTTATACCGAGAGATCCCATGGCCAGCAGTAATGAGTTCTGTATGAGCGTAGACAAAGGCAGTGATAGCCTAGTGGTTAAGAAACTCGGCCTCTCGATCGAGGGGTCCGAGGTTCAAATCAAAGTTATGTGCGTATTAGAAATTAATTATCACTTGCTAAACGGTGAAGAAAAACATCGCGATGAAACATACATACCTAAGAAATTTATATAATACAATCTCGAACTTATGTGAAGTCTACCAATACGCACTCGGCCAGCGCGGTGGACTATGGCCTAATCCTTCTCATTATGAGAGGAGATCCGTGCCCAGCGGTGGGACAATAACGGGTTCAGTGCGAGCGTCAGGCGAGGGGGTAACGTAGGAGCGTGTTGGCAGGCGTGCGCGTGTTCAAGACGTCGTGGTGGCAGCACGTGGGCGTGACGCTGACGACGGCGGTGCTGCGCCGCGTGCTGCAGCGGCTCGGCGGCGCGCTGCTGCGGCTGCACATCGACCACCACTGGTCCGCGCTCAACGACCGCACCGCGCACACCGTCGGCAAGTTCTGCCCCAACCTCGAGGAGCTCAAGGTAGCCGCAATAGGGATGTCGGAAGTGAAAAATAATCGATACACCGATGTAGATGTTATGACGTAGGCATCCGCTAAGAAAGGATTTTGATCAATTCTACTCCCAAGGGGACAAAATAGGGATGAAAATATTACTTCGTAACGCGAACGAAGCCGCGGGCAAAAGCTCGTCTGTAATATTATCTTATTATAAATAATAGTATATTTAGTTCAACATAATTTTATAATATCAATACGTTTTTAATACAATATATATATATATATATATATATATTATTTTACATTACAAAGTATTCTTTTTTAGTAGGCAAATTACAAAATTTCTAAATATTGTCCCAAAGCAGTACTGCTGGAATAAAAATGTATAGGTTTTTATACAATTTTCGATATTGGATATTTTGTATCGGTGTATCGATATATCGGATCAAAATGTATCGGATAAAAAAAACGATATATCGAATTACAAATATCGTTATTACGATATATCCATATTTTTTTGCTGCTGCGCTTGCACATCGACCACCGTTAGTCCGCGCTCAACGACCGCACCGCGCACACTGTCAAAGATGGTAGAACCCTTTGTGGTTCGACTCCGGTGACACCACCGCCGCACCTATTTCTACCTAATAACAGCAGTGTTACGCGCTGCTGTGTTCCGTTTTGAAGGGTGTGGTAAGGGAGACATACTTTTCCGAGGCGTTCCAGCTTAGTCCTCAGGGGTAACGGCGCATCTGTGACCAAGCTCAGGTAGGAATATCTATCCTATCTGGGGTTGATTACAGATGTCCATGGACGGCGGTAGCCACTTACCATCAGGTGGACTGCATGCTCGTCTGCTACTCCTATATTATAAAAAAAAAAGAAAACGTTCTGCCCCAACCTCGAGGAGCTTAAGGTACACACATCGACCCCATGCTTGTATACATTATATAGTCCTCGTCAAACGTCAAGTCCGTTGTATGAATTGTATAGTCCGCTCTGAAGTTAATGCGCGCAGGTGTCAGCCAGAGAGCCAATGTGGTTGAACACAACCAAATAACAATAACAAGCAAATACTCCGTAGCAACATTAAGGGCACCCTAACGCAGACGGGTTCCGGGGATCCCGCGTTGTCTTCATTCCGCTAATATCTACAATTTGCTATTGCGACGGGACTCGTTTCTATATTCGAAGCAGACTAGCAGTTTGGCGGGGTCGCATATTATATTGATAGAACATTTTAGGTTTTTAAAATGAAAAAAATGTACTATTTCCTTTTTCTAATATATTTTTACTATCCATTTCAGATAGTTGGAATGCAAACGAAAAATTGGAACCCCCTAATTTATGGATGTAGGAATCTAAAAAGCGTCGCTTTCGTTTCTTGTAATAAGGTAATTGATTTTTCTACTGTCATTATTGATTGAAATTCAAATGTAAATTCAATTATCAAGTTACAAAAAGGATTACGATAAATAGACGTCTATTTCAGCTTACAGATTCGAGTTTAATTCATGCAGTGAAGCAGGACTCTTGTATAGAGAGCATGACGATAGCCAACAACACTCACGTCACTGGCTTGTTCCTCACAGGCGCGAACCCTACTAAGCTGACGTCACTCTCCTTCTATAACTGCTACAGTCTCCAGGGAACTGTACTCAGCGCGGCCCTGGACACACTACCTAGTCTAAAATGTCTCAAGTTGGACGTATGTCCGGTCACCATGTGGAAAATCATACCGCTCATATTGAAGAAACTACCCGATTTAGAAGAACTTTCTCTCAGTGAATACATGTCCATTGAAATAACATTGAATCCTCAAGGCAATACAGCGTTCTGTGAAGCTGTGGCTAATCTCACCAAGCTAAAGATATTGAATATCAGTCGAAATATATACATAACAAATGCCGTGTTGAAACAACTCGCCCAGTCGTGTCCGCAACTCGAGTCTATAAATATTTCTGGTTGCAATGCGAGGAAGGGCTACCCACATCCTTGTAAGTTGATTTATTATTTATTAGGGTTTTTGATTAGGAACCTATTAATTCATTTACAGTCACAAATATATGACTATGGGCAGATTATCAAAAATATCTGACTCAAGAACGAGTTCAGTAAGATCTGCCTGCAAGAATGCAGTAAAAATATATGACATTAATAGGCAGCAAAAATATGTGATGATAACGTTGATCAAATAATTGTGACATGTGACGTCAATTAAGGTGCAATAATATCTGACAAAATTTATACGTTTGGACAAGTGTATTCTTGAAACAAATGATGATGAACAACTAAATGATGGCAAAATGGACATCTTTTTAGTCAGTTTCATATGAATTGTATGAAATTTAGAAGATGCTATTAATATTAAAATGTTTTTCTTGTTCGCACATAGTTTATACTATGTATATACATATTGTGAGAATGTGTTGTACAGTGACTGTGGTGATGAACGAGAGCACGCCGGTGTACCCGGGCGTGAGCGACGAGGGCGTGGCGGCGCTGTGCGCGGGCTGCCCGGCGCTGCGCCACCTCGACGTGTCGTACCTGGCCGCGCTCAGCGACGCCGGCCTGGCCGCCGCCGCGCGCCTGCCGCGCCTCGCCGCGCTCGTCGCGCGGGGCAACGCCGCGCTCTCCGCGCAGCCCCTCGCCGCCGCGATCTACGCCTGCCACAGGCTGCAGGTGCGTACCGTGCCGCACCTGGCCGCGCTCAGCGACGCCGGCCTGGCCGCCGCCGCGCGCCTGCCGCGCCTCGCCGCGCTCGTCGCGCGGGGCAACGCCGCGCTCTCCGCGCAGCCCCTCGCCGCCGCGATCTACGCCTGCCACAGGCTGCAGGTGCGTACCGTGCCGCACCTGGCCGCGCTCAGCGACGCCGGCCTGGCCGCCGCCGCGCGCCTGCCGCGCCTCGCCGCGCTCGTCGCGCGGGGCAACGCCGCGCTCTCCGCGCAGCCCCTCGCCGCCGCGATCTACGCCTGCCACAGGCTGCAGGTGCGTACCGTGCCGCACCTGGCCGCGCTCAGCGACGCCGGCCTGGCCGCCGCCGCGCGCCTGCCGCGCCTCGCCGCGCTCGTCGCGCGGGGCAACGCCGCGCTCTCCGCGCAGCCCCTCGCCGCCGCGATCTACGCCTGCCACAGGCTGCAGGTGCGTACCGTGCCGCACCTGGCCGCGCTCAGCGACGCCGGCCTGGCCGCCGCCGCGCGCCTGCCGCGCCTCGCCGCGCTCGTCGCGCGGGGCAACGCCGCGCTCTCCGCGCAGCCCCTCGCCGCCGCGATCTACGCCTGCCACAGGCTGCAGGTGCGTACCGTGCCGCACCTGGCCGCGCTCAGCGACGCCGGCCTGGCCGCCGCCGCGCGCCTGCCGCGCCTCGCCGCGCTCGTCGCGCGGGGCAACGCCGCGCTCTCCGCGCAGCCCCTCGCCGCCGCGATCTACGCCTGCCACAGGCTGCAGGTGCGTACCGTGCCGCACCTGGCCGCGCTCAGCGACGCCGGCCTGGCCGCCGCCGCGCGCCTGCCGCGCCTCGCCGCGCTCGTCGCGCGGGGCAACGCCGCGCTCTCCGCGCAGCCCCTCGCCGCCGCGATCTACGCCTGCCACAGGCTGCAGGTGCGTACCGTGCCGCACCTGGCCGCGCTCAGCGACGCCGGCCTGGCCGCCGCCGCGCGCCTGCCGCGCCTCGCCGCGCTCGTCGCGCGGGGCAACGCCGCGCTCTCCGCGCAGCCCCTCGCCGCCGCGATCTACGCCTGCCACAGGCTGCAGGTGCGTACCGTGCCGCACCTGGCCGCGCTCAGCGACGCCGGCCTGGCCGCCGCCGCGCGCCTGCCGCGCCTCGCCGCGCTCGTCGCGCGGGGCAACGCCGCGCTCTCCGCGCAGCCCCTCGCCGCCGCGATCTACGCCTGCCACAGGCTGCAGGTGCGTACCGTGCCGCACCCGGCCGCGCTCGGCGACGCCGGACCGGCGGCCGCCCGAGGAGCAACGCCGCATCGGAGCATCTGATACTGTATACTTTTCCACGCCAAGAATATTTTGATTTCCTACTCCCAATTCTAGGAACATCTTCAAGAGAATGGTTCGGGAGCATTGTTAACGCATGTCCTAATGTGTCTTTCAACTTTCTTTAATTCACTGTGTTGTATATATCTATTTGTATACATTATATATTTATATATTATTATTATTATATGTAGATATTGGATGTTTTTTTGTACAGTTTGTATTTTTTTGTTTATGCCTACCACATGCTACTGCCATCATCCAGGATCGACAGGCGGAGAAGGCCAATAGGCATAAGTTTAGTCTTTGTAACCCTTAGTTTAAGGTGTACAAAACTAAGTAAATAAAATAAAATAAAAATAATTATAAAAAAATGAGGATCTTAGACCGCGTAATTTTATTATGGGCTAAATTGCGATTACAATCCCTCAGGAGGTGGACGCGTGCGGGTGCGACGGCGTGTCGGAGGAGCTGGTGGAGGCGGCCGTGCACGCGCTGCACCTGCAGCCGCGCGTGCTCACGCTGCGCCTGGCCGCCACCGCCGCCGCGCAGCTCGACCTCGGCCTCACCGAGGTGCGCGCACACACACACACGCGCACACACACACACACACACGTGCACGCGCTGCACCTGCAGCCGCGCGTGCTCACGCTGCGCCTGGCCGCCACCGCCGCCGCGCAGCTCGACCTCGGCCTCACCGAGGTGCGCGCACACACACGCGCACACACACACACACACACGTGCACGCGCTGCACCTGCAGCCGCGCGTGCTCACGCTGCGCCTGGCCGCCACCGCCGCCGCGCAGCTCGACCTCGGCCTCACCGAGGTGCGCGCACACACACACACACACACGTGTCGGAGGAGCTGGTGGAGGCGGCCATACATGCACATACGCACACGAATAGATGCGTAGACAATAGGCGTACATACACAGAAACGCGCACAGACACACGTACATGTTTGTGCGTATACACCCACCTATACGTTCACACACAACGCACACATGTACACATGATCCCATATGCACGTATACAAATGCGCGCACTATTAGGGTGGTTTTTCTTTTCGCATTCTCTTCGCAACCAGAGAGCGTCTGAAACGATAAGAAGAAAATGGTGCATGTGTGTATGGAACGTCTGTGTGGGCGTAAAATACGTATAATAAGAAAAACTAGGACCTTTTTGGTGAGGGAATATTTAGTGTTTCAATTCAGAAGACACAAACGTCCTACGTATTTTGTCTAATCAATAACAGTAGTGCTGAACACTGTTCAGCTACCATGTTTTGGTTCAAATGGTATGACTAATATAACGCGTTCCAACCCTATCTTAAGTAGACTTCAAATATCTATGGGCATGTAGACTGCATGCTCGTTTCTCGATGTTATAATATAAAAAATAACTGATTACCTAATACCTATTAACTAAAGAAACTTTATCTACGTCCACAGCGCACATATCCTACCCATCCGTTGCTGAGGCTGGACGTGGACGAGGACCGCAGCAACCCGCACCTGCGGCCGGACTTCGTGGACCAGGTGTTCGACGACAGCTCCGACGACTCCATGAACGACCTGTACGACCCGGAGGACTTCGACGACTTCATTGGACACGGTGAGATATTAACTGTTTGCAGATGACGTCACATCAATTTTTTTTTAATTATAGGAGTAGCAGACGAGCATGTAGTCCACCTAATGGTAAGTGGCTACTGCCGCACATGGACATCTGTAATCAACCCCAGATAGGATTAGATCCTACCTAAGGTCAGCCACAGATGCGCCGCTACCCCTGAGGACTAAGCTGGAACGCCTCAGAAAAGTATGTCTCCCTTACCACAAACTTCAAAACGGAATTCAACAACGCCTAACACTGCTGTTATAAGGCAGTAAAAGGTGTGGCGGTGGTGCCGCCGGAGTCGAACCACAAAGGGATCTACCACATTCAATACTTCATTTTATTGGTTGTTTACCTCACACTATCTCTTTTACACTGACACGTGACCTCCCCCCTGTTTGTTATTATGGTTGAACTTCATTTATCGTATAAGTGCTATATTGGCCAATAAGACACGTCCGTAAAGAGTACATAGCTGTTTGTCGACTTATGTTGCTTTATAATAATGCCATTAACATACAATTTCATTAATGTTGTGAAAGTGAATGCATGCTATCGTAATGTGACACATCGGAAAGCCGTGGCCTTATTGATGTTATTATTGACCTTTTCGTAATTCTAAGGAACATAATCCCCCACCAAGTTTAACCAGTTATTAGTATAATTAGAACTTTGATTTTTTTTCCTATTTATTCCTATCTTCTTGTATATCGCTATGCATATTTAAATCTTTCCTTATAAAGTAAGCAGGTAAAGCTAAAGAAATAGTAGCAAGTTTTTATAAAAAGTCAAAAACATAAACGTTAATAAAATGATATTTAAGACATTGTTTGTCTTTAATTATGAAGATTACATTTAAAAAAGGTGGAACTCATACAAAACTGCCGAAGGGAACATTTTAAGGAATATAATTTTTATATTTCTTAGGTGAAAACAGTTTTTAGGTAGCATCAAAAAATATTTTACCTTGTAAGAACCGAAATTTGACTTTCAAGTGAAAGTCTCAGATACTAGTGTAGATATGACATTACAATTTACCTAAATAAAAAAGGTTATAACCAACAAAAATCCTGAGTCATAGGTGATTTCATTGACCGCTTGTGGCGGTAATTTCTTCCCAATGCACTTAAAATCACTATAATAATTGACTAGTGTTTCAAAAGATACTGTCTTTTGATGTAGTTGTGGCGTCGCTATGAATTGCTTGCATTTCATTCTGGCTTTATACGCACTGTTCGTTTTGAATTGTTCAATATTCAGACATCTATTTTAAGATTCACTATTTTTAATGTCTATTTTAAGTACATGAATTTGTTTTTTATTTCTTTGTTGTGGGAATTACAGTCTTAGAAGTCCTTCGCAGAAGGCGACTCAAAAGTTCTGAGCAGCACTGGCCCATAGCCAGTAGTCGGTGCGTCATGTAAATGTGTAAATTGTTAGAAATTATAGTTTTAGTAAATTCTGTTGTTATGCTTAAGACAAGTTCAAAATTTGCGAGTTAGCGTCGCCACTGTTATCGACCCATTACTGTCCCACTGCTGGGCATGTGTCTTCTCTCATTATGAGAAAGGTCAAAGTAGATTCCGCTGCGTATGGGCGGATTGATAGACTGCACGCAACTTAGATAACTTTTGTCTAACAGAACAGATTTGAATTTTTGTGTTACTGAATAATTTATGCTCATATAATATTTTTACAAATATTTATCGGAAATAGTCAAATGCTACATGATTTAAAAAGAACTAAGTATGTATTTTGAACGTCATACAACATAAAGCTTTGGTGCTTAGTGCTGGTGGTTTTGTTGAAACTATTTTTGCGCATTGTTATGTACGAAATATAAAGTCGTTCACATTAGCATAGCTTTAAAAGCTTACGTAAGGCAATAATGCGTATGCTTGTCACCGATAATTATTTTTATATATTTTGTGCCTGTATAGGGCATGCATAATGTAACAAATAAATAATTATTTATCGGTAGACAAAGAATGAAGGATTTTTTTAACGAATGTAACACACACATTAGTAAACATAGTTTAAGAATTAGTATCAAGATTTTAAAAATATAGGTAATCAAAAGATTATTATGAGAAATGATATTCATAGACACGCATTTTCGATATACCCGTAGCTTCTTTTCAAAAGCCGCGCTTTGTCAGACTATAATGATATGTTTTAGGTTAAACGTAGTATATAAAAATAAAATATAATTTTAGTAGTATAAGAATATTTATATTATTTATTATCATATATTAACACTAAATAGCCTGAAATGAAAATTCATATTTATGGTTACTAATTATATTATTAAGTTTATTAGTATTAGGTAATTATTTAATTATTATCTACGTCTAGTGTTAAGGTATTAGATCTAATTTTAAGTTATCGTTTTTATTTAGTTTAAGAATTCTTCAAGTCAAATTTTGTTTAACACAATTTAAAGCATGATTTATATAATATCAATAAAAATCAAATGTGACGTAGATACGTATTCGCCCCGCATTGCTTCTATAATATAGCTCTTGCTCGCGATTTCGGTAGGTTTAAAGCAGCGGTACTTAGTTTTTATTTTATATTTTTACGCTTTTTAGAGTAGAGCTTGGGTCTTAAGGCCGTATTTATCTTATCTGACTTCATAAGAACCGACTTTTACACTTATGCATTGTCATCTTAGATTTCTTGATTACTCTTTATTTTCGAAAGACATTTATGTCGTAACAGCTCTTAAAAACATTTATACACTAAATCAATATGGTAGAAATACTAATTTTACCACTATAGCACATGTATTTTTAAGTTGACCTAATTTTACCCATACCCACACTTGCTTTTATTAGTATTATTATGACTATTAAGACATATATACAATTATTATAACATATATAATTTTAGGCGAATGTCATTTTTATACCCACTGTAACATATATATAGCTAATGCATACATATGTATAAAAATGAATTCTTAAAGACACTGTTTTAAAAGACTTTCATATGTTTGTTACCCAGATGATGACCTATTTCTCGACGAGGATGGAATAGAAGATTACGAAGGCGTCTATGCTTATGGCATCGACGCGCCTATTATCATTCTCTAGAGCTTAAACACTTGCAGTTTTATCTCGGCAACTATACCAACCACTGCTACAGTTATTCCCTGGATGTGACTTAATATTAATGGACTTTTTCGTTTTATTTTTGTGTTTTAATTAATTTGCAGTTCATTTATTTTAGTGGTGTTTCTTGTTTCACGGTTGATTGCATTTTCATTTGTTTTGTACGTGTTATTATTTGCGTTTCATTAAAGTGTCATACTGAACTGAACTGCTATTAAAAGTACATACTCTGATGTTTATTTAAATAATGATGGAAGTACTTTGGTTCGATTAAAGTTTGTATATTATTTTGTTTAAAAATACTTAATGAATCAGAACCAATGTTTTTATCTGTGATGGAGCTTTGTTGCCACAATAGGGTTTAACGGTTTTATTTTAATGTCATTGTTTATTAACCTATATAATTATATATTATATTTCATTGTATTATGTAATTATAAGCAAAGTCTGAAATGTTGTGATGAATTAAATTATTTCAGTATAACTCGCGCCTTTCTTTGTGAGCGCTCTGACTTGACTGTAAATTAAACTGTTCCTGATAGGTAGAATAGTAAATATGTATAAACATCAATATTAAGCCTTAAGGAAAAACAATTCATAGATTACATAGATTTGCCTTACAGGGTGAAGTTTTGTGTGTAAATTAATAAAAAGATAAAAAAATACACTCAATTACTTTGCAATGAGCCAATTGAGCATTCATTTTTATTTTTTAGTTAAGAGTGTCTTCCATGACTAGACTTAATACATATTAGCAACGCCATCTTGGGGCCTCAGCAGACATACTACTTTTAGCATCTACGATTTAGCTGTTTTTTTGAGACTAGATTTAGCGATTAAATGCTACACTCTTTACTCGTTTGAACGAGACTCACGTCCTACTGCTATTTTTGAGTACTCGATGCACAAGAACTTGAAAAGCACGATGCAGCATAAATGCAGTTCGGTCAGAGTGACCCAACACAGTAAATCGCATAGTAGTGTTGATGCAACCCCTAATAAGCTAATCGACGATGCGAAAAGTAGTCAATCTGCTACAGCCATAATATCAAAACTACTGCACCGAAACAATAATATTAGGCGCGAGTTATGCCATTGTAAAAGTTAATTTCTTTAAACTGATATTGTTTTGTATAAATTGTATTAAAATTGTAGATAGTAACTAACTCTCATACAGCCTTTGTGTATTGCACTACTGGATTAGTAAGACTGTAATGCCTCCTAAATATTTACTCACTGTATACCCACCATTTATCTGCGCTTTAGGTTTTGAAATATAAATGTTAAAACTATTTACAGTTAAAAAGTCTGGATATCCATTATATAAATGTACCAGATATCAGCTGTTTAAAATATTACACTTAATTCGAGTAATTGTAATTTTATAAGTGTGGAACTGCGCACACCTCAGCTTTTGGCAGAAATGCTGCTGGAGGAGAGAGCGGGGACATTGAGTGATTTTTCAGCAATATTCATTGTATTTCTGTGTTAATTGTTATTTTCTTTTTCATAGACACCATGTACGCAATCATAAACTTTTTATTTTTTGTTTTTACAAAAACAATAATTTTATTTTAATCACATTGAATTATAAGTCTTTATTTTTTATATGTTATGTAGGAGATATATTTCCTTTTTTTAAAGTATGAATGATTAATGATTACTTGTTAATACTGGTATCATCATTATGTATGAGAATGAGGAACAAATGTTACTCTTATGTTTTAGAACTTGTCATAATCTTAGTTTTATTTTTATCATTAATATGCATGTTGGAATAAAAAATTAATGATTAACATAAGGATGTGATGTAAAATAATATGTTTAGTCACTAAGCAAGTGACGAGACTATAATGCTTACACCTGTTAGAATATTAATTGCTCTTAATTTTCCTGTAATGGGATTTATGGCAAACATTAGGATGTGGATGATAGTGGTGTTTGATGGTAAAAGTTATTAGTAAAAGAATATATTTTCACTAATTGAACTAGTGTTGATTTATGTTTTACATTTATATTTTAGATTAGACCTTGTGCATGAGAAGATGGAAAAATTCTTAATTTTTATATATTGTTTTAACATCAATAATAAGAAACAGAATAAAAACATTTTCTTCAACAACATTGTTTTAATTTATTTAGTCATAACATGTTCCAAATTACGAGATACTGTAAAACAATATTTTACATACTTAAAGAAAATGCAACAAAATGTTTTGGTTATTAGGAGTTATTTTAAAATAAAAAATCTTGAGGAAAAAAAAAGTAATTGACAGTTTATCTAATACAATCAGCAAACTGTACATCTATGATTAAGTTTAAATAGGAAACATTCTACATTAGAACTAAGATAGTAATGCAGATGTGCTGCCACCATTTAGGAGTTTTTCTGAACCAATGTGGACCAGACCACTAGTGGTGAACAGATAGATACTGTCTTACTACATATTTTTTTTTTTTAAATATTCCACTATATACAGTAGTGCCACACTGGTGATAAAGAAATCTAGCGGATGCAGAAACTATGATGAATTCTATGCACCTAAAATTCTCTTCAAATTTGTTTTTTGTTGATTTGAGGGTAAATCCCTAAATTACAATATCGATCCAATATACTATGTTAACATTTGTTTAATTATATATTTATGTCATAATTTACAGTTTTTACATAAACATTCCACCATCTGCCCATAAATCCAAAGTCGACTACTCGAGACGGGAAGCTGAAGTATGTTGGTTTTAAATAAGAACAGTGTGCTTTATACAGGTCACAAGACTCGTTACATTCGGAAGTGTACATGACTGACGCGATCCCGAAACTTCGGTAGTGGATCAGCCCTTCATTATAATATTGTTCTACGGCTCGTAAATGCTCAATAGATTTGGGATTACGACACTCCTCACTGACGAGAATAACGTTATTCGTAACCCTCTTTAAGCTATCCTTGAAATCGATCTCTGTTGGATTATTTTTTGCTAATATTACGGTGGTGGCCAATCCTGTTGTCCATAAAAAAGCTTTCCTTGGATCATCTTGAATATCAGTCCGCAGGTCCTGAAGCATCTGTTTGTAATCTATGAAAAGATTCTTCCAATAATTTGCCCATTTCTCCAATATTGTTCCTTTGAATTTCTCCGGAAACTTCACCTTCCCTTTCAGGTTAGTCACAGCAACAGGAGTTTTCTTTAGAGTTCTTAGCATTATAGACATTATAAATATGAGGACGTTCGGAGAACTAAATTAGACGGTTGATTATTATCATGCTATTAATATATAATTTAGCCTTTCTGAGTATTTGATGGCTGGAGTGTATTGTATATCTATATTTTAGCAAAACTAGCTAGCTAGGTTATGTTAATGTCACTGTTGACATTGTCAATAATGATTGTTAGTGACAGTTGACGTGCGTCACTATGAGTGTATTTTTTTTATAATTTCCCACCTCTTTTTTCAGGCTATAATTATTCTTTTCGGCCTATTATATTCATTTACAATGCTCAAATAGTTTTTTTTTTTAGTTTACTTACTATAACCTGTTGTTTACCTGATGTTAAGTGAGATCAGCCTTGGACAAAACACGCTTGCCTAGTTTTAAGATGTACTTCGTAAACTACTAACATAATACGCATCATGGTTTTCAATAATATTGACAACATTAACAAACTAAATATAGATCGTCGTCTTTTCCACTTACATACCATGGGTGTCGGCCACAGACCTGTTTCTGTGTTGTCGGCTCTCTGCCTTAGAACTCCCAGATTTGAATCCATTTGCAGAAATTACAATTTCTTTTCAATAGCTTTATGGTGCCCAACAACACCACGACAAACTCTTCGTTGCTTTGTAATTTAAGCTACTGTATGTTCTGGTTTAACTGTGTCTTATACGAGGCATTTCAAATTATTCCCCTTAATTTACTTCACTTTAGATATGGATTCAGTTCCAAATGTCTAATGTTTGTAATGTGTAATAATTGGGCAGGCCGGTTACTCAAAAAAATGTAACTTAGTTTATTAACATCCACGCTTGTTTGTCGTAATTTATATCTACTGAGATCCGTACGATTCCCAAGCAGAATATTTGAAATCGAACTCGATTTGTACACCGCAACTGAAGCGCGTAGATAACATTAAATAAAAGATGGTGTGTCATATTGCTTCATTTAGTATTTAATTCAAGAAACCATTATCAAAAAAACCTTTGTATCGCATTATAGTCATCGAAAGTTATTATACGATGAGACGTTTATCCTTTTCTTGTTGGCATGGAGCCTCCAATACCTTTGGCTTCTCTTCGCTTACGATTTACAGATTGGGGAAATTCTGGCAAATTCGGAGGAGTTGTCATACCTTTGAAGTTGGGTGGCTGGGGCATATCTTGTCTCGCAACCTAAAATAAAATTAGTTATTTATTTATTTTTTGTTATTTATTTAGAAAATATTTGATCCAGAATACTACAAAACAGTATGAGGCTTTAGTGCTAGTTTTTTCACAGTATAGTGATGTTCAGAAACGCTACCGGTAGCGCCATCTAGTGAGCGTCTGCCTACATATTGAAGGAAGCCGATGCGGATGCCGTTGTCACTTTAAAATATTTTTTTCTTTGTACACGACAAAAAGTTCGAAATTCGTTTTTATTGAGTAGATAAACCTGAAGCCCCCTCATACTGAACAAGTGACGAGAAATTTACACGGCTAAGCGATTCCTGAGATATGGTTCTTTTCCAGCAGTCGCTCGTCATAAACAATGGCAGGATAACTACAGACTACGCAGTAGCTGAGAGAGCAAATCGAATTAAAACTTAAAGCAGTGCTTTCCATTGATCGGCGCTGGCAATAGAACTATCTCTAGGCCTAGTTGCAAGACTTAGCAAGGTGCTTGTGTCGCATCAATTAGGGGAACTTCGCCCATTCGTTTCAACAACACGATTGTATAATATGAGCTTGAAGATTGGAGTCCTTTGACTATAAATGATAAATGTTATGATTATGTTATTGATAGTCCAACTACACATGCATGACGTTGGCTTTTCCCCGTGATATACTTTATATTTTGTTCTTTTTTAAATATCTTGGCCATAAAAAATATAATATTTGTCAATTAATTACCTATTGAATACTTACACGTTTTAATGGGTGCTGAGATTCATATTCAATAGCTTTGAGATCTGACGACGGTGGTGGTGGGTCTTCCTGCCCATAAACGTTAGCCAAGCAAATGGCAAAGACGAATAAACAGGTAGTCCGCATCTTTCGCTGTCGAGCCGAATAAATACATTGAAGCAATCTACACTGCCCGAGTATTTATAACGTCCACATTGCATGTGCTTCGTTTAAGCGGAAATATCTGACAAACAATAAAACAGTTTCCTGTGCGATAGATGTACAAGATATCGAGATAAATATGCCTTAATTGTTGATGGACATAATTATCCTTCCGTCAGAAACGTGTCAACTCGACTCAATACCTTGGAACAAATCAATACGTCATAGGTAGAAAATGGAATCCTTTACTTACATCAATTATATTTAATACTGGTCTGTGGATAAATACATTGATCTCAATTTAATTCACGGCCCAACAGCCGGCACTACACTTTTATTAAATGTTAGTTAGATTTTTAAAGAGAACTAGAGCCATAATTACTCTCTTATTATGATCACGGCGCCGGATAAAATTATTCTATTTAAATAATCTACAAATATAAATCTTGTAAATAACTTTAATGTTTTGTGGGCGTATACTCATCTGTATTCTGTACGTTATTTCATGATGCACTTGAAATATAAATGTATAAATGTTTTCAGTATAGTCACGCTATGCCGCTGAGCGTGATTATTTTTTTTATTGAGTAATATTATGTACTTGATATGTTTTATGTAATGTTATCAGCAGATAGGTTACTATACTCTTTGATCAGCAGGATTGAAGGAATGGTAGGCGGAGCTACTTCCCCGGCGTCTGTACAAAAAAGGCGTTTCCACAATAGAGTTAAAAATTCTAAATTTCGACATATCTGCAACTCTTAAGAATTTTATCTCTAAACAGGATTATTCACATTTTCATTGACAACTTGCATTTAGCTATAATATCTGCATTCTTTGTTAACGTAATTTTATTATTTGGCAATATTATTTGAAAGGTAAGGCGGAAAAATGTTCCTTTACCTGGAGCATAATTAGGCGACTTTACACCTTCCTTCCTTCAAAACTTCTAGTCCGCTAAGAAAATAGATTTGAATCGCGTCTCGCAACAGCTTCAGAGCGGACTACTAGTTTGGCGCGGACTATACAATATGTTATATTATATCGGTATTTGTCTTAATACATTTGGTATTGAAATTATGTTGGTTCATGTGCTACTGTTAAATTTAATTATAATTATTATAATTGATAATTACATTAATTGGACGCAAATCCTACTTTTTTAAATAAGTCACAAAGTTTATTATTTACCTATAACTTCATGATATTGACCAAAGAGTATAGTAACCTATATTTAGGTTACTATACTCTTTGGTCAATATCATGAAGTTATAGGTAAATAATAACTTCATGGTCAATATCACATAATGTATTTTATAGTCTGTCCATGACACATCTGATAAATAAATTGCATAGAGGGGAATAACCGAAAAAGGTTGTAAGGCAACATAAAGTAAGATTCTACTATTTGGTGTGCGGTTATAACAGGCGTATCCAATCAATTAAGCATTATCCTATTTATTAAGATTTCTTTTGCGTATTTAGTTGTCTATAACGAGGAAGTAACAAGTTAAAGCGTAATTACACAAGTAGTTTGATGTTCATTGTCAATGATCCCAACTTCGAGCATAAGTGGAAGTGATGTTTAAAGTACTCAAAATAGTGTGATTACGTGAGTATTCTACGATGTATTTATATTTTATTTTACTATATAAGTGAAAATTAAAGTTCCGTAGACAGGAAACAAAACCAAAAATATTTGTAGTATGTTTTATTAAAGCAGCAAAACTAACTAAACATTTTAAAAAGTGTAAAGTTTTTTAGCACTGTTTTTATAAATTGTATTAGCGTTAATGTTTCTACTTAAGGAACTTTTCAGTTCTTTGATAATGGCAACATATTTTGCGTAAAAAATGTTTCGTCTAATTTTCTTGGGAATGCGAACTTGTGAAGCTACCCTCTTTCGTTAACCGTCAAAACTTGAAAGCGGTCTTAGCAGTCATTTTAATTTCTAAAAGTTTTTAATAATTACAGTATATTTTGGCGTGAATTCGAGAAAATGAGTTCTGCTACGACCCCGATAGTTGCCGCTGCGGCGGGAAAAGTCTACAAAGTCTCCAGCCGCGTTGGACGAGGTGTACCAGTTATAAACGACGTGTACTACAGTAAGAAATGCTCGTGTCGCAGGGACAAAACGATCGTATTCTGCCGCGCATGCGGTTACTACTGCCACGGCCGCATTCGCTTGAAATGTGAGCAACACCCCCGCGTAAGTAAAAACATATTTAAAGTAAATTTTAAGACAAACATCTTTGAATAAAATACGTTATCCTCCGAGTAAAATACTAACTACCTGAATTACTTCAATGGCCAATCTAATCAGGATTTAGGAGTAAGAACTAAGATGGAACCACAGACCTGTATCTAAAAAATACAGGTCTGTGGATGGAACTAAGTATAAATAAATAACACAGTCAGTTTCAAGAGAAATGTTGAAATCATGGATCATAGTGCAACATTCATACTAACAGTAGTCATCATCATCATCACTTCAGCCTTTATCGTTCCACTGCTGGACATAGGCCTCCCCTAGGGTGTGCCACAGCACTTGGTCCTGCGCTGCTCTCATCCAGCCACTACCACCAGCCCTCTTTAGGTCGTCGGTCCAACGCGCCGGGGGGCGTCCTACACTCCGTCTGCCGATTCGTGGTCGCCACTCGAGAACTCGCCTGCCCCATCGGCCATCGGTTCTGCGACATATGTGACCAGCCCACTGCCACTTAAGCTTGCTAATTCTTTGAGCTTCTTACTAACAGTAGTGTTAGGTGCTATTTGTTAGAGTTTGAAGGGTGTGGTAAAGGGTTACAGTGCATCTGTGGTCGACCTTATGTAGGGCTTTAATCGTATCTAGAGTTGATTGCAGATGGGCATTAGAAGTCACTTACTGTCGGGTGGACTGAATACTCATTTTGACCCCCCCTACATATGAAATCGTAATTGCAAAATGAAAACTATACAGGAGAGCATTTCAAAGATTTGAATATGCTAAAATGCGAATAAAATCTGCATTTCTGCAGGTATCTCTATGAAATTTTATATATATATATTGTTATATACACTTTATAATGTTACTTGTGTCGATAAAACATGAAAATAAGGTAATTTATGCAATCAAAAAGAAAAGGTACTTTGTGGGTTACGATATTATACATAGGAGGAGTTGATTTGTTCCTATAAAAAAGTTTACTTCTTATTTATACTTGTCATTAGATTCCTGTGTAATGAAATATGATATTGTGTGTTTCGTTTTGTAATGTATCATACAAATGTCTCCTATATTGTTTCAGGTAACTTTCCTACTGGATATAACGGAGTGTCCTCGTTGCCACTCCTCTGTGTTTTTGGACGAACACGTATCATCATGAGGAGTTCACTAGCATTTGTTAAGTTTCTTTAGAATTTATTTTATGTTCTGTTGATTATGTTAAAACTTTGACCAAAATTGTTATAAGAAAAACCTTGATACAAAGGCATTGATTGCCATATTTTGTTTTGTTTTATGAATAGTTTTATTGTAACATGTGTATGACTGAAGTAACTTTGTAAATTAGAAACATTTGGGTTTTTATGACAAAAACTTTAATTGTTTCAAATACTTAGCAAGGTTACAATATGAACATGTTTGTGATTTTTGTGCTATTTTGATGCTTATTGTGGGGAGATACAAGCCAAAACTGAGTGCATATTTTGTTGTGAACATATCTTTAGATATTGTTTATAACTCCATATGATGAGAGTTGCTTGATAAGTTGTTTAGTAATAAATAAATGCAACAAATATACAACTAATTTAGTCTTTTTCTTATCTCCATTTAAGTTACTGTGGATAAATAGGATTCTTTCATTAAATCACCATCTTAATTAACACCATTACTAAATAGATTTTGTAGACCATTGTCTACCTTAGTTTTACCATAAGTTGTAAGTTTTGCCAAAATAAGTGGAAATTTACAATGTTTTAAAGGTAGATCCGATATTCAAATTGCATGCAAAGACTTGGAAATATAAATAACTTTTAGATTTTAGATGAAATTATTAGTAAGAGAAACCAGATGTTCATTCATTTGAGGTAACAAAGAGTAAAATAAAAGACTCATTGCTAGAATTCACTTAATTTAATTAGTCTATTTATTTTTCTACATAATTATTATACATTTGTTTTTATTAGCAACAAGTTAAAAGGAGAACCAACTGGGTACATCTGGTCTATCTGTATTGCGCTTTATGTAACCTTTGAATGCTTTTTTGGCATCGTCTAGTGATTTTAAATTTTCCTCATCTTGACTTTTCTTCTTAAATAGATCTGGGAATTCAAACTTTGTTGTTTTGGGCTGAAAGTTGATAAACATTATATTATGTATTAATGAATGTTAATTAAAAGGTTGAAAAGTTCCTGTGCAAGGTTATTACCACCACAACAATTATATATTTCTGCAAAAGGCATGCAACATAAGTGTCAAGAATTGTTTAAATATACGGCAAAGAGACTGCTAGGTTTTCTTTGTGTATAGATTGCAATACACAGTGCAATTGCTCTGGCTAACAAAATGCGGTGTAACGGAGAGATCTGACATTTAGCCTACCATAAGCTACCTAATTAATTAATTAAATTTATTTATTTGCCTATTTTAGATATTAACACTTTATTTATATACTAGCTGACCCGGCAAACATTGTGTTGCCATATAAATAAAAAAATGTCAAGGGTGAAAAACCCTTATCACTTAGGGGTATGAAAAATGATAGTAGCCAATTCTCAGACCTACTGAATATGCATATAAAATTTGGTGAAAATCTATTTGGGAGGAGTACGATAACTAACATTGTGGCACGAGAATTTTATATATAACATACAGGTATACCAGTTTTCTTCAAACCTAATGTCTATACAAGGTTAAGCTCCAGGAGTTCCGACTAACATTTAGTACAATCGACTGTTACCTTACAATTCTGAGGTTTTAAATATGAATGCAATGGTTCACGATGGACATCCTTTGTGATTTAAGAACTATTGCAAAAATGTACATTACTTACCAGTGTCACATATGCAATTTTAATATCATCATCCTTCATCACATAGCCTTTACCGATCTCCTTCCGGAACTTTCCCAACAGTATTCTGGTACGAACGTCGGCGACGGGGACATTGTAAATCTTCTCCAAATAATTCTTGATATCGAATTTAGTCATTTCTATTGAACATTCGAAGTGTACGACGTTCGGTAACTGTTTAGGGTAAGGGCGCAGTAATTTCATCCAAAAATTAGGTAAAAACACTCGAAGCTGTGGATTGCCCTTCTGGTATATGGGATACCTGAAATACGTAAAATTATTTTTACATTCAAGTATTTAAAGTAATAGATAATTTTTATGAGTTTAGGACAGTTTTGTTGTGGAGAATTGTGTGAATATAGTTTTGCAAATGAACCCTTACCATCGTGTAGACATGTTAACTGCAGATATTGATTACAGTGTATGCTGAAATTGTTTTATTAAATTAAAATAGCAACAAAAATATAGGTTTAGGTACATAACCTAACCTATTTTTTGGTTTATAGTTGTCAATTTGACATGAGGAATTTTAATATTATATAAATGTTGATACATATTACATACAGCCAACTATATTAAAAGTTAATTTAGCGTACAATACTTTTCCAATAAGTAGCAAAATATCGTTTTGTTTACCTATGTTTATTTACGAGGCTGCAACACAATTATTCAAACAGATTTATAAGAAAAATGAAACTATAATAAGATGGATTTTACTATAAAATCTTCATTAAAAATAATTTTGTAAGTAAAAAAAGCACAAGTTGTAGATTATACTTTCGGAAAAAATGTGTAACTTATACTATAAGTGTAATATAGCTAAAACATTTTTTAAGTTTGAACTATAATAATATTATGTAGTTTCTTATGCCTAAAATCAGATTGGCAACACTTTTTTCTAGGTTGGTTTCTGGGTTGACTGACATGATATGACATATGATAAGACATTTTAGTTATAAAGATGGCGGTGGCCTTGTCACCCGATCAAGAGTTGGTGAGTGCATTTTAGATATTTTGATGTTAAAATACAAGTGTTTAATGCAGATAAAAATTAGAAACTATGAAAATTTCTCGATGCACGATATATTATGTGCTATAAACTTTACTTTTTGATTCCAAAATAGGTCATCTTATGTTGTTCTCCATGTCATCAGTGTTTGTTTTGGTTTCGTATATTTTGCATCAAAAGTCTGTACGTTTAAAAAAATATTTGAGTTAATCGCTTAAAACTAGTCTCACTTTAATTTTTGATATATTTTCCATTATTTTTTATAAGAAATGTACATTTAAAGTTCTTAGTTCTTTATTATTCATACAATGTTTTCATTGTAGCGTTAAGCGGTGTTTTACTAGGAATGCCACTGGTTTTTGCTCCAGGCTTGCTGGTACTATTACTTGTATTTCGTTACTAGTAATTTATTTTACACCAAATATAAATGTATAGACATATTCTGTCTTTAATAAGATTTTTTTATGAATTATGTATTCTCGTAATATAAATGACTGATTATATTAAATAATTTTAGGATAAATAGCGTGTATTAAAACGAAACTGAATGAGGAAAATTAATCAATTTACCTTAATATTGATGTAATTTAATTACAGATATGAAATTCACATCCTCTGCCAAATAATTATATGGTACAACCTCCCAAAAAGTGTTGGTTATGCCCATTATGTAAGGTTGCTGGAGTGGGTGGATTAGTGCTGGAGTAAAATCGTATGAATCAAATTTCAGGCTACTTTGGCCATATTCTAAAAAATACATCATACATACAAAGAATTTTTATAAAAAAAACTTGTTAATAATTTAAAATAATTTTTCCAGTGTTATCTAAAATTTCAATTGCGTAAATCAAATCTAAAATTTAATTTCAATGGTTTACCTCTGCGTCAAAATTATCCCAACTTACATTTTATTATGATTTACTAATAGGAATAGTAGGTATCAGAAATTCCCTTAATAAATTTAAACATTCGCATGGAAATAAATATACTCATGTCCTACTATCATAGACGTACAAACAAATTGACATCACATTCCAAATAAAACTATAACTGCTAATAAACCTGCTGGTGGCGAGTCCAGATGCACCAAAGACAGTACAATGATGTGTCAGTTGTAAGGTCAATCCACAGATCAAACAAAATAAGTCACAGATTAAATGACAAAAAATGAAAAAATATGGTTCTAATGTAATGTTTTCATTATTCAACTATTAATATTTTTTTTATAATTCTCATTTCTTACAATAATTTTCTAATATTCCATTTGTTGTTACATTTAATAGAAATTTATGCATAATAATGACTATGTTGCTGTGAAAAATGATTATTTTTTTAAATCCAGTATCAAATCATATTAAACATCCATTTTTAATAAGTCATCTACCATTTTGAAATTATTGCCTGATGATTATATTTATTAATGATTCTATTTATTTTAAGGACTATATATATATTTAAAAGTTATAAATCAAACTGAATTTATATACAAAGGATTTATGATTCTATTAATTTTGAGTTATCATTTTGTATTTATTATACAATGAAAATGTCTGGACTTTGTGTTAATTATAATATTTTGGTAAATAATTTAGTGATTCTAAACGTCTAAACATTGCAATAAGCAAGAAAAAAACATAAACCACACACTGACTCTCAAAATATGCAACTGTTTCTGGCAAATTGTACCATTTAGTTGTCTTCATATTAAGTAGTTGCTACTGCCTAGGGATATCTGTAATGCAGTGTGAGCATTTCCACATCTTAAACATCTTGTCCAAAATATGTCAGGCTTACAACATTCTTCAGGCCCTAAAACAGTAAATGTATAAGAAGAAAAACAAAAATCTTTCATTTTCAAAGAATAACGCATTATGAATTATTTTAAGAATGACTTTCTCATAGTTTTTTATCCATTGAGTGACTGTATCCTAAATATCACGACATAGGATATTTTCTACTTTGTAAATCACAAATTGTTTTCTGTATTTTTATATAATTTTTTTAATATAATTCATCACATTGAAAGAATGTATGTTTATTTGGAACACTTGATCTATTTATTACAGATATTTTCAAAATAGAATGCCCTATCGATTGATCGGTCGACGACCGGTCGCGACATCCGGCGATCTCGCCTATGTTCTATCTTGGTTCCCTTTATCGTAATTCGAGAGTCATAGAGAATGTTCAACCAAAGTCGTAAGTAACCGTTGACTGCTTGACGATCGTGTTCCATTGTTTTAGTATAGTTTTGCTTGTCTGATAACAATTTTGAATTGATACGAGCAATAGGTAGTTTGTTCTTGATTCATTCCTTTTACTAACACTTTTGATAAGAGAATGATGAATGGTGTGTCATGCTCAACATGATTGTTACTATCAAACAATCCCGTAATGTATGTTATACACGTAATGTCATATAGAATAGAAGCTTTATACGAAACATATAGATTTATGTATCATTTCATGAGTCGTAATTATGACGTATGCGATTATTCCTCATCGTAATGTAGACGCTACTTCTGATTTTCTAATTTTAAACTTCAGTTAGTAAATAAATTGCAGTAAGTATGAAATTCGAATTGATTGAGAGCGGAAACCGTAGTAATAAATCGGCTGCCCTAAGTGTGAGTGACGGTTGGAGGACGTTAAGAGTCCTCTTATTTTTATTTGAATCCAGTTCGATCCCGTAAGTACCAAGGTGTTTTTAAACAATATTTTATTTTTTAATTTTATAAAAGTAAGCTTATGATGTTCAATCATTACTGTTTTTCATGTACAAATCCATTTGAAATTGAAGGGAGTCTTCATTGAAGTCGATCATCGATCCGTTGGTAATCCTGAAGGCTAAGGTGAAACGCTTCTGGAAAAAAGTCGTTCTAACCACATTTAATCCTATTCTTTTTCTTATTATGTCAGAGAAAATCTTAGTTCTATTCATTTATTAATCTTTCGCTTTTACAATGCTTTGTTATTCATATTATTACGGACCAAAGTATGTTTTTTCCTCAAAACGACGCAGTTGCGGACAACAAGCTTGTCATAAACTACACTCTTAAGGAACTACCAACATGTTAAGTGCATTGCGGGGGTGTCGTATCGATGTTAAGTTAAGTGTATGAGCTAGTTCCCCTTAAATGTCGTAGTTTCCGGCGAGGGCGAGCTCATTCTATAGCGCACTTCCTTCATTGTCAATTGTTTGAGTCAGAATAACAGAGAATGATTGAACAGAATATACCTACGCACTTAACTTGTCCCTTTATATTTTGTGATTACAGGTAAAGGAATGAATGAAATTAAAATATCTGTCCAAATTTTTTTTTATTCTAGCTGTCTAATTATTAGACTGTTCTGTAGACTTTAGGCCCTAGTAAATGTAGCCAACATTTCATTTGTGCTACAGTGCTTTGGATGGTATGTTATACTGGAGGCCTTAATTGATGTCAAACCAGATGTGAAGTCTTTTCGAACGCTCTAAGGGTGGTTTGAAAAATATTGTCCACGAACCCGTACTTTGCGCGTCGATCAGTGCGATGAAGCATGCTCTATCCATCAGAGTGATTTTTGCCCAATAGTTAGATTGAACAATTTCTTAATTATTTGGGTTACATTGGTAACTGCTTAGCAGATTATAGACGATACTTTCACTCATAGCACTAGCACCTTACATACAGGCTGTGAACAAATTCGTGTCTGTATAAATACAAATCCACCACGTATTCAAGGTTCGGTGACCAACGAGCAATTCAATTCAATCCCCTTGTAAAAAGATTGTTTAAAATGGGCGTGCTTATTTAGTTGTTAGCGAAATGTGACAATGTGTTTACGGGAGCATGTCTCGCGGTAACGGCCTCGTCTCAGGATCGTTCCTCTGTCGCCCGCATTGTCTCCATGCCACATAGGTGGTGTCAATGACTCTTGTGCTCGACCTGTGGGTATACATTACAAATGGTTATGTAGTTACTTGTGTCGTCCCTGTGACTTGCTGAATTTGTTTATGTATTAAATGTAGGTATCATATTTAAAATATATTTTTTTATTGGCGTTTCGTATTAGTTTCCTATGTGATTTTGCCAAAAGAAAACTTGCAATTTTTTAAAGTTTATGTTCTTAATAATATCTTAGTATGCATTGTGCCATTTTTTTGTTTATAATCTCATTTATCAAAGTATATTTTTATATACATAGTACATACCTATATTATTTATTATTAAGTCGTGTTAAAATGGATGAAGATTGTTTTTGCGCATTTGCGACTTATATGACTTAAATGAAACAATGATAAAAATATACCACTAAGTATACCAAATTTCACACACCCCCGTACGCAATATGTAAAAGGGTTCGGTTGTTGCTTCACGTATTAATTTATTAAAATGAAAATTAGAATTAGTTGTTTGCTATTGTATGATCATAATAAGTATTCGCTTGTTCGGTTAGCATGTAACGCTACAAACAGTTGTATTTTGGATCCGTGAGCGTTCGATCGTGCGGTGATACGTTCAATAGCCGTTCGAATACTTAGAATATAGTAAAGTCGTGCGGTGTAAATAATATTTACGAGTGACGCGTGATGAAGCTTAATTGGCTGTAAATGTAACAACTTAAACTGTGATAGGGGTGTTGTATCAAAATTTTGTGTTTCCTAAATATTTGTTCAAAACTTTGTGTCTTTTTGTGTTCTCTTTACTTTTGGGATTTGTAAACTTTGTCATTATTTTAAGGTGTATCAACTTCATCTTATAATAATGAGTTAATAGCACTAAGTAAACAAAAAATATAATAATACATCATTTAAATACTTCGTTTACTCGTTTGCCTGTTTGTTTTAATAGGGATCAAAGTATAATTAAATAGTATTTATCACAAACAACACGCAGACGGCTCCTAGAAGCTACTTCATCGTAATGTATACAGAACATTTAGGGAGTGATAACCTAGCAGTTAAAAGTTAGATTGTTAATCGGGTGCTCTAAGGTTCGAATCCCAGGCGAGTGCATCTTTGACTTTTCAAAGTCATGTGCGTATCAGAAATTAATTATCACTTGCGGTAACGGTGAATGATAGCATCGAAATCTACTCGCGTGAGGAGACTTAAAAAGTTTTTAAAAGGGTGAATGCCAGAGTGCCAGTGCAGGGAACTGTAGCCTAACCTGTCACCCCAAGACCCATGTCCAGCAGTGGGACAGTCGTGGGCTGACGACTTCTGTAACGTTTTAAAATATTTAGTTTGACATTTAACTATCCACGTTAAAGTCACTTTTTATTTAAACTAAATTAATTTACTTACTTACTTTTTATTTAAACCAAGGAAACCAAATGTGTTTGATGATTAATTTATTTTTAATTAATGTTTAAAAACTAAAATTATCATTATTCATTATTTGCGGGCTTTTGTTTATAATTATTTCAAACATATAAAAATGTAATTAATTTACCTTAAGGTTTTTAATATTTTGGATAATAGGTTTCACCTACATAGGTACTTTACTTGTACTTTTAACTTTTAGACTAAAATTTGCGAATATAGACGAAGTAAGGCCCTATACATGTTTAATGACATTCAACGTGGTCAGATAAGATCATATTTTCTATACAATATTTTGACAGGCTCAGTGTCTGAACGGTCGCGTTACGGATGATATAAATACGTTCATACACATTGTAAAGAACGATATGATTTTATTTTGACCACGGACCGTGCCTAACACGTAATATGTTTATTGCTATAAATGTAGTATAATACATAAACAGTGTTGCCTTATGACACTGCAGTATTTTCCAGAATGAAACTATATAATATAAGGAAAGGACTTACTAACTAATCATCGCAGAACTATAACACCAATGAAACAAACTATATGATATTAGGTCCATACGTTTATCTTATAATGTAGGCACGTACTAAGAAAGTCGTATAGAAGGGAGGACGAAATATGCTTTTAAGACTTAAATATGCCAAATTTTAAATAGCGATGGCAAGCGGTAATCTAGTTTGCCGGAACTGAATAAAAGTTGACACTTTATTTTCTCTATTCTTAGTTTGACATAAGTGAACAATTTCGTTGCTGCTGGCCACTGCACTAGCCAATTGCGAATAGGTAGACCTCACATACCTTTGAGAACTTTATTTTTAAAGAGTTCTCAGATTTGTAGGTTTCCTGAGTGATAATTAATTTCTAATAGGCGCATAATTTTGAAAATCAAAGGTGCGTGGGATACGTACGTTGAACTGAATTACCGAGTTTTCACCACAGAGCTGAGAGCTGTCTTCCATAATATATATTTTAATATCAACACTCGTGTCAAATTGAATCAGATAGCTCGGGAGTTGTGAAGCGACGGTGTAGCGTTTAGTATACGGCGTATCGGCATATGTTGTGGATGCAAATTCATCGAGAGGCGGTGCGCGGGTTAATTCTTCCGGGATGTGTATCCTGTTCGCCCGTTGTATTAGTATGAGCACGCACGTTCTGATGTACGAAACTCGACTTTATTGTATCTGTGGTGGTTTGTTTAATAGAATTTGTATGAGACTCGCAGTTCTGACATAAAAATAAATCTTAATCATAACGCCACCTATTGGGACCAAAAGTATTCTATGTTGAATCTGGAACAAACCATGTGCTCTCATAAAATTTCATTGAAATTGCATGAGCTGTTTCGGAGATTAGCGATTAACACATGTTAATTTTATACATTGAGATACCATTCCGATTTCTCACTGGCAAAGTAAATATTAAGTTAAGAACTTATAATTAAAATCTTTTAATAAACTTTGGTTAAGAACTTTCATAAAATACACCGCCGAAATAATAATCTATGTATGTAGATAATTGATACTAGAATATGGGTCCACGTGGCCTCTACGCTTTTACATAGCTCTAGCTTTATTACGGTAGAGTCGAAGAACAGGGAATAGATCATTTCTTTTTTGGGTGCGATTAAGTCATCCCTTTTGCTTTAGCTGCGTTTAAAGTTATATTTCTAGAAAGATCATGATATGAATACATTGACATATACAGAGAAGTGCATATTTGCTTGACAATTAAATAGTTAACGTTGGAATGAAGTATACGTAGACTTTTTTGTGTGGTCCTAGTGACGTTAACTGTTACGAAGTAATTAATAATTTATGAACTCATTATGCTTATTCAGCGTAATGGATGTTAAAACTTTACAGAGAAATTATAATCCGAGTATTCGCTTTATTAAAGTAACCGTTAAATATTAGATCGGGTACGGATCAGCTCGGTAGTTGCAGTTGGTAGGACGATGAAAGTGAAACGAAATTGTGAAATTGTGATGTACTACGTTTAGTTAGACTCCGGTTCAATGGATCGGGCGTTTCGGCTTCGGTTGCAGACAGAACTCATCGAGAATCTGCTGATTTTCATTCGGGTAATGTTTTTTTTTTTGTGTAATGAGTATGACTGCCTCTCCTTTCCTTGATATCGTAGTGTTGTATGGCACAATCATACTTGTATAAAGTTACTAATTTCAACAAAACAGTAGATTTGGGTTTGAAATTTTCTTTTTTTTCGGATCCACTAAAAATAAAAGCACTTTGGTTATTATTCTATATATTATTCCCTGGAGCATTTCTAGCATCGCCTTAGTCGGTGCACGGTGTACTTACCATAGCTTCGAACCAGAATGAAGGGCTGTACGAGCAGTACTAAGTCATCTAATCCATTATTCAAAGAAGAGAACGATTTTGGCTGGACCACCAGGTACCTCCCCTGCCGCGATTCTATTTCTGGCATAAAGCAGTTCTTACATTTTGGGGGAAGGGTGTGGTTCCGGTCGACATATAAGGCGACCATCATAGTAATTTGTCTTCAAGTCAGCGAGACACCTTATCCTATATGGCATGTGGAATTGATTACAGATGTCATGGGCGGCTGTGACCACTTCAGGTGGATCGAAAATTTCATCGAAGTCTTCTGAAGAGTCGGCTATTATAAATCGTTCGATACATTATACATACACATACATTATGTAAGCGGTCGATTGTTTACCTCATTAATATCATCATGTAACGAGGAAACATGCAAACATGCGTGTTATCATAAAACTGGTGTTGGACTTGTTCAACTGTTTCTAAACTTTGATGCTATAATATTGTTTTAGTGTCTAATATTTTCGTGTTTAATTGCTTGAAGATTGGATTTGGATACATTTTTATATACTTGTAAACTTTATTTATGTAGGTACATATCATTGTTATTGTATCTAGAGTTTACGATCAGTAATTCTGATAGTTTTATCTTTAAAGTATGTTAGCTCAGCCTAATTGTCATCAGCGATTTAAAAATAATATGAAAAAGTGTAGATTTTTGGGCTAGTTTGTCGTAAAATTATACACCTTTATGTCTAGTTATTTTGTAGAGGTCGTCATTTTTATTGCATATTCCATCTTTAATTATTCTCTATTACACGTAGGTCTCATATCAAAGGGAAGAGGTCGGGAACAGTGTTCCACATACTTATTCCTATTTTCTCCTCATAAATATTTATTTTCTTGAAGTAGATATATTATTAAAAAAGGGCGGGATGCAATTAATAAAATCATCAATAAATGAACTTGCAACTTGTATGAGGTATTTCCAACAAATTAGTAATAATTAGGTAATGTTTCCAGGCGACGAAGGCGTTTCTGGACGCGTTGAGCGAGGCGGGCGCGGCGTGCGTGTCGCGCGCGACCGCCATCAAGTTCCTGCTGGCGCGCAAGTTCGACGTCGCGCGCGCGCACGCGCTCTGGCGGCAGCACGAGGCCACGCGGCGCCGGGAGGGCCTCAATAAGTTCGAGCCCTTCGAGGACCCGCTCAAAAGCGAGCTCGAGACCGGAAAGTTTACGATATTGGTAAGTAAGACTGCCAGTAGTAGCATGTGATATGTTGTTTAGAAAACCTAGACAATTTTTGCTTCGATTTTATTATGTGCAACAAATAAGCAAGTAGTATCATGTAAATGGGTACGAAGGTACTCTGCTGTTTTGGAGCAAATTAAATAAGATATTTCAAGAGTGGCAATGAATGTATGACAGATTTGTAACTGGGCTCTAACGTTTAGGATTAGGAATGTTAATAAATTACTATGTGATATTATAAAACTCAAAATATGTTAATTAAAGTAATACTCGCTGTGTGTCAATGCTCATATCACGCCACATATATTTGGCCTCATACGGCAATGTGTAGCTACCACAACGGTGACTGTTATGGTAACAATTGCCACTAATGTGTAATTTTGTGATCAAAGTTCATCACAAATATTTTTCCCCATTATTGAAGAGTACAAGTAAAAAAAGTTATAAAGGCGTAGGTTAGATCGGTGCCGTACCTTTTTATAGGGATTATATAAATAAGTACTCACGTGTATTGTAGTAAACATTTCTGAAAATTGTGTATTTATAGTCCGCGTAAATATGGTAGTCCGCTCTGAATATAAAAATGAATCGCGTCGCCATAGTAAATTGTATGACTACACCTGCTCGCAACAACTTCGGAGCGGACTAGCAATATGGCGGACTATACCTCATGGTCGGTCACATATTAACATGTTATGTATATGTCTCCAGCCTACGCGAGATGCTACGGGGGCCGCCATCGCGGTGTTCACGGCGAACAAGCATTTCCCCTCCCTGACAACACATCAAACTACTTTGCAGGTATGTGCATATAAAACTGGTAATTTAATAAAATATTATACAATAATACACATTTCACATAATAACATTTATTGATCAACCAAAGAGTGTAAAAATTGATCCATTACTACTACTAAGTTTCTATTCTAGTATTATATGGCATAGCAATGATTCACAATATTTATCATAAGTTATATCATAAGTACTAACATATATAATGTAATACTAACACATATGAGTCCTGTGGCTTGAAATAAAAAAGTTATTATTATTATTAGCATCTAGACCCCTTCGGCCCTCACTTTGATTCTTATATAAAATAATTTAAAAAAGCAAAGGAATATGTATTCTACCAGATGGTAAGTGGCTACTGCCGCCCATGCAGTCTGTAATCAACCCTTGATAACATTTGATTACTATTTTAGGTCAGCCACAGATGCGTTGTCCTCAGGACTAAGTTGGTATATCCGTGAGGTGTGTCACTTATCATATCCATCAAACCAGAACACAGCAACGTTTAACATTGCTGTTAGAAATAGGTGTGGCGGTGGTGCTGATGGAGTCAAACCATAATAGGTTGAACCAATGATTAATTTCCTATTGCTTGCGTAGATGTCCTTAATCATGAGGGTCACTTTATCCTGGACTGTATCTTGACAACGGATCTCGCTGTTGATAGTGGTGCGGATTTGATCCGACCATCCCATCGACTACGTTCTCACGATTTCTTGCCCTGGACTTTGTTGCTTCATCATCATTATCATCATCATCAACCCATTACTGTCCCACTGCTGGGCACGGGCTCTCATAAAGATAAGGATTAATTAACCCATAGTCCACCGCGCTGGCCAAGTGCGTATTGGTAGACTTGACATACCTTTGAGATTTTTTTTTATATCTCTCAAGTATGCAGGATTCCTCACGATGTTTTTTCTTCACCGTTTAGCAAGTGATAATTAATTTCCAATACGCACATCATTTTTAAAATTCAGAGGCCTGGGACTCGATCGAGAGGCCGAGTTATAATGAATAGATTACTTCAATGATTCCTAAAGAACAATTCTTCCTCAACCAGGGCTTAGTATACCAACTGGACGTGGCGCTCCAGTCGCTGGAGACGCAGCGAGCGGGCCTCGTGTTCATATACGACATGACCGACTCCAAGTATACCAACTTCGACTATGAACTCTCGCAGAAGATACTTACTATGCTCAAGGTAGGTACTGCTTGTTAGTTAAGGGCTTTCTAGAGGTAGTAAGGCAGAGGCTCTCAAATTTATTTCGTTTGCCACCCACTTTTGGATGCAATTATTTTCTAAAGCACTCCAAAATTGTAAAACGCAAGAAATAAATTCTATAAGAATAATTTGCGTCTCTAGCGAGACCAGAAGTATCGCTACTTTGAGAAATACTGGATTTAGCCATATTAGTAGCAATAAATATAGAGTATTTAGAGGTCGATAGTGTCACTGTTTTGTGCTAACGGACCTTAATATCGTAGGATCTAATCTTAAGTGTTGATGTTGCATACGAATTCCAGTTTGGTCCTTACGAGCCCTAACGCATTCGTGTTGTACACGTGTAGCTGCAATGTTTCCAGTATGCTTAATGTATGGATGTTTTCCCACGACGCAAATATTACCTGGGGACCTACCACCATCCTTTAAAATCCATCATAGTTCAGGAAAGCTTTATTTCCTCCTTAAAATAGTAAATATTCCGTTATACACAGTTGAACAAACTTAAACCCTTATTAATTGTTCGCTATAAATTGTCATATTTTGCTTAAAAAGTTAAATTTCCTGCAAACAAAGTAAAAAAATGATTAAAATAATACTGTGTTAAGAGATGGTAGTAACCCCCCTGTACTTAATAAGCAGCATATTATGAATATATCCCGTTTGGCTTTATTTATTTTAAACCGTTCTGCAGCATTTCAGACTTGTCAGATTTTGACCAAATTCTAAAGCCTGTAATATACGAATCTACAAGTAATTTTTTTTGAGCGTAAAAATCGGAGTTCTCTTGTTATTCGCCATAAATGTATTTCGATGGAAGTTCTATCGTTCAATTCTCATTCTCATTCGAGCGCGAAAAATTCTCTGTATACATGGAGAAACTTCCTCGTATCCATTTACATTTTATTATTCTGAATACACGGAAATCTGACAGCACACGCCCGTATGTACGTGGAAACTGTTGGCGGTAATGTGCTTAATGATAATGGAACGCCTTCCGCAACTCATTAAATGGGATCATGATGTGACGCGAGTGATGCGTTTAACGCTTAAATACTAAGTGATCACTTTGAGATTGGGGTATGTAACGCAATTTGGTTGAAGAACTGTTTGAGCGGTCGATTGATATTAAAAAAATTAAGTACGTATACTGAATTGATACGGCTTTTACATCAGATATCTAAAATTGTTATTTTATTTGAATACAAGCTGTTATTAAAATATTATTTATAAATAAATAATTTAGTCAGTGTGAATATACTTGTGCCAGGAAACTCATATTTCCAAACATATATTTTCTTTCAAAAATACTATTATGGAATAAACACTTTAAATTGTATGGTTCGACCGTGTTCGACCAGTTCTTGTGTTTCAGTAGAAGAGTGTGAATGCCAGCTGACATACAAATGAGGCGAACATGAGAGATCGGGGGTGGCAAAGCATCTGTAATCGACTTCAGGTTTCTTCAAATACTGTACTCAGTGGTTCTCCACTGTTCTATATGGAATTTGTTACACCTACATCAGGTGAACTATAAGGTCGTTTGCAATTTCAATTCTTTAAAAAAAATGCTTTCTACACTTGTAGCACCATACTAAGATACCTCTATCATTGATATTAGGAACACATAGAGTATATAAAATATTAGTATAGAGTTGGTATATTCACCATGTTGAGCCAGGGACCGAACTCGTCACCATCTACATGTTAGACCCATCAGTTGACTGGTGCGTGTGATGCCGTCATTTATACTTGTAAGCCTTTGATGTCTCGTCCACAACATAATAGTTGATAGACTTATAGTCATTAATAAGTAATCATTAAATGTCTATTGTTTAGTTATTGCTTATTATTAGCTCTTTGTGTGAATCACTGTGTCTAATGCTAAGTATTATGTATACTCGGTATAAGTAATGGTTATCTCTATATAATTGTAATATATTGAGCTGACGAGAAATATCAGAATAGGATTTTGTTACTATAGTGTAATTTAAAATATTTTTGCTATTTCTATTTAGTTTATTGTTATATGCTAAATTTTTCCGAAAATTAATTGCATACGAAATTTATGAAGGTTTTTAAACAAGCTTGGCTTCACATCAAATCGAACTCTAGTCATAATCTGTTTTTTGTTTGTCATTCGAGACTTTGATTTGTTTAAAATCAAATTATTCACCTAGTTTTTTCCATCGAAATCCAACAACTACTTGGCGGAGGTGGTACCTACTCGGTCGAACCATACTCTTTGTACCACCTTTCAAAATAAATTATATTGTGTATTATTTATAGAGCGAACTTTACAAACTTTCAATGGCACGGCACGGTACATACTTCAGATCTCTAACTATGATGTTTGTTAATTTTATTGAATGCTCATAGCAGGCTTTTAAATTAGTCTGGTAATTGAGCGAAACACTCATCAGCAAAGCACTACAGAGGCTCGTATGAATAGCTGTAATGAAAGTGTCTAATCAATCAAAACGTTTTTATTTTTTATTCATTCCCTCTTTATATGTAATATAGTGTAATACATAACCACCCGTTCACGTTGCGTGATACCAGTATAGGTCATCAAGCTAGTATATTTTCTATCTAATGTATGGAGCACCCTGGGGATATAGGGCAAGCTATATCTTACCTTACCTAACCGATTTTAATTAAACCTAGTGAAACCCAACTATCGTTTATTTTAGTTGGTCTGTAAGGTTTTCAAATACAAATATAAAGTCGAAATTGGTTTGACTTTAGTGCGAAATTTGTTGTAATAAATATGTGTTTCGTACAACTTTATAATACAAGAGTCGAATATGTCTTTTTTGCGTCGTATTTTGGCAACGAATCGCCGACATAAAGACAAAAGATGATGATTATTTGTCCCCAAAATAAGTAGTAATATGGTATTAGAGATGGGCTTACAACTAGTCAGCCCATCTCTAATACCATATTACAAATACACATATTACAATTTTAATAATGCGTGTACCATTCTAAATTACGGGTATTTCTAAATTTATAATAATAATATCATTTATTCAACAAAATTGCAGCACACAGTACAATTTTTTAAAACTATATTACACTAAAATAAAAATCACAAAATAAATTTAAGAAAAAAACAAAAATCACAAAAAATCACAAAAAAACAAAAATAATAATTATTATAATAATTTTATAAAATTTCAAAATGTAACATTCCTATTTCATCTGACGTCACGTCACAGATTTACATAATCTGTTAAATTAAGATCAAAAGGATAACCTGCTATTTGTATAATACATATATAAAATCTAAAAATAAGATATCTTGCGAACTAAATCTAAATCGTGATTCAAAGTGAGTACCTAACGTGCAAGTACGGCTATTGAATTCTATATTTTTAGAGGAAAGATGTTTGTGATTTGTGCGATCCAGTTTACAAGTTAACACGTGTCGGGCGTTTTTAACGACGGTGACATTAGATACGTAGATTAGGTGACGTAGATTTTTCACTTGAAATTTAGACGTAAAATATACAACGTGTTTTAAAGTTGACATTAAAATCCCTTCACCAAAAAAATCAATGACTTCAAACCTTCCCCAAAAATAGCACGTAGAAATGCTCTCTACATATTTTATTTATTATAATACGAGTTGATGCTGCAATAAAAATGAATCATGCAAATCCTGAAATTGAATTCAGTTCCAAATCAGGTTCCAATTCAGGATCTATGAATAGAGGTTTTTCATGTCATCGCGTCGGAGGAATTTAAAGTGAAAAGGTTTTTCCAATGATTTCACTACGATAAAGTATATGAAGTGACTGTAACGCTTCATCGTTATGCATAATTATGCGTATTAAGTCCGAACTTTTAGCCGATACTGCCAAAAATGAACTGGGTCAACAGTGCACTGGCATCATGCGTGTGTGCCATATATGACATACATTTAGTAACTTCATTGTTCCAGGTCACGTTATATATAATGATATTATAATAGTATTTTTATAGGATTAAATATTGTAAACGAGCATGCAGTCAACGTCATGAGGAGTGGTCACTATCATCTTCTAAATATATATAACTCAAAGGTGACTGACTGACATAGTGATCTATCAACGCACAGCCCAAACCACTGGACGGATCGGGCTGAAATTTGGCATGCAGGTAGATGTTGATCAATTCTATCCCCAAGGGCATAAAATAGGGGATGAAAATATTACTTCGTAACGCGAGCGACGCCGCGGGCAAAAGCTCGTCTTGCATATAGGTTTACTTAAAGCTGATCTTAGATGCATTACCACTACTGAGGACGAAGATGTTCGTCTCATATGTAATTCAGTCTACATCCTGCCCCTGAAACGCAATTAGAAACACTAGAAATAGGTGTGGCGGTGGTACCAGCCCGCTCGAAATTTACTGGATGTAACTTTATATCGATTATTTTAAAATCGAAATTAACTACTTCTCATCTTTGGAAACCGCAGGTAGGACTCAAATCTGAGAGGGCTGATAAAATTAATGCGCGGTAGTGGTCACCCACGACGATGTGGACTGGATTCTCGGATTGCCACTTGTATTTCACAAACATAATCCATATTTTAACCGACTTCAAAAAGGAGGTGGTTATCAATTCGGCCGGTATCTTTTTTTTTATTTTCTTATGATAATTCCGAGTAACAAATTATACATAAAACAGATTAAAAGGTTCTGTGAAATGTTTCACCCGGTTGAAAAATTTCAACGCGTTTGATGTACAAAGCGAGCGCCGGGGCGGCGTCGATACAGCGTCGGTAATATAATAGAAAAAAGCTTGTAAAGAGAGATCCATTTACATTTCTATTAATGTTGCTTGCGGAATTGTGTTGTGTTGCTACAGAGTTCTGTTTGATCAAACAAATGTTTGGATTTATTGATAAGGAAAAAAACAATTATGATAAATGTTTAAATCGGTAGTAATTTTAAAGGTGGTAGAGCCATAAAACACCACTCTCTAGCGTGAAGTATATGTCTTTCGGTGGAAGGGTTCATAGCATATATACTTATGGGGACTATATTATGAATTTATGACCATCATAAACCTCAGGGATGGTGAGGCATTCGCGATCGGCTTCAGGTAGACACTGTTCTTTATAGTCACAGAGTCGATAGGCGGTAACCACGACTTTACCATCAGGTGGACTGCAAGCTAATTTGCTTTTGCTTTTTTTTTTTTTATAATATAAGAGTAGCAGACGAGCATGCAGTCCACCTGATGGTAAGTGGCTACTGCCGCCCATGGACATCTGTAATCAACCCCAGATAGGATTAGATATTCCTACCTGAGGTCGGCCACAGATGCGCCGCTACCCCTGAGGACTAAGCTGGAACGCCTCGGAAAAGTCTGTCTCCCTTATCACACCCCTCAAACTGGAACACAGCAGCGCCTGCACTGCTGTTATTAGGTAGAAATAGGTGTGGCGGTGGTGCCGCCGGAGTCGAACCACAAAGGGTTCTACCACCTTCAAGCCTTTGCTTCGACTTAATTGGCCTAAATTTTGTTAATATAAGTACTACAATACACAAAGCCTTAGAAACGCTTAACCTCGCGGCTTGTGTATTATATCTTAACCCAATTAAGTTAGCAAGACAACATCGACATACTTATCCGAGGCGTTTCCACTTAGTCTTCAGGGGTAGGAACACATCTGTGGTCGATATTAGGTAAGACTCTTATCTGGGGTTGATTACAGATTTCTTCACTATTCAATTCTGCTACTCTACAGTTCTTATTACGTTTTGTAGACCTACAATATTATTATTCAAAAGATCTGTTGGGTATACTAAAAAAAAAATGCTTTCTACACTCTACACAGCCCCACACTAGGATTCCCTGTATCGTGGGTGCTATGGACACACACAAAGACACAAATACCTAGACCCAGAAACAGAAAACTAAATTCATCATTTAGAAATCTGTCTGGCCGGGGATCGAACCCGGGACCCTCTGCGCTTCAGACCGGCATGGTGACCGCTCCGCCACGCGGGTCGTCATGATACTGATTAGCCTTTGTCTTATTTTCTGAATCATTTGGTTATAACGTTCGTAATAGGTACTGTAGGTAATGGAAAATCGGAGTTATGGAAAACAACAATACTACAGTTCCATTTATAATATTAGCGTGGGCATTTCCAAGAACGTACTTATGAAGGTTTTGACCGCATTGGGCGTTGAGGCCATGTTCGCAATTTTCGAGGAAATACCAACGATGCTATAATATCGGCGTTATAAAACAAATAGCTTTTCGTTGCGTAGGTTGCACTTTAATGGAATTTCTTGGAATAATTTATTTTCAACTCGATGAGCGATAGTATTTGCCCTACTCAGTTTTCTTAGTACTAATCATGAACGTTACATTACTTTTGATACTTTCTACGTCTACGCCCTAATTGCTCGTAAAACTTTCATGTCACTTTCAATTTTCCCAGAGTTGCCATATTCAATTCATGAGGCGCCTTATTTGTAGGTGAAAAGTCGTAGCTCGTTTTTCCGTAGCGCGGTGGGCGGACGCGGGCCGTAGTTCCCCGTAGCTGGCTGGAGGCGGCGCGCCCGCTGGCCCGTCGCCCACCGAGCGGCCCTACTCGCCCGACCGACACCCGACTACGTCAGTCGAGCTCGCGACACTCGAGCGAGCGCGCACTCGCCTCACGCTCGCGTCTACGCGTCTCATATCCCGACTCGCATCTTTTGCGTATCATAAGCTAATTCCAGCCTTTTGTATCTTATCGACCGTGCGTTTCGAATTGATAGTGCGAACCGTCGACTCCGTACCGACTCGGACGGGTTGCGAACAGGTGGCGTTCGTAGCACCGGTGTTATTTTTGGTGTTGTCACCGAGTGTTGTGGTGTCTGTGTCTAATGTGGAAGTGATTGCGAACTGCGGATAATTGTTGTTGATGCCACTAGGCCGACAGTAACGCACGCTTTACGCTGAAGTGCCGTCGGATCGATAGGGCCAACAGCTGAGCCGATTGCATGATTGTCCACATCGCTAATAAAAGGTAAACTTTCCTTATTTCACAAAACGTGCGTTGAACCTTATACACATAGACATAATAACCCTGACTGGGTTAACAAAATCATAATAAAGTAGTAGTACCTATTTTAAGATTACATAAAGTGTCTCTTGTTGATTGAAATTGAAACGATGGAACGAGTACCCAAAGTAACGAATTTTCGACAAAGTCAAAATTTGTATAATTATTTCGAACTCCATCTAAGTAATTATGGCATCACTTTAGTTTATGTAATTTTACGATGATTAATATCAATATACTGGCGAATAATAACCAATTATGTTCACTTGAAGCAAATTTAATGAGCATTGAATTGAAAATTCTAATCGTTTGTCACTAACATATTTAAAAGAATTTTCGAATCGACTTCAGTGAACAAAATTAAAGGTGCACAAAACGCGTGGGAAACGAACTAAAGTATTCTTAAATAAAGCATTGTATTCAATATTAAGTGTAGGTATTCTATTGGGAGTTTGTTGACATATTCAAATGTGACTGACGGTACCTTCGGCTCTGCAAATAAATACAATGACTCGTAGAAACGGAACGACACAATTAAATTTGGATCGGGTCCAGAACTATTATGACTTGTTTCATTATGCTGGTCGCTTAATTAAACCCGACTGTATTTAAGAAGGTAGAACAGGTATGCTTCACCTATACGACCTCTGTTTGTAATGCTTTCAATCTTTGAGTAAGTTGAGTTCCTTAAGATTTCTTTTTATTGACACTGTATGACGTTTTTATTATCTTCTATGAAACGACTATATTTAATTGTGGTTGTTACTTTTTTACTTAATTCATACGCATTGGTACAGCGTGGAAACTCTTGTCCTGTAGGGGTAATTAAGAAGACTGTTTTTTTACACTTAAGATACATAGAAACCTGGTTAGGTTAGTGATTTGAAATCCATCAAAATCACCTAAAATAAGTAAATTTCTCATTGTCTGTTGGTTAGGTCAGTAGTGACCCCTAATTGTTTATGAGGTATATTCGTATCATGTAAGTTAGATAGAATAACTACACTTACGTCATAATGTCACAATTCAAGGTATCGTATGAGCTGCTTATAAAATAGTCAAACTATATGCGGAACGTTTCAGGACCGTTCTATTTTTTTGCTCAAACATATACTTAACGTACAAAATCAGTTCTTAAACCTTGCAAGCATTACTTTATGCCAATGTAATGCTAAATTTATGTGAATAATGAGTTTGATATGAATAAAAATGAATGGCAAGAACGCGTTAATTAAAAAGAATGACTTAATTTAACTTTGACTGCGTCATTTAGCTTACACACGATGGTTTGAATATGGAAATCTCTTTAAACACGAAGTCATTAAAATTCAGGACGTCCCGAGTGAACTAGGCCACATGGCGACCCCAGTGTCACGTGTCACGTCTTGCCCGGAAGCGGTTCGCCACCGCGCCCCTTCGTTCCTCCTTCGACGTTGCTGATTTAATATTATCTAACAATTATTCTATTTAAATACAAAGTTACATATAAATTTGTTGTTTTGGGTTTGAAGAACGAAATGTTGCGCAGTTTGATGACGTACGTACGTTTTAGGACGAATACGATTGTTTATTTTTGTTATCAAACTCTCGAGACATGCTTCGTATATTTTAATAAGCTAGTAGGAAAATTTACATATGAATTGAATTTTAAGTATGTCGGTTCTGTCTACGACGCAATTTTTCAATTTAGATAGAGTCAAAAATATTAATAAAATTTTATTTCATTGAATATTTTGGTTTATATCAATCAATCTTTTAATGTTTATGTATTGATACTATACAGTACATACAGTCAACATATTTAGTTGTCAATATTGCACCTTAACAATTAATTAATATGTAATACCCTTGTAGGTACAACGCGTATATGATCAAGATAGAGATACAGCCTTTGGAATTAATTTAACAACGTTATCAATATTAAATTTGATGTTGATAACGGTAAGGATATAACATCTTTAATAATAATACAAATAGCTCCAGAAGACTTTATTCTTAGAAAAAAATATATATGTACACCAGCATCATGTACCGCATCCAAATGATCACACCACCAATTTCCGCAATTTCAAATTGATCACACCATACACACAAAATTTTGTTTAAATCTGTTCAGCTGTTTTGGAGATTACCATATACAAACAGTAATTTATGTATATTGCGATTATTTGTCAAAGTGGGGTCATATTTCTCACTTTGTTCCCGTATCTCTGTCGTCATCATTTTCGCTAAGTTCTCGACTATCTAAATTGATTGCTCTTTGCTTCTAGTTGTCGACCTTTTCAAGTTTCTTGTCACGATGTCGGATGTCGTACGTGCCTTCTATTGGTCATAAATTTCCGTGATATTTTTCTTTTATGCACCAGCTTAGTGTGCGCAGCGTTAAATTTGGCGATAAATCTCTGCGACAGATGTGCGGTGATGACCATTATGACCATCACATTTTTGTTATTTTATTCGCTTTTCTTTTTCTTATTGTTCTTAATACCGAAATACTCGTATTTTTGGTAGTAGTGAGGTAAGGTTGTCTAAAAGCAAAAGGAAATTAGACGGAAAATAAAAATTATTTGCCAAAGGTTCCTAATTGAGATCGGTCGTTCGACCGTTGTAGAATTGTTGTTTCTGAAAACACAAAGTAACAAAATCGGTTTCATATATTCAGATGAAAATACAGTAGTACAAAAATACAAATAAGTTTGCTGCCAACCGAATTAGTTACATCCAAATAACATTTTAATTGTCCATAACAATTGTAAGCAAAAACGTGACAACTAATAATATATATTCATAACATTAGATTACACGCACATTAAAATTAATAGACACACACACGAACACACACAACACACACATACACACCCAATACTATTACATTAAATAATACTCACGAATCCCGGACACAGCGCTTTTTTTGTAAAATATTTTAAGCTTACTCATTTTAAGTGACCATGTATGTTTTATGAAAAACAAAGATTCTTTAAACCCAACGTGAGTCTTATTAAACGTTAATCCGTTGAGCGTTACGTTGATCGGAGCGTCGGTTCGTGGAAATTGTTTTACGCCCTGTAGAATACCTGTGCCTCTACGGAGTATTGATTTTAGCTTTAATGGATGTTCTGTAGAAATGTTGCTTAGATTTTTAGGTTTGCCACTTTGAGTTGGTGTAACACGACTGAAAAACTAAACGAAATGTGGTTATATTTTGGCACTAGGATCTTGATTGTGGAAGTTTGTTATGAAGCTAAAGTATTCGTTATTAGTTTCCGATTGTTTCCGGATTCTTCTTTACATTCTTTGCATTAAACATAAACAATTGAAATCAAAACGAGAAACAGAAGTAAAAATGGTTTTTCTCTTTATTTAAGTATCCTACAAATATATATATTAAAGTATGTCCTTATGAAATAAGAAAGGCAGCTATTTCATCAAATTGCGAGCAAATTTCAATTTTATTTGTACGTTTCATAACCTTATTGTAAATTAATTTTATAAACCGAATACGATGTAGGGCTTCATGGAAAAGACTTGCTTGGTTTCTCTTAATTAAAGTTGTAGACTTTTGAAATTGCTCTCTTAATGTACGAGTGTCTCAAAATTAGGTCTCGCAGTGGTTCCGTGTGATAGGCAATTTTTCACTAGCCAATTAAGCGCTAGGTCTCTAAACCGTAATTGCTTATGGCGCCGCTCGGGTCACATCTGTATACAGTACGAAAAACTAAACTTTATATTTTATTTATTTTTGCGTTAGCTCAGCGCTTTTCAACTTATGTGTCGCGAGTTGGAATAGCAGCCTTCATAAAGGGTTCGCTCGGATACAAATTATAAAATACAGCTTAAAACGACTACGGGGTAGCATTTCGTTAAATGTACTTAGCAGGTAATGCCATGAAAAATGTTGAAAAACACTGCGCTAGTATAGTGGGTTATTTGTAGATTATATTAAAATATCAAATATATTACTTTGAGGCCTATAAAGATTTATTATGCATAATTACGTATGATTGTAGCCAGTTACGGCTTTTATAGCATATCCATAGTTTTACGATCGGGATTGGCTCTGAAACGTGGAATGTTAGTCGATTCTTGCCCGCCTATCATCCATGCTTGCTATTTGATCATTTGTTTCCTGTCGTCTATAAGACAAAATTGTCATGTCACGTTTTGTTACACGAGCAGACGACGATATCTATAGTCTGATTCATAATTAGGTGTCCAAAATGTAAACAAACAAATGTCACTGTCAAAATTAACAAGAAACAAAAACTTTAACGAACTCAATAAAAAACGAAAACTTTGTAATTATTTACAATTTAACAAACGCGCTATGAAAACGATAATCGTTCGCTAAAGAAATCTCATTTTGGTTAAATGACAAGATTAAAGTAGGTATGAAAAGATTTTATCTGAAAATAACTATCGACTACCTTGTTGATCGAATGTTTCAGGGGATGTAAATAAATATATTTTTATGAGCGAATTCAAGGGCGAAATAGGGCTTAATAGTCAAACAGACGTGTTTTATTTATCTTGTGAAGTTATTCATTTCCTTGTTTACGTATCTGCAATAGCATTACTGCAATAGTTTATAGGTATAGTATAAGTATTCTAAACAAGTAAACTGTTATTTGATGTTGTTACAACACCATATAGACGAATTTAACATAATTGTTTAATTAAACCTTTTCTCTACATAATTATGTACCTATCCGAAGCTGATAAAATTTTAAAGCTCACTGCTGAATGCTATAGTTGCATAATATACATAATCGTTCAGAAAGCACCATTTGAACAGCGAACGGTTCCCAGCGTGCAATCAATGACATACGAAATGGCGAACGATTGTTATTGCGGAACAATTTGATTACATGGCGTGTGATAATTTCAGCCGGCGGTTATCTGTGTCAAGTAATGTTCGTGTGTTTTCCTCGGCTGTATCGGTTATTGTCTTTGTTAAATAGGTGTTGAAATTGGTGAGATAGACACCCAATTAGAAGTGCTTTCGATCGCAACTTACAAGGTAGGTAGGTACTCGGTGTCTGAAATTGGAACAGTTTTTCATAATATTGCGTTATAAACTTTTTACAAACTGTACAAATTCTAAACTACAGTAAACTATGAGGTAATTTAAATTAAATGTTTGTTGAATAGACGCTACAGGTTGGATTAGTGGATTGCTGTTTACCTCGTGAACCAGTTTTTATAGCTTTTGAAATGACAACAAGTAATTGTGGACAACAAATAATAATAATATCAAATTTTAAATGTTCTATTTCCGAATTTCATCCTAACTAATTATATAAATGCGAATGTGACTTTGTTTGTTTATTTGTAACAATTTTACTCCTTAACTACATAACCGATTGTTATTAAATTTTGTCCCGAAAAATATAACCGTTCCCGAGGGATACACAAAACCCTCTAACCGCGAGCGAAGCCGCGGGTAACGGCTAGTTCTATATACATATGTTACAAATATTTGTACGTGTTATTTATATCCTTTGCATGACGTCATATATTTCAATACCCAATAATTATACAAATTATTAAGCTATTATTAGTTGTGTTTGATTATAATCTAGTTCCAATTGATCCCAGTACGTACGTAATACGTTTGTACATACATTGTACAGCTGTGTTTGTTATAATATAATTCATAGTTTCCAGGCCACCCAGTGTCAGTTATCTTATGACAAATTGAGACAGGGCTATTTCCTTCCAACGGACGATAAGGAAATACTTATTCCTTCAATATGAAATAAATAACCTTATCACGGTACCACAGTCTTTCTCGTTCTTGCATTGCGGTTTTAGGGTGTGGATGCCGACTGACTTACACATGAGGTGACATACATCAGAAGTGAAAACGAAAGTATGATCCGGCTATAGGTAGAACCCCTATTTTGAACGAATTTGACTACACGTCTAAGGCCGGCAGTGATCACTTACCAACATATGAACTGCAAGCTAGTTTGCTACTGCAGTAAAAAAAAATATTATAGTCCTATCATGCATGGGCTTTTGTACAGTTGGACACGCTAGGTCCATTTGCATTCAAGGTGTGATTAAGTTGCCTTGCCCTTGGTCTAATTTTAATGAATAGGATGTTATTCAAACACAAGTGTTTCATTGTATCAGATTGAAACACAAAGTAACTGGAAACACAAGGCAGGAAGTGTACTGCTTTCCGGTTACGCTTCAAATAAAAAAGTTAAATATGAGTTAAAATATATTTTTGTAACAAAATAAGCGTATATGCTTAATTGATTGAAGTATGCAGTCCATCTGATCTCTTGACTCTACCTGTAGTGGATCAAAAATGCGTTGCCACTAAGATAGTAGTTACATCGAAGTAAACTAAATGTAAGAACTGCTTCTGCCTCTAATTAATGAAATATTTTCTTATGCATTCCAACAAATTGAAACTGAGTAAGTAACTAGTAGATAAAAGTAAGGACTACAAATTATGTGGTTAATGTTCTGTTTTCCTGAACGCACCAAAAGGAGTATAATTCGAAAAAGAATGTCGATAATCATCACATAGGAATCTGTATCTGTTATTACGTATCGAGAGGTGCGAAGAGGCCGTGGTGGGCGCGCGAACCAGTCCCCAAGAGCAAGGTCAGCCTGGCCTCCTTGGCTCGCCAATCTGTTCTTGTAATACTTGCCACTTTATAGCCCTCCTAACGTTATTAGCGAAGTTAACAACGTTTTATAGCTGTTTACCGCTTGTTACCGAGTTTCGAACGCGGAAAGTTTTTATGTCGATCATTTATTATGCAATCGATTGAATTGTGGCGCCGTTTAGAACAAATTTTCATTATGATTTGAACGGTTTCTTATATCGTTTAGTTTTAAATAGATTTTCCAGATTAATTCTCAAGAAAGGATGTGGACGATTATTTCGTTTGTTTACGAAAAACTTAACGAAAATGGTTTTTGTAACGTTCCTAATTACGGAATTGTAATGCAAATTAAGTGACTCATTTTGTTTGTTTCATAATTTTGATATTATACGTGAACATCCGGTTTTAATTAAGTAATTTATATTTATTATATATAAATATATAAAGATAATGTACATTTCATGCATTTATTGCATTTATGTTGAATAGCTTTTACATTCGTTCGAGAGTTATTTAAAGTAAAAAAATAACGCTTTCCACACTCATTGCCCATACTAGATTTTTTCTGTGTCGTATGAGCCAAGGACACGAACACCCAAACCCAGAGCCGAAAACTAAATTCTTCAGTTAGATGTCTGTCTGACCGGAGATCGAACCAACACTCTCTCTAACATACAGCAGTACCCAGTATGGCAGCTCCGCCTTGTTGGTACTCAATTACTTTTTTTTTTATAATATAAGAGTAGCAGACGAGCATGCAGTCCACCTGATGGTAAGTGGCTACTGCCGCCCATGGACATGTGTAATCAACCCCAGATAGTATTAGATATTCCTACCTGAGGTCGGCTACAGATGCGCCGCTACCCCTGAGGACTAAGCTGGAACGCCTCGGAAAAGTCTGTCTTCCTTACCACACCCTTCAAACCAGAACACAGCAGCGCCTAACACTGCTGTTATTGGGTAGAAATAGGTGTGGCGGTGGTACCGCCGGAGTCGAACCACAAAGGGTTCACCTTCAAAGTACCACTGAAGTACCAAGTACTTACTGAAGTTACCATATTTACTTACGGAAGATCAAATTAATCTACAAAGTTTCGCATTTACTTTACAAGGAATATAGAAACAAGTTTGAAATTGCATTTTACACCCACGCTCTAACGTGAGAGAACTAGGTATGTATCCAGTTGTGTACATGAGTTATATATAGACATGAAAGTATGGATTTTGCTAAATATAGCCCGAGTCTAGCTCGCTGCTCTCGTGATGTTTCCCATTAAACCTCGGTCCGGCTTAGCCATGGCTTAGCTAGAGTAAAATTGTATTAAATATTACCTGTACGTCGTGACATAGATTAGAAAACTGTTACTTTGTTAAATGTAGGAAATTAATGCTGATGTCGAAGATTTTGGTTGATATTGATGAGGATTGACCTAGGTTGTAATCGATAAGGTTTTTATGCAAAGGTTGATAAAATTTTCAGGTTTGACAATAGACCTATCTGATCAAAAAGGGTTCTATATACTATGAAGTTATACGATGGGTTTCTAAAGTTTTTAGAACAGTTAAAATTAGTTTTACCTATGCAAGTATCAGTAACCACAGACTAACCACACAAACATAGAGAATATGATGTAATTATCTAAATGTCGTTCATTGCGTATAAAATTCCATTGCTATTTCAATACTGGTTTCTGTCTAAGTACGGTGATGCTGGATGGTTTGTTGTGGTTTTTCTGATAAATGCGCTATGGTATGCGTCGCATCTGTATTGGCTCTACATACGAGGTTTATATTTTGAGTTAACTAGGTTTTTACACATGTCTTCTAATCCTTACAAATGTCGTGGCGTATAAAACGTTCGTACCCATAACGAGTTTTGTCGGAAGAGTGTGTAATTGTGTATCTTGTATATCGATATTTTTTAGAAAATAGTACGCTTATTTTTTCGGTGTCCAAAGTTGTTTTATACAAATGGTCACTGAAGCGCATATCCTAAAACGGAGATTTAACTTCTGGTGCTTAATCGTTGAATTGATTTTTTTTTCACTATACGATTAATTCTCTATTTACGTTCTATAAGACACGTTTCGATCTTCACATTGGATTCACACGTGAACGGTGAGCGTCGCTCATGACTCAACGCGTACGCAGTAGCCATCGTCTGCGTACAATTGTTTATAGTAATTTTCACTTACGAAACATAGTTCAAGGAATAACGTGTTCCGGCAGCGAAAAAAGCTTTGTGAAGATGTGATCGATAAGTTTTTTTCGAGTGTATTTACTGTAACATTTAATTTAGAAGTTGTTTACTTAAGCTTTCAGAATTCTTTATCCACGATGCTTACACTTGTGATGAAGGTAATTTGTAGTAATGTAATAGTCGTATTTATTACTTCTGTAGCAATTTCCTAGAGGTAGGAATACGTAATACCTCGGAAGTTGAGTTAAGTAGTAAATGCAGGCAATGGACTTGGTATGTACGTTATGTCATTGTAATTACATGTGTTATGTCATCGGCTATAATTAAGTAGGAATCTCGTAAAGCTACGATCAAATACGTTTAAAAGCAAAAATGCAGAAGCACAACAGAAAAATATGTGGGTCGGTGGTACCGCCGCAGTCTCATGACGTAGTATACCATTGACAATAGATACGTTAATGGTAATATACGCGCCACTTATCGGCGTATCCGAGCGATCTTCACCTTGGGTACACGTGAACCGGCCGTGAGTCACCGCCTGCGGCCCTCCATACCTTAAACTGCAATACGCAACACCACGTGGACTTAGGGCGTGATAACATTTAGATATATGACATATTATTTTTTATGAACGATGGAGTAATGTATTGGATAGTACCGCTAATTGTATGGATATGATTATAGTCTAGTCCTACTCCTAACATTTCACCTTAGGATTGAGCTTGGACGTCTTCTCTATAAATGTGCTAAACACAACTGGTATAAAATAGACGTAAATATGCTATCAGTAGAGATGTCCGAAATAAATTTACTTATAACGCATAAATATTAAAAAACTAACGGATGTCGTAAAACGTAGATATCATCAGACTGTGGTCAAGGTCACCATTTGTTATTCACTCATCCAATTGCTATTCACTCATTCAGACTGATCTAATGAACCTTAACGCGATATATTGCTGGAAGTTGTTGAGGAGTTTTACAGACTGTCCTGGTTTCAGCATCAAATCAAGATTATGCATTATCAGAGTTGGATTAACCTAATCTACATGATTAGTTTAATCGCTAAAAACAGTATTTATAAAAATATTTTCCTAGAAATTTTAAGGATTAATGCTAATAATATAGTCTTTCATCTTCCTAATCATATAATTAGTATGGTATAATCTTACACATGAATACAGAATTAGACACGATAAACTGATGCTCTGGGCTTGTTAATGACACTAATACGACAGTGTATAATTAATGGACATGTTATTAGGTAAATGGACACGCACGATATGCGTTCATACCTACTTGTATTATCTGTACCATTGAGTTTGAGCTAGGGATGGCGTTTTTCCCAAATAAGATCGATGTATAAATCGATTCTAATCGAATACAGAAAAATCGAATTTCAAAAATGTCGTTGTCGAAAGTGTATCTTTTGTGATTAATTGTATTTCCGACGATAATTCATTAGTTCAAAAGAAGGTCACCCGTCTTTTCGAACAATTTGGAATTAAGTCCACGAAAGCAGTATGTTTTTGTGTAATTGCAACATTTTGGAGCATTAAATTGTTCTGCGCTTTGAGTCGAAATACCGCTTAGTATAGATTAAAAATGTTTGAGACTTAAAGATTAATGGATCGCCATCCCTGGTTCGAGCTCTATAAACTGTGTTTACATTTGACTAGTTACGTCCTCAAGCTAAATCCTGAGCTTCTGAATATTAATAAGTTCCTATCAACTCGAATTGACTTAACGGCTAATGGACTGCAAAATTGACTTATAGAATAATTTCCTACGTCGTCCCTAGCAAACGTAGAGTTCGCTCAACATAACACGCTCGTCTAATTTCAATTAGGTAACCGTGAGATGCGGGCGTAAGGTATGGTGAAATTAAAAGCGAATCACCTTACGTTTACAATAAGCCAATAATAAATATTTATTGTGTTTATACAATATTTCACAATAATGATGTACGTTAACTTCATACGTTTGAACGACAGTGAGACATTGTAATTTAAAGATCCCGACTAAATGTATTTCCTTTTATTTGCTTCATATTATCCGATATGAATGTACAATTCATGAGTACCTGATAATTTAATTATGTTCTTATCTAATAAACATTTACAAAATGTTCTCAATATTTGAAGTCTACCAATTAGCATTTGGACGGTGAGGAGGACTATGGCGTAAGGCCTCTCACTCTGAAAGGAGAACCAATGCCAAGCAGTGGGACGTTAAAAGGTTGACGAAGACGACGAAACAGTGCTCAGTAGTCCAAATTGTCTTATTAACGAGTAATCTGATCGTGAAACGCTCCAAGTTGGCCGCGGCCTCTGGCCATCGATACGGGATGATTAATATCCGCTAGGAGAAGGTCGCGTGGAGCGAGTGACGTCACCTCCGCCTGCACACCGCTTCCGCCCGTCTCGCCATACGTGCCGCGATTACCATACGATATGTATTCAACTCATACCTGTTATCCTTTTGTTGATTTGATATACGGCGAGCCTTATTGATTTAACCGTACTCTCTAACGAGTGAATGTAACGATTATGAGTAAGTGACGTTTCATTGATAAACGATTGTAATGCGTTGCAGTAAAAATAGTAATATAGAGCCATGTAGAAGCTAGTATCATTGATTTGTTTAAGACGAGTGGTATAAACTCTTGATTCTTGTTTTCAAGTTGTTTTTTTTCATTATTAGTCAGGGAAAATATCGCGAGGAAGCATACGTTCGTGAATTTCACATACTCTCAAAGGTATGTGATCTATCTCGGACTTAGGTAACGTCTCGTACCTATATGGCATAAATTATTCCAAAGCATCAGCATCTTTGAGTGTTCACCTTACATTGAAATCAATCATTTTTTTTATTTTTTGTCCAAAGGAACGTATAATAATAGATGTCGTCACGAAGGTCGCTTGATGCATACGTAATACTATTAATTCTATATGTTAACCCACTTATACTAAGCTTCTTATTTGGAACAAGAACAGATGAGCCGTATCGTTGTGACTTGTGACCGCGCGACCACACGAGCGTCGCCGCAGGAGACACATTATCGCTCGGTTGCGGTGATAGAAACAATCGCAGTGTCCTAGTTATCGAGGGCTCGCCGAGTGCAGTTTTCATCATTCCTGTGCCATAATGAGATCGACACATTCATCCGTTGTCGAGTATTGTGACTTGTGACGATCTTCCTAACGAGAGCATCGAGAGCGCTTGCAGCTAGGGTTGCAATCTTTTTTGAAGAATAAATAGTATTTCTTACGAAAATATTACAAAGTATAGTACCACAGGACAAATGTACTTGGTACATTTCTCTGAAAATCTCGTTGTTTTTCATGTTTGCATTGCATTTGCACGACATTTATCCATGAAACTATAGTATTTTATGTACTTTATTATTGTTCAATATAGTGTACACGAATATAAGGAACAATATTATAATTTATGGTGCTGGTGGCAATCTCTGTAGCAATTTCCAGTTGGAACTGTAATGGTTTTGCGCATATGTATTCATAGAAAAAAGAATAGCGCGGTTTCGTTATTATCACGTGCATGCGGTTAGCGAAGGATAGTCAATGTCGCAAACAATTCGTTTTGAAAATCATCAAATTACCATTATGATAATTTTATTGTAATATTCAAATGCGATGTGAGCACACTATTATAAGCAGGCGAGCGTATTTGCGGAAGTCGAATGCCGACATCCGGCTTGTCGCTCCAAGCCCGAACTATATCGTCTATGAAATTCAATTGGGAGTGTCGGATCGCGCTGTCTCAACTCTCAACTATATTACACGCAATTCACTACAAGTACCGGCGCTATGAGGTCTACTCTCAATGAAAGATAACGAAATTGAAAGCGAAATTCACGCACGCTTTGTCATCATCGATCATAGACTGCAGGGGAATGATGTAGGTACGAGATGTGACACCTGGCAGATGTTGGGAACAGCTGCGCTCGAATACAAATCCCTTTTTTTTTGCCTACTCCCCTCATTAATTTCAATGCAACGGTGCACGTATTAGGTAATCCCTGTTGTTCCAAATATATAGATACAACGCAAACTTTAGAATATAAACTACACTCTCATTCTGAAGTTTGGCCGACTTCCATAGCGATTTGAGCGCGGGCGGATACCGCATTACGCAACTCTCAGGAAACGTTATCGTTATAAACATGGCTGAGATATTTGTTGTTGTATTGCGAAGCGAGAAATTACCCGCGGCAAGGAAACTCCAGCAGCGATCGCAATGACGTCAGTTGCATTCAATTGACTTACATCTGACGCTATAAGCGGGTGTAGTCTTGGATATTATAGTCGGGTCTTCTCGTGTTCGCTCGCAGCACGTCGACTGCGTCTCGTTGCGAATGGGGATGGCATGCCTGACCTACATCGAGGCTCTGCGGGGGTGCCTGGGCCATAGCCAACTTTATTGGTATAAGAATCAAGTTTTGTTCGAGTGCACCAGATATGCATATTCTCTGACCCACCGACGCCAAGAAATTCTTCATTTTTATTCACTTTTCAAAGTATATAGCGTCGTTAAACGCTTTCATTTTTTTACGAACCATTATGTAGATAAAATGATATTGCCTGTTTAAATTTATGGGCAACTGAAAAGCTTCTTAGCGAAAGATTCCTATTGATCGTAATGTAATTTAGCGTAGGCAGGTTTTATGTTCTCACTAATTTAATGTTACTTAATTATTCGGATATAAAAGAATATTATGTACTTTTTGTTTTTAGTGAACAGGAAATATTAAACGTATAATATCTCTCATATTTCTTATCTTACTTATATCTTTCATAAGTTATCTTTGACCTTAAATATTTTTAACGTATTTCTTCAAGGAGAACCATATTTTATTTTAAAATTATCCTAACAAGTAAATTATAACTAATTAGTATATTTCAATGAAATTGAAGTAGGAAAACTGTTCACCCTAATTTACTTGGGTAGAGATGTGAAGTTGAGATAATATGTATTATGTATATTATCGGCGATGCCTAACATCGTTCGCAGTGGGTCTCCCAGTGACGACACGTGCCATTTGAAATTCAAATTTTCATATCGGGGAACATCGATGGATCTAATTCTGTCACTTTGAGCACACACCACATTGATTCTAACCACAATATTAATTCCATTCAAAATGTTTGATTTGTTATTTATTGATCCTGATAAAATATAATCGCTGTATATAATTATCATCAGACTAAATGGAATAATTCCATAATACCTTCATTTAATTAAACGTATCCTAAAAGTAAAAAAGGAAAAGTGCGAATTAAAATCTTCACTAAGTAACAGTTAAATTGGAGCAGTAATCATTTCGGTCGGTGCAAGGTAAATAAACTGACGGGTAAACCATTGACCAAATTGTATATATGGAAAATACATTTACATTGAGTCATTTGCTTTCGACAGATCCCTGAAAACATTTACATATGATATTGAGTATGGGTTATCGGTTTAGTGTACGATTGGAGCAATGATAAATATTTAATAGGAATGACGAGTCGAATATTATTTATTATTAAAATTTTCAAATATTTATGGTATTTGTGTAATTTGATATTGGTAAATCGACACAAATCAATACGCTGAATGTTTTATAGATGACAAATTTTCATGAGGGTACTGAATATTTACTTAGATAAATCTAACGGATTTTCTCCCTTCACTTAACTGAAAAGGTCGTGCTCGAATTGAGGCCATGATAATAATGATTTCTTAAGATGATGATTTTTTTCTTTCTGATGATTTTTTAACGATACAATGACAAGAATTATAGAAGAATATTATTCATCGTAACTTGAAGTAGAAATCATAAAAAAATAAAATTATTTATTGTCAGAAAAATTGTTTTGTGTAAATGGAAAAAGCTTTTATGATATAGCTTTAATCAATTTCCTTAATTCGTTGCCTTTAGAGCTTCTCTTTGTATAAATGATTATATATTTTGGCCGCTCTCCTAGGACTGTGACAACACTACTAATATCGCCACTCGTAAGTTTATCCACCGGAACAAAGTCGTGTTTTGTAACACAACACAATTCAGTTGTATTGTGATGAAAACTACGATGTCTCAAAGCGGCGTGCAAGCGTTCCTGTGTAGGTACAATTGTACAGCTCAGTGGGTTTACGTACACTCCTTTTACCCGGGGCCCCGTTTGTTAAACGTGTATACTTTGTGTTTGTACGTACGAGTATACATACAAATCTCTAGAAACTATCAGAGCATTGTCGTGCGGTTTCGTGTTACAGATTCGAGTACGTGATTGTCTTCTGTTTTGCGGATTTTCAGATTCCTAAAGTTACTTAGCCATAGTTTAAATTACTTAAAATACGCACATCTTTGCCTTTTATAGGTACATAGGTAATGTGTAGGTTCACATAAGTCATAACATTTATAACATATATTGAGACTTGAACTAAGCACCTCTTCATTGGATCGTGTAATTTCTACCAGAAGATTGTAAAGTAAAAGTATATGAAAATCTTGTTTGTTGTTACTGCTCGTTTGTCGGGTGTAGCCATGAAAAGGAAAGTGTGTGAGGCGTGAGCCGGGTTACAGCGGCGCGTGGCGCGAAGCGAGCATGTGTCGCCCATGGTGCGATAAGGATTATTTATGCATCGGGGAGAACTTGCTCCCTCCTTTCCTTTCGTAGATACCTGGCTCACTAGGAAGCGAATTATTTTTGCATCTTTAAAAACCAAAAATTGTACCCGACGTAACATAACCTAACCTGAAATTGACTTAGTCTAATTGCATTTGACATAGAATGCGTTAATTAAAAACTGGTATAATTAACAAGTTAAGTCTATTTCGGATTAATTAATGCAAGCGCACGCTTGGTAATCCCTAGATATGCTTATCGTCAAGCGAAAATAATGTTCGTGTTCTAGTTGCTAATAATATTAATATTGTAGGTATCTCCGTTAATTATTATGCAACAAAGAACGTAGTTTAATAAAATAAACTGAATGTTAATATTTCTAAGGTATTTAACGTCTAAAAAATTGTGGAATTTTTAAAATGTCCGTCCACAAAGTGACATTTGCAAAATGTCAATAAAATGTGTTACAGGAATGCCAAAGGGAATACCGGCCGACCCTTGACATTTCGCACCACATACAGCTTACGTATGATTGATTGCTTGCTGCCGACTCACGTGTCGGTATAATTAAACTTGACGACATTTAAGCTCAAAGGTCGCGTTTATTACTAACTGGAATCGGCTCTATAATAGACTCGTGCAGTTCCATATCTCCGGTGTATAACGAAACTTCAAAGGCCGGCGGGCATCCGCCGTTGCATGCCTCTTCTATTTTCTGTTTTCTATACACATTTATTCGTATTCCATCAAAGTAAAATATACAACCACATGGCTCTTCTATTGGACATATCGTTATTCATGAATGTACATGAATGGAATGCGTTGCTAGCCTTGAAAAATAGTAGCGCTGTCTGGTTTACTAAACCCTTCAAACTGTGGACTTTCTATTTCAATTAGAATTATTGTCTGTTTCATGATTCCATATTTTTTGACTATTGGTAATTAATTATGTTTGACATTAATTAATACCTACTGATAATAATGGCGATCTCGACTCGTGTCTCGTCTTACCAAATATTACACCATTTTTAGCTAGATTTTTTGTAGAAACTTAATACACTAACGAGGAAATCGACTTTGTGTTTGTATTTTGCAAAAACTTGTCTGCCACGGTACCCCATATCGACTGTTCGAGCTGGCGCGGCGCCAGCGTCGACGGCGTTCTGTTGCTTACACAACCGTTTCATCAACATCGACGCGACATCTTTGACATAGAGATCATTAGCAATGTGCTGAGTATTTTTCGAAGCTACTTTGAGAACATGTTACGTAAATGCGACTTAAATATATCTGGTTTTGAGTCCCTTCAACATTATTGTTATATATAAATGTACCTGTTATACTTCTATGCCATAACATGAAATGTTTTCGTTTGTTCTCTGGTCTTTTTGTTATTTCTGATATCGAGCTATTTGCGTTAAGTTGATTCTGCATATCTTGACCAAAACGAAAAAAATACAGGGTTCATTATAATATGAATAGCTGTAAAGAATATTTTTCTATTCCACAAGTGACATTGATATCGCTTTACGAACAAAAATTGTTGCTCAAGATTCCTATCACTTGTCCTATAAAATATCTGCGGTTATCAGATATCGCCCATACCAATAAAACAGTACTTAGTAAGACAGGTTTACTGTCATCAACTGATGTCGCAAACCTCTTATTCTGTTGGTCCTGCGGTATCCCTGGAGATTCTCATTTCCTGCCTGAATGCGCCTATTTTCCCGTTGAAATGGAGCACAGCAGCCTCCTTTGACTCTTTGATACTTTTAAAGTGACGCCTGTTGTGTGCAAAATTGTGACTCACTTCTTAGAAAAATGTCTTGAATGGTATCCTGCTGGCGCCTGAATCAAGTGACAGTGAGATAGGGCGATACATTTTTAAAGGATTTATTCTTTTTGTCATTAAGCTTCCTATATTTGGTTATATTTGATTACTCGTAGTTTAATGGTTTTATTTATGAGAATTTATAATATTCTATATAAACTGCGAGAATGAAAAGATTCAAAACATATCAAAGTAAATAAATACTACAAAAATCATACTGTCTCGCACCGTAATTTATTTTACTCATTTAACAAGTTCTTATACACGATTCGGTGAAAAAGAACAAACATTAAAATGGAATATTAGACGTCATTAAGAATGTTGGTAACCAGATTTCCCTTTTTCAATTTTCAATAGTTTTGCCGTTTAAAGTCATGAATATGAAGATTTACAGTTTAATTAATGATATTAAATTAATAATTATGTAGAACGATGTAAATACTCGTATTATCCAAATTTTGTCGCCGTTTGAACTATCCTTTTTGAATAGTACAAACACAGATAGATCGAAGTGGATGCACGTGAAAGTGCGGTGTGTACATTTAAAAGCAGTTGTAACCATTAGGCAGCGAAGTTATAGCCGGAAGAGCATCGCTCCTATAGAATGCAGCTGGCGTGCATTCACTCAATGCCGGCGGTTAGAGCGCAACCCCCTTTTCACATTGCGAATCCCTTTCTTGTGCCGGGTTTTTTCGCATTTTGTTTCATTTTCAATGCACAAGTTGGTACTTTATCAACTGAGTCATTCAGTGCGTTTTAATACAAAGAAAGTGGGTAAGTAGGTTCATCCTTTGTTAAGGTATATCTAGCACTAAAATAGGGATACAGTTTTATATCCACGACGCTTTCTGGAGTTCTTTCGTATGCACAATAGAAAGAGTAGCCTTATATGTGTTCGTTAGACCTACATCAACATAAATTATTGTCCCCAAAAACGAAACTATTAGAAGATGGTCACGAAAGCAGTCTTGAAATTTTGCCACTTCCCATTCAAGGACTTACCACGCTTGGATTGCCTTAGATTGGCCGATCAATTGCAATTTGATAGATCCACAAAGCTAGATCCACAAAGCCGTGAGCACCGCTCGATATTTCAAAATTAAACAAACACTCGTGTCACCCAGCTAGTAAGGCTACTATGTAAACACAACTAGTGTTTCTGAAGCATTGGCCAAGGTGTCAAGTTGTGCCATCTGACCCGTGCCCTAATTCGCCGAACACAATTTGCCAGACGAGTCACTGTTGAACTTTGTTCGCGTCTTGGTTAGATAAGTTTGCCTGTATAAAGGCTCCGCTTTCCAAGTAGCGCGAACACCCACCGTAATGTAATTTTGGCTGTTTCCTAAATTTGGAGTAAATTAATAATGATTACGAAGATTTTGTGGAAATTTCTCAAAGAGCTCTTTTAGTTTAAGCTTGTGTTCTAATATAATAATCGTTTAGTAGCTGGTTTGCTGTTATGAAACTAATTTGATTTGGTCTCATGTTGATTTAATGCTTTCAAAAATTCAATTTGTAAAATGATTCGTGTATTTTATGTTCTTTATCTACCGTTAAATGCCTTAGTTGATCTACTCCTTAGTTATGAGAGTTTTATTTGTATCCGTAGGGTTATGTAGTTGTTGTTATCTTTTGTGCCATTCTTCACGGTTCTCAGCCGATCTAGTCCAGGTCTTCTCGAGCCTCTTACAGAGTCGTTGACACCCACTAGTTAATATAGGTCAACAATGATTTTTATTATTTTAGTTTTGATTTTATCAGAACTGTATTTGATTAAAAGTGGCTTATTAAATTATCATTGTTCTAATTGATGATTTACTATTAAATTATTACTGCGCTAACTAGAAATGTTAACCAAAATTCTTTTGCTATATTCGAACTATAAAATAAATACCAAATAAATAGCTTTTTCAACGGCAAATGTCACTTTCAACGGAAAGTGATACTGTATCGAAACGGAAAGTAATGAATTTCACTGCGGACTTGACGTCATAGGGAGGTGTCTAGACTTTGCAAACTGTACCTATGGAAGACCCAGGACAATGCACTTTGCACACAGACAGGTGGGCTAAGTGCATTGTGCCTAACTTTTAATTGTTTTTTTCTATCTATTATTTTAATAAGAATAGGTTTAAATAATATATTTCTCATAAAGACTTACATAAGAACAATATTTAACGGATAGCTAAATATATATCCGCCATTACTGTATTAAATTATGGAAATATACTTTATTTTGTCTATTTTGTGTTTCAAACTCTCTTCTCGATATCTTTGCTAGTAAACAAGATAAATAATGTTACCTACAAAGCAAAATCAAGTTGTGTTAGTATGTAGTCGGTATAAAGTTATTTCGATAGCTTGGAGCTTGATGTGTCGGATGAATCAACCCTTTGTTGCCGAAACGAGGGTTTTGACGACAGGGACTTTGGGGACTCCAGGAAGGTATTATGATTTCATAAATGTGGCGAATTTAAAGCGGGGGCAACGACCTCGCACCCCTAGCTTTCTTCACGTTTCTGAGCCTGTCTGGTTACGCCCTAACATCTTTAGCTTTTATTGATTCGACTATATTAAACGATTCTTATTTAGAAATTCCGGAAAATTAATGCCTTTCATTATAAATCGGCTAATATGAAAAGGGACGATTTAGAAAATTATTTTTGAAAGCAGAACATAAATTTTAATGCCAAAGTTTGGAAGTCTATCTAGATAATTTTCACTGGAACTTTCCGTAATTAAAATTATTAATCATTTGTAATCATTTTGTTCACCGTAATCATTTAGGTGGGTTCTTATATTGTTTATTTTTATATTTTACATAGTAATGATTAGTAATGAAAAGTAATGTCACAAATGTAATTGTTAAAAAATAAAATGTCCTTTAAGTTTTCTCTGTTCGAGATAAAAAAGCTTGTCGGCTAGGTGAGACGGTGTGCTCGGTACGTAGATTTTCATGTCTTAAAAAGAGCTCATTTTACCCTTCAACGATCTCAGAGCTCCCCGACCGTGAATATTTATAAGGTTAAAGTAAGGCGCCCCCACACCCGCTCCTAGTTATTCCTCACATATTTTATTGAATACGGGAAATAGTTTGATGTGTGAGTACGAATATGTATGTAGTGTATGAATCTGAGATGATGTGTTTTGTTTTCTTGTGCATAATGTGTTTTGAGAGGGATGAAATTGAAAAGAGAGGGAGTTAGAACACTATTAATTGGAAATTCATTCCTTCCGTGCCTTAACAAACAGTAACAATGTTAATTTAGATTTATTAAACAAAAAATGGATTCCAAAACTCATCAGGACCGCACAGGCACGGACGCCAAAAATTACAAATTATTAATTGTTTTCAATCTTGAAAATAAACAAATACATCTTAAGAATCTTAAGAAATTCACAGCTATTGTACAGACTGATATTTATTGAATTAAATATTTAATTTGTACTAAAATTTGTTCTTTTAGCCAATTTTACGTCGAGACGAAACGACACCTAAGGAGCACTTTGGATAATTCGAATTCTGTTATTCATCTCTGAGGAATTTTTCAAGGAAATTAAAGTTTCACAACGACTTCATTATCTTGTTACAAAAATTGTTTCTTTTCCTTAGGAAACTCCGTCTGTTGCAAATTTCCTCTTTAGTGTTTTATTTAGGTACTTGAATTTATTCTTTCGCCGTAAAAGTAATCTCATTCTATTGATTGTTCGGTTACTTCAATAAACGGTATCGGTTTCCGGTCGCTTTATTGCTTTTATTCCGATGTAGAGATATCTGTTTTTAATGTTGTTGCAATTCATGGTCGTCTATTGCAATTGCCGCAATATACGCAACGGAGCGATTACTTATAATTCTCCACGAAGATTAGCACGCAACGGTTTTCTATTGCGATGCCGTCGTCGTCACGGCTGCAACTTTTTTGGCTTGCCATACTTTGCTATGTGTACTCGGAACGTGCCAATGATTGTTTGTGAACTTTGTACTGTTTGTAGTGGAACAGTTCTAATTCTCACCTAGATTAGTCGATTAGCTCTTATATTATACCAAGGTGTTAAGTTGGTAGCGTGTTGTCACGATGTACTTATTACTCACCTCCGTACCCACCATCGCATAACTTTCTTTTTATATCCCGATCTATATAATAAAGTGGCAGTATAATACGTAAGTATAACATTCACGTATCGTGCATCTGGTTGATTTACTTCCTCGGTCGTACTGAAGTTTATGTTATTATGTCAGTGCAGGGGATTCCACTCTGTGGTTTAATGCGAGCCGCTGCCTGGAAACACTCGAGTACATTTTCTCGGAAACACATCCGACATCTAGTGCGCACTCCTTCACCGACGATGACAGTCGTATCGTGACATCTTCGTTGATATAAAATGAAAGCAAAAGTAATTATCTTATGATTGCAACAAGGGACGATCGACTCGATCTTTGTGATCTGTGTTGTTTTGTATAGTACCTACTATGATAATGAAAATTAATCAAAATGTTGTTACCATAAAATACATATTGGAATCTTCTCAATTATATTTGGTTACAATTTAGGTATCCATAAAGGTCATAAAAATGTTTCTATAAAAGAATATTAAAACTTCTATTGATTCGATCAATGTCTCCCTTGGTCGTAGTTGTATATAATCGCACTAATATAAATATTACATTCGCTCACATGTATCTGACCGATTTATTTCCGCGGTCGCACATAAATAGTATGTCAGTGCAGGGGCCTCCGTTCTGCGGTTGAATGCGAGCAGCTGCCTGGAAGCGCTCGTGCACATATTTCTGGGAAACACATCCGACATCGAGTGCGCACTCCCTCACCCGCGATGACGTTCACGCGGCGTTCATAATCTTGACACCTTCGTTCGTAGATATACGAAAGAGAGGGTGGTTGTCATATGGTTGATAGAATGGAGGATAGAGTTAATCTTTGTTATATGTAATGTTTTGTATACTATCTACTATGTTACCGACGGAAATTTATCAAAAAATGTACTATAACATACATATTGGAACCTTCTCAATAATTATTGTTTGGCCACAATTTCAAGTCATAAAAAATGCAACTATAAATGGATATTTTAATTCTTATTGATGCGATCAATGTATCACTTGGTCGTAAATGTATACATAAGGGCAGTAATGTAAATATATTACCGTGATTTATTTCCGCGGTAGCTTATTTAAATAGTATGTCAGTGCAGGGGCCTCCGTTCTGCGGTTGAATGCGAGCAGCTGCCTGGAAGCGCTCGTGCACATATTTCTGGGAAACACATCCGACATCGAGTGCGCACTCCCTCACCCGCGATGACGTTCACGCGGCGTTCATAATCTTGATACCTTCGTTCGTAGATATATACGAAAGCGAAAGTGGTTGTCATATGGTTGCTAGAATAGAAAGATATATTTTGTCGTGTGATACTGACGGGAATTTATCAAATGCAAATTAATGTAATTAGGAAATAGGAATTTTACAGTAACTGTAGGCCAATAAAATAGTATTCACCACGGTTTCAAAGAGATTCTTGCAGAGGACATAATAATGTTGTGTTCGTAGTAGGTTATTATCAAAGTAGAGACGACAGTATGGGGGATACTGTCGTCTCTGCAATGTTATTTTATCAAAAATGGTTGTGACCGCGATACCATTGTACCTATTCGAAAAAGGCTTTTGCACCCTAACGAAGTTATAGCTATTTCATTACCAAAAACAACATTGAACCGTTTCGCGTTTCAAAGACCCTTTGGCAAATCATATTCTTTTTTCCCAGAAAAATCCGCCCCTTCTACAATTGGATTTTATTAAGAAAGGCCGTAGCGTGCTTCAGTATGAAGTAAAATACTTAGTAGGGACTTGCGCAAAATTAAAATGTTAGTAGGTACCTACCTTCTTATGTAAGTTTATATGTTAGGTAAGTATGTTTGGTAGGTTATATAGATAGTCGAATTCTTTGTGTTTCGATTACGGTAGTATCACAACCACACATATTTCTGTTTTACTCTCGTTTGAAGGTTGTGGTAACGGAAAGGTACAAGGCATTCCAACTTAGTCCTGAGGAGTAATAAAGCACTTGTGACCGACCACGGATAATATTTAAATTCTGAAGTTGATTGGGCAGCAATAACTGCTATAAAGTAAAGTCATACTTGTATGCTACTCATATAACACACAAAACAACTTTTTTTTTTTTATAATATAGGAGTAGCTGACGAGCATGCAGTCCACCTGATGGTAAGTGGCTTCTGCCGCCCATGGACATCTGTAATCAACCCCAGATAGGATTAGATATTCCTACCTGAGGTCGGCCACAGATGCGCCGCTACCCCTGAGGACTAAGCTGGAACGCCTCGGAAAAGTCTGGTATTAAAGTACTAGGTATTAAAGTATAAAATCTTTTTATCGTGGAAATATTCAGCTCCAATTAATATTCAATCTGCGTTCGCGTGACACTACAACTATAGAGCGCGACATACTTGTGCGCTATCTAAGGGCTTAACCATGTATGTAGGTACATTGTGACCCGATTCCGCGCGTGCCGACACAATCACCTGCTTGCGAAAATATTATCTTGATCATAAATTATCCACTGCGGTTGTAAGCGACTAGCTTTGGTAGCAACCCTTTTAATTCCTTAGACCTTATGTAAGATTCCTATTCTGGTTGAGGTTGATTAGGGTGGTCCAAAGACGACAGTTGCCGTTTATTGTCAGGTGGACTGCTTGCTCGGTATTGATAATGTAAAAAATATCTTGTAAAATGGAGGCCGGTTGTGTACTTCACCGTGGCACTTCAGTCTTTTTTGGAGGTAGCTTCTGATAGACCTCCTATTTGATAATGACGTGGGTTATTATTATGTCCGTACCTAGCAGTAGCAATATGTACATAACTACTTAATATTTAGTTTTATTCATTTATTGTCAGAATAAGGTCAGGGGTTTGCAGATTACAATGGAGTACCAACATGACGTATCGTTGGGACATGTAGGCGTGTTATGACAAGCCATAAGAGCTTCAATGACCAGCTCTAAATCATAATATATGTATGCGACTTGAGCAAAATGTGCCAGCAGCCAATTAGGTTGTAAGGCGGATGCCTAATGAATTCAGAACTTGTCCGAGCTCCAAGAAGCCGGAAGATACTTCCGACGAAGTAAAGAAAATACAGCGAACGAAATGGAACAGCTGAAATTGTACCGGTTTTAACAATATGCGCGCTAAATTAGAGAGACTTTCTTTCCAAGTAGGTCTTTGTTCGTTGACGTATAGTTATTATGAGAAAATTGCATTGTTGCAAATCACACTGGTTGAACCCCAACCGCTCATTGCAGATTGTGGGGCAACTCGTAATAATAGCCGTTCAATATGGATATCTATAGCGTGAAGCTTAATGTGTTATACTACGAGTTCCGTTGAATGTTTCTTACACGGAAATAGTAATTATTTGATTGAAGCGCGCATATTCTCGCGGCTTGTGTAAATCTCGGCTGATACACAAACTTAAGCATCGTCGGGTACGGTCGGATGTTGGGTGGGTGAACGCTAGTGGAAAATAATTTGCTTACTATATGATAGTTGAAACATCCGACATGGATCTTCCACTAATCCGAACTCCACCAATACGATCAGAAGCATGGCCTCCATCAATTCCAGGCCTCCTTTGGGACAGACCAGTGCCTAGGCACGGATCTGTCTCTTTTTAAGATCCAGTAACAGACTTAAAAAGGGTTGTAGCCAAGTCGTAATTATTTATTCCCATATAAATAATAGGTACATCACATATTCTATTATTGTGTAATGTAATAGGTACCTGTGCAAATTTAACATTCTTCATCGACACTGTATAGGTAGCAGTAGTGGCCGTAAATCAGCACGTGACAAGAATACCCAACGAAATTACTTAACATTTTCCGTACCAAGGACATGTCTATTTGTAAATCATTTTCGTGCAATCCCTTCGAATTTATTTTGGCAAACGCAATATACTTTTATGAGATAGACGTAAATAGTATGAATAACGAAACATACTTTTTACTACATATGTAATATAATTCTGAAATTCAGGTTTATACTCATCATATTTACAAGATTTTATGAGTATATTTTACTAAAAAAATATAGGTCTAACAATATAAAACGCTTTTAAGATATGTATTATTAGTTTTCTGTTTTTATTTTGTGTGTATATTTACTAAAATAAATATGAAACATCAAGTGTCAGTCGCTAGAGTAATGAAGGATGTTTATAATATAGAGTGTCTCATTCTTTGCAGGGTGGCTACCCGGCTAAATTGAAGAAGGTGCTAATAGTGACGGCGCCGCTGTGGTTCAAGGCGCCGTTCCGCATCCTGCGCCTGTTCGTGCGCGAGAAGCTGCGCGAGCGCGTGCACACGGTGAGCGCGCCGCAGCTCGGCGCGCACGTGCCGCGCGCCAGCCTGCCGCGACAGCTCGGCGGGCAGCTCGACCCCGACCACGCCGCTTGGTGAGTACCTACTGCACATAGACATATTACTATACCTTGTCTCTGTGGATAGCTTGATCACGTCGCCGTGTAAGCACGTCGTGTCAACGCCTTGAGTATCAGAAGCTAATTCTTTTACTAACACGTCGCCTGGTCAGTATACCATTTAACACACTTTAGTTTCAGCAGCCAGCATAATCAACGTCATTTCAGTGGGCCGTTACGTCGTAATAATATTGCTTAAGTATCCTGGTATCCCAACAATATTCTTTGGTAAGTACAAGAAGGTGCTAATATTAACGCGTGCCGTACCGCGTTCTGAGCTTGTTCGTGCTCGTGCCGCGCGCCAGCCTGCCGCGGCAGCTCAACTCCGACCACACCGCCTGGTGAGTTTATCATCGACACATGACTATACATTATGCCAGTGGGTAGTTCGATCCCCATCACGTCGCGGAGTATGTACATCATGTTAGCGCGATCAGTGCCAACAGACAGCTCGATTACAACCACGATAACTAGTTATTATCATACCAACATTTCATCAAAGGCCAGTGTCATATCCCCAGAGCTAACCTGCCGCACCTGTTTTGCTGGCAGCTTAGCCACGACCACGTTGTCCTGTCGTTATCCCCATACATCCGCTGGCCTACAGGCACTACAACCTGATTTCAATTTCTATGACATAAAAACAAAAGCCGATGTAGGTATCTAGCCTCCATTTGCAACAATAATGGCTTGAATCTCGTTCAAGGGTACGTTTGACAAGAGACAGATTAGCACAATTATGCACACGCAAACGGCAAGCCTGAGATCAACGCGTAAATAACAATAACACTATAAATTATATACCTCTTCGCTCAGGGTGACTGTAAATTATAGAGCACTTCGCCCATGGTGATGTTGATTTTCAATCTGATTAAGAAAGGGAACACAAGTAGATAAATATTCCGTTATTTTCTTAATAACATTATGAATAAATTGATTCTGTATTTTTTGTAAATATTGGTTCGTTATGTGAACTTTTTTCCATATTTTTTTATACATTAGAACTGAACGGAATATTCATAAAGAAGTGATTGATTTGATAAAGAGGTGTCTGAGATATTTCAACTACATTAATGCTTCCGTAGAGATTTTAAAGATGTCTTAAAAATAAAATTACATTCGCAAAGCGGTCATACTTAACAATAAACATTTAATTTTCAAGCCAGTCACTAAAATGTGGAACATGTAATTAGGAAAAGCAGAAATGACGGTGGCTCTCCCGTGATAATTATATAATGAGCAAAAACGGATGGAAAATTAAAAGTTAGTAATTTTAAAGCGCTGGGAAATGCGGGAAAATGTACTGAAACGCGACTGTAGAAAATGAAAGCGACTTTATGACAATATTAAATTTTCTCTTTCGAAATGGAGAGAGTATAGTAAATGGGATTTTTAATGGTAATAGCATTTTATACGGGGATAGTAATAAAATGCCATACTTCATGAAGGCTTTCCATTATCAAGATTGAGGCTCCTAGCCGTACGATTTATTGGTCTAGCAATTTTGATTTATTTATTTGTAAAGGCTCTGGCTTTTAAAGAAGAATATGTAAAAGGAATAATGTTACCATTTAGGTAACATTATTCCTTTTACATATTCTTCTTCAAGTTATTAGAATTTCTTTGTTACATAGATATTTTCTTTACTAAAAGAGTAAAACCAATATTTATAAGCCTTTCCTATCTAACATTTCTAGCTAGTCCGTTACTGTCTTCTGTTCCGAGCTATAAAATGATTTCGTTCGAGTAAAATATTTGCTCGACGTTAAATTCGTTTGCAGCATCACAACCCCGGAGGATTCAGTTCGCTCCTAGAATTCCGAATGGTCTTTTATCTGCGTCAATGCGAACCTCCTTTATAAAGTTTTGTTCAGTAATGTTTCAACATTTGACTGCTTTTATCGGTCATTCGATATACTTACATTGATAAGTTTAATCATGATTTATTCACTAATAACGTTACAAATGATATCAATTAGGATAATGAGCCTAATTATGATGTTGTTACAAAAGAAAATGTATGTTTCTAACTATCTTATTAATTAGTATTGATACGATTATTACATTTAATGTAATTTACGTGTTCGAAAAGCTTCGTCGAAATCATGAATTTCAATCTGATATTTTGATTTATATAATGAGCTTTAAAACCATTATACTTATTACTGTCGATATCAGTTTTCGATAACATATAATGGGATATTTTGGATTTATACTGTGTTAATATTGACTAATAAAATATCACCATGTCTCCGTGACTAATCAATTATCTTTTCGTTTTGTTTGACTTTTTTAAAAGATTGGAGTAGCAATCAAGCTCGCAGGCCACCTAATGCTAAGTGTCCACTGCCGCCACTGGACATCTGTAAGCAACTCTATATGGGATAGAGGTGTTACCCGAAGCTGATAAATGCATCTATCCCTATATAGTCCGTGCCAAACAGCTAGTCCGCTGTGAAGTTGTTGCGCACAACTACAAGCATATATTCCGTAGCAACCTAAGGGCATACTAACGCAGCTATGTACCCGTGGGCGAGAGCGGGCAGCGGACAGGTGCCTGGAGGGGCCACCGCGCTGTCTCCGTCCCACTAATATCTACAATTTGCTATTCGATGCGACTCGTTTCTATATTCACAACGGACTAGCAGTTTGGCGCGGACTATACTGATATGAGACTTCCCAGATTACTCTAAGAGTCTTCAAGGATACATCTGTAATCAACTCGCGTAACGTGCCTACAAGTGCGCAAACTATTTTGTAACTATTATCGATCTGTTATCACGATTTGTATTTAACGTGGGTGTTTGTTTACAGGTTGGAGCACTGTAGGAATTGTTATACGAACAACCTTCAAAATTCCAAGTTGGACAACGTCATCGACGATTATGTAATCAGCAACCACATACCGCCGGTCAAGCCACAAAATGGTAATTCTAAAATTTAATACCATCTAGGGATTTTCTTTTTTAATTTTATGAGTTCTAACATGATTTGATGACACACAAAAATAGAAAGGTTCTGTCTGTATCCCTTGTCACATACAAGTGTGTGAATTATGTCTGATATTTGTGATTCGTGGGTTAAATTTAGAGCGTCCTACAATCTTTGAAATTTCAGAGACAGTACCGCCATACTTATTTCTGCTTTGAAACGTGTGGTAAGGGAGTGGCAAGTGTGTTCTTTCTAAGGCATCTGTGTTCTTTCTAATCCTAACGGGGGTAGAGGATAATGTCACTTACAATCAGAAGGACGCAAAGAATATATTAAAATGAAATTTATTTTTGGAGTTTACTCCTTAAGAAACGATTTGAGTTATAAGGCCCGGTACGGAAATTTTATGAGGAGTAAAATCAAGTGTAACACGAAAAGTTGAGGCGTAACGGTAACCAAAATATGAATCAAGAGTGCTTTTATTAATTTAAAATACAGTAAGTTCAAATCCCATATGAAAGTAATTATTACAATAAAAATAATTAGCAATATATAAAACATTAAAACGTCATTAACTAATTTGTTTACATTTTTGCATAAATTAAGTTATAGGTTTGATCATTTATAAACACTGTGAAAAATATGAACATTGGCGCCATAATATGATTAACAATCTTTTATGAACGTTTTTAAAGAAGAGTAACATATAAAATCAGTAAGTAATTGAATAAGATATAATATTAGCAAAATAAGTTTTTAACATAAAGAGGCTTTTGTAAGTTACTGATATATTAATTTAACTTATAAAAATGGATGCATTATTGATCAGCACCATCTATCAACGATAAACGGGCAAAATCAAAACAGTATTATTTAATATTTATTACAGAATTATTGCTAATGAATTATGTTCAAAATAAGTTATATAAAATTAGCAATACGTTTTAAATGTATTCTAGAATTATATAACATTCAGAAACAATCCAAATTACATATAATAACATGTTTATTGAGTCTCATATAAATTGCATCCGTAAATTGCAACAAGGATATTTTATAGATGGCAAAGAAATTATAATTATTAAGTTTTAAGTTATAAAACGTTTAACATTGTTTTAAATATAAATAATTATATTATATTAAAATTTACTTTAATATAAACAATTATATTAAGTTACCATTATAATATTTGGAACCAAAATACATAGATTGATAAACTTGCAAACTTACAATTTATAAAATTTGCCACTAGATGGCGCTATTATACCCATGCGCCCCATAGATATATTATCCTACTGACGTAGGGTAGTATAATATATCTATGATGCGCCCATATATACATCTATATACAACGTACATAAACAGCAACCTAACCATCAAGTTTTAATGTTTTGATTTTAAAGTTTTCTTGTACTTCTATGCATTGATACGTGTATTTTTATGTACTATTAAACAAATCATCAAGTGATTAAAGTTGAAAAAATATTTGAAAATATGCAAGAAATTGATTTAGATGATAATGAAGAAGAATCCAAAAAACACATGAATGCGGTTACTTGGTAAGCTTATCGTTTACATTTATGAATAATATACATTTTAAATACGAACAGCTAGATCTTTTATTTAGTGTTTTTATTATTATTATTTTTAATCAATTGATTAAATATATTTTATATTTATATAATATTTTGTAATACTTATATTAAATTATTACGACCCATTTCTATTTTTGAAGTAATATAAATAATCCGAATAATTACAGATATATGTTTGTTTCTCTTATCATTTTAGCAGATGCGTTCATTTACCCTTTTTTTCTATTCGATATATATCATAATTATCGTTCGTAAGGAGTAAACTCCAATCGTGCGTCGTAGCTGACACACACACACTTTTTTTTTTCCGTAGTTTTTTGAGATTGTAGTGTCCAAACGTACAAGGTAATGATAATTAAACATTAGTATTTATCTATAGATAAATCCAATGAAACATTACCTAATTATTTTTCCCTCGACACAATTGTGCTGGTGATATAATTAATGACTCTGATAGGACAAGCGTACGGATTATTATTTACGATTTATTGTATCATTTAAATTATATTTCAAGGGAAAAATATCAAGCATATTACAGCAAAATCTTGATATATGTATATAGTTATCTTTTATATACAAATAACTGGATGTCAAGATTTGTCTTTTCATATAAATGTATGTAACCGTTATATTGTGAAGATTTATGTCCGCTTGCCCTAAGAGGGGGTAATGGTTTTTTAGTGCATGTGTTCTTTTACCGCATGCTCTTTAGCTTAAATGGCTAAATAAATTTGAAATATAAGGTGTCGTTACGTTTGTCTTTATATCGGAAGCATCATACATACATATTTCAAAGTTTCCAAAAAAAAACGTAGCAGTTTGCTTTTTACCCAGAAAATAGAGCCCGATAAAGTTTAAAGTTTAAAATATACTCCAATATTAAAATATTCAGTCGCTGTTCTCTTTAAATTTAGCTTAAAATTATGTAGTTCATTTTCATTCTTCTATCCCTAAAGTATTCACGTGGATACCCGAATGTCTGCTTTGTGTGGCGCGGAAACAACGTGTATGTCATTCGAGTGGTCGGTTACAAAGTGCAGAATGCGCGCTGAAATAGGACGTGAAACTTTTGTACTCGGCTTGTGGATTTTCATGTGTACCCACATTGTGTTATGCAACGGGTACTCGCGATAAGCGATTTCATGCCAATATTTCGACCTAGTGACATAGATTTTAGTATTTTTTTATGATATAGATGTGGAAAATTATAATGCAGTCCATTAGATGGTAAGTGGCTACTGCTGCATATGGATCGGCCCTAAATATGATTTCTGTCTAACTAGAAGAAAGCCAGTGTGTTGCTACTAAGGATATTGTTGGAACGTGTCGTATTAGTGTATTATCCTTATAACATCCTTCAAACCAGAACGTAGAAACGCTTAACACTGTTTTTATATAAAGTAGGTACAAATATCCATCCTCTCATTTAATTATTTTGCTCACATGTTATGTCATGTTATATTTGTCTGTTTGTTTTATGTAGTAACAGGATTTTTACCGAAATAAATGTTTTCTTTCGTTCTTTCAAATAGGTGTGGAGGTAGTGCCAGAACATATAACCTATAATAAATAAAAACGTTTGTAATTTAGTACAAAACGCGTACAATCCACGACTCTATAATTTATATTAATCGACATTAATATAAATTATAGTCTTTATCGCTGCGAACAATCACAATTGTTAACGTATATTTTATGTAAATAATTCGGTACATGTCAAGTGTTCCACAAACAACGTATTTGACCCGGCTCATAATTATTTATATTCGGGTTAAATACACGTTCGATGTAAATGACTATGGTATACAATTACATCATTGTCTATAGAAAGGCGTAGAGTTATGATTAGACACTATTGGGGTATATTTTAGACCAGGGTACAATTATTAAAGGCTACATTGAATCACTGCCCCTTTTTAATCAGACCTAACTCAAAAGATGGTACAGTCAATATACTTCGACCAAAAACATACTATTGTCACAGCTATTTCTAGCATGAAGCAATTTAGCGTTTTAGTGAGTGTGAATGACTGACTGACTTACCTACTTGCCAAAGAGGCGACAATCTTAACACTCGGGAGTGGCCGCCCATCTGTGATAGACAACAAGTAGAACGTTTTTTGTGAAGTTAACGTTATTTTATGAAGCTTTGTTATCGCGATCAGTTACCATCAGGTGAAATGGTGAGTACTCCAATTTCATAAAAAAATGTGTTTGTCCCGCAGGTATAATAGAGCACGAGGTCGCGTGTGACATGACCAGCGACCGCGTGGCGCGGCTCGACAACGCGGCGGACATCATGCACATCAGCGACCCCGCCTACACCTGCGACCCCAGCCCGCTCAGGTAACGCTAACACCTACTACTTAACACTCACCCATGACTTAATAATAATAATAATAAATACATCGCATTCTAGTCTCAAGCTTCTGAAAATTCATCCTCAAACATATATCACCTTACAAAAAGCTAGCATTCTTAACACATGCAGAATAGTTAGAAAATGTTTGTCAATGGACCCTACTTCACCAGCTCTTATGCTTGGCTAAGGCCCGCATAAAAGTGTAGTATTTACCCTATTTTGGGGGGAAAATCAATGTAAAACAAAGAATAATAATACATTATTTGACCAAAAAAGTTACAAAGCTAATATGATACATAATAAATTACCTTAGTGTTTAACAAATATTTCAGAAGGCATTATCTCAATGTTTATTCAGTCGTGGGCAATTTAATTTGATCACGTGACTTGCAGTGTCCCATTTTTGATTTATCTTGGGACGTCATTTCTCTCAGAATGACAAAAGTCTAAGCTCTTAAGGGCCCAAGCCCTTGTATCAGTGTTATGCCATACTTAAGTATGGTCAACCAAACTTCCCAAATATAGTTTGACAGGCCTCTTATACAGGTTAGGATAGGTTAGGTAATTTTTAATCTGTTACGCAAGAAAAAATATTTGGCTGATGTTATACCAGAATATATGATTACCGATTTTGTATCAGGTGGATTGGAAGCCTGTTCCGCGTTTGTATTTTTCCTTCCACCGAATATAATAGCAGCTATTGTTGGTGACGTGGCCTCCAGACGTACAAGTTAAAATATAACCGTTTCATTAATTTCAGACATTCACACGGTTACAATGGAGACATGAAGGGCAGCCATATAAACTCAGGAGATGAAGATGACTTAGATTTAATTAGTGAGTAAATAATATTTAATTATCTTTTCATTAGCTACTTATAACAATATAATATTGACTATCTGTGCCCTACTTTTTACCCTTTTTACAGTATCGTAATATAAAAGATGTAACTGTCAAAATATGATCATTAATTAAATCAAGAATTCAGTTCATTAATTAAAGACCATTTTAATTGACCTCTTATATGTATGAAACTTCGTAAACCAGAATGGACAAACCAGATCTCCGGTTCAAATTAAATATTAATGCCATGATTAAAACAAAACCTACCTGAATAAAAGGTGTATAAAGTATAAAAAGCTTATCTTCAAATTTGACTGATAAATCAAAAGTTTAACCCCTATTAAACAAACATGAACTTCAATTTTATATATATTTTTATAGGTAGCTTTGTATAGATTTTTGTGCGGATGACGTGATGCAATTATGTACATACATTGCATATAGTATCAACGAATTGTCGCGTTATCTGCGTTACAAATAAAAACACGTCTTTCCTGTCACGATAACGGGCTTATCGTGTTTTCAATTTTTTACATGAGAGATTTGCACAAACAATGCTTTATCGGCTCTGCTCGTTTTGACATATTTTCACCAGTCAATTTACAATTAAATTTTTGAAAACTTCTTTGGCGGCGTTGTGTACATTTTGTGATGGGTAAAAAATGTTAAACTCGCGTCAGGATACGTGGCCTGATCGAAATTTCGTAAGATGGCAAAGTAAACTGCAGAAGTCAAGATGTCATCCGATGTCAGCATACCAAAAATATGTCAATGGGTGTCAGTTTCATTTTTAACGCGCTTTTATTAGCTTGGGTTGCATGTGTATGTATGAACGTAACAGAGTAACGGAATATAACCCGATTTCTATCCACTTTCTGCCGCCACTCACGGAGTGCAATTCTTTGATATTTTTAATTAAATCCTTTTTCGATTCAAAATGAAATGTCATTTTGAAAAACAAACATGTCAAATGTCAAGGAAGTAACTTTGATTTATCACATATTTGACAAATTACTTTGTTTATATAATTTTTACGCGATTTACAATAGAAAATTTAATAAGTAGGAGAGTATAGAATGCTGGGTACGTTGATATTGACTTATTACGGGCCACTTGTACAGCAAAATGTTTAGACGAAGACAGGGTAATCATTTTTCAATCCGTTTATAAGTAATTAATTTGTTTGTGTTTGATAGTGGGAGTGCTCTACATGGTTCAACTACGGATGTACATCTAATAATAACATTTATATAACCTTTTTGCGTAATAATAACCGTGTTCCGATTAGAGGGGTGTGTTAGGGGATAATCAAATGTTTTCCCCACAAAAGATAGCACGACATTCCTAGAAGGCCGAAATTGTCAGATTTTGGCAATATTTAGCCTACCAGATAGGTCGGCTAAACATTGAATACATTTATTCGAACTTAATCCTTAGGGTAGCAAGGTATCTGTTGTCAAATAGATACACAGATTCATTGGCAGCAGTCGCCACTTACCATTCAGTACACCGCATGCTCGTTTGCTACCTTCATAATATAAATAAAAATAATAAAATATTGACGTAACACTATAAGCAATACGCGAAGTCGATAAAAAGCAAATGATATTGCATTGTAAACGGCGATTTACGAGCCACTCGTGACAGGGCAGCGTTCGTATATAGAGTATGGCGGTACAGTTCGATATAAAATTGCCTCGGCTTATTTAAATAATCCTATGCATTGTACGCGACAATGCATTCACTGTTCACACTGTTGTTGTTTAGCGAACTGTACATTAATGCACGTGCGTAATTGTTTATTTATCTATTGGTACTTGAATATAAACGTCGTATGATTATCGTCAGTTTTCTAAACTAAAGCCAGAGATTTGCTGTTGACTTCCGTAGGTCATACGTAGATAATTCTATCGCCTCGTCTATCTATCATTATATATTTTTAAATCTTGCGACATATCTTGTGACTCTAGTAATTTCCTGCTGACTTCTTCAGGCAATAATCAATGCTCTGATTGTTGCAAGTTGTCTTATCTGAATTCCTGCTGTCTTTAGATCGACTGTCTTTATTCTGCCCGGCAGAACAATCTGTGCTTCTCTTATTGATTCGTCACTGTTATTGATGTCCTTCCTGCCTATAGGTTTACTTTATCAATCATACAAGCCATGCCGACTGGACCACTGCCTCTCTAACCTACGAATTCTGTTATTTCTTGGTAACTTTAGTTTGTTTACGGATGTTGAATTCCAGCACAGTTTTCCTCATGGTATGTTCAACGACTCTGACTTTCTGGAAGAGGCTGTACTTATTTATATCTATATAATTATCGCGTCCTAGTACAGGTATAGACGCAATTTGTCTGTGACTCAGAGGCGGAGGAGGAAAAAAATATTTATGTAAATAAATAATAGCATTTCCAGGAGATTTGTTGTTTATTATCTTTAGAATCGACTTCGCGATATTGCTATTTATTTACTGCGCAGGTATCTTAACTACGTAATTGTTTTGTTTTTATAAAATGTACCAAAATGGTCTAGATTATTTCCGCTGCGATGATTATGAGTAGGAAATGTACATGTGTTATGTTTGTCAAATGTTGCGTGACTTGATAAAATAATATCAGGCCGTAAAGTAGATATAAATTTAATGAACTGATTTAATCTATCGACGTATTTACATAATGTTTGTTAATTAATGTATCGCCCGGAACTATATTGTAGGTATACTTTTTTTTTTTTATAATATAAGAGTAGCAGACGAGCATGCAGTCCACCTGATGGTAAGTGGCTACTGCCGCCCATGGACATCTGTAATCAACCCCAGATAGGATTAAATATTCCTACCTGAGGTCGGCCACAGATGCGCCGCTACCCCTGAGGACTAAGCTGGAACGCCTCGGAAAAGTCTGTCTCCCTTACCACACCCTTCAAACCGGAACACAGCAGCGCTTAACACTGCTGTTATTAGGTAGAAATAGGTGTGGCGGTGGTGCCGCCGGAGTCGAACCACAAAGGGTTCTACCACCTTCAAAATATACTATAGGTATACTATTGATAAACTATAGAAACATTACATATTTTAATATGTACCTACTCCTTTAAATATTTCCGGATTTTCATTGTAACTTCGTTATTTAGGTATATTGTTGCTTATTAAAGTATTGTTATCAAATGCGAAGGCGTTTTGATAGTAGTATTCCTTAAACGCTAATACCGAATAGGCGATACTGCGGAAGTTATAATACGTAGGTATATAATGTGAGAGACCTTAAAAATAAAAATATAACAAATACCACACAAAAATACTAGATTTATATTAATTTATCATGTCTCTAGATTTAAGGAGTGGCACTCGTTCCGATGAATCACGAAAAAAACTAACAACAATGTTTACATTCTACAAGTCTACCTACTTAACTCACTTTTCGATTAGTTATCAATCAATTTATTGTAACGCAATACAACATTAGCAAGTCAACTGTCTAATTACGTATTGTTACACGTTTCGTGTGTGTGACCCACTTGTGGTTTTATGTTATAAACGAAAAGTGTAATGTGTATGGCAAAAACTCGACACGCGACCGCCCGCCGCAATTATGGCGCAAACATGCCAGTCATTCTTGTTTTGCCTAATGCATATATTTCTAGAATTTGAACTTGGAATATGAATTGTTTATAGAACGCGTTTATGACTCGTTAACCGCGATTTTTAGTGTTTTTATTTTTTTTTAAACACGAAGATATTAGAAGCAAAGTATTGATGTTAAGTTGTTCCACGAATAGTGAAGGTTCCGTAGGAAAGAACATCTATTCGACGGAAAAAATACTTTTTGTATTTCATATTATTTTCCATCTATAAAAATTAAGTTATTCCAACTATTGAAGTTACTTTAAGTCAATATTTCTTGTAACCAAATTTTCAACTATAAAAGGCCTTTATATTTTACGTGTATGCGATATCACCCACTATCTACGAGTATTATCTTTTATATCAGTTTGTAAGATCTTTTTAAAGATATTTATCACACACACCTACTTCTCTTTCCTCTGTTACAAATATGGAATGCTATTGATATCATTCATTGAATTTCATTCATCATTTAGCACCTCTAATTTCATTCTATCTATTACTCATTTTTTGTAATTATTTTTTTATTTCTTAAATAATAATTAAAGAATTAATAATTAATTTTTCACGATATGGTTAATTACAAGTATTCTATTCTACATGTTATTATATCTATGAATATAATTTTGCTTGCAGATCTGGCTACTATCAATCAAATACATACCTGATAAACAAGTCAATATAAATTATCTAAATGTTATCCACTCATACAATATATCTATTGAAATGCCTCTTGCTTGCATAATTTATATGGTTTAAATATTTTAGGACCTACATTAAATTTAATAGTCAAGCCCGCCAAAGTATTTGCGTATGTTTTTTTTTCCAATAAGGAATAATGTTTATCGATTTAATTTAACTTAATTTGTTCAATAATTTTATCGTTGTAAAATCATGTAATTCATATGTGTCATTTGTCAATATTTTTTCCATTTATAGTAATCCGCCTCTTCCTCTCTTGTTTGAAGTTATTTTGTACATGCTTATTATATTTTCATGCTATACACGGTTCATTCTGTTCAAGTCTTTGTTGATGTCATATTCTTATGCGCAAAATATGAAATAATTGTCGTGTAGGTATATGAATAAGAATAGTGCCTTTGTGTACGGCGTGCTGCGCGGCCACGTGCCGTACAACAATACAAAATGATTGTATTAAATATTTGTGCGAACTTTTATCACGTGGAATGGCACTGAATAGATCCTTGTTTGAACGTATATGTGGTATTTGCACATATGTGTAATATGTATTTTGTTGTATACAAATTGATTAAATAAATGTTTTACGTTGTAAGCTACATGTTATGGGGAAATTATCAAACGTATAAAGTAATTCCTATATTTTTTTTTGGGGTTGATAGATGCATTGCTAAACTTAAGGAAAAGTTGGTTCTTCTTATCGTAGAATATCTATCTGTTTCACGCATTCGTATCCTGTAAATCAGTAAACACCATTACTAAGGTTTACTTTTCGAACGGAAATGTCTTCATGTCAGTATCGCACTTATGCTCCTTACAATAACATTTTACATTAGGCCATATAATCTTACCATTGTATTGGTTGTCTGTTACTTGTGCGGCATCAGTCCAAATCGTATAATTTCATCAATTCTGTGTACTAATACTATTGTTTGTGTGTGTACAGCGCGGGGCACGTGGTCGTCGGGCGAGGCGTCCCCCGGGCTATCGGACGAGGAGTGCGGCGGCGGCGGCGCCGGCGAGACGCCCGCCGCGCTGCTCGCCCGCGTGCGCGCGCTCGGCCGCCGCGGCCTCGTCGCCGAGTACGAGGAGATCCGCGCCCGCCCGCCGCAGGGCACCTTCCACCACGCCAAGTGAGTGACACACTCGCACCGTACACCCTGCACTGTACAGGCGGCGCCGCGAGACGCCCGCCGCGCTGCTCGCCCGCGTGCGCGCGCTCGGCCGCCGCGGCCTCGTCGCCGAGTACGAGGAGATCCGCGCCCGCCCGCCGCAGGGCACCTTCCACCACGCCAAGTGAGTGACACACTCGCACCGTACACCCTGCACTGTACAGGCGGCGCCGCGAGACGCCCGCCGCGCTGCTCGCCCGCGTGCGCGCGCTCGGCCGCCGCGGCCTCGTCGCCGAGTACGAGGAGATCCGCGCCCGCCCGCCGCAGGGCACCTTCCACCACGCCAAGTGAGTGACACACTCGCACCGTACACCCTGCACTGTACAGGCGGCGCCGCGAGACGCCCGCCGCGCTGCTCGCCCGCGTGCGCGCGCTCGGCCGCCGCGGCCTCGTCGCCGAGTACGAGGAGATCCGCGCCCGCCCGCCGCAGGGCACCTTCCACCACGCCAAGTGAGTGACACACTCGCACCGTACACCCTGCACTGTACAGGCGGCGCCGCGAGACGCCCGCCGCGCTGCTCGCCCGCGCGCGCGCGCTCGGCCGCCGCGGCCTCGTCGCCGAGTACGAGGAGATCCGCGCCCGCCCGCCGCAGGGCACCTTCCACCACGCCAAGTGAGTGACACACTCGCACCGTACACCCTGCACTGTACAGGCGGCGCCGCGAGACGCCCGCCGCGCTGCTCGCCCGCGTGCGCGCGCTCGGCCGCCGCGGCCTCGTCGCCGAGTACGAGGAGATCCGCGCCCGCCCGCCGCAGGGCACCTTCCACCACGCCAAGTGAGTGACACACTCGCACCGTACACCCTGCACTGTACAGGCGGCGCCGCGAGACGCCCGCCGCGCTGCTCGCCCGCGTGCGCGCGCTCGGCCGCCGCGGCCTCGTCGCCGAGTACGAGGAGATCCGCGCCCGCCCGCCGCAGGGCACCTTCCACCACGCCAAGTGAGTGACACACTCGCACCGTACACCCTGCACTGTACAGGCGGCGCCGCGAGACGCCCGCCGCGCTGCTCGCCCGCGTGCGCGCGCTCGGCCGCCGCGGCCTCGTCGCCGAGTACGAGGAGATCCGCGCCCGCCCGCCGCAGGGCACCTTCCACCACGCCAAGTGAGTGACACACTCGCACCGTACACCCTGCACTGTACAGGCGGCGCCGCGAGACGCCCGCCGCGCTGCTCGCCCGCGTGCGCGCGCTCGGCCGCCGCGGCCTCGTCGCCGAGTACGAGGAGATCCGCGCCCGCCCGCCGCAGGGCACCTTCCACCACGCCAAGTGAGTGACACACTCGCACCGTACACCCTGCACTGTACAGGCGGCGCCGCGAGACGCCCGCCGCGCTGCTCGCCCGCGTGCGCGCGCTCGGCCGCCGCGGCCTCGTCGCCGAGTACGAGGAGATCCGCGCCCGCCCGCCGCAGGGCACCTTCCACCACGCCAAGTGAGTGACACACTCGCACCGTACACCCTGCACTGTACAGGCGGCGCCGCGAGACGCCCGCCGCGCTGCTCGCCCGCGTGCGCGCGCTCGGCCGCCGCGGCCTCGTCGCCGAGTACGAGGAGATCCGCGCCCGCCCGCCGCAGGGCACCTTCCACCACGCCAAGTGAGTGACACACTCGCACCGTACACCCTGCACTGTACAGGCGGCGCCGCGAGACGCCCGCCGCGCTGCTCGCCCGCGTGCGCGCGCTCGGCCGCCGCGGCCTCGTCGCCGAGTACGAGGAGATCCGCGCCCGCCCGCCGCAGGGCACCTTCCACCACGCCAAGTGAGTGACACACTCGCACCGTACACCCTGCACTGTACAGGCGGCGCCGCGAGACGCCCGCCGCGCTGCTCGCCCGCGTGCGCGCGCTCGGCCGCCGCGGCCTCGTCGCCGAGTACGAGGAGATCCGCGCCCGCCCGCCGCAGGGCACCTTCCACCACGCCAAGTGAGTGACACACTCGCACCGTACACCCTGCACTGTACAGGCGGCGCGCCGCGAGACGCCCGCCGCGCTGCTCGCCCGCGTGCGCGCGCTCGGCCGCCGCTGGCGCCTCGTCGCCGAGTACGATGAGATCCGCGCCCGCCCGCCGCAGGCACCTTCCACCACCCCAAGTTAGTGACACACTCGCACCGTACACCCTGCACTGTACATCGGCGCCGCGTCGACGGCCCGCCGCGCTGCTCTCCCGCGTGCGCGCCCTCGGCCTCGCGGCCTCGTCTCCGATACGAGGATCCCTCTCCCCCCCCCCATTCCTTCCACCACGCCAAGTGAGTGACACACTCGCACCGTACACCCCTGCACTGTACAGGCGGCGCCGCGAGACGCCCGCCGCGCTGCTCGCCCGCGTGCGCGCGCTCGGCCGCCGCGGCCTCGTCGCCGAGTACGAGGAGATCCGCGCCCGCCCGCCGCAGGGCACCTTCCACCACGCCAAGTGAGTGACACACTCGCACCGTACACCCTGCACTGTACAGGCGGCGCCGCGAGACGCCCGCCGCGCTGCTCGCCCGCGTGCGCGCGCTCGGCCGCCGCGGCCTCGTCGCCGAGTACGAGGAGATCCGCGCCCGCCCGCCGCAGGGCACCTTCCACCACGCCAAGTGAGTGACACACTCGCACCGTACACCCTGCACTGTACAGGCGGCGCCGCGAGACGCCCGCCGCGCTGCTCGCCCGCGTGCGCGCGCTCGGCCGCCGCGGCCTCGTCGCCGAGTACGAGGAGATCCGCGCCCGCCCGCCGCAGGGCACCTTCCACCACGCCAAGTGAGTGACACACTCGCACCGTACACCCTGCACTGTACAGGCGGCGCCGCGAGACGCCCGCCGCGCTGCTCGCCCGCGTGCGCGCGCTCGGCCGCCGCGGCCTCGTCGCCGAGTACGAGGAGATCCGCGCCCGCCCGCCGCAGGGCACCTTCCACCACGCCAAGTGAGTGACACACTCGCACCGTACACCCTGCACTGTACAGGCGGCGCCGCGAGACGCCCGCCGCGCTGCTCGCCCGCGTGCGCGCGCTCGGCCGCCGCGGCCTCGTCGCCGAGTACGAGGAGATCCGCGCCCGCCCGCCGCAGGGCACCTTCCACCACGCCAAGTGAGTGACACACTCGCACCGTACACCCTGCACTGTACAGGCGGCGCCGCGAGACGCCCGCCGCGCTGCTCGCCCGCGTGCGCGCGCTCGGCCGCCGCGGCCTCGTCGCCGAGTACGAGGAGATCCGCGCCCGCCCGCCGCAGGGCACCTTCCACCACGCCAAGTGAGTGACACACTCGCACCGTACACCCTGCACTGTACAGGCGGCGCCGCGAGACGCCCGCCGCGCTGCTCGCCCGCGTGCGCGAGACACTGCACCATACTGCAACATTACATAGCATACCGTGCCTGCAATGTACGCCACCCAGCCATAAGTGACTTGCTACACACTCCGTTATACCACGTGACCACACCATACTACATCATAACACTCGCACTATACCACAACCTGTACGCGCTGAATCATACTGTGCTACATCGCACCTGAACCATATTGACCCTAGAAAGCGCTACTCTACAGTGCACTGCGCCACAATGTAGCGTGGGGCCGTATAGTGTACCACACACCACATAGAAATGTATCATATCACATTACAGCGCAATACACTCCCGGTGCGTCGCATTACACCGGGCTCGTTACACAACGCGAAGTAAGACATAAAACATCTATATCATACTACACGTTACGCTTCATTTTACTACATCAAATTGTGTAATCAAAGTATCTGAGGCTCATCTAGGTTTGAAATTCTGCTCACATTATTTTTTAAGGAGCGACAATATTCTGTACATAGAACCTTTTTTCGTTGATCTATTTTAAAAGGCAGCTCGAAACCTCGCTTCTCCTTTTTGTCATATTCTGCAATCTGCGTACTATACCCCCTCACTACATACATGAATAATATCAGCCAAAACCGAATTTTACAAACAATCGAACTATTTTATGAAAACTCAATGAAAACTACCCTCTCGTTCCAGATTACCGAGCAACCTAGCAAAGAATCGCTACACGGACGTGCTGTGTTACGACCACTCGCGCGTGCTGCTCTCGCAGACCGACCCCGACGACCCCACCACAGACTACATCAACGCTAACTACGTGGACGGCTATAAACAGAAAAATGCATTCATATGTACACAAGGTGAGTGTTTATTACCGCTTCTTTGTTGGTTAAACCTGTTTAATGCGTTTAAGCAGAGTAGTAGAAGATTCCTTCAATTCTTCTCTTTGTAGTTGTGGACAGATTACTTCCTAACATCACTGACGATACCACGATTAATCAATCGTATAATCATAGCTTTTAATGTGTTTGGTTTTAGAGGGATTATTAGTCGCGCGTGTTTAAACCGCACGCGCGACCTATCCATAAGCGCGATAAATTCATCCTATCGTGTCATATGTACGCACACAATTAATTCTAGTGTGCGGGTGGAATGTACATGGGCAACTTAAACACGCGCGTCAGGGTTCACTAGTATACTCGTTTGTTCGTATCAAAGAAGCCTCTAAATTTAAAAATAAAATAAAAACAATTATTCGCACCGAAGGTTCAGAATTAAATTCTCGTCCAAAACAATTAGTTATTTTTGGTTTTAAATTAATTTTGTTTTCTGGGACCAAGTTGGTAAAAAGAATAATATAAAAACATTACCTTTGAACATGATGAAAATGAAAAATCGAACCTGTAAGTATCTTCCTTACAACTATTTTCATGTAAGGATAACAAGTATTGGTTACTCCACCTCGGCTCATCATGATTTTATTTTAGACACTTGACCCTCTTGAGAGAGAGAGCCTAAAATTCTACCCGCCCACATTATCAATTGCCGTAACGTAGGAAGACCCACTTTGTGTTACCGTCTTATTATTTTTCAAAACAATATATTTCTGGCAAAACGAGTTTCCGATAATGGAACGCTATAGTTACCACGACGTTTTCATTGCATTTGTAAATAGCAATCTCTATATTGAAGCGATAATGGAAAATTGGTGGAGGAATTGTAACGATTCTTGGAAATAAATAGCGGTTTAACTCCTCGGCGTTGGCGCGATGCCAGTCGTGATTGGGAAACTTTCGGGTTTCCGATTCTGCGAATACCAATTTTTGCTTACGAACTGGAAACAAGCCGAGTTGTATGTTTGTTAATTTTATTGTATCTAGTTGAGAAGTTGTTTTAAAGTTCATTTTGGTCCAACTTTTGGTATTTTTAAAATTGTTGGCTTATCTTATTTTCTACTTAGTCACTTTTCTTAACTTCTGTGAATTAATGCAGGAAAACGTATAAATAAAACAAAGGACGTATTATACGTCATTTGTTTTATTTATTATACCAGTATCAAGTTATTTGTGAATAATATCCAAATACTTGTTTGCAACTTTATAGACATTTAAATATTTGTAAAATTCATATTCATTATTATTATTTTCTTATCCTTCCGTATTCTTCTGACTTTCTGAGTTATCCCATCGAATCGATCTGGCACATATCATCCCGACCAGTGCTGTAAAGTTACTTCTATAATAGTACATTACGATACGCGTGGCCAAAGTAGCCTATTTTTGCACGGCGTGAAGTTAGCGCCCGAGCGCAGCGAGGGTGCTAAACGCCGTGCAGATAATAGGCTACTTTTGTCACAAGTATCGTATACTATTTTATAGCTCGTGTGACATAAACCCGCTTATACTTGTGAAGAAATATGAAAAAATATGATAATTATTTTGAAACTTATAAATGATTGAAACTAAAAATTATGAACTAAAAAAACAATAAAAATGTGACACAACCAAAACCATTGAAATTTAGAAAATTTAGTAATTATTCTGCTCTTGTGATAAAGACAAATCTAACACCACACATACGTCGAAATCTATCAAGCCATTTAGGCTACATACAGGCGTCTAGACCAATGACTTATAATGGGAACTCCACCTAAACGTATTAAAGAAACATATGATAAGCAATCACATAATGTACTAATACATAACTAATACTAGTGATACAGTAGAAAATCGATTATCCGGACCTCCTCCACCTCGCGATTATTCGGATTGAGAAACGTGAACAAGTAACTTTGTAATAACCCTTACAGATCAGCCACATTTTGTGTGACATGTGCATTTAAATTCCGGAAAGTCGCCAAATACGCAACAAAATAGTTACTATAAAAAACAAAAACCCGATTGCTAAAAATATAACCTATGTTATCGGCACAATTTAGACGAATCCAACGACACATCATGTATCAAAATTAGTGAAGTCGTTTGAGTTTGCCAAAGAATGAAAAATACATACGTAACAAACATATAGTCGAAATCGGTTTAAATAGCTTTTCTTCATAAACTCAATTATCCAAATTTTCGATCATTCGAATACCACAAATACGACAACAAATAGGTCGCTTAGTCGAGATTCTACTGGAGTAGTATTATGGCTAATTTTGATAATGATTCCTAATTTAAATATCTCCTACTATGGTGTGTAGTGAAAATACACAGTCAAAACAAACAATAAAATTCGATAAAGCCCAATAGTTAGTCTTATAGTGATGCTATTGCTTAGTATGTACACAATGGCAAAAACATTTATAAATTCGTCCAAAATAAAATATTAAAATAATTATAGCTTTAAACAAAATACTCATTACTCACTTTTAATTTTTAAATGGCATTTAAAAGTATGAAACGTTCATAGCTATGTTTATTTTTTACAACTGTGAGGGTAGTGTATTAATATTCGTACGGTGTAAAAATCGGCTACTTTGGACACAGAAATGCGTCGCTAAAATGCGGGTTTAGGTCACAGAGTGCTATAATAACTATTTTATATCACGGCGTGCGTAAATTGACGTTTTACGCACGCTTCGCGTGCGCAAAACCCCAATTTCCGACCCCGTAATATAAAATTTTATACAACACGCGGACGAAAAATGTTTTTCTGACTCGTGTGATTGCAGTCCTCGCCTGCGGCTCGGCCTGCAAACTCACACTTGTCAGAAAAAAATTTTTCGTCCTCGTATTGTAATGTACTATTCTGTGTTTTCCCGCGTACATTGGGCACATGCCATAGAGGAGTCCATGTTAATCTCAGGTTCTAGAGAATCGATTTTGTTCGCACACACGACTATATGCATTCAACGTTTGAAATATCAATTTAACTACATTGAGAATTTTTTGCATGATCCGCAAATATATGAGCAGAAAAGTTATCATTTTCATAGTATGTTTCGTTTTGAACGACGTTTCGTTTACACACACAGTATATAATATCGTCGTCGTTTGCAGGCCCTCTACCGAAGACGTTCGGCGACTTCTGGCGCATGGTGTGGGAGCAGGGCAGCCTCGTGGTGGTGATGACGACGCGCGCGGTGGAGCGCGGCCGCGTCAAGTGCGGCCAGTACTGGCCCGCGGACCCCGGCGCCAGGGCCGTGCACGCCACGTACGCTGTCACTACTGAGAGGGTGGAGCGACACGATGACTATACTGTGTCGCATTTGCTACTCACGGATTTGAGGGTGAGTTGGCTCTCATTAGTTATGGTGGAAATTTGCGAATAAATTTTAGGACGCTTAGGCGGGCTGAGGCCCTAAGGAATTAGCTGGATTATTGGGATATCGGATCGGTCAGGGTGACGAAGATTAGGGTATACTTAGCTATTTTTAGCGGTGGATTTCTACAGGTTAATGTATTTGTGACGAACGGTGTAGGAGCGGTACAGCATGGTAATGACGATGATCCGTGTGATGTAATGCCACGACGTAATGTGATGTAATGCACTGTGTCGTGCTTTCCGCTTATCAGTGTAAAGGTCAGTTATCTGTTATAATGCACACGGTGTAGCGGCTTGACTTTGGTGACGATAACGAAAACAGGTCATATAAGAAACTGACGTACAAGTCCTTTTATAAATCGTATATAAATATATTATTATATCATCGAATCTATAACTTGATCAATGAACGGTGTAAACGTATCTGTTGTCCAGACGGAGCAGTCGCGGCGCGTGTGGCACGGGCAGTACACGCGCTGGCCGGACTACGGCGTGCCGGGCGGCGGCCGCGCGCCCCCCGTGCTGCGCTTCCTGCAGCTGGTGCGCCGCGCGCAGGCCCGCGCCACGCTCGAGTACGTACACGCAGGCACACATACACGCAGGCACACATACACGCAAGCACGCTGGCACGCACGCACGCTGACACGTACACACGCACGCACACACACAGTCATACACACACCACATTAAGGTGGTAGAATCCTCTGTGGTTCGACTCCGGCGGCACCACCGCCACACCTATTTCTGCCTAATAACAACAGTGTTAGGCGCTGCTGTGTTCCGTTTTGAAGGGTGTGGTAAGGGAGACAGATTTTTCCGAGGCGTTCCAGCTTAGTCCTCAGGGGTAGTGGCGCATCTGTGGCCGACCTCAGGTAGGAATACCTAATCCTATCTGGGGTTGATTACAAATGTCCATGGGCGGCAGTAGACACTTACCATCAGGTGGACTGCATGATCGTCTCCTACTAAAAAAAAAAACAGTCGGAGTGGTGGCGGCGCGTGTGGCATGGACAGTACTCGCGCACGCACACGCGCGTATCTATGCACGCACGTATACGCATAGTTGACGGATTTGTGACACTTACGAGCTAATTCACGTATGCGCACACGTGACACACGGACACGGTTACACACTTAGGGCACTTTTACCAGTGGCGCGTTCGCATGCGCGTCACTTGCATCCTATCGTTTCTTATGTACACGGGTCGCAAAGAGATTGCGGCGAGCTAATTTATGTGTGGATAAAGTTATTAATTAATTAATAATAAAAAATATTTTGTGATTTTTCTAGATTGGGTGATGCGTGGGCGGGTCACAGTAAAGGACCTCCAATAGTTGTTCATTGTTCTGCCGGAATTGGACGAACAGGTAAAAATATACATTAAGAAGTATTTAAAATTCATAGTGTTGTAAAATTTATTATAAGTAATAAAACGTTCCTCTTGAGATCCGAATGATTAATCAGATCAGTGTTTGAAACATATTAATGGCAATCTGTCGACGTACAATATTTTACAATATTTTACATTAGAGTTACACTAAGTTAAACACTTGGTGTTGCATCTCGAAGTTAGTCGTTGGCGTTATGACATCAAAAAAGTTCTTGACGCTGGGCGTGTCACGGTGTTTCCGTACGATTGTTATTGTGTATATGTTGCGTTGTTGTTTCTCGACGGTGTATTAATGTTGTGTGCTTGTGTGTGCGTGCGCACAGGAACGTTCCTGACGCTGGACGTGTGCGTGTCGCGGCTGGCGGCGGAGGGCGCGGCGGACGTGCGCGGCACCGTGGAGCGCGTGCGCGCGCAGCGGGCGCACTCCATACAGATGCCCGACCAGTACGTGTTCTGCCACCTCGCGCTGCTCGACTACGCGGTGAGTGTGTGTGGGGCGGGGCGCGGCGGACGTGCGCACTCCATACAGATGCCCGACCAGTACGTGTTCTGCCACCTCGCGCTGCTCGACTACGCGGTGAGTGTGTGTGGGGCGGGGCGCGGCGGACGTGCGCACTCCATACAGATGCCCGACCAGTACGTGTTCTGCCACCTCGCGCTGCTCGACTACGCGGTGAGTGTGTGTGGGGCGGAGCGCGGCGGACGTGCGCGGCACCGTGGAGCGCGTGCGCGCGCAGCGGGCGCACTCCATACAGATGCCCGACCAGTACGTGTTCTGCCACCTCGCGCTGCTCGACTACGCGGTGAGTGTGTGTGGGGCGGGGCGCGGCGGACGTGCGCACTCCATACAGATGCCCGACCAGTACGTGTTCTGCCACCTCGCGCTGCTCGACTACGCGGTGAGTGTGTGTGGGGCGGGGCGCGGCGGACGTGCGCACTCCATACAGATGCCCGACCAGTACGTGTTCTGCCACCTCGCGCTGCTCGACTACGCGGTGAGTGTGTGTGGGGCGGGGCGCGGCGGACGTGCGCACTCCATACAGATGCCCGACCAGTACGTGTTCTGCCACCTCGCGCTGCTCGACTACGCGGTGAGTGTGTGTGGGGCGGGGCGCGGCGGACGTGCGCACTCCATACAGATGCCCGACCAGTACGTGTTCTGCCACCTCGCGCTGCTCGACTACGCGGTGAGTGTGTGTGGGGCGGAGCGCGGCGGACGTGCGCGGCACCGTGGAGCGCGTGCGCGCGCAGCGGGCGCACTCCATACAGATGCCCGACCAGTACGTGTTCTGCCACCTCGCGCTGCTCGACTACGCGGTGAGTGTGTGTGGGGCGGGGCGCGGCGGACGTGCGCACTCCATACAGATGCCCGACCAGTACGTGTTCTGCCACCTCGCGCTGCTCGACTACGCGGTGAGTGTGTGTGGGGCGGGGCGCGGCGGACGTGCGCACTCCATACAGATGCCCGACCAGTACGTGTTCTGCCACCTCGCGCTGCTCGACTACGCGGTGAGTGTGTGTGGGGCGGGGCGCGGCGGACGTGCGCACTCCATACAGATGCCCGACCAGTACGTGTTCTGCCACCTCGCGCTGCTCGACTACGCGGTGAGTGTGTGTGGGGCGGGGCGCGGCGGACGTGCGCACTCCATACAGATGCCCGACCAGTACGTGTTCTGCCACCTCGCGCTGCTCGACTACGCGGTGAGTGTGTGTGGGGCGGGGCGCGGCGGACGTGCGCACTCCATACAGATGCCCGACCAGTACATGTTCTGCCACCTCGCGCTGCTCGACTACGCGGTGAGTGTGTGTGGGGCGGGGCGCGGCGGACGTGCGCACTCCATACAGATGCCCGACCAGTACGTGTTCTGCCACCTCGCGCTGCTCGACTACGCGGTGAGTGTGTGTGGGGCGGGGCGCGGCGGACGTGCGCACTCCATACAGATGCCCGACCAGTACGTGTTCTGCCACCTCGCGCTGCTCGACTACGCGGTGAGTGTGTGTGTGGCGGGGCGCGGCGGACGTGCGCACTCCATACAGATGCCCGACCAGTACGTGTTCTGCCACCTCGCGCTGCTCGACTACGCGGTGAGTGTGTGTGGGGCGGGGCGCGGCGGACGTGCGCACTCCATACAGATGCCCGACCAGTACGTGTTCTGCCACCTCGCGCTGCTCGACTACGCGGTGAGTGTGTGTGGGGCGGGGCGCGGCGGACGTGCGCACTCCATACAGATGCCCGACCAGTACGTGTTCTGCCACCTCGCGCTGCTCGACTACGCGGTGAGTGTGTGTGGGGCGGGGCGCGGCGGATGTACGCGGCACGGTGGAATTTATATTCGTCGTGAAAATTCTGCAGCGAAAAATTGACATGTGCGGGTGTGACACGCGGGCGGGCATGAATCCACGCGACAAGAAAATTGTTGACGTTTAGCGAAACGGTACCGGTGATTAATTGGTGCCATAAATATTGGTAACATTAGTACCTATTTTAAACTACGGAATAATTAACAATTAAATAAATGTTAATCAAATAAAAGTTCAATTTTTAAAAATTGATTCATCCATCTTGATATTTTTGTAGGTTATCCTGTCCCCAGAATCGATTTAATTCGTTTTCAAAATCGATTATTTTCGTAAGAAATTCCCCAAGCAACTAGTCTTTGGCGTCTTTAAAACGACTCACAAATAATAAGAAATTCTGAGCTGGCCATTAATATTAATGCTGTTATAATCGTGATCAAATGGCAAATGGCACTATTAAAAATGCTAAACAACGTTAATTATGCACGTTAATAGCAATAATAATCCCTTTTGCAGGTGATGCACGGCTACCTGGAGTCGGCGGAGCTGTCCGGCTTCGACGACGACAACGAAGAGGAGTCGGAATGAAGGCTCGCGCGCCGCGCCTGCCGCCTGCTGTAGCGCGCCGCACACACTGCGACCACTCTACGGCAACACGTGGAGACAAGAACCCACCGGACGTGACACTCTTAGCATCGGCGATCTACGACTTAATTAAGTGCAGCGATCAAACGCCACAACTTTAGGCGTTGGTGTGAGGTTTAGACGCTCAATGCACAACGTAAAAAGGCGATGCGATATTGATGCAGTCGCTTATACGTACATTTGTGATACCACATCCGAACGCAGGAAATCGCCAGAACGTATTGGAGCATGGATGCCACCGCCATAACGCGAATCGCTGATGCTAAAAGTAGCTAGTCTGCTCAGACCGATTTTTTAAATCACGCGGGTTTAGGTCCGCACGCGGTTCTGGTCCGCATGCGTACGACTCGTCGTCCTAACTTTTCATAGATACTTCTTTGACGCGGAGACTGGGTTGGTTCACGCATGCGGATGTGACACGAAAGCTGACATAAACCCACGTGACAAAAAAAGACTAGCTCTTAATATGGCGTTGATTCGCGCTATCGTTGTTACGGTACGTTTGTATAACTATTCGCTTATTATGATGAGAAGCAGTGCGTGATATTTTTACAATATAGAAGTAGCAAGCATGCGTGCTGCCGTCTATGATGGACCTCAGTAATGGACCCCAAATAGGAATGGGTACTTCCTCGAGATCGGCTATAAATACATTGCTATCTCTGACGGCTAAATTTAATCGCCTCATGTATATATTAATATGTAACTGTGGATAGTGTGAACGTACCGGAACAAGACGATAGTGTGGATTGACGCGTATCGCCTCTACTTGTCCCGTTTTTGTATGTACTCGACTGCCGTTCCGCTACGGCCGTTCCCTGTATCGACGTATACATAGAAATTAGGCCTCATTTATATGTACAGACATTGAAATGTGTGCAAGACCACATATTTTTTTCTTTACAATATTTTGAAGCGTTACGGAAGATATAAATATGTTCATAATATGTATAGAATTATATTACTTTGCCGCAAACAATGTCTGTATGTATAAATGTACCATTAAACGTTCCTCTAGTGTGAATAAGAACCGAGTTAAACGACCATGTTATCGGAAGGAAACCTCGTCATTGTTCGAGTATTTATTTTGCACAATATAAAGCCTTGATAACCAAAAATATTCTCTTAATTATTTAGGTGTTTTTATTTCTATTTATTTATGTATAAGAAGTATGGCTGTGTGAAGATTTCGTCTGTAATTTATGTAGTAACGTATGTTTATACTTTATTATGATATATAATCTTTATTTACGAGTAAATTTCTCAATTTTTGATACAAATTAAATGATATATGTTGAGGTGCTGGTAGGATAACAATCGACGACTCGATCATCATTCGACGAATGTTACATTGCATTGAGCTATTTGCTATTTTTATATATCATTCGACGCTGTATCTTCACTTCATTTCACATAACATTACATGTAATTTTTAATGTATCGATGATGTTAATAGACTGAGTAATGTTAATTTTTCCATTCAATAATTTAGTTCTGACTTTGAGAAAATCATAGATCTAGAAAGATGGCGGATGATTTGCGTGCCGGATTAGGTCTTGTTTATACCTACAGACATTGAACGTGTCAGACACGGGCCGTGACAGGCAAAATCATATTTTTCTATACAATATTTTGACAGGCACGGCCCGTGTCCGCGCGGCTGTGTTACGATAGATATAAATACTAATACACATTGTATAGGAGAATACTTTTTGCTTGCCACGGCACGCGTATAGCACGTTCTATGTCTGTATATGTAAATGACCCCTTATATGGGATTGTTGAGTTATATATAGCAGTATATTAGATAAAATAATTGTCTGTAAAATATTTACATATGTTATCTATACGTCTTAGATACGTTTCGTTTAAATAGTAAAAATCCCGGCATGCAAATCACTGATTCATACACGCTTCGCGTACAATTAATATTTGATGTAGTTTTTTTCACCGTTACCTTATGTATGAAATAAAAATAGCTGTAATAAAAATATAATTTTTGGAGTGTAATCATAGGTAAATTGTAAAAATCTATAAGTACGAGATAGTGATGAATGTTACATAATTATTATATGATCCATGACTTATGAAATTATAGCTAAAATGATAGATATTTTTCAAAATATAATGTATGAGCGACATATCTAATCGTCACAGATCAGTATATATTTGGAACCGCCGTCCTATCACGCAACTTACATATCGCCGCCGTAGCCTTCATTTCCACGTTTCCTTCCCCTGTAACATTCCCCCGAGAACTAGAACATATATTGAATCTCCATACATGTAGGTACATCATCGTCATATTATTGCTAACTAATTGTGCTGGATTCGAGTGACGTGTTCGGGCCAGTGAGTGACCAAGTCGTGTTTGCACACGATCTTGGTGATTTGTAAAGTCTTACACATCGTATTATGAATTGTATTTTATACGATTTGACCATTAGCATCGACTCATTTTGGGATACGGTTTTTATAAAATCATATGAAATATGTGTAATTAATTCAATGAGGTCGTGTCTGAACACCTGGCGTAAGGGTGCCTTCACACCAAAGGAATGCGAAGTAGCTAAGCTATGAATGAGTCAAATCAAACTAAAGGATCCCTTGATATTAACTCTCATTTCGTAAAATGAAAATCAAACAGTTCTATTGGTGGATTTTACATTCATAGCTTCTAATTCGCAAATTCTGGTGAAAAGGCACCCTAATGAAGGTTTTGATTAAAGTATGGAACTTGTGCTAAAGTTAATTACGAAAGTATACAAAATGGTTGCGTCTAGTATTTTACAAGTTTCTCTAAATATTATTATTATTTAAGGTTTAAGGAAATTGTTAATCTGAAACAACTGTTGATTCTTGTATCTGTAAATATTCTATTTTCTGTTTAAATCTAAATTAATGCCCCTGTGAAATACGTGTGAAATAAAAAGAATACTTGTAATATAATTAAATAGCTTTTTATTTTGATTAAATGAACCTAATATAATTACCCTAACTTTATTGGAATATTTAATACATATATAATTGGGATGTATTAATTCGAGGGACAAGATTTGCGACCCCATAAACGCTAACCATGCTTGAAATCCAAAAAATAAATTGCGTCCAGACAATTTCAACCTAAATGCAACATTTCAATTATATGACCATCTATGGCCTTCATTGTAGTTCGATGTTAGTGTCACTGCCAAGGTTCATATTATTTATCTTAACAATGGGAAACAGTTAAGAAGACAATTGGTTCAATTACGTTAAATAACTAGCTAATCGTTTATCACTTACACAATTACGGTAGTAACAATTATTGAGATGCACGTGAATATTGGCTTAAGTGTTATTTTTAATAGAGCTGCTATCAATTTTTTTTCTCAATTGATCGTGAATGTAATTAATTAAAAGTTTTACCTGCTTACAGAGGGGTATATTACGGAATAATTAACGTAGAGAAATGGGAGAGAAAAGGGATTGAAGTCAATAATACAAATTATTAACCGTCATTTAAGTTATTTATTTTTAAAATGTCTTTCGTCTCTTAAATTGACAGGATTTTTACAATAAAATGTGTTTACTCTACGTGCCTACTGTTGTACTTATTGTGTATCTGCTTCACTACAATCACATATTTAAAATTTAATACACAATGAAAATCTATTTACTGGGAATACTATACAATGATGTACTTGTAGTATATATACCTCGTACCTATATTATAGTAATAATAGCATTGATTTAGATGGAAGTCGCAGCAATATAGATCTGATTATATTAATATAATAGGTACGTATATCGCAACAACATCCCTTCAAGTTTCCATCTGCAAACATAGTAAAGTACATACAAGTATTAAATTTGATCTTCATCTACAGTTATTCTATAATACCAACTTCTCTATTTTAATCTAGTTGTCATAATTGACTGTAACAATTAAAATATAACACAATTTCTAAAGAACTATATCTAAACATTATTATGAACGTATTAATATATAAATAACTACATACTACAAAAATATTCGATACATTTTACACTATCTAGTAATAAATATTATATAGTTATTATATATTTTAAGTATACGATTTTAGTGTTGTGGTGGGATGCTTATTTATTTTTATTTCACTGCCGTTTATGAACATCTGTGATTGGCTCCGACTTGGCAGATTTTAATTCAATAATAAGTATCTTTCTCAGGGTCCAGTAAGAACGCCAGATGCCAGATGAATAGAAAGGGAACAGAAATAAGCATGCTATTAGTGCGGCCACAGTTATATTAGTTACTATCAGAATTTATCTATATTTCCGTTATTTTATGTATTTAGGCATATAATACTCATTACTAAGTAATTTAAACCACAACTTAAATTGTTCTGTTAATTATTTATCACCTATATTTTGTTCATTCATTTAATTCTAATAACAATTCCCTATGTTTTATAGTAAAGTAATATAAGATATTAAGTATTTCATTTTTAAGAAACTCGCAATAACTAAGTACTTTATAAGTAAGTACTTAGTACACATAAATGACGTATACCTATATTGTGTAATATGTCCTTCGATCATTAATAAAAACTTATTAGTGATCGAAGAATATGTCTATCCTAATATTAAATGTATGTAAGTACTATGACAACGTCACGATATAAGTTATGTACGCATAGAAATTGGTATTGAAGCTTTGGCATGTTTTCTCCTAAACATCTATGTAATTCTACCAAAACTAACACTAACCTACGAATACATGATTGCCTCATAAAAATATTCATAAACTTGTAAATTTGTCGAATTGAAGAATATTAAACGCTAAATTACGTACACATGATTTAAAATTGTGCCACCACATAATAAATAAATATCTGATTGTAAAACGAAATTATTAAAAAATATATTTTTTGATACCTGGTATATGGTAAGACTGGCAAATTAAGAAATATGAAAGTATAATATCAAAGTTATTTAGGTGCAAAAAACAATAAATTCTACAGTGTGGGAATAACGTAAAAAAATTAATAGCAATAATCTCATGTAACAAACAAAATGTTACATCGGAGATGATTTAACATTAACTATTTCATTTTGTTCTAAAAACTAGATCCAATTTGTTTTATTTATTCCTAATTCAGTTTCGTTCATTTATTTTTCTTAAAAAAATTAAAATGTACAGCTTTCATACACTACTGGAAAAAATTAAGGGATCAAAAAAAAATTCCAAATTTTTCGGTAGTTTTCAACAGGCCGTAACTTTGAGAGAAATGGTCGTACAGGAAATAAAAAAAAATGAAATTGTAGCTCCAAGTGTCTAGTTTTTGGATTAGAACTTCAAAATTATGTAGCCTCCGCGGTTTCTGAGTAATCGTAGAAAAACCAGCAACAAAAAAAATTTCAAAATTTTTTTAGTTTTTTTTTTGGTCTACGGGCATGGAAAAATTTTTTTTAGCTTAACCACCATAAGGATCGGATACTTTGTTCATTTAGCTTTAATTTCTTTTTTTAAACACCCTGATACGTCCACTCCTCGCTGAGATATCGGTCTTCAAATGGAAAAGGATCTTTTTGTCTTTGATTATCGATATCTCAGCAACCAATGATCGTACACAAAGTTAAAGATGGCTTTAAAGAACTTGAATAAATTCCCCTTAACGACTGTCCATTGTTTTGTCGGAGTTTTTTTTTTCTTTTCTTTTTGAAAATTTAAGCACTTTCTGGAACAAAAATTTGGAAAAAGCTCGGAAAAACAATTTTTTTTCTCATTTTTAAAAATTATGAGCTTTTCAGAGCAAAAAACATGATCCTTTAATTTTTTCAAAAATTCGATCAAGTGAAACAAAAAAACGGCTGGCTGGATTAATTTGATTCTTTGTAGGGTTTTTGTGGACATATTAAACTGTAAAAGGCACACTTAACATTAGTGGTTTCCTCAATATTTACGATCCAGCGCTTGATTTTCCAAAAAACCACCAAAAGCCCTTTTTTTGTTGCATTTTCAAATTCATGTGACAGAAAGAAAAACATTTTTTTCGAAAAAACAATGGACAGTCGTTAAGAGGAATTTATTCAAGTTCTTGAAAGCCATCTTTAACTTTCTGTACGATCATTGGTTGCTGAGATATCGATAATCAAAGACAAAAAGATCCTTTTCCATTTGAAGACCGATATCTCAGCGAGGAGTGGACGTATCAGGGTGTTTAAAAAAAGAAATTAAAGCTAAATGAACAAAGTATCCGATCCTTATGGTGGTTAAGCTAAAAAATTTTTTTCCATGCCCGTAGACCAAAAAAAAAACTAAAAAAATTTTGAAAATTTTTTTGTTGCTGGTTTTTCTACGATTACTCAGAAACCGCGGAGGCTACAACATTTTGAAGTTCTAATCCAAAAACTAGACACTTGGAGCTACAATTTCCTTTTTTTTAATTTCCTGTACGACCATTTCTCTCAAAGTTACGGCCTGTTGAAAACTACCGAAAAATTTGGAATTTTTTTTGATCCCTTAATTTTTTCCAGTACTATATTAATGCAATTTCCATTGATATAGGTACACTTACTGATACTAAGGTATCTGGTTGCGATACGATTTATCTTAACATGGTATTATATGTAGTATTGGGAAGTAAGTACTGATGGCAACGCAACTAGCATATTCCTTCCCTTTGAACTCTGGTCCAGAAGTATTAGCAGTTAACGTCCACGGCAGCCTGGTGGTTTAAGAGTAGAAGGTGAGCACGGAGGTTTGGTTGCCGCGCACGAACAGCATGGGCGGCAGGTCGCGGCTCATCATCTCCAACCACGACATGTACAGCGGCGCTGACACCGAGCCCTGGGAAACAGACAGTATTTCACTTCGCAAATATTATTCTCCCTAACCTGCCTTAGTTCGTACTATACTAGTAGTAGTATAGAGGTAGTAAACTAATTTACAGTAAGGTTTACAATAAGCTACAAAAAATTTAGTTAGCATAAATGTGAGAGGAGTCCTAGGTCCTAAAAGATGGCGAGAATTTGGTAATTTGATATATTGATCCTCGCACAGAATAGAGAGGCGTGTAGAGGTTACATAAATGATTGCACATACCTTCCTGGGCATCGGTAGCGACATGACAACAAGCTTGGCGTCCTTGGAGTTGGCCAGCAGCAGCTCGCGTAGACGCAGCTGTCTGTTCGTCTTCTCCGCCAGATTCGTCCGTTCCGCTTTACTGATAAGAGCCTCTGCAATATAAGTTATAAATCGGTAAGGGAATGTTTGTACATATTACGAATAATGTGATGCTACTAATAACAACAGTAATCGTGTAATTAAATATGTGAATGTAGAATATCAATAATAGACAACTTGTAGGAGGGTAGATGTAAAAATTGCAGCAAAGTTAACGTCATTTCATGCGACCAGTTGTCGTGTTGCGCTCGGCTAGAGCATACAGTCGTTATGTATGTGCCTTCTCCCGCTCCCGTTGTCCGCGTAGACTAGTGTTATCGCGTGTGCATTGTGTTATGAAGTGCATAGAGACTTATCCTCAGGAAGACCAGACCGTTCCTACCTTGTTGAGTCTTGTGATAACACTGTGCTCCTTCCTGACACGATTCGAGCCTGTACATCGGTTTGGAATGCGAGGTTGGTGGTTTTATTTACTTATATGCTTTCACGAGAATAGTATCATATCTCTTACAATTCTATACATAATACTGTAACTGTACACTATATCGTAAGACAGATGTCATCATCATCATCAACCCATTACTGTCCCACTGCTAGGCACGGGTCTGATCTCATAATGATAATGATTAGGCCATAGTCCACCGCGATGGCCAAGTGCGTATTGGTAGACTTCGCATACCATTGAGATGCAGAGGCTCTGGTCTGCTTTTTTTTTTAACAGATGTACGATGCCTGAAAGTACAACACAATTTAACTGTACCTATGTCTAATTAAATATAGTTTTTACCTTCATCTCCATCTTCGGAGGTAAACTTCTTAATAACTTCCTCAAATAATTCTTTGGTCTCCGGCTGCGGCGCCTCCGTGATGTCTTGCACCATGGTTAGCGATGAGTAGTCGATTCGGAATTTGGACAACAAGTTTGCCATACTGTCGATAAAAAAAGTAATTGAATTATGTTATTTATTACCTAGTAATTAATTAACCTAATAAAAAAGTACGAAATAATATATGAAACAGGCTTTAAAAATACTTATAATAAAATAGTTAAATATAATAAGCTTTATCCAAATTGTTGTCTCTTGGAAGAGTCCCCAAAACGCTACCGACAATACCTCGCTGAATAGCAAAGCTAATTACTTAGTTATATATAAATTATTTATCATTCTATGGGGTAGACTTGGAAAAATGCTCTTCGGTGGCATGTTTTCCCAATATTATCTTGTGTTAAATATGAATTTTTCGTTTTTTTTATGTGTAAGATTTATATGCCCTAGCGGATGCAGAAACTCTACGACTACGGAAATACGGAAAATTTACGACTTTTCATTCAAAGGGAAACATGAAATATGAACATTTGATTTTGTTCAGCAAGAGTGATCGACATTACGTAGGACTCTAGTCCAGTTTGTGGTTGTTACTGTGTCGTTGTAATCGTTGCACGTTCGTTCCCTGCGACATATAAAGTGCCATATTGTATCCTCACTTCCTCTCCTCGAGCTCGAGCTCGTGGCGGCGGTTGGCGAGCGCGAACACGCGCAGGCGGCAGCGCGCCCACGCCGCGCGCTGCGAGATGATGTAGGGCAGCAGCATGGTCAGCCCGCCGTCGTCGTACAGCCACCACACGTCGATCGTGCCCCCCTCCTGGGTAGTAACAAATATATTCACGTTTAAGTAGGGTTTGTTATAGGTTTTTTTTTTTTATGTTATAGGAGTAGCAGACGAGCATGCAGTCCACCTGATGGTAAGTGACTACTGCCGCAATGCAACCCCAGATAGGATTAGATATTCCTACCTGAGGTCAGCCACAGATGCGCTGCTACCCCTGAGGACTAAGCTGGAACGCCTCGGAAAAGTCTGTCTCCCTTACCACACCCTTCAAACCGGAACACAGCAGCGCCTAACACTGCTGTTATTAGGTAGAAATAGGTGTGACGGTGGTGCCGCCGGAGTCGACCGCCACCACCGACCGCCGACCACCGTATAATACCACGGTTGTCCGAGCAACACCGTAGCTTCGAAGGTGGTAGAGCCCTTTGTGGTTCGACTCCGCTGGCACCACCGCCACACCTATTTCTGCCACATAACAGCGGTTAAACGGTGCTGAGTCTGGTTTGAAGGATGTGGTAGGGGAGACATACTTTTCTGGGCTCAGGGGCAGCGGCGCATCTGTGGCCGACCTCTGGTAGGAATATCTAATCCTATCTGGATTTGATTACAGATGTCCATGGGCGGCAGTAGCCCCTTACCATCAGGTGGACTGCATGCTCCTTTGCAACTCCTATATATAAAAAAGCTAGGATCGGAAGGAGTTGAGATTGCTCCAACCCATGTGAAGCGAATTCCCTCTCTCTAATAACTAATCACAGTCGATTGTTTAAAGTTTCCGGAGGGTGTGCAGGAGGATTGATTTCTTCTACGTTTAATTAAATTAGAGTAAGACAATTTCAGGATGTTTATAACAACTACATATATAAAAGAATATAACTGGTACATACTTGTTTTTCTAGGAATGTAGACTTATGTGTGAGGTTTTCCGAAGACAGTTCGACACCTGACGATGATTTGTAGACTATCTGATGATGGAAGTCCATATTTTTCTTATCTTTTTTATTGGGTTTTGTATCGCTCTTCTCCGATATCGTGAACGATCGTGACGTCGTAAGAGCCAAAGCACCTGTAAAAATATTTATTTTAGCACTTGACATAAATAGTAAGCCATTATTCTGAAGATAATAATATATCAAGAGTGCATTTGTTTTCCTTGTTTTAAAATGATAAAGTATCATTTCTCGTATATCATTGTTATGTATGAAACATTGGCGTATTTATCAATAGTCTGAGTAGGCTGAGGGCCATTCCCCATGGCGGTAGATTTTAAGTGAACAAATTTATTTGAGACGTTTTGCCAACAAATTTCAGGGATTGTTTTATCTTAAAGATATTTTTTACTGACCGTAGAGGGTGGCAGTTAGAAGTGATTTATATTGTCCCGTAATCGTCAGCTATGAACTAGGGTATACTTAATTCGATAGTAGAAGTCATTAGGGGCGAATAAGTTTGAATAGTTTACTGACACATATTGTGTTCTGCTACTGCAAGAATCTGCTAATACTTTCAAGTTCTAAGACGGTGTCCTGTTCGGTCGTCTTATTGATCCACAGAGAAGGAGACCGACGTCTTATTATAGTAAGTTAAGTTATAGTCCGCGCCAAACTGCTAGTCCACTCCGAATATAGAAGCGAGTCGCGTCGCAATAGCAAATTGCAGATATTAGCGGGACGAAGACAGCGCGGGACCCTCCTGGCACCTTTCCGCTGCCCACTCTGGCCCACGTACATAGCTGCGTTAGTGTGCTCTTTCGTTACGTATATGCTAACTTAACCTGCGGGCAATTTAAGCGCGGACTAACAGTTTGGCGAGGACTATACTTAAAGTAAAAGTAACTAACTAGAGGTAGTGATAGCCTAGTGGTTAAGAAACTCGGCCTTTCGATCGAGGGCTTCGAGGTTTAAATCCCAGGCACGCACCTCTGATTTTTCGAAATTATGTGCGTATTAGAAATTAATTATCATTTGCTAAAACTGTGAAGGAAAACATCGTCAGGAAACCTGCATACCTGAGGGATTTATAAAAATCTCAAAGGTATGTGAATTCTACCAATACGCACTTGGCCAGCGCGGTGGAGTATGGCCTTGCCCTTCTCATTCTGAGAGGAGACCCGTGCCCAGGAATGGGACAGTAATGGGTTGATGATACAACTAACTGAGGTTATTCCTGCTGGCGGGGTGCGAGTCGGGCGAGCGGATGTCGAGGTCGGAGTCGGCGTGCATGATGCTGGGCGCGCGCACTCGCAGCTCGCCGCCCCGCGCGCCGCGCACGCCCGCGTCGTCCGGCGCGCCGCTGTCCAGCCCGCCGGACACGCGCACGATGGCCACGGCGAGCTTCGTCTCGAACGCCGTGCTGTTCAACACGAAATATATCGTTTTAGTAAGTTTTGACGACCCGCGTGGATGAGCGGCCACTATGCCGGTCTGACGAGCAGCCGGTCCCGGGTTCGATTCCCGGCCAGAAAGATATCTAAATGATGAATTTAGATTTTTGTTTTTGGGTATGGGTGTTTGTATATTTGTCTATGTGTGTGTCCATGGCACCCACGACACAGGGAATCCTAATGTGGGCTGTGAGTGAAGAAAGCATGTTTAAGCGTGTGTGTGTGTTTTGCCAATATTTTGAAATCTCATCTTAAGAGTAGTCTTCGTAGTTTTACTAAGGAGCTATCTATTTCTATCACTGGAGCACTGCCATTCTTTTCTATCTTAATAAAGTAATGAAAAAAATCCGCATGTTCTCCAGGGAGTGTTACAGAGCAAAGTAATTATAAGGAATGCAAAATCCAAAAGCACCCCGGTTGCAACCCTTTTTTATGTTCTAGTGCTGGATACGGATCTCTTCTCATAGCTAGTTAAGCCCTGAGCCTTCTTCATCACACTTCTGAAGTGGAAAAAAATGGAACGCTTTACGAATGTACGAGTCAATCTAGCGCTGGAACCATGCTAACTTTCTGTACTGCAATATCACAACTTGACCTAGTACTTATATTATTTTTTTATTTAGTTAAATTAACTTGAAAACACAAACATTAAACCACTAAACAAACAAAAAGGAACTTACTGCAGCACATTGAAGTAAGACTCCAGCTCGCTAGTGGGCACGGTGTTCCAATCCGCCTTGTAGCCCATCAACAGCACGTTAGGAGCAAGGCGGCCTACGCCAGCAGCTTGCATGAGCGCCCGCGCGCCGCTCTCGAAGCTGAAGCCGCTAACAGCCGTGCAGAACGCGCGCACCTTGCGCCCGCGCAGCCACTCGTCGCCGCTGTGGATGCGATGCGCGCGGTCCTTGTACGATAGCTTCGACTGGAAACAATTACAAAAACTGTAATTCTCCCTTGTGAGATGTAACACAGGCTTGTGTTCTGTTTTTTCATAAGTAGATCGTGCAGACTTTTGCTTATAGGGATGTCTCGGTTCCCATAATAAAAAAGTGACATGTAACAGATATTTGATTCGCAGTATTGTATCACATTGCGATTTAGTGATGTTATATTAAATGTAGAGAATAATACTATCCCTGCAGGGAAACAAGTAACAAAGCGTAACTAAAACAAACCTGTGAAACAACTTGTGAACCTGAGTTTCTTGGATACCTCGCATCTTATACATAATCGAACAGCATGTCTGACAAAAATGTGATGAACCACAAACTTCAGTTATGAGGTCACAACGAAGACGAAGGTTACATAAATATTATTTAGAAGTGCAACACAATTACTGGCGACGTTACTATCGCACCTAATTCTCTCTATGTTATCTGATATATTTGACTGCCTTAAACGTAACACCTGATGTTTAACAGCTTCTTTAAAGAAATGGTAGGAGGATATTGAGCAGCTTACCTGCACAATATCAGCGACGATCATAAGCGAGCCAGCCTTGGTGATGAGGTGTCCGAGGTCGACGAGCGCGGGGCGGTGCTGCGGGCGGCCGGCCAGCACCAGCAGCTGCGGCCAGTAGTTCTTCACGTGGTCGCCGGTGCGCGCCAGCTTGTGTGCGCTTGACAACGCCGTCTTGTACGTTTGCGCTTGTGTACTGCTGCCCCAGTTCACATCTATTGACATTTTTAGTAAACAATTTTTATGTCTTCCTTCAAACTGGAACACAGCAGCGCTTAACATTGCTGTTATTGGGCAGATATAGGTGTGGCGGTGGTGCCGCCGGATTCGAACTACACAGGGTTCTAACACCTTTTAAGATGGTATAATTCCTAGTGGTTCTATCACACAAGTACCGCTCAACACCTGTATATGTTTTATGGCACGACGCTAAGATTAGGTTGTCTCAGGAATATCAGCGCATCTACGACAGACTTGGGGTAGGATTTCTTTTCTATTTGGATTTACTCAGTTCATAACTTAAAAAGTGCCTACTAATTACATCAATATTATTGTATCGCTCTTCACATTACATAAGTTCCATCGTTGACTATTAGGATATTGAATCCGTTTTGCAAATTATTTCCTGTCACCTTGGAAAGTAGACCTAACTTTCCTCTGAGACATTCAAAGCATGTTATTTTAGATCTTTTATGTCCTCTTGAAGGCCGAGAACGTAAATGCATTTTTAATTACCAAAAATAAAGATATTATAAAGGTCGGACTTTGTGCTATGCTGCCTGAGACGTAATACTAAGAATGCTAATCGTGCGTCCTTTTGAAACTTTCTATAAATAATAACTCTTAGTAGTAACGTAAAAATTACGTATCTGTATGTTTATAATCTCGATATAGTACTCAAATTCGACGTTTGTTATAAATAAAGGAAACTAGAACACAAACTTGAAACCACTTTCGAAATATGGAGCATACGAGAGCTAGATGATGTAATCATTCCAAGAGTTGAATACCGATTTAGCGCACAGTCAACAACTACACGGTTATTCTTGTTTCCATTTCCACTGATATATGGTGATAGATTGTGAATGAATATACCACTTCACCTAAGAGTTTCCTTTACTAATATCGAGGTTTTATTAACAGATGTATCGAGGTTCTATCGACAGGTTAGGGGTATGCCAATTCCCGGTTTTCGTAATTATAATAATTCTTGATTAGTCAATCCCGGCCAAGCGTCGTAGCTCATTATATTATGAATTATAAGCATGAATATTAGATTTTTTCCTTTTGAAGTCCAGGACAAAACTATATGAAACTGTTTTATAGAAATGTTGTTACTAATTTAAAGCCAATCATTGACTATTTTTCGAATATTGCACCTGGAACGTATCAGTTAGGTATTTTTTATATTTTTAAGTACACAGATTTCAAATTTTATGTAGACACAGACTGGTATGCTTGGAATAATTGGTATAATAGATATACAAATTCACAATCATTGTTATATATCTAACACGGTTCATCTTTGAGCCAACTTACCAGGTTTCCGGTAAAGTACGATAAGGTACAGAACGAGGAAGATAGCGAAGGTGATGAGAGACGTCTCCCAGCTGATGAGAATCATGATAGCGACGCACATCAGGCATCCGAGCAGGGACACCCAAACGTTGTAGTACTGAAAACAATTTGATTAGCATTTAGCTGAATGAAGTAGCAAACCTTTCTTTTCTACGTTGATTTGATATCTTGATTAAATCCCATGGACTTTTGTAGCAAATCTCAAATGAGAAAGGCCTTCCTAAAGCTAATCAAAAATGCACCTTTTGCGCAGTCATAGTCATTGTTCATTAAGAAAAAATGGAATGTCTATAGACAGAAATAAATATAGCTGTGGCCCTAGTGGTCGAACGAGGAAAGTTCTACCAACTCTACTCATCAAGGCACAAAGTTGATGGCAACAGCTATCTCAATGCCCGTGTAATTTTTGACCTACTTCCTAAGTTTTTTACACTTTTTTATTATTATTATGGGTTAATATATAAACGTCATTGACCTCCATCTTGAAAACCAGTTGGGCACATAAGATCCCTAACGTGTCGTATGCAAAGTGATAAGGAAAATCAATTCTTATCTTTGGCACGGTTATAGGCCGTACCTACATCAACTTTCCTTATTTTTGTTTAAGTGCCTGCGAATAAGATCTACAAAAAATGCTCGTGGTTTTGACAGCCTCGGTAAAATCCCTTACGTCAGGGTTCCAAGGATCATTGTTATTAGTTTGACAAACAGGTCTTTGTAACTATGTCATGTTGATTAAGGTAACCGCAATAACGATAAGAAATCTTATTATTTATTTTTTATTATCTTGTTATTTATTTTTTATTAATTAACTGGATTATGGTTGAAAACATGTGACAAAGTAAAAAGTGTTAGAGTTTATACAGTGTTAAAGATTTTGTATAACTAAAAAAAGAAAAAGTTAGAAATGGTCGCTCGGTAATATAGGTAATGTTATTATGAAAAAGCAAGTAATTATTTCATATTTGGCTTTTGGACGGTTCCTCATGCAAGATAAAGAGTTCTCCAGGTATTTATACGGCATTGTTCAGGTAATTGTATTAATTAATCGAAAGAAAATAAGATAAAATAATCTTCAGATCGAACTATTACGTGTACTTTAGATTAATCAAACAGTTATAAAAATGCTTTAACACACCAGCAGGATACTATAAGGCGAAAGTAAAAACCGGCGTAAATAACTGTTTCTAGAACGTACCGTCCTCATAAAACGTAAAATATAAATCACTTTTAGCTGTAAAACCGACTTTTTATAATAACATGCCACTAAATTCGTTACTGTCTACGTTGATATACGCCAATGTAAACAAATACTTACTCTGAAAGTAGGTCGCCATCCCAAGGGCCGGACCAGCGCCGCGTGGAACGTGCAGTAGTTGATGAGGGCGTAAGAAGCCAGGTAGAAGTTGGAGATCAGAGGGGCTACCGTGTTTAGGTCAGCTGGAAACAAATGGGAAAATATAGTATGTGCATTTTACAAGTATTTTGTGAATAGATATTGCTTTAAATGGCTTAGCGGCATATGTTCACTCAAGTCTGAATAGCATATTGCTATATTTTGAAGCACCTATCTCATCCTCAAACAATGAAAGAATAGCCAGGTAGGAATGGAGTCCTACGTCGATCACACATAATCATGTCGATTCTTATCCTGTATAATTATTTATTGTGAGCAATGAGAGAAAAATAAAGGAAAATTGTAACTAAAAAGACCAATTACCAATAATTAGGAATGTAAACGACACGAGGAATGTGAGCACGTATCCGCGGTAGGGCTCCCCGGTGCGGCCGTACGGCTTCGCGAAGAAGATGAGCCCGGGGTAGATGCGGTCCACGCCCAGCGCCTGGATGAGCCGCGGCACCGACAGCAGGTTGGTGAGCGCCGTCGACAGCGTCGCCGCCCAGCACCCCGCGTAGATGAACGGGCCCCACGCTGACATCAGTTGCATCACCTGGACAATATACTCTTTTTAGATTTTCTTGATGTATTGATAGCGTCGGCTGCAACTCATCATCACAATCTGGGGGCCCGAGGTTCAAACCCAGGCACGCACCTATGATGTTCAAAGTTAAGTGCGTATTAGAAATTAATTGTCACTCGCTATGAGGATGAAGGAAAAATTGTGAGAGAAAATGGCACATAAAAATTTTCACTTGGTTAGCGCGGTAGTCTATGGCCTAACTGAAAGAAGACCCGTGCCGAGTACAGTTTAGGGTTGACGATAATGCAGTATTTTCCTGTAACTAGGGAAGTCCTGGAGGCTAGAGCAAAGTATACTTCACCATGCTGCTGGTATACTAATTGGTACATTACTTAGCAATAGACATTTAAAGCCTTGTAACTTACAGAATAACTGGTATGCAGGCCGAATTGACATCCTCCGTTGTCACGGCAGTTCATAACTCCTTCGTAATCAACCAACGTGCCGTTGTTGAAGACGAGGTCGGTGATGTTTCCGCTGGCGTCTCTGAGCGCGCCGCCGCCCGCGAACAGCACCATGAGGGCGTAACTCAGCATGGAAATGAGCAGCGCTAGCAGAGTACCCTTGGGAATCGCTGACGCTGGATCCTATAAATTAATTGGTTATGTTTATGATCATGAATTGCTTATACACTTTATAATCGATTAATATGTGCAGATTAGCTTTGTTTTAGATGTATTAATTGGCTACGAAGAGTAATGTTTTTCAGGCGTCACATTACAACTGCAATCCATATGGCATAATGAATTTTTACATATGAGCTGTCGTTGGATTCGTGGAATTGTGGAAGTAATACAGGTTATATTTTTAAGTAGTTGGGTTTTCTGTTTTTAAACTAATTCTCTAGCTTAAAGGTGGTAGAACCCTTTGTGGTTCGACTCCGGTGGCACCACCGCCGCGCTGCTGTGTTCCGTTTTGAAGGGTGTGGTAAGGGAGACAGACTTTTCCGAGGCGTTCCAGCTTAGTCCTCTGTGGCCGACCTCAGGTAGGAATATCTATCCTATCTGGGGTTGATTACAGATGTCCATGGGCGGCAGCAGCCACTTACCATCAGGTGGGCTGCATGCTCGTATGCTACTCCTATATTAGATTAAAAAAAAAGTTTAGTAGAGTCGGTTTATCAAGTTGTTAGCAAGCTTGCCGTGTCGTGATGAAATCCAATCAATTAATTAATTAAACACCAGTTAACAACACAAGTTAAAAATAAAAACATCTGTAACACGATAAATACCTACTTAAAACTGAACTTAGTGCTTTATGATAGGTACTTTATACATACCTTCATTTAATTAACGTTACGAAACTTAAGGTTTTACATATTATCTGTGATCCGGTCCATCTAATACATTACACGTGTAAGATGTTAGTAATAATTGTTTTGCAACAAAGGAAACTACGAAAGCTTGCCAAAAATAGCATCGAGTCACCAATGGGAACGACAAATTGGTTCAATCAATTGATTCACAGCGAGTGTTCTCGTAAGTAATAAAATTCAAAAAAATATTAGGGTCAACCAAATTGACACGGGTAACGCATTTTATTTGATTTGCATATTTGCGTAATAAGGCTGACCGCTCATTGTCTTCTATCGAGCGATAGTTGGGTAGACTACCATCTTGTCGCTTAAGCTACAGATTTGCTTTAGTCTTGGCACTCACGCGTTCAATTTGTTGTCTGAGCGATCGTAGACTCGCATATGTTTTATTTTATTCCAAAGATCTGTCAACGATCGATCGTCTACGCTACGCTCGTGACCGTCAGAATGGCCGGTCACTACCCATATTTTACATCGAAATAATTACTAAATGTTGCTACCTAGTTGCTACTAGTTGATATTAGTTGCTACTAATTGCTACCTTCGATGTAAAATATGGGTAGTGACAGGCCATTCTGACGGTCACGCTACGCCCTCTTATAAATGCGTAAGCTACAAAATAGTCGCTGAGCAACTTTTGACAGATGCGTTAACCATAATTCGAAATTTTTCACCTACCATTCGAAATTTTTCAATTGCTAATCAAAATCATTATTATTACCGTTGACATTATTGTGTTCAAAACTTTGGACAGATTGATTATTAATAACAGCTGTAAATCTACCAATTGCTCAAGCGATAGTAGCCGATGGACGGTCAGCTTAAGTGTTCTGGCTTACGTTCCATCAATTTAGTATAAGTAGTCTGGACAAACATCAATAACACATCATTGCCAATTGCCCTGACACCACATCAATATGCATTCGCTCAGTGATGGCGATGTATTAATTAATTTTGAATTCTTTGGGTGCAGACGGGAAAATTGTACGTAAGTACCGTGTTTTTTATAATATAGAGGTAGCAAACGAACATGCAGTGCACTTGTGGTAAGCCACTGCTGCCAATTCACATTTGTAATCAACCCCAGATAATATAAGAGTCCTAACTGAGCTCAGCCAAAGATGTTTTGCCACTTTGGACTGCTTAGTTACAATGATTACGAGTAAGCATTTCTTACCACACCCTTCAAACTAGAACAGCAGCGTTTAACAGGCAGAAATAGATGTTTAAATAGCAACACCATTACGTCGACTTGATTAATCGAAGGTCAGGTAAAATCCTCAATATTATGTGGCCCAGTCGAGTCAAGTTTTTTGTCCTTTATAACAATTAGTTTTGGCGAGCAAGTGGAACGACCGTTATGACCTGTCAACTTACGTGGGTCGTACGCCGTGATCGTGAATAATGATGTCATCAATGATGTTTTACCACTACTAGAATACCACCACTAGATTCACGCTTACCAAGCTTTTCATAATGTGGGACGCGATCAATTAGGCACCCACATTTACAAATATCAATCGAGATTCATTCGAGATGGGTATTCATTCCCTTTGCTTCCCTGGAGGACGAATTTAAAACATAAATAACACTTTGATAGAATCGCGAACACTTTGACAGAAGTTGGTATGTGAAAAGTTCAACTAATAACCTTTTTTAAAAATATAGTTAAAAAAGTTAACCTTTTCGTTTCATATCTAAAGCCTGTATATATACTCATTTGCTCGTTAGTAGAATATTAAACTGATCCCATCCTATCTTTCGTATCCTATTTAGTTACTTGTGGTTTTTGTGCTGAAAAAGTACCAGTAATAGTAATGGGTCGATGATAACCTTTCACTGAGACAAAATAGAATTCAGTTCCGTCGAAACAGTCAGGAAATTGAACACAAACATCGGTTTATAGGCAGCACGCGTCAATTAAATTGTGTTGACTTTCTGACGTCATTTCCCTACTTTGGGACGGAATGATTCTCATTACTTTCCATTATTTAATTGAAAATTATAATTCGATATTTTGTTGTTATAAATGAAAATTTCACGAAGATTTCTGTTACAGTTTCGCTGAAAAAAGAAGATAGCAGTTTAGCTAAAGAACTTACCTTTAGGTCACCAGAGATGTTAGCGCCGGCTTGAATGCCGGTGACAGAGGGGAAGAAAATCGCGAACACACTGAAGAAATCCTGGTATTTTCCCTCACTGAACGTGTAATCGGGACCGATATTCTTCGAAAACGTTGACTCTATTAAAATTAAAACAATGTTACTTAATACAAAGATCTTATTATTATAAAGATCTAAAAATGAGATGGAATTAGTACATTAATCTAAATATCTAGTTCTCTTTAACAAGTTTAAATAAATTTCTGTCACTGACGCCCACCAATATGAGAGTGATGACAGATGCGCTGTCGCTCCTCAGGACTCAAATAGTCGCCTTGAATAAGCCACATCCATTAAAAGAAATGCATAAACGCTTAAAATAAGTGTGATAGTAATGCTAGAAGGAGTTATATTGTGTCTACCGTCTTCCGAATGTTTAATGAATTATTTCAAAGGGAAACTTACTGCTAAGACCAACGAATCCTTTGGATATCTCCTCGTTGCTCCTGGGTCCCATTAATGTACCCACAATAAAGTCCACTATCGCTCCTACGATGATAGCTATTAGGAAATTCTGCAACAAAAATAAAACAATAATATAGGTACATCAAATGCCAATCAAAATATAATTGCATACGAATCTAAAATTACCCTTACCCATGGCACTTTATGATGTAATAACATTTTGAGAGCTGTTTATTTTAGATTTTGGGACATTTATTTAATAGCCACATAATAGTTATGCTTCGTGAGCATTTGGTCAATTACTTAAATTAATTTGAATACGTATTTTTAAATATTACAAATTTGATAACTTTTATTTGAAGCTCCATTCTGATTTTTTAACGATTATTTGTTAATTTAGTTAGGTATTTCAAGGGAGCTTTACAAGGGCAAAATAATATATTTATAGACACTCTAATAAATTTAATAAATAATTATAAATGACCTTGAAAAAACACGCAAACTTAATGATAGAATAGTTTGTGAATCTACCTACACTGTAAAGTTCCTACGCTGAAATGGAAGCAATTACTTTAATCAAATGATGTATTCGCGTGTGCCATCAATCTTCTGCTAACGAAGAGTAGCAGCTCATGTGGACTGTTACAGTGTGATTAGTTTATAAAATAGTTTGCAATGTCATTTGTGGTTGTGTTTTATTTAGTGACTAGCTGACGCGGCAAACTTTGTACATCCTCAAAATCTATTTATCAAATATATTTCATATAAAATATAGCCTATGTTACTCGTGGATAATGTAGCTTTCGAATGGTAAAAGAATTTTTAAAATCGGTTCAGTAGTTTTTGAGCCTATTCATTACAACCAAACAAACAAACAAAGTTTTCCTCTTTATAATATTAGTGTAGATATCTCTTAAGCGAAGATGATACTCTCTGGTTCGAGTCAGGGTGCACCAATGCCACACCTATTTCTGCCTAATAATAGCTATGTTGAGCTCTGCTGTGTAGGGTGTCGTAAGGTAGATTTAGGGCTCAGGATTAGCAACGCATTTGGGGTCAACCTCAGGTAGGAATTTAATCTTATCAGGGCTTGGTTATAAGTGTCCAATGGCGGCAGTAGATACTTCTGGTAAAATTGACTGTATCGTACAAATAAGCAGAAAAGTGGAAATCTGCGTTAAGTTTATTCGAGCTTTTGATGTTGCGGTGTACGTGCGGTGTAATGTCTTACCCATTAGGTATGTCCAAATCTTCATAAAAATTGCTACACACTCTATTAATGTGCCGTAAGTTAAATTTATATAATACAATTGCATGACTCATGATGCGAAGCATCAGAGAGTGCTTTACGATCGAAAAAAAATTTTCGCTTCATTTTGGCGGCTATTTTTATTATTATAGCCTTGATAGTTCACGGAATCAAGATATTTTGCATACTATTATCGAGATAATTTAATGGAGATTAATTCCATACTTTTTAAAAATTGATTTACTGCAATAGAATTGGAAAAAAACACCAAAATAGGTCAAAAAATTTTCCTGTCCGTCATGTGTGAAACCTGAAAACACTGTAACTTGTGAAAAAATCCATCATTTGAGTTAATTTTTTTTTTAAAAATTCTAATCGACGATTGTAGGTCACTGAATGCGAATGATTAATTAATTCAGTGTCGTTTAATTGCAATTAATAAAAAACGAAAACTACAAGACTGTATATCTATAGATATTATGTACATTTATTCCACCGGGGGCGCTTGTGCAGTACCTTCTTCCTACTACAGCTGTTTTTTCGGCAATTAATTTTGAACGACTTAAGTTTTTTTTTTTATATTTCATAATTAAATGTGCATTTTCGAGTCGTGCACTTTTGGATTTTCCAAACTTTTTTGTTTACTATTACCTGCAGTAAAATCAATTAGTGTAGAGCCCCACTCCGAGCTTATTTGTGGAGCAACGCAAACAATTAGCTACTCGTAGTACTCGCTCTTGCCCAGTGGAGTAAACCACAAAACACAAACACACATTTTTGACACACAGTATTGTATTGTATATATTGTATTGTCGTGAATCTAACCCTTCTACTTACTACTCTAACACATTATAAGCATGGCTTTGCAAATAGGTCACTATTCTAGAAAAATCTATTTATTATAGGTATTCTTAGGAATTTCTTTTGATATTATTGTATTTTGAAACAGACTTCGAATAAGGTGTTATGTTCTGCTGCACCTACTCGTATGCATATTTTTTCGTAAAGTTTAATTTCTGGTAAAACTGTCGTATCAGCAGTGATAACTAGTCCTTACTGTACTGCCAATTTAAATTGGAGTAGTTAAAATTTAAAATTTAATTTGACAATTTAAATTGACTATAGACTACTATGCCCGACAAATTTTATGTAGAAATACTTTGGGCACAAGTCCAGTAGGATGGTAGTTAAATGTAGTGCAGGATTTGTAGACAAATATGTAGAGCAGTATAAATAATAATGCCAATCCCGCTATTTCACCAATGCGTTGAATTTAATTTAAATAATTTTGAGAAAATTACCTGTGCTTTACTCTCCCAGTCCATTCCCACGGCGCAAATGATGCACATGACGACCAAGGCAATGGTCCCAACAATTCGCACGTCATTATATCCGTTGTCAATGATCCCCGAGTTGCCCAATTCCCGTAGCAAAGTGTTGAGAGAGTCGCAGAAGCCTATGGTGTTCATGCTGGCTGCTACTGCGTTCGCAAACGCGAAGATTATGCCCACGGAAGCACCGAATTCGGGACCCAGTGATCTTGATATGATGTAGTAGATTCCACCTAAAAGATTGTTATTTTTTTAAGTTACAAAGATATTAAAAGAATTCGAAAGGCGGTAGAACCTGTATGGAGTTTCTATTATGCTATAGCTACTTCTAGCGTGAAGCAGTTCTTGTTTTTTTTTTTTCAGTTCTTGTGTTTCGCGAAAGGGCATACCGGATAAGTTACTTCTCATGATTGGAAAGACATCTGTAATCGGCTTCAGATAGAACTCCTATTCAATATGGAGCTGGTTATCGATGCTCATGAGTGGTAGTGACCACTTACCATCTGATAGAATGCATGCTCCTCATGCATGCATGAATGAATGCATTTTGAAGGTGGTAGAACCCTTTGTGGTTCGACTCCGGCGGCACCACCGCCACACCTATTTCTGCCTAATAACAGCAGTGTTAAGCGCTGCTGTGTTCCGTTATAAAGGGTGTGGTAAGGGAGACATACTTTTCCGAGGCGTTCCAGCTGAGTCCTCAGGGGTAGCGGCGCATCTGTGGCCGACCTCAGGTAGGAATATCTAATCCTATCTGGGGTTGATTACAGATGTCCATGGGCGGCAGTAGCCACTTACCATCAGGTGGACTGCATGCTCGTTTGCTACTCTCATTTTATAATAATAAGATAATCAGTACTTAATAAAACGTTTCAAAAATACCTACAAATGAATACACGTTGACACTTTGTCTCGTGACAGAGTACAAAACAGTGTTTACAAATAGGCTTTGCCCTGATTAATTAGGAGCAGTAATTAGGTGATCAAAGCATATGTGGACAATGAAAAACGATCTGTTGTAATTTCACGATCAAGATGGCCTGGCCAAGTTTGCATCTATGACGTTAAATATGGTTGTAATTTACTTATGTAATTAACACAATTGTGCTTCTGAGGCAAATATATAGTGTTGTGACTTTTATGAATCTTTTATATGAAAAAAGCATATTATTATGTGATGTTGGTTAGTTATTTGCGCTAAAAAGTCATATATTTCCATCAACCGGGGAATGCGATTGCATAAATATGACAGAAAAATAAAAAGAAAAAGTCATTTTGATTTTTAAATTCTGTACCCAGTTTAACTCGTGGTATCACCATAAAAAAAATCATACATATGGTTATATTTGTCAAACCATTTGGGCAATTAACCATTGAACTACAATCATGCCACCGAATGACGCTCCAAAAATATGCTTCTTCTGACCGCCATATAAGTAACTAGCTGACCCGGCAAACTTTGTACCGCCTTTTACATAAAATATAACCTAAGTTACTCGTGGATAATCTAGCTTTCGAATGGTGAAAGAATTTTTAAAATCGGCCCAGTAGTTTTTGAGCCTATTCATTACAATCAAACAAACAAACAAAGTTTTCCTCTTTATAATATTAGTATAGAAGTATAGATAAGACAATAGTCGGGTGTTATTATGCTAATATTGAGTTTAGTTACCTCCTTTAACCTCCCCGTTGGTACAGATTGCGCTCATAGAGAGGGTGGTAATCACGCACACAACGGCGGAAATGGCAACAATGACCAGCGACCACCCGATACCTGCTTGAGACACCACCCACGATATACGCAGGAACAGCATCACCCCCCATATGTTGAGGAGACATGGTATCAGCACGCCCTATAACAAATTAAAGTTTAAACCCTTGTGGTACGACTTCGGAGGCATCACTATTTTCTGCGTAATAACAATAAGGGAAGGTGGTAGAACCCTTAGTGGTTCGACTCCGGCGGCACCACCGTCACACTTATTTCTACCTAATAACAGCAGTGTTAGGCGCTGCTGTGTTCCGGTTTGAAGGGTGTGGTAAGGGAGACAGACTTTTCCGAGGCGTTCCAGCTTAGTCCTCAGGGGTAGCGGCGCGTCTGTGGCCGCCCTCAGGTAGGAATATCTATTCCTATCTGGGGTTGATTACAGATGTCCATGGGCGGCAGTACCCACTTACCATCAGGTTGACTGCATGCTCGTCTGCTACTCCTATGTTATAAATAATAATAATAATAATATTAAGGGCTATTGTGTCCCGGTCTGAATCTTGTGGTACCGGAGACATACTTATCCGAGATGTTCCAACTTAGTCCTCAGGGGTAACACAACCCGCTGTTGCCTACCTCATTTTATCTGGGGTTGATTACAGATATCCACTTAATATATTTTTGTATAGGAGCAAACTAGTTACATAATATATTCACTCTTAATTTGCCAACAGGAGATGTCCCTCCGGGTTAGGTGATCATGCTCGAAAAGCCCCCATGCTCCAATAGTCTTAGTTCGGAACTTGTATATTTGTATATATGCAAGATGTTGAAAAAACTTCGTTAGCGTGATTCAGAAACGTAATCTCTTCACGAGATACGGTAAGTTGCCGCATTAGTTCTAAATATTTATTTATTAGAAACATATATAGTATAGTACAAAACTTACTTGAATCCATCCTAATTTAATTCCGTGCGCTGGTGTCGGTGATTTGGTATCTCTTTGATTTTGTGTTTTTTCGTCCTAAAACAAAAATAATCTTCTAATATATAAAATTCTCGTGTCCCAGTTTTCGTTGCCATACTCCTCCGAAACGGCTTGACCGATTTTAATGAAATTTTTTGTGCTTATCCGGTATCTATGAGAATCGGCCAACATCTATTTTTCATCCCCCTAAATGATAAGGGTTGTTCACCCTTAACATTTTTCGGGTCAGCTAGTAATTTATATTTTTTCTTTATAAGTACAGGGTTTTGCTTTACACCCAAATAAATTACTTCTATCATGAATATAAATAGGTAATACCCATTTTATAACAATTTATTAGATGCTTACATCATTGACGGAGTTCTAAAGTATGTTAATTCTATAAGAATACCTTTTAAAACTTATACAAATATTTTTTTCGCCATCAGAGATTAAAAAAAGAAACATATAAAAAATAAGTTTCGACAATGGCTCAAAATATACCCCAATGTACTACATAACTAGATAATGCACTATTTCTATATATTGTGTCCTATAATCGAAGTATCCATGTGTATATTAACAAAAATACATTAATCAAAGACAAAGAAACCACATAATAGAATAGATAGAGGGCAATAGCACCTCGGATTGGGCTCATTTAGAGACTGGCGTGCCGCAAGGCGGTATTCTCTCACCATTACTATTTTCTCTATTTATTGACTCCATAACTTCTGTTCTCAACTGTTCGTATCATCTGTATGCAGATGACTTGCAACTTTACGCTCAAGCAGATTTGAATAATCTCCATGGCGCAATTGATACAATTAATCTTAACTTAAGTGCCATTTATAACTGGTCATTGCGCCATGGGATTTCAGTCAACCCTGCCAAATGCCAAGCGATCGTCATGGGTAGTTCAAGGTTGCTGACAAGGGTAGATTATAGCTCCCTTCCACCTATCTTATACAACTGCTCTCAAATTCAGATCGCTCAAACAGTGAAAAATCTTGGGCTTTATATCGACAACTCTTTGACTTGGTATCCGCAAGTTGTGGAAGTATGCCGGAAGGTCAACGCCACTCTGCGCTCACTATATCGTCTAAAACACTTTCTTCCTATTAAGACCAAGCTTATGCTTGTCAACACTCTTATTCTGCCTATTATTGACTATGCAGACGTGTGCTACCCAGATCTGACCGAAGCTCTTCTTAATAAACTAGAGCGCCTTCTCAATAATTCTATTCGATTCATATTTGGTCTCCGAAAATATGATCACGTTTCTCTATTTCGTCGCCAACTTAAATGGCTTACTATTCGTCAGAGGCGTAACTCTAGGGTTCTCTTCCTTCTTTATTCTATCCTTTATGATACGAATACTCCTTCTTATCTGAAGGATTCTTTCCAGTACCGGCACTTAACTCACGATAAAATGCTTCGGTCATCTCATAATTTAAAAGCAGATATTCCATCACATAATAGTGGCTTCTTCCATTTTTCCTTTACTGTTCAGGCAGTTCTGCTCTGGAACGCCCTGCCCGTGCACATAAGAAAAGCTCCAAGCAAAGCGATATTTAAAAAACTTGTCCGAGAGTATCTGAGCTCCTCATCTGACATATAAAGCATTTTTTATCTCTTTTCTCTTCACCTATATTATATGTATATATATATATATAAAAAAAATAATAAAATATTATATATATATATATATATATATATAATATTTTATTATTTTTTTTTAGATATATGTATATATTTAGATATGTATTTATATATGTAGTAAGTATTACAATATTTATGTATTTTGACACCTGCCGCAAATTCTCTCCACTCACCAAGGGTTGACTGGTAGAGAATGCCATCAGGCATTAAGTTTGCCCTGTTGTACCTTAACCGTGTGTTTGTGTTACAATAAATATATAAATAAATAAATAAATAATAAAATATCAGTTTATGTATTGAATGTTCATATTATTATGTCTAAATTAATGCATATCTTTTATGACTCGCACACTTTCGCGAAGACTTACACAAGAACAATAATGAAAACAGTATCTAGTTTTCCTTCGACATCATAGTAATATTGTCTACATACTAAGGTTTACTGTGACTGCTAACTAACTTTATAGGGTCATATATCTGGAAGAATCTAAATAAAAAAATCTTGTCAAAAGATGAAAAATATAAAATTCTAACTACCTAAAATCTCCTTAGCGTTAATACCTACTCTACATATAGAGATGCTTACGGATCTGAAAAGCAACTTCCTGAAACTTCTTCAATTAGAGTCTTCCCGGATCATACGTGCCCCGGAAAGAGTCTAATTAAGACAAGCAGGCATAGTAAATTGTGTCAAAACAGGATAAGTCCGAAAGTAAAGTAAGAATCAGAATATCGAAGTACTATTCTTAAAAATACCGAGAAGAATTCACTCAATACACATGTATCTATTCAAACAATTAAATTATGACACAGAGTTTGTGTTTCGTAAACAATAAAACTTTACGTTTAGGTCGCTGATCCCCATAGAATGTTGTGTAAATATTTTAAATGACAGAATTTTGCGCAAATACTCGTACAAATAACATATGCAACAGTGCCACCGCCATTATTAAAAGTAATAATTAATTAAAAAAATCAAAAACCCGACTGCACCAAAAAGGCTGAAGTAGAATTTCCAAAAGCAGTGAAATAGGCATTTCGTTATTTTTATCCAGAAAGCCACATACAAAGTTGCATAGTAGGTGTCTGCTTCAAAAACAAAAGATGTTCAAACAATATTATCCTATTTTATCCTCGTAGTGCTCATTTACGCTATATAAAGAACCTAAAAAAATTGTAATATTCCAGCACGCTTAAGTTCAGCGGTTTCCCTTTGCGTCGATCTCTGGTACAGCAACTCACTCATTTAGTCAGACAGTCATCTTGATGTGTATATACGAGTATATATGTACTAACTCACCCGGCAAACGTTGTGTTGCCAAATAAATAAAAAAATGTTAAGGGTGAACAACCCTTATCACTTAGGGGTAAAAAAATATAGATAGTGGCCGATTCTCAGACCTACTGAATATGTATATAAAATTAGGTGAAAATCGGTGAAGCCGTTTAGGAGGAGTACGGTAACTAATACGAGAATTTTATATATAAGATATATTATATAACGTATGTGTAATCTCCTCTTAATTTCCTGTATTTTGACACCCTACTCGATAGGTTTGGTTAACTTTTTTTAAAACGTGTTACTACTCGTATTTCGCGAAAAAATCCACCATTTACGGTCTATAAAATATATAACTTCAGTAAATCAAAGTTTCGGCCATTATTTTATCGCGTTAGAGGTAGTATTTCATTATTTTTATCTAACAAGCCTGATGCAAAATTTCATAGTGTTTGCTTCAAAATTGACGATTGTTCAAATGAACTTTAAACCCTTATTTTACCCTCAACGGGGTTGATTTTTCGGAGGGCGATGAATAAGTGCGTCCTTGTTCCTATCCAGAAAGCCAATTACAAAATTTTATAGTAGTTGCTTCAAAATTTAAGGATTTCAAAAAAACTGTTTTACCCTATTTTACCCTCTTTAGGGTAGAATTTCCAAAAGGCCTTTCTTAGTACTTATTCACTCTATATAGAGAACCTATGTGCAAAATTTCAGAAGTGTTAGGTGCTTGGTTTAGGCTGTACGTTGATTTCTGAAAAATGAAAAAGTCATTTAGTTAGTCAGTCAGTCAGTCACCTTGCTGTTTTATATATATATACAAATATGTTTTTATAATCTCCGTTTAATTTCCTTTCATTTGATACCCTACTCGATAGGTTCGGTTAACTTTTTTTTTAAATGTGTTACTATTTCGCGCCAAAAATCCGCCATTTTGTTTTTTTTTTTACTAACACCTATCTAAGGACACTCGGGTCATTGAGACAAATATAATGACACCTTAACTGTTGAAATTCATCTAGTCGTTTGTTAGATCGGATCAAATAAAGAAAGACAAACATACAAGATACGCGCGAAAAACATAACCCTTCCTTGGCAGTCGGGTAAAAATAGAAACAAGTATCAATTGTGTGGACTGCAGTGGACTGCACGTCGAAAGTAAAAACGTGTAGTTTCACATTTAATTTTTTATTTTTTGTAAAAAAAATCTTATTCTTATCCGTACCATTAAATATCTAAATAAATGAATCTACACATACATAAAACTATAACATTTATATATACTTTTATCTGAGCCTGTATTTCACGGGAGTTTAATGCTTTTCCCATCCGAATGTGCCTAATGAAGTTTTCACCACAAAAATGAAACATTTCCCTGCGAATTCAGCATACAAGATTATAAGGTGATATTACGAAATAGTCTCAAGTTAATTTTTATTATGCTACAACATTTTGCATCGCTTTAACAAGATAGCAGCCCTGAGAACGTCAACAGAAGTCGTGATGATGATGGATACCGGCTGTCTTAACGCCGCATTCCATCGCAGCCGTAGGTGTCGAATTGTCACCACATATTGTTCGCAAATGTGTATCTAATGGACACGTTCGTAAACAACGGAACGGAAGGCTTCATTTGTTTCGTCGCTTTATATTTCTTTTTGTTTATCTATGTTATGACGGTTTTCGGCCTTATAACGTACGTCTTTCATTTAAACACCGAATTGGATAAAGACATAATTGAAATACTTATATTTTATATAAATAGTCTTAAATGTTATTTGTTGGTACATATATTGACTACGCCCGTCCGTCCGTGCATATAGGTATGTGTATAAATAAGTAATAATAATAAAAGTATGCCTTTGATTTACTCCCGGTGAAAAATTAATATATTAATTCTTTATCTTTTAACACTTTAAAAACGCATTTAAATAATTGAACGCGTGTAGAATTTTAAATTTCAAATACTGATGCGCAAACTTATGGTTTTTAAGATAAGTAACCAAGTACCTAATATAGCAGACATGTTAATTAATATTTTGAAGAGTATTCTAGTGATATATGAAAGGCTATGCAAAGATAAGATTGATCGCAAGGGAAGCAGGTAGAGTGGTCAGCGAGCAGCGCTAGCCGGTTTTCGCCGGACCACACCGCCTGCACTCCACAATCCACATGCCTCGTAATAACTGAGAAAATGACGCATTCTTATACGAATATAATATACAGCATGACCAGTAGTTAAAATGTTATGTGTTATGTTATAAATAATTAGCCAAGAGCGAGTCCAAATCACAATCGGAGGAGAGATAATTAATGCCCACATTTTATTATTGTTTATTATCATATTTGCAATAGAAGAAAATATCTATATTGTTAACATATTAATTCTACTACTAGGTCCCTCTGTATACTACGGTTCACTAGATAAATCGAAATACCGGTTTCTTACGAGAAATCGGTTTTATCGGGGATCCCCCATTACTGCTTTATATCTTTCTATATCGTATTTGTTGTTATAGGAGCTACAGTAATACATACTCTATAAAAAATCAAGTGTTTATTTATAACTTAAGAGATAGAGCTCTGTGTCACAAGGGTAGACGGATAGACAGCGGAGGCTTAGTAACACGGTTCCGTTATTACCCCTAAAAACGATATTAAAATAAATTTCTTTCTTAAAATTGAAAAATGCGTGTCATAGCAGGAATGTTTTAGTTCTAAAATCTGCATAAAACATACCTGTTTATTTATTTCCGTAGCGTAAACCGTGAATAATTTGAAATTTCATTATAAATTGATTTCTTTTATAGAGTATGTAATTCATCTTAATAACCATTCCTCGCTATATTAAATAAAATGTAAATAAAAATTCATAGCACGTCTACAAAATTTGTCTTTGCGCATTTTCTGGCAATTAAGTAACAGTAAATTTTATTTAATTTAAGGTTTTTAAGCTTTCAAATAACCAAAACGCCATCCAATTGGATCAGATGTTTTTGAGAAAATCGCGGACAAACAAACTTACATCGATATTCTTATGACCCTTAGCGGATACTTAGGACACCCTGTTTAAAAATATTTCTTTGTTTCCGCACTTGTAACAATAGATGTACATATAATTCTTTTAATTATATGAGTTACAAGTATGAAGCTAACCACGATAATATTTTAATTTGTGTACAGGAAAACTATGCGGTACGTACACGTAATGTTTTAATTGTCAACAGATAGTGATAAATATATAGGGTTGTGTTACCGGCTCTATTACTTTCCAAATTTAACTGAAATTTGTAATCTATATTGCGGATAATTACCCATTACTACTGACTTTATTTTCATATATATACTACATATCATGTAACTTAAACACTTATAAAAAAAGTGTTTTTTTTTTTTTAATTTCCTACATTAATTGAACGATAATACTATATGATAATTAAAACGAATACAAACAAAATTAAACGCTACAATCAAGTTATACTTTTAAATATAAATCGAAAACGAAAAACGAAATCCAAAACGCAATTACTATTTTGAATGTAAATCTCCATCTATTTCCATATTTCCAAATAAATATTCTACACCTTCGTAATCGCCATACTGCTTACTATTGCTTCCAATATTCTAATTTTAACGAAACACCAGTAATATCCCGTAGAGCTTCGCGGAACATTTGAACCGAAATAAATAATAACATTCCTAGTCAAACTTCAAAGTACTTTTGAGTTTGCGATAGTGGAGAAATATTTCTGACTATAATGTTATAAAATATATAATTACGAATGTCGTACTAATAATTATTTTATAGATATATAATCTTATAAGTATATAAAATTCTCGTGTCACAATGTTAGTTACGGTACTCCTCCGAAACTGCTTTACCGATTTTCACCAAATTTATATGCATATTCTGTAGGTGAAAAAGTAATTCAAACTTGATTCCGTCTAAAACAACTGCAAACTCTACATTTTTAGCAATAATTGCCTGAAGGTTTTGAATGCCTTTTATATCATGGCATTTAACATAATAAATTATTTAGGTATAAGATATAAGATGCCCTCATCTAAACACATGCATTGATATTGACATCTGAGATAAAAAGTGTGATTTCTGTATTGATTTCAATATGGGAGAAATTTTATTCGTTAAATATTTATTTATTTGCTTTCATTACAGTTAGAATATCATTTGTCATTAAATAAATGGAACTTGCCAAAACCACTTTTCAAGTAGTAGGTATACCAGGACAGTACGTCACAAATGATCGCAAACAAGTTGACTCTTAAAGCCCGTTTGCATTCTACGTTAATTTCGACAGAACATATTATATACCGCTTAACGACATTTTAATCATAGGAAACATGGCCACCAGTCATCTGATCAATCCTAATAATGTATTTGCAAGCGTAAACGAGCATTACTATATTTACAATGTCAAATGTCATGTTTATAACAAAAAAATTATAATGTTCGTTCGTGCCGTTAAATTTGAATACGGAATTATTTTTAATTATACGAGATAGGGCAACATTTATGTCTTTGCATGTGTTTAAGCTGTATATAAGTGTCTTAAAATCCATTGCTTGTAATGGCCATGGCGTTTAAAAAGGAGACACTGTACTTGATTGTGCGTATTTACACCCGTAGTTGTTGAGGATTTTTTTCCTCAATCCTGGGAATCCCTGTCTAAATCTGTAAGTTATTATCGACGGGAAGAAAGGTAATAGGTAAAGCTATTCGCCAAGAAAGCCTGGTAGCAAATCGGATACAAAAAAACATTTACTCGCAAAAATCCCAGCTCAGCGTTTTATATCGATCAATGCTTGATAATGTTATATTTTAATTTAACAGAGACTCGCTACTTTTGTCGATACGTTTACTGTTTTATTTAACTGCTTATACATTATTGGATAAGATTCAAAATTAATTATTCAGAGATTAATCACTTTTTGAAACGTTGAGAGGACATTAAGTATACACAAATTATATTGTAACTGTGTTTGTAAGTAAAAAAGAAGATCATTCTAATATAAAAGCATAAGTATCATTATACCTACATATTTATATTATGTCCTTACCTCTTCCGTAATTAGATGATCTCCATGCAGCTCGCCAAGACTTGGTCTCTTCAAGGCACGTTTTGAGTTTCTATAATTTTCCAATCGCGGCAGTGCTTCCCTAGTGAGCTGTGCCAAGGACCTTTTTCTTCTCCAGCCGGCGTCGTGGAGCCAGGTCTCTGATTGACCATTGGCCTCTCCTCTCTCGGCCGCCTCCACCGAGGACCGTAGCGGTCTTGATATGATGCTGGCGCCCATGTGGATGCCATTTTTTTTGGACTCCGATTCCACGGAGGAAATTGCAAACCTATAAAAATAATAAACATTTAATTCTGAGGTTTCAGACAAAGGTAAGTTATACTCATCTTTATTTGAAAATATTGTCAGTAATTTTAACTGTGAAATAGAGAAAACGTAACTCCCTATTTTTAATTAACTTCGTATGTATTTATTTTATTTATGGTATGTGTAACCTACTACTTTGTACTACTATTAATGTTACTTTCAACAATTTAAGAAAAGACTGAAAAGTTTCGTACGTATTTATTTTACTTATTATTGTTTTTGACAAGTTTTTTCACTGTGTGTATAATTGCTGTTAGAAATCAGACACAATTTATAGATTAATTAATATTTGATAATTATTTTAATAAGCTTACCTGTTGTCTTCCATTTTCTTGACAACCACCAAAGACTAACGAAAATTATTTGATTTATGAACAATGTTGAGTTTTATCATAATACTTGTACGTATATCTTTAGTTTTCGAACACAACCGCATAATTTTCTTTCACGTATCTGCAACAATATAAATTTTATATTTTTATTGATATTTCGAAGTTAACAAAAAACAAAAAATACGTATTGTGATTCCGATGCGCCTAAAATAATTTATGAACTGTACAAAAAATAATGTATACCGTAATATGTGCTTAGAAATTCTTAGTCCACAAATACGAATATGCTACGAATATACTAAACATGTATGTTCAGATCCTTTAAGCCCTTCGTTATGGCACCGTGTCTAGATTAAAGTGAATAATATTATGTTCATAATGAGTCGTTTAATACGATTGTATAGTAACAATAAATGGAGATATAATCAGATAACTACTACCGACCACTTAGCTTTAATATGGCACTTAAGACACGTGAGATGCCGATTAAAATCACACATGTAACAAAATTAACAATGGGATATGTATAGGTACTAGGTAATAGGTATATGGTGAGGATAAGCGAAGAAACAAAAGAAAACATTACATAGGAAAAAAAATAAAATAAAATAATAACAAAATAAAAAACAAATAAATATAGGTGATAGAAATTTAAGGTGCACACACATGCACGCAAAAACACACACACACACCTCACACACACACCTCACACACACACACACACACACACAACTCACACACACACCTCACACACACACACACAACTCACACACACATACACTGTGTAATACTTTAAATATTTGTTGTATCCAATGTTTTTCTATGTGCAATGTTGGAAGAGCGGGGCTCACCTAACACAAGTAAGTAACATTGCTTATCAGGTGGGCTCCAATAACTTTATATATAAGGAAAACATTGTAGAGAAGGAAATAAAAAAATTTGATTTTTTTTTAAAACAATAATAAGACGGGTAGGTACCTACATAGAGTCGTAAAGAAACTGAACATGCTAATCCAGACAAAATGGAGGAAGAAAGCCAAGAATAGATCGGTTTGTAAGAATATTATCAGTAGCAAATCGCGGTTTAGGTGATGATGATGATACCTATACCAGACTTGGTTTAAAACTATCGACTAAAGTTCATTTTAAGATTTCCGCACAGATGAAGATGAAGATAACTTTATCAATAAATCCATTCTTTCCGTCCATCCACGTTTAAAAGGTAAACCAATAGAAGGCCCTTATCAACGGGAGGACCTTTTTTATTTTTCATCCACATATTACAAAAAATATTTGTTTCCAATCCCGCTTAAGTATAGAGTAAGAAAAATTTCAGAGACTTGGTTTAACTACAGTCTATAATGCAATACTGTATAAATTGTTCTGTTTTTGGTACGGTGCCGGTGATTCCGTAAATATTATAACTCTAAGTTTTATTTCTTTTGATCTCTAGCATCACACTCAGTATAAATAAATTACATTGAAGAACTGACATTATAAACCATTTTTAAACGCTTATTTTCACGAGATCAATGTAAAAAGCCAAATTTATATCTGACTGTAGGTTCCCCTTGAAAACTTCTGATCCGATGAAATGGGACATTAATGTAAATATACTACCATTTATTTCAAAAATATTTAAGGCTTCTGCTTCAATAGAAATGGCAAGCAAGCGCGTGCGAATCGCGCGAACGATGATTTGAAATGAACTCTGTCTCTAGTTACCTCTTCTTAAGAAGCTCCCGTATTGATTTATGTTATATTTATATAATATATTATATATTATGATGTTTATTCTATTTCATTACCTATACAGGCAAATACTTTGTGTACAATCAGTAGCGGCCTAAATACCTAAGTCGGAGGCGTGGGGCGGATATATCGAATGACGCCCCAGTTTAAGAAGTTAATTAACTTTACAAGCTTTTGCAAATTTCTACAAGCAAATTTGTAGACATGCGGAGGCCCCCAGAGCCAGAGCCCCGGGGCGAACCACCCCTGCCACTTAGTTCGCCAGTGAATATAAAAGATCAGCATTGGCCGCCTCAGTCCCCTGTGTACGAATCTAATTTTCTTACTACCAAATAATAATAAAATTTTATCGAGCAACATGTGGTTAACCGATAGTAATAATTAACAATAGGAACTCAATAATAACGCTATACATCATGTTATTTAGTTGTAACGTAAGGTACTTTGGTCACGCCAATTGTTATAATATTATACTCGTAGAAGACTGTAATATAAAATTCATCGTAAAGTTATGTCATCAAATGTTAAACATTTGTAACAGTAATATACATTGTTTTGTTGATATATTTCAATGTTTAAGTAATTGTACTAATTAGTATAAAGTTTGACTAAGTCTTGGCACTCACGGAGCGTTTTTTTGCCGCGTGTAGATGTAGGTACGCGTAGAAAATGAAAATGTAGGCAAATTATATTGTCATGGCGTGATTTATGTCTCCAGAAGAACCACTGCCACTGGTCTGTGTTCGGGTTTGAATGGTGTGTTAAGGGCGACATACTTGTTGTCGTCTTAACAGCTATGATTGAAGAATAAATATTGAAATAGGTAGTTTGGAATAGTTAAAATGGTAAAAGGTTATTAAATGAGTATGTACTAACTGTGTTTCTTTCATACTTTACCGTACAATATACAACTTGTACTCTGGTTGCGCGGGGCAGAGTGCAATTCACAACTGACAATCCGATCGCTTGTTTTCCGCCGAGTATGCGGATACTTCAGCAACCGTAGCGGCTACCGCAGAAAACTGTCTCGGTAGTTTTGAAATAAAATATTCCTCGTTTCTGCGCTAATGCCACTAAAATCAGCACCGTGAGTTCTTACTCTTAGGCAGTACATAAAAACTATTATTTTAACAGTAGCTCTTTTAATTAGGTAAACAGGAAATTATATTTTTTATGACAGGGTTATTATAAAAATATGTACTTATTCGTATAAAAAAGTATCTTGAACAATACATAATAAAAATGGATAATACGTCAGCAAAGTAATCCGCATTAGTTTATGAATCAAATCGTCAAATTAGAGACAACGTTAAGAATATTCTGATAATTTAAGCGACTGCTAGAATTGGCATCGTGTAAGCATAATCGAAAGATCGAGTTCTACAAACTTTAAAATTATTTATCTAATTTTATCGGTTGAACATGTTACACTGCTTATGATATAATTGGAGACCACTTGTCCGTCCACTCCAAATAGTTTTATCAGGCAAAACAACAATTAATCCATTGATAGAAGTGGCACAAGAAACCGCTTCCGGAAACAAGATAACTGACAATATCGCACGTGATGATGGCAAGAGGCCTGATGGTATGGCACTTGTTCCCTGGAAACGAGAGGTCGCTTGTATGGGATGCAACTTGCGTTGATACCCTGGCTCCGTCCCATATTTCGGTGTAAATAACACGCGCGGGCGTCGCGGCATATACTGCTGAATCTGCTAAGCGGCGCAAACATGTAGTCACTAGGTCCTTGGGAGCCAAAGGTCTAGGGGGATAGATTGGCGTTTAAGAAGACCGTAAGGCTGTTGAACATTTTGACCAGAACGTGGTTACGCAGTCAGCCTTCTTAGGGCCCTTTCAAGAAGAGGATTGAACTCTTTGTTTCATATTTAATTTATTAGATTTTACTTTTTATTTATTTTCTTTAGTTTTCATTAATTACAGAATCCCTACAGCTACACACGGATATCTTCCTACTACTAAGGAGGTGGAAGATGACATTTTACTTTACGTCGTCTAGGAAAGAACGTCTGACGTAACTTTCCTAGGGGACGCATTTTGCCAACTCGCATAAAAAATAATAAGCCACGTAATATTACAATGAATCAGCAGATAAAAGGTCGTCAATCAAAATTAAGCTTTTAAAGGCAGGTAAAGGTAAAGGTAACTTAATCTGACCTTTCATAAGCTTTCTCGTTACGCATATGTCATAGGCTATATTCTTCAAAAATATTTTATAAGCACCCCATATTCTTCAAAGATGTTAATTATGGTTGAGGTCAAGAGAAAAATTATATTAAAAATTCTTGAAATTTCTGACTAGTTTTGCGCTTTCGCTATGGTATACTCAAAGAAAACTTCAGAAATAAACTAGTACCTACTTATTTGTATACCAATCTTGTAATAATACTACTGTTAATGTCTATCAACAGGATAAAACGAGAAATATTCCGTATCATGGTCAAAATTATAACAACTAAACAACGGTTTATTACAACACAATTAAGTCAGTACCTAGTATTAAAAAATCTAGTCTTTTCGCGAGTCGTTTTTTACATATAATTTTTTCCCCTGCATAAAAATGCACTAGAATACATAATTTAGCTCGCTCATACTTCGCGAGCCTTATGTATATAGCAAAGCTTCGCGCAACAGGTCAGGAGGCTTTCGCGGCCGGTTCGATCCGGTTACAGCCGGTAATGCCGGTAGCGTCCTACTCGACTCACGTGTTGCGGATCCTAAGTTGGAGATTACGCCAACACGTGGCGCCACATTACTCCTTTTATTTTTAATGGATTATTCAAATTTGGATTGATTTGCTTATGTTTTGTTTTTCGAGATCTTGTGTATGTTTTTAATAAGTCTTACGCAAGATATTTACGTAAAAAGCAGTTTATAAGACTCGCTTTCGCTACTACCATGGGTGAGAGTTTTTATCGATTCAGCTGCTTTTGTGAACTTGTACAAAGGCGATATAATGTTATTATTATGATGACGATAAAAAGATATTTTACATACCTACTTGACGACATATTTGGTAGGTTGGTATCGTAAAAATAAGCGCATTGAAGTTATTTCGCAACAAAAAGTTTAAGACATTTTGTTTATTATGTGTAACGTCAGAAAACATCAGGATAATGGTTGCCAATACTCGGCAAAAGGTAATCGATATTTTTATTAAGAGGAATACGTTCACAAGTTTGTTTTATTAACATTTTGTTTCTTGTTTCAGTGTGGGTTTAGTCATTCTCTACATGGAGTTGATTAGAGCCGACAAGTCTATGTTGACTCTTGTATTTTATACCACTACTACTACCATTTCACCGTTAATAAGTTTAATTGGTGCATAATCGTATTTTTAACATTAGATAATAAATAAATAAAAATAAAATTACCACAAGAGATATAGTTATCGCCAAACTGCTAGCCCGTTCTGAAATTGTTGCGAGCAGATGTAATCATACAATTTGCTATGGCAACGCGATTCATTTCTATATTGAGCGGACTAGCAGTTTTACGTGAACACTACTGGAGTAAAAGTCCAATATTCCTGCTCTATCCATTTGTGACCACTATAGACCACAAGAAGCCGGGTTAGGCTAGGTCATGGCGTAATGTCTAGTGCGTGAACTCAAACAATACCGCTATACCTTTTTACCTAACTTTGAGAGCTGCCAATGTCGAATTGAGGATAATGCGAACAGGTTCTAAAGTACCTAACATTAAAACCTGTTTATTTAGTCTCTAAGATTTGAACAAACTTTACCACAGTTAGGTATTATTTTTAGATAAAGTTAAACACGACTTTGTCTAGTTTTTATATCTGCAATGAAAACGTATATACTGGTAGGTATATAACTATCTTTATTGTCTTTGTTAAAAGTGAATCTGTGAAAAATAGCTTGGTAATATTGGACAAATGGGATGGTTAGTAGTACCTTTTTTTTTCTCGAGGGGGAAACCTTCAAAAGGTACCCGGTACCGTGGGAGCGACACGGGGTTATGTGGGATACCGCACTAGAACCCCCAGGGTGGCCGTCCTCAGCGCTGCGTAGAGGACTCCGGGATCTCCAAAGGAACGCAACCGGAGTTGGTTAGTAGTACTTATGGTATGTTCAACTCTATTAAAAACTGTAATTTAAAGGTACTATTTAATAATGGTCGAACCCTTTGTGGTTCAACTCCGAAGGCACCTCCTTCACACCTATCACAGCCTTATAAAATCAGTGTTAAGCGCTACTGATCTCAGATGACGCTGTATTTTTTTGGACTTGATCACAGATGTCGCCCACATTGGCCACTTACCATCACGTGAACTGTTTGCTTATTTCCTATTTATATATTGTAAAAATAATCTTTCCTCATAAAACATTTAAGTATTCATGCGAAATACGCTTAGTTTGACAATGTATACATGGTAATCTTAACATAAACGTGTCATATAACAACGGACCACCATGTAAAGAAGTTTAAACATATAACAAACCCACACAAGATTAAACAGAGGGTTTATCAACGTCCACCGTATGTTTAATGTCTTCAAGGTATGATGGTTTGCTAATATTGACCAGCCTACCATGTTACGCAAGATAGGTATGTCAAATTGCCATAAATCGGTGGCTACTAAAAGGAAACAGTTTAACACGTAGATGCAACTTGGTAAACCTTGGGAAAAACAAGATCCGGCTTAGTTTATCTCATTAGATCAGAGGACAAAGGGGTACTGTTCTCGACCATACATTGTCTATCATATACCTACCCATGTATAATGTTATTACTTAGGTACATATAACACTCCTTGTTAAAAATATGTCTTATACAAAAGCAACGTATTTACTCCGCCATAGTTACATAGTAATATTGAAAATTTCTCTACGCAAAGAGCGATTGATTCTACCAACGGGTTTTTTGTAAGATTAAAGTAGAAAACGATTGTGGTACGTGTCCACTGGCCCCATGAATATTTGTAACTAATTCCGTATAGAACAATAGTTCTACTTGAGTGAGGACTGATGATTAACTCTTCCACCGAAACAAAACAAATAGGTGTCATGCTACTGGTTCCATCAACTTTTAAAAACTAACTACCTTATTTAGTATTCTTAGTAATTTTAATTATTAAGTTAAGATTAAAACTACTTCGCAACAATCCGCTACAAATATGTATGATGGTATATATTTTAAACCATGCAGTATGTACCACCCTCCCTCCCTCAAAGGATGCATGCAGATGCAAAAATTAAAAATATACACCACCAATCACCATACATACCACCACCAACACGTGTTTCGCTCCAAAATGGAGCATCATCAGGGTAAGTTGACTCTACGACGGTTAATCGCTAAGTACTCTTAGCTTAAGTATTCATACGAAATCTTAGCTAAGTAATCGCTAAGTAATCTTAGCGATTAATCGTCGTATTCGTAGCGATTAACTTAATAAGTTCATAAAGTAACATAAAGCTATTTGTAAACCACAAAAACAATATGAATATTTTCTAAAACAAGGTACAAACTATGTATACCAATATAAACAAAGTAATAAAAATAATATTTACCAGTAACAATAAATATTAAATTAAATTCGTTACTATTTTGATAATATAGGGTTATTGTTGTTGGACTTGTAAGTAATTAATCCTTTAGACTAACTAAATCCCAATATAAATAAGTGTATCTCCCCTAAAACACCCTTTAAATCAGACCATAGCTACGCTACAGTCTAGTTATAACATGAACCTAGAACAGAGGGTGGTTCCTAGGCATTCGTTCCACGAGAGGTTTATTCAATCTTAGTATTCAAGTAAGATGTGTATCATTTTTCATGCAGATATAAGATTTTTTTTGGATGTAGTGGATACTCACAACAAGAGAGTTGCACGCTTCTTTGCTAATTCTAGATAAACTTACGCGTATTTTCTAAAGTTAGTTTTTCACTGTGGGATATAATATATAAAAATATATCCCGAGATTAGACAACATTGCTTACAGTTTAACCACGTTAAGTTTAGATAAAAAGACAAATAACTATTTCGTTTATAAAAGTACCATGCACAAGTTGTTCTTGAAACGAAATTTAAAAAATATTGAAAAAGTATTTCCGATCAAAGAATGTTCAAAATAGTCGCTCTTGAATAAAAACTATAATCTATAATATTATGGAACATATAACGCTTGCGACTACTAAATAAGCTTTTAATAAATTGTATTTTAAATTTTTCTAACTATAAGTGACATAATTCACTCGGCATTACGTAACCTAACGCAGTACGTATTTAATCGTATGTGTCTTCAATAATATATTTTGCACATTTTGAAAGCATACATTATTTATGTTTACTTCTTCATCTTTAATGTCTCTTGTCCACGATTCTAAACGATTGTTTCTATATTCAGAGTCACTGCTAACCATTGACAAGCAGGCCCTATATTTATTTATCGTGATTACAAAACATCTTATAGAATAACATGCTAAAATATTTACTAATGTAGTTGCTACTATACCGCGAATTGCACGTATTATTTATGCACTTGAGCTAACACGTGTGACCTTCAAAATAAATTAAGTTAAAATAAAGAATAGTCGTCGCACTAGCAGATGAAGCATTCAAAGGACACTTTAAATTTTATCGTGTCACTTTAAGCAGTAAGAGTTTCGGGCGTAATTTTTTATATAGTTCATTTTTCCTGTCACGCAGACCTTGGTCTGCGCATGTACATGCGTATCTCACGCGCATGTGGGAATTAACACGCTGCAGTTTCTTTTCAACTGCATGCGTGTGACATGCATGTCAGGAAAATATACACTTCCTATGTCACCCTCACTCATTCATATAAAAAATATCACTTTTGGTTTTATCACGTCATTCGTTTCCAAATTTGTTACTACAAACTCTGATAATAGGTTAATTATTTTTTAATAAAACAATGTTAAACTTTTTGATATACAGAAAATTTATTAAGTTTTCTTGTCTCCTGATACCCCTATTACGTATACCTCATATAACCCCATATATATATATTGGGACCCGCGATATTGTTTATGTCCTTAGATACAGATATTATATCACGCACTGAGAAGCCACCTTAAGTGGTATGCTAACGAATTAGTTATCTTGTTCTTATAAGTAAAGCAGTTATTAGTCTTAACAGTTAGTAGTATTAGTATTTAGTATTGTTATTCTTACGATATGTATATAATAAATTATGCCCCTTTCAGTGACATGGTCACACGATCTATCCGTGAATAAATAAATTACCACGCTATTTTCTTAAGGTTTGTAACACAATGCGTATTTATCATACTTAAAATTTCCGGCTCTCTTCTAAAACATAATAACTTTAATTTAGATATGATGTAATATTTTTTCATGGATTTTATTTCCCATTCATCGTGAACCTATTACTGTGTGCACGCTGGCTTGCTGGGCACGGGTCTCCTCTCAGAATGAGAAGGATTAGGCCATAGTCCACCGCGCTGGCCAAGTGCGGTGGACTATTGGTAGACTTCACATACCTTTAAGTTATCTATATCTATATCTATATATATATATATAAGAGATTTCCACGTATATAGTCACTCATCACGATATCTCTGGAACCATTAGAGGTAAAGACTTGAAATTTGGTAGGAATATTCTTTTCACCGAGTAGAGGTCAGCTAAGAACGGATTTTTTGTGATTCCACCGTTAAGGGGGTTAAATGGGGGTTGGAAGTTAATATGAAAGTCCGTCAGTTTTAAAGCAAACTAGATGAAAATTGGTATTTAGCTTTCTGATTTAAAGTAATAAAAATCTAATCTAAGGGTTTTTCCAAAATCAACCCTAAAGGTGGTTAAATAGGGGTTGACAGGTTATTTTAAATTTTGCCATTTTGGAAGCCAGCACTATGAAAGTTAGCCATTGCTTTGCTGGTTAGATATAAAATAACTTTAGTTCTACCGTTTTTGGAAAATCAACCCCTATGTGGGTTAAATAAGGGTTGTAAGTTTGTGTAGAATTCCCCCAGTTTTGATGTAAACGCTATCAAAATCGGTATTTAGGTTTTCGATTAAAAATAATTAAATACCTATTTCACCATTTTTGGAAAATCAACCCTTAAGTTGGTAAAATAAGGGTTAACAGCTTATTTTAAAATTTGCCAATTTGAAAGCCAGCACTATGTAAGTTAGCCATTGGCTTACTGGTTAGATACAGTGGAACTATAATTCTACCGTTTAGAAAATGAACCCTTATTTGGGTTAAATAAGGGTTGTAAGTTTGTATGAGAGTCCCCCAGTTTTGATGTAAACTGTATAAAAATCGGTATCTGGGTTTCGATAGAAAATAATTAATCATCTATTTCATTGTTTTTGGAAAATCATCCCTTAAGTTCGTTAAATGGGGGTTGGAATTTTATTTCAAACTCCGTTAATTCGGAAGCAAGGACTATAAAAACTTGCATTTGGCTTTCCTGTTGGAAATAATAGAACTTTTTTAACACCATTTATGGAAAATCTATCCTCAAGAGGGTAAAATAGGGGTTGTAAGTTTGTATGAAAGTCCACCAGTTTTGAAGTAAACTGTATAAAAATCGGTATTTAGGTTTTCGATACAAAATAATTAAACACTTATTTCATTTTTTTTTGGAAAATCATCCCTTAAGGTCGTTAATTGGGGGTTGGAATTTTATTCCAAACTCCGTTAATTGGGAAGCAAGGACTATAAAAACTTGCATTTGGCTTTCCTGTTAGAAATAATAGAACTTTTTAACACCATTTATGGAAAATCTACCCTCAAGAGGGTAAAATAGAGGTTGTAAGTTTGTATGAAAGTCCTCCAGTTTTAATGTAAACTGTATAAAAATCGGTATTTGGGTTTTCGATAGAAAATAATTAAACACCTATACCATTATTTTTGGAAAATCATCCCTTAAGGTCGTTAAATGGGGGTTGGAATTTTATTTCAAACTCCGTTAATTCGGGAGCGACCACTATGAAAAATTATCAATTCAATCAATGAAGCATCTGAGACACGGTTTTTTTTAGATTTTTAGATCAACCCTTAAGACTGCTATAGAAGGGTGTATGCATTATGCCTTTCTGTTTACACATCTGTTTCAGCATTTTAGCAACTCAACAATCAACCACCATTAGGGTACTATTTTTTTTTTATACTATAGAAGTAGAAGACGAGCATGCAGTCCACCTGATGGTAAGTGGCTACTGCCGCCCATGGACATCTGTAATCAACCCCAGATAGGATTAGATATTCCTACCTGAGGTCAGCCACAGATGCGCCGCTACCCCTGAGGACTAAGTTGGAACGCCTCGGAAAAGTCTGTCTCCCTTACCAGACCCTTAAAAACGGAACACAGCAGCGCCTAACACTGCTGTTATTAGGTAGAAATAGGTGTGGCGGTGGTGCCGCCGGAGTCGAACCACAAAGGGTTCTACCACCTTTAGAAACCTATAAGTAAAGGAAGATTCTTTAAAAACCGTTGTTGAAGTTACTTCCTTTGGCGTGTCTGGAAAAAGAACAGAGTGCAGAGAGGTTTAGTGTAGGGTGAAATTCCACGGGCCATCGTAACATATATTTTTAACATGGGAATGTATTACGCGTGTTGAAGTGCCACATCGACGGTTTTTTTAGGGTTCCGTACATAAAGGATAAAAACGGAACTCTATTACTAAGACTTCACTGTCTGTCCGTCTGTCCGTGTGTCACAGGGCTCTATCTCTGGAACCGTAATAGATAGACATTTGAAATTCTTACAGAGGATGCATAACGGTGGCCGCTATAACAACAAATACTAAAAATAAAAGAGTTGAAAACAAAAAGGGGTCCCCATACAACAAACTGCTATTCGATATTTTTCCAACTAACTTTTAAACCGTTAGAGGTACACAGTTGAAATTTTCACAAAATGTGTAAATAAAAATTTTAGTTGTACGGAATGCTCAAGGTGCGGGTTGGACTTGCACTTGGTAAATTATTAGTAACGCGCAGACCCGCGGGCCACAAGGAAAAGTCGCGGGCCATACACCACCCGTGGGTGTCGGCTTGCCGACCGCAGGTGTTGGATTAGCTTTCAGAAATTTGATGATAAAGTATTTATTGATACATATGTACATAGGAATGTTTTTGAAATTCTACTAAGGAGGTAAAAGAAGTGTTATATGTAAGGAATCTTTTAGGTTCGAAGTTAGAAACGTAAAATTTCAGATAACGTCTATTCAGACAAATACACGACAACGTGGACGGGTGCAAATTTCATATATGATAATGCGTAATTTTGGTATACTGATTAGGTACATCGCAACTACTTTGGACACACCGCGTGCCAACATTTTGTCCTGCCGTGGGGTATGGTTGTGGTTATGCGTGGATTAGTGATGGTTATGTGATAGACACATAGACCTTGGATTAAAATTTTTGGGCTAGAACAGGGCTACAGTATCCCCTGCCTGTCGTACGAGACTAAAGGGGGACTTCGGGAGTTGCGGGCAGCAAGAATGGGAGCTCTAACCGCCCAGCCAGCTACCCTGGAAAGAACCACTGTATGTAAGGCCGCATATAACATGGACGGTTCCTATGGAATAGAGTAAATAATAATTATTGTATCCTACATGAAACTTATATTTTAAAGAAAGTTTCATTACAGTCCACTAATTAGAATTTTAGCGTATGTTTCTGAAGAAAGCTTGACCAATTTAGTTACACAGTGAAGAAAAAAAGCTTTTATTAATTAAATATTATTGCTATTTTATCGTTAAAATTGTTAAAGGTACAAATTTACGATTACAGTTACGAGTATTTGTCTGTTATATCTTTTTTTTTTACGCGGGCGAAGCCGCGGGTTCTGCTAGTAATACTATAATAGAATGTCTTCACTGTACGAATTTTAATAATTTATTTCAGGCCTTCAAACAATAATAAATGATCAATTTCCGTATGTTATAGTATTTTAGAGTTCTTGTACTTAATTGTATATAGAAAATGATTGCTACTAACACGCCTTCGCATAAATATTTATATTAAAATGGTTTTGAAGAACGTAAACAGATACGACGGGCCGGAAGAGAAGTTTATAAAAATATAACTAGTCAATGTAATTTCAAGAGAATTAACTAGGTACTTATTAAAAATCTTATATAAAACGAGCCCAATAATAATTGCATTGGGTTTTTTATCACGCGGGCTATGTCAGTTTTTGGCCCGCCGTCAAGTGCGAGTCAGCGTTTTCCATATATATTATACTGCCCTTATTATTATTTTTTTTTTGTTGACGATGGGGAAACCTTCAAAAGGTACCCGACGCCATGGGAGTGGCGCCGGGTTATGTGGGATTTTTACCGCACTAAAACCCCCCCGGTGGCCGTCCTCAGCGTTTCGTGGAAAACTCCGGGATCTCCAACGGAACACCGGAGTCCTCCTAACGCGATGCCCTTTAATCGGGCTCTGGCCTGGGGGGAGCAATTTACGCTCCTCTCACATCCCCTGGTGATTACAGCGATATGCGACCACACAAACCGCTGTCTTTCCTGGCGTCACTTGCTGGACGGTTCGAGCTCCCACTCTTGCCGCCCGCAACCCCGGAAGCCCCTTTTAGTCGCCTCTTACGACAGGCAGAGGATACCGTAGCCCTATTCTGGTACCGGTATTACAGGGACATATATTATACTGCCTACGTCAGTGTTGTCTCCACTATGTCCAGTGTTAAGTGCGATACTCTGGTATTTGGCATACGGCTAATTTTTACAGCATAGTAGTAGTGCATGTACATATTTCGTAGTTCGTATAAATGTAATCGTAGCAATCATGACATTCATACATTCTCATTCAATGAATTCCTAATAATCGATTTGTGTCATTCATATATTGTATTCTCAATAGGAAATCCTGATTCATGATTATAGAATTCATGATGATTTAAGGTGGTAAAACCCTTTGTGGTTCGACTCCGGCGGCACCACCGCCACACCTATTTCTACCTAATAACAGCAGTGTTAGGCGCTGCTGAGTTCCGGTTTGAGGGGTGCGTTAAGGAGACAGACTTTTTCAAGGCGTTCCAGCTTAGTCCTCAGGGGTAGCGGCGCATCTGTGGCCGACCTTAGGTAGGAATATCTAATCCTATCTGGGGTTGATTATTTTAAACTAAGTTAGGTATGTTTGGATTACAAGGTGTCGTGAGTCATGGAAAGGATTCACTGTAATGACTGAGTTTTGAGTCATTGTTAGTTGTGATGCATCTCTTATACAAATAATATGCATAAAGTCATCGAAAAACATTTATTTTCTTTAAACCTTCATACCAGTTATGTTGTTTCTAATGAAAAACCCGGTTGCAACCGAAAACAGTTGCATCGTTTTAAACAATAGAAAGGCTCATCCATTAAAGCCTTTATTTAAATTTACCTTGAAATACCCGCAAATAATATGAAATTATTCACAGTTTAAGCAAATTGCTCTAAATATGTGTCACTCGCAATTCAGTGTAATTTATTTTTATTCTTATAAATAAATAGAATGCCATAATTATTTTTATTTCCGCCTCTTTAGTAAAATTGTTAGTGGAACAGGTAAATTACATTTCAGTACTTAGGGCGCTTCTAAAGATACTTCGCAGCCTTGAAATTGCCACAAACGGCTTATTAGTAAGTTCTTTTTTTGAATTCTTGACAAATAAAAACATTTTTAGAGAAAATTTACGAATAAATAACTAATACTGCGTAATTTACATAATAAATAAATAATTATTTCAAATATTTTAGGGACATTTTAGCATGGAGACGTGGCAAAACTTTTCTACGCAACTATTTCAATTCTCAAAACTGGGTACATTTTCTTGTTAGGAGTGAGTAATCTTTACTAATCTATGGCGCTACCTAACTAGTTATACGAATACAAGCTTGTGTTCTCCTTTGTGCAGAAATATACTGAAACGGAATAATATAATTTTTCTTTTACTCTTACATGTCCCGTGTGTTAGAAATCTATTCAAATTATTTTATTATTTTAATTATTATTATGTGTTATTTTCATGATGTTATTTTTATAATATTAAGTTCTTATTTATATAATCACTGGCAGGCACGAATGTATGACTTAGTATGAAAAGAAAAAGAACGGTCTTGATGTTAGAGTTGTATTTTGCGCTAGAATAATAAAAGTTCTTTTACGTGACATTCACAGGCGAAATTTTATAGACTTATCGAGAAGCACTGCGCGGACCTACGATGCACTTTTTGAACACAGAGAAACAATAAAAAATAAAGAGAAAATAAAATCCTGTGAATCAATTAGCATAAATTAATTGCTAAACGTGATCTAAAATAGACTATAATTAACTATATACATAAATAACAACTAAACTTGATAGTCACTGAAGTATAACATATCTAAAAGTGGATGCAAAATTTTCAATTCAATAATATAGATAAAATACTACTTATTTTATACAATTAACTTCTAAATTTATGTCTGGTCTAGGTATGCTTATGTTAAAAATCCCACATAACCCGGCGTCACTCCCATGGCGTCGGGTACCTTTTGAAGGTTCCCCCTCGTCAACAAAAAAAAAAGGTATGCTTATGTTACCTAATCGAGGATAATTAGTTATAGGTATTTATATTACTTAAAAACCTTTTGTTTTCAATATCAGCAAGGTTTTGCCTGATTCGCAAAGAGGAAAATTAGTTAGTCTATTTATTTTAATATCAGCAAAGGTTTCGCCTAATTCGGGAACAGGAAAATTAGATACGTCTATTTCGGTAGGAAAAAATAACTTATTAATTATTTATTGTATATAACATTTAATTAACGTTGTTATTGTTAATTATTAAGAGTTAATTAATTGAAACATAGTAATATAATCATATTAAAATATTTTTGTAATGTTTCTCACATTTGTTTATTTGTCACGTGTCACGTTAGTTAGTTTGAAATATATTAGATGTTATATATTATATGAATACGTATAGAAAATGTGCTTACATACTTGGTAACAAAATAAATACGTTCACTGAATCACAATTCAAAAAGGAAAATCCTGGTTACGGAGTTGATTACCATTATCGACCACACGAAATATTGGTGGTCGTCCACAGTTGTACGAGTAACGTCATCGAAAGAATATGAGAGCCTTAGTAAATAACAGTAAATAATAAAATCCCTTAACTTCAAGGACTTTTATTCTCGTAGCCATCAAAAATCGTAAATATTGGGAACCAACACTTTGAATACCATAGAAAAATATGAGAACATCCTTAGTAAAAAACAGTTAATCCCTTATGTATAAAGGCTGTAATCCTTGTAGCTAACATTGACAACGGTACATAGATAGGTATTGGTCGTCGACGACAATTTTAACGCCATCGCATGAATAGGAGAGCACCCTTACTGAAGAACGGGTGAAACCCCTTTTTTATTCTTGTTGCCATCATCGACAATTGTGTGTGTGTGGTAGTCGTCGACAGTGTTAACGCCTTTGCTGAGCATTATAGCACCCTCGCCCCTTACTGAACAACGCGTTTCATCCTCGTTTCATCCTCGTCGCCTTCATTGACAGTCCTAAATGTTGGTACTTGGTAGTCGTCGACAGTTTTAACGCCATCGCGTGAATATGAGAGCACCCTTAGTTGACAACAGTGGAATCCCTTATCTATAAAGGCTTTTATTCTCGTCAATTATTTACCTTAACAATGAAATGTATTGTGCTACAATTTTATAGTGCTTCCGCTCGTTTGTGGAGCCACGTCATTTAACGATGGTTTAATTATCATCAGACATTGTAATTCCATTTCCAGAGCAGTGCTAGTTTAGTGGTTGAATTCGGTCTCGCGATCGAGAGGTCCAAGGTTCGAATGCTAGGCACCTCTGATTTAACTAAGTTATACTTTTTTCGTTAACGAGGGGGACACCTTCAAAAGGTACCCGGTGCCGTGGGAGCGACACAGGGTTATGTGGGACTCTTACCGCAATAAAACCCCCCCGATGGCCGTGCTCGGCGCTGCGTAGCGGACTCCGGGATCTCCAACGGAACGCAACCGGAGTCCTCTTAGCGCGGTGCCCCGGGCTCCGCCCAGATGAGCTTGACGCTCGCCACACCGTTTAGTGTGCACGACGGTATGCGACCACACATACCGCCATCCTTCCCGGGGTCGCTGGCTGGCCTCTTGCCGTCCAACCCCGGAAGCCCCCTTTTAGTCGCCTCTTACGACAGGCAGAGGATACCGTAGCCCTATTCTGGTCCCGGAACTACAGGGACAAATAATTACTTGCTTGCTCGCCTCACAAGTCGAACCACGGAGGTTACGGAGGTTTTATCGGTTTTAAAGATTTTTATTTTCTATTGCTTTATTTTGTTATGTTTATTTCCATTTTATTTATATGGCTTTATAAATAAAATGTAGGAATATAGATACAAGTAGAGTTGCATTTTGTATAAGAAATGTGTTGTGATCGTAAACATGTACGGTTTCATCAATTGAAGTTATATCGAAGAACTGTAGAATCCTTACAAGATTTTGTATATCCTTATATACAAGTAAAATATCTATAAGTAGAGATTTAGAAAGACAGCCAATAGAGCTTGTAAAACCAATAAAACGTGAACCAGCCAATAGAACGTGATAAAATGGAATTTTACTAGAGAATTATTATAAAAATAAAAAACCCATCAAATAACTTTCTACACTTCTACAATTTACCCGGTAGAGTCAACTTACCCAGATGAAGGTCTGTTTTGGAGCGAAATATGTATGGTGGTGAATATTCGTTTCTTGTATCTGCACTCATCCTTTGTGGGAAGGAGGGTGCTACATACGGTATGGTTTAATATATATAGTCATATATATTGATAGCAGATTGTTGCGAAGCAGTTATAAAAGTTATTCCACAATTTGACGTACATTCTACATCTTAAATCTTAAAATCCTAAATATAGGCTGTAGGGAGTGCCAAATAACACATACATACATATGAGAAACGTTACCTTTGTACTCAGTTAAAATTGGTTGCTACACGCTTACGAAAAAATAATACCTACTTTGTAAGCAAGTAATATGTTGAAGATACATATATAAACTCAATGTAAATTAATTTACTTTTAAATATATATATGTGTCACTCTTTGATTTGATCAGTCTGTCTGTCAAGTGTATGTATAATGTAGTGTACAGATTCCAAGTAATATACCGTGATTAATCCTGCAAGTTCGTTTATATTATCCTATAACTCCTTCAGGTTATGGGCCCAAATAAAAGTCGCCTACAAAAACAAAATACGGCGAATTTTCACAAAATGTCTTCGAATTTTATTTCCTTTGAAAAATTAAAAGGAATGGAAAATTACATTTCCTGGAAATTCATGATGAAGATGATTTTAATACAAGAAGATTTGTGGGAATGCGTGGAAAATAAGGAAGATGATAGTAAGAAAGCGTTAGCCTGAATTGCTTTGTCTGTTGTTTCTTAATAAACGAACATTTAACCTGCATTATGGATCCATGTGCAGGAGCAGTAATAAAAACTTTCAATGTCAAGAACCAGAAGCTGAATGTACTATTAAAGTTATCTTTAAAAAGCACTCAGTGTATATGTCGACGTATGAAATTTTATTATAAACCATGTTTTTTATATGATTATACAGGGTGGCGCAAAACTAATCACCCTATTTTGTTTTTAAATAACTTTTGTACTAAAAAAAGAGTGATTTTGGGTAATAGAAATCGTTACCAGGACCTATATTTTTTTTTTTTGCTAATTAGAAAATATGATTTCTGTCAAGTGTCTTCCACCAGCGTTGATACAAATTTTCGTCCGTTTTATCATATTTTCCACGAAAAATAGGGTAAATGGACAAAATAGGGTGATTAATTTTGCGCCACCCTATACATATAATATGATTATTTATATTTTTATGATGATTTTATGTTAACTGATTCACGTGAGTTTCTGTGCATTTGTTAACGTGACCTATGTTCCAAAAAAACAGTCACAATAACACTACTTCGTACACGTGCCAAATATTAGGGTTCCGTACAGTAGAACCCTATTAGTAAACCTACGCCTTTCATCGGTGTATTATAGAAGGTTCCCCGTAGGTACGTGATATGTTTTCCCGTACAAAACGAATAAGCAAAACGTAAAAACATGTTTGCTGTGAATATCCGACATTTCCGAACAGTATAGCAAAGAAAATACTTATATTATTTATCGTAATACAAATTGTATGTACAAGATAATGAGATGCTACGGAATCCTTCGCTCGCAATTCGACTTACACTTGACCAATCTTTTTATTATAATCTGGTATACTAAAGACGTATATTATATAGTTCATTATACTGTTAAAGACGGATTTTGAACTGGAGATAAGTAATCAATCTCGTACAATAGTAAAAAGGGCATACCCACTGATGCGTTTCTTCCTGCTCTGCTTGCGTGAATAACTAGTTACTTGACAACGTAGAGTAATATACCCAGAGCTTAGTGGTTAAAACTCAACCTATCAATCGGTCTGCAGTTCGAATCCCATACTGATAAATCTAAGATTTTTTTAAAGTTATGAACGTATGAAATTTAATTAACACTTGCTTAACCGGTTGTGGAAACCATCTTGAAGAAACCTGTACGCCTGCGACTTCTAAAAAAGGTTTTATAGACGTATAAAATCTATCAATTCTAGCGTAGCGAAAAAATTCTAAGTCCATGTTCAATTCACACTTGGCCAGCGCGTCATATAGGGAGACCCGTGCCCAGTATTGGGACAATTGACAATAATGAGGAGTTGATGACAACCTTTTGTGGGAAAAACACATTTGTCACCGATTTTAATTTAAGTTGCATCACTTCTGTTACTGTGAGGGAAATTCCAATATAAAATGTTGGTTTACTTAGAGTATAATACTTTGGGATAATATTTTGAGCAAAACCAAAAACATGTTTTCTAATTTTATTGTTTTGATAACATTGACCAATATGCAAATACGTACGGCGTACGCATTAAACAAAACTTATTCAAGCCGAAATAAAAAGTTTTTGCAATATTTGTTTTAGGGTCCCACTTTCCATACTAGTCCGTCTCTATCTCCAAAATCCCTTTGAATTACTTTATTACTTAACATTCTCAGTCTCTCTAAACACTAATTTACAAAATTATTGTGGCGTACATTCTGTTTCCATTATACTTACTCTACTCGTATAAACGAACTTATACATTAATGAAGTGACAAACGGGTGCGGTGTCTCGGCGAGGCAGTTTAATCAAGCGATACTCAATGAAGCTTCAGTCTTACTGACACCTACATATTAAGGGCGAAACACTCTGTACGATACGAGGTTACGTCGTGTGGGGAAACCATGGAACAGAAAAAACAAGTTTCTTTTCTATGGGGGATACAATGTCGGTTCGAAAATCTATGGACGTGTGGAATGCATTTTACATAATCATCATCATCAATCCATTACTGTCCCACTGCTGGGCACGGGCCTCCTCTCAGAATGAGAAGCAGTAGGCCATAGTCCACCGCGCTGACCAAGTGCGTATTGGTAGACTTAAGGTATGTGACCTTTGATTTTTTTAAGATTTTTCAAGTACGCAGCTTTCCTTCACCCTTTAAGCAAGTGATAATTAATTTCTAATACGCACATTATTTTGAAAAATCAGGAGTGCGTGCCTGGGATTTGAAAGTCGGACCCCTCGGTCAAGAAGCTGAGTACCTAACCACTAGGCTATCACTACTTATCACGTTTTACAAAAATACTACACGATGTCGCGTAGCAGGCATTATGTTGTAAACTATTTGCGGCAATCCCAGTGGAAGGTCCAGTAATAAATAATGAAAGATACAGTCATCATCAACCCATTACTGTCCCACTGAGAAGGATTAGGCCATAGTCCACCGCGCTGGCCAAGTGCGTATTGGTAGACTTCACATACCTTTAAGATTTTTTTTATATAAATCTCTCAGGTATGCAGGTTTCCTCACGATGTTTTCCTTCACCGTCTAAGCAAAAGATAATTAATTTCTAAAAAGTACAAGGAAAGATACAGTATTTTCGCATTTCTCGCTTCTACTCTTCAATCAACGTAACTTCAGTAAGAGATAAACATCCAAAGCTGTCCATAGATCTGAATAACATTTTTTTTATCAACTATAACATGTTTCTTCACGACATTGTATTGAAAACGATGTGTCGTGCATAGTACGATATGATATGATATTGTCTAGTATTTTTACGATGTACACTGTACATTTAAACGACACGACATCACATGGTTACGATGCGACGTCGTGTCGTATCGTGTGTTTCAGGCCTAACAAAAACAAAAATAGGAGGAATAGTTCGCAATAACCCTGTGATGTAATGAGGGTCACATGACTTCATGGCTTTCAGCGAAGTGACTGCCATTTTGATAATTGCTTCCTGGTGTTTATACGATAGCCATTTCATTACAGGCACATGATTAAAATGTTTACCTACGGATACGAAAAGCTTCACAATTGTGATCGTATGCTTAGGCAATGAATTAAAGTGTAATTTAATTATCTTATTAATCATAGGATATAATATTTTCTATAATTATCTAAATATATATAACTCAAAGGTGACTGACTGACATAGTGATCTATCAATGCACAGCCCAAACCACTGGACGGGTTGTGCTGAAATTTGGCATGCAGGTAGATGTTATGACGTAGGCATCCACTAAAAAAGGATTTTGATCAATTCTAAGGGGATAAAATAGGGGATGAAAATATTACTTCATAACGCGAGCGAAGCCGCGGGCAAAAGCTCGTTGTTATTATATAATTAGTGCTTTATAAAAGCACTAATCCATTAAGCGAATTTAATTGAAATGTATCTTCCGTTTGACGTTTTTGCGTTATTGTAAAAATAATATATAGAATCTAAGCGAAATCGTTCGTATACTATTCGCTGATTTGTAACAATAAAATACTCATTAATTATGTAAATTATTACTAGTGGAGATGGGGCGGTCATTTTTCTAGTTACTACATTGAATAACTCGTTAAGTAATATAAAGCGCTTACTACTACGTTTTTTTGTTTTACTTATCTTTTTTGGCTTTTAAAACTTCATGGCTGTAGTTAAGTAGATATGGGATTAAAAGGGTTTTTGAAGAAAAAAGATTTTTGCTAATTTTTATTCGTCGTCTATCCATTATTGTCCCACAAAACTTCAATCGTCAAACAAATCAAAAGTGGACCGCAGGGGCCAACTTTATAGCCACTAGGTTCTCACTGCCCTTGTCCCTGTAGTTTCGGGACCAGAATAGGGCTACGGTATCCCCTGCCTGTCGTAAGAGGCGACTAAAAGGGGGCTTCCGGGGTTTCGGGCGGCAAGAGTGGGAGCTCGAACCGCCCGGTAAGCGACCCCGGGAAGGGCGGCGGTATGTGTGGTCGCATACAGTCGTACGCACCAGACGATGTGGCGAGCGTCAAGCTCACCTGCGCAGAGCCCGACGGGGCAACGCGCTAAGAAGACTCCGATTGCGTTCCTTTGGAGATCCCGCAGCCCTCTACGGAGCGCCGATGACGACCACCGGTTTTAGTGCGGTAAAAATCCCACATAACCCTATGTCGCTCCCACGGCACCGGGTACCTTTTGAAGGTAAACAAAAAAAAAGGTTCTCACTGCCTTAATATATTATTTAGAATTTATCAATAACATTAATAGTATATTCAATTAACACTATTTTCTTCCTAATTAATTAACCATGCCCTTAATTACCATGACTAATTTCAAATTTGTTCTAACATCGGAATCAAATATTTCGGGGAAATTCATCATACTGTTAAGACGATACTGTGTTCTTGGAAAACCATTAGTTTCCATTTACTAATTTAGTATTTCTCGATTGGATACTTACACTGGAACTTCCGATGTGAAGTGAATCATTCATTCAGCTAAAAATATATAGCTAGAATAACATAGATTTAGTTTGATGTTTTGCCAGAATCAATCTTTCATCTTTCAAGTATGTGCGATGGTTCATTCCGATGATTTGAAGCTATTACATTTTATTTTGTTCGATATTAGTTAGAAGTATACCTCAATATGAGATCTGAGGGTTTGAATCATAACCGTTTCTTAGTAACGAGCTATTATTTCTAGATAGTTACAACGTATCTATTAAAAATAATAGAGATCAATTTAGTATAATACTAGTATACCTACATATACACTAGATATAGCTTGGTACCTGTTTTAGTGTATCTGACTATAACTTAATTTATAGAGAAAAAAAAATTGTCAATAATATATTCATCTACATTGTCATGTCTCTAGTTAATGATTATGGATATTAGATGCTGAATGGTGACGAAGAAAATTGAGATAATAACTTATTTATTGTAAAACCTCAGTTAACGATTGTTACGTCTATATATTAAAATATATGGTGCATTCGGAATAATAACAAAGTTAAGGCTCTTAATGCTTTATTAGATGTTATCTATAAATGACGGACCTTTGATTAGTAATAATGAATCTATTCAATGTTTGTCTAACAAAGATCAAATTTGTCAATTTGTAAGTAAGGCAGAAGTTTTCAAACTTTCGTTCTTTTGTAAGCAAAACATTAGATCAATTAATTCTTATAGGTTAATGCAATAATAATCTTATAGTTATATGCATACTAAATTTAGAAAACTTCAATACGGCCTAAAACTAATTATATAAAACTATTTATTGCACGACTCATGATGCGAAGCATCAGAGAGTGTTTTACGATCGAAAAATTTTATCCTATTAAATTATCCAGGTAGCTAAAAATAATTTTATTTTATTTAAATATCTATTGATTTAGTAGCACGCTCCGTTTCTTAAATTTATCGAAATTGTTTTAAACGTTATCTTATTTATTTTACTTTTTAATCTAGTTTATGATTTTTGTTTGCATGACTTTGATAATGAAGACACATGAGCAATCAACCGTAAACCATCTTATATGCTAATACATAAGACATTAGGTATGTTTGTTCATTTCATACACATAAAAGTTTGCATAATTATCATTTATGTCAAATTATTGTATGGATCTTGGGGCATTAAAATAATGGATTAGTATTTATGTTTTCATTGATTCCGTTACTGAAAAATGTCGGTAATAAGGACTGAAGTACTGCTTCCTGAATTTTGAAATAAAACGGCTCTCCACTACCGCGCCGGATGCGGTTGAAAACCGCTCCGTGAGGTGTTAGCCTACGGATGCTTTTCCACAAGAAATGCACGAGTAAGCTAAGTTTTGGATGTTATGAAATCCCTCAATTGCTTGGTTTTCATTAAAAGAAACTTCTTGAACCAGGCAAATATAGAGATGGCTTTGATTTACATTCATAGCTTAAGTAAGTATAGTCAGCGTCAAACTACAAGTCCGTTCTGAAGTTGTTGCGAGCAGGTGTAGTCATACAATTTGCTATGGCTACGTGATTCATTTCTATATTCAGAGCGAACTAGCAGTTTTACGCGAACTATACCACGCTGATCTCTGGTGGAAAATAACCCTAATACAGGCGATCGGCGTCGCGGGCGGAGCCTGTATCCCGTAATTATATTGTGTCCTTAACCGCTATCTGAGTGTAATAGTTCTTACTTAAATAACGATTATAATCCAACTTCGTTCACCCAGACTGTTATAGCAATTATCATCACAGATTATATCAATATAAATATACCTATATAAATTATGTAGATCAATTATAAATATTAGAAAACAATTTGACTGCTGCAGCCACAATTATGACAAAATATAAAATAAAATAATAAAAATTGAAGAATTAAATTCTGGGACTAAAAATCTTCGAGGCCTAAAATATGAGACTAAATTATTCCAGAATATTTAAATTGATCTAATTTTGAAATGTCATTTATTATTACAAGAATAGTTCATACATATAAGTTGATAAAATATTGTAGGTAAAACTTATATTTAATTTAGTTGGATTAATTTATATGTGAACAGGATAATATAGGAACGTTTTCAATGCTTAACTGCTTGCCTTGTGTACATTATTTAAAATTAACAGTATTAGGCCATGGTAACTATTCTCACGTTTCAGTACCTAGTCCAGAAATATTAGCAAATAAAAAAACCTATGCTTCAAAATTATTAAATAACAATAAAAGGAAAATCAAGTACTTACTTATAATAATGTAATTAATATATTCAAATAGAAGTTAATGATAAAAGGCGCTGCAGGGAACTTACATTGTTTCAAATTAATTAACAAAGTTATACGTACACTTTACATACAAAAAATGGTAAAATCAAAAGTCATATTTAAGCTCAGTGTTGTAATTTTACGTGGTTTGGACATCTCTTCTGGTAAATCTACATCTACAGTAATAGAGTCCCATTTTCTCTATGGTCCTCATTTTTACCTATTTTATCTAAAGATAATAATAATTTAGAACATACAACTGTAAAAAAATAGTGGAAAGACAGACGTAAAGACGTTATGTCTGAAATTACTGAAGGTTTCTTGCAGCTGGCTAGACTAATACGGAACCAGTCTCTACCCTTTTGAGATAGTACCTATCTACCTACACAGTGCAGTTAGTGGTGCAGTGTGCATCTTCAGTATTTTTTACAATGATGTATTTTTAAGGATTCATTTCCATCTACAGACCGTGTCAGACTTGTGGCGGATAAAACGATGCTCTCCTGTATAATGTTTATTGACATATCTATTGAAATACTTACTATAACACAATATTGTGTAGAAAATTATAATTTTATCTGCCACGACCCGTGTCTGCTGTGTGCAATGTGTGTAAATATGAAGGGGCCTGAGGGTGTGGCGAAGGGTAAGTGGTAACAGAAATGTGACGCATGGCCGTCAATGACCGCTTAAGATCGTACACTGTATGATTATTCATTTATGAAATAAAAATGCAAGCAGACCACTTTACGCCAAAACGGACTGATCACTTAAAATACAGAAAGACAATGATAGGGATTTTAATGTTAATGGCATAGATTAGTAAAGATACTTCGCCGCCTTGAAATCGAGTGAAACCACAAACGGCTTCAAGTTCTTTTTTTGAATTCTTGACAAATAAAAACATTTTTAGAGAAAATTTACGAATAAATAACTGCGTAATTTACATTACAAATAAATAATTATTTCAAATATTTTAGGGACATGTCAGCACGAAGACGTGGCAAAACTTTTTTACGCAACTATTTCAATTGTCAAAACTGGGTACATTTTCTTATTAGGAGTGAGTAATCTTTACTAATCTATGGTTAATGGGTTGAACATTATTCGTTACAGTATTAGAAAAGAACAGAACAGAGTATGTAAATGCACTGCATTATAAGTACTCATATTATCCAGCTGATTATTCCCTCACATCGTTGTAAAACGTGAGAAATTATGGTATCATTATTTATTTATCATATCTTTCAATACCTAGTTGTAATTAAATGTTTGTCTGCTTGTGTGTCTTATTGTTACGTAAAGTGGGTTGCTTGAACTTTTTCTGCCGTTGACATACGTTCTTTGCTATAACCATATAGATTTACTGTTACCACATGAGACAAGAGTCCTAAAAATTGATTTTAATTATGGCTGTCTTATGTCCCCGAGGACTAACTTAGATCACTTCATTTCATATTAATAATTTTATCTTAGTACACCGTTAAGGGTACAGCAGTAACAATACAGCAGCTTTCTACGGCAAAAATAGGTGAGACGGGATTTACGCCACCTACTACGAAAAATCTGTATAAGATATGTATACGAAAAGATAAATAACATATTATTTATTATGATTTATTATATCCTACGTCTAATAAACGCTTGGATAGAAACTTTGAGAACACTTTTTCAAAATTAAGTAAAGCTGTTCTTTTTCTTATTTTCACATAAAACACAAAAAGACCCACCCAGATACAAAAGAGATCACCCCTACTATGAACAGGAAATTGAAACAGGACAGTTATTAATTAGGCGAAATCGATATCGGAACGTCTCTCGCAAACATCCACGTTTATTTTGCGTGTATGTAGTGCGTATGTGTGTAGTATGTACTTCAAATAAAGGAACACCGTTTAAAATAGAATAACTTTTTAAAAATACTAGGTATAGCTGGTGGTCGTATTTCAAATATATTTTGAAAATTCAAGGATATTTTTATTAATTACACTGTCAGTTAATAAGTACGAAACACAAAAGAATATTTGTCGAGAATTAAGAAGAATAGTGGTCCTGAACGGTATGAACAAGTTCACCCAGTATTAAAAATAGTCCCCTAAATCATATACGAATACCCGAATTTGAATTTTATTATTGATCGTCACTAAGGCTTCCAAACAAATAAAATAAAATAAACCACAATGTACTCGTAATATATAAATCTATTCTTCTATTATTATTTTCTATTTGTTTTATCAAGAGAACTTGCCAAGATAATATTAATTCTTCACTCTACATTAATTCTGACACAATATGCTTTAATTTTTTTATGTATTATTTATAAAAACCACGCCATAATAAATATTACATTACAATAACATTAATAAATATTCTGTAATTAATAATTAATAAATATTATTAATGTTATAAATGTTATAAAATATTCTAGTGTCACAATGTTAGTTACAGTACTCCTTCGAAACGGCTTTACTGATTTTCACCAAATTTTATGTGCATATTCAGTAGGTCTGAGAATCGACTACTACATATCTATTTTTCATACCCCTAAGTGATAAGAGTTGTTCACCCTTAACATTTTTTTATTTATATGGCAACACAACGTTTGCCGGGTCAGCTAGTATATCAATATATTATAGTTCTAAAGCATAAGCCGTGATTGTTTATCACGGCTTACGCTTTAGAACTAACATTAAATAATATTTATAACTATAAACTGAACTGCTACCGAAAATGAAAAAATATATCTATGTGTATATAAAAATAAATAAATAATTAAATGTAGTAGCGTGTTTTAAGGCCAGTAAAATAATAAAACAAATTAAACACGACAGAATCAAGAGATAAAGAGTAAATAGTAACTCACCAGCAACCGTTTTTTTATTATACGGAAAACATTATTCCTCGCAAAGTCACAAGATAACTGTTATCACATTTCTTTTGTTCTTCACCAAAACACTAACAAAAAACTGTTAAAAATCGTCCGGAGTTCTTAACAGAGAGCGTTTTACTTATAACGATATTTTTACGATATTACATAGTCCTTATTTATTTGTTATTTATATTTTTTGTACAAGCTGTTGCGTTGTGGCGAATCGCGGAAAATTGCAAGCAGCGCGTGCGTCCGCTCGGGGAGGCAACACGCCAGAGCCTCGAAGCCTCCGCCGCGACTCTATATAAACACGCGCCCTTACACTGCCCAAACAATATTTCTAATTACACCAATTACTCGTTCTAGTTAGGACGAGATTTCTGCCAGTTTCAGTCGCGCCGGACGCACTATAAGCTTACCAATGGGCATCGTGTTTATTTTTAGCCATAAAATACACATATCGCGATAAACAGACAAACCGCAAAATAATCACAGAGGCTGGAAAAGAGCGGAGTCATAAAGCATCTCTTTAAACTTACAGAAAAAAAACATAAAAGAAACAAATATAAAATATAAAACCTACAATCACTAGATGAATTTCTTTGTTTTTTTTATAAAAATGATATTTTACTCCACTCTACTTCTTTCCATTTATTGTATCGGCTCACTAACTGAGTCCTCAGGCGTGGCAACGAACCTGTGATCGGCTTCAAGTAGAAGATATTTTATATGGCGTTGGTTAAAATTGTCCACAGGCGGCAGTAATCACAGTCAGATGACTGCATGCTTGTTTGATAATATTAAAAACATTTCTTGCTCAGCTCCAGGGATTTAGTAAACTTTTTAAAATGTAAAAGGTTTAACAACTATCACCATATTTTAGTTGATTTAAAATGACTTCATTACTCCGATATATTTTTATATATATACTACTCCATGCACTCTATAGTATAAGGATGGGAAATGAATTAGTTAAACCGCCTCGAACCGGCTGATAATGTCCATAACATTATGTAGACCTACTTAGTATGGCGCTCAACCCTCATCATGGAAATATCCACACATAACATTACATAACTTTAACACCACTATTGTTTGTGTTTATGTACTTAATAAACATTAAATTTTATAATAAATATTTAACGACACCGGTCTGCACTGCGAGTCTTAGGTTTGATTCCCTGCCACGCGAGAATTTAAATATATCTACACTACAATACTATAAAAAAGTAGCAGAGATGCGAGCATGCAGTCCATCTGAAAGTAAGTGGCGACGGCCGTCCATAGAAATCTACAATCAATGCCAGATAGGATTAAAATTTTAGCTAAGATGCCACAGATGCGTTGCTAAGGCCTAAGATGGAATGCGCTGCGTTTCAGAATTGTTTCCCCGATGCCACACCTTGTAAATCAGAACACTGTCGCAATTAACATTGCTGCTGCAGGACAGAAACACTTAGTTGTGGCTGTGGTGCCTCCCAAGACGAACCACAAAGGTATACCGTTTTATGTTTGCATAATTATGTATATTCGCATAAATATGTACACCAGAATTTTATTATAGTCATCACATTTATTTTACATGGTAGTATGAATCACTTTACAGAAAGACGCTACTATACTGCACATAAATCAATCAACACGAATTTTTAAGCATTTAGTGCATTGGGTTTTCCGGTTGTTCTTACCGTCAGGCGTAAACCTTCTTATAAAATTTCCTAGTCCCCGTTAAAATAATTTTGTTTTTATCCATTAGTGTACGCAAACACGAAATATACATACATAATTAATATTTATCTTTTCAAATTAATGATAGCCTAGCGATTTGAAATTTGATTTATCAGGCTAAGAGTCCGTGATTCGAGTCCTAGGGTAGGCACCTCTAATATTTCAAAGTTATGTGTGTATTAAAAATTAAGTTTAATTTATAATTGTAAATAGTGATAATCAATTTTAAGCCGCACCTAACTTTAAAAATAAGAAAATGGAGGTCATACATTAATTATGGCATAAACTGACCTAAAGGTCCTAAAAACACATTATTTTTTGAAAATTCGGTGAATCCACAATTAACTTGGATAGTGGACTATGGTCTAAAGTTCTAAAGCCACTCGTTCTGAAAGAAAACTACTGCCCAGCAAGTGGACATAATACATAATTATCCCATTTATGATAATCTTAGAAAACCAGTTGTGACAGAGTTGGGTTGGTGATGCGAATTTCTAAATATCTCCAATGAGCCATAACAATAGCTCAATAATAAATGTACTTTATCATGTAGAGTCGCACACGTGTTACATGTGAATGAACTTCCTTGTCTGAAGGATTTATGAGGACTAGAAATAGACCAACGCCAGATCGATTTGTATTTTATACCTACTGTGTTCTAGTTTCTGGTATGGTAAGCATAAGCAGTGATAGATCTAAGTGGCAAGGGACACTTTCCGTCAACTGGCGTACACACTAGTTTTCGACTCCTTCTTAAGTGTTAAGAAATGTTACATTTCACGCAAGGTAATATTATAATAGTTATTCTAAAAATGAGAAAAGCTTAGGTCACAGTCCACCAAGCTGGCCTTATGCACATTGACGACTTTAAGAAGTTGGTTGTTCTAATATTGCGTACAAAAAAAAACAGTTAACTAGCAGTGCCTTACATGCGAACCACGATTCTTTAGAGTAGATACCAAAATTTATAGCACTATCTAATATTGGCTTAGGTTTATAATTATTTATTTAATACTCTATCAAATCTACAATATTTATACATTTTACACAGACTATTTATTATTGACGACCCGTGTGTTAGAGCGGTCACCACACGTGTCTGAAATGCAGTGGGATCTGGGTTCGATTCTCGGCCAGATAGATATATAAATTATGAATTTAGATATCTGTTCTGTGTGTGTTTGTGTTTGTGTGAGTCACATAAACTAATTATGTAACTCTCCGTGGCACCCCATAACAGAAAACATCCAAGTGTCGGTTATAAGGATAGAAAGCATTATCTATGTTAAGAGTAGACACTCTGTAAGGATCTACCAATATATGGTAAGGTTGGGAATGCCACTATAATAATAAAAATTAATATAATATGAAAGGAAGTTATATGATCAGCGGCGTCAATTTAAGAATAATATGTGTGTAATAAGGATATTCTTGGTTTGATTATTTCTAGCAAATGTTTATTCATTTTTATCAACGCTTGTACATACTCGTATAATTGCATATTATTAGAAAATCCTTACACATTTTACGCCATGATGACATATTTTAGAGATGTTAATAAAGATAAATCTACAATAAAATACGTATAAAACGTCGTCATACTACATAGTTATATCCGGCTAGTTAGTATCTTAATTATGTTTTACGAACTTTTGCCCGCGGCTTTGCCCGCGCCAAAGTCGAAATCACATTTCGATAAATTATCGTTATTTTTCCTATACTTACCCAACGAAAATCAAAGAATCCACGAAAATAATTCACGTGTCTAACTTACAGGAATATTGTCATATCGTTTTTCAAGACCTATTTTACCCTCTGAGGGATGGAATTTGCAAAAAATCCTTTCTTGGTGCTCATCCTATACACGGGTTATTAAATCTAACATAGGAACCTTAAATCTCGCTTTATTTCTGTATCGAACTGCTGTCAAAGTAGATGAAACTGCATCAAGTGATGGCTTCCTGTGGTCTGTGATATCGCGGACGGACGCAGAACAGCAGTTGGTGATTTTAAAAGTGAATTGCGACCTCTCATTTTGCATTTCTTTCACTTTGTATTTTGCAGTGACATGTGATTTGGACTTCGAATGTCTTTTAGACAGGCTGACGCGCACCGTTACCGTTGGTAGCGCTGCGGTACGTGGATGACCCTCATGGTCCACCCTCTGACCGTAAATCCGTTGACTTACGGTGTGTCGGAAGCTGCTATAAGACTAATCCATACAAACAGACGATATTCGGATCGAATGATATGCATTTTTTATATAAATCTATATTTTTTTTTATAATATAAGAGTGGCAGACGAGCATGCAGTCCACCTGTTGGTATGTGGCTACTGCCGCCCATGGACATCTGTAATCAACCCCAGATAGGATTAGATATTCCTACTTAATGTCAGCCACAGATGCGCCGCTACCCCTGAGGACTAAGCTGGAACGCCTCGGAAAAGTCTGTCTCCCTTACCACACCCTTCAAACACCGCAGCGTCTAACACTGCTGTTATAAGGTAGAAATAGGTGTGGCGGTGGTGCCGCCGGAGTCGAACCACATAGGGTTCTACCACCATTAAATGAGGATGATACAACGATATCATAGACAAAATTCATTCATTTTATTATAAGAATCCGTAATTGGATACGAATTACGTAGGACCTGCTAATGATTAATGCCATTACATACCTTCATATATAGGTACCTAGGTACGTATTAATTTGGTGCGTTAAAACCTGTGGTTTAAACAATTGCTTTTTTATTCGTGATGACGTACCTGTTGGGGATTTACTAGTGGCTTTTAGTCACATTATTACATATTTAGGAAAAATTATTTTGTCCAGTGACCCTAGAAATTACTTAGATATCCGCGGTATCTTACTATGAAATACAATAGGTAATTAGGTACAGGACCTATCCTTGGTATTGATCGTATTGATAATATTATTTTTATTCTCATTACGGAGCTTTGTTTTTACATGGTCTAACTTGTTTCCAAAATAAGTAGTTGTTGTTGGCTATAAATGCCTTTATACCTTTACAGAACTCTTATATTACAGGCTTTTACCTATATCTTTACAGAGCTTGATAGCTAGCTTGCATGAAGTTCTGTCGAAAGAGAAGAGATATGTGAAAGGAAAAGGTTGTGGCCCCCCGTTTTGCTATTTACAGGACAAATGGCAATAAGAAATGATGGTTTTGAACCTCTTATTTAATATGGACTACTAAAACCAAGCAGCACGCATAATCTTTTGCCTAAAAACTATAAGTAGGTACTAAGGTAAGTTTCTAATAAGTAGGTGTCTACGTAATAAAATCCGTCTCCTTATTAGGTAGTCATGTGATTGTCACAGAGCTAAAAATCAGCATGATGACATGAAAATATACTTATTTATATAAACATTTTAGAAGCAAATTACAAGGTAGACTTTAAAGCTTGTCGAGCGACACAGTTCTTGTTCCATTTTCGTCGGCGGACACTTATTTCTGTAGTGCTTAATGTAAACTGTACTATGCTTGTTAGTTTATATTACAAAATTAAGTAAGTATTCTTGTAACAAGTATAATAAAAATATATACATTATTTAATTAATATTGACGCCAATGGTAGGTACAAAATTCAGTTTTAAGTTATAAAACGTGAGGTCCGAAGCACCTCTGACATTTTGAAATTATTCCAAACCTCAAAAATCAATTATCACTTTCTTTAAATGTGAATGTAAACGTTGTGAGGAAACCTGCCCGAGCTTTTATGTTCTTTTTTTAATTGTATGAAATCTACTAAACCGCAATTAGTTAACTTGGTAGCTACCTACACTGTAGTTTGAACCTACAAGTATGTTAAACGGTTGACAATAACTGTGGATAGTTGCGAATTGTAATGAAAGTCGTTACAGTTATACATAACCTATCTACAACCGCTGGATATGGTGTGACTATTAGTAAACAAAGCATTGGCATAAAATCGTTCAAAATATAAATCTATCAGATCATATTAATTGGTGTCTCGTTACATTAACGTCCTTTTAAATTGTTTCGCATAATGTTTTCGCATCCCTTCAACTCGAGTTACACTCTTAAACGGAATTAATTAAGAATTATGACAATCTAATTGTTGCAAGATCATTTCGCTTACATGCCACGAACATGAAGTCAGTATAACTGCCATCAACCAGAAAATAATTACTACAAGTAGTTAGGTGCCGTTTTCATGGTTCAATAAAATAGGCTGCCAAATTATTTATTATTCAAGCCAGTTGAAACGTTTTGTTATGAAAAATATTAAAGTACGTTCGCTATATAAATTTCCACTCCCATTGTAAATCTATTTGTGTAGTCAGCTTTTCTTGAAATGGTATGATGGTAAATAACTGAACTAATTCTTTTGAAAATGTTGTCAGTCGCTTCCTAGAAAACATTTATGGATACATAAAAAATCAACTGAAATAACTACTACCTACGAATACTATGGCTTATTATGTTTGTGACATTGTAGAAACTCGACCTCACGTTTCTGAGTTTGGTATGATACGTCACCACGTGCTAGAAAACGCTAATATGTTTAAATAATTCGTAATTCCTTCTAAGGAAAGTGTGAAGACAAAAAAGGATTGTTCTGAAAACATAGTTTGTCATGGAGTGTCGTCACCGAGGTCAGCTGACAGCGGTGAGCGGTGGATGCGACTGGTTACAGCCAGTGCGGCCAGCGCCCAGCGCCTTGAGATCTGCCAAGTCAAGCCAATGCACTTCTATTAACCCCACAATTATGGTTACGTATGGTTCTGAGTATTTGTGAACTTTGTTTCACTTGATTGGTGAGTGTACGTTTCATATTTCCTTTTACACTTTTTCGCCATTCATATGATTATTTGTATGGTATAAAATATGTTTAAAGGATCTATCCACAAACAGCTACAAATACCTAACAGTTTTTATATATCATTGTTCGGTGGCCGGCAAAATATACATACATTGCCACTGGGCAGCCACCTGCACCTTTTACAACTTTCAAGTATATTATGTTTAATTGCAGCATTTTTATATATTTTGAGGTAGAAAAATCTCCTATCAAGCGAAGCGGTCATGCATGGTAAACTTAAGTGCAATGTTTTGAGCTTACTTAAAAGCTTATGAGTTTTTTACTAACTTCGTAATTAGTGCTTCGGCATCGTGTGGCGCCATCTTTTGAAGAGTTGTGGAAAGTAGTCATATAACAAATTGTGCATTCAAGCTACAGACAGGCCTGTGATTCTAGCATAAAAGTACGACTATAACTTGAGAGTACTCTTTGATTCATCTATTAATTTTCAACTGTTATAGTTTGTTTTCAGTTCTTTCTGATATGACTTTAATGGACCATCATTTGTTTCTAGCGGTCTTATCTGTACATCGGTATCGTCGACGGAAATTAAATTAAGCAAACTGTGCCACGTTTTTCAGCCACCTTACACGCGGACGCGGAATATTTTAGAGTATGAAAATGGAGGTAAAACATCTATTTTCGTCGCACGTTTTATTTCCGTAACATTAGCGAATGATGTTACCGTTGCAACGGTTGGTAACTTATATCGATCTCTTTCCATTCGATTTGCGATCGTTTTCCGCAGCTAGCGAGGGTTTCTATAATCGCGGGAGTTAGCTTTTAAAATTATTCCTCGTCCGCGAAAAGAAGCAGCTGAAAATCTCTCTTAGAGTTTACAAACATTCTCTATATAAAGTTACAATACAAACAGGAATATAGAATAACAATAAAAGAAACAACTCCATTGCCACAAAGATACTTTATTGTATTTCTGCGTACATTTTTCACTTAACCTATTATGAGCCACTACTTAAGCGGAATAAACCTAGAGCTGTGGGTAGCACCGATACCGGGCCTACCGTGTTTTACAGGCTTGTAAGTGACTGAGAACTCGCCGAGGTAGTGACCAATCATCTCAGGCTTGATTTCCACCTGGAACAAGTAAAGTTGCATTATGAATTTTGCCTGTAATTTATTTGGTGTCTTTAGGAACAGTTATCCAGATCGGGAAGGGTTTTCTGGGGACGGCATAAGGGAAATTTACCAATCCATGCCATAGTACACTAAAAGTAATCTTTTACACATTGTGTATAAATGTTAATTAATATATACCATATCCACTTATATATATATATATATATATATGGGCTTTGCCCATTAAAATATTGTATAGTAAAATATTATTTTGCCTGTCCCTGCCCATGTCTGATATATTTGATGTCTATAGATATATATGAGGGTAGTGCCTAATAGGTGTCTAATACATACATTAATTTTTTTTCTTCCCAAACATATAGAGGATGTTGCAAAATTGGTACAAGTTTTTGATGCATCAGTTTAGTTACATCTAGTTGTAAATTGTGTTATTTAGTTTAAATCGAAAATATAAACTTATGTCTATGATCCATCCAGAACTAAATCTAATAAACTGTCTACTAACAAAATCATTTATAGATAAGAATTTTCTATAAATCTATGCAAAACAGACATACATAATTAATACTGATGGAACTCTGTAGTTGGTGTGATAACCAGTATTATGTACAAAACTGTATATAATGACATTACTGCAATATTAATAAAATTAACCAACCTGGTTGAATGTTTTTCCATTGTAGATACCGACAATAGAGCCAACCATTTCCGGAACAATGATCATGTTGCGCAGGTGAGTCTTGACGATCTCTGGCTTCTCATTTGGTGGGGCCTCCTTCTTTGCGCGGCGCAGTTTCTTCACCAGGGCCATGGGCTTGCGCTTCAGGCCTCGCGCGAATCGCCTGCGTGCACGGGCGTGCATCAGCTCCATGAGTTGCTCACTGGAATTTAGACAAAGCTAAAATTAGTAAAAGTTACTTACTTACCTGTGCTATGTTTTTAAGCTCAATTGTCAAACAGATAATAATTAATGTTTAAGATGTTTGAGTAGTTTAATTATAAGTTGTAGTAGACTTTTAATATAGTGTTGGAATTGATTCTCTATTTCAAACAATAATTTACATTATTTCTCAACATGACAATGTAATAATAAGCCTGAGTAAAGTGGTAGGACTGTTGAATTATTGTAATATTTTTTTTCATGATAGAAACTTATATTATGGATATTGATACACATTTAAAAACATCGAAGGGACTTATATTGAGTTTTACTTTAAAAAAATAATTCACTGTTTAGTTTTTAACACAACCTCCACAATATAAGCACAATTTTTTAGGTTATATTCGAAGCCATTCACCAAACCGGCTGGATTTGTGAGTTTAATTTCGTCAATTTACTAATATTAAACCACTTCAATCACAGTAACAACAACAAAATAAGCTCACTAGCTTCAAATATTCATCAAACTTAACAAACATGTAAGAAAATGCAAAACTTTTGATGGTTGTAAACAGATGAACTTTTGGTCGGGACATCAAAAATTCACTTAATTTAAGGAACTAAATTAGTATGAAAAATCTCTTACTTGGGCATATCCAGAAGCTGATCAAGATCAACCCCTCGGAAGGTAAACTTCCTGAAGGTACGTTTCTTCTTAAGAGTTTCGTCGACCTGCAATACGTAAACATTTTATATAAAAAATAACACCAACACTATACTGAAATAATCACTTGTTTTGAAACTTGACGGTTTAATTTCGGTTTCTGTTCACGATTCCTCTTGTAAATCTCGATAATAATTTATATTTATCAGGAACTAACCTCAGCCATGTTTCTGACCGTTTGACAGACACAAAAAGAAAGAAAAGCTTGTCAATTGACACTTTGACATTTCAATTTCATACAATACAAATGTGTTGCCATATATCAAGTTTAGAAAAACGAAGAGAATGAAAAATAAAAGTTGTGCAAGCTTTATTGAAACATTTTAAAATAAATTAACAATGTTAATATAGCAATTGTTTTATTAAAAAAAATGTTGCATTGAATAACATATATATCTGTAAAAGTTCAACAAGTAAAGGATTACACATAATACGGCACAAGATAAACTAGACATACACAGTTTATAGAAATTATAGATTCTAAGTAATCAATTTTCATTATGAACTTTACCGAATTTAAATTGTAAAGTAGGAAATGTAAGGTGAAATAGGAGGCAGAGTGGCAAAATATCCTTCGGTATGGGGCTCTTAGGATATACATGATTTAAGTATAAAATATCCACGAATCATTTAACATGACAATAATCAACAAGACCATATCAATATTTTTAATTATTTAAACATTATTTTTTCTGAAATTCTTCTGATAACATTAAAATATTATCTTGTTGAGGTAATGCATAAAAAAATAAAAGACTTAAGACATAAAAGACTTTAGACATACTTAAAAATAACATTTATTTAGAAAAAACATGGCAGAACCTCTCTTAAGGAATAAGATGGTACAGAATCACAATACACATTCTCATGTAATGCTATGTTGGACATGGATAATCATATATTATCTCAGTCTTATTTTCAGCAACAATTATTAACTTTTAACCATCATGGAACAATCTGTATACATTATGTTATATTCGTTCAATTTGCCAATCCTTTTCATTTCTGTCAATGAAACACTTATAATTAACTTAAATAAAAACATTAAAACATACATCACAAATCTTAAAAATATGAATATAAACAGAATGGGAATTAAACACCATTTTTTGTAAAGTTAGTTAAAGATTTGTCATTGTCATTAGTGGATTTTAAAAGTTTAGACAGCCTTTTGCCTATAAGTTTCGGATATGTTTTAGTTTTAATTAAAAACTCCTTTGATTGGTGGGTCACTGCTCCATTGTCTAACTGATACTGGCATAACATATGTAGTGGTCTAACAAGTAGCTCACTATATTTTGGGTCCATTTCTAATTGAGACAGAGCTTCTGCGGCAGTCTCCAGTGTGCTCAAGCACCCCTCGGTTGGTTGTGTTCTGATAATGTAGTTGCTTATATTCCTACATACAAGTTTAACTTGTTTAATTGTATGGAGAATGGGACTAGACGCATAAATAGCTTTAGCTTGAGGCCACGTTCCATCTATTAGGATAAGGTTATAAAAGGGCTCCTTTGAATCCAGTTCTTCAATATTTATAGACGCCTTGCTAGGGTATAACAGTATTGTATTGGGTTGTCTAAGAATGTTTTCCAAGTTTTCATGCCTGGTAAGAGGGAATCTTTTCCCTTTGAATATAAGGCACTTATTTTCTGCTAAGCCTAATTGTAGCATTGGTGCTGTACGTAGACATCTTTTCTCTTCAGCCGGGTGTTGTAAAAGAATAATGTTGCTGCGAGGTGTTAATCTTTCTGAAGGTAGAGCTGAACACCAACACACAACAGCTGGTCGTCTAAAAATAAAATAAAATAATATGTTAAATAAAAAAAATCATATTGTATATAAGCACTATAAGCAGTGTAATTTCCCAAAATTCCTTACTTGCACTTATCACAAAGTTTTCGCTTAGAAGGTGGATCCGCAGGTATATTTGATAAATCTTCCCACACAGACTCAGATTCTTCCATGATTAAGTTAGCTCATAACCTATTACTAATTGAAAATTATATAAAGATCCTAAAGACTGACCACATATATAAATAATACATTTAAGACAATCTGCGTTAGACTTATATTATGTATTTATACAGATTAATATTCGCAAAGTTAGTTAGGTTTTAGTGATTGTCGTCAAAAATTGTTGTAGCTATTGTGTGTAGGTACAGCATAAATATACAGTTGTATAATATGTTATGTTTAAATTTGCTATACTTATTCATTTTTAGAAGTATAATAGCTTAGGATAAACCATTTATCAAGTTTTATTGCATGGATATATTATTTTCATTTTAAAAAATGTACCAATAACATATATCTACTACAAATTGAGCTACAAAACTGACAAGTTACAAAAGTTGAGTTGACTGACATTGACAAATGACAAATTGACATATTGATAACAACAGATAACGAATTAGTTAATAAATGAATGAATGTCAGAAATATAAAGCATGCCACGGACGGTACCAAATCACAAATAAATGGACTTTCTCCAAGATTACATTCAGTAAATAAAATATATAGGAATTTATTTACAAAAAATCATTGTGCTTATACATCCGTAGATTAGCCTACAGGATTTAGCAATCCACATAACGTGGTTAAACTTATAATCTGTTCGTGAATATCCAAAAGTAAAATTGTTAATAATACTGCCATACACGTGAAGAAAAAATTATCCATGTCTATACATTATTCATGTGGTCTAAATGTTAATCTTAATATTATATATTTTTTTCATAATTTAATGTTATAAATAGGTATAAACTTTATTTTGCAATATTTAACTTTAGGGTTTTATATATAATATTATATTATATATAAAATTTACGTACTAACATTAACGTAAATTCACAGTTTTCTCTATCATCCGCAACTCTGATCAATTTTCTGTTGGGATGGCAGATACCCCTTGGTCTCTTGATGTGCGTAAGGGATTTAGGTCGAGGTGGGTGGAAGTGGGTGGTTGTGGGTGGCGAATATGTGAAATAATATATCTGTCCTTCTCTAACTAAAGTAAATGTGAATATAAATGTCCTTCTCTAACTCATATGAGCTTCTGGAAAGTTATGAAAATTTCTGGAATGATCAAGAAACTTCCGAAATGTGTGCAATTGAAGTAATCAATCTAGAATGTTTTAGAAAGTTCGAAATGTTTCTGGAATGACCTAAACAGTTCCAAAATATGTGCAATGGTTGTAATCGTCCTAGTTAGTTTTAGAGAATTTTTGTACTGATCTAGAAACTTCTAAAAATTTCTAGAATGATCTAGAAAGTTCTGAAAATTTTTGTACTGATCTGGAAATCTAAACATTTCTAGAATGATTTAGAAGGTTTCAAAGTGAGTGCAACTGCTAAAATTAATGCGAAATGATCGAGAAAGTACTAAAAAATTCTGGAATGATCTAGAAAGTTCAAAAATGTGTGCGATGGTTGTAATCAATCTAGAATGCTTGAGAGAGCTTCTAAAATGATCTAGAAAATTCTAGAATGTGTGCAACTGATAAAATCGATCTGATAAGGTCTAGATAATTCTAAAAAAAGCTAGAATGATCTAGAAGTTCCAAAATATGTGCTATTGTTACAATTGATCTCGAATATTGTAAAGACTACATGAATGGTCTAAAGCAGGAGTCGGCAACCTGTGGCTCGCGAGTAACATGCGGCTCTTTCGATGTGAAGCTGAGGATCTTTAGTTCCATGCGCAAATGTGATTTAATTTATTAGAAAAAAATAAAAATTTGTTCGTTCAAGTTACATTGTTTAGTAAAGTTTAAATTGTATATTTGAATAATTACGCAAAGCCATGGCTTTGTTTATCATTGAAATTGTTTGCTCAATTGTTTGTTTTTTAAGTACAAGTTAGTGGAAGTATATTGTATAAGTTTCTTAAACCATAAATATGCGATGTATTTTAACGCGAGCAACGCCGGATTTCGCTGCTAGTTACTTAAATTGTGTATTCTTTATTTCTTGTAATTCATATTTATAAAGTACATATGAATTAGTAGAACCAAATGTGAATTACAAATTAATAAAAAAATAAATATGTAATAACAACTCTTCAGTTATATTGTAAGACATAAATTTAGTAATATTTTATTTTAAGATATTTCTAGTTTCAAGGTGGAGGAGTCGATCTAATTAAAATAATCTGTGATTATTTTTGATTGGATTATAAAATCGTCTTCCATTGCGTTAGATGGCAACACTTACTCAGTTTCTATTACGTTTGTTATTATTGTTTTGACTGTTTCTCAGTTATTTTTGATTATAATGCTATAAGGCGATTAGTGTTACTTTTAATACAAATACTTATTTAACTGATCTGAAGTTATGTATCTATAAGATAAAGATAAAAGTGTCTCATAAGTGATTGGCTTGTACAGTTCTTTGACGCCATTTTGCGCCGCAATTTAAGCTATTATTATGATATGAGTCTCTTTCTTTCTTTTGCGGCTATCGCAAGTGTAAAAGAATAAGCTGCAAAAGTCACTAGCTTTCTCCACTTCATACCTACCTACGTACATACCGAATTTTTATGCGAAAGATTTGTAAACATGGATGCCAAGCGGAGTATTGGCGGAGTATTGGCTAGTGCTTTCGTGAAATAATTTCTTCATCTTCATAAAAGGAATTTTACAGTGAACGGTTAGTAAACTGTGTTTTGTTTATGTATTTTACCGTTGGGATTACATATATAACCTAATTAAAAACTACAATTTCATTTTATTCTCGTTACGAATGTAAACGTATGCATTTATTTGGCGCCAATGTCGTGAAAAACCGTTAAAAGTGACTAATTGAGTGTTGAAAAGGAGTTTAATGTTTTCTCTTATATTTATCGAGTTGAATGGCTATATTTTGATCTGAACCGCGTTGTAAGTCATGTACATGGGTGAAATAAAACTGGTCCAGCAAGTGTCGTCTGATCTGTCATTCCGACAAATCACTATTGAGGAGAAAACGATACTCTTATTATTACGACAATTGCGCGAATCGCCTATGAATCGTTATTATCTTGGTATTTTTCAGAGTACACCGATGTTTGTATGCACCCCGTGAGTGAAATGAAGGAATTAAGACTTGTGTACTTGGAAGTGTCTTGACCAACCTTGAAGTGAGTGCCACAATCGTCTAGTAGCGTCATTAGATCCCAATTCAGCTTGTTAACATGCTTTTATGTAAATTTAGACGCAAAACTATTTTCTTAAATACTGTTATGTAAATCACGATATGTCTGTACCGCCTTACACTAACGTAAATAGAGACTTTGTGGTTATGTGCTTTTGAGACCAATTTGACGTCGGTGTCGATCCAAAACAAGTTGAACAGTGACTACCAATTTCATCATTATTTATATTATCATTCACTTATTCACCTTATTTTTTATTATATCATAAGAATCAACAAGTGTCTCTCTTAAACCTTTTAACTAAGTTTGTTTTGAATGTTTGAAATGTATGAGTAGTAAATTAATTATATGCAGTTACAATAGTATGTAAACTGCCTAAAGTCCTTAAACAGTAGTAAGTAACTGTAGATAATGTGATTATTTTCCATCATACATTTCAATCAAATATCATCCTATTCATATTAAGATATCATGGAAAACAGCTTAAGTTGTATGCTAATGTTATTGACACAAATCAGCTGCTTGATTAATCTTTTGAGTGTAATGAACAAATATTTATTATGATTGCAATATAATTGAAGATGTTTACTTTCGCTAATATTATTTTTTAATTTTTTACAGAAATGGGCACAGAGGTGCCAAAAACTCATGATTCTAGTGGTGATTCGGACTCCAATAGTGATTTCGAGGTTGGTAAATATTTTACTCTTTTTAATACAGTTTTATAATGCCTCTATATTAAGATAGATAAATATTTTTATCAGAGAGAGATTATAACTTGGTGTGAGTTATCTATGCCATTCATAGTGCAGTTGTAGTCAGGACTGGATTAAGAGATCTGGAGGCACAGGGGCAATGAAGGAGTGGAGTCCCCTTATTATTTTCTGAATATAAGGGACACATTCTATCCGTCAAGTATTTAAAGAAAACATTACCTAATAAAATTATTAATCAAAGAATGTAGTAATTACTAATTAAGCTGTATTATTGATAAATTATTATTAGTATTGCATAAAATAATGTGATAAAAAAACTTAAAAATGTTATTGATAAATTATTATTAGTATTGGATAAAATAATGTGATAAAAAATGTAAAACTGTTGCTTGTCTGTCAAAATTTTGACTTATTTTTATTTCTGTTGTAAGGGGCCCCTCATGTAGAGGCTGTGGGGTAGTAGCCCTAAATCTGGCCTGGGTTTTAGTTGTACATTGCCTGTCATAACTCTCAATATACTTAACAATCAGCAATATGTGGGTACTATTACTGAATGAACTTGCTCTTTAAAATTATAATATAAGTGGTATAAGTGAGTTTATAGACAGCAACTATACAATATTTGGTGGAATTGGATAATAATTTCTAAGATTACTAGGAAAATTATACAACTGTACTATATATGGTTACTAAATTATTGCATCAATATTATTGGTTAATGTCATATGATTATTGCATCATTCTGATACATAAATAAATTTGTAATCTCACTTTTGGATTGGTTATTGGATATTATTATTATTTATGTAAATATCCAAGGTTTCAATATCACACAACTGCTAGACATCTGTAGTAGGTCATTAACATCTTTAGTACTTATATTTTTATCAATCCACATTTAGAATGTTGTAACAACTTTTCATCTACCCACTTTATACAAAGTGATACATCCAGTGGCCTGATTACACCCATTGGGGTTTATTATTACAAAAAATAATCAATAATAATTTTAGAAAGGACGATATAAGATATATGAATAAATAGTTGATTAAAATACAGAGCATTATTTGTGTACATAATTAGTTATTATAATTTGTTCTAACATCTTATTCTGTTATCTATTACAGAACAGCACAAGTAGTGAGTCATCAGGAAGTGACTGGGAGTGTTCCAGTACGAAGCAAAATGACACACGTAAGCCTCACTTCTCAGTGACCTCCTGTGACACGGGATTAAAATTGAAAATCGCTGCTATTCCACCTCGAAAGTCCTCTGCCAAGAAAAGCGTGAAACCTTCAGTCAAGAAAAAACCAGAAGGCACCAGGAACTTGAAGATATTAAAGGAGAAACTGCTGAGTAAGAAGAAGTTGTCTGAAAGTAGCTCAAGTTCCGAATCATGTAGTAAATGTTCGTCGGATTCATCTAGTGAGGATGATTTGCCCTTGAAAGCGGTAAAGAAAACATTACCATCAAAATGTTCTCCCCAAAAGACATCTAAAAATGGGAGAAGCATTATCAAGAGTGACCGTGATGATGATAAACTAAGTGATAAGGACAATGCTTCGAAAAGTAACGGTAAAGATAAGCCGTGTGCTTCAAAAACTAATAATGTTAATGTGAAAAAGACTAAAAGTGATGACTCGAATCATGATCAAGCAGTGAAGAGAGGCCAGGGGCGATCGAGAACTAAGGTAAGTAAATATAATAAGTTGTGCCAATTTTTATGTGCTCATCTACTGTAAAAATTAATATTCTACTGCAGGAGACTACAATTACCTAACAGCTTTTAAATTTGGCAATACATATTGTGTTCTTGATGCATGAGATATTGTATAATATCATGTCTTCAGATTATCATGATTCTCATGGTTGAAAAAACGGTGATGTTTTACAAAAAAAAGAGCAAGTAATTTTTAACTCTTTTTTGCCACCAATTGTGACGTTTTTAGCATTATGGTCATGATGCCACAAACAAGGGCATGTTTAGCGGATTTTTTCGAAAACATGGATTTGAAATCTAGCATTTTCTGCCAATTTCACAAGAAATTTAGAACTATTATCATACATTAAGGTTTAACAACTGTTCTAGCATCTGTTGATAAAACAAATGTTTACCATTCACATTAATATGCTAACAAAATCATATCTGTGAGAAAGAATAAACAGACAGGTTGATATTTTTATCTTTACGCCACCTATTATATTAGTAGTTCGCCCAGTAGTTGTAATTCGACCATAATCATCATTTTTAAAATTATTTTTTATGTCAAAATATAACCATATAGGTAAAATGGGGGAAAAATTCATTGCTGTTTTAACTCTTGTATATGTTTATATAAATATGTGTGAAGAAAAAGTTTATTTTAATTTATTCGTTTTCTCTATGAATAATTTTACTATTGTCTATTTATTTGTGACGTTTAATTCAATGTCACATAAATTATGATATAAAAATATTTTAGTGCAATAAAAAACGTTAAAATGTTGTTTCACTATTTACAGAACAACAACATTCGTTTTTTCCACAAGAAAGATCGCTATTATAAAGATATATGTATATGAAATTATGATTAATATAAAGTAATTTTTGCATGTCAACTAGTATTTGTTTTAACTGTAAAACAAAATATCATGATTTCAAACCTGAATTCGCATTGAATAAGCATAGTGGACTATGTCATTAATTTCCCATCAAGGAAAGACTTAGTGATGTTAATAGTTTGATGATGCAGTACAGCTAAGAATTAATATGGTGAGTATTTACTGATGAACTACTATAATAATGTCTACTACTTTCGATTTTATTTAACTTACTTCTTCTTGTAAGCATACATCCACAAGTTTTTCCCCATAACTGAGGAGGGCCCAAAAAAAATATTGGTATACAAGCTCAGGAAAGATGATGATAAATCGTGAAAATTAGTTTGTCTCCGAAAAGTACCGTACTAGAATTTTATATAACTGAGGTAAATAATGGCTATGCAGACCTAGATAGGTGGTCTTATGCCCTCTATTGGCGCCACAACAGTTTCACCATGAATTTTAATGTCGGTTAAATTGGTATGATGTTAAAGTTGCTTCGCATCACGTCCTATGAGCGAGTTTGTTGTGTGCAGACGTAGTATCATATGAGCCGGGACGCGAGATGTCTTGGGAGTTCAAGAGTACACTATAAAAACTAGTTCAAAGGAGAGCTGTACCCCGCAGTGCAACTGTAATGTTTCGACGATGAAATACGTTCGAAAGATCGGGATACAGTGTACAGATTATGAAAATGGATATGTGCTGCAGAACATTTACAGACTATATGTTACATAAAATCTATACATTACTAGCTGACCCGGCAAACGTTGAACAATCCTTATCACTTAAGGGTATGAAAAATAGATAGTAGCCTATTCTCAGATCTACTGAATATGCATATAAAATTTGGTGAAAATCGGTAAAGCCGTTTCGGAGGAGTACGGTAACTAACATTGTGACACGAGAATTTTATATATAAGATATACAATATTATTTAAATAACTGACTTTCCAAATCTTACACTACACATATCTTAATAATATCTAACTTTACGAAAAATATTTTTTTAACATTGTACGTAATGCTACAAAGAATCTAGGCTCATCTTGAAAAATATTTGGAAGGACTAACTTATAATAAAGCCTTGGCCGATTGCAGACCAAAAAATAAAGCTATTGTGAAGCTATAATAAGTTAACAGATAAGCTAAATAATTCCCTTCCGTGTAGAAACTACAATATTGTGTATTTATATTTTACTTATCTACGTCGAAAGTTTTTGTTTTTGTTTACGTTGCCGGCTCATATAGACAATATACTGCTGCTGAGCGACCAATATCTCTTCCAGGCTTTGGCTACTCGTAATTCTATTTCTGAGTCCATTTGGCTATTGAAGGCTATCAGCTGACCTGAGATATTGGTCGCTCAGAGAGGTACTAAAAGGGAAACAGTATAATATGGCAATAAAACGTAAAATATACAACACATGCATTTTACCAATATTAACTTACGGTTGCAATACCTGGGCTATCACAGAAAAACAAAAAAGAAAATTAATAACATGCCACCAAAAGAGATAGAAAAAGAGCAGTAAATATAAGACAAATTACAAAAATAGACGATGTCGTAGTCAAAGTTAAACAACTAAAATGGAGATGGGTAGGCCACATGATGAGGATGAGAGAGACTAATGACAGATGGACAAGGCATATAACGGAATGGACCCCTAGATTCCAAACTAGGAGAAAAAGAAGAGAATATGTTGGTCTGACGACATTAAAATGATTGCAGGTCCACTGTGGCTCAGAACTACTCAGTCGAGAGCAGGTTGGAAAGAGCTGGAGGAGGTCTTCGTGTCGCAAAGACAATCAACATAAACATATAATAATATATGTAATAGTAATATATGTAATATGTATGTAATAGTGTATATAAAGTTGGCAATAAAGGCTTAATAATAATAATAACAGCTGCTGCTGTTCACAGTTGATAGCTTGCTATCTGTACCCAAGTATGAAAACGTGCATCAATATTGAGAGCTACCAAGCTGCATAGCTTAACTATCGGTCTGCAACCGTCATAACTTCCAGTAGGAGACAGTTGCAGCATAAGTATCGGAAACATCAGTTACGAAACTGAAGAAAAGTCTATTACCATAAAGAAAGGAATTATTCTCGAACAATATCAAGTCACAATTATCTGTGCTGTACTTCAACGCAACAGCGGCGTTCTTGCTGGCGTAAAACTAGAAGAAGGCATAATATACAATCGAACGTATAAAGTGAAATCGAAAATGTGGTTTAGTTTAAATCCTGAAATTAAGACTCAGAAGAATAAAGCGTAATACAGGAATATCATAGGTTTATGAATAAACAAAGGAAGGCAACCGGATTAGGTCCTTTTTTCATAAACCCTAAGTTTGCTTTGCAATTACTATAACCAAATGTATGAAGTCAAACTAACGATAAATAGATTATTAGACCTAGCTTTTTAGCCGTAAAGCTAATCGTATTTCGTAATTTTGTTACAAAATATTTTCGTTGACGCACAAGCCAAATATAATCGACTTAAACATAGACCAATTTACGTGTGTGTGTATTTAACTTGTAGCCATTTCTTATCCTTTTGTACAATCAGGTTTTTCGTGAAGGGGACTGTATAATGAACATAAGGGTTACTTGTGCAAGCCCTACTCGTGTTTGAATTAGTGTTGTCAGGGATATGGGACTTCGTATCTGAGATCTGGATATGTGGTAATTATGTGTATTTTTAATATGAAGTATTTCGGATCGTCTTTATTTAGTTGTTTCGAATTTTAGTAATTTTGGTTTCTATAAATTTCATTTTGTTGGTTTTATATTAAACGCGAGTTTTGCATTTCAACTCAATTTGAAAAAATGTTACTCCGTACCCCAGTGTCGGTAGTGCTATTCGTTTCTATATTAAGTTTGTTTTTGGATCAAAGTTCTATTTCCGATGCTAAACAGTAACGAACTTATACTCGAATACACTTTACCTCACTTGTAATTTTCATTCCATTTGTCATCGTAAAAGCTTTGGCCAAATCAATTTGGTATTTAAAAAAATAGTCCGCATATCGGAATGCTTGTAAATATAGTTTTATTGCAACATTTTTCAAAACTTGGAGATATTATTTTCAGATACAACATTCGGTTACGGTTACGGAACACCCCTAGTTTAAACGGTATCTAAACTTTTTCATCGTCTCAAATCTTAACACGTTCACGATACTTATAAACTCTTTATTCTCGTTCGCCGCATAAATGGCCGGTTTATAGACATGTTACCATTCTTTGAGATTATCAGACCCCATAATTTATTGTTAAAATTCATACACACAGTCGTCCTTCATTTTATTATTCGTGTGGCTATAAAAACTTCACTTGGATCATGCCCCTCCTGTGCTTACTGGTTTTTTGTGCTATTCCCATGGCTTATTACTGCTTTAAGTATTTTGTATTTATATTTTATACATTATTTGACGATTACAAAAAGTTAATTATATTCTGTTAGGTTAGACTTCGCTGTGTTACATAATGAGGTGCTAGCGTTTTTGAGATTAAAATATTGTAAATGAAATAACCAATATTATTAATTCTCTCTCTCTCTCTTAGAGAAATTATTCTCTTTCTTAGATAATATCATCAACGACCCATTACTGTCCCACTGCTGGGCACGGGTCTCCTCTCAGAATGAGAAGGATAAGGCCATAGTCCACCGCGCTGGCCAAGTGCGTATTGGTAGACTTCACATACCTTTGAGATTTTTGGAGTTTACTCCTTAAGAAACGATTTGAGTTATAAGGCCCGGTACGGAAATTTTATGAGGAGTAAAATCAAGTGTAACACGAAAAGTTGAGGCGTAACGTAGAAAGAGACAAACATATATATCTGTAGGATTGAACGTGTAAAAGAATGAGATGGAATACATTACACAGCGTATCTCATTCTCGGGGTCTCCTCTTTGCGCGATACTTCGTAGTCTCACTGTATAGTTTTTTCGGCGGTAGGAGCATAAAAGTCAACATTGTGTTCCTCAAGTAATTATTTATTAAATTAGAATTGTGCTACAAATTATAGTGGACTTGTGGATAAACATCAAAAGTACTTACAGTTCTACTAAAGTATTGAAGAGAATCACTATTATATGCCTTAAATAAGACATATTGTGCACATCCCACTGGCTAACCTTAAAACTAACTGTCACTGGGTCACTGGAAGTCACTTCACACAACACATCAGCTCTCTTCTGTGAAAATGGCCAACTATCAAACTGTTGTGGACACGCAGCAAGCCATTGAAACTATGTTAATGAAGAAAATGCTGGAGTTTGAGAGCCAGCTCAAAGCTGCCGCACCCCAGGCCAGCATCACCATTTCTCACTTGCAGGATGAGTTCAATGGTTTTAAGACTCAAGTGTGGTCCATTCTCAATTTGCTCCGTCAACAAATAACAGAGTGCCTCAGATCGCTAGACGTGGTAGAAATGAGACATCGCAGGAAGTATCTCCTTTTTACAGGCATCTCGGAGGATGTAGAAAATAATCTCAGTGATTATTTGGCCACTATCTTCAGGGACAAGCTAGGAATGCCTGAATTTACATGTGACCAGATAACAGCTTGTCATCGTCTCGGCAAGTTTGTTGAAGGAAGGTGCAGGGCTGTGTTGGTGCGCTTCACGAATCTCTCCATTAAATCTAATATATGGAGGAAAAAAGTCAACTTAAAAGGCACGCCCATTGCTGTTTCTGAGTTCCTCACTCAGCAACGCCAATCACTTTTCGTTCTGGCACGCAAGAAGCTGGGCATTCGTAATTGTTGGACGCTGGATGGCAATATCATTATTAAGCTCAAGGATGGTTCCCGACGTCGTGTCAACACAGAGGAGGACCTGGCTGATCTCCCTGACATCCCAGATAAGCCTCCAGCCGAGGGTGACCAGTTGTGCGGCGCCTCTCAGTCCTCGAAGACTACGGTGCCCTTTGACCCGCACCACAAAAGCAAGAGGGCTGCTAGGTTAAGGAAGTAATACTCTTTTGATATCTCTTTGTAAAGATAAGTACTATGGCTAACTCCTTATCATTACGTTGTTGTAATTGTTATTATATACCTCCTTCTCACAAAACATTAGATTTCTCAGTTACCTCCTACAGCTGTTATAACTAAATATTATTTCACCGACAATATTATTTAACAATTTTGTTTTGATACATGACATTTGACGTTTGTGATACTGGCATATGGCTATCTGTGTTGCCACTTTAAAACATGTTGTTTTTTTTTATTAATATTTTTTATAAGCTAAGGTAAAGTTGGGAGGTAATGGTTTTTATTTTATACAGCCTATCCTAAGGAAAAATTCTAACAATAATTTTGTAATGTTTTGTGGAGCTTATTATGTATTCTATCTTGTTATATTTTTCTATTATCATTTTTTTATTGTAACGTTTTCTGCCATTGTTTAGCCGGTGGGATGGGTGAAATTGTAAGACATTAGAATCTTTTTAATTATTTATAAATATTTTAAGTGTATTATATATTGATATTTATTTTATTATTATAATATTTTTATTTAATATATTTAATTATGTCTGAAGATGATTCTTTTCATTCCGCATACAATTTTAATACGTCTTCCATGTCTAGTAATGATTCTTTTTGTGAACCTGAAACATTATGTAACTTGTTGAACATCTCTCTTGAAAACACGTGTGGTACTTTCAATGTCTGTCACTTAAATGCACAAAGTATACCCGCGCACTATACAGAACTTTTAGATACCTTTACCAGTACCTCTGTCCAAGCCATCTTAATTTCTGAAAGCTGGCTCAAACCATCTCTGATGTCACACGACTTCAGCTTGCCGGGTTATATTCTTGTAAGGAACGATCGATTGGGAAAAGGAGGCGGAGGAGTGGCCATCTACATCCGGCATGATATTCCTTTTTCTATTATAGCCTCCTCTCCAAGCAATTACTCTGCATCTGCTGAATTTCTTTTTCTAGAGATTCAGGTGAAGCATTCCAAAGTCGTTCTTGGCGTGGTTTATTGTCCTCCCTCCGTCAATTATTTTGATAATTTAGAAACAATCCTGGAATCGCTCTGTTCAGTTTATACACATCACATAATTATGGGTGACTTTAACACTGACTTGCTAAAATCCTCTCCCCAACGCTCCAAGCTTATTAACATCCTCTCCTCTGTTAATCTGTCAGTACTTCCTTGCAACCCAACCCATCATAATCTTACTTCTCCCGACACCTGGCTTGATCTAATGATCACGTCTCAATCTGATCTTGTTTTAAATTGCGGTCAGTTGTCAGCTCCAGGTTTTTCGCATCATGATTTAATTTATCTTGCGTACAAACTGAAAGTGCCTAAAGCTAAGCCCGAAATAACTTGGATGCGAAACTTTGCAAATATCGACCTAGGGGCATTAGAAAGTGATGCATCGAAGATCGACTTTTCTCCGGTGTATGTCGCGTCTTCAATTGATGAAAAAGTCTCTCACCTCAACTCCCTTACTCTTCAATTGTTTGACGTACATGCACCGCGCAGAGCTGTAAAATTAAAGCGGCAGCCTGCGCCGTGGATTACCAGAGGCGTGCGAATAGCCATGACACGCCGTGACAGAGCCTTTAGAACTTTTAAGCGTGACCGGTCCGATGAGAATTGGAATGTCTACAAGTCGCTTCGCAATCGCTGCAATCAAATGGTGAGAGCAGCTAAGCGTACCTATTTCTTTGAAAATTTAACTAACTCTTCGCCTGCGGATATATGGAAGTTCCTCAATACTCATGGCATTGGTAAGCAGAGAGCTCAGACAGACACTATGCCATTCTCACTTCAGGATCTTAACTCCTACTTCTCTATTGCTTGTTCTCTCTGTCCTCTAGTGAAATCTCAAACCATTTCTGAAATTACTTCCTGGGCTAAACCTCAATTTGAACTCTTCTCGTTTTCTGTCGCTTCTTATGATGATGTTCTTAAAACTCTCATGTCAATTAAATCTAAGGCAGTGGGCTGTGATGATGTGAGTCGTACTATGCTCCTTCTTGTTCTTGATTACTTTCTTCCTCCTATAACTCACATCATCAATTTCTCGTTGTTGACAGGGGCATTTCCTAGTCTCTGGCGTAAAGCTTTCATTACCCCAATTCCTAAAGTCGCTAACCCTTGTCAACTTAACAACTATAGGCCAATTTCTATATTACCATTTCTCTCGAAGGTGCTTGAGGCTATCGCTTACAAGCAAATATCGGTCTTCATCCACAAAAATAATTGTCTTTCCCAATTTCAATCTGGCTTTCGCCCAGGTCACAGTACCACCACTGCACTTCTTAAGGTGACTGAAGATATTCGTAGTGGCATGGAGGACAGATTAGTCACTGTTCTAGTTCTTGTCGATTTTTCGAACGCATTTAACATGGTTGACCATGATATCCTCCTTGCTATACTTCGTCACCTTAACATTTCGTCTAATTCTTTAAACTGGTTTCATTCTTACCTTTGCGGCCGTCAGCAAGCTGTGCGTTTTGGTCAGAATATTTCTGACTGGAACAATCTTTTATCTGGTGTGCCGCAGGGTGGAATACTGTCCCCTCTATTATTCTCTATCTTTATTAATTCCCTTTCTACGTTGCTTAGTTGCTCTTTCCACTTTTACGCTGATGATTTGCAGATTTATACACAAGCCGAAGTTAATTCTTTAGATATCGCCATCATGGCCATTAATGATAACTTGAAACACATTGCTACCTGGAGTAAGAAATTCGGCGTAAATGTTAACCCCAATAAATGCCAAGCTATCATTATTGGGAGCGATCGACAGTTGGCTAAAGTTAATTTAGATCTCATTGCACCGGTCATGTTTAATGATTCTATTATACAGTTCTCGTCGTCAGTTAGAAACTTAGGCATCCACTTGGACAATAATCTGGACTGGTCTACTCAGATCAGAGAGACCTGTCGATCTGTCACCGCTAAGCTTTGTGCTCTTAATCGGCTTAGAAACTTCCTTCCGATCAAGGTAAAATTAAATCTGGTGCATGCTCTGATTTTCCCCATTATTGATTATGGTGATGTGTGTTTCACGGATCTCAATGAGAACCTACTGAATAAACTGGACCGGCTTATTAATAACTGTATCCGCTTTACATTCTGTCTTCGCAAGTTCGACCATGTCTCCTCTTTTCGGTCTCAGTTACAGTGGCCTCCTATTCGCAAACGAAGACAAATAAGGATACTTTCAACGCTCTTTTCTATCTTATACGATGATCTTTCTCCAGAATATCTGAAGTGTAAATTTCAGTACCTATGTGATAACCATGAACGGCACCTACGTTCTTCCGAGACGCTGACTCTCTCAATCCCTTCTCACCATTCAGGTTTCATGTCCTATTCGTTTGCTGTTCAGGCCGCTCGCTTTTGGAATGCGCTCCCTGAAGATCTTAGAAAACCACTCAGCAAATCAGTCTACAAGAAGAAACTTCGTGCATATTTTTTAAATCTAGACGTATGACGAATCAAAAATAGTATCTATTATTTTTCTTTATTTACGGATATATTATCTGTATGTATTTATATAATAAATATTTATTGTAGTATATATGTATATATATATATATATTTGTATATATTATTTTCTTTATGCCGCCATCGTTGTCTTTCTCACTACCCGAAGGTTGACTGGCAGAGAATGCTATATAGCATTAAGTCCGCCTTTGTGCCTTTACATTTCTGTAAGGTTCATAAAGATTAAATAAATAAATAAATAAATAGTTCACTACCTTCAGTTTGAGAGTTGAATGTGTGCGTATGTTTGTACGTGTGTGTTGCGCGCCTGCGTATTACGAAGTTCTGCCACAACTTGTATACTGCTGCCGAGTACAGGGTATGCATGCTGTATAATAAATGCATATAGTAGCATCTATTGTATACATCTATATACAACATACATAAACAGCAACCTAACCATCAAGTTTTAATGTTTTTATTATTATTATTGGAGTTTACTCCTTAAGAAACGATTTGAGTTATAAGGCCCGGTACGGAAATTTTATGAGGAGTAAAATCAAGTGTAACACGAAAAGTTGAGGCGTAACGTAGAAAGAGACAAACATATATATCTGTAGGATTGAACGTGTAAAAGAATGAGATGGAATACATTACACAGCGTATCTCATTCTCGGGGTCTCCTCTTTGCGCGATACTTCGTAGTCTCACTGTATAGTTCACTACCTCCAGTCTGAGAGTTGAATGTGTGCGTATGTTTGTACGTGTGTGTTGCGCGCCTGCGTATTACGAAGTTCTGCCACAACTTGTATACTGCTGCCGAGTACAGGGTATGCACTATGCATGCTGTATAATAAATGCATAAGAAATCAATCATCCTAAAATTGGATTTGTATAAATTGAACACAATTATTATTATTTATATTATTTTGTAACATACTTTATGTAATACGCATTATTGAAGTAATATAAATAATCCGAATAATTACAGATATATGTTTGTTTCTCTTATCATTTTAGCAGATGCGTTCATTTACCCTTTTTTTCTATTCGATATATATCATAATTATCGTTCGTAAGGAGTAAACTCCAATCGTGCGTCGTAGCTGACACACACACACTTTTTTTTTTATAAATCTCTCCTCTCTCCTGCATACCTGCAGGTTTCCTCACGATGTTTTCCTTCACCGTTTAGCAAGTGATAATTAATTTCTTATACGCGAAGAGAATCTTAGAAAATATGGTATATCATAACAATGCTATGATATAAAGGTTTCATTCGAGTTTTTGCATGTTTGTTTAGATACATCGATTGTTTCTGTTTCTTGTTTTTCCTCAAGTTTGTGTTGTTTGTAAAGTTTATTGTTTATGGTCGTCGAGAAAACGCTGAGAATATGCCCCTTTTATCTATACAGTTAAACATAAGCAAAGTGGCTATAATGTCTAGCGTTATACAACAAATGAACCGTTAAACCTTTGATAGCGTTTGCCGTTACCCAAAAACACTATAGTAAAGACGCAATAGTTATGTTAATGATTAGGAAATCATAATACTTATAGTCTGTAACCAGTACGTTGTCACTCGGTCACTTTTGGCTTTTGGCCTATCCGAACATTTTCCTTCAAAAGTAGCCAAGAATCGTGTAGAAGTATGTTCAATAAATGCGTTATATTCTGAAGAATTGGAGATATATTTACATCATCTTGTCAGAAAATATATGCTCACTCTGAAGCTAATACAATGCTATGCAGCTATGATAACATGAGCCTTGCCTACGTATTGGCGCGATTGGCGTGATTGGCGCAATGATAAACACATGGGGTGTTCCTTTAGGAAGTCACAATGAAACAGGCAAACAGATTACTTGTTACGTGACCGCCGTTATTGGATCATCCGTTTTTTTAAACAATAGATTTAGATAGAACACTGTTGACAATGTTACTAAACTGATTAAAGTAAATGTCGATATCTATGTAAAATTAGTTATCCAAATATTGTTTTTCGCAAAATGTCCATGTTATAAGTCCTCAATCAATTAAGTTCACGCGATTATCCTGGTGCATATTATTCATTTATTTTGTGGTGCTCGCAAGGAATCGGTGTAAAGAATTTAGCAATCGTTACACGCGAGTATACGAAATAGTAGTACGAGCCAGAACACGCGTTCCACATTGCTATTTTTGCGTCAAATGTATACCTACACTTTATGTATGAAGCATGTATGAGAATGAGATCATTTTAACACGTCTCAAATTACAAATATTGTCGGCGCACATGTTTTACGTTTCATTTTAAGTTTACGCTATTCGAGATAATTTTGTATCGATCCAACTCTACATAAAGTGGTCGTAACAGCGCTCTTGAATGTAATGGTGTTGTTTAGCTACGGTTATTAGTTTTTTAGTTAATTATGTGAGTTGTCACTTTGTTTGTGATCGCACCTAATGCGGCACTGCGTATTATCTGCGGTAATGATCGCAGTGATAGTGTTGTGTGAGGTTAGTGGTAGGTGGGTGAGCGGGTGACGAAGCGTGCAGCGGCGAGGTAGAAGCGAGGGTAGGTGTGCATGCAGCATTTAATTAAGGCGGTGGGTGAGCTTGGCTCGCGTGTCGGCCGTGCACTTCCGGCGCGCCCCGGGGGCGCTGCGCTTTTTCCTAGCGGACGGGGGAGGTCGCCGCGCGAGGAAAGCGCGACCGGTCGTCACCCGAGCCGAGGAATTAAAATTTTTCACGTAAACTGGTTTGATAGCGCGTACGGTGGCGGAGTGGGGGTCGCGAATACGCGCCACGCCGGTCATTAGCTGGTTCGCGGCGAGGCGCGCGCGCGTCCCGTCTCCGCTCTGCGTACGCGGTGCCGGCACACGCGCCGTACATACGGACCTATAATATACGCGATGTCGCCGCTGATCGCCAGTTGATGTGATTAAGTGATCGTGTCAAAATATTGTGACATAAATTAATGTTGTAAATTTAAATTGTAAGTTTGGTGGTAATTAAAGTCGATATGTTAAAACATGTACCCGAGGATTTAGATAGATCGATGTATGTTTTAAAAATTTTCTTTTCGTAGTCGTCTACACTAGTTTAAAAACTTTCGTAACGTTTATAAGCCTAATGGTGGTACGCAGCGTTTGTCTTGTCACCGGTTGTTATCAGTTGGGAGTAGTTCATTAATTCACGATCATGTCACCGCATTATAATGTGTGCTCGCGACACTAATTTCATGCAAAACAAACACGACGCGCGATAAGCGGCCGGTGAGAGCGTCGCGGCGGTGGCGGGCGAGGTAAGGGGGAGCGCCGAATTTCTCTTATCAACCGCTTAATGCGGCTCAAGGTCGCCCGTTATCACTCGCGTTTCGTGCGGAATAGATGGATTTGTTCCGTGATTGCGCGCATCTGCAGTATTTACTGTAAAGTGCTCGCGGTATGTTCGTTAAGTTACCTACTTACCGAAATGTAAATCTTATGTAATTTTTATTAGATACGCATTTTTGTGATAGGTACAGATAACAGACTATGAAAGTTAAATATAACATTGACAATTTGCAAATTAGACAAATTGAAAAAATATTAAGGTATTCTTAAACTTCAGTATTGTTTTTTTAACGTATAAAAGGTATATCTGAATCCTCTATTAGGTACGTGTAAGTAGCAGAACAGTTTGTGTATATACATAATTGTTTACTAACGCAAATCGGCTTTAGTCTAGTGTGCAATGTAGATCGCGACCTACTTGCGCGTGATTGAGGATAAAACAATATAAATAGCTCGTCAACGCTCGGACGTGAGTCGAGAGCGTACGGATAACTAGTGTTGTGAATAGTTGTGATAAGTGTGGTGGTGCGGCGGCGAGTGTGATGCGGGCATGATGCGGCACGCGGCGAACGCTGCGGCCGCCTGGACCGCTCCCGGGGAGGTCTGGGAATACGTCAGCCAGCTGGTCAGCTCGTATCACGACCAGCACGACTGTCAGGTGCGCATCACTAGATGTAACTGAGCTCTCAATTCACCGGAGTGGGTACAGGCCAAGGAATAAATGGTTGGAAGGAACGAGCGTGTAGCGTATCTGATTTGATGTCATTACAGAACTGACCCTCAAATTGATCTGTTCTGAGGTAGACCATACATGCATATCTGCCCTTGAAAATTTACCAATAAACAAATAGCTTTATGCAGCATTTTTATCTATCGTATCCTTGCTTAGGTATTCCAAATTATGTACTCATATTCCTTAAATTCTAGAACTGATGCCTTATCTTAGGTATGTGTGTGGCTTTGAGTTTTGCCGCAATTTGTCTTACGAGTGGATTGTATTGTCCTGTGATTGGACTTTGTGTTTTGGCGTTTTGAACGTGTAGTCAGGCATGCAGTCGGGCACGCAGTCTAGTCTACTTTACATGAAGTCGTCTATGCAGCTCTTGGTCTAATAACCAAATCCAAATAGACTTATTAACCACCTTACCTATTTTAACCTAATGACATTGTTAAGCTTTGCCAGCTCCGTTCTGCCTGTTCGTTTCGAACTTAGTCCTCAGGCGACCTAATTTAGGATTCTAATTCTATCTAAGGTTCATTACACATGTCCATGGACGGCAGTTAACACCTATCTATATTTATATTTAGCAAACGATATTTGAAAATATCCCGATTGAATTATTTTATAATTATAGGTCTTAAAGATTAAGTTGGTAATCCTCATTTCAGCATCCTCATTAGCACGTCCTTTTGAAAAGTATACTTCAGCGCTTCATTACTGTTTAGATGTAAAATATATTTCGTTTATTTTACTTCTGTCTCCAAAAATCTTGATAAAATATTCTGCAAAACACGTGTCATTTTTTTTGTATCGTGTGACTCTAGATCCTAGCCATCCATATTCGAGTTGAACGCACCCAAAAAAGTTTGATAATAGTTAAAATATGCACAACTTAACGTACGTTTCTCTTTAAACCCAAAAATTACTACATATTCATAAATATGTATTAAGAAAAGTTTGGGGCAATGTGTCCACTGAGTACTCGTACGGTATACATGAGCACTCGACCGTATCAACAACAACACATGTGACTCACGTCTATTAGCGCCTCTTGTAATTCTCATATTAGCATTATTCATGCCCAAGACCTAGTTAATATTGTGTGATAGGTCTCTAGTTGCATGCCACGGCGTTTAGTGAACTGAGGTTAAATCTTAGGAGTTTCCTTGAGAGAGTATTCGAAATGTTTTTTTGATTTAGCAGAATTATGAAAGAAATCATCGTCGAGAAACCGGCATGCGTGAGAGTTCTATCTAATCTAATTATGTAGTTTTAATTTTTATCAAATAGACCTCTAGCTATAGGTAAATCTGAAAGAATTTTCGCTATTAATTAATTTATTTGTGCTTAAAAATAACGTGTTTAGCTAATCTTTATAGTTTTTAATTTGCGTCATTTCATCATTGTTTTTAAGTGTACTTAACTTAAAAATATTTTTATTTATTTATTTTACCCTATATAGGTATAAAAATTGCAACAAAATTTACCAAAAAAAACTGAATAACAACGTGGTAGTTGACGAGTTTTAGTGTTATCAAAAAAGATGAGAAAATGTTTAATTCTGGTATTTATGCTCCAATTTCGACCACTAGTCGAACACTTCCATTAATAAAATTAGTGCTAACTATGCAATATGCATATGTAATAAATAAGCCTCATATGGCAATGTGACGCATAGGAAACTTCCAGCAAGGAATGTTCACACGATGATCAGCTCTCCATTCCCATTGCTGTATTACAAACCCTCGTACAAGAAAATATTTACGTTGTAATATTTTAAAACGGGAATTGCAAGCATATTTAGTAATATGCTATTTAATCCCGGACGTTGCGTCAATCTCACTCGATAGATAATGACGTCAATCCAATTAGATGTTAACTGTGGCTGGTTACTTCTTATGGGAAGCGCTACACTTTCCGGCTATTTGAATAAAAGGAGTCACGCAACTGGTTTCAACTGAGGTAGCGACATAGCGAGATATTATTTCTCTACTTTATTGCTTAATTTGATTATACACTTATCATGATTGATTTAATTATACATCCCTTGTTAATGTTTAGGTGAGGATCTATAACCTCTTTTTACGACATTTTGTTTAAAAACAATATATTAAATGCAATCAAGGCAAGAAGTGATCGAAATTTACCTAGATCTAGCGAGGAAACTTTTTCACTTGTACGATGATTTTTTTTGGATGCTGTTTCGATTTGGGTCATATATTTTTTATATGAAAGTTTGAATCGAATGAAATATTGAATTACAAAATGTCATAATTTATGAAATACCATACATTTATTATTATTTACTTTTACTAATATTGATTTTTTTACTTGGACTATAAAACAAATAACTGATTGAGCAAATTCTTTAATTGTTACTAACGTGTGTTATATATTGAGAAGTGTGTGAAAGCAGCTTAATACGCGAAATGAGTAACATGTTTTGTGATTCGCGACGGGTATCTAAAACGTTTTGAACGTTATATGAATGTATACAATATCTTTATCCGACTCGTGTCCGTTGAACTTATTTGTTAAGTGTCTAGCAATAAATCGCCACGTAATAGACCGATCGAACTTGCTTCGTTTGACCGTGAAATTGTGATCGGACGAGCGTGACCGCGTCGCGTGTTATTCATGGAATCCTATTTCGCTCATATCTGCGTTAAATGATATCTTTTAGCAATTATCCCTAGACTGCTGAGTGAATTAAATTCGGAGTCTATCGGTATTATTGATTTATTTGTTCATTTTTAAGATTAGTTCATATTATTATGAGAGTTATCTATATTATGGAAATTATTATGTGACACGGTTTTTATAATTGTATCATATATAGTATGATTATGGTTGTTAACATTTACTGATTCGATTCTTTGAATTAGATCTATTTTTAGTTTATTTGTTATTAGATACAGGATGCTAGATGGTTTACATTATAGGCAGTTCCAGTGTTATCTGTCAGGCTGACGCATAAATATTACGAATAATTCAACATAATATTACAAGTGAGCTATTCAAAAATTAGCATTGCATTGGTAAAATAGGAACATAATTATACTTGCTATTGGCAACCTACACGGATGTGGTTCATTGACTCTATGTACTAACGATGAACACCTGCTAAATATCCTATAATTACTATACTTACCCTAATTTACCTACATATCTATCATACGATCAATCGTTAAGTAAGAAATCGAAATAAGGTTTTGAAACGCATTAATCAAATAGTTTGTATCTTACTAATGTATTCAAACACACCTTTTGGGTGTTAATTATGGATATTCGTTATTACTTGGTATGCGTCAATACGTTCTCTTTATATTCAAGACACGCGTTGATGCTTAGCCATCTTCGATATTTAACCGGTTTGGTTTTTATCTAAAAATTTATCTCATTTTATGTCCGGTTGGTAGTTCGAGTGTTGCTATTTTAAAATCAGTTTCTATCAATAAAATCTTGTAACGATCACGTAGAATACTTTTTTGGTGTTTTCAACAATAGAATAGATAGAGATTTGGACGGAATAATAAATTGGCTGGTATTTGTCGGTTTGTTTTTGTCGTATTTTATTTAACTCTAAAAATATCATTACAAGATCTGAAGTTTCAAGCTCGGGACATAATGATGTCGTTTGATAACAAGAGCACAGTTTCTGTGAACGCAACTAATGAGCAATTAATTGCATTTTTTTGCACAAGACATTCGCTATAATATCACCCCGCCTGCGAAGGTTTTTGCCGCGTAACGAGATCATTATTAAAGAAAATAGAGGCACGATGATGTCGGACCTACGACTCGATCCTGATTGATGTCAGTGAAGCTCTACCGGTCTTATCTCAGCCACCTAATAGCTTTAACGAGATTACGGTACTTACCCACTTTAATTTACATATCTTCCTCGTTATTGTGAAATGCTTCAGCCACTGTTATAATTTTTTAATCCCTTACACCTCATTGCTAGGTACAGGGGCATGTATGGAATATGATCATCTTGTCTGTTCTTTTATGACACTGATTCCATGCCATTCTTCTCTTTTTATCAATTATGTATAAGGGAAAATTGTATAGGAATTGCGTGTTTAAAGTTATAAAATTTATATTGTATTGAAGCTATTGAAATGTTAATAGAAGTAATATCTACGTGATCTTAAATAGCAAAGTTTCCTGCCATTGAAACTTATTCTAAAGTCCATATATTCATCCCAATCCATTATTCTATAGTTGTAGGTTGCAATGACTAGAAAGATTTATTGTACTAGTGTTTGCACAGTGGTGAAAATTTCACCACAATGATATTTTTTACAGGTAACTCTAAAACTCTAAACTCATGAACTCGGGCGTATAGGTATCCTGAATGTTTTCATTCACCATTAAAGGTATTATTTCTAATACCCACAATCTAAAAAAAATCTGCGTATTTGAACCGCGTATCCACTATTGTGAGACCGAGTGTCAATTGTAGTTTAAATATCACGTTTATTGAATCACCTATAGTTTAATATTTCTTAGCAAAATTACATTGTTCATTATAATATAATAGTTTTTATTATTTTTTACCCGCCATTGTCAGTGGCTTGATTACTATCTGCTTTAATGACCGATTATGCAACTTGTCTACGTTTCATCTAATGTCGGCGATGACTCATTGGCATATGTAAACAGCACCTAATGCATATCTATTATCTATGTTTTATGCTCGACCACATACGAACAATGTTCAGTGCAAGGATAAATTATTAAATTTAGGCCCTGTTCTAGATCGTTATAATTTATCTTCTCAGTTTGTGGTCTGTTAATTGTCAATTATGAATTATTCGCATCTCGGATCATTGAAACACGTAACAATACGTCATGTCTCGTCATCTTGTGTTTAGTTTTTCAAGTAAAGAATCAACTCGTATAAAAACGTAACAAAATAATGAGGCCAAATAGGATTTCGTGATTTACTTAAAGGCGTATAAGTCCTAAATTCTATTACGTCGTCTATAAATCAATATCACGTAGTCAGTTAAATCTGGCAAGTTGGTGCGCAATAATATCCATCAGTTGGAAAACCAGCAATATAAGTTAAATGCGGTTATTTGGCAGGCGGCTGGCGGCTCGCGACATTTAGTCGAGAGGTGCATGCCTACATTAATGCCTTCACGACGTAGCGGTCGTATTGCATTTTGCGGTATTTGACGAGTGTTGAATTTGCAGACGCGCTTATGACGGCGGGAGGCGATGGTAACTTAAACCGGTTGAACACCTTTGTCGCGTCCACTGCCGGCTTTAAGTGACATCCGCAAAAAGTACGCAACCGCATGCGCAACACCAGTGGATTCTTAATCAATGCTTTGATATCGAACTTAAATATAATCGTTTACCCTGTAAACTGGATCATTTATACATAGGCATTGATTTGCCTCGCCCCGAGTCGCTATTTAAACCGGTTGGACTCTTGTCTGTGAACATAGACGATTATAGACTCTTGTCTTGCGAATACAGACGAACGGAACGCATTCCCACTTGTCCATAGACAGATATCCATCTGTCCGGTAATGATTCTATTAAAATAACCAGCATGAGACTCTTTAACTGTCCGTATCTATGAAACGCGGTCTGCTCGGATGAACGGCAATAGTTATTATTATAATGTAAATTGCGATAGAAGCGCTATAAATGCGTACGTAGGTGTAATGCATACAGCGAGACAGGTAAAAGTTGTGAGGGAATGCAGTTGGATTGTATATGAGTGAGTGCATTCGACACGTTGCGCACTCGCTCGACTTGGTCACATCGATTTTATGCACCATTGCTGCAAGCTCATATTCAATCGGCCTCTTTATAAATAATTCGCCGACCCTCATACGGGCTTGTTGTATTAATAATAAACGTGCTCAATCAGCCTCTTCATGTGCCAATTAAATATTTATAAGGGTTATACTCTTCTGTATTTAGTAGTGTCTCACAAGTTTGCAGGTTCTGGTTTTTTTGTTATTCCCTTTTTTGTTCTTAAATACCCTTTGTAATTAATTATGTGCGTGCTATTTAAATTTACGCACATTTAAAATTGCAGTTGCTTTTTCAATGTTTTGTACTGATCATTTGTATTGTAAGTCGACGTTAACAATGTTTTGCCTATCGTAGGTCGAAATATGACAATTTCTGTATAGGTTTTGATAGATCGATTATATTAATAACAGTTTAGTAATTTTCTCAATTTTGTTTGTATTTTTTGTTCGGTATAAGTACCAAATAATAAAAACGAGACTAGTTTCAGAGTTATTAATAAAAAAATCGGAATCTGGTAATTTTCAATAATGATAACGGTCGAATTTAAACCACTATACTATTCGCCTTTTTTAAATATATTTCTTCTAAAAATCCTATAATCGTCTATTATCTATTTAACATTATCCAAGATAAGAAATATTCCTAGATTAATCGAAGATTTCATTATAATGAAAATGTTTAAAATATCGGAACACGGATTATTGCGTATTAACGGCACGTCGTGAAGGGCGCACTGGGAATCGGGATAAGCCGGTCCAACGGCCATCTTAGCTTTTGCGTCGTTTAATAAAGCCCTGCGACAACTGCACGCCTTTGTAGGGCTGACTACCATAATGCTATTATATGTGTACATGTGTAGTAGTGTAATTCCGCGCGGCTCTTTTACCAAGAATATTATTAACCCTTTGTGCTCACTTAAACGAATTTTGAAGCACTGGTTATGAAATTATGAGGAAGTCTGCGCTTATTATTATCTAATATATTGACGATTTGTTACGAAATTAGAAAATGCGTTTTAAACATATAACATATATTAAATATAATTTGTCAATTTGTTTATGTATTCAAGATAATACTACTAAGTTATTTAATTCATTTACTAATTTGTTCGTATCAAAATGTCAAAAGTGCAAAAATCTTCATACTCTTTAAATTTTGTCCAACATAGGTAATAGGCAAATTTGCCGCGCTAAAATTTTTGACGTTGCCTTAAAAAAGTAAAAAAAAAAAATGTTAATTTTTAATATTTATATATATATAGTACCTACCTGTTGCGCTGTACTGTCAATAGCGTCTAGATTCTAGAAGATCTCATCTTGGTTACGCACACACGGCGACAACATCTATAGTAGCTTCGATCCAGCCCTAACTCCCGATCGGGTAATGCAAAACGAGCCTCGGGAATAAATCGTTTACATGGTTGTCGGCGTAAACTGGTCCCGCTGCTTGCCGCGCTCGGTGATACCTCCCGGAGGTAGGAAGCCATCGGAGATGTCGACGCCTGTCAAATTTACAATACTACATTATGAAACATTTTGAAGAAAATCATCCGAATTGTACAGTCCTTACTCAAATCAACGTAGCACCTATGAAACCCTAAATTTAAATAGGGCAATGAAAGCACGTTAAATTAGACGATACCAATACGTCTTTAAGTATAAACAATCTAAGAATCTTCGCTAACTGGGTCAAGGCATTTCTAAATGCGTATTGTATTTTTTAACAAAGCACTTCAAATTAACTCTGATGGTTTACCATCTTTCACGTCACAATTGCAACAAGACGCTGAAGTAAGTACGGACCTATTTATGGAAAATAGGTTCAAAATGAGCGGTGCTGAGTGAAACGATCGAGTTAAAGTAAATCGAAAAAGTACAGCTTACACAAACATTTAATGTAGCTGCGTAAGGCAATTCACCGGAGCACGTAGGATACCACATCTGATTATAGTGTACGCACGGTGTTAGTATACATTTGTGCGGTTGGTACACGGTGTACCCGTGCAGTGGCGGTCTTATCTCACCATTAGAGTTATTACGGGCCGGTATCTCGCCCATCGCACCGCTTCGATTGTTTCTGAACGCGCCACAAAGCCGCGCGCTACCACCGTAATTGACCACTGTTTATTTACACGACGATCTCTTATTTTATGCAGCACTCTTGAAGTTTATATTATTCGGTGTACTCCATCCACTAACGAGGACAGTTTTATGAATATGATAAGTTTTTCAGTACAAGAGATTACACAGTGCAGCAGTTACCTTGAATAGTTTCAATAACACTTATTTCTTTGCGCGGAATTACTGTTTTATTGCTATTATCCTCTAATCTCTGAAGAACTTTATTACTGTACTAACAGTGGAGTATCATGTATTTATAGCGATAGAAACTGACTAGCTATTTGATTACCTCAGTAATCATGTCAAATTGCTACGTAATTCTTGTTAAACCTCATATAAGCTTCATTATGTGGTTGGTCGGTTCAATCTTTATTTTTACGATTCATTATGCATTTTCGTTGGCATCATAAAGCAGGTTATTGCGAAATCTTTCAACGCTTATATGAAATTGCGTGTTATTTGCTGAAGATGTTACTGTGTCAGTGGGTCTTGAATTCACTTTAGGTGTTTATGCCATTTATTGAAGAATTTAATTTGTTGAATATAGCTGATGTGTAGGTGAGATAAACAAGAGTGCCACTGAGCGAGCAATCGAATCGAAGCAAATGACGTTGAGCTCGGCTAAGGGCAACTGTACAGATAGCATCGGATGATTGCCGCCCACGCAACGCTGCGATCGCTCGCTTCTGCCTTGTCACTTATCATTAGGGACTGAATCTGTTTGTCTGTAATAGCTGTTTACATATGGACTGGACGTAAATTGCGTTCTCTCGTAACTAGTGTTTGTAGAGCTTTGATGTAAATTCTGTTTGGATTACGTGTGATAACGAATCGTAACCGGGTCTATCAAGCAACATTTTAATTAACTCTCGGTGCAAAAAAGGATTGTTAGAGTTTGAAGCAAAAGTTGAACTAAAAGTTGGACAGATTTTTGAGGATTTTTCTATTGAAAAGTTGAATTAATCCGAATGATTCCTAACAACATTTGATGAAAATCTCTGTCGTTTGTGTAGGGATTTCAACTACAGGTTTTGAATTTTTTTAAGATTGATATTTTTTTGTCTCTAGATCAATTTTAATCAACAAACCTCAAAAGACGTAGTCAATATTAATGTTATTTGTGTCATTTCTATGATAGGTATCTCTAGGTTACACAATTTGTGATCTGTAACCTATACGGCTTCATTGTCATACACCGTTGCGTCTTCAACGAACAATGGATTACACCGTTAAACGTTGAGATCACCAAATAGGTGACCATATTGCCGCGTACTGACCTTGGTGGTAACAACATCTATTCAATTAGTGCAGGCGACGATCGGAACCGGCGTATCCGCGCTGGTACCGCCTCTGCGTGGGAACACCTTACGTCCTTCCCTTTCCACACCATGAACAAAGCAGCATAACTATAAAGGCCTTTATTGTGGCCCTAAATAACAATTTGCATACACTCAACATGCGTTGAGATACTTTTTTTAAATTCAAATTCGAATTTAAATAAGAATGTAATGAATACCCCAAAAGTAATTTGCCGAGCACCCAAAAGTAATGTTTGTCTTTGATCTATTTAGAAATTGTACTGATACAGTGATTATATGTAGTTTATAGTTTATGTTTATACATATGTACTTAGGACAGTATATATTGTGGCAATAATGTACATGTATTGTAAAAGGTTAGTGTGGTTAATTTTAGAACAAGAAAAAAAGACAGGTAACGTGTGAAAGCCCACAATCCGAGGTTTGAATAATCCCGGCACGCTATGTTGGGGCAGGTCAGGCATTCGTATGGCTTCACGTTGATTGTAGGTGTAACTTTATGATCGCACGCTTCTGCGCGCTACTATTGTTCTAATGGGCCCTCGGCCCTCCGCTGGCGTCTCTTGTACTAACACCCGTCTTGTTACTCGCCGACTCGAGGTCACGCGTTCAACTTGATCTCCCGATTCTCCACGCGTTTGTGGGAATTGTGTGGACGATTATTTAACCGGCCTTTTTGTGTCGATTGTTATTTATGGCTGTCGATTATTTATATTGCGAAGTGCCCTTTTTGCGCCAATTAGCCCATTAATTTCAATATCCCCATTTGTAAGCCAATAAACGGATTCGACCACCTTCGAAGTCGAATAAGGTCTCCATCGTGCACTGAGTATCGCCGTCAATTAATCTCGAGCGACTCTGTGACTTTTGACGTGCCGTCTTTATTTCGTGTTGGTGTGACGAGGTACTGCAATATTTTACACATGATTAGAGCCGCGCGCACCGGCACTGTATGGCTAAGCAAATTGCGCCGAACGCGACGCGAAGTCACGATCTGAACTTCGCGGGAACCCGGGAGAATTTCTAGAGAATTCCAACGTAAATGCTACAACAGATATTAATGGCGGTATCGCCGCGTATACCGGTTCGCATTTAGATACATCTTTAATCGAGTCTATATTTCCCATTGAATAGATCATTAGTTCTTCATTATACACGGGGAAGTACAGTGAAATTGCTTTTGATTTAATATGAATCACTCTGGTAATGAGCGATTAGATCTTTCCCAAGGATGTCAGTTATTTCGTCTTGGCATACCAGCATGTCGGGACTTATCAGCTTGTACTTTATTTAAATTAGACATCGCTCCTAGGCTAATTATATCGCGTAACGGATAAGGAAGCCGCAGCCTGCTATCTTGTCATCGGTGAATGCTGCTACCGAGAACATAATTAAATATTTCTTCATGGATAACATTCGTCATAGAATTATTACATACTGTATTATAAATGTTATGTTAGTTTAGAATTTTAAATTGTGCTAAATATGTATATGAGAATAATAAAATCATAGCATTCGTCAAGACTCAAGAAGCATATAGAAGATGTAAATAAAATAAAAGACGTTGCAACTATAAAAAGCATTCACGTAATTCTGTGTATAATCAATTAAAATTTCAATGTGAATTTTAATAAACACGAATTACTTATGGTAGGGATTGATAACGTTTCTGAGTAAACACCGGAGCGTAACGAGCTACCTAATGCACGACTTTATTAAATGCATCGGTTCGTTTGTTGTTACACGTGAGGTTTTCCGTTCATTTCGCACCCTAAATGTGAACGCCTTAATTAGGTACGGTCGGGATCTGTATAATGTAGATCGTGGATATGTTCGTTATCAGTTTAATTTGAAAACGGTTACGATATCGATATTTGGGTTTCATATCGATATGAAAAACTGTTGTGTTTATAACGATATTCTGATATGGATTTGTTACGGATATTTACTTAGTAGTTTCAGTTGAAAATGTTGGCAAACGCACTCGAGAAATACACATATTTATTTTCATTTGCTTTTTTTCTTTATACAGTAAGTTTTGAAAGTCAAATGAAGACATAATGGATATAAGATTTTAAATGGTTTAATTTTTCTTTTCTTCATTTGGTTTCGTACGTTTGTTGATTCGTTATTGTTGTAACATTTGGCGTATCGATACTATCGATATGTTACGATATGTGAACGAAAGCGGTTTATCATTTCGAAATGTAATATCGGAGCATGCCTAGTAGATAGCGATCGCAGGTATGGTAATGGTTCGCCTAATTCTGAGTCACGGACCGCGCGGCGCCGGCGCGGCTCGCCTTCTCCTCAGCCCGGAACGACCGACTCCCGTGGAAAGAACAAACAATGCGTTTTATTTATTGCTTTCAAATCAATTGTAGCACATTTGTGTTTTTTAACACGTTTTTATTAGCTTGGGTTGTATGTATGTATGTAGGTATGTATGTAAGTAACAAGCGTTTTTCGAACCTGATAAATGGAGCACCCTACGCTTTTTTCACAATTATACTATTTACTGTTCCTTAATTGATTCTTAGATTGAAAATTATTTTCTACTTTTTAGTTAATTTTATCGTAAAAGCGTGTTTTTTAGTTTTTGGAACTATATTTTATGTATCTCTTTTCTTTTCTGACCGATTTTATTCTATTGTAGGGGATATTATTTTCATAGTGCCTAGATTTTTGTTCTACTCACAAGATATTAAAACGTAGATTTTTTTGTAAAAGTACATTAAATTGTAACGCAAATTTTAATAAGGTTTGATATTATTTATTTTTTAAATATAACTGATTATTATATTATTGACATTAATAAGATGCGAACTAAATTTACGAAAATATTGTAACCTACTATACTCTTGAAGCCCGAATACAGCACTGCTGACTGCTGTTTTTAGGCAGAATTAGATGTAGCAAAGTTATACATATAATAGTAATATTAGAGTATAATTAAATTATTCAAAGCATCTTTCATCAGTGTTTTTCGTTATCCGATTGATTCGTATCGATTGATCCTAATATTATGTGTTACATGACCACAAAGACGATGACGTTAAATATGTCACCAGTACACTTGTTTGGCTTTAATAATAAGTAGTTTTACGTCATCTCAATTATACATACGTCTATTGTAATCTTCGTTGTTGTTTATTATAAACAAATTAGCCATAGCCTTATGCTTTTCATTCTGAGATAGCAGTGGGACTGTAGGTACTTAATGGGTCCTCATTAACGAGACTATCGATGTATTTACCTGCATCTTTAGGTATTTCGGATATAAGTTGTTATGGAGGTAGTTCTGTAGCAAAATTTCATTTGGAGTTTTATTATTGGGTCATATTACTGCTTCTCTGTAAAGGAAATAGAGTGAATGATTTCCTTTTACGGAAGATTTTAATTCTGGAATATATCTTGATTTCATTGCTGGAGTTTCCATATCTAGTGACCGTATATTGTCAGTTAGAAACAAAAAACAATGATCACATGCCTGAACACGTTCTTCGCGGACGATTAGGTACATGGGTTTCATTCTATAGATTAAATTAATGGTCGATGTTATTTTAATTTATGCACTGTTATGCTCGTTTTGATTCTTTTCCAGCCTTCAGAATTGAGTCCGATGAAGTTCGCAAATAATATCGTGTTGTTTTTGTTTCGTCGTCCCCGCGCCACTTGTACTCACAACGTGACAAAGCGTCCGAGTGACGTCACATCTCACGAATGTTTGACGACTTGGATGTCTGCGAGCCGGTTTCCGAAAATGATGTGAATGATGTCGCGAATATTGTTTATAATTATGTATGTGTGGAAGCGTTGTCGCTGAATGTTTTAACGGACAAATTTTCTTCGTCCGCTTGTAAGACTGGTTTTTAGTTTTTACGCAATGAATTCTTAATATTTTTGGGTTTGAAACAAATCCATTCACTGCTATATTTCGTCTTGGCGGGAAAATATTATACAATATTTTCGAGAATTCGGATGTTTCCAGGTTTATATAGATTATATAGAATTTCTGGCAAAGCACATGGCAGTTACTAAACAAAAACATTAGGTACTCTATATTATTTATAAGTGTGCAATGCTCATATATGCATACATTATATGTATGTCAAGATAAACACAATTAAAAAAAGGTTCGGCTTACTTCCTACATTATCTCGCATTCGACGGTTTCGGGTCGACCTCTGGGATTTGACGGTGACGATGCTGAATATTAAATCAACAAGATGTATTGTGCGGATTCCAATGGAGCTTTTAAAAGGTATAACAAAATAATTAAAACAAATATAGCATTGAATAATTTTGAATCGCTAATGATGAATACAATCTGCATATGGCGAACGTGTAACTTGTCGATCATATCATCTTAATCACAAAAATAAGGTAAATGATATTAAGAAAAATATGTTATATTTTCTATACATACTATGAATGATAAAAAAATAAGGAATGAATTATATGGTATTTCGCACAAAATACGTTTGATATCTGATTGCTCATCTGTATATTATTTTTATTAGATTCTCTTAAAGTGTTATCAATATCATTACATGTCGTACGCATGAGCACATAATGTTTTACCAACACCGTATTTCCGACGTCTTTTGTACGATTACTCGTTTACGTCAAAATACTGACGCTTTGACGCCCAGACATCGGCCTCTATGAACGATCGAGATGCGTTTTAATTGGATATAATTAGCATGTGTTCGCGTGAGAAGTGAATCAATAACAAGTCGGAGTAGTTGCTTCAATTAGCCGCCTGATACTCGCTGTGACTAGGTACATGCACAGTTAGGAACGTTCTTTTTTTCTTTCAGTTTGTTCTACGGCTCGTATAGGGGCATGGTGAAATATAAACGATGTACTGGTCGGCAATGTGTTTGTAATTTGTAATTACTGTATGGAATATATTTTATGATCCTAAGTGTTTATACCGCGTCAATTAGGACGTAAAACATCAGAATATTTTCTGTTTTTAGATACCTAGTTCTATATTAGTTATGGATCGATCCTCATATAAAGATAATACGATAAAAGTTTTAATGCCAGTAAAAGTCTACGTTAAGTTTTAAAGCACTTATCGGATAGATTACAATGTGTTGCAATTTTGCAAATAAAGTACTTGCTACATAGTTTATACGGAAGGACGTGAAATATCAACCCAATACTGTTCCGATGCTGGGCACGGGTCTCCACTGAGAATGAGGAATTTAGGCCATACTCTACCACACGGCTAAACTTCACACATCTTTAAGAACTTTTTTTAAAATTTTTCAAAAATCTTTCGGGCGTATAGTGTTCCTCGCGTTGTTTTCCTTTGCCGTGTTGCAAGTGATAATTAACTTTTAATCGCACATAACTAGAAAATCAGAGGTATCAGAGATCCGAATTCGCAGAGCTCGCGATTGAGTTTTAACCAGTAGGCTATCACTGCCTACGAAATATGTTTATGAATGCCTCAATTTGATACAAACGTTTACAATATCGATGGATGAAGCTCCACGTGCGTTTAGTATGTGTGCTCTCGATAATTCGCTCGATTCCACCGATCGAACGTTATTCCGGTTTCGAGATTATAGATAGCGTAATTACTCTTATATGGGTTTAACGTTTTTTATTGGCGGTTTTATCTAAAGATTATTTAGAAGCCTTGTTAGCTTGATGATATTCGTAGCTTTTTATTAGGTGACCGTTGATTATTTTGTTTTATTGTATTTTTGCTCGAAGGAACAATATTTGGACGTGCTGCTTTTAATAATACAACTTTTTATCCTTTTTGAGTTCAGTATTATTGTTTTATATTCATTTGTGTAGGGATGATGAAGAATAAACAATAGAACATGGATATGCGCAGTTTGAAAAGAATTTAAAAAGAAAATCAGCATAAAACATCTCTAAACACATTAAAACTTAATAATTTCTTTGGGCGTTGTCATATTTGTCAACACCAACGAGATATTATGTGAGGAGCGTCGTAGCCGAGCTATTGTGACGGGAGTGCCTCACGCCCGCGTTTCGCATTGCATTAATCTTGCGGTTTTCGACGTGACATGCAGTTTGCACTCCGTCGTACATGCTTAGTTCGTATAAACCACACGTTAGTACTACATCGTGTTTGCAACGCGTTTGTTTTTATTTTTGTATGGTTTTGTATGGATATCATGCCGTTTTCATTGTCGCATGTAGGTATTTTGTACTTGTATGGTTGCATGTTGAATCGTAGATTTTGATTTTCGTAGCATTTGTTGTGGGTTTTTTTTATAATATAGGAGTAACAAACAGGCGAGCATGCAGTCCACTTAATGCTAAGCGGCTACTGTTGCCCATGGACATCTGTAATCAACCCCAGATAGGATTAGATGTTCCTACCTGAGGTCGGCCACAGACGCGCCGATACCCCTGAGGACTACGATGGAACGCCTCAGAAAAGTATGTCTCTTGGTGGGTTCAAAAGTAGTAGCGTAATGGCCGTCGGCGAAAAAAGAGTCGGCTAGTCTCTGAAAATATATCGGTGATATGCTTAGGGGGGGTCAGGAATAAATATCTTCTTAAATCTGTCCGGCAAAGAAGGTCCTCCTGATTGAGGAAGTCGTTCGTCGTCTCTAGGTCCGGTACCATTAATCCCCTCTTCTTCAAATTCATTCAAAAATTACATTTATTCAAAATTGATTCATATATAATACTTTTTGAAAGTCAACAAACCACCACTCTCTTATACAATATGAACTCCCATGAGTATCTATATTGGTAGTAACTACTTGTATAAAAAACAATTAGCTACTATCCCGCCTTATCTGGATATAAATCTTATTTTTGCAGCTGAAGCTTACAATATAAGCACTATAAAGTTATAATGCTCTTCAAGAGCGGGATGGTGGCGATTTTTATCCATGTAAATTTACATGAGATCAACTTATCTTTACTACATGTACAATGTTTTAAACTTGTTCATTGGAATATTGGCTATATTGTCATGTCTGTGATTTTTTTTTGCGTGAGTAGGTATTATTTTCAGCAACGCAAATATTTCAAAAGAAACTAAATATATTTATTTAAGTCTGTGAAAATGACGAGGTTACATGTTAAATTTATTGAGTTCAAGAACATGTAAATAATTGCCAATAGTAATAGTAGTAAGAATAACTTTCATATTTATAAGCGTTTTGCATTGTAATAGTTCAAAAGATGATAGATGTTTTCGTTGTTCCACTAAGGACTGCTTAGTTCAGGTGGTTCAGGTTTGAAGTGTGTGATAGCGATAAGGTAGAGGCACTTATACGAGACGTACCATCTTAGCCCTCAGGCGAAACAATGCACCTGTGTCCGACCTAAGTAATTAAGTAGGAATTTAATCCTATATGGGGTTGATTATAGATGTCTGATTCTTGATCGGCAGTTGCCACTTATCATCAGACTGTAAGCTTATTCGATACTAATATGCAAAAATATCATTATTCCTATTACCGTGCAGTTGTTTCAATGTCGATTAAAAAATGTGTTTATTGCTACAACGCAATACCGTTCCCATATTGTTTACTATAGGTAACATTGCGAACATTCATGTTCCCGGATTTAAACACGAAATACGCATTCGATGCAAGCAGATGGACGGTTATAAATTATACACCGGCGTAAACTTCGCGTTAACCGTTGAAAGCTATAAACGTGTCAGTTATTTCAATGAGTGTGTAAAAAAATTCGGTTTGATTCTACCGTTTTTTAACGTACAAGTAGCAAATAAGAATTAAGCATGCATTCGACCTGATGGTAAGTGGCCACTGCCGCCCATGTATATCTGTAATTGATCCCAGATAAGGACTTAGTTCGAACTTCTCATTGTGTATCTTCCTTACCACACTCTTCAAACCAAAACAGGGCAGCTCTTAACAGCGATGTTGCAAGAAATAGGTGTGTCGGTGATGTCTCCTTAGTTGACCCGTGAAGAGTTCTACCACCTTCAACATATTTAAAAAATGTTGTTATAAAAATGAAGTCAGATTTCATACATCAGATTTAAAAAAAATAATATAGTCAGACGTTCATATGCTAGTGCTGCTCCATTTAATTTATTCTCATGTACCTAGCACGTAAGCTCAATTAGTCAGACATTTGCAATTTGTAATAATTAATATTTTCAATTGTCTCATTATTGATTGGCATGTCCGATGTCGCAGCCGGTGGAATCGTAAAAAACATCGCATCGTAAATGTAAATATATAAAGATACAAAAAACTGGATATCTTGTCCGTCGCGTTACGTATGATGGCTCTGGTGGACCTTTTGTCGTGTCGAGATATTTTATTTTTTGGCCTGCCTTCATTGCGCTTTGTTGGCGTGATGTATATTTGCATATACCCTTGAATCGTCTGATGCTTTGTCAAACGTACCACATTGTTCGTGGAATGATATTATGTTCATTATATGTATATGGTACATCGATGTATGTGTGGATTATCTTAAGACAATAATAATACCGCTTGTAATAATTTATAGGTTGCCCAAATTGCCATGAACGAGCCATATGCCACAAAAAATCGTAGCAGACAATGAGGTTCGCACATTCGAAATAACGAGGTGAGTGAACCTCATAGATCAACATAGCCAATCGTTTTTGTTAGTTCTCCCGCCACAAAAACAGATTTAAATAAACTATTTGACGAACTGAGACGGTGCTGGTCGGAAACAGTGCCTCCATTATTGTACATGTGCTTACCAACTTCGTAGGAACCTTGACTTATTAATATCGAGTATGCCAGCCCTAATCGGGACTTAAGATAAATTAAATTTGTATCTCCATAAAGTGGGCAATTTAAAATGAAACATGTGCGCATAATTTGTACATACGAGTAATAACTAATTGTTGCTTACTATAAATTTAATTTTAGTGTATATTATTAATGAGATAAATGGGATCATTTACATCTTTCGTTGTCCATAATGGCCTTATACTTTTCAACAACAATTGATAAGAGTTGCTCTTGTACGTATTGAAAGGTGTTCTGGATAAATTATAACAGTAATTTAAGCTCACGATTACTCAAGTAAAATATGACGTTAGGTATATATAGTTAATATGTTTACTAAAGAGGATGTTATGCTCGGTAGTTTCGTCGAATGTTAGTCGCTTGACGCTCGTGGAAAAAACGATTTATAGAGATTAACCGTCGATATGAATCGTGAATATAAATGAGTGGAAACAAAAACGAGATGTGTCTGTGGAGAAATAATAAGAGGCGTTCGACAGCGATCGTCTAGCCGCCATCGTCCTTGAGTGCAGAAATCCTTGATGAGTACAATCAACCGCCACCGGATAGCACTCCGTTCAGGGCTGTCAATTAACGTTTTGACCATTGCCGTAGCATTGCTGCCCGATGCGGTCAGGGCCGGATTTGGGGGAGGGCTGGCGGAGTTACGGCCTCCACAATACGATAGAATGGAATTGAAGAGATTTTTTTTCTATATTGTACGGGCGCTACAATAGCGAAAAGAATATCCAAATTTGGACACGTCTGTCAACTTTTAGTTTATTTTCGTAGTATTTTTTGTCATTTCTACAATAATTGCATTTAAATAATTTCAACACTATTTTGTTGAAACAATTTTATTTGTTGAATTTTGAATACACTACATTTTTGAAAAACTTCATGGAAAAAATGAATTCCGTTATATTGGGAAAATAACTAGGGGTTCCCGCATTTACCTTGTTCCAGGGCCTCTAGACCTTCAAATCTGGCCCTGGATACATGCGTTGAATTAACAAGGAAACTATGGCCGGCGGTCTGTTGTAAATCTTGTGAAACTCGCCTCAAGTCTGCGAACGCAAAAAGTTGTTTAATGGAGATACTTGGCTTTATTTTACGAATGATCCGTTTTTTGTGCGTCTAATTTAATTAACAGATTTGTTACGAGGAAAAACTTAATTTATCTATGTGTTTGTGTATGGCTTAATGTATCATTTTATGAATATTTTTGTCAACATGATAAACCATCTTTTATATCTTGTCCTAAGTACTCTATCTCACCCCTTCTTAAAAAATACAAAAAAAAGCGTTTATAAGTAATTTTTATTTACCTATTAATTCGTTAGTGACTCTATTGTACTTGTTTTATACGTTTTATATCTGTAATTAGTTTTATAAAAATCATTTGGGTAGAAATCATGATGATGGTATTTTTTGGGTACTGTTTTTTATACATTACAATCAATTATCACCAACCCTATCTTTTAGATGTTGCGTAGGTGCTAGCAAGTGTGAGGACAAAAACTAAAACTGAAAATAAATGGGCGCGAAACGCCTATTAACGGAGCTCGCCATCGATACTCGACCGCTGATGCTGACTGCTCGCCGTATATGTAAACCGATTATATGCATCTCGATAAGGCAGAAAAACACTTAGCGCTGCTTATAATCCTACCTAGAATAATGTTCTTAATCCAGAACTTTGTATTGCTCCACAAGAAATTCTTAGAATTATGCTCTACACTTTTTATACCTACCTTGTTAACAATAATAATAAGGTTGGTTCATTAAAGTCGAGAGGTACCCACTCGTATCTAGACATAAAAGCTTATCAGATATTTTACTCGGTAATTGTTACGAAGAAATGTATGGTAAATTTATATACTCGAAATATTTCATTTCTCTACATCGATTTTCGATTTCTGGATTGTTATGCTCCACAAAGGAGGTTTTGTAACGATCGCGAGCGAAGTTGTCGCTAAATCATTCAGATTTCCGGCACTTTGAACTATTTGTTCGTATATAACAGCTATGTAAATACGTCGCTTAAAATTCAGCCACGGTTTAAATTGAGTTTAACTCGAGCTACGGCCTGTCAACTTATCGAATATAAATTCTCTTAATAATCGTTACCAATTATGTGAGTGTTCGGCCTCGTGGTATCAATCTTGCAGAAAAGCCGCTACGGGCGATTATGGTGCCGGATTAAGATCTTTTTGCGCTCGCGGGTAAGGAGGAAAATCTGTTGACGAGTTGGTGTTGATTGATCATTTCGGTGCAAAGAGACAGTACTGACAGTGTCTCGGGGCGTGGTCCGCCGGCGCTGGCTCTAGGAGAAACGTTATGAAACCATCGCTCACCGATCTCCAACAAATTACAGTTCTACTCTATTGAACGTACTACTGTCTTTGTTCCGCAACTATTTACGTGGCGATACTTACCTACTTATACACTCTTCGTAATTGTATACAATTGAGGAACAGTTATTGCACACCAGAGTTAATTGAAATGACGAAGCCGATGTCTCAGTCGGTAGGTACTCAATTCTACTTATATTAGTTATATCAAACACGATACGAACTCGAATGAATTATAAAGTGGCTATTAAAACTATCGTGGAATTTTTGATTTTTATCTTCTTAAAATTAATATTATTTATGAATTATCAATTCATAGTATGTTCTTGTATCTAGGTATATTATATGATAGAGTACATTGTACAATTATTATCAAGGATGCGTAATTGTAATTAAAAAAGCAGGGTCGACGGTTACAAGTAACATATCAACAAATACCTATCAATGTTAATGTAAAAATAAATGAAATTTATGTATCTGTTTATGAATTCCAAACGGGTCCCATCTAATCTATGGTACGAGTAACACAATAACAAGATACAAGATCAAGTTTATATTGGTATTTTTGATATGTTCTTGTTTGGACTAATCTTAGAAACGGTTGTTTTAAAACATTGGCGACTTTTTCACACAAAGAAAACGATTAGGGTGTGATAACTTTTTTATCCTGATGTTTAATGAAATATTTAATTAATGTCATCATTGCCATTATTGTCATAGGGCTCGAACACAAAACTGCGATGCGACGCGATGCGAATTCGCAACGCAGAAAATTGCGATGCGAATTGCTGCGATGCGATATCGTGCGGCGTAGCGTCTCTCAGGGTGACCAACAACAACAACCACTGTGCGATGCGAATCAATTCGCAAGTTCTTGCGATGCGTCGAGGGAGCTCGCAGATTTTTGCGATGCGACGTCGCATCGCAGTTTTGTGTACGAACCCTTACGGCGCACAACAAATCTCCTCTCGAAAAGAAAAGTGTATATGCACGCAAAGTGATGTTTGCCATTCTTGACATACCTTTTATAGCTCATTGATCTCTCTGATAATTCAGTTTCCTCGCGAATATTTGCTTCATCGTTATACCTAGTGATAAGATATACTGATTCTTCAATGTTACGTGACGTCGATAAATCAGTTCTGGGGATTTGGACCTCGGACACCCAATACGAACTTGAATTTCATTAGGTCATTCCTGCTCAGCGGGAAGCTGGTCGGCAATAAAATAGTATCAGTTCGCCGTGTTTATCGTACAAACAAAGCTCGTGTGCATGTATAAATACATTCCGAGACGGCCTTTCTCTTGCCCTTCCGCGCAGCGATCTGATACCGCCGCCTCCGGCGCTCGATTGTCTGTCAAAGTCAAGTTCACGGCCTATCCGCCAACCGACAATTGGCAAATGCCTATGTAACTGCGGCAGTTTCCTATCTTTGTTATCGTTAGTGTTAATGTTTATGGCACATTCAGGTTTTATGTTTGCAATTAGCTGTTAGCTGTGTAACTATTCTCATCAACGACTCACCGACGCAAGTTCCCATTTCCTGGATTTTGTATAGATTCTGTTTGAATTTCTATAGAATGCAAATCTTGATTAAAATTAGTTCAACGATGTATTTTCCTTAGTTCGAATGACGGCGCTATGTTTGGTCACGATTTTACATTCGGTTCTGTCTGCTATTACCTTTATCATATTTAATCAATCATTAACTCAAAATATTGCGGTGTATAGTTATTAGATACCTTGCTATATGCAAAACTAGTGAAGGTTTTCATGCAGGAAGCCTTAATATTTCTGGTAAACGTCTTCAACCTATTACCACGTCCTACGGCACATATCTCTTCTCAGAGTGAGGAGAGTGGTTTAGGCCATAGTACAACGCGCTGGCCAGTTGCGAATTTAAAGATTTGTCAGACGCTTAGGTTTCCTCACGATTCCGTCCTTCCTTGACCGTTATGGCAACTTCTAATTGACTCCTCAACTGAGCGGATCTGGGGTTCAAATCCCCTTGTCGAGCCAAGCATCCCAACCTCTGATTTTTCAGTTATGTGCGAACTGAACGAGAAATAATTTATATTATCTTTTGTAGTAGGTATCTTGTCGCTAATCTCATTTCTTCGATTTTTCTCCAAATCTCCACATCTGTTACATTCGAGATCGTGTAGTTGCGCCATAGAACACTACATTCAAATCACTCTTTCTACTCTTTCGGTAGTCTATTCGTAATAATACAATTTAAGATCAACCTCGATACACGATCATTCTGAGGCGTACCATTAAGTATTGTTCTCGACATTTGGCGCGGGGTCGATGACTCGTGCAATCAACTGTTTAGTTGTGTTTGTTTCGCTTTGTCACGAATGTTGCTCCGGGAACGTGTAATTTGTATTGATTGAGCAAACGTTTAGAAATTATTATTTTTTGGTTAATATTTAATATTTGTTGTAAATGCACCTCATTAGGTAATAAGCACAGAAAGAAGATTGATTTCAAATTTGGCCTCTCAATCTTCAGGTCCTAGGTTCGAGTCTCAGGCAATCATGCCTATTATTTTTCAAATTTTTCTCCCTATTAGAATTTAAATAAACATTTACCTGCCTATAAAATATTAATAAATGATGACGTGTGTGAAGTTATGTCTACCAATACATATTTTGGCGTTGTTCAGTGCAGCCTAAATTCTTCTTAATCTGAAAACAGACCCGTGCCCAGAAGTAGGTCAGTAAAGGTTGTACGACATTCCATGAAAATCCATTTTGAAAGATTTTATATTTCATTCTTTTTTGACACCAATTAAGTATACCAATTCAAACAGACACGTAGGTATACCTCATTTGTCCCACCTAAAACGTTATCTACCCTTTACCATTATTCCAGATCTAGATACCAATGTAAACTTTTATTCATTGCTTTCATTTTGCAATCTAAGGTCTGCCTATTACTATAAACTTTCTAATGGTGAGATCGTGCGAGAGACCACGGGACGTGGAGATATTGCTCGGATTAGGCAATATTTTAGCGATAAAATCGATTTTCCGAAACTTATCTGCTTTTATAAATGAATGTGATTTCTGTGATAGGTATATGTTTACCGGCATGAAATCAAAAGAATCCGGTGTTTAAATTTATGTCTGGAAGTGCTTATCTTTAAAAGTAGGTTAACCGTTTTTTGACTAGACATTGAACAAGATTGTGGTCTCTACGGGAAAGCTGTTTACAGTTAAAATAATTCATTCCTCGAGAATGAAATTTTTAACATTTTTAACATTTAAAAAGCATATTTTTGACGAGACAACTTCGAAAATTGCCCGTTCTAAACTAAAAGAAACAGTTTCTTAAATGCATTTCTACCATGCATTTCAAAAACAGCACTGCAAAGACAGTGCACACGTGATATGTATTATGATACTAAAATAAAAAGTAACTAATACTCACTAATAAATATAATGAACAGGCATAACACACACTGTACGTATTATTAGTGTTGTGTGGAGCGGTCTGTCAGATATAAATCTCCGTAGATCACGAGGTTGTTAATACGATATTCGTGTCGACGCCGACTAAGGCACACAGGCACCGTTAGCCTATTGTCGATTCAAGTGCACTAAGATTTCATATTTGTCCGTGTGGTGGTATTGTATGATTTAATTCCGCTCGCCAGACGTACAATATCGCTCGGATATCGGTCAGATCTATTTCACGCATAGCTTAGTTTATTCAAGCTCTAGACGAGAATGACTAAAATAACTGGAATGTTGTGGTTCGCGCTGTGAAGATTGGTTATGCAATGATATGAAATTATTGTTTTATCTTGTTTATAACTTTGGAGATTGGTTGACGGAATTGCTTGTCGCGTTAGTAGTTATAGTCTAGTGGTTAGAAACTCGGCTTTCCGTGCTTCGGTATCCCGAGGTTCGCATCACAAGCACGTACTACAACTTACTTTTAAAGTTATGTGCGTATTAGAAACTAATTATCACTTGCTTCAGCGGTTAAGGAATTCATGGTTAGAAAAGGGAAAGTTCTCAATGACGTGTGATGTCTACCGATTCGCAATTGACCAGCGCGGTGGACTATGGGCTCGTACACAAAACTGCGATGCGACGTCGCATCGTAAAAATCTGCGAGCTCCCTCGACGCATCGCAAAAACTTGCGAATTAATTCGTATCGCGCATTCCTGCGATGTTTCGTCACACTTGTTGACGCCATTTTTAGTTTGTTCTGAGACAGCGTGTGGGGGAGATGCACAGACCTGTATTTGTTGGGTGGGAAGACGTAAGAACGATGTCGGGAGAATGGTTACCCTGGGAGACGCTATGCCGCACGATATCGCATCGCAGCAATTTGTGTTGCAATTTTCTGCGTTGCGAATTCGCGTCGCGTCGCATCGCAGTTTTGTGTAGGAGCACTATGACCTAAAATGATTTTCATTTATTTATTTATTGAAAGAGGAGACCGTCCCTGCAGTAGGACACGATTGTGTCGACTACTAATCGCGTTACCTGTATAGTTTGATCGGCCGTGTGACTCATGCGCGGAAACCTTTCTCGCCCCTCTAATTAACAGTGAAAGCGGGAATAGGTATGCGTAAGTCGTTGCCTAATTAAATTCTAATCTGATGTAAAGCGACACAATGAAATGTTTTTTAATCACTTTCGTTTCGTTTTGGATTGGTACTAGGTACTTAAGTTACCCTTACGTTTTGCTAGTATATTTTTAGTTGTCGTAATGAATTTACCGTCGTGTTTATATATTACGTGACCATGAAACTCATTTTAAACGGGATTGTCCCGTTTTCATATAGGAACTTCTTACCTGGTGTCGCCAAAAACTATTCGGGGACGCGAATAAAAACAAATTTGAGTACCTTTTCTCAGAGACTTTAGTTTTCACGACCTTTTTTGCGAACTGACGTTAATATATTCGATATATTTTCACAGGCTTGATAAATAAATCGTTATTATTTCAATTATGACACGAATGTTTAGCAAAAATTTCCTGCATAGCAAAGTTGTTCCGTTTTAAAGTAGGATGAAAATGGCTAGTGTAGCTATACAATATATATACGTGTGGTTTAACAGTGGGGTAGTTTCCGCGGCGCTTGATATGCGAGCCCTGATAACGCTCCTGGCCACGCGACACTTTCTCAACCCCTTGTAGTGCGAGGGTTGCTTGCCCTTCCGCCTTATTGATTAAAGCCTTGGAAAAATCAACGAAATATGAAAAACAACGCGCTTGTTCCAGCTATTAACTCGATACTTCACCTTATAAGGACACTGTATATGGAATTACGAGTCACATCCTCCAATTTACATATCGTAATTTATAGATGAATTATATCGAGATTTATTGAGATAAATCTTTAGCCGTAATTGATGAAATACGTCTTATTACCACATCGGTGCGAGAGGTTGTTTACTCAACAGTAAATGTACTTGATCCACTAACGCATCGTGTTTTACCGAGTACATTATAAGAATATAGGTACCTACTAGCGTTAAGATAAATAGGTACAAGCCAGTGATGGACAATTCAAATAACAGAAACGTGCCTTGTACCTACTCTCAGTACGTTCTTTGTTTCCATTGTACCATTCTAACAGTCGTGAAATGTGTGTTCGTTATAGAAAATGCATGTTGCGAAAACGGTGTTCAATAAACAAACATCGTGTCCTGTAAATAGCTTGACGGGTTTTGTCAGTAAATTAAAAGTTGAGTGTAGGTTTTCCAAAAACAACAGGGTTTTATACTGTTTTGTACAAAAAAGTCACCAGTACGGTTCTTTCAAGTTCTGTATTTCGGTGGGAAGGTGGAAATGCCTTCCGGCATATCTTAGGCTTCAGGAGTGGCAATGCAGCTGTGATCAGCTGCAGCCAGAACCCCAGGTGTAGATAATTTGGTTAAAAAGATACATGGGCTGCAAGGATTAGCTATCATCAGGTGTATTGCACGCTCGTTTGCAACTCCAATTTTGTAAAATAAAAAAATGTCATAATATCATTACTTATTTTTTTTCATATGAATGTCACACCTTCTAATTACCACGATGACGTAAGAAACTACTAAGTAGGCATAGGTCATCTAATAATGAGGCCTACTTCATATAGGAGCTGTCATAAAATTTTATATAGTAATGTTAGAATCTGAATAAGCGCGTTAGTTACGAATGTAAAGGTGTGCAGGTATTGCGGTCAATGAGGAACTTGCTTGCGACACGCCGCTGCCGATGCTGGTTAGATTGAGTTGTTTGTAAGAGGGCATAGTACCTGCCTCTCGCTCAATCAAATGCTTTTTGTTCTCATGCCTTAGTATGGAACATAAAATATATGTGTTAAAGACCGTCTTAATACCACGAACTTTTTATTTGTGAGATACAAAGTATTACTTACTCGTTTTAAAGGTCCCTCGAAGGTCTTTTTAAGTCCTTTAAAAATAAATAATTTTGACTGTAATTTGGTATACATTTTTTTGTATATTTTTTCTGACCTTACATGTTTATGTTATCAACAGGTTAGTTGCATTAGAATCATATTATGTAAATCATTGTGTACAAGATTTGTTATCAATAAAATTGTATGTATAATAAGTAAGTAGGTTATAAGGCCAATGCCCTTTCAGTAATATAAATTCGTTTGTTTGTTGTACAGTTCACATCGCCGGCGGCGGAAAGCGCCGCGTGTGGCAGCAGCACATCATCTTCGACGTCCTCGTCGTCGTCGTCCTCGTCCTCGTCGTCTTCGTCTTCGTCAGACTCCGACAGTGCGGAAGCCGCTGGCGGCTCCGTTCATGGATCCGCTGAAGATTCTAGTGCTGCACTCGCTGCTGCTTGTCAACTACAGGTATAGAAAAACAATGGTTTTTATTGGAAGGAATATAAATATAGGAATATTTGAAGGTAGAACCCATTGTGGTTCGACTCCGGCGGCACCACCGCCACACCTATTTCTGCTTCATAACAGCAGTGTTAACGCTGCTGTGTTTTGGTTTGTAGGGTGTGGTAAGGGTGCCTGCGAGCTCGACGCCAGTACACTCGGGCTCGACGACGCCGATCGGCTGGCGCCGCGGAACGGCAGGAGAAGTACGTGGAGTACCGGGCCGCAACAACATTGCTTCAGGGCGCTATTGCCGATAGCAAGGCCCGGAACTGGAGCGCACTCGTGGAGGGGCTGGACCGAGACCCATGGGGGCGTCCTTACAAGATGGTACTCGGTAAGCTACGTCCATGGGTGCCTCCACTGACGGAAACCCTCGACCCGATTTTCGTCGACACAGTGGTTGACTGCTTGTTCCCAGGAACCGCTGACGAGTCGGGTTTTTCCGCGGCGCTGCCGGATATCCCTGTCTGGTCGGAGGAGCTGACAGTGACGGAGAGCGAGCTCGACGGTGCCGTTAAGCGCATGTCGAAGCGGAATACTGCGCCGGGACCGGACGGAATTCCAGGGCAGGCTTGGGTCTTAGCGCTGACAGTGCTGGGGGGGAGGCTTCGAAGGCTGTTCACCGCTTGCTTCCGGTACGGAAGTTTCCCTTCTGAGTGGAGGCGGGCGAGGCTCGTATTATTGCACAAGCGGGGCAAGCCTCGAGACTCTCCATCAGCGTACAGACCCATCTGCCTGTTGGACGAGGCGGGCAAGCTATTCGAGCGGATTATCTCCGCTCGGATAAGCCAGCATCTTGCATGCCACGGCCCGGACCTGTCTGAAAACCAATTCGGCTTCCGGCAGCAGCGCTCGACTGTCGACGCGATCCTCCGTGTCCGCACGCTCTCAGAGCAGGCCATCTCCCAGGGTAGAGTAGTCCTGGCGGTTAGCCTTGACATAGTCAACGCTTTTAACTCTCTACCCTGGAGAGCGATTATGGACGGGCTGTCTGTCCATCAGGTGCCTTCCTACTTGCGGAATGTCTTGAAGGCGTATCTGTCGGACAGACGCATCAGATTCCCAGGCCGTTATGGGAGCGTTCGCGAGAGGAGCGTCGTGCGTGGGGTACCGCAGGGTTCGGTACTGGGTCCATTGCTGTGGAATATCGCTTATGACGCGGTGCTGAGAACGGTGCTCCCGGATGGAGTGAGCATCGTATGCTATGCCGATGACACCCTCGTCCTCACTGAAGGGGAGTGTTTCAGTAGGACGGTTCGGCTAGCAGAGCTCGGGGTGGCACGCGTCATAGAGAATATTCACAGGTTGGGCCTCCAGATAGCGTCCCATAAAACCGAGGCGATGTGGTTACACGGCCGCAGGCCGAGTGTCGTACCAGCTGAGACCTCAGTGCGTGTCGGTGATACGGACGTCCGGATAGGCGGGTACATGAAGTACCTTGGCCTAACACTGGACGGCCGCTGGCGCTTCAACGAGCACTTTGATCGTCTCGTCCCCCGGATTCATAAGGTAGCGGGTGCAATGCACAGACTGCTGCCAAATCTCGGGGGACCAAGGGAAGAAGTCCGCCGCCTCTACGCGGGTGTGATACGCTCGATCGCGCTCTACGGTGCGCCGGTATGGTCGGACAGGTTGTCTGGCTGCCGGCGCCTTGCGCGGAAACTTAACTCCGCGCAACGTACGATCGCGATCAGAGTCGCCCGGGGGTATCGTACCATATCGTACGAGGCGGCGACAGTCCTGGGGCGGTTTCCGCCCCTGGACATTCTGGCGGATATGGATGCACGGGTCTTTAATAAGATCCGCGTCCTCCGTCAGAGGACTGAACCCTTCACTGAAGAAACGGTCGAAGTGCTTCGGAGGAGAGCCAGGTGGCGCGCTCTGAGGTGCTGGCGAGATCGGCTATTGGAACCACGTAACATACGCCAACGAGTGGTCGATGCTATCGTACCGAACTTTCGGGCTTGGCTCATTGCCAAAGGTCGTGTCACCTTTCGGTTGACCCAGATACTCACCGGACATGGCTGTTTCGGTGAGTATCTGAATAGGATACAGAGAGAAGAGACGGCCCAGTGCCATCATTGCGGGCACCACGAGGATTCCGCACAGCACACGCTGCAGTACTGCCCAGCGTGGGAGTCTCAGCGGCGGATCCTCGTGTCAAAAGTGGGACCCGACCTGTCTCCAGCGGCCATTGTTGGGGCGATGGTTCAGCGCAGCGAAGCCTGGGAGGGCATGATCACCTTTTGCGACATAGTCATGTCCGCGAAGGAAGACGCCGAGCGAGCTAGGGAGCGCGCTGAACCCGCTCGGAGGAGAAGTCGCCGCGGGCGTACATAACGCCCACCGGCGCGGGGTCCCTGTAGTTCCGGGACCAGAATAGGGCTACGGTATCTCCTGCCTGTCGTAAGAGGCGACTAAAAGGAGCTTCCGGGGTTGCGGGTCGTAAGAGTGGGAGCTCGAACCGCCCGGACAGCGACCCCGGGAAGGACGGCGGTATGTGTGGTCGCATACCGTTGTGCACACCAGACGGTGTGGCGAGCGTCACGCTCACCTGGGAGGAGCCCGATGGGGCAACGCGCTAAGAGGACTCCGGTTGCGTTCCTCTGGAGATCCCGGAGTCCTCTACGCAGCGCAGAGGACGGCCACCGGGGGGGTTTTAGTGCGGTAAGAATCCCACATAACCCCGTGCCGCTCCCACGGCACAGGGTACCTTTTGAAGGTTTCCCCCTCGTAACCAAAAAAAAAAAAAAAAAAAAGGGTGTGGTAAGGGAGACATACTTTTTCGGGGCGCTCCAGCTTTGTCCTTACGGGTTAGCGGCGTCTTTGTGGCCTACCTTCAGGTATATCTAATCCTATCTGGGGTTAATTACAGATGTCCATGGGCGGCAGTAGCCATTTACCATTAGGTGGACCGCATGTTCGTCTGCTACTCCTATATTATAAAAAAAAAACATACATAGTGTACAAAATAATCTATTAAAACTGATACTGATCAACGTTTTCGGGATAGCAAGCATGACGTAATAAACCTAAAATACATTCTTCAGGTCATCGACGATGCGGACCTTGCGGAACTATTTCCAGAACAAACATCGAGCGCGCCGGCGCAACAGCCCAATTTCTCGACCTTTGCTGTTCATAACACGTCGCCGGACAATGATGATAAGTCTATCGTCGACAATGGTAAGCTCTCAGAACATTATTATTAATTCAAGAATAATTAGTCTAAAAATTAGATATATAGAATTAATAAATAAATTGTATCTTTACAGGAGATGGATCGAGCAGTGAAATGGAGCTTACCCCACAGTTAGTGACGGCGGCAATTCAAAGAGCTACTGCCGATTCTTCAGGATCAGAAAACGAGTGCTCAAATTCAGAATCCGTGTCCCAAAATACAACACATTACGCGTCTAGCTTGTTACAGCAGTTTGTCGCACAAACACAGCTATTGAGTAGTAGTGCCCCCTCAAATCCCATTGCGTCGGGCGCGTCCTCATCCCTGTCTTGTGGAATAAATGGTAATTCAATAGACAGCGTGGGCACAATAAGCGATTCTGTTCTGGGCCAGATCAATAGTTTGCCTGAAATAGCACCGATAACTCCAAACTTTTTAAATAGTTCTCAACATTTAAGCAGCCAGCAAACAGAAGAACTTTCGCAAATAAATAAGGTACTAGAAGAAATCTCATCAGTATCAGATACCGTCAGTATTTCCATCCCAAACCCGCCCAGTTTAGAAGACTGTGTTGATAATAATGATTTTATGAGTCTAGATATTACTCCAGGAGGGTCAGAATTAGGTAGTGCCAATGATTTGTTGAAAAGTTCGCCTATTACTGTGGCTGGTACTGATATAAATTCCATCAGTCAAATGGACCATCAAAAGTTAGATACGATCAGTACCCATTCAATTGAATCTCAAGAAGATATAAAAAATAATATAGTATTAGAATCTAGAAGAAAAAGAGGGCGACCTCGCAAAGTGAGAAAGATTGACGGCAGCGCTGAATCTCATAAAGAAGACAAATCTGTGGTTAATGTGATTAATGTCTTTCACAACAATAATGATCCTCCCAATGTTTCACCAGATTCGGGTATTTTGTCAAATCATAATTCACCCACCCACTCGCCGATGCGAAGACATGAAATAGATGAAACTCATAATAGATTAAGTAGAAGATCAGTTCAAAAGGAAAATAATACAATGGAAAGAAAGAATATGCGTTCCAAATCAAAAAGCAGAAGTAGAATTCATATCAGATCTGATTCAAGTGATTGTGATTTTCAGAAGAAGAGAATAGAAAATGAAATTAAGCAAATTAAAACTGAAGCTCCTTCACCTGTTCCATTAAAACAAGAACAAAACAAATTTGAGAAAGGTAAAAAGAATGATCATAAATTAGATATTGCGGCATTGGACAGGATGCTGTATGCCACTGACAGGGTATTATATCCTCCAAGGAAGAAAGTAGGTAGAAAACCACAAGCCAAAACGAAAAATGCTAAGGCTGCGCCAAAAACATTAAAAGATAAAAATCAATATGATTCTGCTGATACTGACGATGAGTCGCTACAACCCAACAGATCAGTTTTATCCGGAGTCTATGCCAAGAGAAAAGAAGTCAATAGCAAGCTAGCTAACTTGCCAAAAAGAAATAATAAAACTTCCACAAGTGTATGGCGGGATAATCAAAGTGAAAATGAGGCAGCTGAAAACGATCCTTTAGATCCAACGTGGAAGCAAATTGATCTTAATCCGAAATATAAAGACATACTTTCTGGATACAAAAGTGATCACGAATTTAAACCGTACAGGAGTTGTAGTAGATTGATCGAGTCAGGATATAAAAGTGACTACGGTTGCAGATCCGGATATAAAAGTGATTGTTATCGATCCGGTTATAAAAGCCAATCTGGCTACAAAAGCGACAAATCAGGATATAAAACAGACTACAGTGTGAGGAGCACGAGAAGACGAACTCGTAAATTTAAGAAAACAAGATCAGTGAGAGACAGATCGTATTATAAGAATCAAAAACATTTTGTATCAGATCAAGAGATATTATTGCTAACAAATAAAACATTTAGCAGTTTAACATTAGGACACAGTTCAAGTGATTCGGAATGTGAGACTTATCTACGCAAACCAAATGCTAGTCCTAAATACATAAGTGTGTGCACTAAATATCCATTGCCTTCCAAATATGACTATGGATTCTCCAAGATGAATCAGAAACACATTTTGCGCCTTAACTCGTCGGATCCATTCGCTCCTGGCCCTGTTTTTAGTGGGCTACAGCGACCCGTTACCACTTACAATATATTTAAAGTCAGTCACAATAACAACAATACATTAATAACAAAATCGCCTACAAAAGCCAGTTACATTGGAAGTCCTTTACCGGCTTTAAAACCTGTTTTTAGTCATAAATTTGGAATATCACCAATTTGTACGGTTGCTAAGTCATCAAGCGCAAAGAAGGACGATTTTTTAAAACATTTTCCACGGACGTTGTCACCGAGAAGCCGGAAATCGAAATCTGGAACAACTTTCTCTTCTAGTGCCAAAAAAGAAAATGTTTCAAAGCCACTTCCAAGTATTTTTGAACAAGCTAAGAATAGTTATGTTCCGAATAAATCATTATCGAGAAATGTTTTTCTCAATTTCAAAAAACCTCATATAAAACCATCATTTCATATAAAGAAGCACAGGAGAACAGTGGTTTTAGCACCACCTAAAATTAATTTAAATAAAACGGAGAGACCGTCTCGAATCACCGTAAAGAAAGAAGATAGTAAACATCACAGGCATAGGAGTAAAAGGAGGCACCGATCGAGGTCAGTTTCAAGGTGTCGAGATACCTATACAAATCGGAATAGTGCTGATTCAGTGGATCAGAAGTTTTCTCAAGATATGGACAATCTTATTACAAGTTTTATAAAGCTTTGTCAAATAGCACCTAAGTTTATTTCAAATGTTACTCAAACTCAACAAAAAGTGTTAGATAAAGTGCCTTCTGAACCTGCCCCTACCAAAGTAGTTAAAAGAATGTCCAAGAAACGGAAGACGTCAGACAATCAAGAAATTGTTACACCGACCTCTAAAAGGAGGCATAAGAAGCTGCAGACAGAATCTCAAAATAAAGGTGGCAAAGAAACAAATGAGCATAAACTTCCACTAAAGAAAAGACATTATCATATCAACTCCTCAACGAGTAATTCATTAAGTTTAAGTTTGGTTACTTCTGAGTTTGATGAAAATTCAAAGAATAATGTAAGTCCTGATAAGTTTCTGTGCACTGAGACAAATTGTATGGGAGACATCCAAAAAAATGCTGAATCCCCTAAAAGCAAAACCATTCCTGACAAGGCTAAGAAAGGTGCTGAAAACTCAAAGAATGTAACTCCACCACACAGTCAAGAATCTAAAACTTTGAATTGTGTAAAGGTCAACGGGAGCATGACGGAAGATATATCAATTAAAGAGAATGAGGTTCATTCTGAGGTTCATAAGGTTACTGCGTCCGTTTCTATAAACACAACCGAAGATGATTTATCTATACAAAAACCTGCAGCAGGGCATTCTGAATTGTCTAAGAAAATATATGAAACATCTGAAAAACTAAAAGCCATGCATAAAATGGTACATGATTTAGAAAAATGCCTACCTAAGTCTAATGAGGGCAAAGCAGAGTCATCGAGATCAGAGTCACACAGAATATCATCACCTAGATCCGAAACAAAATCATCGCCTATGAGGCAATCAGCACCTATTGTAACGCCTAAGAAACGACATCGATTAGAAGCTGATAAGGTTGCGTCTAGTTTAGATCAAGTTGTGCAATCGTTATCAAAAAAGTTATCGGAAGATAAGACTGTAAGTGCAAGTAATAATAAAGACGTACATCAAACACAGTCAAAGGAAGATTTAAAGGAGGCTGAAAAAGTAAACTCCGATTCGTCGGCCAACGAAAGTACAGCTGTAACAAATAACAATAATACAGTCGATCCATTGAAGAGTATGTCTGCACGTTCTTTGTATAAGAGTTCTATACCACCAGCTCAAAAATCTGAAATAATGACTCGAAAAAAGAATAGATTGGAAGGGTTAACAAGTAATTTAGTTTCAAAAATCAATCCCAGTGCAGCTACTAAAGTTTTAGACACCTTATTAAACAATAATATACGTAAGTCAATAGAATCGAGAATTCTAGAAAAGGAGAAAAGTAATTTAGATAGTCCAAGTAGAATAACTGAAGAAAGAAATAAAACAAAGGAGACTACGCAAATGAGCACAAGAGCAACAGTTATAAAATCCCCAGTCTCTAAAGGCAAAGTAATAGATGTGAAGAAATCAAAAGTATCTGAACCTACCGTCGAACAGACTATAGTTGTAAATGTAGATAAGCCAACGGGAATATTCGAACCATCTATTGATTTAGAGGATCAAATACCGAAGTCATCGATATGCGTGAGTAATATATTAAACGAGTCAAATAAACTGAAAGCAAAATCTAAAGGAACAGACAAAAATTCTCTACTGACACGAATAGACACAGAATCTGACATTCCGTTAGCATTAATTTCTGAAACACCAGATCCCATAATCAGACCTAAAAGAGGCGAATCAATAGCTGCTGTCATATCAGATAAAATTCAAGAAACAACTAGTGGTCATAACCTACGGCAACAGAAACGAAATCTAAATAATGAGAACGAAGAAGCAAATGACAAGAAGAAAAAGAAAGTATGTAATAGCATCTTGAGGGAGAGCAAACTAGTATTACCCACTAAAGTGTTGGTGCCCAAAATCCAGGCAGAAAAGTTGGCTATTGAGTTACCGAAGAAAACAAGTGTACCATCTAAAAAAGTTGACTCGAATGATTCCGATAACAAAGCAGATGTCAACAAAAAGAAAACCAGAAGGCGCAAAGCTATCAACAGAACTGGTTTTCCCAGCATCAAGAGAAAGAAGAAGAAAATTGAACAGAATAGTCAGAACCTCAATTTATCTGATAGTCACGTAACATCTGAGGATAATGATAACTCTGCGTTTGAAAGGGTGCCAAAAGATGGAGAAGCTATGAGCAGCTTCTTAGAACGGACTATTAATAACAGGAAACAAGAGCTTAAAGTTGTATTAAACAAGGAAGATTGTCCTAAACAGGGTCGATTAACTGTGGTAGCCCTTGAAAAGTTACAAGGTAAAGAACTTTCGGCAAATAAAGTTTCAACAAATGCTGAGAAGACCACTAATGACAAGGAGAGGAAAGGTGCGTCAATTTTAAGGGCGCCAGCATTACAACTAAAACCAAGTAAAACCGATAAAGATTTGAGGAATCATGTGAACAAATGGGAAGTTCTAAGCGAGACTGACAGTATTCCTTCATTAGCTAGTTCCGCAAACAATGATCCAGAGGATAGCATTCCATTAAGTTTACTCAATTTGAAAAATAGCAAGCCGGCCACTCAATTGGATAACCTTGAAAGATTAAAACGGAAAACTAGGGCCATGTCACCTTCGCATGAAATAGAGGAAATATTTTCAAAACGGAAAATCGTTGAAAAAGGCTCAACTAAAATTGGACTAAGACCGAAATCCAGTTTAGCTGTCCTATATCCGAGTGAAAGACGGCTTACCAGAAGTTCAGATAATGCAATCGAGGATGGTAAAAATAAGACTAAGAAAACAGATAACAAGAAACCCACACCCGAAATAGTAGTCGTGGAGAAAGCAACAAAACCAGTGAGCGTGGCTGTGAGACGAAAATCTAGATCATTCCAGGCCAATAAGAAAGTTCGAGAAGTTCATTCGAGTTCACGCGAAAGCTCACTAGACACTGTTGTATGTCGTAAAATTGTGTCAAAATCACGTGAGCCCTCCACTGATACAATCCTCGATCACGACGAAAATGATCCGTTGCCGCTGCACGAGAAGGAAATTGATTTCGAAAAGAGTATTGATGTGCTCTCTAAAACTATTATATGTAAGAAGCGAGTGGCCTCCTCTCGGGATGATAGTCCGGCAAGCAGCGTCGATAACAGAGAAAAGCCCGTAGTGTCTAAGAGAAATCCTCGGTTAAGAAAGAAGTTTTTGGCTGCTGGGTTGTTTTCAGACTACTACAAGGAAGAGTTAGTATTGAAAATTGTATAATAGTAGATAAATATAGGCCACTCCTTTTGATAATATATAAGTAGTAAAGGTATGCAAATTCCCGATGGTAAGTGGCTACTGCCGCCCATCGACATCTGTAATCTACTCCAGATAAGATAAAAATCCCTAGTTGAAGTTGACCACTGATGCATCCCTGATGCTATCCCTGAGGACTAAATTGGATCGCCACGGATAAGTAAGTCGCTTTCCATACTATTCATATCGGAACTCAGCAGTATTAACACTGCTTTTATGGCGGAGAAATAATCTTCGCGATGGTGCCTTTGGAGTCGAAAAAGGATTGGTTCCACCACCTTTGTACTTCTATGTTTATTGTATTTTTTTGTTTTATTTTTTCTTACAAACATGTTCTGAAATCTGATACTTAAAGATGCGTTATTTGTGAATCTAATAGAAAAATCATTAGAAAAGTAACCTTGAAAATCTTACTTTCGAAACAATCTTCTACAGTCAATTTAATAGGTGGCCTATTATTTGTCTACTAGAAAATTTTATGTTTTATGAAAAAAATGTATTTACGATTTTTTTACTATATTTCCAGTCCAAAACCAGACGGCAAAGGGAAGAACATAGTGACACAAACGGAGTTCCCGCCCGGTCTTTTGGCGCCGCCGCCATACTGCGAGCGCTGGGTGCGTCGTCGGTTGCAACACTTCACTCTGCCCTACGACATCTGGTGGCAACAGCATTATAATCAACCTGTGCCGTCTTGGAATTATAAGAAGATACGAACAAGTTAGTATACATTTGTACGCTATGTGTATATGACTTGGTATTTTTTTTTACTTAAAGGATTCAGTTATTATGGGGTATACCTATAAATTAGTGGTTATACGTATTATAAACATTGATACTTGATTATATATCTGAACTGTATTCTGTAATAGATATGTCAATTCTTTATATGTACATCTAAGCACATAGTTATATAGTTGTATTTAGGCAGATATACAGTGAGGCGACTAAAGTCGGACTAAATACAAGTTGTGTTTGATTTTTATTGTTTAAAATGATTCCAAATATGTAATCAAAACAAAAGATTACTTTAGAAGCACATTAATGGCGATGAAATTCTTTATTTTGAGGATTTTGAACTAACGTTTATGTATATTTCGTTATTTTATTATAAAAGTGCAGATTTTATAGTTTAAGACTTATTGATTTCCGTAAATTTACAAATATCCGCTTTTTATAGTCAGATGAGCGATAGTATTGATAAATGGGTTTTCATTTCAGATGTATATTACGACGTGAAGCCGTCAGCGGATGAGTGTGAAAGTGTCGCGTGCAATTGCGCTAGTGCATCTGGCTGCAACGAGGATTGCATCAACAGGCTCGTATTCTCTGAGTGCTCTCCGCAGTTGTGTCCTTGTGGGTGAGTAAATTTTAAAAAACTGTACTGTTCTACATGCAACATGCAAAAATACTAATGAATTGTTGAAAGGAAATGGGGTAATAAGTCCCTAAGGAATTAAATTTAAATAAATCTTGCTGATTTAGCAAAAAAGTTTTCATTACTTGCATAAATTAAAAGAAACAAATTTTATAGAATTAAATACAGATAGGTATAATAAGTACAAGCAAGGCAAGTTAAAGAATCAATACAATTTTATAGGAGCAAAATTTGAAAGCCTGCAAAATTAAATTAAGATATTGGAAAATCTTTTCACCTAGTATGTAAAATAAGGTCTGTGCTGGATGCCATTGATACGCCTATATATTTGTAAGACAGAATATTGCAAATTTTTGCAGAGACAAATGCAAGAATCAGCGTATCCAACGCCACGAATGGGCTTCTGGGCTAGAAAAGTTTATGACTGAGAACAAAGGCTGGGGCGTTCGGACGAAACATGAGATTAAATCTGGTGACTTCATATTGGAATACGTTGGAGAGGTCGTTTCTGATAAGGAGTTTAAGGTAAGTTGTAAATCAAGTCATCAATAGCATATTGAGATTTCTAACTTCTGTTTGATAATATTAGTTTAATGTTCATGTCACAGCCAATTAACAGCCTAATTTCTTGAATGATATGCAGCCTGAATGATATTGAACTTAACAGTTACACAGACCACTTGGATCGATAACTTTTGACTATTTGCTTATGCCTGATCTTAATAATCAACTAGATACGTTGATTTTTGTCTTCCAAAGATTGCAATTTGGCAATTTCCAGTAGCCGGATATATAATTAATTTGTAAAAACTACATCTTTAAAAATCAAAAGCCGATCGATCGATCATGAGACCGGGTTTTAAACCCTCGGCTATCACAATTTTCCATCGCCATCTACACACAATAATGTGTAAAAATCCTTATATTTTTGTGCACAGGAGCGTATGGCGACCCGCTACGCGCGCGACACTCACCACTACTGCCTGCACCTGGACGGCGGGCTGGTCATCGACGGCCACCGCATGGGCGGCGACGGCCGCTTCGTCAACCACTCCTGCCGGCCCAACTGCGAGATGCAGAAGTGGACGTCCAACGGTGAGGGTTGCATACGCTATGGTTATAGACTTTGTTTTAGATAGCGTAATGAGATCTAAGTGTTCCATAAACTTTTTGTGTTCAAACTTCAAGGTACATCTAGGTAAACTAAAATTTTAGTAGGTACACCACAAATTAAAAAAATTGTTTTTAAGTAATATTAATCAACATTTATTGAAACCAAAAAATTAGATGAACGAAACAAAACGCCTCGTTCTTGCGCTCGCGTGGTTTGTGTGGGTATTTTACTTACCCTTACTTACTAAAATAATTTTATAAGATAACTTTATATTCCGCGGCACACCAACTAATGATCACGGTACTGTAGTGTGCCGCGGAACACACTTTGCGGACCACTGGTCTAAATGACGGTATCCAGATGCGGGGTGCGCAATAATTATTTTTGATATTGACAATGACATTCGTAATTTCGTGTAATACAACAAATAACACAGACACTGCTGCACATAGAAACTTGTCCCCAATTGTGATAAAGCCTATTATACTAAATTGCAGGTTTCATAAAGAAACAACACGTAACAAAGCATATACGAAATCACATATATAAATAAATGCCTCATTTAAATATTAGTTCGCATACTTTGATGTGAAATTGTAATAATCATCTACTGAGAGGAAGATGTTTTAATTCTAAATAATGTTTTACAGGTACATTCAGAATGGCGCTATTTGCACTGCGAGATATAGAACCAGGCGAGGAATTGACTTACGACTACAATTTCTCCCTATTCAATCCAGCAGTTGGTCAAGTAAGTGCAATTTATTAAATTTAATCGCTAAGAATACATTTAAGCTTTTGTATTTGTATTTTATTGTATTGTATTGTGTATTTATGTTCGTTTGGTTATGAATAGATTTTTAGTGACGTTATATTGGACAAGTAAATGCAATTTATTGAATTTAATTCAATAATACTTTTTAAATTTTGTATTTTGTATTGTATTTTTACGTTTGTATTGTTATGAATAGTGTGTTAATGACATTATATTGTTTTAGCCTTGCAAATGTGACTCTGAAGATTGCCGCGGCGTGATCGGCGGTAAATCGCAGCGTATCACCAAACTGCCTGTGAAGACCCAATCGCGAACACCATCTAACGCGTCGAACCAGTCACAAGGCTCCAACGGCAATCAGCCCCGTGTCGGCCGGCCGAGAAAGGCGGTTAAGTGCAACAAGAAGTCCGAACAGCCGAGCATCACCGCGTGCGAAGACAAGAACATGACTATACTGAAGTATCAGCAACATCTGAACAAACTGTGGCAGGAGCCGCAGGTGAAGCCGCTCACTGCTAAGGAGAGAAACTTGGTCAAGGAAAGGCATTGCTTCCTGTTCAGGAATTTGGAGAATGTAAGTCAATACTAGTTTATATTAGTTACTTCCTAAATTTTAGTACTGTCACATAATGCTTGCTTTCAATTTGGCTGGATAACATTTTTCTGCCAACGATGTGGAAAATGATATAATTTTTATATAGGAATATATTTTGTTTCATAAACTTCATTAAAATGTCCGCTATATTGTAATTTCAATCTGTAATAACAACTGTTAACAAAACCCTATTACGTGTGCATTGTATTGTTTGTTTGCAATATAGGACATGTCTAATATATTTTTTGTAACATAAATCTCACTGAACCAGCTAATATTTGGTATGTAAATGCCAGGTGCGGCGAACAAGAGAACGTTTGAACATCCCCCTGTCGCCGCCGTCGCCGCCCTCCGCGCCCGCCCCGCCCTCAGCGCCCGCCCTACAACCCCCGCCCGCCCCCGCCACTATAAACGTCAATCCTTTGGCATTACCCGACACCATGAACCCGGAAGTGTTCCTCAAGAGGCTACAGGCTATCCGAGCGTCCAAGGAGGAGGGTTCGAAGGAACTCCTCAAGCTAGAAGACGATCCCACTCAAACAATAAAGGAACGCTTGGCGAAGGTGTTCAAGGCGGTTTACAATGTCGTTGTTGCGGTTAAAGGTGAGAAATATGCGCATCTTTTCGGATTTTAAATATAAAAAAGACAATTTTAAAATAAATACGTTAAGTTCGTCTTTTCTGACACTCCGTGTTAAGTATTCTAAATGACAGTACTGATTTTTTTAAACATCTTGTTATGTGCTCTGAGTTAAGACTATATTATTATGTTATCAATTGATGTTTGGTAAAAACTATAAATTTCATTATTGGAAATATATGCTTCTGTTTTTTAAATATTGTAATTTTCTGTTTGGTGATATACAGCTTATTTCTTAATTAAAAAGTAGTATAGTATTAATTTTAAAAATCTCAGCATAAATTAATGCATAGTAATAGATGGTAACTTTATATTTCTATGGCAATATTGCTCCAGGCGAATAGATCGGAATAGAACTATGAAAAAGCAAACGTAAACTGCGACATTTTACCATATTTGTTTAAAACTTAAAGCTTATTGTTTCTTCTATGCATATACATATTTAAAAAAATCTAAGTATTTTCTTCTATGTCTAATCGTACAGATGACGAGGACAACCTAGTAAGCACGCCGCTACTCAAGCTCAAGGCGGACCGCAACAAGGAGTTATCTTGTCCCTCCGACCTCACGGCACTCGAGGCGAACATCGACGCGGGCCGCTACGACAGCGTGGCGTTATTCGACACCGATGTTAATGCCTTATTCTCGAATATAATCAGGGAGCATGGACGGTTATCTAATTTGGGGATCGCTGCCGTGCAACTTAAGAAGGTGAGGAATATGATATTGGTTGAGGCGAATGCAATGAAACAAAAGTAAAAAGGGAAACTCACGTATCAATAGGACTTAGCCCAAAAAGAATGAGATCGAATACATTATACAGTTGTATAGTATTCTCGAAGTTTAGTTTTCTGTAAATTTATTTTATGTCCCTTGCGTCACTTTTTGTATGTAAAGAAATATTGTTAAGGCAGATTTTTCAAAAGAACCGTATTAATCCTTTGAAATAATGGATTGATCAATATTAGATTTATTATGTTGACGTGATGTCCCATTTAGATAAATATAAAATATATTTCTAGGCGTATAACGCTGCGAAGGCGGATGTTGTGGATTTGCTCACCAAAATCCTAGGCTCTAACGAGTCATTACCGCCTGGGTTCGTCCAAAAAGTTAAGGCCGGTATGTAACTCTTGTTTTTATTTTTTTTATATAGTCTCTGTGTAACCATTGAATATTAGTTTATACCCGTATGAGATTTGAAAAAAAGATTTTTTTATTGAGATTGCGATTTTGATTGTACTCTTAAGGCGGTTTTTCTGTTCGGCATGTTTAGGTTTAAACGCACGCATGATTTAACTCTGTGCAATCGCTTTATGAGTCGTGTGTGTATGAAACGATAGGATGTATGCAGGAATATGCCTTAAACATGCACGACAGATCGCCTTTATGTACTGGTTTATATGTAGTAAAACCACCATGTAATCTAAGATTAATATAATTATTTCTTTCGAAAGACATTTTTTCACTTTAGGTCCAATTAAAATTTATGGTTGTATTATTATTGTTTGTAACAGAGGAGGTGATAATGTGTATATGCGGGTTGCACGTGGAGGAAGGGTTGATGGTGCAGTGCGGCGCGGCGCGCTGCGGCGTGTGGCAGCACGCGCGCTGCATGCGCGTCGCGGACACCGCCGACAACCACTACTGCCACCACTGCGCCGCCGACGCCACGGTACTGACACACACACACACACACATGCGCGCTCATACACACGTGCATGCGCGCGCACACACACACAGTGTGCGCACACATAAATACGTACGGACGTATACACACACAAGATACGAGATACGACACATGACACGATAAGAAACGAGTAGACAGAAATGTGTGCACGAACGTACGCATGTACCTACGAACGTACACTTTACACACACATACGCACATACATAAACACACATACCAGAGATACATTTATGTAATGATCACCGATCACCGATTGCATCATTATATTCCACCTTATAATTGCACATTGTCATACTGGTGTTCTAGTTGAAGATTACAGAGTACGATGAAACAAAATAGTGTACATCAAAATGGATTTACTACTTCATGGTTATAATGTTTATTTGATTGTACATCAGGTTGATCGCGAAATACCATTAGACGACTACACGGAAGAAGGCCACCAGTTCTACCTATCGCTAATGCGCGGAGACTTACAAGTGCGTCAGGGCGACACAGTGTACGTGTTGCGGGATATACCCATCGACGACAAACATCCCGACGTCAGCCAGAAGAATGGCGATAAAGCTGAGTCGCCGAAGACCAAGCGGGTTGATAGGAAGAAACTCAAGAATATCAAGGGGAAAGAGAAAGAAGACACTGCGACGCAGAATAAGGTTAGATGATGACAAATTAATGAATAAAAATTAAAAGGTGATAAAACCATTATGTTTCCACCAGGGAGGACCGAACTGGCAGGATTTTCTTTTTACTGCAAAACAGTTCACGTATTGCGGTGGCAGGGTATGGATGTCGGTTGGCTTAAATATTACCTTAGTATATATTATTTTTTATTTATTTTAGTCTTTAGGAGTTTCAACGCATCGCAACGCTATTTAGAGTTGGTTACAGGTTTCCATGTATGGTAGCAACCACTTCTTATTAAGTGGATTGCATGTTCGTATGCTACTTCAAAGTTGGAAGAAACTCGTTAGGTTTCATTTAATATTAATTGAAATGAACATTACTCATACATACTTATCTTAGTATAATCCAACTAAATTAAAAACAGGGAAAAAAAACCCTGATAAGTACTAAATGTATGTTGATAGTTTTTACATTTTTTTAATTATGTAATATTATGTTTACAGGAGGGTGAAGTACGAAAACACACTTACCAGACGATCGGTGAGATACCGGTTTCCGAGTTGGACATATTCCGTGTGGAGCGTCTGTGGAAACACAAGGACACGCAGGAGAGATACGTGTACGGACACCACTACTTACGACCGCACGAGACCTTCCACGAGCCCACTAGGAAGTGAGTAATATGTACACACTTTGGTTGATTAATATACAAATATACATGGTGAATTTTTCAAATGAGCCGTCAGGTTCAAATTTGATACTATAAGGATAGGCAAAAAATGCTGAATGCTGAGTTGCGAGGCTGATTTTGATAAAAACTAAAACTGCATCATTAGTTTTTTAAAATATCTTTATCCCTAGCCGGGAATCGAACGTGCTCATTTTGAAAAAAAAAATACACCCTCTTTATTATTTCACTATCTGATAGTGTCGCTTATAAGGGAAGATCATATCTTATCCTATCTAAGGTTGATTACAAATGTCCATGGGCGTAGTCACTTACCATCAGGTGGACTGCATGCTCGTCTTCTACTCCCATAAAAGCAATAAAATAGCGAAAAAATAGCGAATATATTGATCTTGAGTAAAATCTTCCTTACAGCACTAAGGCCATTAAAAACGTCTAAAAATATAAATTAATCCTACGACGTATTTTGTTCTAGATTTTTCCCCAATGAAGTGATGAGAGTACCACTGTATGAAGCAGTGCCCATCGAACTAGTTATGTCACAATGTTGGGTCATGGACCTGAATACTTATTGCAAGGTATGTACTTCTTTATACTAGTCATTAAAATAACTCCTGGTGTGGGGTGGGTGTTACAATATAGTGATGTTGTGAAGTGTCGATGTGTTCTGCTGCTTTACAAATAGCGGCACATTCCAATGTTTATCGGCGACTATGACTATTTTTTATCATGTGGTTTGACATATTATTAGGATTGATTATAAAAAAAATATATAACCGAGTAGTCTTTAGTTTGTCTTCAATACTATAAAAAAGGCAGTAAAAAGGCAGGCAGCAACCTACTTTGACACTGCGGATCATGGTTGCTACATAAGGTAAGGACAGGCGGAATTCGGAAATAGTAAAAAACGCTTCATTTTGTATATAGGATTTTCTGGAATATTATATAGAATTCACCTTCGACTCCTAATTATGAATCAGACTATAGTAACGTAACAAATACATAAATGAATGATTGTGTTCAGGGTCGTCCCGTGGGCGCTACGGAACAGCACGTGTACATCTGCGAGCTGCGCGTGGACCGTACGGCGCGGCTGTTCACGCGCGTGTCGCGCCCCAAGTACCCCATCTGCACCAAGCCCTACGCCTTCCACCACTTCCCCGCACGGCTCAAGATCACCAGGACTTATGCGGTATGTAATCAGAATCTCACCCTACAAGCACTCCACTGCGATCACGCAATCACCACCATTGTAGAGTGGGGTAGGTTGATCGGAGGTTGTCCCTGTATAATCGGGAATCTAGAATAGGGCTACGGTATCCCCTGCCTGTCGTATGAGGCAACTAAAAGGGGGCTTCTGGGGTTGCGGGCGGCAAGAGTAGGAGCTCGAACCGTCCAACAAGTAACCCCGGGAAGGACGACGGTGTGTGTGGCCCCATACCGTTGTAAACACTAGGTGTGTGGGAGGAGCGTAAACTGCTCCCCCAGGGAAGAGGCCGATTAAGGCATCGCGCTTGGAGGACTTGTTCAAAAAATTTAACGAACATTCATAATATCTTAGTAATCCTTTACTTGTGTTAATCACATCATTTCTCTCATATATTGTACAGCCGCATGAGGTGCTACCAGAATACCTTAAAGGCAGAGCTGGCAAGAACTTCGCTCCGCCAGACAAGACAGTAAAGAATACTCCCGATACTAAGAAGAAGCCAGTTGCTGTGGCGGTACCCACCAATACAAAGGTAATATAAAATGTCTCAGCATATTAGTATAAGAAAGAAAAGAAAAGATTAAAGAAAAACATTTTTTTTATTTATGATTTGTAGGTGTCATATTTTTTTCTGTTAAACATTAAAGTGTACGTACATTAGTTCACGTCATTCGTACCTATTATTTATTTTATGCATAACACTGGAAGAGAACCGGTATCACACCTATTTCTACCTAATAACAGCAGTGTTAGGCGCTGCTGTGTTCCGGTTTGAAGGGTGTGGTAAGGGAGACAGACTTTTCCGAGGCATTCCAGCTTAGTCCTCAGGGGTAGCAGCGCATCTGTGGCTGACCTCAGGTAGGAATATCTAATCCTATCTGGGGTTGATTACAGATGTCCATGGGCGGCAGTAGCCACTTACCATCAGGTGGACTGCATGCTCGTCTGCTCCTCCTATAATATAAAAAAAAAAGTCTACTCACTTCTCATAACAAGAGTTTGTGGAAAATAGGTGTTTATCATAAAAAATACTTAAGATTTGGTCTGAAGGTTATAATGCAGAAAATATTGTCACTGGAAAGGCTAAAAGTTTAACACGCAAAGGGGCTTCTTAGCGTGTTAGACTTTCATATGACATTCATTATAGCTAAGTTCATAGAAAATACATAATGTATTATATAAGTGTTTAAGGTAATTGTGCATATTAAATGTATTCACAGAATCTATCGCCGTCGGCGCGTCGTGAACAGCAAAAGGAGCGCGTGAACAAGATCGCGCGGCGGCTGCTATCGCTAGGTGGTAATCGCGCGCCGCTCGACGCCTCGTACCTCCTGGCGCGGACGACCGCGCGCGCCACGTCCCGCCCCGCGGCGAATGCCGCACGTCCCGCCGCGGCCGCTATACGCCCTCCCCCGGCCGCTGTACGTGCCGGTCTGCCCGCTGCAGGTACGGATGATGTTAATTATAGTCCGATTCATTAGCTCGGCCAGCCGTGCGCGCTACGTCCCGCCCCGCACCGAATGTCGCACGACCCGCTGTGGCCGCTATACGTCCTCCCCCGGCCGCTGTACGTGCCGCTGCGCCCGCTGCAGGTAGGGATGTGGTATCATCTCTTAGGCGTTGATGCCTACGTTACGTCTGTTATTAATAATCAAATTATTCAATATTTTTATATATTTCATATATTTTAATTTATTTAAAAACTTCAGAGCAGATTAGAAGTTTGGCGCGGACTTACTCGTCTCATTGTATCAATGTCAGTGTTTTTATCTTTTTTTTTTATAATATGGGTGGGTATAATCGCAGACGACCATGCAGTCCACCTGATGGTAAGTGGCTACTGCCGCCCATGGACATCTGTAACCGACCACAGATAGGATCAGATATTCTTACCTGAGGTCGGCCACAGATGCGCCGCAACCCCGAAGGACTAAGTTGGATCGCTCGAAGGAGTATGTCTCCCATATCACACCCTTCAAACCGGAACACAGCAGCGCTTAACGCCGCTGCTATGAGGCAGAAATAGGTGTGGCGGTGGTGCCGCCGGAGTCGCGCCACAAAGGGTTCTACCAGCTCATCTCATGGTATGGTTGCAGCGGGCGCGGCGCGCGCGCAGCGGCGGCCGCGGCCGCGCGCCTCCTGACCCCAGCGCGCGTGCGCCACCTGCCTGCTGGCCCGCTAGCCGCCGCCGCCGCGAGGCCACCGCGCCCTCTACCGGCGCCTTTGTAACTACTCGAAAGGGCATCGAACTTTACGTATCTTAGCGCCCTCTACCGGCGCCCGTGGGAACGCTACTTGAAAGGACGTCGAACTTTGTTGCCGTATCTATATAAGGTCTGACATTTTGAAAAAAATATATTAAATAATCAGGCCAGTGATAGAACGTGTACTAATCGGTAGGCTTGGATTCATTATTTATAATCGATCGTAACCGATTTCTTCCTAAAGTTAAAAAGTTTAACAACATTTCTACACGACAATTGTCAAATTTTAAACTTTAAAAAATTAATATTGGTTAAGTTTAATTGTTTAATATCGAAACCCAGCAATTATAACATGTTTCATCGCTGACCACCAAAATATGTTATTTTTTTTCAAAATGGCGGGCTTTTAAGTATGTCGATCACATACAAAAATGTAAGATGTCTTTTCAAGTCTATCGTGATGTGTTATTTTGTCGAACGCGAGCTCGACGCAGTGTAAAAACTATAACATAGTTTAGTAATTATAATGAGTATATTTTCCGCGTCTCTATTAGCCGAAATCAAGTAAATGTACGGTTTCTAAACTACACAAGATCTTTGTGATTACATAAATCATTGTAATATCTGATGAAAATAAATTAAAATGTACCGGTCTCTAGCATTTGCCGCAACTAATACTGTCAATAAATATTGGAACAAGTAAATTTTGTATAATGCCAATATACAGGAATTGATTATTGTTATTTTTAGGTGAAGTGGGAACAGTGAATAATATAAAACAAATGTACAAGTCCCGCGAACATCAACACACCATTTGCCTTAGAAGTTCTGCTCGGCCTACCTGGGTAGTATTCCCCACGCCGTGGAACCTTCCAACTAATCACTGTCAGTGAAAACAATTCATCGATAAAGTATCGAGTTTCTGTTTGACTTCTGAAACCCCGTCATCCCGATTTTCCGATCATTCCGTCAAAGGATTTTCAGCTATCTAGACGCCACAACTGTTGAAGGATGCGCCAATGTCAATCGCGATCCATGATCTATGATCAGTCTTTCAATCTGTTGATTCACTCGACTAGTGGGCCTAGGATCAAGCGCCTCGCAAATCATTCATCCGTGACTTCTAGGGTGCGGTAAAATATCAGAAATAGGCCTTTTTTCACCGAACTTCGGACTTCAAAGATTGCTTATAAGGACTGTCTTCATATAAGGAGAGAAATAAGTTTTACTCCTTATATGAACACCTTCAGCTAGGTCAAGCAAAGTCAAAAGAAAATCCTGGATCCGCCACTACTCTATATCTCAATCCAAGAACACTCTCCCTGAAAACATCATGCCGTAGCTTCCAACATACAATATGAAAATGAGACCGATTACATTTAGATTATACCCATATACACATGATCTAGAATGAGTACTGCAATTGATTGCAAAATGTATAGGATGGATTTTGAAATACATACATTCCTTAGGATTTGTTGGACAATAAAGATTGTCGGCCCGACGGCCAGACGTATGAAGGAATCGATCATGGTAATGAATCTCGCGCAGGTTTTGTACATATTTTTAATATCATACAATATGGTAAATTTAATATTTTTGTATAAAGTAAAGTATTAAGTATATTATTTACTTTCTTTTGTATTATAAACTTATTATATGTTGCTTTCGCTCATACATTTGTGACCATTTTTTAATTTATTAAATAAGTTATAGGTCGAAATCTTTAATCTATTTTTTGTCTTATACGATAGAAATCTCAAGTAATTTTTTAGATTTTTCGTACTTACGCTGGTTATATGACAGCGAAGTATCGTTTAAGTTATAGTTATATTTTTTATATAGGTTAAATATTGTTATATTATAACAATAAAATAAAAATGTTAGAATAATTAATTACTATATAACGACCACTGGTGCGAACTGATGTTGAGTGTTGAAAAGATTTAATAAAGGTTAGAGCGGTCAAGTTGTTTGGAGGTTGTTAATATAATAATAATAATTATTGCTTTAGTTATAACTATCTTCCGATATAGTTAGTTATTTCATCTGGTCAGTGAAACACAACTACAATGAGTAGAATGAATGCACTGCGATCATGCCTTATATCATGTACTAAAATCTCTCTATATTTTTTATGTGTTTAGCGCGTGTAAGTTGTAAATATTAAGCGGTAAGGAGGTTGATTGTTTTATTTAAAATAAAAATAATAATATATTGGTTAACGTTGGGTTGAAGCAGCCGTAATGTTTCTCTGCTATCTCTATATGCACGCAGGCGGTGCCGCCTACCCTTCGGTATTGTGATCACGGAGAACAAATTGTTTTTGTTTCTAATTTATTTGTACAATACTGTTAGTTTTTGACTATTTCTTAATCAGTTTGATATAAAGTCCTTATTTAACACTTATATTATAAGTTTTTTTTTATACTTTTGCTATTATGCTTTTACAAGTGTAATGCTATTTAAAAGGAAATGCGTTGGCGTGGAGATGAAATAGATTAAGAATATTGATCCCAAAATCTAGTACAAAAGTCCACCGAAATGCCGCTCGTCAAATCTTTATACTCTACGATTATGATTGTTTGTTTAAATTAATTAATTATTAACCGAAAAGGCATCTACAGAGTGACACATGTTGTTACGTCGAAGTAGTAAAGTATTAGACAATTCATAGGTAATATTGTTGAATGTTGTAAAGTATAATAAATCAAGAGATTTAAGTATTTTATCCTCACTGTTCGATTTATTATACGTTTTGTATGCTTGCACAAACTGTATGCACATTAAATATATTTAGCTAGCCAAGTAATTACACAGACGTACACTTTCCACCTGATGCAACCGTTTTCCTCTGTAACTCCACTCGTACTTGTACTTAATAAAAGTAATAGATTCCAATAGTCAATAAAGTAATATTCTTAGATATAGATAATTCCAGCTTTTGTGTGATTATAATGTTTGATGTTGATTAATATTTATTATCCGAAACATGTAAGAACGATAAAAATTTTGGGATCAAAATTACATTTTGCGTTTTTGGGAATTGGCGTTCAAAAATATAAAGATCATTTCATTTACTTGAATCTTTACTGTTGTACCAATAAATAAGATTTTTGATTAGTTAATTAAATATATACGTAGATAATATAATAGTTAAAAATGTTAAATCCACAGATGTTAAAGAAAATAGTGCTTCACAAAATAATGTATTAATAAATGAACTAATTTATATAGCATGGAACAATGCAAAGGTTCAGGTAAATGAAAAATTAAACTATTTTTTGGAGAATCTGTTGATGATTTAATAATATTGAGCAGCTTTACTATTTGTATTTAGAAATTTTGTTTAAGATGCCATTTGTTGTAACTCATGTTTTAATATTAAATTAAAATGAAATTTAATTCTTGTTTTATTTGCAAAATTAATGAAACGTGATGTCCCCGTCGATTATCTTTTTGGGCACTCCTCTGTACTGACGTGAATGCTAGGGGATCATACCTGGGCACCGACCGTACTCCGATAGTAAAATAAGAAGCTTGGGTATATTATATACAGGATGAATTTTTCAAACGGGCCTTCAGGGCCAAATCCGAAACTATAAGGATTAGCGGAAAATGCTGAAAGGAGTTGTAAGCGACACTATCAGATAGTGGAATAATATAGAGGATGTAATTTTTTTCAAAATGAACTCGTTCGATTCCCGGCTAAGGAAAAAGATATTTTAAAAAACTAATGATGAAGTTTTAGTTTTTATCAAAATCGGCCTCGTAAAACTCCTTTCAGCATTTTAGCTAATCCTTATAGTTTCGGATTTGGCTCTGAAGGCCTATTTGAAAAATTCACCCCGTATACAATATGGTTAGAAAACTTAGATAGCGTGATTCAGAAATGCTAGTCTGGCCATCGATTGTAGAGTGACTGAAAGTCGTCACAGTTGTTTTAGTTGTACTACACATGTACTATTAAAAGTACGTATGATTTTAAAGGTAGGTACAGGCTGTTGTAACGTAACATGCAATGTAACATGAAAGGAGCATTTCATGAGTATGGACGCAGTGCTCCCACGAACTAAGAGTGTTCAGTGTACCCACTCGCATCTGATTCCAGGCTCGCGGAAAATATAGCTCAGTCTGTCGAGAACACCGAAAAGAAAGGTTAGCGAAATTGATTGTTGATGTCCGAAAAAACCGACAAATGGCGGATGTCAGCGCGCACGAGCTAAAATGCCCTGTTCGCGTGCGTAGTGTGTGACGGTTCGTGCGCGTGAGGCGTCTACACTATGAGAATTCTGTTGCATTGCCTGACACATTACGACAATGTGGATGGTAAATTCGTTCACTGTGTGTTACATTGCATGTTACGTTACAGCAGTCTGTACCCACCTTTAGACAAGCTATAAATATATAAATGTCGTATTTTTTTTTTTGGTCATCCTTATAGCTCTCTAGTATAAATGATGACTAAATTAATTTAGTCATCATTTATACATTCTAAAGAATTGCACATCAATTTATTAAGTCCGGCTCGAAGGACCATAACTTAAGTTTGGCCTACTAGCCATAGTTAAAGCACGCAAAACGAATTAACTAAATACTGGTATTTAGTAGATTTCAACGAAATAGACAAGTACCGATTATTTTTTACCGATGACAGCACAGATTTAAAACAATAGTATTCCTTACTTGGTCATTTTTCTTTGTAGACGAAAATTTGTAATCTTTCAACATTCGTTTATTCTAGACGTATAAATTAGCTGTAAAGAAACAAAAGAATATGATGGTAATTAACTAAGGAGCAAATATTTTTATTGATGATTTATAATAATATTTTTAGTGATTCACTTTTATGCTTTATTATTCCTAAATCAACTCTGAGAAGAAGCAATTTATGCGCACCGATGTTCGAATAGATTGAATGAAAATAATAACACAAAACATTTCACTTACGTGGTACCTAACGAGCTACCTAGAAATGTTGTCAGTGGGTCGCAAAAGTTGTTTGGTCTAGATATATTTTGACATGACAAAGCAACGGTACACGTCGGTCGGTTGGCCGTCGATCAATAATCTGGATTAACATTGACCTTAAATATCAATTTAAGTTTACGATTTCTCCTGGGCGGCGTCGTCTGGCCCCGGCGGTGCGCTTGGGGTCACCCGCAATGAGAAGATTGCTCGGCGTCCGCCCGCATACGCCAGCCAGCGCACGCACTACCATGCTCCACTTACACCTAGACTGTTAGAAGTAAACAGTTTTGCGATGCGTCGTAACGCATGATGGCATTGACGTATTAGGATAGTGTAACTACTTCAGGTTACACAAACTTGCTTCCATAATATTCTTGTAAGTAACCAGAAAATACAGCATTTCTATAACAGTACCTAAAACAGAAAATATAAGAATTTATTCACAGTATCAATATTGCTTATCGTGTTTAAACGCAATTCTTAATACAACACGAATACGAAAGTATTTAATAAAATTACCGAATTACCATTAATTTACCATTAAATGTTTTGATTGATTGATGTTACACGTTAAACTCTCCTTGAACGAGATATAAGTAATTTGTACCAAATATAGATGGAAGGTTAATTAATTAACTGCTGACATTAAAACAGAACTACTTCGATCCAATTAAAAAGTGCGACAAAGATTACAGATGTATGTATTTCAATGTTCTTAGTAACATATTTGCGAGAAAAAAATTAACCATGGATTGGATGGATATTCGTAAATTATAATATTTTTCGACCACAGGGGTCAATAATCACGAATAGGTACACTAAAGTAAAATCCATGAAAAATGTTATGTACGTACCTACCTATTAGATAAAACACCAAATTATTTGAATATACTCGGTAAACAGGCTATTATTAATAATTAATATCATAACTACGTTGATCTGGTCACAGACGCTGTTATAAAAAGCAAAAAATGTGCGTGTCGTGAATCAGAGAAGTAATTGTGTATATTGTGTGTGAACGGAAGTATGTGATTGCCCGCAAATAATGCGTCGCCGCGTCAAGTTTCCTTACTTACGATCATGTACTGGTACTTTATGACTGTACGTTGCATACCCGCCATACTTGACATTAAAAGATAATATTGTTAAGAGAATACCAAGCTAAGTTCGCTTAGTTACGAAATGTTATACTTAGGTACATGAATTTACCTGAAAGTACCAAATTAGATCTATACAGACAGAATTTGTTATAACAAAATATAATTCGTGTTCAGGTACCTACAGACACACTCTTAAAGACAATTTAAGCTATTATTATTAATATTCAAACTTTGAGAAATTAGTCTTAAACCTATATACCTACCTACCTAGTTATTTTTTGTTGGCTACGTGGAGACTACGTAGCCAAGAAAACGTATTTCTTTAAAGTATGTAGGACAGTTAACATATTGCTACGTTTAGAAATAAGTATATTAATATATAATATGTGATTATTTTAATGTGTACATAGGTATACAATAGATTTTGACTAAAATATAATTGGTATGTAAACCCTTTTAATATATGTAACAAATACACCCATCGCCTATAACTGAATAAATTAATTTCAGCATAATCCGTACACATTTCGGCATTACAGACATCGTAAGTATGTCAGCATCATGAATCATAGCGAGTGCTGTCAATTTCGTCGGATGATGTAGTTTGTTGAATGGTCAGCAGGACGTAATCCCGCGCTATTTGTCAGCATCTACGCAGCGCACTGCCCTGCACCACCAGTGTTCGAAAGGATCGCGCGACGCACGTTCACCGAAAACGCTAATACAGTTTACTTATAAGCTAACAAAACATCGCTCAACTTAGCTTTGCTTGAATTGTGCCCGAAAATATTGTGTACGAACATTTCTCCGAGGTATGAGAAAGCCTTCGCAACGCTTTCAAGAATACAGCAGAAGCGACTGCACTCACCACTCGCGCTGGACAAATAATTATGCACTCGTAAGTTCAACCTTAAAGTAAGTTTTGATAAGCTATCAATGTTTCGTGTTAGTAGACGCTAATAAAACATTTTAATCTAACACGCGTCGAAGTACCTGCATTGCAAACATAATATTATGTTTTTAAAATACGTGGAAAAAGAGCGAAATAGGAATAACCTATAGATAAAGTTATGCATAATCACCACAGACACATTAGAATGTGATATTTGGATGTAAACAAAACATCGTAGGGAAAAATTATGAGTCCTAGTAAAAGTCGTGATTGTGTTACACAAAGCTAATAATAATAATTCTTCTTAGATGAAAGGGATATTTATAAAATGTAGGTAACGGTGAAACTAATATTGGTTTAGTCTGCTTTGTTAAAAAAAATATTTATAAAGAATGAATATGTTTACATAGCTACTCTATAATCCTTTAGATTTCTTTCGTCTTTTTCAGTGAAGGCATATTATGTGTAAATAACCTATTACAAATATTCATAATGGAATTTAACATGTTTTCTATCTAATAAAATTTTACGTATCTATATGTATCTAACACTTAAAACTTCTATTTGAAGTAAATTCGGGTAGGCTTATGATAAAGGTTTTATGATATTTTCCTAACGGTTTTCTTCTGTATACATCTAGTAATTCTAAAAACATTCATATTACTTTCATCGAAAATACATTTAACAGATAGAAACAGCGTCTTATATCATTTTTTCATCATAGTTTGATGTTACGGCGATTGCTGGACAATAACACGTAGACTCGGACAGACGTAACAATATTTCATTTGAATCGTTAGATAATTCGAACATCCTGCGTATCGCAATTGCATTTTACTACTGGCATCTACTACGCATGTCAGGTAGCCAGTACCTCTAAAAGTTACGTGTAATTGGGCCAACGACAACAGGCCCTAATTGGAAAACAAAGGCAGTTACGGCACATAAGAATAATAGTGACGTACGACGGAAGATTCAATTTATTAGATCGGAATTGTAGGGACCTGCGATTATGGTTATAAAGCTTGGAAAGAAAAGAAGAAGAAGCACGGATGTAAATTAAGATTTCGAGGCCAGTAGTTGTTGTGTAACGGTTGTGTTTTGTTTTGCATAGAGTGGTTGTTGCTCTGTGGCATTACCTACCCCTTTGCCCTTGTTTGATGGATCTGAGAGATTGACGTTTAATACGGCATCTATGAAGTTAATTCCTGAGATAGCAACGTTCAGATCGATTTAAGATAAGACTCCTGTTGTTATGCAGAGTCATTATAATTAACAGTAGTAACGATTTATTTAACATCAAAATATTGGATAAGTACGAGTATATGCTGCGCGTGTCAACTTTTATTAATAAATTTATTACGAACTTGAAATGGTATATGAGACCTTATGAGTATAATTATGTTTAATACCATTTCATTAAGTCCAAAACCTAGGACAACTGTATATTGAAGTAGTGATAGCCTGATGAAACTGGGGCTATCTGGGCTAGGCTACCTGTGATTTTTCTAATTTATGTGCGTATCTCAAATTAATTAACGGAGAAGAAAATGAAGGAAATTATCGCAAGGAAACGTACACTCTTAAAAGTTTGAAAAAAGTTTTTAAAGCTGGGTGAAATCCACCAATTCTTTCTTGGCCAGCGCGTTAGGCTATCGCTTGGCCCTCACTCTGAGATGAAGCCTATGCCCAGCGATGGGACAATTAATAGGCTGACTACGAAACCCTTTTATGGCAGTGACGTAACCGCAATCAAACTCTGGAATCCCGCTAAGTTGTTTACTAGTATCGTTTGCGTGACACCACATTGCTGGGCGGACGCGCTGATGCCCGAAAAGTGTCGCACGCCACCGACCGGAACACTTCATACTGTCGTTATTGATAAATTGCCACTACGTCAATTTTCTGCTTTACCTCTCGCGTCGAGTGCATTCCCTATTACCGACACCAGCATCTCGTTAACAATGTTACATCGTTTGAGGTAGGGTGAGCATTGTTCAGTGGTGTGACTGTAGGTCATACTGTACTGTAAGTATTATGTAAACATAATGTTTTCTTTTTTTTTATAAAATAAGAGTAGCAGACGGGCATGCAGTCCACCTGATGGTAAGTGGCTACTGCCGCCCATTGACATCTGTAATCAACCCAGATAGGATTAGATATTCCTACACAGATGCGCCGCTACCTCTGAGGACTAAGCTGAAACGCCTCGGAAAAGTCTGTCTCCCTTACCACACTTTTCAAAACGGAACACAGCAGCGCCTAACACTGCTGTTATTAGGTAGAAATAGGTGTGGCGGTGGTGCCGCCGGAGTCGAACCATAAAGGGTTCTACCACTTTCAATGTGATCATTTTTGATCTCAGTCTCCCTTTTTAGTGAAAGTAAGCAAAGATTTTCGCCTTCCTTAAGAATACGTAAACACGCTAATTAGAGCCTGCTTAGTTAAAAAATAAAAAACAAATTGCTTACATTATTACCATCCAGAGCTCCAGGACCGAGCCTCATGTCTTGAAAAAAGCGAATCTATCACCCTCTTTAGTGTGTAAGTTGGAATTAATTGAAAGATCCGTTAATGACTTAATAATTTAAGGAACACTTACTTGTGAGTTGTGATCCGTATTAAAGAAAGTTAGGTGGAAAACAATGAAACGAAACCAGCATGTATGTAGCTAGAGGCCAGCTTGGTTGATTAGTGTAGACTTGGGATCGACATTTAATTTTAAACGGCACCTATCCATACAATGCAAATATTTTAGTCGAGAGCCCAGAAAACATATCTCTACGCAAATTTATTAATAAAAGAACGTAATAAGCGCTTCCTGTCTAATGATCTTTTATTTGAGTGGCGCGCAATGATATGTAAAATCTCTATCAATGGTCGCGCGTAAAAAACTAACTTGCAGAGCGGTACCTATTACTCGTAGATGAATTTTGGCAATCATATTATTAATGTTTCATATTATACAGATTTTACTATAGAATTAAATTAATATTTAGAAATTGACAACAAAGTACCTACCTAGACTATATAATTTTTAAGCAATCTTCTGTCAATTTCCGGCATTGGTCTAGGTAGAAACGACAAAAAGACCTGCTACTAGCAGTGCAACGATAATGGATAATGGATTCATAATATTATTAAATATGATGATGAAGAAAGATAGACGGAACAAACAATCCTATACATTGTATCAACTCATAAGCACTTGCGACCGTGAAAATACAGCGCTGACAGTGCAAATAGTTGTTCCGTGCGGAAGTATTTACAATGTTTATCATGAGCGTTTACAAGAGCAAGAGGGTTAGGGGTTCGAACCCTCGCCTCCCCCTATGGTAGACCAGAAAAGCAAATATCCCCCGGAAGTCACCAGACTCGCGTCTCACGTCGCCGCATATACGTGATTTAGTTATAAGTATATATTAGTATGTATGTTAGTCTGTAAGGTATATGTAATATGGACCTTGTTGTCTGAAATAAATAAGTAAATCTTCAAACTGGCAACAAAATTTTTTAGTGAAAATTTTCAGAGATTATTCATTCCGATCCCCACGAAAGCAAATTTTGTGAAAAAAATACGAGACATTACGTGACCTTCTTCGATCCGCGTGGCGGCTCGGTTACCATACCGGTCTGACACGCAGAGGGTTCCCAGTTCGATTCCCGGCATAGATGCATATCTAATTGATGATTTCTGTTCTGAATCTGGGTGTTTGTCTATTCGTCTATGTATGTGTCCATGGCAAAAATAACATAAGGAATCCTAGCGGGGGGCTGTGAGTGTAGAAAGCGTTTAGACAGAGTCTTTTCTTTTTTCAACTGTCAACTCTGCAGCTGCTTTTGGACCTCCTCCCTCCCTTAATAAATCTACTACACCCATAATGTTTACTCAATTGTTTTGTTTTGTATACTCCAAATAACCCACGCCATTATTGTTCGGACTGAAGTCATCTTGTCATTCATTAGCTCATTATTAACGAATCAATTCTATTGTTGGTTTGTACAGCATTAACCGAAACACAAAATATCGACGGAACTCGCATTGTTATGTATTCGTCGTTTTCAGCCGATGACTATCCCATAGCTGGGCATTGACCTTTCGGTGTGGGCACAGAGGGATTTTGGCCATAGTCAATCCTGCTTTCTTAGTGTGGATAGGGAGACTATATGCCTTTGAGATATTTTTTATTTAAAATCTCTCAGGAGTGTAGATTTGGTGAAAACAAATAATAAATAATTTCTATTGCGTACACAATTTAGAAAATTAAACTGCCTGGGAATCGAACCTCGGATCCCCGATTGAGTTGAATTTCAAACCACTAGGCTATCACTGCGCTGTTATCAACACGCGAGTAAAATCCAGTTACAGTAGGTACTTTATTACACGATTCTTATTACCTACTTGGCTATAAATTCGCCGATATATTACGTTATACAATTCCTTGTTGCTTACGTTGGCCTTAAACAAAATATTCATGGTGTTGGTATATAATATACATGGTATTCTGATTAAATTAAGAACGAGGGGGAAACCTTCAACCTACCCTATGCCGTGGGAGCGTGTGCGTGGGATGTGGGATTCTTACCGCACTAAAACCCCCCGGTGGCCGTCCTCGGTTCTGCGTAGAGGACTCCAGGATCTCCAAAGGAACGCAACCGGAGTCTTCTTAGCACGTCGCCCCGTCGGGCTACGCCCAGGGGAGCGTGGTGCTCGCCACTCCGTCTGGTGTGCACGACGATATGCGACCACACATACCGCCGTCCTTCCTGGGCTCGCTGGCCGGGCGGTTCGAGCTCCCACTCTTGCCGTCCGCAACCCCGGAAGCCCCCTTTTAGTCGCCTCTTACGACAGGCAAGGGATACCGTAGCCCTATTCTGGTCCCGGAACTACAGGGACATAAATTAAGAGCTGCTCTTTGTTTTCGACTCTAGATGCACTACCGCTACCGCTTCACCGTTGCAGCAAGTGATGATTAATTTCTAATCATAACTTCGCACATAGATAACTGCAAATCAGAGGTGCCTTGTTCGAACCTCGGATTTCGATCGAAAGGCAGAGTTTCAATAACTACGCTATCGCTGCTTCTTTCTTAATATACGCTATTAATTGATTTGTTCTAATACAATTCTAAAGTTTCAAGAAATCGGACCACCATGAACGTCTATACGTAAAATAAAAAAAAACAATCATCAAAATAAATCATGGCATTTATAAAAAGAAATGAAGATCAATAGGTATTTTACGATTCGCTATTTCATAGTAATTAACTACAAAATGAGTCGAACAATTCTTATCAACCATAACAGTAAATAGAACAAATAAGAAACATACGCTCCGTACGTTGTATTGCAAATATTTGAATGCAAAAAAATATGAAAACATAATTCGCGGTATTAAACGACTTACCTGTATATATCTACTTATCTACAAAAGATTTGTAAAACCGAAATAAATTAAACAATTATTTATTTTTGTTTCTGTCAACAGCATGTGGTCACGTGACTGTTCAATTATTTACCTAAATTTCTAATTTTCTAATCTTTTTACGAATAGTAAATGTTTTGAAGACTAGTAATAGACACGCCGTAAAAATCAAGTGTCTATCTATTACGGTTTAAGAGATAGAGCCCTGTGACAGAAAGGCAAACAGAGGCTTCGTAGGTAATAGGGTCGCGTTTTTACCTTTTTGGGTACACAATCCTAAAAATGTGGTAAGATAGATGCAAACAGCATTTTAAATTAAGGTTACCAATCTTCCATTTTTTAAATCTGGAAGACGCCAATTTTCGTGCAATTTGGGCTATATGTGGTTAGTGCCTCTCAGTATTAAACCAAATTATACAGAGGTCTACTCTATCATTTGATAGAGTAAACCTCTGTATAATTTATAATGGTGTCTTCGAGGACGAAACACAAAAAATCGACATATACTTACCACTGTTATAAGGCCAGAAGCATTAATGCAACCATAGTAGAACCACGACGATGACTACCATCTTTAAGCTTAGTTACTACTTACTTTACCTATATTTTTCAGTAGGTATAGTGTACACAACGAGATAATAATAATTATACTGGCATGTAACAGCGGCATGACATTACAATTCAAAGATATCATACCATTCTGACAGTGATTTCATTAAACAATCTGTGTTGTCTAATAACACAAACTTGTTGGTGAGTTACGAAATGTATTGTTGATTTTTATTCTATCTATTATCCGCCAGGTGGCACTGGCGTCTTTGATAGCAGAGATTTGACAATGAAAAAGTTATGTAGCTTTATATTTATCATATAAGCCGACGGTTCATATGATAGGAAGGTGAACTATCGTTTTAAGAAAGAAGAAAACGTTTATGTGATTAAGTTATAATTCGAAACGAGTGTATAATAAATAAAACAAATGTACCAAATAACACATCTGCATCGAATATATGTAGCATACCTAATTTATCTAACCCAATGCGTAATATACGAGCATATTTGCACCTGTAAACAGAAGAATCAGTAAATAATAACCGTTCCATTGTGTCCTTTTCATTCGCAACAAGATATAAATACAAACGTTCCCCCGGAAAAGCACTTTGTACGTGTCGTTGTTTGTAATCCATAATCAAATAGTGTTTACATGTTTTTGCGTAGTATTTGATATGGGATTGTCTATGTTTACTCGTCGAGGCCTGAGGTTTGATATATAGGCTGCGACAGCTGGTCCTGCTCACACTCTTTTGAGAGTGTTCCCGCGAGAGACGACCTCTAGTGTTAAGTTCACTTCATCAAGTTTGTTCATAGCCACACTAGTGGCTGAACGTTCACCCGCCGTCACAGCAGGAGAGGCACATCAGTTCGGTAAGTCTATGATAATTAGCAACGCACGCACTCGGCTAGTTAAACCTACAGTTAGGCCTCTGTCGGCTGCGAAACGATTAACATATCCTATCTACTTATGATCACACCTTGTGTGTCACCTTGCAAATTGTCCGGATCTACTGAAACATTCCATTCAGTCAAATCTGTCATTGATTTATTTTTCGGACACAAATAAAAAACAATAATTTGAACCGACTAACTTTTTTATTTTTAAATATAAATCCAGATTAAAGCGTATTTTATGTAACGTAATTACGTAATATTTGATAAAATTGGTAGGTAAGTTTTCTTGAAAGTAGGTACGTACATAAATAAACTAAGTCAATTACACACTCAATTACGTTTAAAATGCCAGACCCGTTTTTCTCATATTCAATTTTAAAATGTTAAGTAAAAAGTATAATTGATGCAAAATGGTTATTTTGTTCAAAACTCTATTCCTATCGGTTCAACGTAGAGTTCGGTAACATACAAGTGCATACAAAAGTGTTAAGGCCATGTAGGTAGTGAGACCAATGCGAGCCATGGTCAGTATTTGTACTCCTATTATAATATTAAGTAGGTTAGATGTCAACGATCTTACATACAACAACAAGTACATGTATTATGTACACAAATAGTTTATTTTATTTTTTGTGGCCCAAAAGTCGATGCGACCGGTTCTTAGGAACAAATATTTAAATAATATTTAACAAGAATAAAGGTGGCAGAATACATAATTGTATAAGTAAATTCATGGTTTAAAATATGTCTAAAACAAAATTTATTATTAGCCAAAATATCGAATTGAAAAAGATACGAACATTGTTTTTCACATTATTTTTACTAAAAGTGCTAACTTTGTTCTTAGAAACATCGTGAAAAAGGTTTTATTTTCATGAGTCATTTGTAACTGCCGTGGAAAAGCAGTACTAAACTGCGTTTCAGTCGCCTTCAGTTTCAACGATACAGTAAGGAGAGATAATGCCATGAGAAGTTTAATTAGACGTGACTTAAAACTACAAACATGTAGTTTGAAGTTTTAAGATCGTCAACTTTTTTATAAAATTGTATGTAATCCCTCGATATCCGAGTCCCTGTCGCCTATGGATGAGCCATGGGCGGCAACTGTACCCTTACCATGAGTTTTTACGTTTTGCCAAATATGACTGTTTTGGTATTTGTTTACGTATTGGCCCATACGATTTCCTAGTTCTGACACAATCCGCTAGGGGCGCTGATTGGAATTTGTATGGGCAAATACGTAAACAAATACCAAAACAGTCATATTTGTCAATACGTAAAAACTCATGGTAAGGGTACTGTAACCAAATATATAGAGAACAGGAGTTTAATTTGAAGTCGCTCACAGATGCATTGCCACTCCTGAGGACACTCTGAAGGTGGTAGAACCCTTTGTGGTTCGACTCCGGCGGCACCACCGCCACACCTATTTCTGCCCTATAACAGCAGTGTTAAGCACTGCTGTAATCCAGTTTGAAGGGTGTGGTAAGGGAAACATGATTTTCCAAGGCGAACCACCTTAGTCCTCAGGGGCAGCAGCGCATCTGTGGCTCACTTCAGGTAGGAATATCCAATCCTATCTTCCTATCTGGGGTTGATTACAGATGTCCATGGGCGGTACTGCCACTTACCATCAGGGGGACTGCTCGTCTGCTACTCCTATATTATAAAAAAAGACTAGATGACCTCCTCATAAGTTAACCGGTATATACAACTTTCTACCAAAACACAAGAACTACTTTACGCTAGAAATAGGTGCTATAATTATAACTTTTCTGTCGAACCATACTGCCGTTCTCAATACTTCAGTCACACAGCAGCGCAATTGCTGCTAAGGCAGCCATTACTATTTTAGTGTTATAGTATACGTTTATGTTATTTTTTTGAAAAGGAAAATGCTTGCTGAATATACTGCTAAGGTCGATATGTGATCCATCTCTTTTTGTCGCTTAGTTTCAATATTTACTACATTTAAAGTCTCATATCTCAAAATATATGGATTATCAAATTAGGAGGAAAATATAAAAATAGATATTGCGGTAAAATCACAACAAGATTTTGCAATAAGTACTTAAAAAATACGTATGACGCATAGAGTAGGTGCTTACTTATATAAGTTTGTATACAAGAATCATGTTTGCTCTGTAAATTTACCCGTAATAGATACCTCATGTTGATTTAGGCTACAGTTCGGTAGTCAAGCATCCTTCAGGCTAATTTATCACACAACCACGGTGACAGCAACGTCAACGAAATCCAAATATGAATAATGATAACACTGACTTCATTTATATGTCATTATTATTTTGTTGGCACGATGTTAACGTTTTGGAATGCCATGTATATCATACATACGGCTATAAATAATAAATTATTTTAATTTTGAGCCGCAAATACATCTGAGCGTATTCCTAAAATCATTGCACTAAGTAGGCAATGATGTATACACTTAAATCAACGGCCTACGGGTCATTTCCGGCCACCTCAGTTTTAGTTTTACATCCGGTCCTCGGTACGTTTTAGGGGGCGGCAAAATTTCATAAATGGAAAATTTGAAGCCTTTTTTTCTTCGATCAAGAAAACCAATGATATTGTTTGTTGATGGAACTGTTGATCGAAGCTTTTTTCTTTCTTTTCGTATACCCATTTTAAAAACTCGTATTTGATGTTAAAATATGTTATAAATTATAATCAATGAAATGAAATCATCCTTATTCCTCATCAGAACAGAATGGTGTGAAATAAATCTTGATAATTCATAGGATTATTATAGGTCAATCAATTGTTGTATATACCTTAATAGTGAAGCAAGGGCAACGTGCAATATTTACTAAATAATTGCATAGTCATAAAAATATAAAGAAATTATTTTTCATATCGGATCATACAGTTACTTTATAACGTACCTACGGAGAAATATAAAATACATAAATATTTAAAAGTAATAAAACATTGAACTGGATAAGTTACTTGGAAGTCGTGGCTTACATAATCGTAAGCCATAACTGTTCTCAGTAACATTTCAGTATTGAAAACCTCGTAAACTCATGATAATTACTCTATATTATGAGAAAAACAAAAGAACGTCTGTTCTAAGATCCTGTTACAAACATCACGAACCTATCTACCTTTGGTGTATATAAAATTTTCCTATTTCTGCCTCATAACAGCAGTGTTTAACGCTGCTGTGACCTGGTTTGAAACTCCTACAAGGTATGCTTAGTTCTCACGGGTAGCATTAATAATACATAAAAAAAAATTATAGTATAGGAGTCGCAGACGAGCATGCAGTCCACCTGATGGTAGGTGGATAATAGTGGATGGTAGTGGGGTGGTAGAGCCCTGAATATCTGTAATCATACCCAGATAGGATTAGATATTGCTACCTGAGTTCGGCCATGCACCGCTACCCCTGAGAACTAACCTAGAACGCCTCGGAAAAGTATATCTCTTACCACAACCTTGAAACCAAAACACAGCACCGCCTAATGCTGCTGTTATGAGGCAGGAATAAACGGCACCTCTGGCCGACATTTATTTTATCAATTGTTGATTATGAATGATCATCTTGGGCGGCAGCTGCCACTTATCATCCAGAAGAATGCATGATATTTATTATACTATTTGTAGAATATAAAAATATAAATAAGCGAAAAGTACATTACCAATATTTATATCGTCGTAGGTTGTTAATTAAATACTTTTAAATTGTAATTCAATATAACGTATAACATACAAAGAATATAAGTGACAACAAAATTATTACAAAGTGACATGGAATTAATTTTATCTCCATATTTATTTTGTCACGTCAACTGAATAATTTCAAATGTATTTCACATTCGAGCAATGATATAAATAAAAATTGTGTTGACGCGGCATAAAATATAATTAAGAAGGTCAGTTATGTCTGAATATAGAATATAATCAGTCTATATCTAGATTTCACGTCGTAGAACCTGAGCGTAGAACAAACTAGACTTGATAAATGGCTTGATTTTTAATTATTAATAATTCAGCTCTACATATTATATTTTCTACCTCGTTTTGTGTCTGTATATGTGAGATTGTGTCTATGTGTGTTAGTGTTGTATTAGAGCAATCCTTTTTTTTTATATAATATAAGGGTATCAGACGAGCATGCAGTCCACCTAATGGTAAGTGGCTACTGCCGCCCATGGACATCTGTAATTAACCCCAGATAGGATTAGATATTCCTACCTGAGGTTGGCCACAGATGCGCCGCTACCCCTGAGGACTAAGCTGGAACGCCTCGGAAAAGTCTGTCTCCCTTACCACCCTTCAAACCGGAACACAGCAGCGCCTGACACTGCTGTTATTAGGTAGAAATAGGTGTGGCGGTGGTGCCGCCGGAGTCGAACCACAAAGGGTTCTACCACCTTCATAATCCTTGTTGTCTTATTGAACACGGGTCTTCTCTCAGAGTGAGAGGGTTTTAAATATCAGGCCATCGTACTAGCAAAGATTAGTAGAGTTCACACACCTTTCAGAGTTTTGAACTTTCTGTTTTACTATTGAAGCATTTCCTAAGATATTTTCAAATGCGAATTTCCTTACTATTTTATAATTTTTTACTTAACTTGCCTTGTTAGTACATATGTATTTAAGGATAACATTTCGTAACTAAATTTTAAATCTAGTATGGCGGACGCCCTAAGATAGTGGATCAATTATTTTCATATACCCTCATGCTATGGGTATCAAAAGAAAGGTTTGTGTGAGAACAATAAGAAAAACGAATATTACTAACTTGTTTATATTTTTTACGTATCGCTTAGTCCAAACCGATGCGCAGGCGCATTCAGCAGGATGCTCGTAAACAATGTCAATTATGCATCTGTGGTTCCAGTGTTACTTTTATAAAGCAATTCATTTGACATCAACCTTCACCTTGATGGACCGGTCCCCGGCCCGTGGCCGTCTCTCCTCGACACCTCTAGAGGCCACTCAGATTAATCATTTGGCTTTTAACACGCTCGTATCCGTCCGTATGAAAGGGCCAAAACGTAAACGATGTTGTATGGCACGTGCAACGTCGTGGAATTGTGTGACGTCACTCTTAAAAACCACAATGTCAAATCGTACGAAGATTCTATAAGGTGATGTTGAAAGAAATCGATCGCTCTACGCGATACAAACTATTCTCGATTTTTCGATGCACATTTATTTCCACGATACGATATTGCTTCGATACGACGTCGTAACGTGTCATAATATGACGTCGTATCATATGAATGTATTTTAGCTGTATTACCCCCTACCAGTCCGTACTCTTCAGAAGTAGCGATTCATCTATAGCCGACTTTACGTAGAACTCCAAGCTTCTCAGGGGTTGAATAAAGATGTCTATAGACGGCATATGGATTGCATGCTTCTTTTCTTTTTCTACAGTGTAAAAATAGTTTCGTAGTTAATCCTAGTAGAAGTAGCACTTATAAGTTAAAAAAGCTTTAAGTATATAAATTTTCATCTAAAATTACAAAAGAAAGATCAATATATAACTTACCTATGATTGACAAGATCGAAATAAAATTTTAAAGGTGAACCACAAACTATAATTTGTTTGACTTCATATTATAATTATGTATATACACAAACACATGTAGGTACATATATTTGTATATATTAATTTTAATGAGGAACGAGGAAATGCTATTTTGATATTAGAATAATTAATTTATGAGTAATCTGAATATTTATCAAAAATCTTTAAAAACTTGTTTTTTCATTGTACCGTTACGAATATATTGTATTTACTTTGTAAGATCTTATTTAATTAAATACTTCATATTATTACGATCGTCTTCTCTTTTAATTTTTTATTCCATATTAAATGAATAAATGTACAAATATTTTCATTAGTCAGTAATATTCAGTAACTAATTTTAAAGCTTTTGTAAATAAAAAACATTGAAAGCAAAAATAATGAATGCTAATTGAATATTAATCCGTACATTAGTAAAATATTTAACGGATTATTTTGAAGATTATAATGCTTTTATTGTCTATTTAATACTTATGGTAAATAATAAAACGGCATATTTACTTTGTTTTCATTAATCAGTGTTTGTTGAAAAAAGATTCAATTTATAAAAGTTATAATTTTTCGATTATAACGCCCACCAACCTAATAATCATTCTTAAACTATGTTTGCTTACCTATCAGAGCTTGATAATATTCATTTATTTCCCGGAAAAATATATCAAATTTCGGACTTTAGAATGCAAAAAATTGCTTAAGTTTGATTATTTTTAATATATAAAGCGTAAAACGTGATTTTTATTTGCAATGTTTGACGATTATTGCTTCAAGGTTTGATTGCGAGATGTTTGTGTTCCTATACTATTTAATTCTTTTGTAATATCAGGAAAAATAAGAAAATGTCAGCACATAAATAGAAATCAATGAACGGAATGAAAGGCAGGGCTTTAATAATATATACTTACTTTGTAGTTTCACCTTGTTTAGGAGAATTTAGATTGAGAAACAGATCGTCGAACAAAGGAAAAATAATGGCAATAGTTTTAATAAATGCAATTAAAAGTTGATAAAAAAATTAATATACATTACAAATTTATTAAGTTAAATGTATTCATAATTTCTTAGCAATCTTCCAATCCTGGATATGATTTATTATAGTTAATTAGAACACTATTTTTGCAAACAATAGATCAACTTTATGAAAATCCATGAGGCATTGTATTCAGTGGATTCTTTACTTATTATGCAAACAGATCACTGCTTCATTTGGTTAAAACAGTGCTTTTAAAATTTGTTCATGCCTCCTTAGTATGCTGAAATATTTCGAGACCTCCTAATGTTTCTTGTTTCTGACGTGTATTAAATGGAGTCATTGTGTACATCCATGCAAAATGTTTGTTTATTTATATTATTTGATACTGGTTAAATAAATACATTCGTACGTAAGTATTTAAATTATTTTACAATCACTTAACATTTTTTTGAAATAATAAATTTTGACCTGTATATTGCTGTTATTTTTACTATGACTTAGTAACTCATCACGTTCCCTTATAGAGATTATGCGACCCCCTAAGGGGTCATGGCCTTACTTTGAAAACCACTGGGTAAAACATTTCACGCAATCCCCGCAGAGATGCCGTGACCTGTCATAAGATTGTAAGTTTTACATATAATTTGTTTAATTTTCATTTATACAGAAAATGTAATTCAGACCCTGACAAATACGGATAATACTATGTAAGTACTTCTGTTGAACTAGTTCTTACATTGTTGTATGCAAAATCTTGTAGTATTGCATCATTCCGTTACTCGTCAAAATTACACTATACAAATTATACAATACATGAATAAATTAATACAATAACCTACTACGTAGTTTGGTCAATTCAGTACCCTTATCAAATCAGCGCCCCTAGCGGATTATATCAGAACTTGGAAATTTTATGAGCTAATACGTAAACAAATACCAAAACAGTCATATTTGTCGAAACGTAAAAACTCATGGTAAGGATACAGGGGCTACGTTGCGTAGCATCTATCGAAAGCTACAGTCCAAAGTAGGGGGGGCAAACTTGACCCGAAACCTACTATTTACTAATTAGACTTTGTGCTAGATCTACTACCAATTGCAAATTTATTTCGCCCCCTAGGATTTTCGGATGACACAAAGCCCACAATAAATTTTCTAAAGTTGATTTTATTTTTGTCGCTAAAAATACAGCGACGAAGAAAAAGTTTTCAATTCTTCCAAAATATACAAATTTTTGCCGCCCCCTAAAACGTGCAGTGGACTTCGTCGAGACTGGATGCATTAAGCCCACGGGCCGGCAAAATGACAATTCATATAAAACCCACATGCATGATGGTGTGTAGCAATTTTTGTAATAAAAAGATTAAAATAGAGGTACTATTTTTGATAATTAATCCACTGAGTTACCGATATAATTGTCTTGTAAATTATTTTCTATTAAATTTATTAATATTTATAACGTTTGATTTATTTTGCTTATCGAATAAATGAATTCAATTTGGTTTTAAATCGGTTTAAGTAGCAGTAAATTAACTTGGTTGACTAATTAAATAACAGCAATACATAATTAAGTCATTAAATCTTTATTTTTATAGCGGTAAAAAGATTAACGAGAAAATGATTTGTGATAATAAATTGACGATTGATGCGTCTTTGTGGTGATAGAGAATGAATAATAGCAGGGAAGTAGGAGTCAGGTTTGGACATAAAGGATTCCATTAGCGTTGTAGACATTTGTATGTATAGCCATTATTAATATTGAGCGAAAAGAGCAAAACGAAGAAATAGCAAAAACAAGCTTTTTTGTATGGGGAAAAAATGTTGTTATAACAGCTACAGTACCTAATACGGTATGTATTAGGTACTGTAGCTGTCATAACAACAGTTACCTCCTCTTTAGTAAGGGTTGGGTAATTTTGCGGCGAATGTAATGTTAACCCAGACACCGATCAACCAGAGGAACGCCCCTTTTTTTAAACCGACTTCCCAAAAAAGAGATGTTATTCCGCTTTTCCGTGAGCGAGAGATTTCAGGAGGTTATTTTATTTTAAATACATACTTAATACTATTGAATAGGAAACGTTTGAATGATTTATAAATAAGTATATTGAATCTTATTAGTAATAAGTCAATCAAGTAAAAACTGAGTTCAATATAATCAAGGTATGCAAAAAATAAGTGCGTATGTTAATTATCCATGTGTACGTTGATCATGTGTCTTTGACATGACATAGGGACTTGATTGACAATCTTACTTGTTGTGTTATTTAAATTAGATAATTACTATAAAAAAAGGCAAAAACCCGACTCCTTAAATATCATATGTTGCACAATTTACACATATCTAACGACACCTCATAATTATGTTAAAATCCGTCAAGTCGTTTAGGCAGGACGTACCAAAGAATGGGACATACATACCTACATACACACGTTCGAAAAACATTACCCTCTGCACTTGCGTAAAATGTAGCTTCAAACATAGGACTAACATCGTGCAAGCATTCAATCGCGATTTTTATCAACTACGTGTAATATAAACAAAAGGTATGTGTAACCCGTACGCAAGTATTGACGTCCGTAGACTTAAGAAGTATTTTGAGAAGTCCCACTTAGTATACATTGATTTAATTAGGAGATATCCGAATTGTTTTAGGTATGACGCCTTTAAACCATGTGTGGTAGGTACATTAAACGTACCTTTTTTTTTTTCTTCTCGAGGGGGGAACCTTCAAAAGGTACCCGACGACGTGGGAGCGACGCCGGGTTATGTGGGATTTTTACCGCACTAAAACCCCCCCGGTGGCCGTCCTCAACGCTTGTTGGAGAACTCCGGGATCTCCAACGGAACACAACCGGAGGCCTCCAAGCGCGATGCCCAACGGGCTCTACCCTGGGGGAGCAGTTTTCGCTCCTCCCACACCACGTAGTGTTTACGACGGTATGCGACCACACATACCGCCGTCCTTCCCGGGGTCGCTTGCTGGACGGTTCGAGCTCCCACTCTTGCCGCCCGCAACCCCGGAAGCCCCCTTTTAGTCGCCTCTTACGACAGGCAGGGGATACCGTAGCCCTATTCTAGTCCCGGAACTACAGGGACACATTAAACGTACCTACGCAGGTAATTACGTTGTATGACAACTTAAGAGAATTTACAACTTGTTTACCCAGGTTTATGAAATGGTGAAAATAAAATAAAATATAAAAAATGTCGTAGTAACATTACTATTGTAATGCATATTAAATATACCAACTTTTAAAGTTAAACTCCTTCTGGCGTGTTTGTAACACACAATTTATTTCTGTACTTCTGTTATCTTTACTTTCGTCTGTTGATCTTTCGTACAATTAAATTAATTGGAATGCGTATAATATTTATAAATAATAAATGTAATTGAAATACATTTTTTTATGTATGATATTATGTAAATTAAGTATAACTTTTTACGCGTGTATACACATAAGCTTTTCTTTTTACTATTATTCAAACCTAATTTAGATCTAATGGTATATAACGTAAGATTTGAAGAAATTGGAGTAAAAAGGTGACTATAATGTCAATAAAATTACTAGTAGTCTACACGTAGAGGTTAAATGATTGATGCCTTCAACTTCAGGTTGGCGGTCAGAGGTTCCAAGCGTACGGACCGGTATTATAATTAGTAGCGTAAAAGTAACCTTCATAATAATTTCCGTTTGTTGAAAATATAAGTGGATCGAATCTATTTATACATATTTACACCGAAATACATTATTTTTAGGGTTCCGTACCCAAGGGTAAAAACGGAACCCTATTACTAAGACTTCGCTGTCTGTCTGTCTGTCCGTCTGTCACAGGGCTATATCTCCGGAACCGTAATATATAGACACATGATTTTTTACAGAGGAGGCATAACAGTGGCAGCTATAACAATAAATACTAAAAATAAAATAAAGTTGAATATTAAAGGGGGTCTCCGTACAACAAACCGGATTTTTTCGGCATTTTTCGATCTAACTGTTAAACCGTACTAGGAAGACGGTTGAATTTTTTAATTATCACCATATATAATATATGTATATATTAGAAGCACTTAGTGTAGGCTGACTAATGGGTTAAAATATGAAGTGTTTAGACTTACTAGGGGTAGCGGCGCGCCTATGGCCCACCTTAGGTAGGATTCCAATTCCACCTGGGAGCGACTAAACACCTCCATGGGCGGCAGTGGTAATAACCATGAAGTAGAGTGGATAACTGGACACTTGTATGTCACTTCTATCTTATAAAAAAATATTCGTCTCTGTTTGCGCAAAAGCTTACCCTGGAAGCTCCTATTGGATTAAAACGGGACTTTTACCTTAAAGTATTTTCTAATCGGGGTTAATTTAATTGTGACCTATATAAGTATCTTATCTTACAAGAATTATACGCTCGTTTCCTATTTCTATTTCGCAAAAAGATTCACGAGACCTCACTTATCTCTTATTCTGAAAATATTTTAGTGCTTTTAGGTGTATAAAAACGTGCGCGGGTATACACGTGAGTTCGTAAAAGCTTGTTGATAAATAAAATTAAGGATAACTATTCGTAGTAAACGTCACTCATTTTTACCGCGTTTTTATGTTGCTCTACACGTGAGGTGTATAAAAAATAAAGCGTTGTACAACTTGTGATGATGAAATAGTTTTGTTTTTATGTGGCTTATTTAGCTTAGTAATGACTTAATGAGTCTCGGTTAAAAAGGTACCTGTATGATAGCTATGGATGTTACTCTGTATATCTGACATATACAGAGTGTATTTTTAAGTGTGCGTGGGTGATCGAATCTTAGTTTTAGCTAGAAAAAGCTCCTGAAAAATAATGGGAAGAGGAAAGGGGTTACGAAGCCGATTTTGATAAACACTAAAACTGCATCATTTGATTCAATAAAATCTATTTCTCTTACTCTGAATCGTCTAACTCTGGACCTTAATGGTTGTCATTTCTTTGTTCGGCTACTTGACATCAGAACAAATATTAGACCGCTGCAGTAAAACATCAAAAATGTTTAGGGTCACAACTCTGTTTGTGAGTTACACTCACACTAGACATATGACTATCACTGCATCCGGACAAACAAAATAAATTATTATTATTGCTGTATATGTACATATGTAGCAATGTAGCGCCATTGTGTCACTCCACCACTTCTGAGAATGAATAAGATTATTCTGAGATACTTAATGTGAGACCCCAAAAGCACTCCAAAACAATTCATATATTCGTACTATTCGTAGAAGTAATTTTAAAGGATGCAGCACAATAGGGTTGCCACATTTACTATAATTATTGTATGATACTATATTTTAGTCAACTGTGTTTTTGGCTACAGCCGCCAATGCACATCTGTACCACATCTTTCAAATCGGAAGACAGCAGCTTAACTCTGTTGTTATTAGGCAGTAATAGTTGTGACAGTAGTGCCTCCGGCACCGAGCCACAATGAGTTCTACCTTCCTATAAACTACCTTCAAATAATATAGAAAATATAATATAAATTATACGTAAGATTATTAAGATAATATATTTACAGTGTTGTGACGTAAAGTAGTTTATTCTTTTTTTATATAAAAATAAAGAGAAAATACATTTTCTCTTTATTTCCCATATGCATTACAAGTTTTTGAGAAAAACAGTATACAAAAGTGGCAACCAAACGTGGTAACAAAGTGGCTAACTCACAAGTGCATAATAATAATTATATTTACATTTATGCCAATTCCATCGGTTTACTTCTATTTATTTTTATATTAAAACGCGAATATTTTATGATAATAGAGACGAAAAACAATTTTTGCCATCTCCAATCAAGTGATATTTAAACAAAAGCTATCGTCATGAGCAGATTTGGAGAGGCCATTTAAATCTATTTTCTATCTGTCTATTATACAAAAAGTGAGCGGAATTTATTAATAGAATTAATAATATTTGTAACCCAATCATACATATTATTAATTCTATATCTTTTTTATAACACTAAGGTGGTAAACTATGCATACAGTATCCAGTTCACCTGATTTAAGTTACAATTGCCCCCCCAAGGGCTGGACTTCCTCTACGACCCTACGTTTCTTTGTAGATATTGAAAAATGCGGTGCCCTAATGTGCACAGGAAAGCGCAAATTAATACAGCGATATTAAATAGTTGTACGCATGGGATTAGGCAATTCGGAGCATTTTGTTTTTCATCGAAAAATTTAAAAGACAATTAGTTTTAGACTCCCTCTTTAGAAAAGGGGATAAAAATATGTAAATGGAAGATTTTTCTCCCTGGGCGGCGCGAACCCATGCTACGCCACTGCTTGGATTCTGGATCCTCCTAACCAAGCTATAGCTACGCTATTTTTTTGTACCCATCACTGTTCTGTCATCTAATTTTCATTGAGTAACTAACTTGATTTCAAAACCACTTCCTCGGGTGACGCGTCGTCGCGGAAATACAGCCTTAAAATTGAGATAATTGTCAGAAACAATATACTTAAGGTGGGGCGGTACAGTAGTTAGGACCGTGCAAAACGTGGTGCTCGTGTCTTTGGGATTCATACTCCCGCGCGCCTTCTGACTGATAACACGTCTCGGTTCACGATCTGTTTTTCATAACAAACAAAAATAACAAACATTAGCTAGCTAGCAACGTGAAAGTTACTCTATGCGGTTGCAAAGGACTCCGAGTGACGTGAAATGTTTGAGAACAGTGATCTTTGATGCCACTTTGCGTTTGTTTGTGAAAATACCTTTTTTAATAATAACACCCTTATGATAATAATATAATGCTCTTCTGTGGATCTCGGTGACGATACAGGAGTTCTCTACGCTACACTTTCGGTGAGAATTTTCAATTATTTTTATTCAAGTTACTTTAATCGATTGTAAATAAAAATAAATTTGATTGCAAAATTAATATTGATAATTTTACGCTCGTAATTACTTACTATCACATTTATTCATGTAATAACATGTATCTCATGTACACATTTCACCTAAATAAATACTACCTTTAGGTATATTTAAAAGTCCTAGAGCGATGCCAAAATGTTTTCCATTCTTGTATCGATTCAGGAAGAAAAAATGTAATTTAAAATTTGTTACAGTACAGTATGACGAAGTATACAAAATAAACAATTTGATTAGTAACACAATACTTTCTAGCGGTGGCGTAACTCTAGGGTGGCAGGACTGACAAAATGCCACGGGCCCCTAGCCTGACGGGGCCCCGGCCCGAGAGGCTCCAAGCTAATCATTTCTTAAATGTGTATAAAAAAATTAAAATATCTTTAAATGTTTATAAACATGTGCGTAAAACGGTCCCCAGGACCAACAATCAGTATAGTACGTATTCGTGAGCGTTTTTTTAGGGCCCCATGCAATGAATTTGCCATTGGTCTCATACGGTATAGTTACGCCACTGCTTCCTAAAATCTCTTCCACACTTACTTCTCATTATAAGGAAAACGGAAATCCTACTTTTTGTTATGAAAAACTTTTACTACTAATTTCATATTTAAATTCTAAAGACACCTTCAAAATTACGTTACCACGCTATAAAGATAACAGAATATTACCATAACATTATCTTAGAAAACGAAAATACACTCTTATAGGTCAGTAAAAAAGTTTATTGCCAACCTAATAACACCTACTTTCATTCTATTTATATATTTTATCGCAAGTAATAAATTAATTCATTTTTTGCTTGGGTTTCTTGGCTTCAATTTCGATATATTCAAAATATAGATTTGTTGGTATTAAACCTATAATTAAATACCTATGTCAAAAAAATCATGGATAATTTACCGGGATAAAAAGGCAAAACCGTTGTTACAACGAGCTACGAAAATGTTCGGTGTCGTATGGTCGGTTTTCGGAAATTTGAAACAAATTAAATATATTCAAAATGTTCACACTTTTAGAAAAAAGTAAGGAACGTACCGTGCTCATTTAATTGTTAATAAATATTTACTAGTTGTTTGGCTAAACACGCCTAGTTGTTTTGATATGAAGATTAAGAATAATTAGTAATTAATCGAGTTGGGGTAAAATACGTAATGGGGTAGTAGAGTGCAGTTATTTCATTTTGTTTAAAGTCTGGACATTAAGATAAACATAATATATATTTTTTTATTATTTTTATATTGATTGAAATAAAAAATTGATATATAATTCAATTCGACGATTAGACATACATATTGATAAAAAATAGAGTCTATTAAATTCTATTAAATATCCTGTTATTTACTTCGATACCAATAATAATATCTAGTAAGAAAGTTTTGTTTACTTTATATATTTAGGTCCTATAAAATAATACATTCATCGGGTTTTCGGGGCTAGTATCAGCATACAGCGTTAAGAAAAGTATCAAAAAGTTATGTATTCTTGCGTATGTATGCTAATTAAAATTTACACATAAGTTATAACATCATTTAAACTCCAACAGTTTTATACTACAAACGGTGCTATTACCTTGCTATTTACTATCTATATATCAAATACGTATGCACTCATTCTACACATTATCACTCACATGTAGAGGTGAAGGTGTGTATCGGAAATGGCCTTAAATAACGATACACTGTAGGTAGGTCTCAATTATTTTTATCGCAACATTCGGTCTAAAAGTAATGAATATATTAATGAACGATGATGAAACTTTTCTGTATATTTAAGTAAAGATTAGAGTTATTAAAAATACGTTTGTTTTAAAGGAATAATAATATGTTAGGATATGGAAGATTTATTGATTCGTTTTATTCGTTTGTGGGGATAAAATGTTTCATTTAATTCTTTTTTAAATATAAGGTACTCATACATAAATAAGATGTAAAGATCCATAGTCGGTGTTTCGTTAAGGTTTTTTTGGTTTTATATTCTTTGGTTTTTTAATAAGAACGGATATGTAGGTACCTAACTTACACTACGCCTTAACTACAGTAACGAAATCTTTTAGAGCAAATATATAAATAATAAATTTTAGTAAGTATTTAATTTTTATATAAATTAAATATTTTATTTTAAAAACCTATGTACCTATCTTTAACTTTACTAATATTATTATATTTTTATTTCTATGTTAAAAGCTTCATTTAACTGTTATTATAAGTTGACGAGCGGTTCCGTGAGTAATTTTTTATACTTACTACCTAATAACTACCAAACAATCCTTCAGTTTTAATATTCGACACTTAAAATATTTCACCGCAATCTTGTCAGTTGCTCAAATAATGATGACAAAATTGGACAATCTTTGCGATTTATTAATATAAGTATATGATTTATGTTATACTCAAAAGTACCCAATAGTAGGGTCTATGTGGTATATGATGTAATATTCAGTTTTCACTCAGGAATCGGGATGGTAAATTATTACCAGACTACAACTCTCAAATCCAGTCAAAACCAGATCTACTATTTCCTTGATTAGCGTATACAAATATAAAACAAAATTTAAAACCGGTTTTTGATATCGTAGTAGTTTAAACAATTTAAAGAATAATTATCTCGTTACCTACCTACATACATTTGAACAGACATACCTACATACATTTTATATATATTTACAGATAGGTGAGATATGAGTATAGACTGGATTGTAGATTTTATTAGTTTTTTCCAGAATACAAGAAAGGGATATATTTATGTGCGTGCGTGCATATGAATTTTACAATTTGTGAAATGTTGTGTTGTGTCGATGCGATTGCAAAATACATAGGTATCACATTAAAGGGCTGATCATAAGGGTTGCAAATATTCTGTCCACAATATTAAAATCGAATATATGCGTAAAATACATGGTATCTATAGACATAGATACTTTGTTTTTCTCTTTTTAACTATCTTTTTATTACTTCGTTGGAAAGAAAGTCTAGGTTTTGTTTTGTAAATATATATCAATAAAGTTTGGGAATTTAAATATGTATCTATTAATTTGTGTTTTGTAATATTTTTTTTATATTTACATTTCCATTTACCAATTTGAAATATAATTTTTATAATTAAACGGTTTTATTTGGCTTGCCTTGCTTGTGTTTTATGTGATTGTTGGGGCTAAAATTATATTCATTACATATATTTATTTAGCAAGTATGTCTATTCAGAATTACTGTAATGGTCGTAGATACAAAATGGATTATTTTTTTATTTTATACCCCAATATTTATTTAATGGGAGGGGGTTAAATATTACTAAAATTGTGCTCACGATCCTTGAATTAAGAAAGTGAACTCGAAGTCATTTATTATTATTATGGGTGTATGAATATTTAACTTTAAATTAAATATTCATACACCCTCGTATGTAAATTAGGCAAGACAAAACCGTACAATACCATTTTTCTTTTAGCTGAAATCAATATAGCATTTCGTAAAAATCATTATGCCCATAATTTGATCCTTGGACATAGTTTCGTCTCTAAAGAAAAAAAAAGAAAATTATATGTTACATAACGTATTTATCAGATGATTTGGATCGTAACTTAATAAGCTACTTACGTAATTTCACAGCTAATTTATTGAGTGTAAAATAGACTACACATGGTCGCATTTAATACACTTATCAATTTAATTGTAGTCATGCACGATTACTGAAGTACAATACAATATTATCCTTGGCTTCGTCTTGCATTCTACGTGGCGATTCTCAATTCGATACGAAATTTGAAAATAAATCAACAATGAAAGCAAAATGGCGGTTTATTTGTCATGCAATTAGCCAGTTTGTAAGTTAAATGCGACGTCGCTGTGTCAAATGGGAATGATTTGTGTTATTGACACTTACCTAAATATATATTTTATATTATATTTGCGGCACATTTATTTTTAATTCTTATAACTTTTAAAGTTACAGATCTATCTATAAATTTAAACAATAAACGCACCGCTAGAATAGCATTATTTTACGTATTGGCTATTTTTATAATCTTTACAAAAGAAAGAAAGAAACATCGTAATTACTCAAATATTTTTAAACTATTTGAAATTTTCTCGAGAGGTTGAACTAAGCAGCTTGGCCGAAATTGACGGATATGAACAATAATGTAGCATTAAAGTATTTTGTCAGCTATATACCTACATAAATATTATAGATCAAAGTTAAAAAAGACGTTATAATAAAAAAGTAGATGACACGTGACTGAAAACGCGAGCCATAAGCTAGTTAATAATAAACTTTATATTTGTAACACATAATATTGTTTATTACCCATTTATTCCCATACATTTAATACGTCAAAAACTTTACTCGTTCGTAGCCAACACAAGTCGCGCAGTTATGTCAATTAACTTGATCCTACATATGTTTATTATTTTACTACTTATCATAGTACAGAATATTACAGTTTTAACATTTTGGCAAGTAGGTACCTATTAGTATAAAGTATTATTATACCACAAAATGTATTGTGATGTTTTCGATATTCGTACATCAGCCATCAAACGTGCATCTTAATCTACGGCAATGGGACTTAGATTTTTTCCGTTACATCTTAGACACAGGTCTATTACTACTTTAGCAGACTTAACGTAGCTTCATTAACTTTATTATAGCATCAGCGATTACCGTTTTGGCGATTGTATTGGTGCATCATGCTGCATCATGTTTCCGCGACTTGCTGCGTGCAGTCGCGGCATCGAATACGCGCGTTTTAGCGATTGTGCTTATACTTTTCGCGTTTAGTTGCTGCATTGAGCATCCAAAAGTAATACGACTGGCCTTTAAAATAATTCACATGTGAGCAGGAATTCTAATTAATTTGGGGTAAATAGTTACAGAACATGCTCAATTCATAGGATTATTTAATCCATATTTAGATATGTTCTCAAAAACATATATACGGTCGAATTGAGAAACCTCCTCCTTTTTTGAAGTATGTTTAAAATTTGCACGAAAAACACGAAACACCGGTCTTTATAATTAATTAATCGATTTGAAGGTAATGAGTGTATTAAAGTGTACCTATATTAAAATTGAGGACAATTGAAATGGAAACAAAACCCCTCAAATTTATCACAAAACGCTATAATTTAAAGAAAGTAGGTACATTACCGTAAGTGGAACTCGATACGTGTATGTAATGGGACATGTTTAGTTTTAAATATAGAATGCATAAAATGTAGAGTAATTTGAGTTTTACGTAATAGGTTGGTACGTCATTTTCAGGGTTACATACCTACCCAAATAAAACTAAGCCTTCGCTGTCTGTCCAAGTGTCACAGGGCTCTATTTTCGAACCGTTATCTTATATATAAAATTCTCGTGTCACAGTGTTAGTTACCGTACTCCTCCGAAACGGCTTTACCGATTTTCACCAAATTTTATATGCATACTCAGTAGGTATGAGAATCGGCTACTATCTATTCTTCATACCCCTAAGTGATAAGGGTTGTTCACCCTTAACATTTTTTATTTATATGGCAACACAACGTTTGCCGGGTCAGCTAGTATTATATATTTTTTTATAAAGTGGGTATGACAGTAAGGACTAAATTGGAACGCCTCTTCTAACCGGAACACACAAGCGCTTGACACTGCTGTTAGGCAGAAATAGGTGTGGCGGGGGTCCTGCATTCAAAATACAAAAGTTCTACCACCAGAGTCAATGAACGATATTGACAACTTACTATGAAAACATGTCATAAAAATATGTGACACGGATTCCGTTAAACTACAGTATTAAATCTCGGATGACATACACGTTCGTAGGTGAATTGGTTCAACGACTCACTCCTACGCAAACTTTACTTGCACTGACGAATAATACAATAACTGCACTATATTTCTTAATAAGAACGTTTATCTATTGTTAACGGCCTTTGTAGGTGTTTGTATTTGTTTCCATACATTTTTATAAAGTTGAAGTACAAACTGAGTAGTTACTACAGCCATGTGTAAATCTGACCAATTCGATGTAGAACATGGGTTGACGGTACACTGATACTCTTAACTAAAGTTAGGTGATATAGAGGCACTGCAATAGCCGATCTACGAAAAGATCTTCCATTATTAGCACTTATGGTAAAAAATCTTGTTAATATTTGTACCACATACCACTTCAAACCAGAATACAGCAGCGTTTAACACTGCAGAAGCATAAGTAGGTGTGGCGGTGGTGGCAAGAGTCGAACCACAGAGCGTTCTACGTTCCAACCTTTTTTAGTAAATATTACGATTACAGTTATTTAGTACCATGTCATTCAAACGTAGTAAATGTAACATAACAGCTTTGTTGAAACAAACACTTGATTGCAATCAAGCGGTTAAGTTATCTCGTTTAAATCTGGGTGTAATATACACGCAACTATTCGTTAGTTAATTATAAATCGCATGATACAATGCCAAGGACTTGACAGCTTTGAAACAGCCTCGTACCGGCTTAGTTAATAGTGCAATCAAATTAATATGCCTCACTAGTGTGAGTGTTGTAGCGATCTTGTTTATATCTTAACCATTCTCAGTTCATAAAGTTATGACTTCAAATACAAACATCTATATTTTGTTTCACAAATAGACGTGTAACTACCACTAATTCATTGTTTGAAACATGTAAAGATTATTTACTCGCTTAGTCAGCAATTTAAAGATTTGGCTCTGCATTGTAGAGTAGGTATATGTAGGCAAAAAGTGTGCGTATTAGGCTTCGATCACTAATAGGAACATTAGTGATCGAAGGTATTAGGTATATACGAGTAGGTTACATTATGACAAGCATTTTTTAATGCTTTTTTTTTAGATTTCAACATCTTCTGGAACGTATTCAAAGTAGTTGAAAGTACAGTAATTTTAATTGTAAATGTCTGTATCAATTTCCCCTTTAAATCTATGTAGATTCGATCATAAGAAATAGATAATATCTTTGCCTTCATGTAGCGCATAATAACTCTCAGTTGATCATTGGTTCTAAAATGAGAAAGAGAACAGTGCGGATTATTATAATTATAGAAATATTACTAGTTCTCAGGTTTTTCATCGTTAAAGCCTGTGCTAACACATACATAACTTCCAAGGGTCACAAGTGCTTGATTAAGGTTTAAGCCAAGTTTTGAAATTGGCAGAACGAAATTTTAATTTATATAACGATATTACTTCTGGGGTACCTAGACAAAGAGGCGAGTCAGTTGCATTTATTCTCGCCTGCTAGGTACATTTTAATAAACGTAGTGTCAATACATTTGAAGGAAGTAATTAATCCGTAATTATCGCACAGCTTTGTAGCGAGAATAAATAAATGATTGCGGATAAAATGGGAGAATAAAATACGAATTTATATCTCGCTATGCGGCTACTAAGGTACCTAAATAAATGTACAATGTATCTAAAATCAGTGACATTTTGAAGGTGGTAGAACCCTTTGTGGTTCGACTCCGGCGGCACCACCGCCACACCTATTTCTACCTAATAACAACAGTGTTAGGCGCTGCTGTGTTCCGGTTTGAAGGGTGTGGTAAGGGAGACAGACTTTTCCGAGGTGTTCCAGCTTAGTCCTCAAGGGTAGCGGCGCATCTGTGGCCGACCTCAGGTAGGAATATCTAATCCTATCCGGGGTTGATTACAGATGTCCATGAGCGGTAGTAGCCACTTACCATCAGGTGGACTGCATGCTCGTCTGATACTCCTATATTATTATAAAAAAATACATTTATGGTGACATGCGAGGTAAATCGTGTCGCCATAGCAAATTGTATGACTACACCTGCTCGCAATAACTTCAGAGCGGACTAGCAGTTTGGCGCGGACTATGCATTGTAATAAATGTAATTATGGTATATTTAATGGAAATAATAATTGCGTACTTAACTGACATATTGCGTTTTAATGTGAATAAATTCATTAAAATTAAACATGAATGGGAGAACGAAATTTATATTCATACCGTACAATACAGCTGGTGTAGTAAAAAGACGTAGGCAGTCTCAAACCAGTTCATTTATGCTATTATTCTAGGTACGAGTACATTTTAATAAATGTAGTGACGATATATTTGAAGGAAGTAATTAATGCGTAATTATAGAGTGATAAAGCAATAGTGTGAATAAATAAATGAATTACAGATCTTTTATTGTAGAAAAAACTATGAATAGCCAAGTTGTAATTTATTTTAGGCTTATACAAGTCTAAAATAAATTACCTAAGTACCTAATTGATATCTTTATTTGTTAATATTCATCTGTTTATGACATCGCGATTTGATTTCGGTCCTACCTTTTTATCTTATATGAACAGTATACAGTTGCATTACATTTTGATTTCTGGTTACATTAGCTTTACCAATCTGAATTAGAATAATATTGGTAAGAATCTCCAGGCAGGCATTTCCATGAAATTCCCTTCAAAAATGCAATTGTATACAATATTATCCCATAGTTATTTACATTAAAATCCGATTTAAGGGGGGAATACAAAAACACCCTTATAAATAAGTTTCGGAAAATTTAGTTATATTGAAATGAAAGAATGATCTCAATTTAATTAATAAGTGGTATTAGGTCGTATAAAAATTGATGTTGCAATATTCCTTATTTCCCTTTATTGTGGTGATAAGGAGGTGAAACATAAAAATTTCACCAACTTTTATGTTATGGTGCTCAACCGGATGTAAAGTGAGTATGATAAATAGGTTTCCTACAAAAATTATCGTTGTCATCTTAAAACGTGTGTTACGTATTATGGGTAATTTCGTAAGTACATTCAACCTTCAAGAAAATTGTGAAATCATCTTAGTAAACATTAAGAATATACTTACGACCAACCTGATTAGTTTTTTGTCTAATTGCCAGATTCAACTATTTTTAAGAGACTTTTTTATTTTGTGTGTCCAATTGGAGTGCCGCAAATTATTTTTAAAATTCAATAAACATACTTTGTTTTGGGGAATAGTAATACAGTATCTAGGGGTAGTAATATTGGGGACAATGAGTGTATGAGTATATTTTACTCGAAAAATGAAAAGCAACACTTCATAAGGTAAATAAAATATCGTGAATTATTTATATTAGATCATAGATCAGTAAAGACACTTCGCCTTTTTCGCCTTGAAATTGAATGAAGCCACAAACGGCTTATTAGTAAGTTCTTTTTTTGAATTCTTGACAAATAAAAATATTTTAGAGAAAAATTACGAATAAATAACTAATACTGCGTAATTTACATAATAAATAAATAATTATTTCAAATATTTTAGGGACATTTTAGCACGGAGACGTGTCAAAACTTTTTTACGCAACTATTTCAATTCTTAAAACTGGGCACATTTTCTTGTTAGAAGTGAGTAATCTTTACTAATCTGTGAATTCAATTCACTTTTATATTTTTTGTGTCCAATTGTAGTGCCGCAAATTGTTTTAAAAATTCAATAAACATGTTTTGTTTTGGGGAATACAGGATAATACAGGAGTAATACAGGATGGAAAATAGCAGGACTCTACATTTTTCGGGAACGATGAGTGTATGAATATATTTTCTCGTAACATGAAAAGCAACACTTTTTAAGGTAAATTTTAAAAAGTCGTGAAGTATTTACATTAGATACTTACCTCTTAAACTGGCGCTAGCAAAAATTATAATTAGGCATTATACATTTAATTTACTATTACCCTTTGAATCATACCATGTTTTTCTTTCTTCAAATGCAATACTTTTTATACCAATGCTAAGCTAAAGGCGTATCAACCTGTTTTAACAAAAATAACAACAGATTAAAACAAACAAAAACAACTTGCATTCGTAACGCAACGTGAAAGACCTCCCGCGCCAGTTTCATTCATTCGTAGTTTCTCGGCGCTTGCGAACCAGATAGGCCCGGTATGGAACGGAGCCGCCGGCGTCGCAATGACGGCTGTTTCCCGCCCATTGTTACCGCTTCATTCAGCCGGCTCTTCCGAACACTGTACTACTCAAGTACTACTTTTATATTAAATCGAATTAATGAAAGGCTTTTGTTATATTTATAGGTTAACAGATATTCAACTGCTTAATAAAATGGGTATTTTTTAAATAATGCTGTGATAATTTCAACTAGGCTGTTTGTATTATTATCATGCTAATCTGTAAAAAGGAAGAAAACTAAATCTATTATCTATGTAATATAAACAATGAAAATGAAAACTCAACACAACCTTCCTTTCTGGTGTTTTTCTTGATTTCTAATATATTGCACTTCATATTTTATTAAATTTGAACTCATGTTTTCATGGTTGCAGGCAAAATACCTATATTATAATTTATTTAATTAGTATTGTATATAAAATATATTTGGTCGAGTTTATTATAGACGTGTATCAACATTGACGTGTATACTGTATAAGCATAGATTAGTAAAGATACTTCGCCGCCTTGAATTGAATGAAGCCAAAAACGGCTTATTAGTAAGTTCTTTTTTTGAATTCTTGACAAATAAAAACATTTTTAGAGAAAATTTACGAATAAATAACTAATACTGCGTAATTTACATAATAAATAAATAATTATTTCAAATATTTTAGGGACATTTTGACGGAGACGTAGCAAAACTTTTTTACGCAACTGTTTCAATTCTCAAAATTGGTTACATTTTCTTGTTAGGAGTGAGTAATCTTTACTAATCTATGTGTATAAGCATCAAATACTTGCTTAAGTATAAAATAAACAAATGAAAACAGTGGCTCCAGCATGTGTCATTGATGTGCTCGAAAAGGTCGGTAATGATGGCTACAGTACTCGCTACGAAGGATAATAAACTATACCAGAACAATGATTATTATCACATTAAACCACAGATTCTCAAATTGTTTTAAAATTCACTTTTAAAATCAATTACTTTATATGTAGTGTCCGCTATTTTCCGTTATAATGGAATAAATAAATAAAAAAAAAACGATTTTCTTAAATAATTTCACTGCCGGATATTTAAAAAACAGAAAAGTCGAAAAAATATCCTTATATCCTTATAATTTTCAGGCATCACCTTACCTATCGCTCTTAAATTACCTCAACAGAGGGTGGGCATTTTCTTTGGGACCCCCTCCGTAGCCTATACCAACCGCAGGGGACGTTATAGCCCACTTTGAGATGCATTGCGTTAAACCATTATTGCCGTTTTTACTCACTGTTACTGTAATTACTGGGTGATTTACCTCTTTTAATCTACAATCTTTATTTTGTAAACCGTATGTTCTTTTAGTTTTAATTATTTTATTGCTACCATAAAGTTTTTCGGGAGGAACATAATTTGCATAACGTTGATGTGTGCGTACAGACCCTATGTATCAGATACTCAACACCTGCACACACACTTGTGTAATTTTACCTTTAAGTATTTTTGTAATGTTCATATAATTAGGTACACAAAGTAAACTCTACAAGAAAATAATACAACAAATTACTATAAATGCTATATACCTAGATTTAGTAAATCTAAACTGCATTCGAATTCTATTGTTCTGCGTTTTATTTACACAAATAACATAAAATGGAATGTTTTTCTCTGATTTCAAATTAAATGCGATTTTCTAAGCTAATTATTTACTAATATAGGTATTTATTGAATCACGTCACACAAATACTTGTCAAATCAAATCAAATAAAGAATATATACAAAGTAGATTCTTAAAAGTACGTCAATATATATCCGAAAGAAACTCCATAACACACATCTTTTAAAAAATGTTATCTACAATGGTAAACTTAACCTAATGAAACATGTGGAGCTGGAGCTATTTCATACCACACCGTTTTATCTGTCAAATAATCACTTACTTTATAGTGCGATTTTACATAACGTTTGTTTAAGTTAAATTTAAAGAGAGCTATATTTACCTAATGCTTGATGGCATTGTCTACTAATCAACCCTGGGTGAATGTAGATTTTCATTTACCTTTCGAAATTTATTATAAGAGGTATGACATAATTACGGGATAGTAATAAACGGTTGATGTAATCATATTGATACAATCCTGTACCCTTAGTATAAGTATTTACGTTTGCTCGAAAACGTTCAACGTTTACGAATACGCCAATACAGCGCCCCCGTGGACTGTCGTGTGTGAGCGTGTCGGAACTAAAATTCCGCAGTATAAGTTTGAAAAACGGCACTAATCAAAATTAAATGAAAGATGTAAAAATAAATTCATTCTATTTATATTTGTAAAATGAAATGTCGTTACAATTGACTATTCAGTTTTTTAAAACTCATAATGCGAAACTTTTGTTCTACTTGTTTTCTAGTAAACGTAAAAAGAGTAGAGTAAATCTAATCAGTACCCTTAGTATTAGACTAAGGGTACTGATTAGATTGTGCGGGTATACATACATTATAATTGGTCAATCGTTTATTCGGTCAACTGTCAAAAGAGCGTACGTTAATTTGAGGAAGCATTAATTGGTGGCAGCACAATTTGAAATGCAAGACTGTTGGAGTCTAGATCGAAGTAAAGTCTCCATTTATTTTTAACCCATAGATTATGGTTCTAATAATAAAAAATATGAAGTAGATAAATGTAGATAAGTAATTATGATGATTTATAAATTTTATTCCTATAATGTTTAACGCATTTTTGACTTTTATGTCCTTATTTCACATAATATGTGTTAGATAGACAGATACTTTTATTAGTAGAAGCTACCATTCATTAGCTATCGTTGATTTTTTGATATCATCAAGCATGAGTCTAAATTAAGACAGGGAATCCCGCTGACGGGCTATTAGTACAAAAACATTAATGTTGTACCTTAATATAATTGATTGATGTTATTTACTTATTATAATACACGTAATTACATCTTAGGTCTTTAGTGGGACGATTAGGAGAAATAAATAATATATTTTAAAAAATAAAAGGTAAATCGTTGTCCCGGAAGAACGTAGATTTGGTTTTTGTCATTAAATTCGCACTTCCTTCACGGTATGTAGGTAATTTGCATTTTTGCACGGGGTTATCATGTGCGGAAGATATTAATTGCTCTATTCTTTGGTTTTTCCGTCATTTACCCTATTTTGAAGCATGTAGATTTAGATGGATAAATATAGGACTGATATAGGAAACAACAGTGAATGGGAAACCTAGATCAGGGTAAAAAGTTTTACTATAATATTTTAGTGCAAATAGGATGATGGTTTCGGAGTTTCTTATTCACCTTTCTTTCATCTGCGAGACATTATTTTTATTGTACTTATAATTTTATTCTAGTCGCGCGTGTATACGCCGACACGCGTGTCCCGTACGCACGCATGCTACTTACATCCATGCGTTTAATACGCACACGGCCGCGAAGAAACTGTAATGAGTTAACTGAAGTTTGCGTATGGAACGGCACGTTATGTCCACACGCGCGACAAGAAAACATACAGAACTTTTAAATTTATTTGCGAAAATACATAAAATGAAATTCAATATAAATATATTTATATAATTAAATAAATGGGAATTGACTTTATGCGTTCAACTTCTATTACTTATGGTTAACGCATTTTCTTTTATAATATAAGAGTAGCAGCCGAGCATGCAGTCCACCTGATGGTAAGTGGCTACTGCCGCCCATGGACAGCTGTAATCAACCCCAGATAGGATTAGATATTCCTACCTGAGGTCGGCCACAGATGCGCCGCTACCCCGGAGGACTAAGCTGGAACGCCTCGGAAAAGTCTGTCTCCCTTACCACACCCTTCAAACCGGAACACAGCAGCGCCTAACACTGCTGTTATTAGGTAGAAAATTAGAAATAGGTTATATTTACGTGATAAAAAAATCTATGTGAAAAACCCGTATCTACGAGTGAATTTTGGAAATGTCAGAAACTATATTAATGGGATTTTAATTGTTTTATTTTGAATCTGAAAAATGGTGCACAAAAATGATACACAACAATTAAGCCGAATTGTTGCTATGTTTTTACAGTTGCAACATTTGTTAACATTCTTGTAATTACATACCTTTGTCTAATCAATAACAATTGTCGTGTTAATCTATTTATTTACAAAGTAAGAGAATTTCATCGTTAATATTAATAATTCATGATTTTAATTACAATGTTGTTCGGTTAATGTCATTGCCATGGCTAAGTGGATCATTTTTCTTGATACTTTATGAGACAGATTATCGTGATAATCCTTATCATTATAATAATTTAATTTAACAGGAAAGAAGACATAATAACTTAATTAAGAAAATATCCGCGTAAATGTTGATAAACAAGTAATATAAGATTGTTAGTTTATTACTCAGATAGTCAGTCAAATAAATAATCAGGGGTTTAAATTTAACCCGTTTCTAGCGTGATGTAGTTCTACGTTTCGAAGCTACCATTCAATTCAAAATATATAAATACTGGAAATCCATATTATATAAACAACGTTTGAGATTCCATACTCAAAAGATAAATTCGGGACCCTATTACTAAGCCTCTACTGTCTTTCCGTCGTCAAAGACACATTTAATTAGATCATTTAAATCCATAGATTAGTAAAGATACTTCGCCGCCTTGAAATTGAATGAAGACACAAACGGCTTATTAGTAAGTTCTTTTTCTGAATTCTTGACAAATAAAGACATTTTTAGAGAAAATTTACGAATAAATAACTAATACTGCGTAATTTACATAATAAATAAATATTTATTTCAAATATTTTAGGAACATTTTAGCACGGAGACGTGGCAAAACTTTTTTACGCAACTATTTCAATTCTCAAGACTGGGTACATTTTCTTGTTAGGAGTACTAATCTATGTTTAAATCACATAATTTTACAAACGTCTAGCTCTAGCTGTTATGATTAAACATACAAAAAAGAAATTAATTTTGGTGGTGTGGAACTCTCCTCGACTCACACTTGACCAATTATTAAAAACTGGATATACAGAGCAAACAAGATAAATGATTGTAAAAGTTTATATTAATTCGCACACAAGGGATGTTTTGCAAGTTCGCCAGGCACGCGGATCTGTTTTACGAGCGGCGCTCACGTAATAATTTTCAATGTTAACGTCATAAAACGCTATTGAAGTTTTAAATTTGGAACAATTTGCCAAGATAAAGCGCAAATGGCTGTTTTTTTCTTTTGTGCTACGTTATTATGCCCTTGACTTTGTGAAAATGTGATATGGAGGCATAGTTTAGTAAAGATACTTCGCCGCCTTGAAATTGAATGAAGCCACAAACGGCTTATTAGTAAGTTATGTTTTTGAATTGAACTTGATTTTTATTTTTTAATTGAATTTGTTTTTTTCTTAACAAATAAAAACATTTTTAGAGAAAATTTACGAATAAATAACTAATACATATAATTTACATAATAAATAAATAATTATTTCAAATATTTTTGGGACATTTTGGCACAGAGTCGTGGCAAAACTTTTTTACGCAACTATTTCAATTGTCAAAACTGGGTACATTTTCTTGTTAGGAGTGAGTAATCTGTACTTATCTATGTATGGAGGTGGAAATCATCATTATCCTTAACTGAACTAACTAAAACTGAACTGAACTGAAATTAGGCTTTTTTGGTCATGGCTTCGGATATATTTTTATTTCGGATCTATTTTATTTCCAATAAGTTCAGTTACGGTTACGGAGCGCCTTGTCATCTCGGATATAAAGTGAAATTTTGTTACGTAACGCTATTAAGAAAATTTTCTACAGTTCTAATCAACCTATTTTAAACGACCATAACCTATTAGGTAGGTATGTTTGAGATTTTTATAAGTCTGCGGTTCACTCTTTTTACGTATATTTTAATAAGTTACGATGGTTTCAATATAAGTTATGATAAAAACACGTGCAACTAAAATCCCTAAAAAGTCAAGCCCCTCAAGCCATTAACAAAGTCATTAAAGGATATATTATTTACTTATGTCCACACCAACACAAGAGACAAATAATTACTTAATTTTAAATCTTTATGTGTGTAACTCGGCATGTGCACACATGTGTTAACGTTCGTGTGTGTTGTATTTACCACAGATAGTATAAAAACATTAATGCCGGTAAAAATGAATACTGACGACTTTATTTTTTTCTATCTAGAAGTATGAGCACAATATAAGATTCATATAATAAAAGTCGGTAAGCAATAATAAATAAATTGTCGCTTATAATTAAGTTTAATGTAAATATAACACGCATTATTTGAAAATACGATTTTTCCGTTTATGATTCTACCAATCTCTATAGTAGGAAACATATCACACAAAAAAACTATTTTTAAAATGTATTTTATTCACGCCTGTTATTTTTAAAATGTTATTTACAATTGTTACAGACGAGCCAATCGCCGTTGGAAGCGAACCCCGGAGCAGTAAAGTCGTGCTAGTCCAAGCCCGCGAGCATACACCGCCGTCTGCCCGCATAGGATGGTAGAAACTGACCCTGGGCCCAAGAAACCTCACAGTTAGTATTCATTACTTAGCACTATTTACAAATAAGAATTCCTCACTTTCTATTACTATTTAACACTTCGCACTAGTCTTTATTTACATATATCATTTAATTTAATATTATACAATTTTGCAATGAATAGAATTTCCTTCCATTATGGACACAATGCACTCATTCTTAGTAGAAACTAACTATTTTATGGCAGTTTTCTTTCTATTACAATATTATGTATAGTACATTCAAAGTCAAATAAGGACCTTTTTCCTGTCACGCGGTTTGGTGACTGCGTGCGGATCCGAATCTCGTAATACTTTTCTTGTCATGAATGTCATATGCATGCGAAGAGAGTGCAGCGATATAGTTCACGCGTGGGATACGCGTGTGGGCGTAGACCTGCGTGACAAAAAAGGGGCAATAATATTATTTTTATTCAAAAATATATTTTGAATGTACCTTTTTTATACATCGCATTATTTGTCGTATAAATAGGAATGTCGAAATAACACAATTTTTGACCCGAACGAGTACTTACTGACCTCACCTTGCTACTGTTGATATATTGTATCTCGTAGATTCAAAGTCACGCCATGTTGTCACTGCTGTGCGATTACTGAGAATTACGAGTATATTTTATACTAATTTTATTAGAATTATACTTAGTGTTTGTATGTATATCTAAGTATGTTGCGGTTTGAAATAATGAGTTATGTTATTACTTTAAGAAGTAAACGTTAAAAGGTTAAATTTTGTGGTTAATCTGACGAGCACAGCTTAGTCCATAGATACATAGTATTATAGGTAGGTATACTCGCAGTCCACGCCAAACGGCTAGTCCACACTGAAGTTGTTACGAGCAGGTGTTGTCCTGCAATTTGCTATGGCGTCGCGATTCATTTCTATATTCAGAGCGGACTAGCAGTTTTACGCGGACTATACCTACATGTCCTTGTAACTGTGGTCTAAGATTCAAATCCCAGACACATAATTTAATTTTAGAAAGTTTTAATGAATTTCCGTGTTTTAATCGTGGTGGAAATGTATAGGAAATGATCCTTTCACATTATCCCCAAGTACTAACTACATGCACTAAAAAAGAGTAACGCAGCTGCTAAATACTAGTTGAATAACGTGACACACCTCAAACAATTTGACGACACGTGTTACAACATATTTCACACCTTTTTTTTTTTTGGCCGTCCTCAACGCTTGTTGGAGAACTCCGGGATCTCCGACGGAACGCAACCGGAGTCCTCCAAGCGCGATGCCCCGATTGGGCTCTGCCCTGGGGGAGCAGTTTTCGCTCCTCCCGCACCATTTGGTGTACACGACGCTATGTGACCACACATACCGCCGTCCTTCCCGGGATCGCTTACTGGACGGCTAGAGCTCCCACTCTTGCCGCCCGCAACCCCGGAAGCCCCCTTTTAGACGCCTCTTACGACAGGCAGGAGTTACCGTAGCCCTATTCTAGTCCCGTAACTACAGGGACAAACATATTTCACACCTAGTCAATATCAATAAGATCTAAGATCATCTCATATGCATTCTTTTAACCAAGGAATAAGTCATAAAAATAATCATATTTATATCTTACCAAATAAATATCTTAAAGATAAACACGTTTTTGAAATATAACATAAACATTTTTGATGCTTTTGACCGGATAAATTATTAGCAGCATAAACTTTGAAATGGTTCCAGATCCGGTTGAAAATGCATTTATACTTTGTTACGACCTTGAAATGAATGGATGATGCCTGTGATCGTCATATAATTTTAGATTCTGATTTGAAAACCTACACGAAACTATAGATCCTTATACTGTGACGAAACCGCTTATGTTATAAAGAAGATTTGTTTTAAAGATATATCAATAACTAGTGAATTGACTAATAACTTTTTTATTGTAATAACTTTTGCCAAGTACTGTCACTAAGTGTAGATAAAATCACTTACTTTATGGACAAATATAATCTCCAGTAAAATAGCTCCGTTTGTTGTTACTAAAGTCCAAAAAATGTAGGTAAAGGGTAGATATGGTGTAGGTATTGCTGTCGACAAAGATTTAAGACTATGCATTTAGCATAGATATTTAAACTAATACAATGTATTGCCTTATTTTCTTTTAATTATATATTAATTGTTGCAGATTGTGATGTAACAAGTGACCACCGACTGAACGGCCCAGGTTCCAAAACTGCAGAGCTTGGTAAGTTTCTCTGGATTTAAAAAATACTATTTTTTTATTTTCCATTCAAATTTCATTTATCACCACCCTTCCCATTCTTAGAAGACTATCAGTAGTAATTTCCGCTTGGCATAGCAATTCCATCATGGCAGAGATAGCCTAGTAGTTAAGAAACTCGGCCTCTCGATCGAGGGGTCCTAAGTTCAAATACCAGGCAGGCACCTCTGATTTTTAAAGTTATATGCGTATTAGAAATTAATTATCACTTGCTAAACGGTGAAGGAAAACATCATGAGGAAACCTGCATATCTGAGAGCTTTATAAAAAAATATTTCAAAGGTATGTGAAGTCTACCAATACGCATTTGGCCGGCGCGGTGGACTGTGGCCTTATCCCTCTCACTATGAGACCCGTGCCCAGCAGTGGGACAGTAATGGGTTGATGATGATAGCAATTTCATCAACGTTAGAAGATATTTATATACCTTACCAGTAAAAAATATATTCAATTAAAGTTTCCCGAAATAATTCTACAATTTAATACCCAAGCGACTCTGATTTGGCACCACCACAACCATATGCATAGGACCATAGTCTGGGTACGATATAGATTAAACCCCTCTCATTTTAGATAGGAGTGATCAGATCCCCAGGAAATGCCCAGAGATAGATAGATAAATAGATAGATAGATATTCTTTATTGCACACTTCAATAGAACATAACAATAGTACACAATTATTACAGAGATGCCCAGGAGAAAAATAGTTAATGACTGACAATAAAAGATTATCATCATCATCGATTCGCACATAATAACTATGAGTTTATTATGTGCGAATCGATCGATCATTTGACATAATAAGTAAAATAGATAAAAGATAATTTATGTAAAACTAATGGGTTCTGAGTATGACGTACTACATAGTAAATGACATGATGAACATTATTATTCATATAATAAAGTATCTGCATAGAAAATGCGCAGGTAGATATATTACTTAATATGGAAAAATGCAGAAAAAGTGTTCTACCACTTTGGTACCTAAATGCTGGTACCTAAATGCTGACCTTACCACTGCTTTGAGTAAACACTGCCACACCTATTTCTGCCTTATAACAGCAGTGTTAAGCGCTATTGTGTTCTGAGACATACTTTTCCGAGGCGTTCCAGTTTAGTCCTCAGAGGTAGCGGCGCATCTGTGGCCGCCCTCAGGTAGGAATATCTTATCCTATCTGGGATTGATTACAGATGTCCATGGGCGGCAGTAGCCACTTACCATCAGGCGAACTGCATGCTCGTCTGCTACTCCTATATTATAAAATAAATCTCCTGGTTGTTTAAGTTCATTGAATTCATTTAAATAAAATCCATTTGATTTAGTATAGGGTGGCGCAAAATTAATCACCCTATTTTGTTTTTGAATATTTTTTATACTGTTATTGTTGATTTCTATTATATGCACATATATATTATCCTACTGACGTATTTTGCGCCACCCGTTATATGTGCTGTTCAAAAACAATATATTTCTTATATGTATTCGTGACACAGATTTAACCAATCAAGTTTTAAAAGCAAATATTTTAAAGACCGACTCCAATTTGCCAAGGGTTCCGCCTGTTAGTCCACATGATTCATATTAAATTTATAAAAATAAACCGTATTTACTTGAAAAACCTTGAAATCATTGCGTTAAACTTGCACGACGAGCAAGGGAAATACGGCTATAATATTTTACTAACTGGAAACTTAGTTATACCTGAAATAATTGCCTGTCTTTAGTGTGCATCTGAACGTTATGTATGTTAACATTTACGAGTAAGCAACTAAGTTTATGCCCGCTACTTTGTTTGTATGGTGACCAGAACTGTAGTATTTTGTAAATAAGATTGAAGCAAATGAGCAAGTAGTCCACATGGTAATACTCGTAAGTGGTACCTGGTATGTTGTAGGTAACTGCCGGCGGGCATCTGTACATATATATCCATAAATAAAGCAATGTAACGCTCTAGGGCTGTTACACATGTGACGCCGATTTGCGTTTTAGTGATTGCATCAATGAAATCAATGCTGCATCACATTTTGACGCTTTCTACGTTTGGCCGCTGTGGCTTTTTTGCGTTCAGTTGCTATGTCGAGGGTCCACAAGTTGCTTCCGAAAACCTTCTAAATCGTTGATAGCCAAATGTAATCGATATTTTTTTATTTGTTTGCAGGTGTCGTGCCGTCATTGAAGACACCAGTGAAGTACGATCCAGAGAAGGGGTCGAACTCAGAGAAGGCTGATTTCGAAAGGGCAATCGAACTAGCTGGTAAGTAACATTTGGGCAATGTAATGAGAACGTACTTAATTTAATAAAAATTGTGATAGCTTCGTGGTATACTTCGTGGCTTTCGTGACCTTCTACCGTAGCGGTCCAGCTTCGAATGATTTGAATCCCAAGACGCCATCTACTTTAATGTATACGAGTCATGTTTTGTTATGATAATGGCTTAAAGGATTTTCTCTTGCAAAAGATTAAAATTTTTTCTTCTTATTTAAGATCCCTCAGTGGGATATCAATGTGTTTTTATAACATTAGACATGCAGTCCATCTGATGGTAGGCGGTCACTGCCGCCAGAACTCTACCTTAAGCCAATCATAGATACTTCATCACTCCTGAGGATTAAAATGATTGCGTCAAAACATATTAATTTGTAACTATAACTACTAACAGTGAATTTATCGAATAATATATGTAGTTATGCACCATAGAATCACAAAAACAACGCATCTGAAATTGAAACCAAAGCTGCATACCACGTTTTACGACTACAAGTGTTATTAAACATATCATAATGTAATTGAACACCTTGTAAATGTAGTAATAGAGGAAGCCGTAAGCGATTTATGAATGAAAAGTGCTCGCGTTGCACCAAACCTTTGCGACGTAAACAATAGGTTCTGGGAAGACTCGTACGACACGAGGGCTTGGCTTCGTGGCTACTGTTGTGATGTGTCGGCATTCGTGATAGCGACGACAATGTTTGTCACGTGTAGGTAACTTCCTGTCTTTTCATAGGTTCTTGGGATTAATTTAAGATTGTTGAGGAGCTTTTTTTTTTGTTTACGAGGGGGAAACTTTCATGAGGTACCCTATGCCGTGGGAGCGACACGGGGTTATGTGGGATTCTTACCGCACTAAAACCCCCCCGGTGGCCGTCCTCGGCGCTGCGTAGAGGACTCCGGGATCTCCAAAGGAACGCAACCGGAGTCCTCTTAGCGCGTTGCCCCGTCGGGCTCCGCCCAGGCGAGCGTATTGCTCGCCACTCCGTCTGATGTGCACGACGGTATGCGACCACACATACCGCCGTCCTTCCCAAGGTCGCTGGCCGGGCGGTTCGAGCTCCCACTTTCGCCACCCGCAACCCCGGAAGCCCCTTTTAGTCGCCTCTTACGACAGGCAGGGGATACCGTAGCCCTATTCTGGTCCCGGAACTACAGGGACAATTGAGGAGGTACCGTCGCAACTATTTGCAGCGTGGAGGGGTTCATGCGTTTTTGGAATGGTGTTGATGCCAGCTGATTTGTGTATAAGGCGATCATCTTCGTTCTAGTGATAACGCATCAGTAATCAGCCTCAGATAGAACTACCGTTCTTTATGGAGTTGGTTACAGATGACTATGGGGGCAGTTGCTATATACCATCAGGTGGACTGCAAGCTCTTTTGCTACTCACATTTTATAAACATCTATCAAACATCAATGTAGAGCTGTCGTATTCTCATTTGAAAAGTCATATAGGTAGATCTAGCGTTCCGATTTAGTCTTCAAGGTAGCAACGAATGTATGATTAAGTTGGGCATTTGGTGAAAGTTCCGATAATGCTCCGGTAGCCATTTTTCTTTCTCTATGGAAGGCAATGTAAGTGTGTTTTATTTGCAGGATATGGACGCTTCCACTACATGCTGCTGGCCGTGTGCGGCCTCGTCAGCACCTCGGAGGAGATGGACGTCATCTCGATGTCGTTCATCCTGCCCTCAGCGCAGTGCGACCTAAACCTCACCACCCAAACCAAAGTAAGTATGTTACAGGGTTAATGAGCAGCATTTTCTACGTATGTTTCATAGATTAGTAAAGATACTTCGCCGCCTTGAAATTGAATGAAGCCACAAACGGCTTATTAGTGAGTTATTTTTTTAATTCTTGACAAATAGAAACATTTTTAGAGAAAATTTACGAATAAAAACTAATACTGCGTAATTTACATAATAAAAAAATATTTATTTCAAATATTTTAGGGACATTTTAGCACAGGGACGTGGCAAAACTTTTTTACGCAACTATTTCAATTGTCAAAACTGGTTACATTTTCTTGTTATCAGTCAGTAATCTTTACTAATCTATGGTATCTAGTCATCTATGGTCATCTAGTTTCCGAAATTTGTCAACTAAAAGAAAGTTGCATATTTTTTGAATATTTATTTATAGCCTATGTTGGAAATTAAGAATTACTGATAGTTTGTCGACGGAAACAATAAATATCTAAATTTTAAACTAGACGAGACTAAATAAGTGAGATTAAACTTAAAAGCAATTCATGTATCTATCTAGGAGCTATTTCTTTTCGTAATTGAATACAAATTGACGGACTACTAAAAATAGTTATTATGTTTGCAGTTTTATTTTTACACTACTTTTCACATAGGTACCTACAGATCCTACATTTTTTTTTTGTAAAAAATATAAAACGTTTGAAATTGCAACATATTAAACAGACGTAATCGCTTTTATGCGTAGTTTTACGAACTTAATGACTTTTTTTTAATGAAGTCTAAGTGCTTAAACGTCTTGTAAACAAATTGAGAATAAACAGAGTAGGTCATTAACATTTCGAACAGTTAGTACCTATAACAATACAAGAAGCTGACTGAATGGAATCGTGTAATTTTTAATTGTACCTTTAGGTTAGTTTAATGAATAGATTAGTTAGTTAATTGATTAGTCTAAACAGTGGCAGATTTAAAAAAAAATAAGGTCTAGGCTGTACAGTTTTTGCCGCCCCTGCTTCTACAATTGTCATGTCTTATTTTTTTTTCTCGCCGCGACGGCTCATGCTACGGTTCCCGTTTTGTTTTTTTGCTCGTCACGCCGGCTCGTGACACGGTTCCCTATTTTATTTTGCTCGCCGCGCCGGCGCCAGTTCATGACACGTTTAAGGCATGAACGGACTAGCAAAGAAAATTCGGTCCCCAAATTTGCCGCCCCAAAAATATGCCGCCCTAGGCTGAAGCCTACTCAGCCTGCTGGTAAATCCGCCACTGAGTCTAAAAGCATACGGTTCGTTTGGTACGTAAATATCGCAAACCTTGACGTATAACAAGAAGTAGGTATTTCACTTATTTAGCTTGCCGCGTACGGAAAGTCTAGAGGTTTTCCCAAAACCTATGTACACAGTGACGTAACGGTTACTTACCACACAATAGTTATGTCCATTATAGTCCGCGCCAAACTGCTAGTCTTATCCGAATATAGAAACGAGTCGCGTCGTAATAGTAAATTGCAGATATTGGCGGGATGAAGACAGCGCGTCATCTTACTGAAGGATTTCAATAATATTTGGTAGTAATTACAAATTTCTACGGACAGCGATAACCAGTTATTATGCGGATTGCGTGTATTTTTTCATTTCATAGAAAAAACTTGGACGAGCCTTGCGTTCACTTTAATTATGGCTTTCAATTGATTATTATTAACTTAATCTTAGGTCGCATCGAAACACTGGAAATTCGTGCCGCCTATACAGAATATCTGTTGGAAAATAAAGTTAATTTTAAAATATCCCATCATCAAAAAATACAATTGCGACAGTGCCTTAAAAATAAAATACGGCAAGTCTTAAAAATGGTCATCCTGTCCCGCTTGTCGCACTCGCACACATGACTCTCGCTGCAGTCTCTTCGCGACCCATATCCGTTCGTGTGACACGATAGAATGCAAGCGTAAACACGCGTGACAGGAAAAACCTTATTCAAGATCCCTTTGAAATATGTTTAAGAAATTACGCTATACATGTCTTATGCTTAAATATATAGGTACCAATGTCCATCTCTCAATGACGTTATCAATATCCAAGAATTTTGCGGTCTACCAAAAACCAACATGATGTCATATTTTCACACCGTGCAAATTTAAACCATTACACGAACGAATGTTCCACGGTGGAAAACACAACGGCTAACCTCATACGCAAATATTTTGTATATTCAAACAATTTAAATTAATCATAGATTTCCCCGCTCAATATAGGTACAAAAAAACTTCTTTTTGATTCTCATCATCATCTTGCAAAGAATAAATATTTGATTATGTTAGTTGGATGTTATGTTTAATATCGATGCATAACAAGCTTATGTTGTATTTTTAAATTAAATACATTTGTAAGTTAGAATGCCTCGTTGTCCCTGTGTAGTTAGTGTCTCCGGAGTGGAACCATAAAGGGTTTAACTTCCCGTTTATCATGTCTTGAAGTTACATTCATTGGATTATTTTAAGATATTTACTTATATACATATTAAATATGCAAATAAAATACAAGCAAAACTACGTATTTTAATTTTATTTAAGTATATTTATATTATATGCCATAAGTACTCAATTAAAGAAGTTTGCAAGCAAACTCAAGTAAGTAAGGTTAGTAATAAAAAAACATTCTTGCTAAGTAGAACAAATCAATACAAATTAACGACATGGTTACATAAAAATGTAATTATAATTTACGACTAAAGGTGTACTTACTAAGATATACGTATTTACTATGTTTGATCAGATCAATAGGAAAGATAGACAAAGTATCTCCAATAAAATATTAAAACATATCAAAATTCCGCGAGAGATCTATTATTTCTATTACTCCTATTATATAGGTAGGTACGTAGCGGTCCTGTCCCTGTAGTTCCGGGACTAGAATAGGGCTACGGTATCCCCTGCCTGTCGTAAGAGGCGACTAAAAGGGGGCTTCCGGGGTTGCGGGTGGCAAGAGTGGGAGCTCGAACCGTCTAGTATGCTACCCCGGGAAGGATGGCGGTATGTGTGGTCGCATACCGTCGTAATCACCAGATGTTGTGGGAGGAGCAAACGCTCCCCCAGGGCAGAGCCCGATCCGTGCATCGCGCTTGGAGGACTCCGGTTGTGTTCCGTTGGCGATCCCGGAGTTCTCCAACAAGCGCTGAGGACGGCCACCGGGGGGTTTTAGTGCGGTAAAAATCCCACATAACCCGGCGTCGCTCCCACGTCGTCGGGTACCTTTTGAAGGTTTCCCCTCGAAAAAAAAAGGTACGTAGCGGTCTATTTAATGTGAAATCCTTAAAAGTATTCTCGTTGTTGTTATGCTTTTTAAATATAAATGTAAAAAAAAAATACCGTATATGTATTCTTAAATGTACCTTACACGAGACATCATATTTGATATGATCATGAAAACATACATGACGCTCAAAGTCACTCACTCGATTAAACCGTATGACTTTGTCTTACATTTTATTGTCTGAGTACTATTAATGCAAATAACTCATAAAACACAGTGTTTCTATAAGAGTATCATTTAGTTAATTACTAAACAATAATCGTTATCACCATCATTAGAGTTATGACAAACGAGTGTTAGGTAATACAAATTATTCATTCGAGTGACAACATAATAATGATTGAATAATATGTTATGACCATATTATCAGACTAATATTTTACAATTAGCTTGTTTACGAGCAGTGTGAACTAATGTGCAATGGAAACTACTAAAGCGTCTCTTATACTTAATTTTCCGCTATTAAAAATACAAGTCCCGAGAAACGTATTTATATAGGTAGTATTTTTTGTATAACAGAGATAAAAACGAGCATACAGTTTATCTGATGGTAAATGTCGCAGCCACCTATCGAAATTTATAATCAAGGTTACAATCTGAGGTCGGCCACAGCTGCACCGTTCCCCCTGAGGACTAAGCTGGAACGCCTCAGAAAAATATTTCTCCCTTACCACCATAGATAAGTAAAGATTACTCACTCCTAACAAGAAAATGTACCCAGTTTTGAGAATTGAAATAGTTGCGTAAAGAAGTGTTGCCACGTCCCCGTACTAAAATGTCCCTAAAATATTTGGAAGAATTATTTATTTATTATGTAAATTACGCAGTATTAGTCATTTATTCGTAAATTTTCTCTAAAAATGTTTTTATTTGTCAAGAATTCAAAAAAAGAACTTACGATAATAAGCCGTTTGTGGCTTCATTCAATTTCAAGGCGGCGAAATATCTTTATTAATCTTACCACACCCTTCAAATCAGAACCCAGCAGCGCTTATCAGTTATCACTAAATAGGCAGAAATTGATGTGGCGGTGGTGCCACCGGAGTCGAACCACTGAGGGTTCTACCACCTTCAAAATATGTTGCTATTGTCCCATTTTAAGCTAAATATAAATTTTAAATAGGTACTGTCATACTATATAATTAACGTAGTGAAAAGCCAAGCCTCGACCAATCCCAACTTTAGCGCGCGAATTCTAGTCGCAAATATTATGATAGCGTGATTCGCGTGTTTATAATATCCAACTCACCTCATAACTCTAATTAATTATACTATTATTAAGCTTCTACTTTTATTTTGAAATCACGATGGAACTCCGAGATTTCGGTTTTATATGTACATTGAAATGTTATATTTTTGGGACTTACCACGCAAAAGTCCACGTCACATCACCACGTCAGTTACCACGTCAGAAACCGCCATATTACTTTTTAGATGTCCCCCAAATTTATGGGGTAGTAAGTTGTCCCTTCGCCGCCATCTTGAGAGCAGTACCCACAATCTAAAATCCGTATTACTTATCCGACATTAGGAAGACATACTTTGTCTTCAAACACACAACCCTTAAGACTGTTTTTATAAGGCAGAAATAGGTAATTGTGGTAATGTGTCCTGAATCAAACTATATATATTGAGTTCTCGAACGAAATTCCACGAAGTACTTTATTCAGAGCCGAATTTGTACGCACGTTTCACAATTGACTGAATCCAAAATTTTTCTCCAGGGATGGCTGAACAGTATAATCTTCATCGGGATGATGGTGGGCGCGTACGCGTGGGGCTCGGTGGCGGACTCGCTCGGCCGCAAGCGCGTGCTCATCGCCATCTCGGTGGTCAACGCGCTCGCCATCGTCGCCTCCTCCTTCAGCCAGAACTTCGAGCTGTTCATGTTGTTCCGGTTTATTAACGGTGCCGCGTAAGTATTATTATGCACACGTATGGAGTTTCTTGCGCCGCTTCTTCTCCATAGCGAAATACCTTCCGAAGCGGTGGTAGTTTGTTGACTTTCAAAAAGTATTTTATATGAATCAATTTTGAATAAATGAGATTTTAATTTGAATTTATATTCCGTACCCAAAGGGTACCTTAGACTTTATTTTTTTTACATTTATTGCCGTGTAGTATCGGCCTAAGACTGTACTTCCCTTACGATATGGACCTGTACAAAGATTTGCTTCTTGTTCAACCTAGCCTGATTTACCTAATTAAATATCTTTAGCTATATACTTTTCATATTTTGAGCCTCTAAATAACACCACATTTATCTGAACGAGAATTGTAACTTAGAGTTATTGTATTCAACTCAACAGTATGTCTTAAATCTCAATTTATCTCTAAAATACTCATTTGGACATAAGTATAAATATCTCTGAAAGAAGAACTTTTGTTTATTTGTATGGTGGCCGCAATACATATTCGCGAGATGATATCTCGGATACAATTCCTCAGTCATTTTCTGTAATAACAACTATGAAAACGTCGGACTACTTCGAAGCTACCGCTTGATTTCTGATATTACGCAAAATATTGATTAGAAGAACGGAATTACATGAATGTGAATTAATTTCAGCTTGGGTGGATCCGGCCCTGTCATCTGGTCGTACTTCGCGGAGTTCCAGCCGAAGAAGAAGCGTGGTGCGATGTTGAGCTTCATGGCGGCTTTCTGGACGCTCGGCAATCTGTTCGTGGCTGGTCTAGCCTGGGTCATCATTCCTAGTGGTCAGTAGCTTATTACTTTTAGGTGCTCTCTCTAGAAGAAATGTTTCTTTGGATCCCTTTTTATTTCCTAATAGTCCTAAATAATTTTGCAATGAAATAATTGTAAAATTAAAGAAATTGTAGAAATTCTATAAAATTTGCTGTCGGGCATACTTATATTGAAATTAACAAGTTAAGCGATATTATGAATAAATAAGCTAAAATAAACATCTCTTATTTCACCATATTTACTGCACGGTCTAAGCGCAAGCTCTAAGTTCAACAAAAATAAAATTCCACCACAGCAGAACCGTATAGGCTATCTTTTAATTTATTAAGCTATATAGTAAATTTACCAAAATTGTTCAATTCCAGAAATCGGAGGCACAACAGGAGGATTCGTTTACAACTCGTGGCGCATATTCTTGCTGGTGATGTCTCTACCGTCTTTCATCGTCGCCGCTCTGCTTTTCTTACTACCCGAATCTCCCAAATTCTTAATAACAACTGGCAGACACGACGACGCGCTAGAAGTATTCCGTGGTATCTACATGATGAATACTGGCCGGAGTAAGGAGGAGTACCCAGTCAAGCAAATCCTGGTAGACGAGCCAATGCACACGAAACCGGAGAAGCAAATAGAAGCTAAGGAACCAAAGTCCAAGATGAGGAAGATGTTGAGCGACATCGTCGAGCACAGCAAACAGCTGTTCGTGCCACCTATACTCAAGTTCACTGCGATCTCTATCACTATTAACTTTACATTCCATATTGGGTGAGTTTCTTTTCTTATGACTATTTCTATCAGATGAGTTTTCAGGAGTCCACAAGCAGCTTCTAATAGAAACCATCGACAGAAAATCATGTAACTTACCTAGACGAATCTCTGTGAAACCCCAACATTTTTCAGATCAATTAAAAAAACTTTGCAAGTTATGTCATCTAATTTAACATGCAAAGTTGAAGACGATCTCGCCTTCAAATCCGATCTCTGCTAAACGGCTGAGCTAGAATGTTTTGTTAAATATATTATCCTGATCACATCACAGAGTATAGTAAGGGAGACCCATAGCAGCGACTGACGCAGCTATTATTTGGCTCCTCTATGCCTTTGCTGGTATGCCAAGCTTGAGAGACTTCTCCAACAAGACAAATACGTAAACAATGTTTTCTTCCCAGGTACTACGGCCTGATGATGTGGTTCCCGGAGATGTTCAACCGTTTCGACGAGTGGTCCCGCGCGAACGACAACGCAGAGGCCGACATCTGCCAGGTCACTGCCTACGTCACGCAATACGGCACACACTCCGCTGAGGCCAGCTGCGACTCGCATATACACTCTGATGTGTTCATGGAGTCGCTCATCACTGTTGCTGCTGCCATACCTTCCAATATCTTCGCTGTGCTTGGCATGGACCGTCTCGGAAGAAAGTTCTTCTTGGGTAAGTTGGAAACATCTTAACCGATATCTGCCAGGTCACTGCCTACGTCACGCAGTACGGCACACACTCCGCTGAGGCCAGCTGCGACTCGCATATACACTCTGATGTGTTCATGGAGTCGCTCATCACTGTTGCTGCTGCCATACCTTCCAATATCTTCGCTGTGCTTGGCATGGACCGTCTCGGAAGAAAGTTCTTCTTGGGTAAGTTGGAAACATCTTAACCGATATCTGCCAGGTCACTGCCTACGTCACGCAGTACGGCACACACTCCGCTGAGGCCAGCTGCGACTCGCATATACACTCTGATGTGTTCATGGAGTCGCTCATCACTGTCGCTGCTGCCATACCTTCCAATATCTTCGCTGTTCTTGGCATGGATCGCCTTGGAAGAAAGTTCTTCTTGGGTAAGTTAGTTATGAAGATCGTATAACAATAACACAGCTCAATATGTATTACGTGACTGCCTACGTCACGCACTCGGTTAAGGCTAGCTGCGTCGCTTTATCTTCTAATATCTTCACCGTACTTTGTTTTCCTTGCGTATGTTGAGTGCGTAAACGACGTGGTAAAACCCTGGCGATCGCCAGACCACTAAGTGTGGCAGTCTCAGCAATTGTTCCCCATCTGAATTGTTGTCACCTCCACAATTTGTAAAGCTGTTATCGCTTTTGTGCTAGTTACCGACCATCATGGCCCAAATATGAATAAATGGCGAGTTGAAAAGATTTTAACAAAATCCCTAGGTACAACATCAAAGGCACAGAAAACTGACATCTAAATTAGGATTTAAGTGTCATAATAACTTATTGTGAATATTAAACATGATCCTATTGTCCAGACTCCTTGAGGTCTGTCCTTTCCTTTTGTCCAAAAGTGGAAATCTATTAAAGCTTTCCTTCCTTGTGTTAATGCATCGTATACTGTTGTCCCATTACGTCTTTGTAGTTGGGCACATCTGGCCAAATACGAATTGGTAGACTTTTAAAAACACCTTTAAGAACGTTTTTAAAAGAACTGAGACAGTTTCTTCACGATATTTATTTCTATAGATAAAGTAAACTATAATTAATTTCTAATCATTTGAAATATTAGGGTAATGTTTTTAAAATTCTAAACTACGATCCGTAGGTTGAGACGCTTTATTTCAAATCACTAAAATGTTTATTAATTAATTATCTTTTTTATATTTACAGTGTTCGCAACATTCTCAGCGGGTCTTTGCTCGGCTGCGATGTACTTTGTCTACAACAAGACTAACAATCTGATCGTGAGCGCCATCTTCAGCTCCGTCATATCCTGCGGTAACGCCTCGCTCGACTGCCTCATCACTGAAGTCTTCCCAACAAACTTACGGTAAGATTGCAATTAAAATGATCATGTACGTCACCTGATATGAATTGCTGCTCGTGGATATCGGTAATCAATCTTAAATAGGATCAGAATGCTAGTTTTTGGTAAGAGGTAGTGTATCGGGGGCGAAGGGAGACTTATTGGCACCATCACTATTTTAATTGATGACGAAATTAAACATTTCAAGTTTGTATTAAACAGTTAATGATTACTTTATTGATTTACAATAGGAGAGAGGGAGCACCTTTGATTATACTCTGGGAGGCAAATTGAGTCTATAACATTGGTTTTAGGCGCGGATGTGTCGCTACCTCCAAAGACTAAGTCAGAATGTCCGGTGCTTCTTCTCTTTTTTAATATATTGCAAACCAAAAACTGTTGTTATAACACAAAAATAGTAGTAGTAAAGACTATTATTTTTAACAGCAATGTTCTGGTTCGAAATACGCTACCGTCCAAAAATTTGGTAGCAAATCTGTTGTTGGCCAAAACTTCGTAACTTTTTACCGAAACTGCACCTCCAAGGGCGCTTCTTTAAAATAGTAGTTCATAGGATTCTTAAATTTTACTATTGTTACAGCGCTAACCGGCGTAGCAGTATCAATGGTGGCGGCGCGGCTGGGCGGCATCATCGGCAACGTGGTGATCGCGGCGCTGCTGGACTCGTACTGCCCGGCGCCCACCTTCATCGTGGCCGCGCTGCTCGCCGGCGGCGGCCTCATGTGCCTCTTCCTGCCCAACACCACGCGACAAGCACTGCAATAACCATCTAGAGTCTAGATTCTAGACACATTGGATCGGAAGAATGGGGGGGAAATATCCCCAATGTCTGCAGTCAAGTTACATGTTGTCGTAGAAGAATGGGGGAATGTTCCCTGATAGAGTAGTTTAGGATAGTAATAGTTGAAGTCCAACACCACGCGACAAGCGCTGCAGTAAAACACCACCCATGGACACATTGGAACAGAAGAAAGGGGGGAGGGGGGAGTTTTCCCCCAATGTTTGCTGTCAAGTTGCAATGTTGTCGAAAACCAGATCAATGGGGGAAAGTTTTCCCCCAATGTTGGCAGTCAAGTTACAATGTTGTCGAAAATCCGAAGAATAAGGAATGTTCCCTGATAAAGTAGTTACAATATTATCTTAGCAGCCCAATACCACACGATAAGCCCTACAACACTCAGTCATAGACGTTGGAACGAAACAGAAGCCATCAGAAGAATGGGAGAAAATTTTCCCACAGTGTTTATTAAGCCAAGTTACAAAGTTGTCAAAAACCAGAAGAATGAGGAATTGTTCCCTAATACACTAGTTAGAAATGTCATAGAAGGTTAAATATATTGGTGCAATTTTCCCCCAATATATTTAACTATGTTATCTAAACCAAATGTTATTTTGAAAATCCCAAGCAGCCTAAAGAAAAGGAATTACAACTATGTATTCATCAGAAGTGAACTGGAGCACATCAACAATAATAGGAACAGGAAGCCATAATTAGAAAAAAAAACAGTATTATAAGTATTTGTGAGGTAGCAAAAAGTTCATCAATCCTTTACTTTGTAAGTGCAGCCTGTCGTGATAATCATTACTTTCATCGACCTAGTTACTGCTGTAACTAATGTAGATAGTTTGTTCATACATGTACAATAATTTTATATTAATTTAAACGCTTCTAATTTATGAAACGTTATTATAAAAGCGACATTCCTTAAATGACTGTTGTATGTTATAACGGATATCTTCCATCTAAAAGTCGCATCAAGCAAATTCATGTATTTTTTTATTCGAATTATTATAGATTAAGTGTCGTTAATTATAATTTTCATTGTTACATTCAATTGTATTTACATCTATAACGAATTTATACATAAAATATTGTTAACGTAGTTTGTATTTATGTAGTAAATAAAACGTAAAGCAATTTAGTGAGATGTTTTCATATCAGAATTGTATCACTCATTTCTTGAAAAATATAAAACCCATATTATTATTTAAGTTTAAGAAATAAAATTATACCATTCGAAGCAATATAAAGTACTTTTTATTTCTATTCAACACAAACATATTCGAAATAAAAAATAAAATTGAATAAATTTTATTTATTAAAACTTTAAACTACACAAGTTATTACTAAAGACTCCATGTTCATAGTACTTTAATAGATCTAGATTCTGACATAGATCACTCAAACAAATCAATGTGCCTTTGACATACGTTTAAAGTTAATTTAACAAATATTGTACTTAATAGTAGAACTACTTATAATGATATATGTCCGTACAAGTTATGGTTCACTGAAGTTACTGCCGCCGGCAGCCACCAAATGACATGCTGGTACATAATGTAATAGCACAGTTCACATGTACAAGTGTGTGTAATCTTACACATATTTTATTTCAAAGGATTGCTAAACGTTATAAAAATATTGCAATATACCTAACTTTCATATATTACACGTACATTCCAACAATATCATAATTCCATTTAAATTTACAATCATAAATCCTTAACCTAAATTTCTATGCAGTAACGCATTGTATACTATTGTTGTCGCGATGAGTCCAAAAAGAAGTGGTATATCACATTATCCCATTTACACTAAATATATGTACACAACGATCTATTCGCGCACGTTTAGAACGCACCATAGTTCCAGCAACTGTTTACAGATAACATAGATTTCAAGAACAAATCAAGTGAGTGAATCGTAGAGTTTCACGAACATTTTATTGTAAATTGTTAAAACTTAACCTATTGCACATTTTGTAATATCGTTAATGTTACAAGTAGATAAGAAACGCCTAAATAATAAATAAATCTTGTCTCCAATATTCGGGATATAAAAAGTTCAGAAAAAGGCCATGTGCTCGAAGCACATGCACAAACCCTATTTAATATCACTCACTGAAATTTGAATTTGAGGTTGAAGAGCAATCTCAGTGGATACCTCGGTCTCTGCGCCGGTCGCAAGCAACCGCCGAGACCACTGGCTGCCGTCTTCGGTCTCCGACTCTTGCACATCCATCGACGATGGTGACCCGACACCCTCGACTGATACTATTCTCTCTGCAACCTCATCCGTTAGTATAGGCATCGATTTCCCGACGGATTCTTCATCGGTGAGTAGGGGCATCGATATCGGACCACCCATTGGTAGTTCCACTTCCTCTGTGGTCACGAAAGACATCTCTGTGTTCGGCGACGGCAGCAACGTGGTGCCGTAGTTGTTCCCACTCAAAGGATCTGTTGTTTTGGGCGCTATTCTTGGATCGGTAACCGTAATTGGCAGCTCTAACGAAGTCGGGATCGTCGGTGGCGTGACACCGATGACGGCGAGTCCGTCTTCCAGATTTGCTGGCAGGGCCGGTTCACTAATTTTACTGGGAACCTCCACAGGCGTCATTATGGGCTGATTCAAGGTGGTACTCGTTTCAGAAACACGACAGTGAACCGATACATTCGCATTCAAATCACGAAAATCTGGGGCTTCGTCACGTGTAGTGTCACCGTGGAAAACGTCGCTATTCGCGAGTGCAGCTTCCAGGATGTCTCTGCGTTCTGGTTGTTGCGCGAGCGCTGGAACAGTATCAGCCATCGGAACGAGTTGGTTGTTCTCCAGAACCAAGGGACGATTGTCGATAGGTGTGAAGGTTCCATTGTCTTCAACGCAAAGGTAGAAAGAACCGGTCGGACCCCCGAAGTGTTCTCCGGGTACCGCCAGGAGCTGCCCGTCAGATAGCGCAGGAGGTACAGGCGCTGGCGGTGGTTCAGGTTGTGGAATCGCCGTTTCTATTTGACGAGCGATAGCAGTAGATGGCAAAAGTTCTTCGAAGTTTTCTAAATTTGAATACGAAGACGCGGACGCAGCAGCGGGCGTTAGGGTAGGTTGTAAGATTGTGGGCGCAACTGTATTCGATATGGGACATAAAGCTGGCATCGGTGTAGGCGCCGGTGCTATTGGGATCTCTTGTTTAAGTTTCTTCATTGGCGTTGGGGAATCCGCTACCTGTTTTCTTACTCTAGGTTTTTGTATATTGGATACTAATGTCTCATTTGGAGAAATATTTATTGTTTTCTGCACAACTACTTTGTTTTCTCGAGGTGGAGCTGGTATCGTTTTTTGTATGATTTGACCGGTTCGCTGTAAGTGTTCAAATTGTGCAGCCGTCAACTGCATCATAGCACCAGATTTTTGTTGGAAAAATATCAACGGCTCATTTGTTTTCGGTGGTATGGTTTGTATGAGCTTCTTGGGTTCATTGGAGATTATTCGTTTCGGAGCTGGCCTTATCTCGGGCATCGGGGCTATATTATGTGCGGTGGTAGTGACCCGGCCTCCTACAATCAGTTGACCTTTAGATGTAATTATAGCACTCTTTTGTTTTGGTACAATTCTCGTTGGATTCTTTATAGACGCTACGGTCGTGGCTACCGTTTTATTGGCAGTGCCCGGTGCGGCAGAGGATATTCTATGAGTTATTGTTTTTAATTGTGATAGATTAGGCTGTTGTTTATGTGGAAATAGTATTTTCTCGTGTTCTGGTTTTAAAACTATTCTAGATTGTGCTCCTTGAGCGTTAGTAATAATCATGACTGTATTACCAGGCGAAGCAGCATCAGAAACCGTTGGTACAAGTTTTGCGGAAACAGGCTTATTGTCAGCTACGTGTAGCGGAGTATCAATACCTTTACCAACAAGCATATGGGCTTTTCCTGTTTGAGGATCAATAACAATTTTTTGAGTTCTACCCGGACGAGGCGTGGCTGTTGTTGGAAATAGAATAAACTTTTCTGGTTTTACAGTATTTTGGGCAATCGGTTGCATTAATGGCGGCTGTGGTTTAATTTCTTTAACTGGTACGGATTGTTCTGGAGGAGTTTGCTTCGTCATGATAATTTTCTGTTTGCCACTCATCTTGTCAATTACTAGCATTTTAGTCCCACGTAATTTCGATGACTTAGATAGAATATTTGGTGTTGTAACTTTGTTTATTTCAGTCACAGGATTCATTATTAAAGTTTTTATTTCAGGTTTAGGAGGATTAAGAGGAGTTGGATTAATTGGTATTTTTTCACTTTCGATTATTGTTTGTTTGGTTTTAATTATCTTTTGCTGAGGTGCTGGATTTGTTATTATGTTACCATCTGACATTACAATCGGCATTTTCTCAATGCTCTCTGGCGTCAAGATGTCATCAGACAATACTATTGGCATAGAATTTATATCGAACATAGCATCTTCCGTGCTTGGTGCATCATTAGTAACTTTGGTTGGAACTACTGCTGGCACAAGTGATGCGTGTGGTTTCAATTTCTGTAACTTAGAAGGTGGTTTTGCTATTTTTCTAACTTTCTGTTGAATGACAATAGTGTTGGGATCGGACGGCGTCTCGGCCGCTGTTTGGATGGTGTACGTCTGAACAGAGGCACCGTCCTGAGGAGTATTGTTACTGCGAGAGAGTATTATTTTATCTGGAGTTGTCACTTCAGTTACATTGTTAAGCAAGTTTTTGTGAGGTGTGTTCGATCGACGAATAATTATCTTTTGTTTTGGCGAAACCGATTTATTTGAAACTCCAGACTTGCCGACATCAAAGTTCAAAATCTTTTCTTTTGCTGGTAAAATGACCTGTTTTGTTAATATATTAGGTGTCGATGGCTTAGTAGGCCAAGGTTCTTCTAAGATCTTCAATAATTTTGGAGATGTTGTTTCGAACGAAACATTTTTACCATTTGACGCTTCATTGGTCTTTTCAACAGGTAATAGTGGTGTTTTCCGATCTAGTGTATTTTTATTTACAATAACATCATGATCTTTAATAGACTTGTATGAAAATGATTTCGATTTTTCTTTTTTATTACTATTATTAATTTCACCAATGTTTATTTTATGTTCTATTGATTCGGACATTTGAACTAGAGATTGAGCTGCATTCAGATTCTCACTTTTTTCTTGTTCTGTTTCAAAGCGCGTTGTAAGGTTATCAGTATTCATAATTTGATTGGATGGAATTTCTTCTTCTTGTGTACACGTTTCTTCCACCTCCATCTTATTATTTTCTATATCAACATTACTACTGGAAAATACAATATCCTCATGAAATTGTTTCTTAAGACTTATATTATCCTGAGTGTCTGAAATAATCTTATTCTGAATAGTCGTTGAAGGGCAAATTAATAAGTGTTTCAGCTATTTGAAGATCCGACTCTGACGGAATATTTTCTGGTACAATTCTTGGTATGTTTTCTAGGACTGAATCATTTTGAACATTTTGACTTTCATTAGATGCACTTATTTCAGGACTTATCGGCCAAATCATTCATTTATATATAGTTCATCTTTATCCTTAATGATTTCTTCTACAACTGTTTCGCTTACTACGTCAGGAGCTTCATCGTCGTTCGCCACTTCTTGCTTGTCATTATTTTCTTTATCATTGATCTCAACAAAACCGTTAATGGTTTTTGGTGAATCCTTATTATCATCTTCAAATAAATCTTCCGGAAGGTCGTTACTGATATTTTTTGTGACTCTATCCGTATCTCGGGAAACACTTAGTAAGGCATCGACAGCTGATGCCGTCGACTCATTCATGTAAGGCTCCGTTGAGCGCTCAGGGGGCACTATTTCTTTAGAAACAACTTCTGGCACTTCATTTATCTCAATTTATTGGTATCTTCAGTCTCCTTAACTGAATCCCGTTATCGACTTCATCTACAGTACTGTTACAGGGGATATCTTCACTTTTCGTTTGACTATGTTCTTCAGATATATCATTAGTTATTTTAGCACACACGTCTGTTTCATATGAAACATCTTGTAGTACTTCATCTTGTCTCTCTTCTGATTCTTTGTTAGTTGTATCCTGGTCTTGCTCTTTCAGCGGTTCTTCCATTATACATGTAGTGTCTTTTTCATTTCTAGGGGAATTAATTTGATCTATAATCATTATTTTTCATGTCTTCATCTAATTTAGGTTCAAATGTACTTTTCACTTCTATTTCAATTGGTTCACAATTAGAATTCGCTTCTTTTCGTGGTGAACTTTCCTGTAGTTGTTCTAATATATCATCAGTTTTAGTAAGATGCTCTACCTCAATCGTAGTGTTTGGAGAATCTCTGTTTATTTTATCTAAGATAATTTCTTTTTCTCGTGGGCTGTCTACCTCCATCTGTTCATTATCATTCGCGCCAAGTTTTTCTGGCGTAGAACTAGGAGCTAATAGAGATGGCGTAGGTGAGTTTATGAAGAAATCGTCCGTAAAATTATCAGTTGTCATTTTCTCCTTTTCCCGCATTTGTGCAGCCTCAGCCTTCATCTTTTTCAATTGAATTTTGGGTGCCAAGCGAGCTATTTTTACTGGCTCTACAATTGGTGGAGAAATTCTGCTTTCGGGGGTTTCAGATCCATTAATATCTTCCGACATATCCATTCTTTCTGCGTTCAATTGCTCTGCTACATACTTTCCAATGGCATCTTGGCTTCTAGAGTGTCGACTTCGAAAAAATGTTTTAGTTTTGAAAATAGTTTTAGGAGGTTGTGTTTCCGTGGGCGCTTTTTCTGGAGAGTTACCAGCTTCGACTGTTGCATCTGGTTTTTTATCTGGGGACTTCACAATCGAAGGCTCGGGAAAATTTTCCTCTACTTTTAACGGCTCGGGGGCTGAAGGCAATTCAGGGACTGTTGTCTTGTTTAGCAATTCAGCAACTTCCCTTGCTACTTCATCGTCATCTAAACTTATACTCTTCGTGTCTTCTTTTCGTTTTGGATTCTTCACACGCGGAATTTTTCTTCCAACATCCGCTTCTTCTGGCCAGTCCTCGTCCTCACAGAATTCATATTTGGAATCACTAGACGATTCTGGTTTCTCTGCAACTAATATCTCTTCAGAATTTTTCGTCACAGGAGCTGGTAGTTCTACAGGGACTTGCGCTTCTGGTAGCTCGGCTGGTGCCGCTTCAGACAAGGATTCCGCTGCAGCCGCTACTTCTGGCGATCCAGTCATAACCATCACTGAAGATTCATCATTTGAATCTTCATCAATATCCCAGTCAGCTAAAAGACTGCTCTTTATTTCCTCGTCTGTCCGTGCCTTTTTCAACTCAGTGACAGGCTTATCTTCTGCCACACGTTTCTGACTTGCAGATTTCTTAGGTGATTTTTCAGTCTTTTCTGAGCGTGACTTGCGTGCCTTGGGTGTTTTCGTAGAATTAGATTTTAGTGTCTTAGTTAATTTTTTCCTTACCGGTGAAGGTGTGTATGGCATAAATGTGACACTGTGTGTTTTATTGTGTAGAATTAAAACGTTTAAGCGTGTCGTTGTAAATGCGCAAGCATGACACGAGTACATGCCTGAACTTGACATTTTTGGCGTGTTTAATGGCTGGCTGGCTGGTGTGGACGCTGGTTGTTCAGCAGTTTCTTTATTCTCATCAGCTGGTTCGGAACCAGCTCGACTTGTAGACGGTGTTGATGCGGTTTCTGAAGACATGGATTGTGATGGAGTTGTCTGCGATCCTTGGAGCAATATGTGCACTTTGTAGTTTGGTTTGTCCACGTTTATCTGTAATTCATATAAAACATGCTGAAAGACCAGAATCAACAACTAAAAAACTATGTAAATCTTCCATATTATAATATAACATACCTTTCTTGTAGGAGTATTTCCTCTGAAAGAATCTGAAGGTCTCCCTCTGCCACCACGTCCTGAAGCAAGAAAGGTTTATAACTAAATATATAATGTAAATAAATGTGATGCAATATATAAAATACTATGTGATGCAATATGCAAATAATTCGGAATAGCTTGTACATATACTACTGATTAAAGAATGATGGAAAACAATCAGTATAAATGTCTTTCTAGCCTTCATCTAAAATTTTACTAATAAATTACCTTTTTTCTGGGACATAGGCATTTTCTTTGTAGGGTCTCCAAAAAGATTAGCGTAGCTTTCTTTCTTGGTTTCCTGAAACTCATCTCTAGTCAATATAGTGATGTCCCCACCCACTGCTGCCTCAGCCCGGATGACATCTTCCGGAAACTTCTCCATGTGTCCATGTTTTGTCCTGTACATATCTGTTGACAAAGTAAAATGAAATAACCATTTAGCAGTCAAGTTTCTGGAGTAAGTTTTAAAGATTCAATTAAATGTGGATTTCATAAATCAATTTTACTGTATAATCTGACATTACTGTTAGATTATTTTAATTACAAAAATCAATTGGTAGGATTTTTCTAAAAATGCTAAATTTCCATTGGTGTGAAGTTAACAATCTATGCATTTTAAATATACCGATATCTATGTTCAGTATCAGTGCATCAAATCATGTCATGTCATGAAAAAGCCAAGGTTTTTGAGTAATGTTTTTTGAGTCCATTATGCAAGGAACACTAATTGTGCACTACCTCCACAGATATGAGTGTAGATTGTGTTATTTATTTATCTAATTCTGTTGTCTATCTAGTTTCGATCTGGTAGTAGTATAAAAAATGTAACTAGCAATTTGCAAGTGCTTCCTTGGCTTATTAAACAATAGATATATTTCATTTCATTTCATAATTTTTTGTTCATTAGAAATTAGGAATCTTTGAATATATTTGTCTATCATTTAACAAATGAAAAGAACTTAGATAGTGACCGAATGAGTTAAAAAATAATCACAAGCTCTCAAAAAGACAGATGGATGTGATAAAAAAATGTACACAAGTCAAATGACAATGTGATCATGTGGTAGATCTTTATCCTTACACGACCATACATACATGTGAAGATATAAGATTGTTTGTGGTTTCCCACTATTAGTAATAAATAAATATTTGTGGAATTTAATAGATAATTGATAGTATTACTTTGAAAGATGAAATTACTTAGAACCAATATAATTTTCTTTACAATACATTGATTGATAGCCTCTTTTTCTAATTTACCAGTATTTTTAAAATAAATTTTAGAATTTTCAGATAATTACTTAATATACTTATTACTTAATAGATGTCCGTAACAACCCTTCATGACTGTCAGCTATTAAATAGTTGAAAAGGGTTATCTAACAACCCATATGGCATATCAGTTCATTTGCTGATCTAGTATGGCAAAGTTAACAAATTTAGTAGCCATAGTCATAAAAATAACTTTTAAAAAGCGGTAAATCTCTGATACCGCTTTTTCAAGATGTCATCCTTAGGAGAAGTTTTTCTACGTGTTTTTTTTTATGATCTAGAAATAGCAATCAAGTATACGGTCCAAATGCTCGTAGTAGTAATCAACCTTAGATAAGATTTAAAGTCCCACCAGAGATCCATGACGGTGGTAGAACCCTTTGTGGTTGGACTCCGATGGCACCACTGCCACACCTGTTTCTGCCTCATAACAGCAATGTCAAGCGCTGTTGTGTTATGGTTTGAAGGGTGTGGTAACGGAAAGATTCCTTTCCGAGGCGTTACAGCTTAGTCCTCAGGGGTAGCAGCACATCTGTGGCCGACCTCAGCTAAGAATCTCAAATCCTATCTGGGGTTGATTACAGATGTCCATGGGCGGGAGTAGCTACTTACCATCAGGTGGACTGCATGCTCGTCTGCTTAAAAAAAAAGATCAGAAACAGGAATGTTACCCTGAGGACTAAGTTGAAATACCTTCAAAGCATGTCTCTTTTACCCATAGACTTAGAATTTTTTCGCTAATACTACTACTACTACTAGTAATTACTAATATGTATATATATTACTGAATTTTTGTTACAATGGTATATTGCTCTATTGTCAAGTGTACCATTACAAGGAGAAATAATCCACAGAGGTATACGTTTCACAGGTAAATACGATTTTTTTATTCAAAGTTTTTAAGCAATATTTGGTCAAATTTCATATTAATTGGTTTCATATAGTTGTTGCAATTTTATATTCATTTATCTTGCTATAAATACACAAATTTCATAGCTAGATGTAAAATTACCAAAATATATACGAGAATTAAATTATTTATTCACGCTAGGGCTTGACAAAATGGTGACGTCATATTATATTGATAATGTGTCGATAATATAATAATAATAAAGATCATTTCATGCATCACAAAAATAGTATAAACGTAAAACAAAAAGAGTATAAAAGTAAACTTTGTTGACGTATTGTGACGGAATTTACATGCTCTGAATTTTTATGTTATACCTCGAGTAATATCACCTATATCTTTTCAAGGATACCAAGTCTTCAAGTAACGTACTTACATGAAAAGTGGATAAGAATAATAAATCGGCCAGAACGGACTCCTTTTAAATCATCGATAATATGTAACAACAATCGAATTTGAATTTGAAAAACATTTTGAGGAAAAATGTTTTATACCAAGAAGTTGTCATATTAATTAATATTTCATAATACTTGTTTCATAATACTAATAAATAATCATATATAAAAATATAGTATTTTATTAATTTGTGAAATAATTTGGATACGCCAGACTCATCAAATTAATACTCGATGTTAATCGATAAAAAGTATGAAGGTAACAACACTATTATGCACACACACACATAACAATTTTGGTAATGCGTTTAAACTGACATTGTGTATCTTTGACATCCTATATCTATGCTTTTACCACAACTTGCAAAGCAGAACATAATAGCACATAACACTGTTGTTTAGGTGGAAATATGTGTGGTGGTGGTGCCCTTTGTCTCCCTTAGCAGAACTCTAAATCTTTGTAATTGTTTTTAGGTAAGGTGCCCGTTCTAGAACAAATTGATTATAGATGTCCTAATGAAGTAAAGAATGCTTAAATTAGCTACACACATATATACATTCCCATTGCTACTACTCCCAGTAGATGGGTTATAGAAATGTGGTTCCTGCCTTTGTATGGTTATAACATAGACGTGAAAGGAAGAAAATTCAAAAATGTGTGCGAGAGTCTACCAAGGCAGTGTAGTGGACCATAGACCTAACTATTCTTATTATGAGCAAAGACGGTGGTAGAAAGGAAAAGAAAGTTGAAGGTGGTAGAACCCTTTGTGGTTCGACTCTGGCGGCACCACCGCTATGCCTATTTCTGCCTAATAACAGCAATGTTAGGCGCTGCTGTGTTCCGTTTTGAAGGGTGTGGTAAGGAAGACAGACTTTTCAGAGGTGTTCCAGCTCAGTCCTCAGGGGTAGCGGCCCATCTGTGGCCGACCTCAGATAGGAATATCTAATCCTATCTGGGGTTGATTACAGATGTCCATGGGCAGCAGGAGTCACTTACCATCAGGTGGACTGCATGCTCGTCTGCTACTTCTATATTATATAAAAAAAAAAAACCTGCGCACAGCAGTAGGACAATGAAGGGTTGATGACGATTACATTGTAAATGTTATATAATGTACAATTGTATAGTTACATAATTGTATTACTTACATAGACCCTTGTTGATGAATTCATCCTTTCGGCTACAATTGTATTTGTATATTGAGTTGAGATTCTTCACATATTCACTGTAAATTAGAAATAAGTGTGTTTAAATGAAGATTACATATACAAAAGTTTAATCAAAGGATATGAGGAAATATTCAAGTAGAATACAAATATCAGTTAATTTAAAATGGAATATAAATAAGCAGCATACAATAGTTCTTTCAGAATTAAATAAAAAAGGTTTATACTTACATTGTGTATGCAAATTTTAGGCAGTGACTACATTTGTACAGAATCATCTCAAAATACAAAAAAGAGTGCATTGGAGATTTGAGCATACTATTTGCATAATCCCTATATACATACATAAATATTTATTGAATCACGGTGGTATTGGAACGTCTAAAGCGTGGCTGGAGATTTTATTTTGTATTCATACATTATATCGGCAGTAGAGGTTATATTGGTAAACTTACTAAGCATCTTCTTGGAAGAACTTCACGACAGCGATTGGTGGTTTCCGAAATGACGGTAACACATCAGGCGGGAGCTTCTCAGCGCCCACGACCTCGCCGGGCCACCAGCAGGATCCCAGCTTCACCCATACCACCTCTCCGTCCAAATAATTAATTTCAGTTTGTTCACACATCACCACTTATCTGTTCAGGTGAAACGTACGACCATATTTTGTGCTATAGTCACTTAGGTCGAGAGCAACTGTTATTGTAACATCGTCCAAAGTTCCTGTTCCACTAAGTGTTTTATAAAGTAAAATCAACGTATACCATCAGATAATACAATTTCTTTAGTTAATGTTCTGTAATTGTCAAAATAGTTGCAAAATAGTACTTGTAAATAAATTCACCGACTGCGTACGAAATTATTTCGTGAGCTAGGTTGGGTGGTAGCATTGATAAGTCAATTACACCACTTTTCATCTCAACAAAATATTTATAAAATTTAACTGATGTTCATTAAACATTATTAAATAAATAAAAATGATATAATATACTTTCCATTATTAATGTTTCATATTCATATAGTATGAAATGAAAATGTATCGACGGAAATAGATATAAGGACAGCGTCAGCACACACCAACATTAAGAAAATAAATCCTCCAAAAAATTCTAATTAGAAAGTGTTGCCATTAGAAATAAATAAAATTGTCTGATGGAGCACAGAATCAATCGGTTTCTAATGCCTGATTAGCGCACAATCCGCCGAGTTACTTCGTGAATGTAATACAAGTATATAATCAGCGCCCACAAAGACAGACGTGTAACCCATTGATTCGCGCTGAAAATCCTTCATCCCGCAGAAGTGACGACGAATACTTAAGAGTGTCGAATACAGCCGAGTAACGTTTCTTCATATTCGTATTCGCGCCTCATACTCGACTTATATTATGTAAACCGGGCATAAAAATTCGATACAATTTCGATTTCGATTAATTAGATTTCATTCTAAATATTGAATATAATATAGTACAAAGATAAGAAGTACCTTCTTTAGGTATCCATAAGTGCAAAGAATATCTTGGTTGCAAAAAGTCCTTTGAAAGCTATAAATTAGTATGGCGCTAGTGTAGTAAGCGGGCAAATTAAAAAAAAAGCTTTAATTGATACTTTATGGTTAATTAGAGTGCATTTTTGTAAATTTATCATAAACAAGGAAGAAAATGCTATAAAGTATATATTTATAGTATTATAATAATTACTTTTTAATAGTCATAGTAGTAAGTTAAGTAACTTATATATTCATTTGCATTTATAAATATTCATTTGCATAATTATAATTTAGTAATTTTTTTTTTTCAACTTCGCACAATTCATTTTGTCTACAAGTGCTGCTAAGTTAATTTCAAACCCTTTTGCTATACTAGCGCTATTTTGGAGGGTTTGCTAGTTATTATTTATTTTATTGTTATTGGTTGCAAGTAGACACTTTTTAACGGACCCATATAACATGGTTCTCTTTGCTTTACCCGCCATATCATATTTTTTTTACCGAAAACAGTTTTTATCCATAATTAAATGTGCCATAAGTACAAAGTACGAAGTTCCAAGTTCTAATTTTGGATGCATGTGTTATTTTTGGTCATATATTGACACATTATACAAATTTTACTTAAAAAGTAATTTCAAATTTGGAACAATTTTTATTTAGTTGTTATTAGTTATTATACTTGTAGTAGATTATTATACTGCATTTATTAATAATAAATACAATATGTTATCATAGATTAGTAAAGATACTTCGCCGCCTTGAAATTGAATGAAGCCACAAACGGCTTATTAGTAAGTTCTTTTTTTGAATTCTTGACAAATAAAAACATTTTTACAGACAATTTACGAATAAATAACTAATACTGCGTAATTTACATAATAAATAAATAATTATTTAAAATATTTTAGGGACATTTTAGCATGGAGACGTGGCAAAAATTTTTTACGCAACTATTTCAATTCTCAAAAAAAAATACCCAACATTTTCTTGTTAGGAGTGAGTAATCTTTAATAATCTATGTATGTAATATACGATATACTGGTCCGCAAACAGCGCATTATGTCTATTAATATAAAAAATACCTGTATAATTTATATAATGTTTATATAGAAAATAAAATGTCATTTTATTTTTTATTCTTTTTATTCATTTAATACTGTAAAAATATAATCAGGGTGTAGATCTTTAATTACAAAACATTTACTTAAATAGATATCTAAAATTTACATCATTTAAACATTTTTGAAGTAGAAAAATATGTTTCGTGGTAAGTATTTGATATGTTTACTTTTATAACTAAAATACTTAAAATAAATATTTCATATAATAATATGTTAAGTACGTAAGTTCTTAACAATTGTATTTCAAGACTTAAGTACAATTACATTATTTACTTAATGTGCCTATTTTAGAACGGCAAAAATCACTTTATCAGATTGGGCGGATTTGTTTGGAATTAGTTAGGATAGTTATTTTTGCAGGCGTACCTATAGATCTATGAAGCTTGATTTACTTTATTGTTCATTATACTTAATGGAAATTATATTATGAAATGTAGACATTGACTATAGAAATAGTAAAAAGTCAGCGAATTACAATTCGAATATAAATAAGTAAATAACATTATATTCTTATAAAAATAACATCACAATATTTGACGAAGTTTTCTATCTAGACATTGTCATATTTGTCATAAATTACTACACATTGCTCCGATATAACTAAATTATATAATTATCTGTGGTTTAATTTTCCCGCCTACGCGTTACTTCTTAACCGGAGTACTGCCGCACGATTTTTGCCCATTGCTGAGGGTAGTTCCTCTGCACGTGCGATAGAGTGCGCTGTATCTGCTTCGTTTCTTGAGGTGTGCATTGTGGACATGCGCCTCGTAGAACTAAGGGAGCCAGAGCTAAAAAGAAAATAAAAAAATATTATAATGTTTTTTTTTACAAAATTTAATACAATTTACTGAAGTTTGTGCATATAAAATAAGAGAATAATCTTTCTTTCTTGACCGATTTAAAGATTTTAATCCAACCAAATTCTGACCAAAGCGAGTACTATGATCGAAATTATTAATTTAAAAAATATATAATCATTTACGGCTATTACACACGGCGTGGAGGCTACGACAGTGCTTTATTTACCAGTGTTACCACTTATAAGATAATTGCTTAACTTGATTCAAGTACTCACTCTTTAGTCGTTTTCCGATTGGATCACATGGCCCTTCACCAAGGGCGCATTTGATCTGTCTCTGGATGAAGCGTTTGTCGTTAAGAGCATCTTCGAGTACTGTGTCAGCCACCTGCGGCCGGTCAGACTGCGCCCAGCACACCGCTGCCAGCGCGCACAACACGATTATATGTGAAACCTGAAATCAAATGTTGAAAGATTTGTTAGTTATAAGACTATCTAGTTATAAGCAGTGATAGCCTAGTGGTTAAGGTTCAAATCCCAGGAACGCACCTCTGATTTAACAAAGTTATGTGCGTATTAGAAGTTAATTATCACTTGCTTAAACAGTGAAGGAAAACATCGTGAGGAAACCTGCATACCTGAGAATTCTTAAAAAAAAAAGTCTTCAAAGGTATGTGAAGTCTACCAATACGCACTTGGCCAGCGCGGTGGACTATGGCCTATTCCTTCTCATTCTGAGAGGAGACCCGTGCCCAGCAGTGGGACAATAATGGGTTGATGATGATGATGAAGACTATCTAACAATCATGTCCCCTGACACCTGCGTTTATTACATCACATAACATTTTAAGAACTTTAATGTGGCCCTCTGCCCTTAGAAGCCACAGAGGCCTTCAATAAAATTGGGATTTGGGATTTTCAATGGGTATGCGTAATTGTGGTATATTCCTTTCGTCACCTGCGTCACCCATAAAATAAAGGTTATTATTGTAAGCACAATGGCACCAGAAAATAAAATCTAGAGAGAATTTTCAAATGACTTTAGACATGGTATATAAAGGAAGGAATATAATTAAATCCATTAAAGACTATTTTTTTAGTAAAGTCACGTTTGTGTTTAGTTTGTACATAGATAAGTAGGTTTGTATAAAATTTACTTGATATTCATGGTTATAAAGGTTGCAGAAATTATCTCACCTTTGAAATGAAACCGCGGGTTTTTATACGAATTATCTATGGACAGAACGTCGCCGTTTGTACATGCTAGGTGAGTGGGACTGTTAATAATATAAACGACACGATCAACGAGGCAGTACGTGTTCAGACTCCTAATGATTGAGCAATATATCGCTGAAGTCGATACAATCAGCAATTATTTATATCTATTATTTTATTGGTAGGAACAACATACAAAGGTTACCGTTTTGGTGTTAAGTGGTCTATCGTCTATGAATATGAAATGAAAGTAAAGAGAAGAATTTTATTTGGAATACATCATTATCCATGACTGAATATTTACAATTAATTGTAAACATATAATATGTATACTTAATAATATTAAATTTTGTTACTTCTTACCTATATCTTAGGTATACTTCATTTAATATTTGAAAGCTACGCCCTTGAAAGCTCACAACTCAACTACCCAGTAACAAACATTTTTAATATAAAAACAAGAAAATAAAGGTGCATATAATTAATTTTTCAATATCGCCCACATCTCAATCTCTTCGTACTTAATCTAAATTTAATTTAGAAAAAAAGTGGAATAAACCAATTTGCTTCGCTTTGTAGCAATTTACCTATTAGATATACGTATTTAGAAAGTACCTACTTAATGTGAACAGGAATTTATGGAAAAGAATTTTAAAAATAATCTCTGTTCAGAAATACATCATTGCATCTCTCCCACATCAAACGTGGGTGGCATGTGTCTATATTATTGCTCTTACAATTGAAAAGGGCAAAACGAAAACCATCGTAAAGTATTGGATATCAAATATTCAAATCTCGGACCGAACATTATACATTTTGATATACAATATGCATCTTCATGGATTGCATAAATAAACCAGATATTTTTTTATTCATTTTAGTATTTTATTTTTGTTTTTGTTTTTATGCCCTTCTTTGATTTAAAGCTATGTTTTACAACGACCGAATTTAATGTCTGTTGGCATTCTCTACCAGCCTCTGTTTTTGTTCTCTCTGGACAGTGTCGTAATATAAAAATCTTAGTTTCCAATCCGAGGTGAACTTGACCGATAGTAATTATATTTCAATACAACGGAAACTACAAGGTCATCGGGTTTAAATTTCTAATTCAATAGTTTGTCGAATCGTGTACTAATTTTATTCAATAATTCATTTATTCTGTATAAATATTTAATAATTTTAAGACTGCAATGTAAAAGTCCTATTGCTTGGCGTGGGTCTCTTCCTGTTCCTGACACTAGAGGACACCAGAAGCTAGCAGTACCACGCTTCAACAGATTTGCTAGTTTTACCATCTGCGTTAGCCGATTTAGCTGCTTTCCAGAAGATAGATTTATTTAGATTTTTTATAATATAGGAGTAGCAGACGAGGATGCAGTCGACCTGATGGTAAATGGCTGCTGCCGCCCATGAACATCTGTAATGAACCCCAGATAGGATAAGATTCCTATCTGGGGTTCCTATATGTACTCTATGTCCTCTGAGTACTAAGCTGGAACGCCTCAGAAAAATATGTCTCCTTGCCTTCAGATGCAGCAATCGAACGCTACACCCATGTAAGTTTGAGCGCCAGTCGCAGCTACTTTTGAAAGCGGAATCGCCTAAGCTAAAAGTAGCTAGTCTGCTATGGCCGTTCATTTTGCAGCTATTGGAAACGGTCAGAAACTAGTGGTTTAGTAACAACTATTATCTAAAAACAGCTCATTTAAAGTGCATATTTTGTAATCATAGTTTTAACATATAATTTTAACAAACTTAAAGATAGGAGTTTTGTAACGAAAGCTTGGTGACACAAATTGTTAGTCGAAGTTTAAAAAACATTTCTGTTTTGATCGACAAGTGTTAGTTAGGGCGACGAAAGGAAATAAACTTGAGAGCACCGAAAAATACATTTGTCGTAAATTTTGAACTTAGCGACAAATGCAATTTAATAATGTAATTATATAAAATTAGATTATAAGGCATATCACATTAGGTGACAGTAATAAATATGAAATTGCATTTAAATAAATGTTTTAACATTTTTATTAGCTTAGAAACATGTCCGCATAGTAATAGCGTATTTAAAGTAAATGGGTATGCATAATGTATGCCGTATTTATATGATACTAGTTTTTGCCCGCGGCTTCGCCAGCGCTAAAGAGAAAATAATATGACATTTTAACATACATAAAACTGAAAATTCGTACCTTCATTGGAATGAAAGTGGCGAAAATTGGTCGTACCGACTCTGCAACCTTCCTGGGCTCATAGACAATAACTTTGCTAAAGATCATCACTTGATCAAATGCATACTTCACGATTCTAATATTGATTAAAATAATCGACTTTTTGGTTCAAAAGATCGACTCTCCGATTATTCGATCTTAGATCGCTATCCCTAGTTCCCGTGGGATTTCCGGGATAAACACTATCCTATGTCCTTTCTCGGGTCTCAAACTATCTTTGTACAAAATTTTATTAAAATCGGTTCAGTGGTATAGGCGTGAAGAAGAGACAACCAGACAGACAGACAGACAGACAGAGTTACTTTCGGATTTATAATATTAGTAAGGATTGTAATGAACTCTTTCGCTCATAAAAAAACCAGGCGCACGCCTGAGGAATATAAGAACGAAAGTGAAAGTTTTTAACAAAGGGATGGCTCGTATTGTTATTTATCCGTAAAGTGCAGTTTAAAAGTCTAGTTCCATTTGTAACACAAAGTATGAGCATTATATTGTTAAAACGGGTCTTATTTTAAGACTTGTAGTAACGGACTTTTGACCGAAAAACTTAAGTCTGTGCTGGACTTACGGCATAATGGTGTGTAACTATAAACAATAAATCTATGTAAATAAAAGGCTGGAAAAACAGTGTCACCTATTAAAGTGAACAGGCGTGTAATTTTTTGTTAAATAAATAATAATCAGTGTCAGTGAGACGGCATTATACAATTCGGTCAAGTAGACTTAGTGAAGTAAACTTTGACCCGGTTCTGATGACGTCATGTATCATTATTTACTAACATACATTTTGCCATATCCTAGGCCATTTGTCAGAGCAAAGTTCCATGAAGGAAAATCACGTACGTTCACCTTGTTCCAGGGAGAGGCTTATGTTACCGATTAATGACGTCATATTATAGTGAGATGGTAAAATGCTATATTATAATAACTACTTCAACTGTTATTTACTCCTTTAAACAAGATACCAACATCCTTTCTAAAATGAAATTATTATGCTCATTACTTTGAATATTACTTAACTTACTAAATACCTGTTCGGTTATTAATATTACTCTCATAACTGCAACTGATATTTAGAAATGTTCATATCCGTGTTATTATGACAACGGATAAATATTGAATAATGATAATATATCTTGATACTAGGTACTTTAAATGCTTTTTATATTTTTTATAATTAATTGTTGTTGATTTTCTATAGCACGCTTGCCTAAATCCTAGAATTTAATCCTTATTTAATGCCTAAGTTTTACAATCTTGTAGTTATGTAAGTCTAACGCCGGACGTGACGACATGCCCGCACCACGACATCCGACCACAAATAAGCTGTGATTAAACTGTTTACTAAATCATTACTCACTCAGAGCTTTTAAAAAAATGTTAGAAAGGGTATCGTTTGGATAGCACATCCTAACAGGGTATAGATAATTTCGGGATTAAACTTTCATATCAGTCCCAATAGATAAGATAAAACATGTAGGTCAAGTTGAGTCAAGAGGTCCAGAACCTTACTCCAGAGGTGCAGAAAGAACACAGACGGCGCTGCTTTTTTATTTAAAATGAAACTCCAAACAAAATAGAAAATTATAATAATTACTCTTTACAAACATATAGGCACAGACTACACTATTACACATTTTCTACTTTATGGAGTAATAATATCTCTGTAAATGAGACTTTAATAACTAACCTAAATAACACGCAACTGAGAACATTCTTTCTCCCATTAGCTAATATTGTAGATATTTTTCGTATTGTCTACTCACGTGACTTACATGAATATTTTATTTAATACTGAAAACGTAGATAAGCAGACACTCCATACTTAGGGACCATAAATAATTAGAAAATAAATTATTTCGGTTATCGTTGCTATTTATAAGTATCAGATTTGTTTTAGTAGTGATTGTAAAATATCAAGTCATCAACCTTTTCCTGTTCCACTGCTGGGCACGGGTCTCCTCTAAATTAAGGAAAGTTATGATTTGGACTAGCCTCGGCCGAGGACTCAAATGGGGCCAGCTTCGTTTTTGGACTGGGCCCCGAGCACATTTAAGAGGTGAGAAAATATCAAATATGGAAAATTATTTTACTGGAGCTCTATTTTTTCATTTATGTTTTCAAGGAAATGGGAAGACCTTTTTTCGTTTACCTATTTTCACAGGACTTATTTTTATAGACATATATATAATCCTACAACGGCCCGTGACTTTATACCTTAACGAACATCCAGAGGCGGGCTAAGGCCGTCGGAGGCCCAGGGCGGTAAATTGAATGGAGGCCTTCAATGTAAAAAGCTGATATAATGTTAAGAAATTCCAAATGTGTCATAGACGTATTCACGTTGCCGACAAATACGTATGGCTCCAGCGACGTTCTTTTTGTAGCCCCCCAAGATCCCCCAGGCACCAGGGCCCCAGGATCGGGGGCCCGGCGCGGACCGCACGTCCGTTAGTCCGCTAGAGCTAAGCTAACATCAAAACTACTATAAAGAGATTGCCCCGATCTGTTTTATGATTTTATAGTTCGTTTAACAACGATTGGTTACGGTAAAATTTGTTACAATACAACAATTTCCATTTTATATTGATTGGTTTAAGCCATCGTCGATAAATACTTTCGAATAACGAGTGACTTGAAATTATTTACGATGCATATTTTACTATCTACGTAATAACTTCAATTCCTTCCGGTTAATGATTTTAACTGTATGTGAAATTTAAACAATGTTGTGTTAAAATTGATTTATTTTGTCGTAACCCTTATGTGCGCTTGCTACTTTTTTTATATTAATACCGGATTGGAACACGCCCTCCAATGAAAATATCGGACAAGAAATATAACGGGTTTTTTTCATTATGATTATCAAATATGAACTGTTTATTATTATAAAATATTGTTTTATAGTCCGCATCAAACTGCTAGTCAGCTCTGAATATAGAAATGAATCGCTTCGCCATAGCAAATTGTATGACTAAACCTGCTCGCAACAACTTCAGAGCGGACTAGCAGTTTGGCGCGAACTATACTTAGGTACTTCATGCATATAAGTAGATACGTTACCGTGTATTGATGTGCAGCCTCGCTATTGACAAAAAGAGCATGATATTGAGCGGAAAATATGATATTGGCTAGTTTAAAACTACATTTTTACAGTATACATAAAAGTATGTGAGTAGGTAAGCTTAAACTGCATGTTTACGTATCATTTTTACAATGTAGGTATACCGTAGGACACGCTAAGTGTTTTTGTCACACTTTTCCTCCTTATTGTCGTGAAGTACTAGGAAAAAAGGACTAAAATAAAAACAAACTGACTCGTTTGTTTTAGGGATTGGCGAGCCTTGAGAGATTATTGCACCCATTAGTCACGCAGCGGCTAGGTACGGCCGTGTAATACATAAGAAACAAACCAAAAACGATTATTATTATTACTACAACGTTTAAATTATTGTGCCAGTACGTGACCACATTGTAGGTTCATAATTAGGAACCTTTTTAGGCCCTGTTTTTACCTACAGACACCAACCGAGTCAGACACGGGCCGTGGCAGACACAATCACATTTTTCCGTAAAATATTTTCGTCTGATACGTCCTATATCTGTGATGTAAAGGAACCCTTAGGATAGGAGACAATATTAGGGAATTGGTTGCATCCAGTCATTTTAAAAGTTTCCTATTGGTAATGGATTTATAACCAAATCGAAATAAAACGCTACTATCCCTAAATACTAAGTAGGTATTACTCTTACCACACCCTTCAAATGAAGTTAATGAACACAGCAGCACATAACACTATTTAAAGATTATAGATTTAAAAACTTTCAAAACCACTTGTTAATATAAAATACATTAATCTAGTTGTAATTTAATCTCTTTGTTGTTATAAAGAAATATAAGGTGTGACAGTGGTATTAAAAAACTTTGAGTTCTCTAGGTGGGAAGAATTTTTATATTTTCATAAGTTGCTATCTCCGGCAATATATATCTATTAGATAATGACAATACGACTGCGATTGGCAGAAATCAAAATGGTACATAAAAAATAATTATAATGAAACTGCAATCTTCAAACAACCAATCGGGCAAGCAGTTTTTGCACAAAACGTGTTTGAACAAACTGGTATTAAAATATTTGAAAATAAATGATTCTATTTTAACAATTCACTTCCGATACTTTTCCAAAATAGTTTCATTGTTGTATGTTTCACAAATTGAGTAATCTGTTGTTTTTGTTTACATTTTACTAGTTTCAAGTAAAAAGATGTCAATGCAAAAGTAGGTAGTCCATCAATAACAAACACTGAGTACTACCTAACTTATATTTTGTAACATTATGACATAAGAGCACATCCGCTTTAAGAATGAACTACTTTACGGTCCTACATTATTGAACGGTTTGTTAAACATTTCAAATAATTAAAATCAATTTTCATGTCGAAATAAGTATTCAATCGAAACCTTTACTCAAGGACTGGAAAAACCACAGACTACGTTCGCTAAAACTTTTCCTACCACTACTTTTGTGTATAGGTACTAGAAACTTCAATGAAAACGAATGCAAATACGAACCTGATATATTTGCAACACGATCAAAATATCACCAAACGAGTTTTTAAAACCAAAACTTTTTAAAAGGCGAGCAGGTAAACCCAATGTCCTTTGCTTACTTTGCTCATGTCATAAGCTCATAAGGTTTAACAGGAAAATAAATTATGGAGAAACTGCTGCGATTCAACTCACCTGCATCCTGAGAACACGATACACTTTTACTTTGCGTTCCTAATGATCGACCCGAATTTGTTATGATTTCTAAAGTGTTTCACGCGACCAGTGAAGCGTTTAAGTCTGCGAATGGGTACAGAGAGAATGCCGTGGCCGCAGACCCGACAGTGCCGTAACCTCTTACTTAACAGACTCCCCTCTCTGCAAATCGCGAACTAACTTACCACTGTCGTATGCCATGGTGCGTCACAAGTTACGTGACGTTTAATGGGTGAATAAAACACAATAATTAGGTAACAATTTTATGTTATATAAAAATAGAAAAGATACTTTTACTACCCGTCTTCAATAGACTATCTTAATCGTAGATTCGCATGCAAAGGGTAATCTCTTTTTAAACCATATCCCGTCTTTATCTTGTTGTTAAACTGAATAATTTAATTAACTCATTTAATTAATTACAATCATTCTTAAACTAGTTTGTTGTTGTTATTAAGATCTACACAATAAATATTTGTCTTATGCGCATGCGCACCCAATTTATCGTTCATACATAAATAAATTATGATACACGTCCAATATTTAGGAAGGCCTTAATGATTACTTGGAATATACATAACTATCGACGATTTCTTACAATTCGATGTTTTATCTTATACAAAACTAATTACTCAATAAAAGTAAACATAAATAAGTAAACAAGTATAGTAAGAATATGCCTATACGGAGAATACCTTATATTTATAATATTGATATGAAAGCATTATTTTTCAATATTAATTGAGAATTCCTAACCATATACCTTATTACATAGATAAGTATAGATATCACATCGCTTTGTAATTGAAGGAAGCCATTAAATGGCTTAAACGGCTGACAATTCTGTCAGCCATTTAATGGCTGTCATGGTGTAATTTACGCGGAACAATGCCGACATGCGCAGTTAAGTTGTGCAAAAATACGAAATCGAAGAAAAAGTGCGGAGAAATATCGTTTCATTCGTAAATCATCTAAAAACTACATTTTTTAAATATTTTTCAAACACGAAAATAGATGACAGTGACAATTTTAATTGTCAAAACTGGTTACATTTTCTTGTTAGGAGTGATTTATCTTTGCTAATCTATGCCTTATTAGGTATACTTCATTAATTTTAATCCTGAACATATTTTTCAAATTGCAGAAAAATACCAATTTGTTTTTTTAACATTTTTAAAAATATTTTTATTATGTACTTTTTATATACGTACCTAAGACCAATAAAACCATTGGTAAAACCGCATGTAGGCAATAGATTACCACATTGTGGTGACGGTACAGATTATCAATGACGTAATCAAACTTCAAACGGATTTTACATAACACTATTTATAAATATATCTCCATTCAGGATACAGGATACGCCTCAATACCTACTTAATTAGTTTCTTAATAATTAAATACGCAGTATTTTACGTAGGAAGTTATGGCTTATGGCTTCTTAAACGGCGCATGAAATGCCCTGTAATTATTCTATCAACGGAGAGTAATACGTTTTAGCACGAAAGATCTAATTAAATATGTGAATTAAATATTTTATTTGCAGTAGTTATTTCAAATGAAACCATTTAAATTGCTTTAATTACATAATTATGCCCATCGTGGTTTTAATCGGTACAGTAATCATAGTAAAAGTACTCTATAAATAATTAAATATAGTTTATAAATAGGTTTTGGACTTATATACTAAAGGTTATTTAGATAATTAAGCAATAGATTTAATAATTTGGTTCAAAGAAGCGCTTCGGACACCGCCGTTAAAACATTTTTTCATATTAAACAGAATATTTCGAACGACATCAAAAGGACAAATTTGTTAAACAATAATTTTAATTTTAATTTTTAGTCTATGGGGAGTAATTGGGAAAACCACACAGAAATACAGCGCGGTAAACGCACGAATTTTCGAATAATTTAAATCTATGGTACATTGATTAGTAAAGATAGTAAGATTAGTAAGAAAGAAGCCACAAACGGCTTATTAGTAAGTTTTTTTTTTGAATTCGTAACATATAAAAACATTTTTAGAGAAAAATTACGAATAAATTACTAATGCTGCGTAATTTACATAATAAATAAATAATTATTTCAAATATTTTAGGGACATTTTAGCACGGAGACGTGGCAAAACGTTTTTACGCAACTATTCAGTTCTCAATACTGGGTACATTTTTTTGTTGGGAGTGAGTAATCTTTACTAATCTATGCTATGGTAATATTATTTAATTTTGTCTATGCTCTCAACCCGTCTTCAGAAGAATTTACTATCAAGCTGCGCCCATGAACCCAATATCGAGGTTAATTGGATCAACCGTACTGACGCACTATCTTGGCCCACTCCCACGGGTAGTTCCTCTGCACGAACGCGAGGGTCCGTCGGATCTGACGCGTCTCCTGCGCCGAACATTGTGGACACGCCCCTCGGAGGACCAATGGAGCTAATGCTGTAAAAATGATATTATTACACTCAATCTAAGTACTACTACATTCAATTAGCTTACTTATTTACTTTACTTTACTTATTTACTACGTTCGGCTAAAGTAAAGCTTGTTTGTAAGATTTTAAAATACCAGACTTTCGTAATCTAGGGAAATCCGAAAACCAAATCAATCAAAATCGAAAGTGTCCATATTGTTCCAATAGATGAGGGAGGTACTCTGCTTGGGCCAGGATCTCTCCGCTAAAGCTCGCGAGAGAGAATCCACCCGTAATCTATACTAATATTATAAAGAGGAAAACTTTGTTTGTTTGTTTGATTTTAATGAATGGGCTCAAAAACTACTGGACCGATTTTAAAAATTATTTCGCCATTCTAAAGCTACATTATCCACGAGTATAATAGGCTATATTTTATATGAAATATATTTGATAAATAGATTTTGAGACGGTACAAAGTTTGCCGGGTCAGCTAGTACAAAAAAAGTGACTTTGTGGCCACCCACTCTGCCCCTGGCACGCTATTTCTAAATGGGTGGGAATGTCTGTTAATACTCACTTCGAAGTCGTACCCCGACACTATCGCAAGGTCCTTCTCCCAATGCGCACTTGATATGTCGTTGCATTGCGACCCTATCAGCCAAGGTCCTCTCCAGCTGATAATCTGTCATCGGTGCGCTGCGCACCGACGCCAATATTGCACAAAGGAGGCACGTAAAGATCAGGCTCTGTAAGATAATATTTTTTCTGTGATTCCAATTAAAATAAACACGAATTAATATATGAATTAAACCTACTAGGTGTCTATTGCTTCGTCTGTCTATGGTTTAGGTTTTTATTTGAAAGTTTTAATTTCCTTTTTGTTAAATATCGCTCGCCTGCTGCATTTATTTTTTTAATGGTGGAAGTAATATGTACTACTTATGTAAATACAATATTATAGTAATATTACAATCGTATCTAAAAATAAATTTACACTTGTCTAATATGCCAGTTTGAGTTTTCCATTATTTTTACAGATTTAAAAAAAAGAGACTATATGTACCTACGACCAGGGCCGGATTTAAGGGAGGGCAACCGGGGCGGCAGCCCCGGGGCCTCCACAAAAGAGAGGCCCCACAATAGAGACGTCTGATTATTTTTTAAAATTCCGACTAGTAAACACTAGTAAAAAAATATATATCTTTTCCTTTGATATTTTTTTCCGCTGTTTTACCTTTATCTACAGTACTTTATACAAACATGAATACTCGAAGAATCTACCTGCGTTTCACAATAAAATATTTATTGAAAAACTCAACTGAAAAAAATTGTTCATTTTATTCGGAAAATAATTTGGGGCCAGGGGGCCTCCACTCCTTTGTTGCCCCAAGGCCTCTAGACTTCTAAATCCGGCCCTGCCTACGACTATTGTTTGTATGTATTTTATTATTTGTCCTACGTATCAAGATGACTGCGGGGACATAAAATATTCACATTGTTCATCCCAAATTTAAGTTCGAGCAAGTTGAAGTTCATTGACCCAAAAATAATATTCACATGAAGCGATATTTCAAAAGGATTCTCTTTGTCCCCATCGCGTACAGACGGAGCTATAAAATATATTATAGCGAGGCAAAATTATATTTTTTCTAAAGTAATATTCATTAAAGGTGGTAGAAACCTTTGTGGTTCAACTCCGGCGGCACCATCGCCACACCTAGCGCCTCATAACAGTAGCGTTATAAACTGCTGTGTTCTGGTTTGAAGGGAGAAGGGAGACATACTTTTCCGAGGCGTTTCACCTTAGCCCTCAGGGGTAGCGGCGCACCTTTGGCCGACAGGTGGGAATATCTAATCCTATCTGGGGTTGATTACAGATGTCCATGGACGACACCATTTACCATCAGGTGAACTGCATGCTCGTATGCTACTCCTATATTATAAAAAGTAAAAATATCTTTGATAACGTTTTCTCCAACCTAAATTTAGCAAAGTCTGAGGTGCGAAATAACATGGTATTCAAACCCCACACCTCTAACTTAAAAACAATCATACCACTTGGTTATCAAGGACCATTACAGTTAAAACATAAGTTATCCTTTTTCCTTTGAGGAATACTGCCCGAACCGGTTTCCAATCGACCGATTGATCAAAGTTTCAAGCCCGATCTAACATTCTGTTTTATTTCCGTCTCTACTTCGAAATACACTCTCCTCTTGCGATCTAGGCTTGGAAAACCCCATGCCACATTCATGCTTTCCCTGTCTGATTAAAATTGGTTTCCAACGTAGGTTTTAAGTATTGATAGTAGATAGTTGATAAGAAAAAAATAAATGTGTTTTAAAACATATTTTAAGTATAGGTAGAGCAATGGCTAGACATAATATGAATTGCATTTTAAAAAACTGACTTTACCTTTTGGAGATATGTACGTACATAAATAGCGAAATGTTTTTAAATTATTGAACTTCCGTTTTACTTGATAAATGAAGAACATATTAATATTAGGTATTTATGTTTATATGTATTATTGTAATACAAAATGAGTTATTTTTTTATTTATTGTCAACTTAAAATTAGAGGTATTCAGATACGAAAGAAGAATGGGCAAATTAGAAGGAACCCAACATTATGAGGGTCAGTTAATGATATAATTGGGGTCAGTAAAGTATAAAAAACCTTGTCTACCTACACATCCGGCTAGTTACGGAAATGAACTTAATGAAAATATTAAATGTGTAATCCATCTGATCTTGATATTTAAATAATTATGACTGCAAGTCATTGAATGTAGTACGAACTTTTATACTCTTTGTTTATTTAAAACCTTTTCAAAGTAATTATATATTTATTTATTATCGTAACGGTTAGTTGCAACCAATTGCAATTATTAAAGAAATCAGACAAATTTCACGCCCATAGAAAGTGTAATATTGCCTACTGATATCATTAAATTTTAAAATTGGTTTCTATGGTTTCTACGTCTACCAAAAATAAATACCACGCCATATAAGTGCAATATTTTTTCTTTTCGGTCATACTTTTAATTTAATTCATTTAGTTCTAAATTCAGATAAATAAAAAATATATCAGATATTCTAAAGTATAATCGTCTTCCCTCTTTTTTTAAATAATTATTTAGGAATTTATTATGTTATTAGCTACATTATATCTAATGAATATGAAAATGTTGATAAGCTAGATTAAATGTAGGTAATTTAATAAATAAAACTTACTTGCATTATGTTTTTATGCCCCGATCGCACGATGGAGTAGTCTGTAAAGCCCCCAATTTTATTAAACAACTCCTACTTAAATATTTACAACCTATATCACTTTACTTTTTAGGCAACGCCTGGCTGACGAATAGGGACTAACTGGCCACAAACTATACGGCTCCCCTTTGTGAAGTGATTACTTCAATAGAGGGCTTACGATAAGTCGTTAAGACAAATTTTGACCGGTCTTTTTGTACGGCACTTTAAGGAAGATAAGGATTCGTAATGGATTCAGGGCATAATGGCCGTGCTGGATACTTTGTAAATAGGCGACGCCATTAAGCAAACATTACGAATTTAGTACGCTAAAATAATGGGAAGCTAGATAACGCATTGTTTACGTTAAATTCGGGTTAGTTAATACAAAAATGACCACATTATGTATGTGCGTGTGTAATTGTTTATTATTCCCCGTATACTCGTTCACGGGTTCTAACGCAAGAAAGTAATCAATGACAAACATCTGTTGTAAATGTTATAATGTTTGTCGCGTCTGCCCGGTTTGTCTGTCCTCTATCGTTCTGTAACAATGTCATCAAAATAGGTTCAACCATTTCCAAAATTAATCTGTAACAGGGATTCTACAGAGACAACAATAGGATCTTGTAAGTGCGTCACAAACTCTACACCGTACAAGAACTATACATCAGCTATGGATTTTTATAAATCTCGATTATTATTTAATCATTTTTGTATTATTTTATTTTATTATTCCAAAGGGAAAATTCAAGTGCAGATCTTTGTCCGTTTGGTTGGTATAATTTAATTTGATTTTTACACATGGAAACACTACAACAAAGAAACCAGCAGAAACAGATTAAATATATTGTTATTTCTCGACGAATAAATGTTTAATGTAGGGTAAAAGAACATATTATATAAGTAATTATTTGGAACATTTGAAAAATGTTATTAAAAAATAAACATTTAATTATTATTTATTGTAAAGAAAATTCTCACTTTTGACATTTCCTCTGATTGTCAACATTCCGAAAGTAAAAAGTGCACTAATTAACTACTTGTCAGTCAATCATATGTTAGTAATTAGTGATGTCAGAGTTTGTTTACTAATGATAGTTAAACAAGTGTTATTTTCTAACTTCTCGCGATGAATGTTCCGGGAACGGCTGGAGAATCGTCGTGTAAGCGACAAGAAAATGGCGACTCAACAATGGAATCCGAACGCCCACTGAAGAAAGCGCGCTTTGCATGGCAAGTTAAGGGAAAGTATCATTTGAGAAACGAAATAACCGAAACCGCTAAAGCTCCTGTAGCGGCGGTGAATGATTCTGATAAGGCTGGTTCCTCGTCAGCCAGCACAAACGACTCGAATGACATAGTAGGTAATACAGAGCAAAATCTCGAGATTCTAGGCGATTATTTGTTGAAACAGGACTTTAATACACTAGACTCTGTTATCACGGATACTAACAAGTCTATTTTGCCGAGTACGAGTATATCGCCGGAGAAACTCCCGTACCCTCGGTACATAAGCTCATACAACAGTACTGTGAACAAATCTAGAAGTGAGAATGCATCAATACCTATGTCCTTGGTCTCACCCAATTACAGCGAGGACCAGTGCATAGCACGATGGCAAGCAAGACAGGTGAATATCAGTATTCTATTGAGTATTATTGAGCATTAGCATTATTTTGGAGATATATTTTTTTTATTCGATTTTTTTATAAAAATACGGTATGCAGACCAGCAGATTTTAGGTGGTTACTGTCACCCATGTACGTTTGTAGCTATACCTTGAAACTCATCACGGCTGTGTTGCAATTCTTGAGGACTATCAGCAGACTCATATGTAACAACAAAGCAAAGTGCTTCCATATGGTAAAATAGTTAAACCAGTAATATTTCTACTGTTTATAGAAACATAAAATAGATACTAATTATAGATATATTTATCATTATGCTTTCTTGGTATGCTATAAGAACCTTGGGTCTATAATTCACTATGCAAAATCATGTTTAATTCTTTATGAATTTGAATTTTGCATAACATAAATTTCAAATTATGTTTTAGACAATAGACATACTGTATGAATTACGGTCTTGTCTCTTATTATAATTCTTCACTAAGTTAACCATAACACTGCTAATTGTTTTGTACGGTATTATCTTATTTTACTTGTACCTTCCTTGATCATGTACATTGTCTTGTACTGATAGTAACAATGTTACAAAATCTTTTAAACAGACTGATTTGTCGTGAATACAGCATTTATGTTGTCACTTCATTCATTATCCTTATGAAATTTTATCTTTAATTGTTTCAGATGGCTAAAGGATTTGTAGATAACACAATAAACAGAGTACTGGATTCCTGGATGGTGGCTCCACTGCCAACAGACATGGATAACAACAGGTTTCTGGCCTTAGATGTAGCAGAGTTCATCAACAACCTGCCCGGAGACAACAGTATCGAAAATGAAGGAATCCTCATGGCTATATCTGCACATGGTCTTCAGAATGCTCCTAATGCAGAAAACACAAGTAGTGTAGAGAAAAATATTTCTTCAAACACAAAAGATTTGTTCCTTTCACCTCCCAGCAGTCCAATATCTGACGAGGAAGCGACTACTGAAGGTATCACAGAAAATAAACCAAGTAATTCAGAGAGGGGCTCGTCCAGTGAATTCGACATGTCATGGTCCTACACAGATGATATAAGGGGTTCAGTTAATAATGATCTTACTTTCTTCCCCGATACGTCCAATTCCTCATATCAATGCTTCAGTGAAAGCAATCATCCCCAAACGCCTAATAATGAGTATGAAGCTGATGAAAACCTCAATTTAAATGACAATATCATACACAATCATTACGATTTTCTAGATGCAGCAGTAACATTTGCCATTCAAAATAAGGGGCTGACCTCTTTAGGCTCTGACTATGGTTAAGACTAAACTCCTCATAAAATAAATCGATTTATTATTCTTGTATCTGCTATGTAAAATGTTAAGCACAAAATAATATTTGGGTAGAGGAATTGTGAAGATAGACAATAGTCATATTTACAATAAGAATAATATACATATATGCTGCCATAAGACCATCTGTTACCCAATAAACAGTATTTCTTACTGGTCAGACTGATAAGTGTTATAAATAATCTACAATACATTATAGTTATAATTACCATATAACAATAAAGATGTTGTCTTGTGTAGTTTAAATGCAATTAAGGACATAAATATAGACTATGTGTTAAACTTGTATATTTTGTTACATGCTGATTTTCTATAGTATTATGTATGTAACATAATATGAACTATGTGATATTATTTAAAAGAAATTCCTAACAAAAACGACTGTCAAATTTTATTAGAAGTACAAATGTTTACTGTTTAATCATATCAGTGTGAGTTTAAATGTTGGACTTAATTATTTTATTTGAATTATCAACTGTGTAACTTGAATATCATTTATCAAGATGTTTTGTATTTTCATAGAGCTGTCCATTTCTGTTTTATAGAAATACATTGCTTTGTATACTCGTAGTTGGCACTTAATTCAATTTATTCTAACCTATTCAACTGAATACACTATTATTTTTTGAATAAGTTTTGAGTGAATAGTGGTGCAAAGATTTTTTCCTCACATACACTACATTTGAAGTAATACTCCAACTTACATTAAGTGATAAAAATATTTCAAGACTTTGTTAATAATTAAGTAACTTATTTGGGTAGTGCTAGGTTACGACAGAATACCTCTTCTACCAAGAGCAAAAGGGCATCCATGACGATTTCTCCGCGTTAAAAAAAGCAGCGCCCTCTAATTCAGCATGTGCGTTCACCCTACGTAAGCGCATCCTTGGGACTACTCATACTATTTTCCAATACAAACAAACGAGCGTACATCCTCGTCAATTTTAGCAGATAACGTAAGGGTGAAGTGAACTGTCCATTAAAACATTTTTTTTTTATAACCAAATCGTCGTCGTCAAATCCTCACCGCCCCACTGCTGGGCACGGATCTCCTTTCAGATTGACAGATTTAGCCAGGCCAGCCCAGCATGTTGCCAAGTGCGCAACATGCCAATTGGAACTAGTGGCTGGTTTCTCATCTGAGTTGGTAATAAAAACATCCCCACTGGTTGCTATAGGGTTTGAACAACTAATCTACATTGCATAAATGCCCAATTTGTATTAAGCACATATTTATGTATTTGTTATTAATGTTACGATATTATTATCATGTGGTTTCGTTTAATGGTTGAGGCTATTTCCTGTACTCATGTAGTTTACTTTTGTGAGGTAACCATAATCAAGACATAGTCAGTTTTGGTCATTTTTACCGCCAACTTAAAATAACTACCTTTCGTTCCTACTTTTTTTTTAATTTTAACGAGCGGTAGGTTTGGTATGTTAAAAATAATGTAGGAATAATTAAAAATTGAGAAAGGTAGTAAATATACTGATATAACTTATAACTATTTGTAAACGAAATAAAAAGTCCTCAATAACAATTTTATTATTGCTTGTTATTATTCACATAATACAAAATAAACTATGCACAAATTTAAGACCACTGATGTCGTTCCATCTGACTTCATAATATAATATTTGAATTACAACTTACTATCATTCACAACAGTTGCAGGTAATGTAAGACGTAAGTATAATATATAACAGCAAGTCCAGCACGCTAATATGAATGCTTGAGAAATTCTTAAATGGATGACAAGTAAAGAATTTCTCTCAACTTCACAAGAATAAAAAATATCTGTTTGTTCGTCGTGTCCTTCCATATTAGCAAGCTAGATTTGCACGTAAAATTAATGTACATGTCAGGAGCACAAATACAGGTAACACAAAGTTCGGTCTATATTAATAATTATGTTTATTAGATTCGCGATTTCAATCGAACGGCAGTTGCTCCTTCAATATATTTTTATCACAAACTGATATTTAATTTGAAGTTAGCATTCTTTAGGTTGAACTGAATATTTAGTGCGTCCCAGTATCAGTTTTTTTTCACTTTTGATTAGCGCGACTTGTACTGGTAATCCCATTGAATCGTAAAGTGTTTTTTTTATATAACCCATATCATAATATAAATTCTTGAAACAGATTGAAATTGCTACTTCTACACTTGTTCGATATACCTTATTATACATCTGCCTACCTCCCTTCAGAACATAACACAGCATTGAGCTATTATATGATTATGAAAGTCTTAACCATACAATTACTTCTTTTTTAAATCTAGAAATATGTTTTGGCTTTTATAAATGGACCCCAATATGACATAAGACTACAGATGAATGAATGTATGAACTGATTGAACGAACAGTGTGTTACCTTTCGCGCCGGTCTCCCGTAAAATAATTGTGATGTTCTTAAGAAATTAGTTATCATTACATTCATGGCCGCGTACCCTACATAATTTTCTAACATATCCGTAACTGTACAATCGTTTAGCAATTATTTAAGTTTTAAATATATTTACAAATCATTAAAATTCTCTCAAGACACCAATTACCGAAGCAATTTCATATCTACCTTCATAAATCATTCCAGTTGTAAGACAACAGTGTATGTCGCTTATTTTTTCGAAAAGTCATGTTTTGACAAAATTAGGATAAAATATTAATCAATGAATATAGTCATAATTAATAATAATTTTCTGCGTTCTTCTCTTTACATCATCACTATGAAATAAAAAAAAACATAATATAACAATTTTGTTGTATGTGTTGATATAACTTAAAAGTTAAAAACCTGATTATAAAAAACTGTTGTCTGTCTACTAAAAAACTTTGTCACTGTTAAGCTTAAGCATTATGCCCCAAAAATTATTTTATCAGGCGAAAGATTGGCCGAACCTTTAATCAGTATAAGGGCTTGTACACAAAACTGCGATGCGACGCGATGCGAATACGCAACGCAGAAAATTGCGACACGAATTGCTGCGATGCGATATCGTGCGGCATAGCGTCTCAGGGTGACCAAGGGTCTCGCAGGAATGCGCGATGAGAATCAATTCCTAAGTTCTTGCGATGCAAATTTTTACGATGCGACGACGCATCGCAGTTTTGTGTACAAGCTCTTAGAACCGGCCGACACAGATTTGCTGCAATATGCGAACTTGCATACTTCTTTATACTGATACAAGACCCGACCAGACTATCGGTCGATAAAAAGTATAGTTTTCGAGGACTCTTATTATCGTTAAAAACTTATTGGTTAGTACATTAACACACGAATTTAAGGCATATGCGTGGCAAGGTATCCTTGAGGCATTCCTACATGAAATTCCTCGACAAAGTTACATTGCATTCTTATTGATATGGTTATTTTTTGGATATTGCAGAAACGAACCCTGATATTAAGCCGACACCGTCGTCTTATCTGTGTTACCTTCAGTGTTGAAGTGTTTGCTCAGCAATAGTTAACTAGTGTGGTGTTCTGAACAAAAAAAATAAACAAGTAAAAAATTAAAAGCTCTCAATTAAAACTTTTTAAAGGTTTTTAGTAATATATGTAGTTAGTCTTCGCGACTTTACCATAAGATGCATATTAAATATCACAACAATGTAATCGTATGTAATGGGGAAATAAATATATGTTTTGAAATAATGCTGTTAGTAGAATTAGAGCCTTTTACCGCAGACAAACTAACCAAATAGACCTCTAATATAAGCGGCATTCATTTCATAAGAACAAATATCCATTCACAATGATGTACAGGACAGACTGCACTCTGATGGGCTCTAACTACAGGTCTAACAATAATTTCAATAAGCTGGCTTAAAATAGGATCTATATATTTATTTATAAAAGAACTTGCAGCTCTTCTGATGTTATGTGGTCATTTAAGTCCATGGTCATATGTTACAGACATTGATACATTGTCGAAACCTGTGATAGCAACCTTTTACCTACTTGATATATCTCGCGGATCATCCTCCAATAATTAAGAAACGGCTTTAAATTTATCAACCTTTTAAATTTAACTAACAGAATACTAAAAAAATATGCCTTGAATTAGCAGTCTATTGGTATATTAATCCATGTCTCATAATATGAACAAACTCGTTTCCTGTTCTTAAAAACAGTCTTAAAAATACGTCCACATCGTGAACATATAAACAATTTGTATATTTTACAACATCTTTCATTATAACCAAGACATAACTAAACAAATTAAAACACATCATTATAAAACACTAAAACCTGCGATCACTGTTCATATATAATTTCATAATAAAATGTTCGTTATATTTTGATTTCTTATAAGAATGTCATGGCTTGATTTATAAATACATTTCTCAAAATCGAATATTACAGATACACATTAAGATCATACTATATTATAAAATATGTATAATTGCTTAGGCACTTAAAATAATGTAATCCCTTGGTTTAAGTTAAAAATCTAATATCTATTCAATAGAAATCATACTTATATTGGATTCTCGTCGTTTTCATTTAAGTAATTGTTTACTGGTTTAGATCTTATTTGGCTATATTTAAGATATATTTTATGGCAGAGACTTTAAGTACACTTCTGATCATGTAAAAAAACGAGATGAGTTATAAATAAAAAATAATAAACACTGGTACACATACAAAACATAATTGTATAGGAAAACATCAAAATCACTTTTTTGTAGGGAGTAATTATACCGGACTAAGTCGAAAAAGTAAAAATATAAAAACGATTTATTGCCTGTATCTATTTATGCTATTTTCTAAATAAAAAATGTACAAAACGTAAAAATTATTATTATATGATACAACGCGTTCGGTGGCCTATCATTATTTATCAATTTGTGCGATTGAACGCACGTGATCACTCATTAGACTTATCCCTTATAGTTATAGATCATTATTCACATATATATTTATGACTTTATTGTAAATGAAGACTCAACGTAATATTTATGTGGCCGACCCCAGGAGCGCGTTCCGTATAAAATGTATTGATAAATGTGCATATGGGCGTGGCCGAGGCAGTGGGATGTTAAGAAAAATATATCATAAAACGAATTTCTAAAATAGAACTGAATAACAGTGAATTGTTGATATAATTTTGAGGATTATCATTTCGGATAACATAACAGATCATTTACAACTACAGACATAAAACGTGTGACATGCTTTCCGTAACAGACAAAATGTATTCTCCTTCTCCTACACAGTAAAAAGACGTTATTATATCTACCTTAACACAGCGGCTTGCTTGACGAAATATTGTTTTATGCGTCTCGGCCGTTATAGCACTTTCACTATCTGCTATAAGTAGGACTTTTGAATTCTTTTTCTTTTACCAATCTTTAATGTCGGCTACGGCCACATAGTTCGTTGGACAGACAACCGATGGGGTAGGAAGGTCCTCGAATGGAGACCACGCCTCGGCAAAAGGAGTACAGGACGCCCCCCGACCAGGAAGACTGATGACCTGAAGCGGACGGAGGGTAACCGCTGGATCCAGAACGCTCAAGAACGGTCGGAGTGGCGCAGATTAGGGGAGGCCTTTGTCCAGCAGTGGACTATTAAAGGCTGATGGATGGAATCTTTAAAGGGAGCCTGGCCACGCCCATAACAATGATTCCCTATGTAATTAATTAGCTGCGCGGCTCTCTTACTGATCAAATTAAGTCACAACCGCGAACATATCTGGATCGGCGGCGTCACATCATATAATCTCATTACATTATAAGCTATAAGATTATTTACACGACTTACTTCTAGAAAAATGACCAAATAAAAATTAAAATTGACAAACACATCGTCTTATAGTTAACAAAGCGTATGGATTCATCGTATTTACAATTACGTAAAGATAATGTGTATATTATTACATGCAAACTAGGGCACCAAAATAATAAGTACATTATTATTATCCATTACATGCGAATCCTATGTTCGCTTTGCATTATTTAGGGTGCCTTTCCACCAAAGACGAGCGAAGTAGCTAAGCGAGTAAGATGTTCTATAAGAATACTTAACTACACCGGTCACTAGAGACGGGCTGTTCACACAACTGTAGCAGCGGTAATCTTGGGTGCATGGCTGTCTTGGCGTTATAGGGAGTATCTCTACAGTTGCCTGCCGTGCAGTGTTCCAGAGTACGTTGGTCTGTTTACGTTATGGCGGCAGGGGAAACCAAGGGACCAAGTGTCGTCTATAGCCCCTGCAACTTTGCCGCAGGGCCGTTTTAGGAATTTGCTCCTACTTCCGTACACACATCACAATTAAGAAGACAATTAAGGGTCACCTCCACTCCTACATCCTAGATTGCTTCTGCGGCAGGTGTGTGAGTTGCCCGCCTAACTCGCATCCCTCCACCCAAAAACATAGCTTAACAAATGAAGATCAAGCAATCCTATTAGAGGATTTCACACATCCACAGCTTAGCTGTGCAGCACATCACTGGCGAAAAGACACCCTAACGCGCCTCAAAACGTAGCACATTATTACTTTATAAAGCAAATATTGCGTAAGTCGTGGCCATACGTAAAGCGTGTTGCGTGTTCGCAGAGAACAGCCCTTTTACACGACTATAATTAGTTTAGGCGCATTAGTTTTTTATGTATGTACAACTAGACATTTCAGTAACATAAGACATACTCAAATATCAATATAGTACAGAAAGCTTACAAAGTTTGGCAAGTACAACAATGTTTGTGCGTTAGTCTTAACGAATATTTCATTATGATATATTTTATAAATATTATTGCTTCATTTGCCACAATATACATAATAGATCGCTTACCTAATGCACCCACTCGATGCGGCAGGACCGATAGTATCACAATCCGAAGCACAATCGTGAACCGATCGCTGGCAGTGTAAAAGGGCCTTACATCGTTACTAGCATTCAAATTATAAGTCGAATGTACATATAGGTCACATTATTATAAGGCGGAAGTTTAGACTTAACACTATTCTAAAACGTATGTACAATATGAACAGAACTAAAGCGATACGCACAACAGGCTTCGAATATAAACTTCGGGCCACAATATTGCTTATTATTTCATTTTTATGTTTTTAAGTTCACATAACTGTGTGTACAGCCCACGTTAAACATCACAATACATTGCTTCAATCGACATACAAACGCAATAATAGACTTTTAAACAAACATTTGTATTAGATATTGATTTTTTTTTATAACATTAAATAAAAAAAAATCCTTCACTTTTCATACCCACATTATTGAAAATCGCTCCGTCAGATTTGACTATGATGGAACGTTGTTAATTTTAGACTAAAATAAATTAATAATAATGATAACAGACTAGTTTTTTGTCTGCAATTTAATTCCTTTTAATCGTAATCTCACAACAGACCTCGGATTATGTGCATTACATGTTAAAATTGAGCTGTAAAGATAAATTCTTTGAAAATATTACTAAAAGATAAGTTCGTTTCGGATTTATTTATTTTTGCTGTTTTCAATTTCATTTTCAATACATATATTATTAATTATTGCTCTTGTTTCGTCAGTAGTGTGAATACATAATATTAATAGAGGTCAAATTCTTAGGTGATTCCTTTTAGACCTAATAAGACCTCAAAGAGTTTAAATTTTAGTTAATTAACTCAAAAACTGAATGTAGTCATATTGGTGTCATAAAATATTTATTTAATTTTCAGAACTCATATAAAACCATTTTCATTTTACTGATATTAAAATATTTATAGCCTACCTATATCATAGCAAAGCAATTTCTGTATCTGCATACAATCATGCATAAAATCCAATGTCCACACATTCAGTCAGTGGAACTTCAAACGTTACCAGGGGGGTTACTACCATCTCTTAAAACAATATTATTTTAATCATACATTGAAATATCGTACCACGACCTCATTAAAGTACGATTGTTTTTATAATATTACCATAAGCAGTTTTGTATTATGTCGGCAGAAATTAGTCATTCTTTTTTTTGCAGGAAATTTAACTTTTAAAGCAAAATATGACAATTTCAGTTGGTTTTATACAATGGATAAGCGAAAAATTAATAAGAGTTTAAGTTTGTTCAACTGCGTTTGACGGAACACAATCAAGACCGTGGTGCGAAAGACATGACACTAGTTTTGACATCTCGTTTCCTCTTGGATAAGAAATAGACAAATTACTCATTTTTTACATCACTCGGCAGGAATAAAACTATACTGGTTTAAGGAGGTCGTGGTACGAAACAAAATAATGTTGATGCAATATTGAAATAAAACTTTCCTGAACTATGATGGTTTTTAAAAGATGGTGGTAGACCCCCAGTTTGCAATCTTCAACAATGTCTAACTATACTCTTGAGATCGTACCAAAATTTTAACCCAATCAATTTGAATAAATAATTAATCGATGTGAATTAGTCCACGATACATTGAAATAAATACTTGTGATGAGTAGTAATAAGATGTGCCGGTTTTAAATCTATCCGCGGATACAGATCATTGATGCAAATCCGAAAATACGGATACGGATCTGAATTTACGTCGCCGGTGTTGGTGCCGGATTGACCTTATATAAATGGTTGATGCACAACCAGTTTTATGTTAGTAAGTGACATGTTTCGAGTTTTATCGTGTTTTTGTTCAAGTGTCTATACAAATAAACTAAAAAACAAACAATACAACGAAGTAAAAGATCCGCTGAAATAACGGACCCGGATTTTCCCATCGGATATCCGCGGATACGGATACGGCACACCACTAGCAGTAATGAACAGTTCACAGTTCAGGCAGGATTGGCGAGGGCGTGGCGCGGCGCTACGGTTTGAACTTCACGAGGGGTATGTTTTTTGAATGCAGGCACTTGTCACAAACCCACTCCGCGTACACCTCCGCAGTCAGGAGCTGGAAAGCTGGCTCCGTCAACCCGGTACAGCCCCTGGAAATTGATAGAATACGCACTATATTACACATTGCTTGTTTCTTCAACTTTTTAAGGTGATCTTCAAAAAAATTAAACAGGGGATTTGGGTAACTCACGATGTTTTTCGAAGCAAGAGTTAATTAATTTTTAGTAACACGTAACTGTGAAACATAATAGGTGCGTGCCTGAGATTCGAACCCTGGACCGCCCGTAATGAGGCGGAGCTTCTTACCACTATAGGACATTTTTTATATCTCTGTAAACAAAGTGCTTTTAGACTTCATTTAGTTTCTTATCTCCATGTAAGGAGTATGTGTTATTTAAATTTTTTCGTAATTCATAAATGAAAGATGGAATTGAAGGATATAAATTAAGTGAAAATTATTTGAGAAATAATCATGTTTAATGTTTTTTTTATTTATTTATTTTCTTCTACAGGTAAGTTAAGCAATAATTTTTAGGAAAATAGTATGGTTATTAGATTTTGCTTGAGATTAAATAAAATAATTCTCTTTTATAGAGCTACTCCATATAGTTTTTATTTCACCAATATTAACATCACATCTATTTGCAGAGAAATATAATTTTGAAACAAAAAATATGTAAAACACTTGATAGAAAACATAAAATAGCCGAGACATTTACTCTGTAAATATTGGAAATTTTCAGCAGCCTTCAGTTACAAATATTCGAACCTCCACAATATGTAGATTTGTACATGACGTCGCTACGTATGTAAAATTCTCATTTGCATATTCATATTTGCAGAAGGCAACATCTTATAAAAACTGAGACAAGTAACTTGATAAATATGGAAAGAATAACATGGTAGCAGTTAAACGGAATTTATATCTTATTGTATTCTTAGATAAACATAAAAATTAGGTTTTAAAATTTTTGTTTGCTTCTATTAATTTTGTGAATAGCTATTTTCTGATGAAATATAATCAGGAATTAGATTTAAACATTTTCAACTTCTAGTCTAGTCTAATTCGCTTATACTTCTGATATTTACAGGAATTTTTATTTTATTACTCTTTGAGTATCCCATTGGAACAGTATAAAAAAAATCTGCTTTGAAAATTTAGCCTAAAAGTAACTAATTGTGCAGTGAGAATAAATAATAAAAAAAATAAACTTACCTATGAAACCAAAAGTTGCAACCCGATTCACAGAGGATAGCTTGATCATTATCGTGTACCTCCTTGTGGCACACCCCACAGGGGTAGATTGGTGGTGCATTCGGGTTTTGGGGGTTGAACACCATTGGTTGGTCAGGAGGGTATACTTTCCCTGCACTAACTGGCATGGGCTTTGGACCAAACATACCCATTCCTTGACTCATTGGCCCAACTCCTTGCCCACCAGGGCCACCCATTGCCATTCCGCTCATCCCAGCCAATGGACCACAGTTACCCATGTTTCCTGGTCCAGGCCCCATGCCCATTGAACCGCTACCTCCCATACCCATTGGACCACCATGCCCCATGTGACTACCTGAATAAGGAGGTCCAGGGCCCATTGATGTCATAGGTCCGTTACCACCCATTGGACCACTTCCCATTCCTGAACCCATTGGACTTCCATGTCTCATAGGACCACAATGACCAGGACCCATTCCACCACTCTGCATAGGACTTGGGGACATTATAGAACTACTGGGACCCATTGAACCGTTTGAACAGCTCGGACCCATAGGTCCATTCATACGAGGAACATTCATACCTGGGCCTCCACCTCCCATGGGTCCATTCATAGGTCCGTTCATGGATCCTGCTCCTAATGGACTGTGCATTGGAGGACCCATAGGGCTGTTGCTCATGTGACTGCCAGCCATTGATCCCATATTCATAGGACTTCCCATAGGACCTGATGACATTGGTGAACCCATTGGCATTGAATTCATTGGACTCATCGGACTTCCCATTGATCTTGATGTAGGACCCATACCTGGGCCTATACTGTGGTTGCTCATTCCCATATTAGGGCCTCCCATGGGGGACATTCCACCCATATGTCCCATTGGACTCATGTTACCCATCGGGCTGATTCCTCCTCTAGGTGGCATTTGCTGGCTCATTGGACTCATATTGTGTGGTAAAGGGCTCATATGTCTCATTGGAGGTCCACCCATGCTGTGCATAGGCCCCATCATTCCCATAGGGCCATTTTGACTCATCATAGGCCCGTTTTGGCTCATCATAGGGCCATTGTGTGATACTGTAGAAGGAGAATCGTCAAAAGGGTTGGAAGCCACAATAGTATCACCATAACCAGTTAAAGGGGGTGGTAGTAAGTCTTGGGCAGTAGGGGGAGGTTGTGGAGTTAAGGCATTGTTGGCATTTGATGTTTTTCTACGTTTCTTTGGATTACTTGGCGCCGGTGCTGGTGGTGTGGGTGTGTCCATGGGTGGCTTGAAATCCGGAGGTCCTAATCCTGGACCGGGCAGCCTGTAAGAGGGCATACCAGCCAGATTGTGACTCATTATGATTCTATTCCGCTCCAGCTCTAATGACCATCATGAGAAGTTATGACTAAAGTAGCTAGTTTAGAAAATACATTCACACATAAGGCACCGCATTGTCACGAGAAAGCGCAATAACGTGCCGGAAGACTGCTTGTGTCTATTTCTGTAACAAAAAATATATCATTATAATAACATCACAGAAAATATATAACTCATGTGCAATGAACGAACCCGAAGATCTGCTAATTGTTTGTTATTAATCGTCACTCGCCAATGATTACGAGATACGAGTAAAAGCCGTGGATTGTACGCAAAGAAATATAAGTAACCTGCACATTAGGAATGCATAAATCGGCACGAACCGATGTTAATTTGAACGTAGTATCCACCATTGTAATGAATATCCAGAAATAACAACACAAAACTTACTGCATTATCAATTTAACATCGGAATTGGTGATTATTTTTTTGTCCTCATCAAGTCCCCAAGGCAGGCGTGCAACATATGACAAAATACCAAAAGTAAATCACTTTTAACGTCCAGATATTATTATTTACAGAAGGCTCCTTGGTAGAGTACCGTTTTAACACACATGAAGAACACTTATAACTACAATTACTAGTTCATTCAGTGCATTTTTATTTACGACTCACGATATTACAAACAACACACGCCACATTCACGATATATTTTTATCAGAAAATTGCCGCTAGGGGTCGTCTTCTGCGTTCTTTTTTAATGACGCTAAGAAGGCAAAAGATAACGTTATACATAGTAACTATCATTTATACTTAAACAAAGTATACATAAATATAATATAAACACAAACAAATTATTTAAATATATTACTAAAATACATAACGAAAAGTCATTCCATTGCTTACATCTAGTTTCAATTAATGTTATTAATGTTGAACCGATAATGCAAATGTCTTTCTAAATTGAACGTCAGATTTGTCAGTTTGACTTTGACATTTTAAGCAAGAAAATTTTTAGGTTATGTATTAATATCAAATAATATCAATAGAAACATCGCTTAAATAAAGAAATGGCTTTAAATAGGCTATTTGCAAGCCTAACAATAACACCTACATTAATAAGTAGAAGAGCGATATGTACAAGTGTGATAAACTTTGCTAGTAAGCCTAGTGTTGTGAAACCGAAGCCTGGCTTTGGTAAAAGTTACCGAAGAATAGTTCATTTCCCTGAGGAGTATACTGTTAAGCCTTTGGAGGTCACGAATCTCGCTGGCCGAGATCCAGTTACAGGTTATTTCCTGATAATACTAAGCGATTTTCCAATTATTTTTACTAATAGCGCGATTTTATAGTAGCGATTTTATAATTATTTTTCCTAATAAAACTAAGCGATTTTCACTTTGAATATGTGATTATTATAAATTGGTTTTCCCCAAATATATTTACAATTCTAGGTATATTTAGGTTCTGAGTTCAATTATTTATTTATTTATTTATTTTTAATTAAAAGTGGGATTTTTTCGCTGGGCGAACACATCATCCCGTACAAACAAACTATTAAGCAATTCATCTCATAACATTGTATAAAACGAGTACATACTTTTAAAATATTTTAAATTGCGCACATACGGAGTTTCTTTCGCCACTTCCTCTCCATAACGAACCACTATCCAAAGCGGTGGTATTTTGTTAATGTTCGAAAAAAAAAATCAATATTAATCAATTTTGAATAAACCAAATTTGAATATGAATTTAGATAAAATAATAATAAAAAAAAGGAATAGAACCCAAATTATTTCTTTGCTAAACCTAAGTCAGCTAACCTAAATAGCACCCTAGCTTCCTCCGACATCGGGGAAGCCAGAATGCTATTCAGATAGCCAACATGTGCAGACTTTACTCCCAAATATAAATTCCGAAATGTTTCATTTCGAACACATTCCATCAAAATATGTGTGACATCCTCAATCACACCACAATCCTCACAATTTGGTGACGTAATTTTGTTCATTAAAAATGCAAATTTATTTGATGGAATATGTCCGGAACGTAACCTAAGCGCTGTTTTTAGGCAATTTCTTTTAAAAGGTATATTATCGATCCACGAAAATTTTGATATTTGTGGCTGAATAGTTCGATACCAGATTCCCTTCTCACAAGACCTAGTATCGAAGTATTCCTGCAAATTCAAGTTCTGAGTTCAATGCTTGCCAAAAGGATTCAAATGATGAATTGTATTGTCATTTTCACACACATACTACAATAATTTTATCCAAACATTCAAAGTGGTTAAAATGTACAAACAAAATGCTTCTACTGGATCTATCACCACTATATTTATTTCTAATATTTTCTATTTCTATATAAAACTATCTTTTATTTATCAGGGCGGGTGGTGGCTAAGGGCATAGGTGGTGGAATCAAGCACAAGTACCACTGGATACAATGGGTGAGAGATGGGCCTACTGAAGGGCCACCACAGGAAGAAAAAGTCATCCAGGTAAATGAAACTCCAATTATCTCAAAATTAGAACAATATACTTGGTTTTTTTTTATGTGTAGACTAATATCTACTTATTAAATTGTTACCAATTTACTGTTCTTTTACAATATAAAATAAGAACATATCACCATTGTCAATATTTGACTAGCAAATGATCCTCTGAGGCTTAAATTCACTCTTTGTAACTTTTCGCCTAAGACGTTACAAGAAGAATATAAGATGAATATATTAATAAATTTGATTTTAAATGTTCTTAGTACATCTGTAACATGTTCCAAATTGCAGTGAGTACTTACCATGTATGTGCATTTGTATAATATGTTTGTTAGCAACTTCAGTCTGATTATAAAATAGGTTCAATGTTATATTTTTATATGCTCTCTTACTATATTACTCCTAATTTTGGGGTAAATGCTACTTAAGTCAAAATAATATTCTGAATGGAATATCACTTTTCTTGTATTCATGCCAGATAATGGAAGATGGATGCAGGACAGCTCACATAGCCCTGGTAGCCGTTGGAGACAAACTGAAATACATACTGGCAACAGAGAATATGAAGGCTGGCAATATTATCAAAACATCTCGCCATTTACCCAGGATACCTGGTACTGTAAAATTAAAAGATTCTCTAATATACATTTGATAAATTTTAATCATAAAATTTTGCTTATGTTGAATATTTTATCTTACCCATATGGTTAACAGAAGTGTACAAGGTGAATAGGCAAAATAACAAGTTACGAGAAAGGTTTGGATAAAAACTGTATCATTAGTTTTTAGAGAGTGTAGAGTTTAGTAGCGGAATTGTTGTTCATTGAAAGATATTAGTACTGTTAGAGCACCTAATACGCGTAGGGCTCGAAATGAAAGAAGTGGACTGTATTTTAAAGGTTTAATTGGGATCGGTTACAAATTATTGCGAGCGTCCGTCTCTGCCCGCCGCCGTAGGCCAAGTGGTCAAGGAGTGGGGTGACTGGCCGCGCGCCGCGGCGGCCGCCGCCGGCGCACGTTTCGCCCGCACATTAAGAGGCGAACAAGTACTAATAGGTAATTGTTTGTTTTTTCAGTGAGAGCGAATGAAGGTGATGCATATGTCTTAGGCGCTCTCCCTACAGGGACAATAGTACATTGTATTGAGAGGGATCCAGGTGAGTAATAATATTACTATAACTATAATACAATAGTATTGCACAGCCATTTCGATTGGCATAAAAAGTAAGATTTCAAAATTAAATTTTAATTAAGTTACTTACAATTCACTTTTCCATAATTTTAATGAAGCCACATTACCTGGATACTATGCTGGAAATCTTCAGAAAAAATTGTCTCCCTTACCAATTAGAACACAGCAGTGCTTAACGCTGCTGTGTTCTAATTTGCTGTTAATGTTATGCAGAAATAGAGTCCTCAGAAAAAAAATTCTTCCTAACCAATCAACATAGCAATGCTTAACGCTGCTATTATTAGGCAGAAATAGAGTTCTCAGAAAAAAAATCTCAACGATAATAATCAATCAATAATAATATTGGTATTAGGTGTATGAAGTACATAATTACCTATTTCTTTGCAGGTAGAGGAGGTCTCTACATCCACGCTGCTGGTACGAGCGGCACAATTATGAGGAGACAGGACGATCGCGTTATTGTACAAATGCCTTCTAAGCGGCTATTCAGCTTTGACCAACACTGCATGGCTGTTGTGGGTGCGTAGACTTGTATAATTAAACGAGCTTTTACACGCGGCTTCGCTCGTGGTCATAGTATTTTATCTATTTTATTTACACGTATGGAGTTTCTTGCGCCGCTTCTTCTCCATAGCGAAATACCTTCCGAAGCGGTGATAGTTTGTTGACTTTCAAAAAGTATTCTATATGAATCAATTTTGAATAAATGAGATTTGAATTTTAATTCGAATATTCCTCCGGAACGGTACTTCTTTTCAGGATAAAGGTACCCTGTGTTCTTTTCTGAATCCCTAACAATGTGTATATAAAATTTCATGATAATCGGTCAAGTAATTGAGGCGTTTAAGTGTAGCAAAGAAGCTCACATTCCCATTTATAATATTGTTTGGTAAGTAAGCTGCGACGTTATTAAGGTTTTCGTTGTGGCATATATTTACATGTGTGGAAATATAAATTAGACAGGAGCTTCTGATTTGCTGCTGTGTATCGCGTTGATGTCGCGTGCCTTTCGCAATTCGAGACTTGTAGTGTATTCAGTTTTACTATAGGATTGAAAGAAATACTGCTTTTGGCCGCAACCACGCGGCCGATCGATTTTTTAAGTATTAATTAAGTTACTAAGCATTGTAAGCATTATAGAAATTTTAAGGCCATATCTCCCAATTTTCTACCATTTACTGACATTGTTTTGTTCAGGATTACCAAGTAAATATACCGAATGTTTTCTTGGTAATCCTCAATGGTAATGAAAATATATAATTATAATTATCATCATGTCTTCAGGTCGCCTGTCAAACGTACTGCACGGAGACACACCCATAGGCTCCCCACAACGCAACAGATGGCTCGGTAACCGTCCACGCTCAGGGTTGTGGAAGCGGAAGGACGGCAGACACGGCAGGAAGATCAAGCCACCGAAGCCGGTCAAGAAGATCGCCAACCCTAAAAGCTACCCAACACCTGCCATTCAAATGACTATGAGCCCTTAGTTGTAATTACTTATGGATTAAAATAGTTTGTCGATTTTAACTGGTTTGTTTAGATTTTTTTAATTATTCGGAACTCACAAATTCATTCGGTACAAAGTATATTTTTTAGGGTTCCGTACCAAGGGCGTAATATCAGAACCCTATTACTAAACGTCCGCTGTTTGTCAGTCTGTCATTGGTCTCTCTATTTCTGGTTACCGTTATAGGCACACTTGAAAGTTTTCAGAGATTATACATACTGAGTATAATGGCAGCCGCTTATTAACTAATACTAAAAATAGAAAAAAAGCTTCAAAACAAACGGGAGTTGCCATGTCTATTTCCCTGCCTTTTCGAATTTATCTATTAAGCCGCAATAGGTTAGATCTGCTTAATTGTAAGGGCAAGTAAAATAACATTCCACATTTATTTTACATTTAATAACAGAATTTGTGAAGAAATTACACTTATTACATTAATATACTGGCTCAAAATAGCATGGAACAATATTGCACTATTTTACTTATATCTGACAAATTGTAGTTTAAAATGGTTAATAGTGGCTGTTGATATTACTTAATTATACCAAAATATAAATTATATACAGTAATACCTCGGACTTACACGATTAGTGAGACCGAGTGATACCCGCGTAAGTCGAATTCGCGTAAGTCGGGGTATGCATCGTATGGTATGATTTCGAATGTGTTGACTTCGCGCAACAAATACAAATGTTTACATGAATAATTGTAGGATTAGTGAGCTTATTTTTTATAATCGGGAATTGCGGGACACCCAAACCATAGGAGAATCGACGAGATTTGAAAATCGCGTAACTCCGAATTCGCGTAAGTCGGGGTATTACTGTATTCAAAATATCAATACAAAATTATTAAATGAAACACGTTTTAGTAGTGAGAATGTTTTGCGCAAATAAATCTATACTAATGAAAGAAAAATCAATATACATTTTTCTTTCGTCAAATTAATTTTATAATCAAAAGTAAATGCATACATACAGACTATACAATTGATTATTAAATATAGGATATCACCAATAAAATAACGCCGTGCATTTTTAACTGACAGTAGCACTTAAATAGTTTAAACAGTGAAGAGTAAGAGATCAAAATATAAATTGACTGGTATAGTCCGCGCTAAACTGCTAGTCCGCTCTGAAGTTGTTGCGAGCAGGTGTAGTCATACAATTTGCTATGGCGACGCGATTCTAAATTATTCAGAGCGGACTAGCCGTTTTACGGTGGACTATAATCTATTAATGGCAAGATAAGTATAAATCAGTGAAAGAAATAGCACATTTTTAATTAGTGATATATGACGTCATCTCATCCTATCGCATTTACCGTAAATCATCCGTCTGTCTATCATATATCGAAAATGGTTCTATATTTTGCGAATAATATGCAACTGGTAGAAATTTTCACAAAGTACAAGCATCAAATACAATATTAGACCGTTTTTCAATGTGCAGAATTTACAACACATAGATATATTACCTACATTTATTAGGATTTATCTTAATTTAAACATTGAATAAAAGATTATTGATTAATATATACTCTTCTACTAAGAATTGTATTAATACGAATATAAATAGACCACAGAGATAGATATATTTTTGGCTCATAGAATATACTTTATAAGTATTTTTTTGTCTTTTAACTAATTAGTTAATTAATTGAGCATAAAATACACATGAAAATACATAATGTATTAAATTATAATTTTTAGGATATAACTAAAGGGTTTTGAACATTTTGTATGGATCTGGCATAGGTATAAGGTCCGCCATTTTGTAAAATCATTCTTCAAAATGGCGGGCAGAAATAGTTACAACATTTTATCAATGAAGACTTATCGATTGTAATCAGTACAATATCAACTTTTTTATCATTTGGCGCCACACACAGGTATGACGTATCCCTTATATTGTTTTCAAAATGGCGGACTTTAGAGGTATCCCAAAAAGTTCGATGGCTTATAAAGATTGGAAAAGTTAACATAGACAAAATAATGCACAATATACATACAATTTTATCACAATTCATAATAATAATAATATGAAAAATAAAATAAAAGTATATTTTATATACATTTAGAAAACGAATAATGCCCACTTAAATTACAGTAACACTTTAATTAGGTACATTTAAAGCTCAATTACTATGTTTAGATACTACAAAATAATAATATGCAAAATATACACAACGCGAGTAGCACAACATAATATAAAAAGTGAGGTTCAGTTCATCAGATGATAAATGGAAACTGATGGACATCTCTAATCAATCCCGGATAGGATTGTAGTCCTATCAAAAGTTGGCCATACATGCTTCCTACCTTGAGACCTAAAACTGAACCTTGAATGAGTTTCGCCGTGGCCAGGATTGTCCTTTTTGAGATTTATAATATTATAGGAAGATTTTTTTCGCAGAGTTTTGCTTAGAAAGCGGTCAGAATCCATTATGCCACTACACATGACGTAGATAGATAGATATCTAAGCCGCCTTGTATATATATGTGCAAAACAACCTCGCCTGGCCACAGCTGTAATAATCCCAGATGTCTCTTTATTTCGGAGAGGGAGGGAGTGTTTTCAATCCCCCCTTCCCCCTCCCGGCTTCAGCTACGCTCATACTTCTCTACCATCCAAACTATCCACCTATCAGCCTTTACAAATCCATATCCGGACATTGGTTTCTCCTATTTGCCATATTATGACTGAGTCTGTGCCTTCTGCTTTCTGATATCAGTCCATTTAGCAAGACACATTCTCTGTATTATCCTTTATACCAATGTCGCCTAAGTGAGATTATAATTATAATAATTATGGAATAATATAGCTGCAATATTGAAACATCACAAATACAATTACTGGATTAGGAACGAAAGATGTCACAGGTTATTATAGTTTTCGACTTCTAACAAATTGAATGCATAACACCTTTCTATTGAATAGTTATTTGATGAGTGCGTAAACATGATCATGTAACTTTGAAATTCAAATACATAATTTAAGGGTAGAAACTGACTGAACTTTACTGTTCGAGGTAGTGAAGTGTATTTTAGACGTTTAACATGTAAATAGTGATGATGCCAATAACTTTATAACTACAATGATGTCAGAGTTGGCACATATGTCATGTTGACAATAACTGTATAACTATTATGATGACAGAGTTATACATGTCATGTTGACAATAACTATATAACTACGATAATGACAAAGTAGTCATATAATACTTTCATAGTTTTTGAGGTGTAGTTAAGTCACTGGATGGAAAAAGGAATATTGATAGTATGATCATGTTTTTTTTATAAAGGTATGTGTGTTACTAAACATTTTCAAATGACAAATATATGATTTTAAAATTACAGCTACACACCAATATAATAGGAAATGTCAAAGTTAATGTTTAATATATTCTCCCATAGACACTGAAACTTGTATTTTAAAATGAGTACACCGATATTTTAAAAGCTTGAGATAAGTAATGCCATAATAATGAATGCATTTAATTTTCTTTTTATTCGAGATCTTGATCTTCATCCGAAAATGTTAGTACCTGGAAAGAAAATAATATAAATTAATTAATTATAATTAAATACTCGAATAAATTGATAAACGAAATCAAAGAGTTGTCATAAAACGAAAAATTTGTATGGATAATTTCTGCAACCAGACAGTACAAACCACTTATGTGTTTTTAAAGTTTTTTTTTAAAGTATACTTTTTAAAGGGTTTCCATATGGGTTTCCATACACATATACCTTATCTTTATCTTTGCATTGAAGTTTCATACAAGTATACATAATAAATAAATATTTATTGTCTGTGTATTTCAAAATTAAGTACATTCTAATTTCAATGCTTACACAAGTAACACTTAAGTAAGCATAGGGAAGGGAGATTCTCTAACTTTAACTGATGACGGAGAGGTTACAAGTAACAATGACTTAAATCTGAATTAATGACCTCTGTCCTCTCTTTAAAAATGACTTAAATCCGAATTAATGACCTCTGACCTATCTTTAAATATTACTGTTAATATGTCATACTTACATCAGTCATCTCCGCAGACAGATGCAGTTGAGTCAACCCGGTGATCTCCTCGAGATGCGAGGCACTGTCCAGCACTTTCAACAGGAACTCGGTACCGCGTTGCTTATAGGCGTTAATGACCACATCGGAGCATGCGATGCATTGCTTGAACTTCGCACAAGTTGGCACCACCGTCTGGTAGGAGTGCAGGAAGCCTCTAATGGAGTGCGGCACCACTCCGAGCTCGCCTTGGGTTATCTCTGCGTCCTTTTCGGAGTCTTCGCTTAAATTGCATATGGCTGGTGCTTCGGCCCTGGAAGATAAATATGATGTGTAACAAATTGTTGTAGGGTCTACTTTAAAATACATGAAAATAATAATGTTGAAAATAAATTAAAATAACTAATGAGCTAGCCTACAGCTGTTATGTATTTCTGGCAATTGGTATGCCATTGTGAATGTATTGTGGTAGGGTAGAATGGATTAAAAGAATGAAGTGTGGTAGAGGCGAAATCTAACATTGCGTCTGGCATCTGTCCTTCATGCAAAATTTTAGTTTCGATGCAGATTTTTATATCAAAATAAAAAACCCGACTGTTCAAAGGTAATTAATTTAAAAGGGAAATAATGTAGATTACATGCCTCTCGGAATTTAGAGGAATCCAATGGCGTTTCTATTATTAAAATCTATCAAACTGTTTGGGCAGTGGCGTGCCAAAGAATGATACATACAAACGCTCAAAACCTACGTTTCGTAGTGGTGTAAAAAGCGTCATTTATAAATTATATTTTTATTTACAGTGGAATAGAGCGTGTAAGCAGTGATAGCCTAGTGGTTAAGAAACGCGGCCTCTCGATCGAGGGGTCTGAGGTTCAAATCCCAGGCACGCACTTCTGATTTTCAAATTTATGTGCGTATTAGAAATTAATTATCACTCGCTTAAACGGTGAAGGAAAACATCGCGAGGAAACCTGCATACCTGAGAGACAAAAATCTTAAAGGTATGTGAAGTCTACCAATACGCACTCGGCCAGCGCGGTGGACTATGGCCTAATCCTTCTCATTCTGAGAGGAGACCTGTGCCCAGCAGTGGGACAGTAATGGGTTGATGATGAGAGCGTTTTTTTTTTTTTTTAAGTAGCAGACGAGCATGCAGCCCACCTGCTGTTATTAGGTAGAAATAGATGTGGCGGTGGTGCCGCCGGAGTCGAACCGCAAAGGGTTCTACCACCTTTAAACGCGTGTTTACAGAGTGTGTACATACTTGAGCGGGTGCTGCAGCAGCGCGGCGAGCAGCTCGACGGCGAGCGCGGCCGCCACGCCCGCCGCGCCGGGCCGCGACACCGTGCACTGCTGGTCCAGCGTGCGCTCCTTCTGCGACTGTGCACAACACAACGTTAATACTTTCAAATGCGGTTAGTTTTTTATAAGTTTCATATGTGTGTCATTTTAAACAAAGTCTTGTATATGTCCGAACAAGCGTATTCTATGTCATACGTAGAGGTATACATGTGCATATATGGTTAAAGTGAGGGATAGACGGATGGATGCAAATATCTACAATATAAAATACAACATAATTGCATAAACAAACATATACATGGAGAAGTAGGGTGAAAAAAGAGAGGGAAGGGAAAGAGGAGGAGAAAGAAAGGGAGAGACATTACATGAAAAACAGGGGGAAGAGGAGCGACGGATATTCGGAGAAGGCAGATATATACCGAGCCAAATTTAAAGTCCGCTCTGAAGTTAATCCGCGCAGGTGTCAGTCAGAGAGTCAATGCGGTTGAACACAACTACAAGCATATACTTTGTAGCAACGTAAGGGCACACTAACGCAGCTATCTTTCGCCCTTTGGGCGAGAACGAGCAGCGGATGGGTGCCTTTCCCGCACTGTCTTCATCCCCCAGATATTATCTACAATTTGCTATTGCGACGCGACTCGTTTTTATATTCGGAGCGGAATAGCAGTTTGGCGCGGATTCTACACAAATATGAAGTGTTGTACTTCAAGTTTGCGTACTCATTACTCGCAATTTAAACATTCGTCAGCGACTTCAGCTAGGCTTCATCACCGTTCAAGGGCACCAGCCCGATGCCGTGCCGCATCACCAGGTGGCTGTCGGTACTCACGTTCCCCGGCGCGGTGACGTCATTGCAGAAGTAGCAGCCCAGCTGCCCCCCGGGCACGTAGGCGCGGCTGACGGCGCCGGGCTCGTCCAGCGGCACCAGCCCGATGCCGTGCCGCATCACCAGGTGGCTGTCGGTACTCACGTTCCCCGGCGCGGTGACGTCATTGCAGAAGTAGCAGCCCAGCTGCCCCCCGGGCACGTAGGCGCGGCTGACGGCGCCGGGCTCGTCCAGCGGCACCAGCCCGATGCCGTGCCGCATCACCAGGTGGCTGTCGGTACTCACGTTCCCCGGCGCGGTGACGTCATTGCAGAAGTAGCAGCCCAGCTGCCCCCCGGGCACGTAGGCGCGGCTGACGGCGCCGGGCTCGTCCAGCGGCACCAGCCCGATGCCGTGCCGCATCACCAGGTGGCTGTCGGTACTCACGTTCCCCGGCGCGGTGACGTCATTGCAGAAGTAGCAGCCCAGCTGCCCCCCGGGCACGTAGGCGCGGCTGACGGCGCCGGGCTCGTCCAGCGGCACCAGCCCGATGCCGTGCCGCATCACCAGGTAGCTGTCGAAGCCCAGCGCTGCGTTGATCACGATCTGGAATGGAATAAGTAATTATAGACTGGTAAACGTCTTGAATTAATGCGGTGAATGAATACGATTTGTTCAATAGCCAGCATAATTTACTGCACTGTCGTCTGCAAAATATCAGATATCCTTTTATATTTTTTATTAACATATCTGAATACACGAAACATCAATTTTCATTCCCACAAAACAAATTTGAATAATTTCCTTTATTTTATTTTATTTCAAGTAACATTTTATCAAATGACCAATGCTATATGATATTGCGGTCTATTTGCTGAGCTGGGCTCGACTACAGATAACTAAATTTTGTCAAAATGGATGGCACTGTTAGTATGGTTGTAACACTTATTAGCAAATTATCAAATCACTATGATACGAGGGTACGTTTTTAAGTTCGCGGAATGAGGGACAAGGAGCGAAAATAAAATGTCAAAATTATTTTTCTTTTTCTACATATTCTCCTGCAAGACGAATGCATTTTTCAGATCTTTGTATTAACTTATTTAAACCCTCATAAAAAAATGTTTTGTCCTTGTCGGAAAAATACGAGGAAATTGCGTCCTTTACTTCTTCGTCTGTAGAAAATTTCTTTCCACGAAGCTCTTTTTTCATTTTTGGAAAGAGATAATAATCGCTGGGAGCCAGGTCTGGACTATAGGGTGGGTGATTTAAAATATCAAAGCCCACCTTATGCAGGGCAGCCAGTGCAATACGGCTCTTGTGTACGGGCGCATTGTCGTGCAACAGCAGGACACCTCTGGATAATTTTCCTCGTCTTTTTTCTTTGATGGCTTCTTTTAACCGCTCCAAGATTGTTGCGTAATATTCTCCGATTATAGAGACACCTTTATCTTTGTAATCTATTAACAAAATTCCTTCTGCATCCCAAAAGAGTGTCGCCATGAGTTTGCCGGCCGATTGTGACACCTTAAACTTTTTAGGAGGTGCTGTACCCTTTTTATGCCACTGCATGGAGTCTTGTTTAGACTCAGGTTCATAATGGTGAACCCAAGTTTCATCTCCAGTAACAATTCGATTCAGTACAATATCCTTATCTTCTCCACAGAGGTTCAAAAACGCACGGGAACATTCAACGCGCTGTTGTTTCTGAGGCGGCGTGAGCATTCTCGGCACCCACCGCGCGCTGACCTTAGTCATGCCAAGATGGTCATGCAGAATTTTAAAAATGGTTGTATCCGATACTCCAACCATTTCTGCAAGCTGTTTCTTCTTTAGCCGAGCATCTTCCAGTGCTAATTTTTCGACTTCCGCTATCGTTTCCGGAATGGTCACCTCAACAGACCGTCCTGGTCGTGGGTCGTCTTCAAGTGAATCCCTGCCTTGCTTAAAAAGGTTGTTCCACTTGTAAACCATCGTTTTTCCAGGGCAATAGTCCCCGTAAACCGATGACATCTCTTCCATTATGATTTGCACAGACTTTCCTTGCTTGGTAAGGAACTTTATAACGGCGCGATGCTCGATTTTCTCCATACTTCCAATTTTCTTCCGGATTGAGTTGTTTAATTGTCGATAGTTTTAAAACTAATGATGCAATTGTGATAAAACTTTATATTTATACTATTTATGAGTCACTTAACACGTACCGCCCTTAACGAGCCCGCTATCCCCCCTCCAACCCTGCCATTCCGCGGACTTAAAAACGCACCCTCGTATGTCTATTGAGCGTTTAGAAATATTTTAATGATAATGCCACACTAACCTTTTTCTGCTGCGCCGCAATGAGAGTGGGCATCCATCTAGCTTCGCGCGAGTCCAACAGCAGGAAGACGACGTCATGTTCGGAAATCGCCTTGCTCAAGGTCCTTATGTTCGCGAGGATTTCGTCCTTCATCGAGTCTCCGACCGGATGGCCGGGCATAGGGATATGTGTGATGATGCCGTGGGATTTCTGACAACATAGGTAACATATTTCGATTAAAAATATAAGCATGTATAAGAGGAATACGTAGATACGGAGCCAACTTGCAACTTGAAATTATTCTTCAAATTGGAGGATTTTGTTTCACTGACAATTTTCTGGGACTATGAGACATTTTTCGACGACCCATCCCGAGTCCACCACCGCTGTTTGAACGTTAACATAGTTGAAAAAATCATATTACTTTTTCTAACTTACTGAAAAACCAGTTTTTGGCTTATACCGTATATTCTTTTAGTATTTAGTTAATATTATAAGATTTGTGGTAACAGCAAACATTATAATTGGATAGATTGGGATTATTCAAAATCTCAGAAAATCATAAAAATTCCTAGATATCCTATCTATACTAGAACAATACGTGATGAAACATAAAGTCTTAAACGGGGCTTTATGTTAAAAAATAATAAAACTCACAACAGTAGGCAGGATCGCCTTCAAGTTCTCCGCAGCCGCCTCAGCTTTCTTCCTGCCGCCACCCAGGCAGTCCAGGTAAGTGTATAACACTTGCCGCGTAGGGTTCGAATACGACACGGTGCCGCTGTCCACAAACGTTATGTGACGGAAACCCCACGCCTGGAAGTAGAGCAGATTAGTCTTTACATTAAATTCAATACATAAGATTAGGTTAGTTTAGGTTAGCGATTTTCGTACACTAGTTTGGAATTATATTAAATGTTTGTTTCGGTTAACCCTGAAGATAATACAGGTATTTTGTTTTTTATTTAAAGAAGTTTTCGCGCTGTATCGACTCTGAATTATCTTGATATTTTCAAATGTAATGGTAGTGTAATTCTTGAACTCTTTGGAAAAAAAGCTGTAAAATTGTAACGGCAAACAAAATACAAAATTTTAAAATATTTTTTTGATATCGTGAGGCATTAGAGTATAGAACCTAGAGTGCGGAAAGCAAAATCATTAGACTGATTTCAGGTAGGCGTTAATTCTGATAGATAAAATTGCATTTACAGAATGAAACATTAACTATGAATGTAATAAATAACAAAATACAAAACTTATATTAACATTAGTTCTAATACTATGATAACGAATAAGTAAAACTCTAAAAAAAATAATTATTAACATACAAGTAAGTTAATAGGACTTACCAATAAATTGCGAGCCACGTGACACCCGAGAGTGCCAGCGCCCAGCAGCAGGCATTTCGTCGACTTTATGATCTCCACGTCGAGTTCTGGCACCAGACGCCACTTCATCAGCCTCGTGTTCAGATCGGACGACGACTCGGCTAACCTACGAAGATTGGTAATAAATAGATTTTTTTTTATATACAGGGTGAATTTTTAAAACAGGCCTTCAGGACCAAATCTGAAACTATAAGGATTAGCGAAAAATGCTAAAAGGAGTTACGAGGCCGATTTTGATAAAAACTAAAACTGCATCATTACTTTTTTAAAATAACTTTTTCCGTAGCCGGGAATCGAACAAGTTCATTTTGAAAAAAAATGCACCCTCTATATTATTCCACTATCTGCTAGTGTTGCTTATAAGGATCAAAATCTGGAAAGTAATGATAAATGACAAACTAAAGGAAAAGCCTCAATTTTAAGAAAATACATATTTTTTCATATTAATTTGGCAGTTAAGTTCCCGCCATTCATCAATTTAAACATTTCGTGTATTAACATTTTTTTGGCTCAATGTTTCTAATCATTCGAAATGGATGTTTTGTTTCCCAATAATTTATATTTTTATGTCCGACTTAGCTAAGGTTATTTTTAGGACCATTAAAATAGATTTACTTGCTATGGGCGGAGTTTCGTTTAATACAGATGTAAAGTTGTCAATTTGCGAGAATGTCTTTTTCGAGTCAAATCCGAGTGATAACTAAACAAAGAGATATAGAAAATTATATTTACTGTTGAAACGTAGTTATAAACAACAAATAATAAGAATTTACTATTTAATCAGTTATCTATTTCTATCAAAAAATAAATCCTAAAAACGGCGGTAACTTATTAGCCAAACTATTACTTTCTCATACTAAGCCGTATGTCATAGTCATAACATCGAATAATTAGTTGATTAACCAAGAAATTCTTCAATGGTATGACTTATGTCTGTTTCTAAAGAATTATACATAAATCATTTGTTATGTATAATCCTTAAGGATTAGTATGCCAATGTATGGAAAAATACGTATTTTCTTCAAATTTTTCCTTTTCCTTTAATTTTTCACATAACATTACTTCCCAGAATTTGATCCTTATAAGCGACACTATCAGATAGTGGAATAATATAGAGGTGTCATTTTTTTCAAAATAAACTCGTTCGATTCCCGGCTAAGGAAAAAAATATTTTAAAAAACGATTGATGCAGTTTTAGTTTTTATCAAAATCGGCCTCGTAACTCCTTTCAGCATTTTTCGCTAATCCTCATAGTTTCGGATTTGGCCCTGAAGGCCCGTTTTAAAAATTCACCCTGTATATTACATAATACATAGATTTTTTTTTATAGCGTTTTAGTTAGTTTTAGTTTAGTTTTACTAATTGGCCATTACCACCCTTGGACATCTGCAATCAACCCCAGGTAAGATTAGATTCCTACCTGTCATCGGCCACAGATGTACCCCTGAGGGCTAAGCTAGTAAGTAAAAAAGTATGTGTCCCTTACCACACCCTTCAAACAGAACACAGCAGCGCTTAACACTACTGTTATCAGGCAGAAATAGGTGTGGTGATGCCAGAGTCGAACCACAAAGGGTTCTAGCACTTTTAAAATAAAACTAATATGTATGAGAAAAATACCTAAGTGTTATGTCTTAAAGTTCAACGACGGGAGTCAAATCAATCAAGTCAAGGAAGCAATCTATTTGAGCGCTTGCAACACGTCCGTCTCTCGCCGCTACAGACCTAGCACTAACTCGATGTCGACTGGTCTCAGCTGTCTGTCCGTCTGTCACAGAGCTCTCTAGAGACTTGAAATTTTTATTTATTAATAAAAAATATGAGACGAAACTTACTTCATAGGATCCATGGAGGCAGACATATTTGCCAGGCGAGGGCCAAAGTTTCCTTTCTCATTCCTCTCCCAGCCGATCCAGCCAGCACTTTCAGTGTATTCCACATCCTGAAATAATACAATAACTTGAGGTTTTGATATGATTAGCAATCAATATATGGTACATTAATTACAATGTATGGTTATTAACATATGATTAAAATTCGAATATATCAAAGTTAAGTCTGAAATGTAAATTTGTCATTCAGATGTCTGCAACACCAGGTATCGAACCTCTGCACATCAGACTGGTGTGTCGACTGTCCAAGTCAATAACTAGAATACATATGACAAAATTACATTACACATAGTTTGCCACTCTACAAGCAATTTTAAACATAATTCTTACATCTCAAAATAATTTTCACTTACCTCCGGCACTTTGATCTTGTAGTACAGGCTGTTATCAATCGACCAGTTGGGGGTCATTCTTAGGGATAGTGCCCTAATAGTTTTACCGGGCAATATCTCATAATGTTCCAACAGAGCTGCTATCAGCATCCTCAGTGGCCATCCTGGGTTCTCCCCATTACTCGGATCAGCAAATCCAAAATATGTTTTTTCAATATCCAGAACCTTACTCGGGTCCTTTTTGGCTATGTGCTTCGCTAGAGGATCAACTGTAATGTCAGATTCCTCTCGAATGATCAAGAAAAAGCATTTTTGCTTCTGTGGTAAGGCCTTAAAGCCGTCAATTATTTTTTCAAGTTCCGTCTTAGTGAAATAACCTTTGGCTTTCTTTGGTTTCTTCTCTAGGTACACTGTAGGTTGGCTGGGACAAGGGAATGTAAACCAGTAGTAATAGTTGAACTTTTTGAGATCCTGAAAATTATAAAACACAAAATTATTGGCACTAGATTCATTCTAGAATATCTGATATAGAAGTGTTGTGTGATATTGAAAGAATTTTTTTATAATTTTCTTGGGAAGTAATCTTTGTTAATTTTTAAGTTGTCGTTAACCCATTATTGCCTCATTGCTGTTCTTACATGCGTCTCGGGGTAAGAGGAGCTCAAGTTGTTATCCACCACAAGGACCTTTTTTTTTTTTTTTGTTTATGAGGGGGAAACCTTCAAAAGGTACCCTATGCCGCGGGAGCGGCACGGAGTTATGTGGGACTCTTACCGCACTAAAACCCCCCCGGTGGCCGTCCTCGGCGCTGCGTACAGGACTCCGGGATCTCCAAAGGAACGCAACCGGAGTCCTCTTAGCGCGTTGCCCCATCGGGTTCTGCCCAGGTGAGCTTGATGCTCGCCACACCGTCTGGTGGGCACGACGGTATGCGACCACACATACCGCCGTCCTTCCCGGGGTCACTAGCCGGGCGGTTCGAGCTCCCACTCTTGCAACCCCGGAAGCCCCTTTTAGTCGCCTCTTACGACAGGCAGGGGATACCGTAGCCCTATTCTGGTCCCGGAACTACAGGGACAGCACCACAAGGACCTAATGCAAATTGATACATTTCTTACGCCTTTAAGAACATTTTAAAGAGCTCTAAGAAGTATAGTCACCATGTTTACCTTCATTGTTGTAACAAGTCACCATTAAATTTTAAACTAAATTAGAATATCACAATTATAAGAATATCACAACTTTATTGATGCAGGTATCGTCCACGCTAAACTGCTAGTGTGCTTTGAATATAAAAATGTGTTGTGAATAGCAAATTGTAAATATTAGCAGAACGAAGACAGCACGGGACCCCTTCTGGCACCAGTGTTGTCTGCTCTCGCCTATAGGTTCATAGCTGTGTAGGCATTATGTTGCTATGGAATATATGCTTGTAGTTGTGCACAATAACTTCAGAGTGGACTAGCAGTTTGGCGCGGACTATAATTTAAAACAAAATACTTACAGCAAATGAGAGAATGACAAAATTGAGTAACACACCAGGGTTCTCAATCCATGTCTTACGTCTGATATTGTGCCAGACCACATCACCCACGCTGTTTAGAAATAGGGCTTTGTCCAGCCCTTTGAAGCTCTCCACAGTGTTCTTGTTAATGATTGTCCCCACTACATTGATGTAAAAGGGTTCTTCCTGTGGTTCCCTAAAAGATTTATGAAAATTTGTACACTTTAGAAATCCATTTTGAATGTGGTAGAACCCTTTGTGGTTCCACCCTCACTTCTATTTTTGCCTCATAACAACAGTGTTGAGCGCTGCTGTGTTCTGATTTGAAGGATGTGATAAGGGAGACATAGTTTTCCAAGGCACTCCAGCTTAGTCCTCAAGGACACGCGGCTGACTCCAGGTAGAAATATTTAATCCTATCTGGGGTTGATTACATTTGTCCATGGGCGGCAGTAGCCACTTACCATATGATAAAAAATATATCCACTAGCCCTTCGAGGTCTAAGGCTGGACTTGGCCTCGGCTATTTGAGGTCACTCTAGCTGGCACTGCACCTTCTAAATCCAACAGTTTCCATCTGTCTTCTTTAAGTTGTTAGTTCAAACTTTAAAAGTAAAACCCTTTGTCGTTAAATTCACCACTCGCGACACTTCGCGACAGTTATTTCTGCTTAATAAGCTCTACTGTATTCCGGTTTGGAGGGTGTAAAATGGACGGAGAGTTATAGCGGAAGATGTTTTTTCCCGATGGGGACTGAAGCCGAAGTCAAAGATTTAGTTTGACAGTACGAGCAATGAAGATGTGGCTAGCCTCAGGTAGGACTTATTAGGGGTGGATTACAGATGTCCATGTGCGGAAGCCTCTACTTATTATATACAGGGTGGACTGCATTACTGCATGCTCGGTCGGGGGACAACCTTACCCTGTAAATGTAGACTTCACTGGAAAAAGTTTGTTTCTTTAAAAGCTATATTCCCTGCTATTTCGAATTCGAACAACAATGAATACTTTAGACAAAATAAAAAAAAAATTGTAATTGTAAATTTTGTTATATTAGTGTTTGTATAAAAATATAAACCAGAGAAACTCCTTAAATTTTTGATGTTGGTTAAAAGTAATACAAAATTAGATCGTAGATCGCTAAATTTTTATTACGTCGAAAATGTACATATTAGTACATTACGATACGAGGACGAAAAATTTTTTTCTGACAAGTGTGAGTTTGCAGGCCGAGCCGCAGGCGAGGACTGCAATCACACGAGTCAGAAAAACATTTTTCGTCCGTGTGTTGTATAAAATTTTATATTACGGGGTCGGAAATGGGGGTTTTGCGCACGCGAAGCGTGCGTAAAACGTCAATTTACGCACGCCGTGATATAAAGTATTTTATCATAAAAATATATACGTACGAGTTAAAGGATGTACCGTCGACTTCAAAAACAGGCTTAATATCATCCCGATAAGAAAATCGCCCATAGACTTCTTTTGATGCATCATTTAGTCTGGATATATCCACTTTATCCTCCGTAAAAGTATGCCAGAATGAAGGGTGAACAAAAGACGTAAACGGAACATATTGGATTATATCTCCTTTGGTTTCTGCATCCATGATGCCTTGGTTTACATTTAAACAATTGCAGTGGGAAAAAATTTTCACGGTGTTCTAATAACACACCAAATTGAATATTATAATCAACAGGCCGATGCAAATGTCAATTTTGCTGTCGCTGTTCAATTGTACTGAGGACTTGAGGATTGATTAATTGCTTATCTGCTTTTAATATTTGGTTTCTTTGTAGACAAATGTTTTTTGTCATACAGCCTTTTCATTTTTGTTTTTCCCTTAATGTACTCTTTAATATAAATTTGTTATGTAAAATCTTATCATATCATATAGACCATTTTTGTCCTGAAATCTACACTGGCAAATTTAGATATACGCGCACAATCGGCCGAGTAACTCACTGAACAATGACGAGTGTGTGAACGCAGCGCACAAGGATAAACGCGGAATCATTTCAATAACATAACCCGGCGGAGGATGAATGAGCGTCGTGGCCAGTGCAGAGTAAACTCGAGTGAATAATGTACATAATATATACTTATACGTGCATGAAGAGTCGGAGCTATTCGTCTTTACTTGGCGAGCATGACGCTCGCAACACCGCCAGGCGTGCACGAAGGCAATAAGGCATTCGACCACTCACCACACAACCCGTCGTCCTTCCCAAGGTTCACTGTGCGGTCGGTTCGAAATATGGAAACTTTGAAAAATATCCAAAATTAGTTAATCCAATATTATACGTATGTAAATATCCAATATTTCTTAGATAAGAGATAAAACATTTAAATTATTATGCATTTATTGTCCATTTTACAAAAGAGTTTTCTTATTTTTCACATTTTACAAAAACAAATTACGTGCGACGATCCAATGTCAAATAAAAAATAATTCACTGAATCTTTACATTATGTCACGGGTATAAATATTTTATAAACTTTTTTCATATTAATTTGATAATAATTATTTTTGACCTGAATTCTTTGTTTAATGTAGAGGTGCTGTTATCTTTTGGTCCGTAACATCGAAATTATTGTGAAATAACTAAGGCAAGTATATTTTAAATATTTTTTCTGGTTTATGTAGTTGAACAAAGAGCCACGATAAATGGTTAAGGTTGAATGATGACGCGTAATAGACGCTCATTAAATCCGGGTACGTAAGTTGTATGAATCCTGTATTATTGCAAATGGTAGGCAAGCGTATAAATCTAGCCAAGAACCTGTATTTACTTAGTACAACAATTAGTAATTTTAGTATACATCCAGATTTAATTATGTATCTTTGAGAGATATTCAAGTATTGCTGTTTAATGCTAAATGATTTTATTCCATAACGGAAACCAAAGTAGTATTCTAAGTTTGCGCTCACTACTTATTAATAAATATATAAATAAATGTATATTTTTCAATTATATTTTTTACTTTCAGAATTTTGCTACTCTTCGTTGTCTTCAATCAAAGACAATGGCTATAAATTCAAATGGAACATTGAAAGATAAAAGTGCAACGAGATCCTTGTGTTCTAGTAATGCTTCTAACATAAGTTCTTGTCGTTTAATCAAAATTAATTTCGCCGGAAAAGATAGCTGCTCTAGTAGTAAGGCTAATAAACCAAATAATAACAAAGAAATAAAATCACCATACCTAACAAATGATAAAGTACAAATGTTGAGCAGAGTGACCGAAAAAAAAGTAGTTCACAAAAATCCTACCGACTATGTTTCGTCATTTCCTTTAGCTGTAAGCGTATACAAAGCTAATTCCGATGAATTCAAGTTAAAGAAACGAGGTAATAAAAAAGCTAAAAAATCAGTCTTGACCCTTCCAAACGAGCCGGCTCCAATGCCTAAAACATATACTGTGAGCGATTTGAACGATTCTGAATGTTTCGCTAATGATAATAATATAGCCAATAAGGAAAAAAAGCGGCGTTCAGTCAAACGTACCAAGAAACCTCGAGCTAAAGAGCGTGCAATGGAATACTACGACAGAGACGCCCGTTACTGTTCTCAATTAAATATTAATCTAGATTGTAGTTCATCTGAAATAGTTGACATTAATGGGGACGGAGAAAGAATTTCTAAATTATACAAATCCAATAATTCAATAACAGCCACCAATGATCCTCATGATATGTGGGCTGTGCTGAGAAATATAAATCAATTCCAATTCAGGCCATCTCCTCCTGAATCACAAGAAAGTATTGTGCCCTTGAGAAAAAGGAGGCCTTTAGTCCGAAAAGGTAACAATTGTAAAGACACCCGGTAAGTAATAAAAAAAATATATATATATTCGATCAGAGGAGTATGTATTTTCAACCAGTGTTTACTTAATTATCACATTTAATATCTTGACTTTCAGTATTATTGAGACATGCCATACAGAAGAATTTGCTTATATATCAAGTTTTGAAATTGATAGTAAAAGTCAGGAAAGTTGTTCACCATCGTCAAGCATTGATCGTGTCACTGTTATTGATAAGCAGGGTGAACAAGATGATATAATGCAACAGTTTAGTCAAAAGATCTTTGGTTCGAACTATCAACGTAAAGAAAAGAACAAAATATTCAATCAAAATTGGGGCAGGAATAAACCTCGACTGAAGAATTATAGTAAAAAAGTTTCGCAAAATAAAAAGAGGACAGAAGACAACCAAATTGTAGCACGTAACAAGCAAACCGATAGGGATAACAATTTAATGTATTGTGATAATCCAAATTCACCAGAACTTGAACCAAAATGTTGCGAAAGTCGTAGTATTAGAGAAACTGAATCATTGGCTGACGATACTGATGGTAGGAAATGTATTAACAAGAAGGCATTAATTAAATGTCCTAATGGAAATATTAATGTTACGAAGCCAACTGGTAAATAATAATTATTATACTGTTTCTTATTAAAATTAAGTAAATATTAATACAATTAATCGTTAAACTGTTACAGATGATTCAGAAAAACAAACTATTGGAATAACTAAAGTTGTCTTAAGTAAAGGTCAAGATACGGCTAATTTACCAAAAAAGGCACGCCTAGCTTTGACACTACCAAATACTAATATTCCTAAATTAACGCAAACTGAGATTAAGAGACGTCTTGCCAACCTGAAATTCCCTATAGTCATATTAGGGAAAGATCAAATAACAAATTGTGCGATACATGTTCCGAATGCTGACCCACCGCAGTTTAGTGGATTAGATGAAAAAATTTGGCCATTTATGCTTGAGTGGTCGAAGGAAAATCGTTCTCAAATTCAAGACAATGCACAGAAAGAAATAGTAAACATTAAACCGAAAAATCAAAAAACTAAACACAAAATTAGTCCACCCGCCGGTGATTTGTCCAAGTATACCATGATTCCAAAGAATGTAGACGAACCTAAAAAGATGAGAAAGAATAATTTAGCAGTAACTAATAAAAATGCTGAACTATTATTTAACGACATCCCATCACAACAGGCGCGTAAACCTAAATCGATTAGTTTATTAAAAAGTAAAATGTTCCAGTTTTTAAATAAGAATACGCCATCGAAAATTATGAATAATAATTGGAGTAACGATGGACAACAACACAGAAATAAATTTGTTAGCACAAATGGAACCATAGAATATGAAGTTAGTCCGATTGGTCCTAAACCCTCAATTACTGGATTACTAAAAGAAGTTACTAAGACTCCTGTTGAAAATAGACTTGCAAAGAAGTCATACTCTTCAATAAAGCACCCATGGGCTAAAGGCAAGTGGGCAAGCGAGTTCATAGATAATATTATTAAAAAGATCAGAAGTGGAGTATACTACGGCGTGGATCGTAAAGAAATTATTAGAAACAAAATTTGTAAGTATAACAGAATCTAAATCTAGCTTCACTTAAAAAGGATAATTTTATTTTGTTTATTATTTTTACAGATAGTAGGGAGGTTTCTACGCAGACTGAAAATAATGTTTTGAGAAATGCATGCTGCCAAAATGGTGTTGATAATGATTTTGCATCGAAGTTAATATTGTATAAGACAGACGACCCTTTGAAAAATTTACCAGGATTTGATAAGACGTTTACGACACTAGAAATAGAGACGATTAATACAAATAAAATTGCTGTAAAACAATGTGTCACGAATGTTATAGTTCAATTTGACATACAAGTCTTGGCTGAAGGGAAGGATTTGATGCATAAAAAGGGATCCATGTCGTGCATTCCTATCTATCTAAAAGGCAACGAAGAGAAAATATTTAAATGTAATACGAGCATTCTCAATGCTAGCTTGCCTGCCGAACTATGTAGTATAATTCCGTCTATGATGCGAAGTATATTAGATGCTGATAAGAAATGCACTCCTCCCGCGATTGCGTTAAACTTTGAATCTCCATTACCATCTGTATCAGAAGTTACAGGATATGAAAGTCCAGAAGTAACCATGTATTCTATTTTACCGGGACTTATGGTACCCGACCATGTAAAACCGATGTTAAATGGCAGATTCTCGTCTACTCAAATGAATACTAATGTTTCAACAAGGACACATTTATGTCTATCCACATATATCAAGGACCCCGCAGCAAGTATACTTGCAGGAGTTAATGCGACATTGCCGTGGCAAATTTGTCAACAGTCGATGAATTACGAAATCACCAAAAACAGGTTTAATTCGGCGAACAATGCAACTCAGTCAGCTCAAAGCTCAAGTAGATCCTCAAATTGCATGGCCTTGCAACTATACGAACCAAGAAAACTTAGTATCATTCCATCCTTTGGTACTGCTAATTTTATAAAAAATATCGTTGACAAGTTGAATGTTCTTGAACTTATTTATACTAACTCTCTAAAAATGAAATGCTATGGATATATCTTTAACATTAATAACGCTATAAACGCATCGATAGTTATTCCACAAATGAGGACCTACAATACTATGCTTCTTACTCCAATCAGTAACGTTGGAGTTATTTCACTTTTTAACGCATTTACGAAAAGTAATCATAATGTTAATACATTTTTTGATAAGCCTTTGAATGATTCAACACAAACTGCAATACCGAGCGTGAAAACTTATACGAAATGTGACAAAACTAAAACCGAAGCGCGTAAGAAAGGACAACCAATCAAGATACTGAGAAAGAAAAGTTACGTTAAATGCTATAGAAAATGTAATTCGATGTCTAGCATTTCTAACTATAAATGTACTCAGTTGAATAAAATAGCAAATTTGGATGATTTTTGCCAAGCTCTTGGCTCGAATTCTGTTTGCAGTGTTTTAGATGGGTGTCTAGATAAAAAGATCCTAGGGGCATTAGCAGAGGTAATGTTCATTGCTTTTATATTTTATTTTTAAAGTTTTTATTTCGTAAACTAGATTCAAAAGGTATTAATCTCCACACGACAGAACACCAGATAGATTTATGCGAGGTTGTAATTGTTATAGAATGAGCAAATTTTCTAGTTTTAATAGATAATCTGCTGCTGCTGAAATCTCCTGGAAAACTAGACTAGACATTTCACATTTAACCAATTTCAAACAGCTATAGCAATACTGTCAAGATAAGCAATATTTAGCTATTAGACGCCTTAGGGCGTCGGCGGAATAGGAGCATTTTATATTAATTATTGATCTGGGATTTTAATTTTTTATTGTTGTAATTATTATTTACTTTTTAGATGAAAAATTGGATTAGCGAAATAACCCCCAAGCAAGCTCTGCTCATATTACTTTTGATGAATAAAAAGGACACCCCTAATCTGATTCGCTTCAGACCAGTCCTATTGCAAGGGATCGCTGTAAACAGGATTACTAAAGCTGTTGAATTAGATACAGAAATTGAAGTAATAGAAAGAGAAAATTTCAATAAAATAGCACAGGTGCATATAACGATTAAACATTTTAAGCTTTATTGAAGTAGAAAATGGACAGCAGTCCACCTTTTTGTCGTGACTACCAACTATGGATTTGTGACCCATATAAAAAGTTTACCTAAAATCGATCACATGCATTGCAACTTCTAAGATGGTCGCATCGTAATTCAGCCGGCATCCAATTCTTTCACCAAAACTTAAAAAAACTTTTTTTAACCGAATATCAATATTTTTACAGTACGAAGGAATATCCTATTTGCCGGCTTCTGTGGAGAATCAGGACAATCTTCTGGAAGAACTTTATTGGATAGCAAAAACAACTGTAATTGATTTCTATTTAACTGTAGTGTTCATTGATTTAAATTATCTGAGTATAGGTACGTATTTATACTCGGGAAATTTGAAAATCTCATTCGGTTCCGTTATTTCGTCGTATGTTGACCGCTTACAGAGGGATTAACGTATTGTATTTAGTATGTTGTTTAGTCTGTATTCGGTAATTTAAATACTTGGTAAATATATACTTTTTATTTCCGTCTTTTCCAAATATAAAATTCTTTGGAGTTATTGAAATAAATTTTAACATAGCAAAGTAGGTTTTTCTAACTTTTCTAGACAGTAAGTGTCGCTTCGAACAGTGCAATATTGCTTTGTATGGATGTAATTTACTATTGAAAAAAATCTTGACATTATTTTTATGCTTACTCTTGGTTATTTTAAATTTCAGGCTTCCGATTACCAGAAAACCTTCGACGAATCGTCGGAAAAGCTTTTAAAATCCCTTCTTGAGAAGCGAAAAAAGTTAAACCCCTCATATTTAAGAGTGATGGCGCGCTATGTGGGCTTGGGATTACTGATACCTGCAAAATGACACGCGTAATTGCAAATAGTTTTTGAAAATTGTGTAGCGTTATTTGTATTTCTATTTTGTGTACGAATTTGTTAAATATTTATTTTTATTAAAATTGTTTTTGTTCTTGACACATTTTTAATTAAGACTAGTAGTCGCCCAATCTTCCGATCATAATCTTTCCATATTTTTCTTATTAATAGCGATAGATACAAAACAACTATGGACAAATATAAAAAAGGGATTGAAGTGTATTTTATTACATATTTTGCTTATGCAAGAGATTTGTAATTTTTAAAAGAATTTTGCGTGTTAACTCAAACGTTCAAACTCTTAAAATATTGATTATAAGCAAAACAAGGTGTAGGTTTTTAATGTTTTATTGGTAAAAGTCATTCACTTTTGCGGCGCACTCTGATTTGAGCTCTTGGAATCGCGCATTGAAGCCGAACGCCTGCGTTTGATCTCTTCCTGGCGACGTACCTGCAAATAATTCATAATTTTATGAGAGACGAACAATATTATTATCACAAGTTACACTAAATAGTATCTTTAGAGTTATACACTGGTGTATTTCTATTTTTCATCGTGTGTATATTTTTCAAAACAAATAAAATCGACACCATAAAGTTAATAAATGTCAAGTTTCGTAAGTTTCGTAACCAAATACACAAATGTGGACAGCCATTTTCAGTAGGTTTGAAATTGTTGCTGATTTAATACCTTAGCATATATCAATGATAAGCCAAGGGGTAAGACACAGCACCTTTACTCTTACAGCTGAATATGATTCACATAAATAATTTTATGTTCATATGATACCAGCTGTGGTATGAGTTTTAAAATATAAATTTTAATCATTAAATTATTCTTCTTAACTTAATAATTCATTGTTGATATTCATGAACATTACAAAAATAAAATGCAATGAAAAACAAGGATATTAGAAATCACTAGGCCTACTGGAAGAATTTGCATATGTAACCAACCAACAACTAATAAAAAAGGGTTTTCAACTACGAAAGTAGCTGGCTATGCAAAAATGTATTTCCAAATGACAAGAAACTAAAATAACCAAGAACAACACATGCATCCGGTATTATTCTTATTTTTAATTAGTGATATTTTTGCGCGCTTTTGAATCAACCCACTTATTAGTGGGTTGATTCACGATCTAAGAAGAATATGAGACATCTGCTCCCTGCGCGTGTTGACTATGCGCTTATTTAAACGGGTGCAGTCAATTCGCGTAGTTTCAGAAAGAAAAAAAAATTAAAAATATGTCAGGCTAACAAAATCTATTATGTAACCTTACCTTAGATTCCTTCTTCCTCTGGGCCAGCAGTTTGGCGTAATCAGCCTCGGAGGCCTTGCGTTTGGCCAGACGCTTCTTCTTCAGCGCCAGGCGGTGGCGTCTGCGTTGCAATACTACGGGGGTTACTAGTCTCTGGATCTTGGGCGCCTGTGGTAAGCAAATTAGGTTTATTAAACACTTGTACAAGAAAACAATCACATATGAAGGTGTTAGTGATTTAGGACCATCTGTGGTTCGATACCGGCGGCACCACCGCAACACCTATTTATATCTAATAACTGTATTCTTGTTTGGGGAGTGTGGTAAGGGAAGCATTTCCTAGGCATTAAAGTTTAGTCCTCAGTGTTAGCATCGCATCTGTGGCCGACTTTACGTACGAAACAGGATTACATGTTTAGGCATTAGATAAAAATAGAAAAATTATAACGATTTATGATTTTGCTGCAAAAAATTTTTTTCAACATTCTTTTACATTATATAGATAGTAAAGACATTAGATGAAGATGGTTTGTAAATGTCTAGCACACTGTAAAAGTAGACAAACATCAGTGTTTGAATCTTCTGCTCGGCGCCATTATAATATTCCCTAAAGCTGCTGTTTGAAAGTAATACCAGTACTAACAAACAATAATATTTCAGGGATAATAGTGAAGTTATTTTCTTTAATAACTTAATAGAATCTTTACATTATTATTATTAATGACGTCTTATTGCTTACAAAGGTTTTAAACATTGTTTTGAAATTAGTGTAGTTATGGAGTTTACAAAATTTTAATGTTTCTTTTTCACAACTTCAAACATAATCACAACAGGACTTAACACTGCTGCTATAAGACAGAAATAGGATATCTGATATTAAAGCTTTCAAGAAGATTGATTAAGATATGAGTTATAGTCATTTTACCACATTTTTTATTGGATTATTATACTTGCCTTGTATCTGGGTTTGGCATTCTCCTTGCCTTCCTTGGCGGGCAGGAGACGTTTGACGACATAACGGCGTACGTCATCTTGTTTGCTCAGGTTGAACAGCTTGCGGATCTTTGAGGCACGCTTGGGTCCTAGACGACGGGGCACATTACCGTCGGTTAATCCGGGGATTTCCTAGATATAAAAGAAGACAGTTATTATTGTCTTCTTTGCTTCATAGCTGTTTGTCATAAGACCTTGTTGTGAACTATCTTGTTGCATATGATAAAGAATAAAGTCAATATTACTCTCTAAATTTATTAAAATTAATATTGTCTATATTAATTTTTGGATAGAATATTACTAATTATGACTATGAAAAAGATTATTCAAAATTTAAAATATCGTCCCTTACGTTGTTCTAACACAAGGGATCTCAAAATAACCAAGGCTTCTTAAGACCGAAATAACAGTCTCATTTACTTATTTTTAAATCTCATGCTCAATTTGAAACAACACATATGACATACATGTATTTTTGACTGGCAAAGTCAATATATGCTAGTGTTCTTTTTTTCTTGATTCATATGTTTCATATACATATAATTCAAAATGACCATATTTTGAGTTTCGCAGTTTTAGAACATAAGCGAAGATATGTTGATATCTTTAGTTCAAAACTTTAAATACCACAAACCAAGTTATATCATAAAGATATTAACTATTTTATCAGAATTAAAATTTGAAGATTAAAATAATGTTTGGAATTATAAAAAGCCACAGCACTAAAACACACTATGGCATAATTTATACATATCCAAATTAATATACCCTGCCGCATATAATTACACAGATTTGCATATCTGGGAAACAGTAAGAACAGGGATACATTAAATTCAATGTACATTGAATAGAAAACACAAGCAAACAATTTATTTATCATGACATGATTACTTTGAGTAAATAGATCTTTAGACTCAGATATCGGAATAGAAAGATTTGTAGTAATAGTGCCCATCCTTATGATTTCCACCGGTTGGTATGCGATTTATCTTAGAACGAGGGGTTAAGGCCATAATCCATCTCATTGGTTGAGGGAGAATGGGTAGGCTTCATGTACATTCATTTGTTTTTTATTTAAAAATTTTTAATCTACTTATTGTCAACCTTGTTTGTTCAACCCTGTTTAAACAATTCTTAGATATTTATAACCAAAATCAATGATAATAAAAAAATCTTAATACAGCCAATCAATATTATTATCATTAATAAATATGACGGCGCTTCCATAAATCATAGAGTGGGTAGAACGAGGTCACTATGGTTTTACCCGCTCTGACGCAACTCCGGGCGCTAGTGCACAGAGCGCGCGAAAATAGAAATGGTTCGGCGGCAAATAAGGGAGTGTGTTGCGCGAGTGCATTACGTGTTCGGTGGAGTGTCAGTGATTTTGTGTGTATTCCTTTTGTTTAACTATTGTGATTTCACAGAATAGAACATTGTTTATTACGTACGTTTACTTTTTATTCTCCTCGCCCGACCAACCTACGCCTACAAACCTACATTATATTATAATATGGAGTCGCAGACAACTAATGAAAAAGACACTGATAAAGGCTCTGTGCCTTTATCAGAAGTGGGATTCGGAGGGCCAAATTTGGAGGAGAATAATTGCAACAGCGAAAACTTAGCAAATGCATCTACACCTCCACCGGTACCAAACTTGTTGTTGCATATGGAATCCTTATTGTCTCGATTACTAGCGACATCACAGCCACATAACTTGAATAATACGTCAATTCAATTAATTCAGTTCGATCCCGACGACGTTGACGCGGACATAGAAGGTTGGTGTAAAATATCGGAAATCATCATCCATAATCGAAAGTTACAAGGTGCCGATTTGCTTTTGTCACTTACTCACGCTCTCAAAGGGCGTGCTGCCACTTGTTTAACTAAGTTGCAAACTTCAAAGATAACATGGGATCAAATAAAGGAAATGTTGATAGCTAAATTTGCAAAACCTATGTTACCGCAAGATTATTTCGATGAAGTTATGCGTTTTAACATAGGTCCTAAGGAAACTATATGTGAGGCCGCGATGCGCCTATGGAGCACCATAGAACGTATACCTCGTTTAGAGATGGATGAAGACATCATGACTGGATTTGTGACGTCAGTGTTGTGCCAAAAAGACCAGATGATTCGTCGTGAACTCCAGTCTCATAATGTTGCTACAAGATTACAGCTTTTTCGAATCTTGAGTGGTATTTCACTAAAGCGGAGATATGATGTTAGTGACGGTCATGATACCGACGTTAAAAGAGCTCGCCACAGTGAAACGCGCTTTACGGGAACATGCCATAATTGCGGCACGGCTGGACATAGAGCGGTTGACTGTCGAAAACGACGAGAGCAATCCACTGTCGGAGAAAAGACAACAACTTCGTCATCAAGAGCCTTCGACAAAGTTAGGCAAATCACCTGTTTTGTATGCGGACAACTAGGACACCTGGCTTCTGCGTGTCCTGACCGGAAGGGAGGCCAAGGAGCAGCAACTGTTAAAGAAGTTCACATGTGTCGGCGCACCGGGACTAAAAGCACCTTAATAACATCATCCGGTGAGCCCGTTTCTTTTCTTTTTGATAGTGGATCTGCTTGCACGTTAGTAATACGTAGCCTTGCCACGAAGTTTCCGGGTGCTGCACAGAGTAATTTAGTATATCTATCGGGAATTGGTAACGGAAATATAAAATGTGTTTCTCAAGTTTTATCCTCAATTACTATACAGGGCATCTCGTTGTCATTATTATTTCACATAGTACCCGATGATGCCATCGCGGAGTCGGTAATCATAGGCAGGGACTTATTAGACAATAACGTTCACGTACAAATCGATAACGATCGGGTTACATTCTCTCAGCGTGTTGAAGTTAATGCGACTAATATATCGGAACATTTTGATTTTAATGCTATTAATACTGATTTAGAAGGTAGTAATAAGATGTCCTTAATCAAAATTTTACAAAAATATAGTGACTTTTTTATTGATGGTATACCTACGCGGCGTGTAACAACTGGTGTATTGCGTATAGATCTAATTGACCCTAATAAAACAGTGCAAAGACGCCCCTACAGGTTGTCCCCTGTAGAAAAGGAAATAGTTAATGAAAAAGTTGAATCTCTAATAAAAGCCGGTGTTATCCGAGAAAGTAACTCGCCATTTGCGAGTCCAATTTTGTTAGTAAAAAAGAAAGACAATACTGAGAGAATGTGCGTAGACTACAGGGAGCTTAATGCTAACACTCGTCCTGAACATTACCCATTGCCGAGGATTGATGAACAGATAGATCGTCTTAATGGTGCCCATTATTTTTCATCATTGGATATGGCTTCAGGTTACCACCAAATCATAGTTGATCCAGATAGTATAGCACGGACGGCGTTTGTTACTCCTGATGGTCAGTATGAGTACACAGCGATGCCATTTGGATTGAGGAACGCCGCGTCCGTTTACCAACGCTGCATTAATAAGGCTCTTGGACGCTTAAAAGACCACGTAGCGCTAGCATATATGGACGATGTTTTGTGCTATTCTGATAGTATCGATGTAGGTTTAGAACGTCTAGATTTAACACTAAAAGCACTTTCCGATGCCGGTTTTTCGTTCAACATTAAAAAGTGCAAGTTTATGAAAAACGAAGTAGACTACCTGGGTTATGTTATAAGAGCAGGAGAAGTAACACCCAACCCGAATAAAGTGCAAGCTTTAGTTAATGCCCCAGTTCCTAAAACCGCTACTCATGTTAGGCAATTTTTGGGCCTCGCATCTTACTTTAGACGCTTTATACCAAATTTTACGCGTATAGTAGGACCCTTGTATCCGTTGAACAAGTTACACGGTCCGATAAAGTGGACAGACGTACACAGTGAAATTCATAAAAAGATCGTTAAAATACTTACTTCCGAGCCTGTTTTAATTATTTTTGATCGTAACTCCCCAATAGAACTTCACACCGACGCAAGCTCTGAGGGTTATGGAGCGATACTAATTCAGAGAAAAAATAATATACCTCACGTCGTATCCTACTTTAGTAGACGAACTACCGACACGGAATCACGATATCACTCCTACGAATTAGAGACCCTAGCAGTCGTACGGGCTGTAGAAAATTTTCGTCATTATTTATATGGGCAGCACTTTACTGTTTTCACCGATTGCAATTCATTAAAGGCATCAAAATCAAAAACTGATCTAACTCCTCGCGTTCATAGATGGTGGGCCTTTCTCCAAGCTTACGACTTCGACATAGTTCATAAACAAGGGAATAGCATGGAACATGCCGATTACTTGTCTAGAAATCCTGGGTCCAACTTAAAATCTGGTTCATCACAATCGAATACATACGATACACCTACTTGTAGGAAAGTCGTCAATTTCGTAGAATTACACCAGGGGTGGCTGACAGTAGAGCAGAAACGTGATAACGAAATACAAGATCTTGTCCGTAAACATAATAATAAAGAACTCCCAGAAGCAATTGCCCACACTTACGATGTTCGGAAGGGTGTACTATATAGGAAGATTGAGCGCAACAAAACCAGTTTCTGGCTCCCAGTAGTGCCGAGGACCCTTATATGGACACTGATTAATCATGTTCATACGGAGATCAAACATCTTGGTGCTGACAAGACTTCAGACAAGTTATATGAACAGTACTGGTTTCCACAAATGGCTAAACACGTACGTATGTTTGTGGACTCTTGTATAGTTTGCAAAGCATCAAAAGGATGCTCAGGAGCTCAACAAATACAGCTCCACCCAATCCCAAAAGTAGCTACACCCTGGCATACTGTCCACATCGACATCACAGGTAAATTGAGTGGGAAAAGTGATCGGAAAGAATATGCTTCGGTCATTATTGACTCTTTCACTAAATATGTGCTCCTAGAATACACGACTTCACTAGATTCAGTTAGTGCAATAAAATCCCTAAAGAAAGCTGTTTGTCTTTTCGGCGCTCCGAAGCGTATTGTTGCCGATCAAGGAAGGTGTTACATAAGTACAGATTTCAAACACTTCTGTAATGATCATGGAATCGAACTTCATCTTATAGCAACTGGTTCTAGTAGGGCTAATGGCCAGGTGGAACGAGTGATGCGAACCTTAAAAAGCTTACTGACAATAGTAGAAAGTGATCCAAACAAGGTGTGGCGTGATGAACTTCCTGAAGTCCAATTAGCCTTGAATAGTACTAAGTCTAGAATAACGGGATATACACCTACTGAACTGATGTTTGGCATACGTGCCCAGTCGTTAGGCATGTCGTCTTTATCACCTCATACAGAACCAGAGCCTCGTCAGGATTTGAACGCAATTCGAAGCATTGCTTCTGAAAATATTGCGAAAGCAGCTACATCGGAAGTAGATCGCTTTAATCGCGGTAGGGCAACCATAAAGCCTTTCTCTAAAGGTGATTTCGTCTTTATCAAATGTAGTGAGCGTAATCAGACTAAATTGCAAAAAAAATTCAGAGGGCCATTTATTATTTCTTGCGTTTTAGATAATGATAGGTACGAGTTGAGGCATATTGACGGATCTAATCGCGTCTATAAGTACGCTCATGAAAACTTGCGTGCAGTACCTGGGGGCTATGAAGGCTTAGAGCCGGTCCACACGGCGCGTTGCGTCAGCGTTGCGTCGACGTAGCGCTGTGGCTGCGTCGTTTTACATACTAATAATCATAGTGTACACACGGTGCGCTGCGTCGACGCAGCGCATACGCGACTGAGCTGCAGCGCACGAGACGAAGCGGGCGGGGGAGTACTCACTTACGGAGCGTTACGACTCCGTCGTAGTAACGCTGCGTTGGCGCAGCGCCCGTGTGGCCGGCTATGCGTAAAACCTTTGCGTTGCGACGACGCAACGCTGACGCAACGCGCCGTGTGGACCGGCTCTTACTTGAGGTAGCTACTTCTTTAATCGGTGACTCTGAGGAGGCCGAGACGGCGACAGTCCACGATCATGAGGTTGAGGGGGCTTCACCGAATGATAATAATGATGATAATACTAGCGATACACTATCGACACATAGTTCACGCACTTTGACTGCCGGCTCTGAAACCCTCTCTGCCTCCGAAGGTGATGAATAGTAAGTTGTAAATTAAATTATAATTTTTATTTACCATGTATAGTGTAAGACTCGAGTCCTGTCCATATTCATTGCAGTATCATCAAATTCTGGAGAACAGCGGTCACGAATTACAAAACATGCATTGTGTAGTGTAACTGATGATGGGACTGGCTTATGCGGGTCGATGTTCCAAATCAGACTTGGGTACATGTGTTTGACAGAACTGGTGTGTGGTCTAAGGGACTGGCTTATATAGGTCGAAGTTCCGGTCCAACTCACTGTTCATGTGTCATGATAAGTTGGTACTGGTCGAAGGGACGCTGATGAGTTGTCCGGTCTACGTCATCATAGGAGATGATGGCTAGTCGGAGGGACGCTCAAGAAAAGTTGTCCGGTCCAGTATGTAGTGTGTGGGGACTATGGACAGGGGTTGAGATATTGTAATTGGGCTACACTAGTTTTAGTTGTGTGTCAGAATGGGCGAGCGTACCAATCCAGTTGTACATTTCTTTCCAGATCATCCAGAGCGGGAGCAGTCGCACGAGGACGTGCGAATGTCAGTCCGGCCGTGACGGCGCTTCCATAAATCATAGAGTGGGTAGAACGAGGTCACTATGGTTTTACCCGCTCTGACGCAACTCCGGGCGCTAGTGCACAGAGCGCGCGAAAATAGAAATGGTTCGGCGGCAAATAAGGGAGTGTGTTGCGCGAGTGCATTACGTGTTCGGTGGAGTGTCAGTGATTTTGTGTGTATTCCTTTTGTTTAACTATTGTGATTTCACAGAATAGAACATTGTTTATTACGTACGTTTACTTTTTATTCTCCTCGCCCGACCAACCTACGCCTACAAACCTACATTATATTATAATATGGAGTCGCAGACAACTAATGAAAAAGACACTGATAAAGGCTCTGTGCCTTTAAATATATTGTTGTTTATAACTCACCTGAGCACCCTTGCGTACAATGACTAAAGCGAGAACAGAGAGGTTAGCATCGACGATGCAACCACGGACCGACTTGCGCTTCCTCTCACCATCACGACGAGGTCTGTAGCAAGAGTGGCCCTTGGACATCAAGAGACGGACACGGCCTGAAAATTATTGATAAAATATATTACAGAACTAATTATGGACCTAGATTTCATATAAACATGAAAGTGTATAAGTGAGAGTGAAATTAAAACTAAATTCGCACCTTTATAGCTCTACCTGTAACTTATATTAAAATTGTAGAGGCTATAATTTGCAGTTTGATTCTATTGCAATATTATAGATCACGACAAATTAGTATTTCAAGTCATTATAATATATCAACATTATTGAATGTAAGTCAGCTGTACTAAGAGGTTATTTTGTAATTCGGGTCAAAAAGTACATAAAACGTTCCACAGTTTACAGTAACCAATATAACCACTTTCTAATACAACTATTGTATGTAAAATCACGATAAGTATAGGACACTCACTGTTGGTAAGCACACCCTGCTTCATGGGGAAACCTTGCTTGTCGTTACCACCAGCGACACGGACGATGTAGCCCTTCCACTCATCGCCTAGCAGGTCCGCCTCCACCTCCGCGCCCATGCGCTTTTCATAGAAAATACGGAGCTTATGCTCATCCACCACTTCGAATAACTTCTGACATCCCGTTGCCGGGTAGGAGACGTTCAGCTACAACAAACGAAATAACACTGTGAAACATTTCACGTGATATCCGCACGTTTATTAAATATTGAACTTCCGAGTACTACTCTTGAACTACTCCAACGCCTTTTTATCAATTTAGTAACATAACCAAACTCGACATGAGTTTCAGCGACACGATCTAAGTTAATCTAAGTTTTTCTCAAAAATCACAACACTTATGAACTATCGATTATAAGTAAATAACGCATATGGATGTACAGTATTAAAATATAACTTTATTTCAGTTACTTTTAAAACAATACGTAAAATATTAAGCACATATTTAGCACCTTCATGACTGCGGCTAGCTCCTTTGAACGTCAGCCATGAAAAAGAACCAGAGTAAATATAGAATAGCACAACAGAGAAATAAACAACTGATGTTGCCAGTTGTACTATTAATGGCTCAAGTTATATTTTCCGGATATCACAAGATGTCTATTTTTATTAATTATTAAGGTTGCCAATATTATTGAAAAATAATTATATCTATAACGGGACGTAAAGTGCGTACTTTTGTAAGTATTCTAGGAAAATAGGCGAAAACGAATATGTTTTATAAAAATGACATTAACTATTATTAAGTACGCATTGTAAAAGTGTGATTGATTAAGAATACAATAACAAAGTTATTGCACTCTTAATATAAAGATACCATTTTTTGTCTAAAAAATGGATTTTATTTTACATTATATTTAATGGATGATGACTTTGTGATAAGCCGAACGAATAGAATCCAAGGTCATTTAAAAAATTGTTGACTTTGTCATCAATGTCATGTCACGTTGACTTTTATAAAAGTGAAGGTGACGGTGACATTCTTATCAGAATTCGTGGAACCGTCTAAATTAATAGCAATTAAATTTAAATCGTGCAGTCTTCCCCAGTTATTTACATGAATATAACATAAAATATTGAAGAAAAATAATTTAGTGACTATCAAAAATTAAGGGAATAAAAATTCAGTTACGAAATTTATTTTTAAGTTTGGTGTTATCATTTACTTTTAAAAATGAATAACGAGGAAAATAAGGAGTTGTCCCACAGGCAACATGTTAAATACTTCATGCGTTTCCTAAACATCTTGCCGTCGAGTTTATCGTCCCACGATACCACCAGGTAAACAACAAACTTGAATCATTCATTCACTTTAACAGTACTATTTGTTTATTCAACTTTTCTTTGTATAATTTATTTTTAAAATAGTTTTTAACTGACTCTTAGATGGAGAGGCAAATTTAGTTTGCGTAATAATAAGCTGTTCCTATTACAGTGTTATCCTATAGGATAGATTGTTTGAAGTACCATTGTAGTTAATCTTCTAAATGTAGCTAATCTTCTTTCCAAGTTTCTTATTTTACCATTTTTATAAATTATTTCTAGGTACTTATTGAATTACACCTTTTATTTTATAAGTATTTCTCAAAATTGATTTTAAAAGTATTGTGAAGCTAGCTAAAGCTTTATTCGCAAATTATTTTAAAGTTTATGTATGTGAGGCAACAAGGATAATAAATAATTATTGAAAATATTTTTCTAATTTGAACAAATCATTTTTTCATAATCTTATATCTATTTACTATATGTATTTCAAGTATATTTGAAAATATGTAGTGTATATTACATAACTTTCAGTTTCGTAAGTTACCATACAATCACTACAATTAATTATACAATCAATAGAATTAAAAAAAAAATTATTATATAATGTAGAAGTAGCAGATGGACGTGCAGTCCACCTGATGGTAAGTGGCTACTGAAGCCCATGGACATCTGTAATAGAATTAGATATTCCTACCTGAGGTCGGCCACAGTTGAGCCGCTACCACTGAGGACTAAGCTGGAACGCCTCGGAAAAGTATGTCTCCCTTATGACACCCTTCAAACCAGAATACAGCAGCACCTAACATTGCTGTTATTCGGCAGAAATAGGTGTGGCGGTGTTGCCGCCAGAGTCGAACCACACAGGGTTCTACCACCTTCAATACATAATACTTCGTTACATAAATGTTCTTTTTCAGAGTCACAATAGCCTACTTCTCAGTGTCAGGATTGGATGTCCTCGGAGCCATATCTACAATGTCCCTAGAGCTCAGGTCGAGGATTATTGAGTGGCTCTATCTGCTACAAGTTCATCCTGATAAAGATGGTAAATAATTCTATATCATTATAAAGATAATAAAATTCTTGAAGTATATTTTATATAAAATTGTATCAAATGAGTTTGTAGTCCACCTGATGGTAAGCTGTCATTGTCACCAATGTACGTATAATAAACTCCATAAAGAACTTATGTTCTGGTTTAAGTTGGTCACAGATGCATCGCCACACACATGCCCCTATCATAACATAGAACTGTAACACTCAAATCAACTCAAATCGAATCAGTTTATTTGTGAATAAGGTAATATAATGGCTGTTGGATGTCAAAACAATTTTGGATGATCGCTTATTCTACCACTGAGTGGCTTACAAATATATATATGTGGGTTAAACAATCTAATTTAAAATTCAAAATTCATATTTTCATTATAATAAATTCAAAATAATTAAACATCAGAAATAGGCATGCCATTGGTACCTTTGCATTCAAACAGTACTATTTCTGCCATCTTTCAAAATTACATAACAGACCGATATGATTCATACATAATTTTTACATATTTGTTTTGCTCAGTTTATTTAAGAAAGTTATTTGCACTATAGGTATGGACTATGGACATGTGTTACCATGATCTCTCTTGTCTCATTGTGCCTGAAACAATGAGATCAAATATTGAAAATTGTTTGTTCAACTATAATAATTACATCCTTTTTTCTGACCATCATTTTTAATTTCCATCTTTGTTCTACATTTTTGTAAGGCATATAAAGATTAATTAATAAAATGTGTATATGTATGTATATGGCCTTGGTCTGTCAATTGCGTTTTGTACATAAGGTGAAAGGTGCTATGTACATTATCATTACACATATTATGAACACATAATAACCATAATTTTTGAGTAATATCTTTAAGTGCAATTTAATGTGTTTCTTTAATGACTATTTTATGTGTATGGATAAGTGTTATAAAGAATACTTTATAGCAACAATAATAAGTTTTTGTCTGTATTTTTTAATACCCATCTTTTTATAACTGTTGGCTTAATTATTGTTTTGCAGTTAGACTAACTATAGTCTAATAGTAATGGTAGTTTTTATCAATTAGGAAATGTTTGAATTTAATCTAGTATAGTGCGCGCTAAACTGCTAGTCCGCTCTGAAGTTGTTGCGTGCAGGTGTAGTCATACAATTTGCTATGGCGATGCGATTCAAAGTAAAACAAAGTCCCAAATTCTAAAAAATAAAACTGGAAAGGAAAGTAATTTGGCCTATGTCACAGAGTGCCCTGACAAAATTAAAAAAATACGTGTGGCACTCGGAGACTGCCGCGGTAAAGCTATTGCATAGCATTTTTTATCAACTTGTGCAATTACAATTATATATTTATTTTATTTATGTAGTATGCAAAAAGTCATTCACCCGTCAACTGGCGTGTGCGCCCCGGGGCCTACAGATCGCTACTTGAAAAGTATCACCGCTGTGCCGGTTGGAGTGGGGGGTGTTAGGTTTTTTCGTTACGGAATTTCTGTATTCGGTCTCCACGCTCAAGGCCCGCGATAGAAGCTATGCAATAGCTTAAAAATAAGGGTTCTTGGTCGTACCACAGGACCCTATAATTTCTAGGATTCTATGATTTCAAAGAAGATAAGTCAGTAACTTATTGTGAGAACCCGATACGTAATAAAAGGTATAAATTTCGGATAATATTTATTTAAAATTATATAAACCAGTGAATGCACATTTTAAATATTTTAACCTTCACCTTCAATGTAATAATGACCTTAATTTTGCAAGACGAGATTAACAAATCGTTCTAACTCCTATTATTCAATTCAGAATGATGGACGTGATTCAATGTTTTTTGAGCGTTTTTTGAGTACTTAGACTTTTTGTCTTTGATACAAATGCATACAATACTATGCGCAAACAAATGCTTTGTTATAAGGTTGAATTAATGTTGTTGTATTACCCTGCCTTATCCTCATTTGTAGGTCACTGTTGTTTACAAATTTGTATTGTACTGATTGAAGAAGTTTCTTGTAAATATTATTTATATTTAAACTGTCTTTTCTTCGGCCGAACTTCAAACTATCTTCGAAAATTCAACGCGATGAAGTAATTATGCAGTGATCTACAATTTTGTTAATATTATTTTGTACGACTTCCTCCAGACTGATTGGGTTAGGTAGATTATGTTCAAGGTTGCGTTGTCCCTGTAGTTCCGGGACCAGAATAGGACGACGGTATCCCCTGCCTGTCGTAAGAGTCGACTAAAAGGGGCTTCCGGGGTTGCGGGTGGCAAGAGTGGGAACTCGCCCGGCTAGCGACCCAGGGAAAGACGGCTGTATGTGTGGTCGCATACCGTCGTGCACATCAGACGGAGTTGCGAGCACCACACTCGCCTGGGCGGAGCCCGACGGAGCAGCGCGCTAAGAGGACTCCGGTTGCATTTCTTTGGAGATCCCGGAGTCCTCTACGCAGCGCCGAGGACGGCCACCGGGGGGGGGTTTTAGTGCGGTAAGAATCCTACATAACCCCGTGTCGCTCCCACGGCATAGGGTACCTTTTGAAGGTTTCCCCCTCGTAAACAAAAAAAAAAAAAGATTATGTTCAAGGTTGCGTATTTTTTTAATTAAAAACTACAAATGTAGCAAGACAGGATTGTATTACAATCCTACAATCATTGTAGCATCTTCGGTGGAATTCTAGTATGACGGATCCTCTGCCAATTAGAGTTATCGTGGCGAATTTTCCTATACGCAATTCTTTACCGATCAATAGCTTTTAGATAAGTCAAAAGTTGTTGACCGGAGTTCTATATCTAAAATATAAACATACCTACAAGTTCAGAAATAAACACATTATCGTTTACCTCTGAGTGTACCTACTTCATGTGCAACTTAAATGCAATCATAGATAAGGTACAAGACACTGATTGATTTTATCTCTTTTGAATGTTTGTAATAGTTGGAGAGTAGTTGATAGTTATTTGTTTCTAAAGCAAAAGGAAACAAACAGTGCATCTATTCATTATTTATGAAATATATAACAAAGTAAAGTAATTAGTTAAGGTATTTAAGCATGGCAAATAAGGAAGAAAGGCAAATAAATGGTTATAATAAGCATTAAACTATTTTATTTAAAATATATAATACCTAAATTATAGTTTAAAAATCTAAAGACCATGCTAAAACACGTACCCATAAAGAAAATCCTGGCGATCCTGATTAGGAAGATGGGACAAAATTATTAAAAACTTGTATCGTCGTCGGTTCTTGATAATTGTTCAAAATGTGGAATTAACCGAATCGTTCAAAGTGGGTAAAAATAAGTTCAAACATTCCGTTTCATACCCAGAAACATATAGGTCAAGCTAATACAATAATTGAAAAAAAAAACACCAATCATAGTTACTATATACCTAAGGCAGAAATAATGGTAGTGGTGACTCCACTCCGAAGAAATTTAACTGATAGAATTCTATCAGTTAAATTTCTTTTTACCTGGTTGCGGAGGATCACGTTTTTCGAGCGTATGTATGTCGTATTTTTTGGCACGCCATGCAACCGAAACGGTTTTTTGAATTTTAACATGTGTGGTTGGATTCGTCAACTTTGGATACCCACCTATTTTCTAATAATCATTATGTTAACTTTTATTATTGGCGTAAATAAATACTAATTCTGTAGATACTTAGTACTAAGCTACCACCACCCACTACTTCGCAAGGAGTTTCGTCTATGGAGACAAAGTGTAATAATCTGTTCAATTTTTACATAAAAATATGACGTCATTGAATGACCTACTTTATGTACTCATTTATCTTAATTGTATAAATTCTCGTTTATTTTATGAAACGTGTCCATAATGCGCTGGTATGCAAATATTCATGTCTGGCAGGCAACAAATATAGTTTTATCTGAAGTACTATATTTTATTGACGTCATTTCAAAAACGATATAGGTATAAATTGGACATTTTACTGCCAGGTGAATATATACTTACTATTTGAATAAGTTATTATTCATGTAATTTAATTATACATATATACATTTAAAAGTAAGGAGTAGGTAAAGAATAAAGTTGTTTGCACTATATTCTTTTTCGAAAATTGGCAAGAAATTATGTATTTTCGACCATGGTCAATTAATTTTAGCGGTCTTTCATGCAACGAATAACCAACCCCAATTAGGAGTAAGGAGAAGACAATTATTTTTGTCGTAATAGTTTTTATTACAAAGTAAACCCTAAAGACGAACCTCTTAACTTTTACTTTTATTATTTGTCAAGGATCTTTTAAATTTAAGAAAGTTCAATTTTAAATCGTGAAATTAGTCATTATCCACAGAAATAAGGTATATAAATCGGTCCCATACATAAATATCGAAGCTGACGCAAAATTTTCGTTTTCTAAATATGTCCAAAAACCTGGTTTACAATTGAAAAACTGCCTAGTGTGAAGTTGGCGTTTTGCAGATTTGATGCTCTCACTTGCTTCCACTTCTCTGAAACGGGATGACTCTTTCCAGTTTGCTTTAAAAACAGCTACGCAAATACTGGTAGAAATAAATGTGGCGATTTTACTTTGCAATCGTATAGTTATCGAAATAATAGGTCTTTTAAAAATCTTAAATATGTATAATATGTGTATCTATATTATATTTTGGTGACGAGTGCCTTAAAAGGTGGAACTATTTTCTGGAGTCACCATCGCCACACCTATTTCTGCTAAACAGTATTAAGTGTTGCTGTGTTCTGGTTTGAGTGTGTGGTTAGGGAAGCTTATGTGAAGCATTCTGAATTAGTTTTCAAGTCAAACCATACATACCTATGTGGAATTCACATAGATTTTTTTATATCAAATTTTCGAATAACACTTGCCTATAGCTTATAGTAAACACATAAACTTAAAAAAGATACAATTCTGTGAGAAACTTTAAGTGCTTCAAAATTCTCAAACGTAGATATATTTACATACTCTTTGGGTAATCATTTTACAGGTTTTAATTACGTGTGTAAACATTAAATTAGCCTCGAGTTGGTAGCACTTTTTATCCTACGCCATAAAAGTAATGATCTTACTAAACACAATTTTAATCTATGTTCAAACATAAAAAGTCACGTACGCTATACAGTAATACCTCGGACATACACGATTAGTGAGACCGAGTGATAACCGCGTAAGTCGAATTCGCGTAAGTCGGGGTATGCATGTATGTATAAGTCAGGGTATGTGCATACCATCGTATGGTATGATTGCGAATGTGTTGACTTCGCGCAACAAATACAAATGTTTACATGAATAATTGTAGGGTTAGTAAGCTTATTTTTTATAATCGGGAATTGCGAGACACTGAAACCATAGGAGAATCGACGAGATTTGAAAATCGCGTAATCCGAATTCGCGTAAGTCAGGGTAGCGTAGGTCGGGGTATTACTGTATACTATTATAAGTTTACGTCACTACGGAAGACATTACTCTTCAACCGACCGCGGATAGAAGATAATGTTTTTCAAGCGTATTTAAGTGTGTGTCTCATTCTATGACACCCAGTCCAAACGGATTTACAGATTTGAACTTATCGTGGGTGACGACAGCTGCATCTCATGGACATCTGTAACCAACTATAGAATGGCAGTTCTACCTGAGGATGATCACAGATTAGTTTCTATTCCTGAGGACTAAGATGATTGCCTCAAATGTATTTCTTTCCCTTTTACAATATCCACTGTTAATTGAGAGTATCAGGCAAGTATGATACTCTCAGTAAGTATCAATGAGTACTTTTTGAAAGGCGGACTAAGCTCGTCGGAGCAAAATTGTTGAATGAAGCCCAAGGCTAAAAGTCGAATGAGGCCCCTGTCTAAGAAGTTATCTAAGGAAGTTTTTACAAATGTCTACAAGCGAACTTGTAGACATTTAGAGGCCCCCAGGTCCAGACGTCCGGTCTCCAAATGCTCTCTCCGCCCTTATGGCGTCAGTGCACGTTAGAAATTACCTACATAAAACCTGGCTGATTAGATAGTTCATGTTGAATGTTTTAAAACAGCGGTCGATACATTTATTTCAATACTTTTACGAGTGCTTACGATACTTTTTTACGACTACTTCTGATGAGTACAGTAGTAGTCGTAAAAAGTCCATACTATCGATACTGTGTGTAATAAGCGTGATGTATTCGGGAAAAGAAGACAATTTACAATGAAGAAGAATTGCTTAACTCAGGGGTTCCCAATCTTTTGTAATCCGCGGCGCAGTTACAAGTTTAATATTTTTTCACGGCGCCCTGTCCTAGCTATTTGAAGAAGACAGTCGAAAGAAATAGGTACCTACAATAATAGTAGTTACGTTAGATTCATCTTATTCAGTCAAGTCAATGTGAAGGGTGATCTCCTGGGTGACCTTGGTGATCTCCGCACAGTTTTTCAAAGCGGGGAATATGACTTGACACTGCTACTTTAATTTTTTGCTCCACATTGATCCTTAGCGATATTTGTTCTTTATCACAGCTACAGCTGAAAACCCAGCTTCACATACTCGTAGATATGATGTTGCAAACGGAATGAAATTTTTAATGCTTTGGATCTTAAATTTGGATCGATAAAAAATATTCATTTTGAATCGATCCAAAAATTTATTCAAAATTATTTATTTTGAATCGATCCAAAAATTTATTCAAAATTATTCATTTTGAATCGATAACCAAAACGCCAATATTTGTGGTGTCCAATAATTAGAGGATCGACTCACGGCGCCCCTCTTTACTTTCCACGGCGCACCAGGGCGCCGCCCACGGCGCACACTTTGGGGACCTCTGCCTTAACTTGATAACTGTGATTGTAGAAAGCGTTTAAAGCGTTTATAAGGTACCTACATAAGTTGAGCGGTTATGCACTTCAACTGATTTGCATTCAAATATGCACTTGCATGAAATCAAAATTCGAAACTTGTTACGTTTTTTGGAGAGTAAATCCGATTTTGGTGGGTACCATCACGTTCCGTGTAAATAAATGTACAAAGGAGATGTTTCAAAATGTATGGGCTCCCGGCCACCTTTTGTACACTATACTAAAAACTAAGAAAACATGCAAAGAATAATTCGTAGGGTTTCATTTTCTTCAAATCATGTTTGTTTAATTGTTTAAAAACAATAATTTACACTTAAACTTGCAACACAACAGTGGAAACACATCATGGCGGTAGTGATTACTGTAATGTCATCTGTCATTCTATTTTAACTTACTACGTACATTATATACTTTTTAATATATTTTTTACGCGAATGGGCGTAGATATATAAATATTGTATTGTATGTATTACAATACAATATTAATATATCTACATTAACTATATTTACTTTCATAAATCTTGACTTAAAACAAACATAACAAAATATATACTTCTATACCAATTTATTTTAGTTGTAGTGTGTAAATAAAACAACTTTAAGAACACATTTATATAATATTTTATTTATTCGTCACTGAAAATATTTTTATCCAATCATGTAGCAGGTTCTGTAATATCCTGTGACGAGCTCAGCCCAAACATCAAACAATGGCTATAATGTGAGCGCAGCTACCTACGAGTACTGTTCGTTGCCCAGCGATGCAGTTGCAATAATAAGTAATTGAATATTTTGTCATCCCAAGAATGCCCTTGTCTTGCTATTGTAATTATCTAAAAAAAGAGAAATGTAAAAAGATTAGCTTCTTTAGTTTAAAATTATTAACGATTATTTCACGATTAATACAACTAACTGATGTATATTTTAACTGATGATATTGAATCCTTGTCAACACAATCCATAGCGATCGTACGAAAATCACAAGAGTCCATAAAACATAAGCTGGGTAAACAAGTAAGGTAGAATCAGTCCAAAATCGTAAGCAGCACACAGCAGAAACATATTCAGGATTGAAATGGAATCATCTCATCAGTACATATTTATTCAACGTTTACATTGGATTCCACTATTATTTAATATGTATATATCCACTTTTACACACATCAAATTGACAACTTCTTCTTTTTTAATTTGACATGTCAGTTACATCTATAAAACCAGATACTATTTAAAAGGTGGTTTTGTTATAATAATTATAAATAATTAATTAAATTCAGAAATAATGACGGGATACCCAAAACAAAAGCCAGGTTGTAAAGTACTAAGGTAGCAATTACTTTACGACAAAAACAGCGAAATACAGAATTACCGACATCCAAAGAGTATAGTAACCTATGTGTGGGGTACACATAGGTTCCCTGACCGACATCGACAGTTTTAAAAACTTGACATTGACAGTATTCCGCCATATTTGATATTTCAATGAGGAATGCTTATTTTAAATATTTTTAAACAGGAATACTTTAGGTTATCAAAATATATGTGTATTTTTCTTCAATTATAGAAATTATTCGTGTTTTTTAGATATAGTGTACATAAGATGGCCGAAAATGAAACATCTCCTTTTATGGGTTTGTTGAACTATGGCATAAATTCTTCTCATTCGTGAACAAAACCTGTTTATTTTGAATTTGGATGTAATAAATACTATTTAATCGCTGTTTACAAGTACGATGTACTCAAAAATACAAGTGTATGAATTAATTTAAAATAATGTTTTCCTGTTATCTAACGTAATGGATTTCGGATTCGAGTTTTGCAAGTTATTAAGCGCTAACCTAGTTCATAAATAGCTTCTTTATAGAATTTTAAATAGAATCCTTTGAGGTACAACTCTTGCATGAACGCCGCACTTATTTTTAACGAGCTTTTGCCCGCGGCTTCGCTCGCGTTACGAAGTAATATTTTCATCCCCTATACCTAACCTAACCTAACCTAACCTACCCCCAAGGGGGTAAAAATTGATCAAAATCCTTTCTTAGCGGATGCCTACGTCATAACATCTACCTACCAAATTTCAGCCCGATCCGTCCAGTGGTTGGGCTGTGGGTTGGGCTGTGCGTTGATAGATCACTATGTCAGTCAGTCACCTTTGAGTTAATAGAAATAACTTTGCTGTGTTTTCAGTTTATGTAGGAATGTTACTTATATGAGGTGATGTCTGAGGAACGCATCTATGGCCGACCTCAGGCAGAATTCTACTCTGTGGTTGATTACAGGGGGGTTACTACCATCTCTTATAACATTATTATTTTAATCATACTTTGATATTTCGTACCACGACCTCGTTAAAGTAAAATTGTTTTTATAATATTACAATAAGCAGTTTTGTATTATGTCGATCGAAATTATTCATTCTTTTTTTGCAGGAAATTTAACTTTTGTAGCAAAATTTGACAATTTCAGTTGGTTTTGTACAATGGTTAAGCGAAAAATGAATAAGGGTTTTAGTTTGTTCAACTGTGTATGACGGAACACGGATGTCTCGTTTCCTCTTGGATAAGAAATAGACAAATTCATTCTTTTACATTACTCGGCAGGAATAAAACAATATTGTTCTTAGGAGGACGTGGTACGAAAAAAAGTTGATGCAATATTGAAACAAAACTTTCCTGAACTATGATTGTTTTTGAAAGATTGTGGTAGGCCTCCAGATGTCCATCGTAGATTGTGCATGCCAAGCATATTCAGTTTGAATATTTGTAAAACAATTATGACTTTATCTGTTAAGAATAATCAATCTATCCTTTGTTTAATCTACCAAAATCGAAATTTAACATTGACTACAAGAAATAGTATCTTTCGATTTTTATAGGCAAAGATAGATAGATTATTAAAAACGGACGTTAGATTTCTCGACCATATAAGCTCAAAACCCAATGTACCTATGTCTTAAGGATATGACAATGTGAAAGGTGAAGCAGACACGAATAATTCTACATCGCATTGAGTTGACGGCCTTCAGTGGCCTTATATTATGTAAACCTTTATGTAGGTATTGCAATTATTCTATACGACGTTCTTACACCAGCTTTGACTATGTATACGAGGGTCTCAGGTACACCATGTGGTGTTTATTAACTTAACGATGTTGTTATTACGATCGGTGTTAGAAAAGAGGAAGGTAAAAGTAGCCTAAAATGTACTAAGCTAGTGTACCCCTCCTAAGCAATATTATCAGTCCAAAACATAGTTGCTTAAATAGCGGATAGACAAATAGATTAATTTACAGCTTATTTAAATAGTTTTGTTTTTCTTTTATCAAAATTAGCTAATAGGCTCCTTTGAACCTTATACGCTACTAGTTTTTGCCCGCGGCTTCGCCAACGTTTAAAAGAAAATAATATGATATACTAACATACATAAAACTGAAAATTCGTACCTTAATTGGAAAGACAGTGGCACCATCTTGCGAAAATTGTCGTACTAACTCTGGAACCTTCGTGGGCTTATGGACAACAACTTTGCTAAAGATCATCACTTGATCAAATGCATAGTTTAGGATTCAATCCTTACTAATATCGATTAAAATAATAGATTTTTTTGGTCCAAAAGATCGATTTTCCGATTAATAAATCTTAGATCGCCATCCCTAGTTCCCGTGGGATTTCCGGGATAAAAACTATCCTATGTCCGTTCTCGGGTCTCAGACTATCTTTGTACAAAATTTCATTAAAATCGGTTCAGTGGTTTAGGCGTGAAGAAGTGACAACCAGACAGACAGACAGAGTTACTTTCGGATTTATAATATTAGTAAGGATTCTCTTTACTTTCCCTGTGCTTTTGAATTTGACTATCTGACGCAGGGTTGAGAAATTCACCCAATATTATTCTCTGTAGGTGTGTTTACTAATCTGACTCCGATACCCTTCCCTGTTTGAAATTTAACCTTTAAATGCTGCTACTTTTTTTTATCTCAAAATATATTTTTTGGTTTCAGACGGTGACATGTCAGCGTGCGGTTTCCAAGGGTCGTCCACAATAAATATAAACTTCAACGCAGAGAACCGTCACTATAGGTGTGGTCACCTCGCGATGACTTACACTGGTCTTTGCATCCTGCTGACACTGGGTGATGACCTGTCGAGAGTTAATAGGAAGGCGTTAGTTGAAGGTAATGAGACATCCGGCTCGAAGGACCAACGTTAGCGCTTATAATTATAAGTCTAAGCTCGTATTGAAAGATTGGTTTGAAGTTTGAAGTGAAGTTTAATGCGGTTCTATAAATTGCGAGTCTTTGTCCTTCTTTGCCCGCCGCCGTAGGCTGAGTATATGGAGTCGAGGCCTCGCTGCCGCCTGCGCATAGTTTTATGAGGCATACAAACTTAAATGTTAGAAGTCTGATGCGTATCCACTGTGTCAATAATATGGATTAATGATGAAATATATCAAATGCCCGGTACATTTGTTATATATCATCATTAATCAAATATTACACACTTATGTGCCTATTACAGATTAATTAAGGAAAACATCGTGAGGAAACCTGCATACCTGAAAAATCTTAAAAAAACAAGTTTTCTAAAGTATGTGAAGTCTACCAATACGCACTTGGCAGCGCGGTGGACTATGGCCTAATCCTTCTCATGCTAAGAGGAGACCCGTACCCAAATGTGGGACAATAATGGGTTGATGATGATGATGACGAATCAAATATTGGTACACTGCTGGGCACGGGTCTTGTGACTGCTCTCAGAATAAGAAAGATATACGCTGTAATATACCAAAAAGCTGTGTAAAAGCGGATTGATATACTCGTACTTAACACTTCAAAACTTTTTTTACAAAATTTTCATACACGTAGGATTTTATTATGACTTTTTCCTTTCCATTATTAAAGCAAGAGATAAGTAATTATTATTATTATTTTTTTTTTTTTATAATATAAGAATAGCAGACGAGCATGCAGTCCACCTGATGTGGCTACTGCCGCCCATGGACATCTGTAATCAACCCCAGATAGGATTAGACATTCCTACCTGAGGTCGGCCACAGATGCGCCGCTACCCCTGAGGACTAAGCTGGAACGCCTCGGAAAAGTCTGTCTCCCTTACCACACCCTTCAAACCGGAACACAGCAGCGCCTAACACTGCTGTTATTAGGTAGAAATAGGTGTGGCGGTGGTGCCGCCGGAGTCGAACCACAAAGGGTTCTACCACCTTTGATATTATACAATTAATATCTAATAACAAAATTAACTTGGAAATGTCAGTGCTGCTTACTAGGATTCGAACTCTGAACCTCTAGCGTGCAATGCTGAACACCAAACCGAGATATAGTAGATAAACTGTGTAGTTTATGAAATACATCTCAGTATAGTAGCGTTACTAATGTAAAACATTAAAAAATATTACTTACTTCTGTTAATATTAGTCCTATTAATGATATTTTTTATAACTTCCAGGTGTAAAAGCCTTGCAGACAGATGAGGGCAACTTCTCAGCGACGCTGTCCGGTTGCGAGTCGGACATGCGCTTCGTGTACTGCGCGGCCGCTATCAGCTACATATTGAACGACTGGTCTGGTTTCAATATCAAGAAGGCGACTGAGTATATCATTAAGTCTATTGTAAGTTTTATTGTTTTATGCTGCGATTAAAAGTAGTAAACAGACATGTATTGGGGCGAGTCACTGTTGACTATGGACTTTTTGCAAAATCTTGAAATAAAAGTTATTTTATTCAAATTTTAGTAATTCATGTTGCATTTATAGGTGTTGACCTTCAAAAATATTTTCTCTATTTAAACTGTTTAGGAGTGCAATCTTAGGTCTTTAAATAATAATATAAATAACTATAATACAAATAAAAAAAAAAAAACACATACATGTCAATAATTCAAAAAGTAAATTAGCACAAGTTGTTATAATAAAAATAAATTTAAAAAAACAGGTACTTTAATCAAAAATTAAAAAGAGGCGGCTTTAGAAAGTACGTAACGCACATATTTTCTATAAAATTTGACATTTGTTGAAGTATATATTTAGTCCTTTTATTCAATGTTAACAGAATCTACGACAGCATAGCGAATCATAGTGTGGTAAGATGCCAAAGAGTGAACGTTAATCTATTACTTATTTATTTTCAGGGCTACGACCACGGCATCGCACAATGTCCGGAGCTAGAATCGCACGGCGGGACAACATTCTGTGCGTTGGCAACCCTGAGTCTAACGAATCAACTCGACAGGCTATCAGAAGAGCAAATAGACGGGCTGAAACGATGGCTGCTATTCAGACAAGTTGACGGATTCCAAGGCAGACCGAACAAATCGGTGGACACTTGTTACAGCTTCTGGGTGGGAGCGTCGTTGAAAATCCTAGATGTTTTACACTTATCCAATTATACTAATAATAAAAAGTATGTGTACGAGACACAAGACACGGTAGTTGGTGGCTTTTCGAAATGGCCGGATACGTGTACGGATCCAATGCACACATATTTAGGTCTAGCTGGACTTAGTCTGATAGGTGAGAATGGTTTACTCGAGATTCTACCAACGCTGAACATAACGAAACGGGCACACGAACACTTGAAGACTTTGCACGAGAAATGGGCTACAGATATGAAGCTTTGTGAGTATTGATTTATACAGGATATGTAAGAAGTTTGGCTACTAAATCGGACCATACCATGACCGTGCTATGAACGTGTCAGGCAAAAAAGGTTTTTTGTGTTAAAAATGACGAGACTATGGCCGAACGAGGCTATAACCGTACCTTACCAAATAAATAAAGCTTTCTACACTCATTGCTTCATATGACTTTTTCAATGTCGTGGGTGCCTTAGACGCACACAAACATTCAGACCCAAAGAGATATATAAATATATCGTTTATATAACCCTTTGGCTGAAGATTAAACCCGGAACCCAATACTAGTAAGACCGGTCGTCATAATTATTTTCAATATATTTTTTTGCCTGATACGTTCATATCACGGACATGGTACGATACGGTGTAGTAAGCAGATACTTTTGAATTAAATGTACCAATTTACGCTAACGGCGCCACAGTTGCCTTTCGGTAGTCACAAACTATTGTAAGAAAGATAAATTATTTAACAAAGAATAGTTATCCTTCAGATTGTAAACCAGATAAACACTATCATTAACTTGTCGCGATCCCACTGTTGGGCAAAGGTCTAAGGTAGGACGAGTAGGGTATAAGCCAGTATAAGGTATAGTCACCACAAACCTTTAAATAATAACGCTTTCTACACTCACAGCCCCACACTAGGATTCCCTGTTGGTGCCATGGACACACAGAAAACAAATACACAAACACCCAGACCCAGAAACAGAAACCTACATTCATCATTTAGATATCTGTCTGGCCGGGGATCGAACCCGGGACCCTCTGCGCGTCAGACCTGTATGGTGACCGCTCCGCCACGCGGGTCGTCACCTTTGAGAATGTTTGGGGCTATTTTACATCTTTTCTATAGACAATAGACAGAGTGTGTCAGAAGTTGAAGGTGGTAGAACCCTTTGTGGTTCGACTCCGGCGGCACCACCGCCACACCTATTTCTGCCTGACAACAGCAGTGTTAAGCGCTGCTGTGTCCCGTTTTGAAGGGTGTGGTAAGGGAGACATACTTTTCCAAGGCGTTCCAGGCTGGACTAAGCTGGTACTTTCAGCTTAGTCCTCAGGGGGTCCTCAATCAATGATACCTCATATGTTGAAACCAAACCTTTTGCGCTGTAAGGCGTCCCAAAGAATAATACATAGTATATATGCTCGAAACATTACAAATTAATAAAATTATGGTATACCCACTCGATCTATACTATACCCAATCTATACCCACTCTGTATAAATTGATTTGATTGACCACTTTCATATACAAAAATTAAAACGATATTTGCAAATGACTAAACAAAAGCTTTTCTCAAGTCTGTAAATACATTTTATGAACTATATTATGATAGTGTTGCCCTATTGAATTATTTTGCAATTTCGCTGTTGGATGTTTGAAAATTAACTAAAAATGAAGTTGTTAGTACTTAAATGGGTTTTAAAGAATAATAGGTGCTAATTGTTAGGTGAACGATGTCAAATAATGGACAACGATATATCAGAATTACTTAAGTGTTATAGTACAATAATAAAATAACTCGGTTTGTGCCATGTATAGTGTGGTGGTTGGTTTACATTGGATTTAGTACTTGAGCCAGTAACTAAATTCATAATATCATTTACTAGAATGAATTTACATTAGTTAATAAATCATTTAGAGAGTGTCAGACGCATGCTGTGACGGATAGTATTCTGCTATACATGTGTATTAACATTTTTAAGTCTATCGTTAGATGCGGGCCGTGCCTGTCAAAATATTGTATAATATGATTTCGTCTTACGGCACGTGTGTAAAGCGTTCAATTTCTGTAAATAAAAGGCGACTTAATTTTGCATAAAACTAACTATCAAGTGTAGCTGAAGTTTTGAAGTTTGCAGTTTATTTGTTGGTTCTTTTCAATCTACAGAATTAACTTTTAATTAAACATTTAACCAAATATTAATATTATATGAAAATATGCAAACAGTTTTTTTCACTTCAATAAAACAAAGTAATACCTATCCTTTCCTACGAATATAAGAATGAATTTTAATCACTATAAGGAAATTATCTTTATATTATTAATGTATGAAATATTATTAATTGTTTAGTAACGGTGGCAAGCTACTAAATCCGTGTAAATCGAGAATAATGGCGTTGATAATATACAATTTGTTAGATAGGCATTTATCAAATTGCACAAATGTAAATCGTAAGCTACTTCCTTATGCTATGTCACGCTATGAACATATTAGTTACAGGGACTATTATATATTTTACTTACAAATAATTTGGCTTTTGATTACCGCTTTAAGTTTTTAAGGCCTCTACAAATTGTTCAGTCGGAAAATATATGGATTAATTGTTATGCCAACTCTTTGAGGTTTATTTGTGGATGCATTACGACCACACCTGTTTCTAATAACGGCAGTGTGAAGCGCTACTGTGTTCCGCTTTGAAGGCCGTGGTACGGGAAACGTAACTAATCCGAGACGTTCCAACGGTTCCAATGGTAGCAACGCATATGTGGCTATCTTCAGGAATAACATTCATTATCAGGGGTTTGATTAATGTCCATGAGAGTCAGTAGTCACTTATAGTCCGCGCCAAACTGCTAGTCCGCTCTGAAGTTGTTGCGCACAACTACAAGCATATATTCCGTAGCAACGTAAGGGCATACTAACGCAGCTATGTACCCTCGGGCAGCGGAGGGTGCCGGGGGTCCCGCGCTGTCTTCGTCCCGCTAATATCTACAATTTGCTATTCGACACGACTCGTTTCTATATTAAGAGCGGACTAGCAGTTTGGCGCGGACTATACCAGCAGGTGGACTGCATACTCGTTTTCAAATTCTATATTTAAATATAGTTTGGTTTGTAAGAGGCCTGAGCCGACATCCTTGTAATTTGGCCAACCAATATTGGACAGTGTGTAGAGGTCTTAATAACAGTTATATTTCAGTTTCGTACGCCTAACTATTCTAATAAAAAATAGTATAAACCTAATAATATACATAGTATTATTCAAATTATATTAAGTAGATAGAACAAAATCGAGCGATGTACAGTTGCTTCAAATTACTGGTATTTATAAATAAACACTAACGCACATTGTAAATGAAAATGAAAATTAAGCATTAAGTAGTTAGCTTACAAAAATATGTATAATTTGGAAAGGGAGACAATTAAGAACAATTTACGTCATTTTTTGACGTCATTTTTTACGTCATCATGAAGTTTACGCACTATACCTACTGTAGCACTACCATGAGTTGGCATAGAAACGCCACTATAGAAATTGTAAATAGAAAACTATTGTCATTTTGCTAGTGAATAACATAACTACTATCGTTACGGTATTTCTTGACAACGTCTGTCAAATTAATGACTCATGGGACCGAATTTGTATGGCAATAGATCATAATGACATTCGCTAGCGATTTGATTTCGATAGGTTTTTTACGTATCGAGTTACGCCACTACGGATTTTAGTTCTACGAGTAACCACCAGAGGCGCTGTACAATTTTTCATATATTTATTTTACGCAGTCGCTAGCGAGTAATACTTTTGTAAACTCATGGTAGTGCTACTGTTTCATAAAATAGAACAAGTTTTATTTACAAATTTTGCAGGAGTATATCAGTAAGTTATGATCAGGATAAATATATAAATATGTCTAAGTTAAAAGATATGCAACAGTTTTTTTGGAAATTATTCATTTTGTTACGAGAAGTGTAGAGATTTCTTTTCGAAATTTTAACAGTCTGTATATTAAAATACATGTGTTTCACGGCATATCAATGTATCATGACAATTCCAAAAATTTTAACAAAAATACATCAACTTCTATTTATTTATTTAGTCACTTTCCACTAGTCATTATTCTACAAAAAAAAAGAAAAAAAAATTTTCAAGAATGAATGAAAAGCGAAAAACTCATAGAAAATTATATTATTTCATTAACAACTATGAAATATTTTTCTTTATAGATATTTTTTTAGTTAATTAGTGTGCTACTCCTAAATTAAAAAGAGTTTTAATTGTATTCATTTTAGTGCTATCAAGGTACTTTTGCCGGCGATACTATTGACGAATAATTTAAGTAAATAACGAAACAGTAAATTTTGAATAAAAGAAATATCGATAAAATAAATTATACTTAAAACTATTTCCAAGCTCACTCATCGAATTATCTTTAATTTATCCCATTCACTTTATATAACTCTTACAGAATCAATGTTAATGTTAAAATCGTTACTTTACTATATGCTAATATTTTAAAATTTTCAAATATTTTAAAATATTCGCAACGGTAATGTTTCTATATTTATAAGCTGTGTAAAGTAACGAACTTTTCATTAATAATATTTTTTTGAATCTGTAATTCTTATTTCTTTGTTAATCTGTGAAAGTATTTCTTAATAATATGTTGTCAATGTCTACTTTTCGCTTTATATTATTATCTCTAATATTAAAAATTGTAAAATGAATATTTATCATTTACTTAATAATTTGAATTGAGGCCACATTGCTAAAAATATTCTTTATGAAATAATTTTCTGAAGTAAATTTCATTTCAGGAATTCTCGTAGAATATTAATAAACTTTTGACTAAATATTTTGTCTTCAATTTGTTAATATTATTATGTTTATTGTCTTGTGTGGTGTGAACATAGGGTGTGAATTATATAAGTTGATATGGGGTAATATCTTTGAATTTAAATCATAGATGCGTCCTACATATTTGCGGAGTTAATTGGCATTTAATATTTGTAATGTTATATATGAACGTAACATTATGATATTGCATTAAATAATATTTTAATTCTATTGAAATTACAGAATATCTTCTCTTTTATATTTGCTTTTGAAGTTTTTTTGAAACTAATATAAATTGTAAAATAAAAATATAATAAATAAATTCGTTTTGTTGAATAAAATTGATGGAGCTAATTTTTGTTTAGCTTCTAAATAAACAATACAATATTTTCAATTGTTTTCTTATGGATATTCAATCGTTGTTAGCGCTTTGCTGTTATTGGACGACTGTATTAAATTTCCAATTAAAGTCTTCTTTGATTTGAATCTACTATTGTGTAAATATGGCGCTAAAATAATATTTTGATGCTAATGAATCTGTCTATTTCATAACTACGAGGGTACGTTTTTAAGTTCGCGGAATGAGGGACAAGGAGCGAAAATAAAATGTCAAAATTATTTTTCTTTTTCTACATATTCTCCTGCAAGACGAATGCATTTTTCAGATCTTTGTATTAACTTATTTAAACCCTCATAAAAAAATGTTTTGTCCTTGTCGGAAAAATACACGGAAATTGCGTCCTTTACTTCTTCGTCTGTAGAAAATTTCTTCCCACGAAGCTCTTTTTTCATTTTTGGAAAGAGATAATAATCGCTGGGAGCCAGGTCTGGACTATAGGGTAGGTGATTTAAAATATCAAAGCCCACCTTATGCAGGGCAGCCAGTGCAATACGGCTCTTGTGTACGGGCGCATTGTCGTGCAACAGCAGGACACCTCTGGATAAATTTCCTCGTCTTTTTTCTTTGATGGCTTCTTTTAACCGCTCCAAGATTGTTGCGTAATATTCTCCGGTTATAGAGACACCTTTATCTTTGTAATCTATTAACAAAATTCCTTCTGCATCCCAAAAGACTGTCGCCATGAGTTTGCCGGCCGATTGTGACACCTTAAACTTTTTAGGAGGTGCTGTACCCTTTTTATGCCACTGCATGGAGTCTTGTTTAGACTCAGGTTCATAATGGTGAACCCAAGTTTCATCTCCAGTAACAATTCGATTCAGTACAATATCCTTATCTTCTCCACAGAGGTTCAAAAACGCACGGGAACATTCAACGCGCTGTTGTTTCTGAGGCGGCGTGAGCATTCTCGGCACCCACCGCGCGCTGACCTTAGTCATGCCAAGATGGTCATGCAGAATTTTAAAAATGGTTGTATCCGATACTCCAACCATTTCTGCAAGCTGTTTCTTCTTTAGCCGAGCATCTTCCAGTACTAATTTTTCGACTTCCGCTATCGTTTCCGGAATGGTCACCTCAACAGACCGTCCTGGTCGTGGGTCGTCTTCAAGTGAATCCCTGCCTTGCTTAAAAAGGTTGTTCCACTTGTAAACCATCGTTTTTCCAGGGCAAGAGTCCCCGTAAACCGATGACATCTCTTCCATTATGATTTGCACAGACTTTCCTTGTTTGGTAAGGAACTCTATAACGGCGCGATGCTCGATTTTCTCCATACTTCCAATTTCTTCCGGATTGAGTTGTTTAATTGTCGATAGTTTTAAAACTAATGATGCAATTGTGATAAAACTTTATATTTATACTATTTATGAGTCACTTAACACGTACCGCCCTTAACGAGCCCGCTATCCCCCCTCCAACCCTGCCATTCCGCGGACTTAAAAACGCACCCTCGTATATTGCTTTCTACCTTTGACAACAATATCATTGTCAATGAATAGATCAAAGGCTAACAACATTCTACACAAAAGACTAGAAATTTACTTTGAGACTTTAATGTAACAGTCAAAATTATTCAATGTTTACATTAATAATTTATAATCTTTGTTGTTGTTGTAATGTGTATAAAAAGAAAAAAATATTGTCTATGCTCCGCGTTCGATACGTAAGAATAAAAATAAATTATGTAATTTCTTTCTATTTATCCTGATCGTCATGTTACTTGTAAGTGGTACTATTTCCAAAACTGTAAACTTAAATTAGCAGCAGCAGTGATAGCATAAAGCAGTGATAGCATAAAGCAGTGATAGCCTAGTGGTTAAGAAACGCGGCCTCTCGATCGAGGGGTCCGAGGTTCAAATCCCAGGCACGCACCTCTGATTTTCAAATTTACGTGCGTATTAGAAATTAATTATCACTTGCTTAAACGGTGAAGGAAAACATCGTGAGGAAACCTGTATACCTGAGAGATTTATAAAAAAAAAAAAATCTTAAAGGTATGTGAAGTCTACCAATACGCACTTGGCCAGCGCGGTGGACTATGGCCTAATCCTTCTCATTCTGAGAGGAGACCCGTGCCCAGCAGTGGGACAGTAATGGGTTGATGATGAAACTTAAATTGTATGAAATGTATGTAATTTGTTACACAATACTGCTGATTTGGAAATGGTTTCTTTTCGGCTCTTAATGTTTATGTTTCCCTGAATTCCGAATGAAATATAAGTATTTTCGAAGAGCCGCGCATAGTGTAAATATAAATTAATGTAGATAGGTATTGCCATTTTGTTATACCAGTATTTTATAAGATATTTTTCGTTGTGTATGCATTTTTGTACATAAAATACACGAAATTAAAATCGTATGATGTTTTTATTTTATCCTGCTTATTTATTTATCCATATATCGCGATCTAGAAGTTTGATGAAGATACTTTGTTTGTAACATGTAACATGTGTATTCGCGCAAGTGACACTGTAACAAAAATAACATTGTACATATGATTGGTACGTTTTGTATTGAGTCGCGTTCTGTCGTATTGTGTCATGTTTGTATCGTAACTTGTCATAGATATATTATCCTACTGACGCTATCGTGTCATATCGTACCAAAAAAATAAATATTTAATATTACTTTTTTCGGAGCCTTTTCTGTAAAACGTGCAATATTTACTGGCGAAAATGGTGTTGATTTTTGATGTCGATGTCGTAAAAAATCACTTATTTTGCTCAAACGCGCCAAAACACACTTCTTAATATAATAATAGATAATCTCCCAGATTATGATCTTTAGACGGCGACACTCACTATCTCTACACTATCTCTAGGGGTAGAATGATAGGGGGAGGAAGAGGCGGTCCGCCCCGGGCCCCCGATCCTGGGGGGCCCAAATACAGTTGCTGAAAACAAAGGTCAGAACCAAACAATCTGTGAAATGTGTATAAATCAGCAAAAAAATGGTCACCGGTATCATACGTATTTTTTAGCGAATAAGTCTATAACACATTTGTAATTTTGTAAAATAAAATCAACTTTTTACACTGGGAGTGCCTCCATTCAACTTTCCGCCCGGCCTTAGTTCGCCACTGGTTATCATTGCACTGTAGACCACAACCTATGGTGTAACGGTGGGAGAGTACCTAACTAAAGCTATTTTATTACTGAACACATTTCTAAAGCTTTAGCTTTTGCTTAAATTCTACGTTTATTGGTTTGGGTCTTAATAGATTCTACCCGTTTTGATCGAATCTGAATAGTCAAGCATCCCCCACATCACATATATCGCTGAACGGCAATGAAATGCGGCTCAAGGTAATCTTCACTTATGTTAGAGCACTATAGCTTAGGTAACCTATTTCGCTGTGTATTATCCTATACCTGAAATCGATTGCAGAATATTCCAGATTGAGTGCCGAAGCTTACATTATATTTGGTTATGTTTCTATATGATACATTTTCAACTAGGCATATGTAGACTTTATAAGTAATCAGATTGTGGTAAAGTTAATATGTTGGTATGTATGGGTTTAGCATAATTATACCCATGTACTTTCAAAGTAAAGTAATTGGTAAAAGTGGATTGTCATATGAGCAAATTGTGGGAACAGAATCTTGCCCAAGAGTGCGATATAAAAGTTTTAAAGGCGATAAAAGCCAATTGCTTCGATTAAGGTGATTTTACTACCACCACACCCAGCTTAAAACAGTTTTGCTCTCCGTGGAAAGGCGTAGATACCTGCTAAGTTGCGATATAGGAAACCATCTAGACCTTAGAAGTAGCCATGCATCGTGTGTGTGATCGGCTTCAGATAGAATATGTTCTACATGGGTCACAGATATCCATGGACTATAACCACATAGATGTTTTCACGATATTTACCATGACCATGATAGCAAGAGATGATTTCCTTCTTTCTGACAAGTCTCACATTACGAATGTTAGTCAACACCTCAAAAAAAGGAATCGGTACCTATATCAGTTTCACTGTTTTTCGAATATAAATAAACAAGAAAAATGTTTCCTTAAACTTTCCCTTTTAATTATCAAAGTCGCACGGCCAGGACAGCCGACCTTCGCGAAATACAAAGGCATTCAAATTCCCAACAATCATTTAGGGGCTGAAACCTGACCCTTACAATTACGCACTCGGAATTCTACAGCTGAATTTTCTTATTTCCATTAATTAAACAAGAAAACAGATCGGCTAGATAAAAGGACTATAAATCTAAATGATGAATAGGTAAGCTCACTCAGGATCAGAATTGTAAATTGCTTATTTGTGCGTATTTGCGGTCGCCACCGAAATCTCGGATTTGGGGAGTTACAGTGCCATCGATTATGTCGGATTTCCACGACGCCAGTGATTGACTGGACAGTTTTTTGTTTGTAGCAAACTGATGAGTGGTCTATCAGTTATGTTAAGCAACCTGATGTTAAGTACTGCACGTAGTCAATGTACCTACCTATATGTGTCACTAGGCGTTTGGAGATGAGCTATGAAAGAGCATCTAACCTTTTTGTATTAAAATCGCCATTTTGAAAAAGAAAACTTTCGGCGGACAGTGAGAATCAATAACCTAAATCGAAAAATAATTAGGTTCTGAGGTCCAATAGAAAAACGATAAATGCCCAGTAAGTTATTGAGTGAACGATATACCTACATTAAAATTAAGCAACAAACGTACATCATTTTCATCATAGCGTAGGTATATGATGTCCCCAATAAAAAAGGCAGTTTCAATTATAAGGTTTTAGCCCAGCTCGGTAGGTAGGTAAAGTCCGCGTTGTCCCTGTAGTTCCGGGACTAGAATAGGGCTACGATATCCCCTGCCTGTCGTAAGAGGCGACTGAAAGGAGGCTTCCGGGGTTGCCGGCGGCAAAAGTGGGAGCTCGAATCGTCCGGCAAGCAAGCCCGGGAAGGACGGCGGCGGTCGCATGCCGTCGTAAACACCAAGTGTGCGGGAGGAGTGTAAAGTGCTCCCCCCAGGGCAGTTCCCGACTGGGGCATCGCGACGTCATAGCTAATTGTATGACTACATGCTCGCAACAACTTCGGAGCGGACAAGCAGTTTGGCGCGGACTATACCTATAGCTAAACCCAGAACAACAATAATACAGGTTTTCCCAATAATATGTATAGAATCATAGTTATATCAGTACCCTTACCATGAGTTTTTACGTTTTGACAAATATGACTGTTTTGGTATTTGTTTACGTATTGCCCATAAAATTTCCAATCAGCGCTCCTAGCGGATTGTATCAGAACTATAGTGTCAGTAACGTAACATTAAATGTCTAAATTGACAAAATGGCGCTTTATGTTTTGTCTCCCTTTTTTGCGAACATTTGAGGCAGACAAAAAGACTTGAGCACTTACTTATTGTTACGTTTACTCAGTCTACTAAGCAAACAAAACGGAATAATGGATTGAGTAAACGTTACGTAAGATTGAGTAAATGTTTTGAAAACTCATGGTAATGGTACAGATACCTAGTTGTGGTTTCGGCTCGTCTGTTATGACAGTAGCTTATTAGTTTACTCTATGTTATTATTACGTAACACAACACAATAGATTGATATTAATATCGTATGTCAAAGGCGCCGTAATCAGACAATACGGTCATAATTGGCTACTTTACACAAAGCCTACGTTATATTGTGCATAATACAATGAGTAATCAATATTGTTATAATTCCTAGAAGCCTCTTAAAGGTGGTATAACTCCTTGTGACTTACGAGAGGTATCACGTAGTAGTAAATGAGTTTACAGTCCATCTGATGGTAACTGGCCACTGCTGGTCAACAAGATAAATCTCAGTTAAGTGACCTACCTGAGGTCGGTCTTAGATACACTACTTTGGACTTTCTCGTAGTTGGGTCACTTTAGATAAGTATGTTTTCCTTATCATATCCTGGAAACCGTACCACAGCAACACTGAACTCCGCTATTAGGCAGAATAGGCGAGGTGATGTCTACGGACCACAGATAGTTGTACCATCTTTAAGATTAAGCTTAGGTATACCTAGGTGAGACGTGTCCGCATGATAAGGTTTTATGGTTTTAGAGGCAGTAAGGCACATAAAAACTAATATCCGATTTGAATTTAAATCTTCAGAAGCAGCCATAAATCAGCGAAAAATTGTGATTAGGTTTTAACAAGTCTTTTTTTTTTTTTTTAATATAGGAGTAGCAGACGAGCATGTAGTCCACCTGATGCTAAGTGGCTTCTACCGGCCATGGACATCTGTAATCAACTCCAGATAGGATTACATATTCCTACCTGAGGTTGGCCACAGATGCGCTGCTTCCCCTGAGGACTAAGTTGGAACGCCTCGGAAAAGTCTGTCTCCTTTACCATACCCTTCAAACCGGAACACAGCAGCGCCTAACACTGCTGTTATTAGTTATTAGTTATTAAGTAGAAATAGGTGTGGCGGTGGTGCTGCCAGAGTCGAACTACAAAGGGTTCTACCACCTTCTAAATTTTACAAGTTACAATACAATTTTACAATTTAAAATTTTAAAGTTTTAAATTTCAAGTTTTTTACAATTAGTAGATAGATACGTTGTTATCTCTGGAAGAGCTATGTGTGTCTCTCTTGTCGCATCAATCAAGCTAGGTACTTACTTACTTACTGTAATAAGGCAGCAATATATTTCAAATAAGAAAATATTCAAGTGACAACCATAAAGCTTTAAACATAAAAGACACGTTTTATATCCGAATAAATTTTAATAATTTATCTTGGAAAGATTTTATAAGAATATGCGTTGAAACCATGTGAGGAATAAAATAGAATGAGGAACAAATAGAATAGAACTAGAAGGTGAAACACAAAACCAACGACCGCAAGCCATTGTGTGTACTTTTATGGCTTTCTAGTTGCAGTAGAAATAGAAAATGCAAGCCTTTAATTAGTTTCGGGATTAGAAGAAAATTCTTTCTGTAAAACTCTTTGTTAGGCAAACTAATTTTCTTTTGTGCTTCTTTAGTTGTTAGTGTAATAGAATATCCTTGTAGTTTCATGCCCAGCAGTGGGACGTAATAGGCTGTCAACGAATACAACTGGATATTAATAAAGTTTTAAAACTGGTTTGGAGTTTGTGAAATAGTAATATATTATATTTTTTCCTAATGTGAGCAAATAGTAGGTAGGTAGGCATATCGGATGAAAAATCAAAATTTGCATTTATTTTCATAATATTTGCCGATATAGATATTTGAAACATTCCTTTAGTATAGCGCATAGACTGACGTTATTTAACAGTTTTGTGGATGAAGTTAATATACAACTAAAAAAATACGTGTGGCACTCGGAGACTGCCGCGGTAAAGCTATTGCATAGCATTTTTTATCAACTTATGCAAATTGCAAGCGTGATATTTCAAAAAGTCATTAACCCGTCAACTGGCGTGTGCGCCCCGGGGCGCACAGATCGCTACTAAAAAGTATCACCGCTGTGCCGGTCGGAGTGGGGGGTGTTAGGTATATTTCGTTACGGAATTTATGGATTCGGTCTCCACGCTCAAGGTCCGCGATAGAAGCTATGCAATAGCTTAAAAACATCAACATTTAAATTCCTTAAACGTAAGTTAAGCAACGGTGGGTGCGGATGATTGGATGGGTGACCGCAAGTGGCAAAAACATATTAAACTATCAGTCGTAATGTACATTCAAATTACTAAAACGTAAATTAAGCAATGGAGGACATGCCCGACAGTAGGATGGGTGACCGCTAGTGACAAAAATATATTAAAATAACAGTTGTAATCAACATTCAAATTACTAAAACGTAAGTTAAGCAACGTTGGTCGAGGTCGGATGTTGGATGGGTGACCGCTAGTGGCATAAACATATTAAACATCAGTCTTAATCAAGATTGTTGTTAAAAAATAAAATTAAAAAAAAAATGTGTATCACATCACTGCCATCTGTTTTCAAGTCGACGAATTAAGGTGTTAGAAATTTTCGTTACGGAATTTCTTGATTCAGTCGCCGCGTTCAAAGCCCGCGATAAAAGCTATGCAATAGCTTAAAAAAATGTGTATCACTGCCATCTGTTTTCAAGTTGACGAATTAAGGTGTTAGGAATTTTCGTTACGGAATTTCTCGATTCGGTCGCCACGCTCAAAGCCCGCGATAAAAGCTATGCAATAGCTTAAAAAAAATGTGTATTACTGCCATCTGTTTTCAAGTTTACGAATTAAGGTGTTAGGAATTGTCGTTACGGAATTTCTCGATTCGGTCGCCGCGCTCAAAGCCCGCGATAAAAGCTATGCAAGAGCTTAAAAATTTTCTGTTGCTCTCTTCAGCAAAGGCGTGGTGAGGATTTATCTTTATGAATTTATTTTTACACTAGGGAAATATTATAAACAGAGGCGTAATTTTTCTATACTTACAAAATATCATAGCCAAATTACAATTATTTTAGAGGAACGTAAACTAAGCTTTTTGGTAAGGTAACTGAACAGATTAATTTTAAATCCACGGCTGGAAGTCAATTGGTTCTATTTTTTCATATGGAGGCATTTGAAAGAATTTGGCAAGTGTGCAACGGTGATAGCTTTCGACGCTTACTCAATAATATTGGAAAAAGCTGGGTCATTTTAGCCGTGCTGCACCAAGATACTATTCTTGCAGAACAGGATTAAAGGAATGGGATTATAAGCATGAATTTTGGACTCTCTGATTGATTTTGGTGCACTTGTTTTTATGAAAGTTAATACATGGCACCTTTATCACGGATATATCATCAAAGGTGGTAGAACCCTTTGTGGTTCGACTCCGGCGGCACCACCGCCACACCTATTTCTACCTAATAACAGCAGTGTAAGGCGCTGCTGTGTTCCATTTTGAAGGGTGTGGTAAGGGAGACAGACTTTTCTGAGGCGTTCCAACTTAGTCCTCAGGGGTAGCGGCGCATCTGTGGCCGACTTCAGGTAGGAATACCTAATCCTATCTGGGGTTGATTAAAAATGTCCATGTCCATGGGCGGCAGTAGCCACTTACCATCAGGTGGACTGCATGCTCGTCTGCTACTCCTATATTATAAAAAAAAGATGTATAAGGATTGATATATAACATAAGCTATAGTTACTATTAGACTGGAGTCGAGAAGAGTGGTTCAACTACCCTGGCCACTGTCACTGCTACCAATGAACGCCCTATCTAAATATATATATGTAAAAGGTGACTGACTGACATAGTGATCTATCAACGCACAGCCCAAACCACTGAACGGATCGGGCTGTAATTTGGCATGCAGGTAGATGTTATGACGTAGGCATTCGCTAAGAAAGGATTTTGATCAATTCTACCCCCAAGGGGATAAAACAGGGGATGAAAATATTACTTCGTAACGCGAGCGTAGCCGCGGGCAAAAGCTCGTTCCATATAAGATAGGAGTTCTACCGAAGATGGTCGCCTCATACGTAAGTCATAACATAAGCCGAGTTTTCTATCTGATGTCTGCCACAGATATCCACGGGCTGCAGTTACCATTTAACTCCGACTTGCACATACTTATTTGACGGCCGATTTTAGCGATTATTATTCATTCTCGTTGTAGAAGTCTGTTTCACGTACCGTTGTGTTAAAAGAAATATACAAGTAATAATTTCATATATCGTTCCTCTAACTTTTATAACAAACATCTACAAGAATTGGACATATTTAATTGCTCAATACTTGCATACAAGCGGGAACTGAAACAGACTCTTGAAAATTGCATTATGTAACAAATTACTTTTTTCCTTTCTTTTTTTTTTACTTGTATATATATTTTATTATTTCAATATACCTACTCCTAACAGTGTAAACAATTACATTTTTAAATCTTTTTGTATTATTTATTAGTGGAAACTTTGCTGATTTTTGTTGTCTGTGTGAAAGTTACTGTGTGTATTAAATATTGTATGTTTCCCAAATTAAAATAAAATAAAATAAAATAAAAAAAATAAAATACCAAACAAAGGCCCTTTTCCTTTTGCTTATAACACATTATCATTTAAAATACATTTAAAAACACCTAATGAACATTACATTTAGAACGAAACACAACTAAAACCTAGATCACTTTGATTTAAACTTAACTACTTAGTTAACGGTTAACTGGGCGAGTGCGGTGCCAAGATAGCGCGTTCGCTAATACTTTACAAAGTCGTCTCTTGCAATCAGGTTTAATGTAGATTAAGATTTCGGGAAGTTATACTCTGGAATTTTAGCTAAAATGGTCGCTAAATTACTGGAATAAAATATATGTCTTAAAATACTGAGTTATATAAAAGTAGTTGTTTTTTTTTTTTTTTTTATAATATAAGAGTAGCAGACGAGCATGCAGTCCACCTGATGGTAAGTGGCTACTGCCGCCCATGGACATCTGTAATCAACCCCAGATAGGATTAGATATTCTTACCTGAGGTCGGCCACAGATGCTACCCCTGAGGACTAAGCTGGAATGCCTCGGAAAAGTCTTTCTCCCTTACCACACCCTTCCAACCCGAACACGGCAGCACCTAACACTGCAGTTATTAGGTAGAAATAGGTGTGGCGGTGGTGTCGCCAGAGTCGAACCACAAAGGGTTCTACCACCTTCAAAACGACTTCAAACTTTCAAACGACGTACTCGTAGTAACGATAATGCAGTCCACCTGAAGGTAAATGTCATCTTCTACGGATGGATTTTAAATATGTTGCTTAATTTCAAAATTTGTATTCAATCCCAGATAGGATAAGAGTCTAATATGCGTTTGTCCAAAGATGGGCTGCTGCCCCTGTGGACTGATTTGGAACTCTTTTGTAAGTGTTTTTTGTAGCTGTTCTTCCGGTCATGACCACTAACTATTCTGCCACCTAGACTTATACCTGAATATCGAATTTTAATCTAAGCTAGGTTTAGCCTAGGCACTCTAGCAGAATTTATATTTATATGTTTAATTCATAAATACTACAATGAAGAAAAATATTCATAAATGAACGACATCAAAAGGTAAGTAAAATAAAAGATATTAATAGATATAAGATAATAAAACATACTATCGAATGAAAAAATATTAAGTCACCGTACGGATTTTGTGTAAGAGAATTAAACAATTTAAGGTTATAAAAATCTACAAATCAACATGCGCAAATAAGAATGAATCTAAATGTTCAAAACTCTATTCAAACCTTGAAAACGTGAGTGTAGAGTCAAGATAGTGCGCTCGGTAACACTTTGTAAGTCGAGTCGGCCTTAGTTCCCGAGCGGCTAACACGGATATCTGAAACCAAATACTGTTTCATTCGAAACACAAGCCTGTGGTCAAATGATTTCTATCGATTCGAGCTAACGTTTGATTAGGGATTGTGTAAGCGTCTGATAACTTTAATTAAAATGAAAATATCTTTATTTATAATATAGGAGTAGCAGACGAGCATACAGTCCACCTAATGGTAAGTGGCTACTGCCGCCCATGGACATCTGTAATCAACCGCAGATAAGATTAGATATTCCTACCTGAGGTCAACCACAGATGCGCCACTACCCTGAGGACTATGCTAGAACACCTCGGAAAAGTCTGTTTCCCTTACCACACCCTTCAAAACGGAACACAGAAACACCTAACACTGCTGTTATGAGGTAGAAATAGGTGTGACGGCGGTGGCCGGAGTCGAACCACAAAGGGTTCTACCTTCAGAGTATCGTATTCGAAGTACATTCTGTATAGAATTCTTTTTGAACGTTAGTATCAACCACTACTTCGTAAGGTATTTCGTTATGGAGAGCGCGCTGCGAAAGAAACTCCATAACACATATCTTTTCATAAAAAAAATTATACACAGTGACAACTTACAATAATGGATCTTGTGGAGCTGAAGTTCTCTCAGACCAAATAATTTTATCGATCAAATAATCACTTGTTTTATTACATGCTTTTACACATAGAAAACACGTGGGTGCAAAACACTTTGTAATTCCAGTCGCTCTTAGTTCCCGAGCGGGAAACACGGCTATCTAAAACCAAACCCTGCTTCTGTATGTACTGCTTCATTCAAAATACGCCGTGGTCAACTGATTTCAATCTAATCGAAAGCGTTTCATTAGTGCTAGTGTGAGCGCTTGTGAACTTGTGTAAGGAGTTTACACATTTGTAGTTACACATTTCAGTTAGTAATTTGTTTTTGAAATTTACTCCCAATCCTTTTATAATTGCAATTCTTTCAGGTGTTTAAACTTACAATTGTTTATTTAGTACATAATACTAATAGTCGATGATTACTTGATTTGGTTCAAAAATGAAGAAAATAATCATTTTGATTTTAAATAAATATGTCGTATTAGCCTTTTCAGTGCAGATATGTATTATATTAAAATTGAATACCGCGTCAATATTATTAAATAAGATAATTATGGATTCGTTTTTCGAAAAGATTATTCAAAACTAAATTCAGTGAAACGTTTTGTAACTAAAGCAAGCCTGTGGAGCCTGTGGTTGAAACTGTAAACGCGAGTGTGGAGCCAAGATAGTGCGCTCGCTAATACTTTGTAAGTCGAGTCGGCCTTAGTTCCCGAGCGGCTAACACGGACAACTTACCTATATATCCGTACTACATAATTACATAGGCTAATGGTGTCTTAAAAATTGGAAGTTTAGACAGTAACGTAATTCTTAATATATTTGAGTACATCTTTTTATCGTCAATCCATTATTGGGCTAGGATCTCGGAGAAAAGTGGTCAATTGCGAATTGGTAGACTTCATACCCTCTTAGTATGTTAGGTAGGTACAGTAGGTTTCTTTATAATGTTTGTTGTATGACGACCCCCATTTGTTTTGAAGCTTTTTTATTTTTAGTATTTGGTGTTATAGCGGCCAGTAATAGGGTTCCGTTTTTGATACGGAACCTTAAAAAGCCTGTAATTGTAGTAATGTGCATTGTGCATCATAACCATTGATAAGCGAAGGATGCATCTAACAATAAGTCTCCCTTTTTCTAATACATTTTATGACATAAAAAGATATAGTTGCTAAAAGCTCCAATCGGAGATACTGTACGCATAAATTCTGGTTAAAATTTATTTTATTTAAATTGTATTTTATAATATTTTTAGCTTCATGGAGCTACGTGAAGGAAGCTTATTTCCGCTATTTCGATATTGTCTATTCTTAGTCATTCAATTAACGAGTTGATTAAGCGCATATCTATCTAATACAGCTAATACGCATGACGATGAACGCAGCCAATTTCACGCTCGCTCACGTGACAGATCACAGAAGGAGCCAGTATGGTAATGTCCCGTGTTCCAAGACGTCTGTGCGTACTCAATTAGGAGCGTTACACTAATCGCTCCTCTCGCCAAATTAATTTACATTTTACGCTAACTTGCTTTAGTAACCGCTGAATAAATTACTCACACATGCGACCGTAATTCCTACACGTATGTTTTATGCCCGTAATCAAAACATATGTCATGTTGTAAAATAGGTATCATTCCAAAAAAATCTGCAAGTGAAGATACAGTAATCGTTAAAACTCATTTAAACTTGGTTGATTTATAATTTTTACAATATTTAAAGATGCGTTCGTGTTAGTTGCATGTTGCTTTCGTTATTTCCTTATTATCATCTGTTCTTAGGAATTCAATTAACAAGTCGATTAAGCGCATATCTATCTAATACGGCTAATAGGCATAACGATGAACGCAGCCAATTTCACGCTCGCTCACGTGACAGATCACAGAAGGAGCCAGTATGGTAATGTCCCGTGTTCCAAGACGTCTGTGCGTACTCAATTAGGAGCGTTACACTAATCGCTCCTCTCGCCAAATTAATTTACATTTCACGCTAACTTGCTTTAGTAACCGCTGAATAAATTACTCACACATGCGATCGTAATTCCTACACGTATGTTTTATGCCCGTAATCAAAACATATGTCATGTTGTAAAATAGGTATCATTCCAAAAAAATCTGCAAGTGAAGATACAGTTATCGTTAAAACTCATTTCAACTTGGTTGATTTATAATTTTTAGGGTTCCGTACCCAAAGGGTAAAAACGGATCCCTATTACTAAGACTTCGCTGTCTGTCCGTCTGTCCGTCTGTCATAGGGCTCTACCGCTTAAACCGTAATAGATAGATACATGAAATTTTGACAGAGGAGGCATAACGGTGGCAGCTATAACAACAAATACTAAAAATAAAATAAAGTTGAATATTAAAGGGGGTCTCCATACAACAAACCGGATTTGTTCGGCATTTTTCGATCTAACTGTTAAACTGTACTTGGAAGACGGTTGAAATTTTTACAATACGTTTACTACTATAACTGGTATTATAATAAATACAAATAAGAACCATAAAACATATTTTAATATACTTATTTTAATTTTATTATACGTTGATTACGTATAATCGTCGTCCCATCGTCACCCCAACGCCATCTATTTGTGTGTTATATAACTAAGTATTGTTGAAAATTTACGTATCATTAATCATCACCCCAACGCCATCTATTGTTGTTTCATATGACTAAGTATTGTTGAAAATCATAAAATGAATAAAAATAATGAACATTTGGTAGTACGGAAGCCTCCATGTGCGAGTTCGACTCGTACTTGGCGAATTATTACAATATTTAAAGATACGTTCGTGTTAGTTGCATGTTGCTTTCGTTATTTCCTTATTATCATCTATTCTTAGGAATTCAATTAACAAGTTGATTAAGCGCATACTATCTAATACGGCTAATAGGCATGACAATGAACGCAGCCAATTTCACGCTCGCTCACGTGACAGATCACAGAAGGAGCCAGTATGGTAATGTCCCGTGTTCCAAGACGTCTGTGCGTACTCAATTAGGAGCGTCACACTAATCGCTCCTCTCGCCAAATTAATTTACATTTCACGCTAACTTGCTTTGGTAACCGCTGAATAAATTATTCACACATGTACCTATAATCTCTAGTTGTGTGCGTTTCAGCCCGTTACATATTTCGTTCAAATATCAAAACGTAAATGTTACAGAGTAATACCATTTGTTCCCGAAATTAACATTTCACTTCAGTTTTGTTGTTAGTAAAACTGAATTTCTTTATTTATTTACTCAAACAATTTAATTTGGTTATGTGTTTAAATAACGGCGTTTTACGTAATAGTTGTAAGATTAAATGATGTTACGCATGCTGTTTATAATAATAGTGAGTGATCACGAGTGTCTTATAAAATAAGACACTCGTGATTTGGTATTTGTTTACGTATTGGCCCATACTATTTCCAATCAGCGCCCCTAGCGGATTGTGTCGGAACCTGGAAATAGTATGGGCCAATACGTAAACAAATACCAAAACAGTCATATTTGTCGACACGTAAAAACTCATGGTAAGGGTACAGAACACGACAGTTTCATAAAATAAACACATATAAATAAATACCTCAATCAACCTCAATTTAACTTTAAGCCAAACCAAAAACAGATAAAAATTAAGAGGCCACTCAGAGTAAAGAGCGAAGACGGGAAATAGTACAATAACAATAACGAGGACCCGATGAATCAGACACGTACAGTATAAAGCCGCGAAGAACGTTTATGACAGAATCACAAATGCATTTTTCGTGTCCTGAAAAAGTGCTCTATAGTTAGAGCGCTCCCCACGAGCTTTCCACAAAGCAAACCTGGTGATATACGGGCACGGAAGTTAGCGAACAATGGGATTTTTTTGGAAAATTCCAGTTTAGGTTCATGCCTGTTTCCAAAGATTTAATTGGTTATAGCCTGGGGAATTTTGGCTGCATTTGAAACGAATAAACTTGAGGTTGTGTACGTATTATACATAGAGGTAATCTCTAATTATTTGTATTAGGCTATCCTTGGAACTAACCTAACCTAACCTAACCTAACCTACCAAGAAATACCTACCTCCATCAATACCAGTCACTAGCAAACAATAGAAAACACCTACGCTTTATTTGAATTTAAAACACTCTATTTTCACACATCACACAGAACCGAAAAAATCTATCTACGTATAGGTATCGTTAAAAAAATTCAACCGTAAGTATCGTTTCACATGTGCAACAACCACACTACACGGCATCGAGATAATGTCAGCAAACTGTTACATGTGAATAGAGACTTAATTAATAATAATTGTCGAAAACTATTTATTTGTTATTATATTTGAGCATTACTACGTGTGGTACCTGCATGTGCATAATTTAATGCATTGAAACTAAATTTCGACGCAACCATATTATAATATTAATTCTGAATATTCATGTTATGAATTCAACGTACATTTCAGTATGGTTACATAACATCAGTGACGCAGTGAATGTCGTAACTATATTTGTTTTAAAGGTGGTAAAACTCCGAAGGCACCACCGCCATCCTAATTGTGCCTTAAAGCAGCAGTGTTAAGCACTTCGGTCTTTTAGGTTTGATGGGTGTGGTGAGGGAGGTGAACATACATTCAGATTTTTTACTTTTTTTTTTATAATATAGGAGTAGCAGACGAGCATGTAGGCCACCTGATGGTAAGTGGCGGCAGTCCATGGCCATCTGTAATCAACCCCAGATAGGATTATATATTCCTACCTGAGGTCGGCCACAGATGCGCCGCTACCCCTGAGGACTAAACTGGAACGCCTCGGAAAGTCTGTCTCCCTTACCACCCAACTTACTGTTTTATGGGAGAGATGGGGAGTCTATACGTTGGTAGAAGCAGTATGATTGGATCAGGGACCGCATCGCCTATTTCTAGAGTAAAGCGGTTCTTGCTTGTTGAAAGGGTGTGGATGCCGATTGAATTACATATAATGATGTGCCGAGTCGGCCATTTTTGGTATTCGAGTACTTTAGTACTCATATAAAAAAGAAAGCACGGCAGAGCAAAAAAAAAAAAAAAAGCCACTCACTACACAAAATGAAACAAGTTTTTACTTGTACGAGTAGTAGTTGTAGTGTACGAGTATCGTCAGTATTCGAGTATCACTGGTACTCGAGTATCACTATTGGTACTCGAGTATGCGAGTTTATGTAAGTACTCGAGTACTGACTCGAGTTGACCTGACTCGGCACATCTCTAATTACATATGAGGTGATCATATCAGTTCAGTATGTATGTAGTATGATCAGTTCAAGTTCAGGTAGATACCTTGTTCTCTATGGAATTAGTTACAGTAGGCTGCGATTACCACTGCAGTGACAGGGGCGACAGTAACCACCATCAGGTGCACTGCATTCTCCTTTGCCACTTTAATAAACAATATTGAATTGCAATAACCAATCTATCTAATTTTTACCTACTAAAGATTGCAATTTGTCAATGTCTGGTATGACAAGATTGTCAAATGTCGATCTTTGGGAGGCTTTAACATTGGATAGGTTGATTATTAATAGCCGCCTATTGCTATCAACGGATTTGTGGTCTACCTCAAGTAGTTTAATCCAATCTGAAGTTTATTAGGTGCTGTTCATTCGCCATTCCTATTTTATACAGAACAAAAGTTGATTGTTCATATTGTCCGACCGTGTGTATTAACCTACTTTCACAATTACGATCGATTGTTGCTTACGTATCTGTGTCACCGAGATGAAGGTTAATCTCGGCTTCATAAACATTTTAAGAGTACTTTCTAGCTTTTATTCTGCTTAAGTCATTAATAAATTAAATAATTTGTGTTTATTTATAGAATTAGAAGTTTTATTAGTGTTTTGAGGCCAATTTATTAGTACAAATTCATAATTAGGCCATTCAATGTTTTCATTATTAACTCTTACTATCCCACTACTGGGCATCGGTCTACTAACAGAACGAGAAGGAGTTAGCCTTAACCAAAACCATGTCTGAGTATAGTTTTATAGACTTCATACACGTTTGAAAACTTTTTTTTACATATTTATTATGTATGTTAGTGCTCTCAGATATTTTTGAAATCTGTACCGTAAATAAGATGTGCGTTAAAAATAAAATAAACTTAACAGAAATAAAAAAATAAAACTAATATTTATGTTCCATTTTATTTTCCACAAACATTTAAATGCCAAGTAAACCAATCGCATTTCTTTGATCAAAATACTATTGGGAAATCTCGAAGAGCACAATAAAAGAGTTACAATTTTATTCGCGTGCTTAGGCCAAATAAAAGGACCCAGAAGGGAGTATTTATTCAGAAAGTGGAACATTTGAGCCAGTTGATACTCTAAACATCCAAGGTCTTACAAAAGTTGCGTTTTATCACTGTCTGTAGGAGCAGGACGCCCATATGTTATTTTAAAAAATCAGGACAAGAGTATCCATTTCGTGATGTTTATGTCCGAAAGGACATTGAAAAATATGACAAACCAAATCATTTATTTCTTTTGTAATTTTTGTAATCTTTTAATATCTGTGTGACCCTCTCAACTGGATGTCTAACTATGATTAAAAGCAGAACTAACAGTTCAATATAAAGATTTTTTTGAATTTGCTCTCCTATTTTTAATTAATGCTATTATAGTAAATAAACTTAGAAATATGTTTTTAAGAAGGAAAAGAACGGTAATTCACTTGATGGTAAGTGGTCACGGCAACTTTTGAATACTAGTAAGATGATAAGAATGAAAGACTGCTTATTTGAAAATGTTAATATGTTGTCCTGAGGGATAGGTCCCTTAGGACAACATACATCTGAAACTAGTAGTATTCTGGAATGTCCTACAATCACTGTCTGCTTGGTCACATGTTAAGTGTCCATTTCTTGGACGGACTTCCAAATGGACAAAGAAATGTAAGCCTTGATGAGTCTCAAGTGCTCTCGCCTCACTTTGAGCGATATCTTAGCACTAATAGAGGGGGTTAAGTCACGCAACCTCCACTAACAATACAGGTGAACTTTTTGGCTCGTTTGTATTGTTTTGCCTCACTTTGATACTTAAGTTCTAAGGTTTATTACACTAATGGGAATCTGGATAAATTAACTTATGCTAATATTATTCTATGTTTTTCTCATTGACATTTATGTTCTTTCTGTGGCATTTAGGTACTCTTATGTATTTAAAATAATAATTTTGCCTTATTTGCGTATGCTTATATTTTAACCAACACATGTTTATTTATATCTTACCGTTTATGCAGCTGAATGACATATGATACGACTTTCCTAATCCTCAGAAGTGGTTTTTGTGATCGACTGCATGTTTATCTGCCACTTCAATTATTAAAAAAAGAATTAGATCAATATACATATAGGTTAAGGCAATGATAGCGTGGTGGAAGAAACTGGGCTTTTCGATTCGAGGACCGAGGTTCGAATTCGAGTGGACTATGGTGAACGTGGAGTGGACGAGTGAACCAAACCCTTACTTTGAAAGGGAAATCCTGCACCGCAGTAGGACGGGAAGGGTTCCACGACATGCTTAACTTTACCTCTATAATTTATTTGTGTTATAGAAATGAAAAGGTCATTTTCCTTCTTTCAGAAAAATCTTTAATAAAGTCTATGCGAAAATATTATAGGTCTTATATACTTGAGCCAAGTTGTCATTTACGATATCATTGATTAATGGTGGAGTTAATTCTGCAGTAACCCCTGTGAGATAATGAGTGTAATTTAGGTCACTAAGTAGAAAAGATAAACGGGGTTCCACCTACGTGATATCTCTTTATCTTTAGTTGATAGATTACAAACAAAAACATTAGAAAAGTTTAAGTGTTTTTCAGTTTGTTTTAGTTATGATGGAACCGTTACCTATTTTTACGAATAAATAAACTTGGACAATGTCTTCACACACACCCATTAACCCGATCTGATAATATTTCTTCCTCTCTTCCTTTGGGAAGTCGGTTAAAAAAGTTTTCAAATGTGTGTGGAGGTTACCAATTCGCACTTAGCCAGAGCGGTAGTGTTGCCTAAACACCTCTCTTTCAGTGGGACAGTATAGGGTTGTACAACAGTATAGGTATCTGTCATACGTCATATGTATGAGGAAAAATAACGAATGTCGAAAAAATATAATAATATTATTTGAAGGACCTTATAAATTAGAGAACTCAAGTAAATTATGTCTTGAAATAGTCAAAATGAGATGAGTTGAGCCACTGAAATAAAGTTACTAAAGTGAAGGTAATAATTAGAATTTCAGCTTCTAGAATAGAAGCGAAATAGCTCGTAATTCTTCTCAACTTCTCAAATTAAGTAAAATTAAAACTAAGTAAGAATTATTTAAGGACGACTAATTAATTAAGTGCTCTATTCAGTACAAAGAATCTTGTTTTAATTCTATCTATAGAAATGAAAACAGTCGATGTGTTTTGCTGTGATTTCAAACAACTGTTATTTTAGTAGTTCATTTCTAAGTTATTTGTTAGATAATAAATCTAGTTTAGAAATCTAATTTAAGGAACTAATAAATTATAATAATAAATTTTGAAGGTTGTAGAATCCTTTCTGGAACTCTGGTGGCACTAGCGCCACACCTGTTCTGCCGCATAATAGCAGCGTTAAGCGCTGTTGTGTTCTGGTTTGAAGGGTAAGAAGTGGTAAGGAATCTGGGATTGATTACAGATGTCATGGGCAGCAGTAGTCACTTACCAAGAGGTGGTGACGAGAGAGGTGGTGAGACTCCGGCGGCACCACCGCCACACCTATTTCTACCTCATAACAGCAGTAACACAGCAACGCCTACCACGTTGCTGTGTTCCGATTTCAAGGGTGTGGTAAGGGAGATAGACTTTTCCGAGGCGTTCCAGCTTAGTCCTCAGGGGTAGCGGCGCATCTGTGGCCGACCTCAGGTAGGTATATCTCATCTTATCTGGGGTTGATTACAGATGTCCATGGGCGGCAGTAGCCACTTACCATCAGGTGGACTGCATGCTCGTCTGCTACTCCTATATTATAAAAAAAAAAAAAAGGCTGACAATTAATCACATGTACATCAAAACCTCTTCATTGTACTAAACCGTTGTTACAAAGACGAATTGACGTCGTTTGTTCCGCTTAGGCCCCGTTAACCCCGCAGCGGCGCTAATCCTAGAACCAATAAGTTGCTCGGGAAATTATTGAGGTCACTCGCAATATCTCTCGGCGGCAGTTACGGTAATTTAAAGTAATATATCTCAGTAATGTAATTAAATACAGTGTAACTTAAATATTTATCCCAATAACGTATTTTTTTGTTAACTTGTCTTTATCACCTAAATCGTCCAAAAGCGGGCCATTGTCTGTGTTTCTTATTTAAGTAATGGTTAATATTTCGTCGGCGCTTCTGACCTCTGAGTTACCTTAGTCAATTTATTAATAACTAAATACGAGTGACTATACTGTTGCGTTAGTGCAAACGCGCGTTAATCTCTTAATTTCTACTAAATTGTTGTTACAAAGACGAATTGGCGTCGTTTGTTCCGCTTAGGCCCCGTTAACCCCGCAGCGGCGCTAATCCCAGAACCAATAAGTTGCTTGGGAAATTATTGAGGTCACTCACAATATCTCTCGGCGACAGTTTAATTTAGACGAATGTGGCTCAGTAGTGTAATTATAGACTGAATGAATACAAAAAGATGTACAATATTTGAAGGTGGTATAACCCTTTGCGGTTCGACTCCGGCGGCACCACCACCACACCTATTTCTACCTAATAACAGCAGTGGTAGGCGCTGCTGTGTTCCGGTTTGAAGGGTGTGGTAATGGAAACAGACTTTTCCGAGGCGTTCCAGCTTAGTCCTCAGGGGTAGCGGCGCATCTGTGGCCGACCTCAGGTAGGAATATCTCCTATCTGGAGTTGATTACAGATGTCCATGGGCGGCAGTAGCCACTTACCATCAGGTGGACTGCATGCTCGTCTGCTACTCTTATATTATATAAAAAAAAAAACAGTATTACTACAAAACACACGTTAGACCGCCTAAAACTTGTTCCGAAGTCTATAATCTTAAGGTGGCAGAACTTTTTGTTCTTTGACTCCGGAGGCGCCACGGGCAAAACTATTTCCGCCTAATAACAGTAGTGTTAAGCGCTGCTGTGTTCTACTTTGAAGAGAGTAGTTACGAAGACAAAGTTATACAAGCCTATCAGGTGGACTTGACGCTCGTCGCTACATAAAAAAGGATAGACTATGTTACTTACTATAAAATTGGGATGTATGTGTGTGGAAGACAAAATGTTCAAAAAAAAAATTTAAATTTGAAGTTGTGACCGAGATTACCAGCGTTTTTAGATAACACAAAATTTTGACACAACATTAGATAGAATATATCACAGTTTCATCATTTACCAAACTAATCATATAAAGACTGAAATATCGTTTGGTGAAGATCTCAACTAGTAGTATTTTATCTCAAGTGGACATTGAAGGACGTAACTAATGAATTCAATTTAGAAAATAAGTAGCAGCGTCTACAAAGCACATCTTCCGAGCATAAACTCGCATCCCACGCAAACATCTTTTTCTGGGAAGATTTATATCTAGCAGGCTTTTAAAGCTAAATAGATGAGAATCTAAATTCTAAATAAGTAGCCTTTTTTGTTTATCATTACTACCCAGAATTTCATCCTTCTAAGCGACATTACCCAGTGGTGGAATAATACAGGATGTGTTTTTTTTCATAATTAACTCGTTTGATGCTCTTTTGAAAGGACTGAAAAATGTTACTGCAGTTTTAATTAATATTCCTTTTGGCTTTGTTAGGTACTTATAATTTTGGATTTCGCCATAAAGGCCCACTATAAAAAATAACCCTGTATACAAACGTCTTATTTATTTAACGTTGGTACCTAAAGTACCCTAAAATATAAATTATTTATAGTTCATTATGTTAGTAAATTTGTAGTGAAAACTTGTTATTAACATAGACAGGATTTCGGATTTCAATGACAAAAATATTATATTCAAAGTAGATTCTTTACAGAACTATTTTTAAACGTCAATATATCTACCAAACGCAATTCGCTATGATGGACTATTTGAAAAATTCACCCTGTATATAAAAACAAGAACTTCTACTAAGGTACCTAAAGTACCCTAAAATATAAATTACTTATCCTTCATTATGTAAGTAAATTCTTAGTGAAAACCTGTTATTACCGTAGACAGGATTAGGCCAAACAGAGCGTTGAGCATATATCTCGAGGCTGGGTTAATGGGACCAAACTGGAACAAACGACGGTCATCCGTCTTTGGCTAACGTACTCACAGTTCAAGGTGGGGGTTAGCAGTTTGTATGTAACACAATTGTATAACACTCTTAGAATTTATGATTTCAGACTAAATTTATCGCGGAATTGAGACATTTAACTATGTAATGAGTACTCACGATATGCGGGTTTTATTTCTTTATACAAGTAAATAAAAAATTAATAAACCGCATATCGTGAATGTCTGTTACAAAGTAAAATTACTCTTATAATTGTTTTATATTATGTTATTAATTAGCAATGTTTTTACAAGCAAAAAGTGCTATATAGAAACACCTTTTTTTTTAAACCAAAATCGGCGTCGTGACTTCTTTCATCATTTTTCGCTATTTACCTATATTTTCGAATTTCAAAGTCAAAGGCAAAATATTTAATTCAAATAAGATTCTTAACATAAATCTTTTTGAAAGTCAATATAAACGCCATTCGTTATGGAGCGTCATTTGAAAAATTCACCCTGTATATAAATAACAACTTAAATGTCAGTACCTAAAGTACTATAAAATATAAATTACTTATCCTTCATTATGTAAGTAAATTTGTAGTGAAAACTTGTTATAACCGTAGACAGGATTAGGCCAAACAGAGCGTTGACCATATATCTTGAGGCTTGGTTAATGGGACCAAACTGGAACAAACGACGGTCATCCGTCTTTGGCTAACGTACTCACAGTTCAAGGTGGGGGTTAGCAGTTCGAATGTAATACAATTGTATTACTTTTGTAGTGATTACTGTCATTAAGCAATGTGTTTACAAGTAAAAAAATGATATAATATGGAAATAACTTTTTTTGAAAGTCAAAGACAAAGTTTGGTTGTTTATAAATGTTTCATGTCCCACTGGGCACGGGTCTTGTTCCATACCTAACGGAGGCCTGGCCTCAAATGTTTACGACGGTATTCGGCCACTCATACCGCCTTCCTTCCCGGGGCTGCTGGCTGGGCGGTTCGAGTTACTCTTGCTGGCCTCAACCAAGGAAGTCTCATTTTAGCCGCCCGTTACGACAGGTAAGGGTTACCGCAATTCTATTCTGTACCCTTACCATGAGTTTTTACGTTTTGACAAATATGACTGTTTTGGTATTTGTTTACGTATTTGCCCATACAAATTCCAATCAGCGCCCCTACCGGATGGTATCAGAACTATAGTGTCAGTAACGTAACAAAAAATGTCTAAATAGACAAAATGGCGCTTTATGTTTTGTCTCTCTTTTTTGCGAACATGTGAGGCAGACAAAAAGACTTGAGCACTTACTTATTGTTACGTTTACTCAGTTACTGAAGCAAACGGAACAGAATAATGGATTGAGTAAACGTAACGTAAAATTGTGGAATATTTTGAAAACTCATGGTAAGGGTACAGAATAGGTCCTGAGACTACGAGGACAAAGGGGCAGTAGTCTAGTCTATAGGAGTAGTCCGGAGTGCTAATTCTACCTCTGATTTTGCAAAGGTAAAGCTAGCAAAAGTTGGTAGGAAATAAATTATCACTTTCTTCAACGGCGAAGGAAAACAAACTTTCCAAAGTATTTTTTCTTTTGATATTGTGCAACGAAGCATACACTTACAAAATGGCCGCCATTTGATATCACGGATGTAAAGTCTTATTATATTTATTTGTATTTTCGTTATTCAATTCAGCGGCCTCGATAGAAATAAATGTAAAGGATTGGAAATTAAACGGATGATTGAAATTTGAAATATTTAATTGGTTCAAATACTCTTTCGAGTGTAGTCAAGCGTGAAATAGGAGACGGATTAATCTCGGATTATTCCGTTCCAATAATCCCTTAATAAAAACGAGTTTAACAGGAATTTTTACTAAGCAAGGACAGTTTTCTATTTAGTTACTTTCGGTAGTTGTTTGGTGTGGTGAGGTAGATACTAAAATATGCTCAAATTACATGAAATCAAATTGTTTATTCGTAGAGTACCTTAAAATAGATTTATACTAATTTATGAGGTATGCAAAATTGTTACACTTTTATGAAATATTACATATTATTTATTCCTAGATTTTTCTTCCATATTACCTATATCTCTTTGCATAGTGTAAGGTATAGTTACGATTTACATCGAGTTTAGGCGGGTCTCAAATCTGGCTTTAAACCGAAAAAAATAAGTTACAGACAT